>BTCW01000015.1:31913750-33200000 GCA_033239725.1 Echinochloa phyllopogon
GAACATCACTTTAGATATATATATCTTTGAACCTTATTCATAATCATGAAGTTTCCTCTCTTCTTTACCAGGTTAATATTCTCAGTGTCAAAGTTGCCTTCTTTTGAACTCATTTGCATAATACTACATCATACACTACTAATTAGGTAAAATATGACCATTATAGACCTAATTGATACGGGATAGTTCATCAAAGATACATGCATATACTCTATGGGGCGCTTCGCACTCTAGGCGCAGCGAAGCGCGCTATTCTTCCTTGTTACTCTTATCCCTGAAGAAAAAGGAGCTCTCTCAGCCACCGATGCACTGATGCACTGTTGCTGATTTTTTTTTAACTGAGAGATCAAAGCCCAGTACCTTTTAATGTTGACCATGAGACGGCCATGTATCCAGTGTCCTTCCAGCGAAGAAAGCCCCGGCCTCCCAAGCTCATGCGACTCGTGGCATGCCATATGCGTTGTCAGTGTGTATATAAGGTGTCCTTCTCTTCTCATGGTTTTCTCTATCTTTTTCCTTGGAGTAACTCTATCGTTCTATGTTTTTTTGGATTAATTGGGCCTTCACCCATTTTAGTCTCAATTAATCAAAGAATTAAAGGTCCACTAATAAATGCTAGGGAGTTAAATCCTGAAGTGAGAGTCAACAGGAATCCTAACCAACTTAAATAGTGGACTAACTGTGGACCGCTTGTGAAGCTGGTAAAAGGAGAAGGGCTTGCCACACGCGCGCTCGCTCGTCGAGCCTGGCCATGTCGAATCGAGTCGAGTCGTGTCGTGTCGTGCTCGAGCCAAGCCAAGTCGCTTTGCGTGTGCTGTATGATGAACGTTTTGTCACTAATGACAATCATTGGGGTCTTAACTGTTGCTAACATTACTGTCATCACCCTGGAAAATGATAACTGACGATTTGAACGATTTGATGGCTGAGGGTAACTGACAACGGTAATGGCATTATGGCTGGTCAAGAGCGTCCAGGTTCATCCTCCCCTTCTCTTGTACGCCTATATAAGGAGGTCTCTCCTACAGAGGCTGATGAACTCCAACTCTCTGCCATCTCTGGTACTCCTTTCAGTAGACCTCTCTCTTCCTCCCTCACCGTGTTCTGCTGCTTTCTTGCATTCCCGACGCAAGCCTTGTGCGCACACTGCTTGCATGAGCAGCTGCCTGCGAAACTCCCCGCCTTGTGATCCTGCTCGGGATAGGCAGGCGATAAGGTTTTTGGAGAGCGTACTCCTACGCGATTGCTCGCCTGAATGACCACTTCCTGGTGGCCGTCTTCGTCAACCCGAACGACTACTTCCTGGTGGTTTTCTCCCTCACGCGAACGAGTACGTCCCGGTGGCCTTGAACGACTATTTCCAGAAGGTCGTTCGAGGGACTCCACTGCAGCAACTCGTCACTGCACCGAATCAGATCGACTACTTCAAGCAAGGCTAGTCGAGGTTGGTTAACACTATTCCTCCAGCTGGTGATGGCGCACCTGGTGCCTCCGATACCGGTCCCGCCTCTGGGTACACCCTAAATTATAACTTGTTTTGGTTTCTCATATTGTTCATGTTAATTTGGAGATTTAACCTGAACACTTGCACATGCTCTATAATCACTGGATCACTCACTACCATCATGAATTTGTTGTTAATTCTGAAATTAAAATATATCGAATATTGCCTAAATTTCTAACAGTTTTATGGTGTCACATGGGTATCTTTATATTATTGGTCTTCGTACCATCTGTCGCTCACCCTCGGTATATGTTTCCCCCGCTACTTAGGCCCCATTTATCTTCGTTGGCATCATGGCGGCCGATAACCTGTTTAGAGGTGCCATCATGAGTGTTTTCGCTGAAAGCCTTGTGGACACGTACCTCTTGTTGCCGAGTGACAAAAAAGTTTGGGATGCGGTTGAGGCTAAGTTTGGGGTCTCTGATGCTGGTAGCGAGCTGTATGTCATGGAACAGTTCTATGACTACAAGATGGTTGAAGACCGTCCTATGGTAGAACAGGCCCATGAGATTTAGGCGCTGGCTAGAGATCTTGAGAACTATAGCAAGGATGCTCCATGTCGGTTGCCTGACAAGTTTGTGGCTGGAGGTATTATCTCCAAGTTGCCACCTTCTTGGAATGATTTTGCGACCTCTCTGAAACATAAGAGACAAGAGTTTACAATTGCCGGTTTCATCGGCACTCTTGATGTGGAAGAGAAGGTGAGGGAAAAATACCAACGTGCTAAAGGGATTGTTGGATCTTCTAGTGCCAACTTGGTGCAAAAGAAGAACTTCAATGCATCCAACAACAAAAAGAAAAAGCCGCAACAGAATCAAATGAAGACTATTCAAACGGCTCAGTTCAAGAAGAAGAATCGCCAATGGGGCATTGTTATTGTTGTGGTAGTCCGGATCACTTTGCTGCAAAGTGTCCGCACCGTAAGTTCAAGAACAGTGGCGGCAATGCCAACATGGTTGTTAGTAAGACTGGTGGAACATCAGGGTACGGTAATCTATTACCTACAGTTCTTTCAGTCTGTCATTCACCTGATTTGTGGGTTGACACAGGTGCTAATATTCATGTTTGTGCTGACATTTCCTTGTTTTCTTCTTACCAGTTAGGCGGGACTTCCTCCTTGTTGATGGGGAACGGATCGCATGCGCGTGTTCTTGGTGCTGGTTCGGTCGATCTGAAGCTTATTTCGGGGAAGATCGTTCGACTGAAGAACGTGCAACATGTCCCCATCATCAAGAAGAACTTAGTCAGCGAGTCTCTTCTGTGTAGAGACGGTTTTGAATTAGTGTTTAAATCCAATAAATGTGTAATTTCTAAATTCGAAAGTTTTATTGGAAAAGGTTATGATAGTGGAGACTTGTTCCGCTTTTCTTTGTCTGATGATTGTAATAAAGTTGTGAATCATGTTGCAAATATTAATGATGAATCTAATGTTTGGCATTCACGACTTTGTCATGTTAATATTGGTTGTATGATGCATCTTGCAAACTTAAGTTTAATTCTGAAATTTACCTTAGTCAAAAATTCTAAGTGTCATGGGTGTGTTGAATCAAAACAACCCCGCAAGCCGCATTTTGCTGCTGAGGTGAGAAACTTGGCACCTCTAGAATTAATTCATTTCTATTTGTGCGAGATGAATGGCGTGTTGACTAAACATGGTAAGAAGTATTTCATGACCTTAGATGATTGCACTAGATTTTGCTATATTTATTTGTTAAAGTCTAAAGATGAAGTGTTGCAATATTTTAAAGTCTATAAAGCTGATGTAGAAAACCAACTTGCCAGAAAGATCAAAAGAGTTAGGTCTGATCGTGGTGGAGAGTATTTTTCTAATGTTTTCACTGCGTTCTGTGAGGAACATGGAATAATTCATGAGAGGACGCCTCCCTATTCACCTCAGTCAAATGGGGTAGCCGAAACAAAGAACCGCACTCTAACTAATTTGGTTAATGCCATGTTAGATACAGCGGGACTTTCCAAAGAATGGTGGGCTGAGGCTATATTGACTGCATGTCATGTCCTGAATTGTGTTCCCATGAAGAACAAAGAGATAACACCATTCGAGGAATGGGAAAAGAAAAGGCTAACCCTTTCATATTTACGGACTTGGGGATGTCTGGCCAAAGTTAATGTGCCTATAACCAAGAAACGTAAACTAGGGCCTAAAACTATAGATTGTGTCTTTCTTGGTTATGTTTTCTACAATGTGGGTTATAGATTTTTAATAGTGAAGTCTGAAGTACATGACATGCATGTTGGTACTATTATCGAGTCTAGAGACGCTACATTTTTTTAGGACATTTTCCCATGAAAGAGGTAGTTAGCACATCTAGTCATGAATTGTCTATAAATATTGAACCTAAAGAACCTGCTATTTTGATAGAACACAATGAACAACCACATGTGGAAAATCCAGAGGAGGATGGCAATGAAGCTCTTAGAAAGAGCAAGAGACGGAGGACTGCAAAGTCCTATGGTGATGATTTCATTGTGTACCTCGTGGATGACACTCCTAGAATCATTGAAGAGGCATATTCCTCTCCAGATGCTGACTATTGGAAGGAAGCAGTTCGAAGTGAGATGGATTCCATTATGTCTAATGGTACTTGGGAGGTTGTGGAGCGTCCTTATGGGTGCGAACCTGTAGGATGTAAGTGGGTGTTCAAGAAAAAGTTTAGGCCTGATGGTACGATTAAAAAGTACAAGGCAAGACTAGTGGCTAAAGGCTATACTCAGAAAGAAGGAGAAGACTTCTTTGACACTTACTCGCCGGTTGCCCGATTGACCACCATTCGAGTACTACTCTGTCTGGCAGCTTCCCATGGTCTTCTCATTCATCAGATGGACGTTAAGACAACTTTCCTAAATGAAGAGTTGGAAGAAGAGATCTACATGGATCAGCCAGATGGGTTTGTAGTAGAGGGTCAAGAAGGAATGGTGTGTAAGTTAATAAAGTCTTTGTATGGTCTTAAGCAAGCACCTAAGCAATGGCATGAGAAGTTCAACAGAACTTTAACGTCAGTTGAATTTATTTCGAATGAAGCTGATAAGTGTCTCTCTATGGTGGGGGCGAAGGAGTGATCTTGTGTCTGTATGTAGATGACATACTGATATTTGGGACAAGACTTAATGTGATTAAGGAAGTTAAAGAGTTTTTGTCTCAAAATTTTGAGATGAAAGATTTGAGAGAGGCTGATGTGATCCTAAATATTAAACTAGTGAGAGAAGGTGATGGTGGGCTTGTCCTTACACAATCCCACTATGTGGACAAAGTCTAGAGCCGTTTTGGTTACAATGACTGCAAGCCAGCTCCAACACCTTATGATGCTAGTAAAGTATTACGGAAGAACAAAAGAATAATGAGAGATCAGTTGAGATACTCCTAGATCATTGGTTCACTGATGTACATAGGTAGCGCTACGAGACCCGATATCGCGTTCGCTGTGAGCAAACTGAGCCGATTTGTGTCAAATCCGGGAGATGCTCATTGGGAAGCTCTTGAACGGGTAATGAGTTTTCTGAAAGGTACTGTGGACTATTGAATTCACTATACCGGGTACCCTAGGGTACTGGAGGGTTACAGTGATTCAAACTGGATATCCGATGCAGATGAGATTAAAGCCACAAGTGGATATGTGTTCCCACTTGGAGGTGGCGCTGTCTCCTGAAAGTCTTGCAGGCAGACCATCTTAACGAGGTCAACTATGGAGGCAGAACTCACTGCATTAGACACCGCCACTGTTGAGGCCGAATGGTTTCGTGATATCCTTATGGATTTGCAAGTAGTTGAGAAACCAATACCAGATATCCTCGTGAACTATGATAATCAAACTGCTATTGTCAAGGTGAACAGTTCAAAAGATAACATGAAGTCCTCTAGGCATGTAAAGAGGCGGCTGAAATCTGTCAAGAAAATGAGAAACTCTGGAGTGATAGCCTTGGACTACATCCAAATGGCTAAGAACCTGGCAGATCAATTCACAAAGGGTCTTTTCAAGTAACATGATAGACAATGCATCCAGGGAATTATGCTCGAGACCCATGTGTGTTACTCAGTAGTGGTAATCTGTCCTATGTGATCGGAGATCCCGTGAATTAGGATGGTGAAACAAGCTACTGTTTAACTGAGAGAAGAGAACCTTTGAAAAAGGCTCATTCCAATGGAGGTGCATTCTCTTCTGAGTCTGTATGACAGGTTGGTGAAAGCCTTAATGTGATCCGAGTGGCTCAATGATGGCAAATATGTTGGCCTACATAACATCTTAAAGGATTACACCTATATGTGTGCGATTGCTAGTCATAATCTATGAGACAGGGTGATCTTTAGATAACCATGAAAGGCACGGAGTATGATCTATACGCTCCAACCCGAGGGGATCCTTACAACAGCCTAGTACTAGCAAGGGGCTCTAATCAAGGTTGTTTGCACAAAACTGCCAATCAAGGCATAGTCCATTGGTCAATTGTGAATAAGTGTAGCTTTTGCCCCAGGTGTAAGTTCAACTTAACAGTCACCACCATGAGGCCGGTATATCAAAACAACAGTTGAGTGGAGAGCATTTTCTTGTGTACCTTGAAATTCTTGGTCGGGATTGTTGGATTAATTGGGCCTTGGCCCATTTTAGTCTCAATTAATCAAAGATATAAAGGTCCACTAATAAATGCTAGGGAGTTAAATCTCAGAGTGAGAGTCAACGGGAATCCTAACCAACTTCAATGGTGGGCCAACTTTGGACTGATTGTGAAGCTGGTAAAAGGAGAAGGGTGTGCCACACGTGCTCTCGCTCGCCTTGCCGAGCCGGGCCGCGGCCATGGCCGTGACGTGACGTGGTGAGTCAAGTCGAGTCGTGTCATGTCGTGTGGTGCTCGAGCGAAGCCGAGCTGAGCCGCTCTGCGTGTGCTGTGTGATGAACATTTTGCCACTAATGGCAGTCATTGGTGTCTTAACCATTGCTAACGTTACTGTCATCACCCTAGATAATCATAACCGATGATTTGAACGATTTAATGGCTGATGATAATTGACAACGGTAATGGCATTATGGCTGGTCAAGAACGTCCAGGTTCATCGCCCTCTCTCTCCTGTACGCCTATATAAGGAGGTCTCTCCTGCAGAGGCAGATGGACTCCAATTCTCTACTCTCTCTGGTACTTCTTTCAGGAGCCCTCTCTCTTTTTCCCTCACTGTGTTATGCGGCTTTCTTGCATTCCCGACGCAAGCCTTGCGCACACACTGCTTGCGTGAGCAGCTGCCTCAGAACCTCCCCGCCTTGTGATCCTGCTCGGGATAGGCGGGCGATAAGGTTTTTGGGGAGCGTACTCGTACGCGACTGCTCGCCTGAACGACCACTTTCTGGTGGTCGTCTTCGTCAACCCGAACGACTACTTCCCAGTGGTTGTCTCCCTCACGTGAATGACGACGTCCCGGTAGCCTTGAACGACTACTTCCACAAATCTGTTTGAGGGACTCCACTGCAGCAACTCGTCACTGCACCGAATCAGATCGACTACTTCAAGCAAGGCCAGTCGAGGATGGTTAACATATTCCTCCAGCTGGTGACGGCGCACCCGGTGCCTCCGGTACCGGTCCCGCCTCCGGGCACACCCTAAACTATAACTTGTTTTGGTTTCTCATGTTGTTCATGTTAATTTGAAGATTTAACCTTAACACTCGCATATGCTCTATAATCACTGGATCACTCACTGCTGTCATGAATTTATTGTTAATTTCTAGAATTAAAATATATATCGAATATTGCCTAAATTTCTAACAGTTTTATGGTGTCACATGGGTACCTTTATATCATTGGTCTTCTTACCATCTGTCGCTCACCCTCGGTACATGTTTCCTCCGCTACTTAGGCCCCATTTATCTTCCTGTGTTACGTGATCCTTGCATCGCAGTCTGGTTTCATTATGGTCCATTCATTCTGCCTTCCCCTATTGGACTTACTTTGCTATACATGTTGTTGACTTGTTGGTGTCTCCTCAATATTTTTGCACACATGAAGTTGTCCAAAACAAGCACCGCTAGTTATGCTGACATTTACACTAGACTTATACCTCTATCCTTCCCCTTGACGAGATTTTGTGTGGGTGTTTATACCTTCGAATTTGTGCAAACATATATTTTTAGTTACGTATAACTACTTATCTCTGAAAAGCTACGCTTACTTTACCATGCGTTTTATTGTGTCTTCCCAACAGCTTGCACGCATGCCATTGACCAAAATCGGCACCGCTAGCTCTGCTCAAATTTACACTAGACTTATACTCCATACGAGGAAAATCAAAGGGACACAAATTTATCATTAATAAAACAAAACTACGCATAAATAAAGCACGAACAACACGAAGCCACTACATGTAGACGCATACACCACCAACAACACATAGCCATCACCTACAAGGCTACGCTTAACACTGCGCAGTGCATCACGACCACCATAATACCACTAAATACATGCATCATAGAAACAAACCACTCCATCTACGGGCGCGGCGAAGCGCGGTCCTCTATATAGTACTACATCCATTTCAAATTACTATTTGTTGTTGACTTTTTCGTTTAACGTTTGACCATTCGTCTTATTCAAAAAATTTCACAAGTATCATTTATTTTATATGTAACTTGCTTTATCATCGTATATACTTCAAGTATAACTTATTGGTTTATATATTTGAACAAAAATTTTAAATAAGACGAATGATTAAAGATCATAAAAAAAGTCAACAACGAATAGTAATTTGGAACGGAGGTAACATGACTTATTCTCCCCCTCTCAGCTAGTCTCCCTGGCGTTAGCTGTAACGTGTGCAAGCAATGCAAGTACTATGAGCCGGCGGGGAGTGAAAGATGCCGGCATGGCGCTGGACAAACACTATATGACCCCGATGAATTTGTGAAAATTCACTTCAAATGATAGGTGATGGACGAAGGCAACCAAAAGTAATGGACAGCCCGTCTGTTATTATAAGCGGGTTACAAATGACTCATCAAAGATATATAACAGATATAAAGTCCAAGTCCATTACATGATCATCCCTAATTATCAGCTCAATTGTCCCATTACTCTAAGAGCAGCTATCGGTAACGATTGTCTTGTAAAATCAATTACATATATAGCACAATTGGTAACGGCTAAAATAAGTTGTGTTACAAACTTTTGGAGGCAGGCAGTGTACAAGCATATAATCCGTTACTAATACATTGTCATTGGTAGAACAAAGTCCATTACCTATGTTGCAACAACCTCGTTTCTCTCAACATACTGTAAAACCTGAAACCAAAGCAAAACTATTGTTTGATAAAGACCTCTGAACTTATATTTTGATTCTCCACGTCCTTAAACTTGGCACTGGTTTGCACCGTAGCTCCCCTTGCACCATTTGGGAAGTCCGACAGTATGTCAAGGCACGACTATTCTGGTTCAAGCTGTGCACGGCGCCCGGCTGCGGCTGTGCTATCGAGGTGCTGCAAGAGAGCTGAAACGGTGACCTGCAGTGCCGGTGTCGCAACGGCTTCTGCTGATGCCACGGCGGATTGGGCGCACCGGCCGGTGAGCTGCACCGAGCTGGGGCGATGGATGCACAAAATGGAAGAGGAGAGCGGCAATTGGATCCTGCTGCATACGAAGCAGAGCGAGCGAGACAGGGGAGGAGGAGATCACCGTGCCGCTGCCGCCACGGCGGATTGACCTATAGTTTAACTTATTACTTATACTACAATCTTTTGTGACGATCTTTGCGGCTTCTGCTTTGCGCATTGCTAGATAACCACAATCTTTCACTAAAGCTACGTTACAAACTATCTGCGCCTCCTCTTCGCTGGCTGCCGAGCCGCCTCGAGAACCACCTCCCTTGCACTATCATTTGCAACAAGCCCCGACGCCTCATGCTTCGCATGCCAGCACGCCATCAAAGCTCAATTAATTCATGACGCGGTAGTACTTGACTCTTTTTTGGAACTAATTTATTTTGAACTGTTGGATGAGAAATTTATTCGTTCTCCCAATAATTTTTGGCACCATCCCAAAATCACTGATTTTAGACTTTATTTTTTTGAGCATTCTTGGATATGGTCTAAGGATTTCGTCTAGCGTGTTATTGATTACTGGCCATATGTGACGAGCATTATTATTGCTGGAGACAGGTCCCGACCTCATAAAATACATTTTCATATAGTGAATCACTGTCTTACAATATGGGCGGCCGGCCCGCGGGCGGCGACCGCAAGAACCCGCCCATTACTCGGCTGCTCGTGCTGCGGCCATCAGGACCGGCTACGTACCTGCGGAACTTCCTTCACCGTCGCGGTCCCATCGTTTAGTTCACACGTACGGTCAGGACCGCGCCAGATTAGTAGGAAACGGCTGCAGAAACAAGTGGGCAGTTGGGGATAGGGAAGTAGCCCGGATGACAACACCCAATTCCTGTGTCGTCTTCCCGATTGACCCGATCGACGCGAGCGAGCATTACTCATCGTCCATCACTGTTTCCGTAGGGCGGGTCATCTGCCTCTCCATCGCATATACACAACATGGCGGATAACCGTGATTGCTACCACCAACTTGTTGACGTAACCCAACAAGTGCATAACAAAGCACATGTACTGGTCACCTTTCGTCAGAAAAATTGGCATGCCTCCAGGCAAGAACTTTGGGCCTTGTTCAGTTCCTAACTTTGGTACGTCAAAGTTGACATTTTATCATTAATGCGTCACTGTAGCATTTCATTTATATTTGTGAATAATTGTCCAAACATTGATTAATGAAGCTCAAAATGTTTGTATCGCAAAGTACAACAAAACTGTGCAATTAGTTTTTGATTTTATCTACATTTAGTATGAAGGATGGAAATGGCGACCAGAGAGGGGGCTCGAAACTCGGCCTATGTCCCAAAATCACTATCCAATGATTCCTCATGATCTTCTCAAGGTAGCTTAGTCACAATGGAACTGCCAACCCTAGAAACAAGCTTAGACGAGAGACGAAGCGGAAGCACAACTCAAGGAGCAAAGAGGAACAACTGTTTGCCAGGGCCAGGTCGAACTGTCCGCACAGAAGTCTCGGACTGTCCACGAACCGGGCGGACTGTCCAACAAAGGGGGATGGACGGTCCGTAAAATCATATCCAATCTCCAGAAACTTCAGGTCCTATACGGACTGTCCGATCCACTACTACGGACTGTCCGCCAGTATCGCGGACTGTCCGAGGTGGTCACGCGGACCGTCCGTGAAAACACTTAGCCAAAACAAGAAACTCTCAGACGAACACCCAAAACTCGGATCGTCCGCCAATCACATGCGGACTGTCTGAGATCCCTACAGGCTGTCCGACAACCCCAGTTGGACTGTCCGAGAAACCCGACGGACGAACAGGAAGAACAACTACAGTAACCCGCGGGTCAAACCTCCCAAATCCATCACCGGATCTCCCAAACGGCTAGATCTCTTGAGACGAAACTTTGGGGAGGTGAGAAGCAACCTGAGGGATGCTATGCCCCAAAAATCTCGGCCTCTAACTCCCTACAGCACGTGGAATCGTGGATCACACGGAAGAACACAACCACACGAATTCATCCCAAAATCTTCAAATTCAGACCAAATCCCGGCATTTGAGCGGTCAAAATCATCCACAAAGAGGCGCAAGGCACTCACCCATCATCCCCACAAAGAAATCCGAGAGAAAACGACATAGAAACGAAGAATCGAGCCAAGCACGAAAATAGCACAAAAATGAACTCGAGAAGGAAGACAAGCAAATCATCTCAAGAACAAATCTTCCATACAACCAAAGGTCAGATTCTATACAATGGTGGCTAACCTCCACCCTTCATCCACCTGCTAAAAATACTCGATCTGCGCTTGGCTAGCCACCCGGAAGAAAGAGCAAACGAACTAGGGTTTCCAACAGATACCTTGCCATCCCCTCCACCTCCTATTTATACTGAGTCACGTGGTGGGGGAAATAACCACACTACCCCTACACACTAAAACTAAGATACACACCCCTCAGGGGCAATCTTGGAACACGGAGATATTTCCTCTAGCTGGGCACGTCGTCCATCCGGCCTTGCTTTCCTCCGACGCAAGCTCCAGGATCCCGCCGCGTGTCCACCGCTTCGAAGCTTCCCGAACGTGCCCGGATCACCATCTCCGTCATGTTGGGGCTTCGGTCTCAGTTTTGAGGCCCAAACCGAGAAACCCTCCTCCGATGGTTTCATGGCCCAACCATCAAACCCCGCGTACAAGCTTCGGTTGTTAGCCCCTACCTTACACCGGCTCAGTCCACGACCTCGTCTTTCTCTTCTTGCACCATGCCGACCGCACTCGATCCCGTTTGGCCACCGGGTCCTTCGAACCAAGCCTACTTGTCTCTCCACTCCTCGGAGGCCACTCTGGCTAAGACCTTTCGCGCTTGTTCTTCACCTACACCAACGCAAACCAAGTCGCATCGAACACCTGCAATACTAGGCCAAGAGTCGGTCCACTCAACGTTGTCAATCACTCATCATACCGAGAAGCGACCATCCACCGGTCCTCGGACGCACCTGGTCCTCAATCTCCCCCTTGATGAGTGCATTGACAACACACCTCTCAATTTTGGATAAGTAAAATAAAAACAGAAAAGAAAAAGAAAAGAAGGCTCAAACAAGTGACCCAAAGCAAGAAACAAACCGAAAAACCAAGTCACCAATTCTTATTAAAAGATCATTGCAAACACCCAAAGTCTATCTCATGTCATGTCAAAGCCACCGAGCCATGTGTCTACTTCTAAATAGAGACTTCTCTTGATCGACAACATGCAACGGTTTAGCACCCAAAATTTAAAAAAAATAATAGCATATTTGACATGATTAGCACATTTTTCAACCATAAGCACTTCATTTTTAAGATTTTGGATTATGGTACATGAAGTGCCTTTGCGGCAAAAAGAAGCTTATGCCTCTCCACAAGATAAACAATAGGCTTAACATTTGCAATGATAGAATGATCTTTGACCCATTTAGCAAGAAAAGGATACCGTGGTACAACCTAAGCATGAGAAAGCATTTAGGCTTGAACAAAGCATAGAAAAGCTTTGCTCATGGGTGAGATCGATTTAACATTTCAAAATCATTTGCAAGCTCATTATGAATATACAATGAATCAATCGAGAGCTTAGCTAACCATTACCAAAAGACTACACACATGTCCACTAGATCGAATGTAGCAAGTTATAGTAATCAATCCATATAAGAGAAGCTCATCCTAAAATGCATCAAAATAAATATGTACATCAACAAGCCCTAGATATATCACAATGCAATCTATATGACAAATGCAAGACATATCACACAAGTGCAAATGCAAAATGTACATGATATACATATGATTCAAGAAAGCTATACATATGCAACAAGGAGCCCAAAAACCAACTTAAAGAGGACAACACACTTCAAGCTCTCCTCGCAAGCGGACAAAGGTTGCTTGGTCAAGTGGTTTAGTGAACATATCGGCTAGCTGGTTTTGGATGGAGACATGTGATAGCTCTATGTTTCCTTTCTCAACATGATCTTTCAGAAAATGATACCTCACTTCTATGTGTTTGGTTTTGGAATGAAGCCTAGGATTTTTGGCTACACTTATGGCACTGGTGCTATCACATAGAAGTGGAACTCGAGAAAAGCTCAAACCAAAGTCACTCATGGTGTACATGATCCATAGAAGCTGGGAGCAACATACTCAGCTTCAGTGGTGGATTGTGCAACACTTGACTACTTACAAGAAGACCATGAAACCAAAGAAGACCCAAGAAACTGACACTGACCTGAGGTAGACTTACGGTCCAAACGACACCCAGCAAAATCATCATCGGAAAATCCGTGACAACTGAGTGTCGAGGAGGCAGAATACCAGAGACCCAAATAAGGAGTGTATTTCAAGTACATGAATATCCTCTTGGCGGCCTGCCGATGTGAAGTCCTCGGTGAAGCCTGAAAATGAGCGCACAGACACACACTGAACTGTATGTCTGGCCTCATCACCTTCAAGTACATGAGGGAGCCGATCATGCTCCGATACTCCTTCTAGTCCACGGGGTCACCATCCTCGTTAGCATCCAAAGCCGTAGTTGTACTCATCGATGTTGACATCAGCTTGGAGTCATTCATGTCAAACTTCTTCAGCATGTCCTTCGTGTACTTCGCTTGATGCATGAATGTCCCATCCTTGACTTGCTTGATCTGCAGTTCGAGAAAAAACTGCAACTCTCCCATCATCGACATCTCAAATTCCCTGCTCATATCTTCAGAAAACTTTGCAACAATAGCATTAGAAGAGCCACCAAAGATAATGTCATCCACGTAAATCTGCACGATCAAGATGTCATTGCCAGCACGAAGCAAGAACAAGGTCTTATCAATGGTGCCCATCACAAACCCATTACTCAACAAGAACCCTCTCAGCCTACCTTACTACGCTCTGGGTGCTTGTTTTAGGCCATATAGTGCTCGGTGGAGTTTGTATACTCGATGTGGGTATTTCTCACTCTCAAACCCCGGTGGTTGCCTCACTTACACTTCTTCCTCTATCACCCCATTCAGAAAGGCACTCTTCACATCCATTTGGAGCAACTTGAACCCTTTAGCAACGGCAAATGCTAAAATGATTCGAATTGCCTCCAAACGGGCCACGGGAGCAAATGTCTCCTCATAGTCAATTCTCTCTTTCTGTGTAAAGCTCTGGGCAACCAACCTAGCTTTTTTTCTCACAACCTCACCATTCTCACCTCATTCCTCTCAATGTTCTCAAGCTCTTCGTGCATAGCATTGACCCAGTTCGCATCAGATAAAGCATGTCTAATATCTCTGGGCTCAAAGGACGCGACAAATGCAGAATGAGCAAATTGAGAGTTGTTCCTTGACCATGACCTTGTAGTGCGTTCATCGAAGTCTCCTATGATGTTTGAGGGTGGATGCCTGTTGGCGGTCGTTACAGCCCAAATCCGACCACCAATACTCGGGAATAAATAAGGTTATATGCAACATTCCATGTACTTAGGTTTTATTTCTAATAAAGTTCCACGAGTTTTGGTGAGTGTCACTTGTGCAGGTACAACTACGACAAATATGTGCTATTGGGGCCGGAAATGACCGAATCGGCCGAACGACTCCGTTCGGCCGGTTACCCCCCTTAGCCGTGCAAGTCACCGGGAGCAGTCCACGTCAACCATGACCGAGCAACAACATCACACGCCACGTGGACGACCGCCAACTCATCCCGAAGGACCGACACGTCACCCTGGGCCAGAACAACACGAGTCCAACCACCAGGAGGCAGCCTAGAAGGTCCAGGCAGCAGAGGCGGTGCTGGGGAGGCCGGCCACGGGCCAGGCCCAGTTCGGCCGAACTGGGCCCTTCAGCCGAACCGCCCCCAGCTGGGAACCGACACCAGGGAGCAAATCTTGACCGTGGGAAGCAAGGTCGGCAGATCCTGTGGTTCGGGCGAATTGGGGAGTTCGGCCGAACCGACCTGTTCGGCCGAACCGCCTCCCCTCGCCCGAAATCCCAGGGGGTACCCCCTGGCTCCCTTGGCCGCTACCCTACCTCAACCGCCTTGGACTCCTATAAATAGAGGGTCACTTCCACTTGTAAACACACACCAAGCCAAGGAGCTCATTTCCACTTTCATTCTAGTAGAGTTAGGATAGTTTAGTTGGGAGTTAGAGTTGAGTCGAGCTGTACCTCGGAGGTTCCGGAGTCGTCTTCAGAAGCTCTGGTATAAGCTCTTGTATCTTTTACCTTTTCCTTTTGCAAGACTTTGAGTTATCAATATAGTTATCTTTATCACTTTGCCTTTGTCATTTATATCTTGCTTCTACTTTATCCTAGTTGCAGCATATATCTTGTTTAGACTATAATCAGTTATAGTTCTAGTGCTAGTAGTCTTGTTTAAGTCTTTGTCTTGGCTAGTTCTTCGATCTTGCTTGATACTGGATGTGAATTGTCACCAAGAGTATTGACAAGGTTGCTTGCTCTTGCTAGCAGAGTAAGTAGTCATTGCCTAGTGTAGGAGTGGTTCCTAGACTAGTCGGTGGCCTTAGTTTACTCCCGTCGCAACGGAGGTGGTAGCCGGGAGGTGGTGACAGCCCTTCTGGTCTTTGTAGCCCATCACGTTAGTTCCGGCCCGTAGGATCCCCCAGTGGGGAAATAGTGGCACCCCTTCTCATCCCTTTCTGCATGTCCACCGGTTCCCTTGTCCCGATGCTAAGACAGTAGAGTTATCCCAGATCTCCTAGTGGTGGCTCTGTAGCCGCTGTATCTCTAAGCTAGAGTGACATAGGTAGATAAAGTATCCAGGAGTCCTCTATCTCTTCTCGTTGTCCTCCCAGCTATCTATCTCTTCTCTCCCTTACCTGAGTATCCCTTGAGCTGTGTGTCCGGTATATCCACTCCTATCCAATACCGTTATCCCCTGTCTTGTCTAGTCGTGTACCCTCCTCTGATAGTCTCGAATATCTGTTCACTAGTAATCTTGCCAAAGCTTCCCTGCGGAAATATAAATTACGATACCTCGGGATACTCCCAGGTGAAGTGCTACAGCGGTGATTCTGTGCGCTTGCAGAATATTTCTATATTTTACTAAGCCATAAGGAAAACCACTGAAACACTCCTTACCCCAGTACCAGGATTCTCAATTCTGATATTGGATCGTAAGAAGTGCCAACAAGCATTTCTGGCACCGTTGCCGGGGAAGTCTTTGGCTAGATTATTTTTTGAACCTTTATCTTGAGCTATCTTAGTTGAGTACCGCTACTCAAGCGGGTTTATCCTTGCTCTGTTCGTTGGTCCTTGTGGAGCAGAGCAGTGCATGACTGGTTTCCAACTACCGTCAAACTTCCAAGAAAATCCGGAGTCACTTGTGAGGACAGTACGACCCCGTGTTGTACCTCCTCAGAAGCAACTCCTTCCGACGAACCCAGTCCTTCCCGTCATTGACCAGGCTACATTGAGGATGGCAACCAAGACGATCCGTGAGTTCTCCGCTCCATCGAGCGAGAACGTACGTGTCAGACCAACTCCGCCAGTCGGAGATGGTTGCTTCGAGCTGAAGCCAGCCCTCATCAACATGGTACAGGCTAGCCCATTCTGCGGCAAGCCACACGAAGATGCCAATGCTCATCTCCAGCATTTCCTGGAGATTTGCAACACCTTCACCATCCGCGGAGTAAGTATTGATGCCATTCGCCTTCGTTTATTTCCATTCTCATTATTAGGCAAGGCGAAACAATGGTTTTATGCTAACCGCGAAGCAATAGAAACCTGGGATAAATGCACTAGCGCTTTCTTGCTAAAATTCTTTCCGGTTGGGAAAACCAACGCCCTCCGGAACAAAATAGCTAGTTTCTAGCAGTTAAAAGATGAAACAGTCCCGGAGGCATGGGATTGCCTCCAGGACTATATTTCTGCTTGTCCTCACCATGGTATGCAGAGTTGGTTCATAATCCAAACTTTCTATCACGGGCTGAGAAATTCTGCCCGTGAGTACCTGGATGCTGCTGCTGGAGGCTCGTTCTTCTCTCTTGAGGAGAGTCGTGCGAAGGCCCTCATAGAGAAGATGGTCGAGAACCAAGGTCGGTCAGACGACCGAACTCAACCAAAGACCCGAGGAGTTCACCAAGTTGAAGCTCTGGACATGCTCGCTGCCAAGATGGACCTCCTGATGAAGAAACTGGAGGCCCCTGCTCAAGAAACGGTGCAAGCCATGGACGCTCGCATGACCTGCGAAGTCTGTGGCAACACTGGCCATTCGGGGAATGACTGCCCCGAAACGCGAGAAGATGCCCACTACGTCAACAACTCCAACAACAACGGGTACCGACCGAACAACTACGGCAACCAAGGCTGGAATCCGCGCCCAAACCTCCCTTTTGAGAGGCCTCAACAAGGTAAGAATTTCAATTCCAGCAATTTCAATAATCAGCCGTCTCTTAGAGATCTTGTGTTTGGCCAAATGAAAATAACTGAAAACATCAATAAAAAGCTTGCTGCTAATGATAAAACTCTGGAAAGCATAGACTCTAGGATGGAATCGTTTTCTTCTGCTATGAAAAGTCAACTGAGCTTTAATAAAATGATAGAAACTCAAGTTGCTCAGTTAGCTGCTTCTTTGCCTTCACCCGTAGCGGGGAAATTCTCTGGGCAACCAGACAATTGCCCCCGTGAAAAGGTTAAAGCGGTCACCACGAGAGGGGGTAAGACCACTCGGGACCCGCCATATCCTGACAGTGTAGGTAAAAAGGCAGCCACTACGGAAAGTGATAGCGAAGAAGAGGAGGCCGCAGCAGAACCACAGAAGACAAGTCCGCAGAAGGAAGCAAAGGCGGCCCCTCACGAATTCTACGAACCAAATATGCTGCCATTCCCCAGAAGATGCCATAAGCCAACGATGGACGAACAATTCAGCAAGTTTGTTGAGGTAATTCGAAAGTTATATGTCAATATCCCATTGCTTGAAGCTATGCAGGTTCCCACATATGCCAAGTATCTGAAGGACATCCTCAACAACAAAAGGGCACTGCCAACCACCGAGGTAATTAAACTAACCGAAGCATGTAGTGCGGCTATCTTGAACAATCTCCCAGAAAAGAAGAAGGACCCAGGATGCCCCACCATCACATGCTCGATTGGGGAGCAGCACTTCAACCATGCCCTGTGCGATCTTGGAGCAAGCGTCAGTGTCATGCCCAAGGTAGTGTTTGACAAACTGAACTATTCTTCTTTGTCCCCTACAACCATGTATTTGCAGCTAGCGGATCAATCGATTCACTATCCCGCGGGAATAGCCGAAGATATTCCGGTGAAAATCCGGGAATTCTTCGTACCCGTGGACTTCGTGGTGCTCGATATGGAGGTCGACACGAAGACACCTCTCATCCTCGGGAGGCCATTCCTGAGCACCGCCAATGCAAACATCGACGTAGGAGCTGGAGAAATCAGCCTGAACATCAACGGCAAGGAAGAAAAGTTCACGTTCAAGCCCAGGGTGGAGAAATGCTCTCAGGTATGTACTGGTTTAATTCAAAATTCCAATAACCTAGAGCAGGTCAACGTGGTTGCATCCGAACCACAATCTTCAGAGACGCCGATCCCACCGCCACCAACACCGAAGAAGAAGAACAAGAAAATGTGGCGGAAGAAGGTTGCATCGTCCGAGTCATCCACTCCGGGATCGGACGATGACAAGAACAACTGAAGACAGGAGAAGTCCCGCTCGCAGACTTAAAAGCTGAGCTCTCGCCGCGAGGAAAACTGGTATGTATCCCATATTTCCCTACCAATTTTTAAATTTCCAATTGCATTTGCATGTTTCCCTTTTCAAAATACTGAACCACTTGAGTAATTAATTTGAGAAAGAGTAGAAAATTTTGCAAGCTTGGTTTAAATAATTGGACACATGCTGAAATTTTACCTAGGGTGGATGTATTTGGTAATTTTTATCATTTTCATCCCTTCTAGAACATTTCCAATTATTTACCATCACCACCAACCAGCAACAAACATGTCTACCCCACTAAAAATGGCTGCATACTCACCAATTATCACAAACATGGCAGCATGGGGGTGACTCCACTAATTTCCACTTTGGTCATGTCACATTTCCATCTTACCTACCACTAAATTCCACTCACATGACCTAAAAATTTTGTGGCCACACATTTTGGCGTGGAATCAAAGCAAAGGAGGGGCAGCACTCACATGGGAGTGCCCTGGCCACCCGGCCTAGTTCGGGCGAACCAGGGCCTTCGGGCGAACCAGGGGACTGCCTTCCCCTCGGCCTATAAATGCTGGTGCAAGCTTGAGAGCTCCTCACACACTCATTCACTCAGAAAAATTCTGTTAGGAGCTCTCTCTCTCCCTCTCAAGTTCTTTGCTCTAGTGCTTGCTCAAGTTCTCCCCAAGTTCTTGCTCAAGTTTTGGTTCACTTGCATCACTAGAAAACCCCAAAAATATTTTGCTTCTGTTGTGATCCTTGTGCTGAATCTCTGGACGATTTTGTGGTGGTCATTGACACCCACAAGAACGACTAACCTTTTGTGGTGGTTTTCATCCCCGCAAGAATGACTAACTATCTCGAACGACTGACTTGATTTTCTTGTGCTAACCATATATATTCAGTCCTTCGGGTAGTTGTTGTTGCACTAACCTTTTGCAGGAATCATGTCGAAGTTCTTCACTTCGCTCCGTTGTTCCGCCCGCTAGGCCAACGATCGGACGATGCTGGGAGTTCTCCAGCTCCGTCCCGAGGCCCGAGCCGGATGGACACGGACGAGCACGGAGCAGCCGGCTCGGGATGGGGCCATGCCACGCCCCCAGCCAGGCAGCTCCTGAGCGAGAGTGACATCAACCTTAAAACAGAAAGGGAGCGGAACACCTTCAACGAGCTTCGACTGAAGGAGTTCGAGCATACCCGTGTGTTTGAGCAAGATTTGCTCAGGGACACGGGGATGGACGTAGAGTTCACGGAAATTTTCCAGGCCATCGGCTGGCAGAATTTCTGGCACATCAACGAAGAAGGTTCGTACCTGCTCACCCTTGAATTTCTCTCGACTTTGGTTTCTGAAACTGGGGGGATTCATTTTTGGTTCTTCAACCAAGAGTTCTTCTGCTCTTGGAGGGATTTTAGTTCGGGTCTCGGATTTTCGAGTCGTTGTTCTTTAGAGCCGAACAAAGCGCTTAAAAGATTTGACCGGGTGGCATTTTGGAAAAAGATTTCAGGGGATACCAAGTGTCATGCGCCACGCACGAACAGCATTCATAACCCCACTTTGCGTTTCATGCATCGTTGGGTGTCTATGACGGTATTCCCCCGGGCAGATTTGCGCCCTGTCAACACCATCGAGTTGCGGGTTCTTTTTGCCATGGTCAAGCAGATTCCCTATTCGCCTGTGAAAGACATGGTTGGTCACTGGCTGTCTCATATTTCTCATACGGGTGGCATGGCGATGACTTCTCTAGTCACTCGCCTCGCTAACCACCTAGGCGTCCGGCTCACGTACATCGAGACAGCGCATTCCGTCGTGGATGACGAGCACTTCGTGCAAGCCCACATGATACGGCGGACGCCTGACGCAACGCTGGCAATGATTTACCGTGGATATACAACTGAAGTGCCTTTGCCTTGTGCAGCACTAAGGTTGTATACCACGCCGAAACTAACTCTTTAGTTGAGGACCGAGTCGGACGACTCTCCACCTTGGAGAGAGCCCACTCGGCACAGCGTTGCAGGTGACGGACCCGTCACGAGGGGACGAGCCAGGCGTGATGCTGGGCTCGCCACCTCACAGGAGCAGGAAGATGCACCACAAATGCCGCATCGACACACTTCCGCTTTTGAGGCCACCTACGACATGTACACCGGCGCTGGGACGTCCGGAGCAGGAGGCTCCGGGCAACACCAGGAGCCGAACTACTTCACCTCAGGACGCTGGGACTACGGCCAGGACACGGACTCTGAGTGGTCCGGGAGTCGGTATGGAGGGGGATACGACAATGCCTCCCAGCCATACTACCCCGGATACTCACAGTCCGCACGGTTCGACTACGGCCGGGAGTTGTCCTATATCTCCGACCGAGTCGAGCTCATCGACGACCATACCCGAGAGATCCAGGACACACTAGCCCGCCATTCTCAGTACCATCAAGAGAATAGCGGGATGGTGTCGTCTATCCAACACGACGTCCACGAACAAGCGGAACAGCTGAGCCAATACCTTTCAAGGCTCAACCCCTACCAGTGAAGAGTCCAAGCTTGGGGGAGGACCCCCACCAGGTAAGTCCCGATTTATCCAGCACTTTGATCATTTAATTTCCCTTTCATTTCCCTTCATGATAGTTTGCATTTAAAAAAAATGAAAATACCAAAAATATTTCCCTTAAATAATATTTCCCTTGAATTAAATAACTCCCAACTATGCATGGAATGAACCATATGCCTCTCACCTTGGAAATGATGAATAGTTGCTCTGTCATTAATTCTGCAAGTACTTTGTTTCAACTAGTTGCTAGATTGTGCTTGAGTTATTTGGCATGAGTAAAAATGATCCTGAAAACCTTGTGTGAGCACATGCTTTATTCCAAGTCTAAGTTGTTGTGGGGATTGGATAGTGAGAATTTCATTAAGTTTTATTCTGCTCTTAGTACGGGGAAAATCTCAGAAATTTATGCTTTCAAAATAAAACAAGTTCCTCATTGGTCAAAATACCTACCAGAGCCATATGATAAGCTTAGTTGAAAATTTCTACTCATATGCTGCTTGTTATCTTAGTGAGCTTTGTCAAATTGTTGTGACCTTTGAGTGAAGCTTTCATATTCTTAAAGATCGAGACCCACGTACACACACCACCTCTCACTTGCAATTCCTACACTGGGAGTTAGCAAACATTTTCCATCATCCATCCACAAAATAAATGCTTCATGTTCTATGATTTCCCTCCACAAATATTCTTGATAGAGACATGGGCTATACAAAAAGAAAAGCATGCCAAAGAAGCATGGCAAAAATAAGAGAAAAAGAAAAGCATGCCAAAAGGCATGGCAAAAAGAAAGAGAAAAAGAAAAGCATGCCAAGTGGCATGGCAAAAATATGAGAGTAAAAGATAGCCCATGTTCTCAAAAAATAAATCAAGGAGAGGGAAATTCATTCAAGGAGTTCCACCATTCCACCATATCCCATTCCATTCCACCATTCCATCATATGCCACTCCACTCATACCCACACACTTGCACGTCTCGATCTTAAGATGTGATTTGTCTCCTCAGAGATCCGGTTTTCGACATAGCAAAATATAAGATGCATGCATGCCTTCATCCTTTGTCCCTGAGCCACACAAAATGCCATATTAGATGTTAGGATGAAAAGAAGGCACAAGCCTTTGGTGAGGATTCAAATACACTTGAGTGATTGAGTGTGCCAATGAGGAACAATTTGTAGTTTTCAAAACTTATGAAAAACTCCGAGATGGGATCCTGAAAAGAGTAGAGTGGAATAAAACTAAGTTTAAACCGTTCATCCTTTCAACTGCCCAAGATAAGAAGATTGCTATAAGCCCCATAGGTAAAAAGGTGATTTGAAACTTTGCCTATGATTCAAGTGTTTTTGAAGACTAGTTGTTTATAAAGTTACCTGCAAAAGAAATGACATTGTAGCAACTCCTGATCCACCGAGCCTAAGTTTATATCTTTGCTCGAGGACGAGCAAAGAGCTAAGTATGAGGGAGCTTGTTTGCGGTCGTTACAGCCCAAATCCGACCACCAATACTCGGGAATAAATAAGGTTATATGCAACATTCCATGTACTTAGGTTTTATTTCTAATAAAGTTCCACGAGTTTTGGTGAGTGTCACTTGTGCAGGTACAACTATGACAAATATGTGCTATTGGGGCCGGAAATGACCGAATCGGCCGAATGACTCCGTTCGGCCGGTTACCCCCCTTAGCTGTGCAAGTCACCGGGAGCAGTCCTCGTCAACCATGACCGAGCAACAACATCACACGCCACGTGGACGACCGCCAACTCATCCCGAAGGACCGACACGTCACCCTGGGCCAGAACAACATGAGTCCAACCACCAGGAGGAAGCCCAGAAGGTCCAGGCAGCAGAGGCGGTGCTGGGGAGGACGGCCACGGGCCAGGCCCAGTTCGGCCGAACTGGGCCCTTCGGCCGAACCGCCCCCAGCTGGGAACCGACACCAGGGAGCAAATCTTGACCGTGGGAAGCAAGGTCGGCAGATCCTGTGGTTCGGGCGAATTGGGGAGTTCGGCCGAACCGACCTGTTCGGCCGAACCGCCTCCCCTCGCCCGAAATCCCAGGGGGTACCCCCCCTGGCTCCCTTGGCCGCTACCCTACCTCAACCGCCTTGGACTCCTATAAATAGAGGGTCACTTCCACTTGTAAACACACACCAAGCCAAGGAGCTCATTTCCACTTTCATTCTAGTAGAGTTAGGATAGTTTAGTTGGGAGTTAGAGTTGAGTCGAGCTGTGCCTTGGAGGTTCCGGAGTCGTCTTCAGAAGCTCTGGTATAAGCTCTTGTATCTTTTACCTTTTCCTTTTGCAAGACTTTGAGTTATCAATATAGTTATCTTTATCACTTTGCCTTTGTCATTTATATCTTGCTTCTACTTTATCCTAGTTGCAGCATATATCTTGTTTAGACTATAATCAGTTATAGTTCTAGTGCTAGTAGTCTTGTTTAAGTCTTTGTCTTGGCTGGTTCTTCGATCTTGCTTGATACTGGAGGTGAATTGTCACCAAGAGTATTGACAAGGTTGCTTGCTCTTGCTAGCAGAGTAAGTAGTCGTTGCCTAGTGTAGGAGTGGTTCCTAGACTAGTCGGTGGCCTTAGTTTACTCCCGTCGCAACGGAGGTGGTGACAGCCCTTCTGGTCTTTGTAGCCCATCACGTTAGTTCCGGCCCGTAGGATCCCCCAGTGGGGAAATAGTGGCACCTCTTCTCATCCCTTTCTGCGTGTCCACCGGTTCCCTTGTCCCGATGCTAAGACAGTAGAGTTATCCCAGATCTCCTAGTGCTGGCTCTGTAGCCGCTGTATCTCTAAGCTAGAGTGACATAGGTAGATAAAGTATCCGGGAGTCCTCTATCTCTTCTCGTTGTCCTCCCAGCTATCTATCTCTTCTCTCCCTTACCTGAGTATCCCTTGAGCTGTGTGTCCGGTATATCCACTCCTATCCAATACCGTTATCCCCTGTCTTGTCTAGTCGTGTACCCTCCTCTGATAGTCTCGAATATCTGTTCACTAGTAATCTTGCCAAAGCTTCCCTGCGGAAATATAAATTACGATACCTCGGGATACTCCCAGGTGAAGTGCTACAGCGGTGATTCTGTGCGCTTGCAGAATATTTCTATATTTTACTAAGCCATAAGGAAAACCACTGAAACACTCCTTACCCCAGTACCAGGATTCTCAATTCTGATATTGGATCGTAAGAAGTGCCAACAATGCCTAGCTTGAATGTGTCTTGGTGCCTGACGCCTTGAAATCTCCTCCCACTCAGCAGCTGCATCCACTCGACCTCCAGGTACTTGTGTTGATGTAGTAGTGGGGGATGGACCATCGTCAACCGTAGTCGTCGTAGTGGAGGTAGTAGGTACACATGTCATAGGAGGCACACCATCTCCATCATCATCTTCACCATCATCCGCCTACTCGTCCTCAAAAATTATTTGTCCCATCTCTTCATCACCTGCACACTCAAAGACAGTCGAGCTACACGGAATCGTCTCATCGAATGTGACTTCGTAAGTCTCTATGATTTGGTTAGAGTCAAGATTGAGCACACAATATGCTTTAGAGTGATTAGCATAACCAAGGAAGATACCATCATAAGACCGAGACTCAAACTTATCTAGATTACCCTTCTTGAGAATAAAGCACTTGCAACCGAAAACTCAGAAATGACTTACCTTGGGGGGTCTCCCATGAAAGAGCTTGTAGCAAGTCCTTTTCTTGAACGCATGAAGGAAAATCAACTTTTGAAACATAGCACGCGGTGTTCACCGCCTCGGCCCAATATCTCCTAGGAGTCCTATGGTCATCTAGCATCGTCCTAACCATCTCACACAGAGTCTGATTCTTTCTTTGCACAACACCATTCTGACAAGCGATGTAAGGTGAGGAAAACAGATGTTCAATACCTTGATCACGGCAAAAGGCCTTAAAACGAGTGTTCTCGAATTCCGTGACATTGTCACTGCGGATAGCTCGCATGGCAATACCGTTGACACTTCTTACGATCCAATATCAGGATTGAGAATCCCAGTACTAGGGTAAGGAGTGTTTCAGTGGTTTTCCTTATGGCTTAGTAAAATATATAAATATTCTGCAAGCGCACAAAATAACCGTTGTAGCACTTCACTAGGGAGTATTTTGAGGTATCGTAATTTATCTTTCCGCATGGAAGCTTATGGCAAGAGTACTAGCAAACAGATATTCGAGACTATCAGAGAAGGGTACACGACTAACAAGACGGGCGATAATGGTATTGGATAGGAGTGGAGATACTGTGACACACAACTCAAGGGAGACTAAGGTAAGAAAGAGAAGGAGTAGATAGTTGGGAGGACAACGAGAAGAGATAGATGATTCCTGGGTATTGTCTATCTGGATTACTCGGGTTAGAATACAAGGGTTGAGAACTAGTTCTAACAGATCAAGATAAGCTGAGACCTCAACTTCGGGACACAGAACCGGAGACACACAGAAAGGGATGTGAATGGGTGCCTCCAACCCTGCACGTTTGGGGATCCTACAGGGCGAGCCAGGCGTGATGGGTTACGAAGTCTGTATAGGGCTGTCACCACCTAACAGCTACCACCTCCGTGCCAGCTCAGGGATATTCTAAGGTTACAGACTAGTATAGGTACCACACCCACACTATACTACAACTACTTACTCCGCTAGACTTCGTTAGCAGAAGCAAGCAATCCTGTCAATACCCCAGTGACAGTTCACCACAAGTATTGAGCAGAAACGAAGAACCCGCCAATGCAAAGACTTGAATCTAGAACTTGGAGAACTAGGATCACAACAACTATAGTCTAAACCAGAAATACTTGCAACTAGACTAAAGTAGAAGCAAGATATAAATAACTCAGATAAGATGATAAAGATAACTATATTGGTAACTGAAAGTCTTACAGAAAGAAAAGGAAAAGATACAAGAGCTAATACCAAAGCTTCTGAAGACGACTCCGAAACCTCCGAGGCACAGCTCGACTCAACTCTAACTCCCAACTAAACTATCCTAACTCTACTAGAGAGAAGTAGAAATGAGAGCTCCTTGGCTTGGTGTGTGTTTACAAGTGAAGTGGACGCCTCCATTTATGGTGGCAATTGACGGTTGAGGTGGAGTAACCGTCAACGGAAGCTGGGAGGCGGTGCCGGGCCTTCGGCCGAAGATCCTGGTTCGGCCGAACCAGTGGATCCACCGCCCTTGCCTCCAAGGGCTGACATTGGCCCTGGGAGGCAGTTGTGCAGTGGGGGCAGTTCTGCCGAACTCCTCAGTTCGGCCGAACTGCGCTGGAGGCCCAAGCCTGCCCCCCTGCACCGCCTTTGCTTCTGGGTTGTTGTGGGCTGCCTTCTCTTGCTGGTATTCATGTTGGTTTGGCCCAGAGGTGAGGTGGCGATCGTCCACATGCCATGCACGGTCATCGCTTGGTCATCGTTGATGTGGACGACTTCCGGTTGTGCTTTGTGTCGTGTACGACTAAGGGGGGTAACCAGCCGAATCATGTCGTTCGGCCGAATTGGTCAATTCCGACCCCTATAGCACGTATTTCTCGTTGTTGTGCCTGCACAAGTGAAACTCACCAAAACTTGTGGAACTTTATTAGAAATAAACCTAAGTATATGGAATGTCACATATATCCTCTTTTATTCCTGAGTATTGGTGGTCGAAAACGTGCCGTAACGACCACCAACAATTACCATTACGCTCGTTCTTCAACCTCAAGATCAAGTCTCGAAAGAACCCAAAAGCCTCATCCTTAGTCGCCAGGAAAAACACCCAAGCATAGCGAGAATAGTCCTCCACTATCACAAGGACATACCACTTCCCACCGACTGAGCGAACACGAGCTGGACCAACCAAGTCCATATGTAGAAGCTTCCCAGGACGCTCAGTCATCACCTTAGTCAAAGGTGGATGAGAATTGGCGACCATTTTCCCATGCCTACAATGAGCAGACACCAAATCCTTCTCATACCGAAGCCTGGGCAATCCTCGGATAAGGTCAAGACTGCTCAAACGAGAGAGCAAGTCAAAGCTCAAATGACCCAACCTCATATGCCACTTCCAAAGCTCTAAAGAGAAACTAGCCACTAGACAACGAGAGGGACCAAAAGACCTCGAGAAATCAGCACGGAAAACTTGAGCCTCGGGAATGATCATGCAGACAAGGTCACCTCGAGAATCAACAATCCGATAAGAACCACTCACAAAGTGAACATCAAAACCCTCGTCAAGCAACTGAGAGACTGAAAGCAAATTAAAACCAAGCGACTTGACGAGAGCAATTCGCTTCAAAGCAAACTTCTCACTTACCTGAATATTACCCTCTGAAAGCACTCTACCTTTACCATTATCCCCAAAAGTGATGTACTACATTGTCATCACTGGGGTGAGACTTGAGAACCACCTTCGATCTCCGGTCATGTGTCAAGAGCAACCGTCGTCGATCAACCACGACCTCCTCAAACCTCCCACTACATGCAAAAATTAGAAACGAGTGCTAAAGTGAGCAAACGACTCAGCACTAGGGTTAGAACAAAAGGAGACAAACTAGTGCCGACCGCACTCGGTCCCGTCTGGCCACCGGGTCTTTTGAACCAAGCCTACTTGTCTGTCCACTCCTCGGAGGCCACTCTGGCTAAGACCTTTCACGCTTGTTCTTCACCTGCACCAACGCAAACCAAGTCGCATCGAACACCTGCAATACTAGGCCAAGAGTCGGTCCACTCAACGTTGTCAATCACTCATCACACCGAGAAGCAACCATCCACCAGTCCTTGGACGCACCTGTTCCTTAATCCCCCTCTTGATGAGTGCATTGACAACACACTCTCGATTTTGGATAAGCAAAATAAAAACAGAAAAGAAAAAGAAAAGAAGGCTCAAACAAGTGACCCAAGGCAAGAAACGAGCCGAAAAACCAAGTCACTTGAATGAGAAAGTCTCGGTCCCATAAGACAAGGGCCATGGCTCAACACCATCGACAAAAAGAGCAAAGCAAATTAGTAACACAAGGAGCTCCCCCCGCACAAATGTAGACTCCCCCTGAACAAGTGCATGCAAACTCAAGTTCTCCCCCTGAACTGAGTATCCCTCCTAATGCAAAGCATTGCACACAATCTGAATTGGAACAAATTCTCTCCCTTGTTGCCAATGCATGAATTAAAGCACAAATGCAACATATACAAACTAGAGCTTCTCAAATATACAATGAGCACTATAAAATGCTGCACAAGTGAAAATGAGCAAGCAAGATAGTCCAAGGTTATGTACAAGCATTGCCAACAAGATTTCATGGTTGTATAAGCATATGGCCAATTAATTTCCAAGTTCAACAAGTTTTTCAAGAGTTCATCACCTCATAAGCAAAATGACAACTTCAAGCCAAAATGAACTAAATCATGCAAAGATCATCCTAGGTCACCAATTCTTATTAAAAGATCATTGCAAACACCCAAAGTCTATCTCATGTCATGTCAAACCCACCGAGTCATGTGTCTACTTCTAAATAGAGACTTCTCTTGGTAGACAACATGCAACGGTTTAGCACCCAAAATTAAACAAATAATAGCATATTTGACATGATTAGCACATTTTCCAACCATAAGCACTTCCTTTTTCAGATTTTTGATTATGGTACATGAAGTGCCTTTGCGGCAAAAAGAAGCTTATGCGTCTCCACAAGATAAACAACAGGCTTAACATTTGCAATGATAGAATGATCTTTCATCCATTTAGCAAGAAAACGATATCCTAGTACAACCTAAGCATGAGAAAACATTTAGGCTTGAACAAATCATGGAAAACATTTGCTCATGGGTGAGATCAGGTTTAACATTTCAAAATCAATCGAGAGCTTAGCTAACCATTACCAAAAGACTACACACATGTCCACTAGATCGAATGTAGCAAGTTATAGTAATCAATCCATATAAGAGAAGCTCATCCTAAATGCATCAAAATAAATATGTACATCAATAAGAACTAGATATATCACAATGCAATCTATATGACAAATGCAAGACATATCACACAAGTGCAAATGCAAAATGTACATGATATACATATGATACAAGAAAGCTATACATATGAAACAATGAGCCCCAAAAATTCAACTCAAAGAGGACAACAAACTCCAAGCTATCCTTGCAAGAAGGCAAATGTTGCTTGATCAAGTGGTTTAGTGAAAATATCGGCTAGCTAGTTTTGGATGGAGACTTAGGATAGCTCTATGTTTCCTTTCTCAACATGATCTTTCAGAAAACGATACCTCACTTCTATGTATTTGGTTTTGGAATGAAGCACAGGATTTTTGGCTACTCTTATGGCACTGGTGCTATCACATAGAAGTCGAACTCGAGAAAAGCTCAAACCAAAGTCACTCATGGTGTACATGATCCATAGGAGCTGGGAGCAACAACTAGCGGCAGCAAAATACTTAGCTTCAGTGGTGGATTTTGCAACACTTGACTACTTGCGAGAAGACCACGAAACCAAAGAAGACCCAAGAAACTGACACTGACCCGAGGTAGACTTACGGTCCAAACGACACCTAGCAAAATTAGCACCGGAAAATCTGTGAAGACTGAGTGTCGAGGAGGCAGAATACCAAAGACCCAAATCATGAGTGTATTTCAAGTACTTGAATATCCTCTTGACGGCCTGCCGATGTGAAGTCCTCGGTGAAGCCTGAAAATGAGTGCACAGACACACACTGAACTGTATGTATGGCCTCATCGCTATCAAGTAGAGGAGGGAGCCGATCATGCTCCGGTACTCCTTCTGGTCCACGGGGTCACCATCCTCGTTAGCATCCAAAGCCGTAGTTGTACTCATCGGTGTTGACATCGGCTTGGATTCATTCATGTCAAACTTCTTCAGCATGTCCTTCGTGTACTTCGCTTGATGCATGAATGTCCCATCCTTGACTTGCTTGATCTGCAGTCCGAGAAAAAACTGCAACTCTCCCATCTTCGACATCTCAAATTCCCTGCTCATATCTTCAGAAAACTTTGCAACAATAGCATTAGAAGAGCCACCAAAGATAATGTCATCCACGTAAATCTGCACGATCAAGATGTCATTGCCAGCACGAAGCAAGAACAAGGTCTTATCAATGGTGCCCATCACAAACCCCTTACTCAACAAGAACCCTCTCAGCCTACCATACCACGCTCTGTGTGCTTGTTTTAGGCCATATAGTGCTCGGTGGAGTTTGTATACTTGGTGTGGGTATTTCTCACTCTCAATCCCCGGCGGTTGCCTCAAATACACTTCTTCCTCTATCACCCCATTCAGAAAGGCACTCTTCACATCCATTTGTTGCAACTTGAACCCTTTAGCAATGGCAAATGCTAAAATGATTCGAATTGCCTCCAAACGGGCCACAGGAGCAAATGTCTCATCATAGTCAATTCCCCCTTTCTGTGTAAAGCCCTGGACAACCAACCTAATTTTGTTTCTCACAACCTCACCATTCTCACCCTGTTTAATGGGCTAGTTAGATCCATGCCATTATAATTTTCACAGTTTGGAATATGCCATTGATGTGTCACTGACAGGTGGGGGCTACCACAGTCACTAACAGTGGCATTTTTCCAATTTTCAAAACTTATAATGGCATGAGAGGAATTAATCATTTGTTCTTCCAAACCCACTTAGTTCCTATAGGGTGGCAATTTGGTGGAGGCTCAACAAATTCTCACACCTCATTCCTCTCAAAGTTCTCAAGCTCTTCGTGCATAGCATTGACCCAGTTCGCATCAGATAAAGCATGTCGAATATCTCTGGGCCCAAAAGATGCGAAAAATGTAGAATGAGAAAACTAAGAGTTGTTCCTTAACCATGACCTTGTAGTGCGCACATTGAAGTCTCCTATGATGCTTGAGGGTGGAAGCCTAGCTTGAATGTGTCTTGGTGCCTCACGCCTTGAAATCTCCTCCCCCTCAGCAGCTGCTTCCACTCGACCTCCAGGTACTTGTGTTGATGTAGTAGTGGGGGATGGACCATCATAAACCGAAGTCGTTGTAGTGGAGGTAGTAGGTACACATGTCATAGAAGGCACACCATCTCCATCATCATCTTCACTATCATCTGCCTGCTTGTCCTCAAAAATCGTCTGTCCCATCTCTTCATCACCTGCACACTCAAAGACAGTCGAGCTACACGGAATCGTCTCGTCGAATGTGACTTCGCAAATCTCCATGATTTGGTTAGAGTCAAGATTGAGCACACTATATGCTCTAGAGTGATTAGCATAACCAAGGAAGATACCATCATGAGACCGAGACTCAAACTTATCTAGATTACCCTTGAGAATAAAGCACTTGCAAACGAAAACTCGGAAATGACTTACCTTGGGGGGTCTCCCATGAAAGAGCTCATAGCAAGTCTTTTTCTTGAATGCACGAAGGAAAATCCGATTTGAAACATAGCACGCGGTGTTCACCGCCTCGGCCCAATATCTCCTAGGAGTCCTTGTCACACCCGGCCCAGTTTGTATGGCCCAGTAGTGGCCCGTGAGTGCAGGATGCACGTGTTTAGTGCCACATTGCTAGTTTAGCAAGGGTGGAGGCTACTTATAGGCCCTTGTCTTCCAGCCATAGCACCTTCGGTTTAACCCTTTTACACGAAGTGAGGACGAAAGTGTAAGCAGGGTGCTATGTGTACGCGTGCACGCCCCTCGTAAGGGATGTGCGAGGCGGCTTCGGAGGGCGGGGTGTTATAGTCCTATGCTCATCTAGCATCGTCCTAGCCATCTCACACAGAGTCTGATTCTATCTTTCCACAACACCATTCTAACAAGTGACATAAGGCGAGGAAAACTGATGTTCAAGAACTTGATCATGACAAAAGGCCTCAAAATGAGCTTTCTTGAATTTCGTGCCATTGTCCTGTGGATATCTCGCATGGCATTACCATTACGCTTGATCTTCAACCTCAAGATCAAGTCTCAAAAGAACCCAAAAGCCTCATCCTTAGCCACCAGGAAAAACACCCAAGCATAGCGAGAATAGTCCTCCACTATCACAAGGACATACCACTTCCCACCGACTGAGCGAACGTGAGCCGGACCAACCAAGTCCATATGTAGAGGCTTCCCAGGACGCTCAGTCATCACCTTAGTCAAACGTGGATGAGAAGTGGCGACCATTTTCCCATGCCTACAATGAGCAGACACCAAATCCTTCTCATACCGAAGCCTGGGCAATCCTCGGATAAGGTCAAGACTGCTCAAACGAGAGAGCAAGTCAAAGCTCAAATGACCCAACCTCATATGCCACTTCCAAAGCTCTAAAGAGAAACCAGCCACTAGACAAAGAGAGGGACCAAAAGACCTCGAGAAATCAGCACAGGAAACTTGACCCTCGGGAATGATCATGTAGACAAGGTCACCTCAAGAATCAAGAATCCGATAAGAACCACTCACAAAGTGAACATCAAAACCCTCGTCAAGCAACTAAGAGACTGAAAGCAAATTAAAACCAAGCGACTTGACGAGAACAACTCACTTCAAAGCAAACTTCTCACTTACCTAAATATCACCCTCTGAAAGCACTCTACCTTTACCATTATCCCCAAAAGTGATGTACTACATTGTCATCACCGGGGTGAGACTTGAGAACCACCTTCGATCTCCGGTCCTGTGTCAAGAGCAACCGTCGTCGATCAACCATGACCTCCTCAAGCCTCCCACTACCTGCAAAAATTAGAAATGAGTGCTAAAGTGAGCAAATGACTCAGCACTGGGGTTAGAACAAAAGGAGACAAACTAGTGCCGACCGCACTCAATCCCGTCTGGCCACCGGGTCCTTTGAACCAAGCCTACTTGTCTCTCCACTCCTCGGAGGCCACTCTGGCTAAGACTTTTCGCGCTTGTTCTTCACCTGCACCAACGCAAACCAAGTCGCATCAAACACCTGCAATACTAGGCCAAGAGTCGGTCCACTCAACGTTGTCAATCACTCATCACACCACGACCTCCTCAAGCCTCCCACTACCTGCAAAATTAGAAACGAGTGCGAAAGTGAGCAAACGACTCAGCACTGGGGTTAGAACAAAAGGAGTCAAACCAGTGCCGAGTCATCTGCTCAAAAGAGGGGTTAGTAAAATCTACTCTACCACCACCAGCAAAAGGTGGGAACCTCTCATGCCTCACAAGCGGAGATTTATCACGTCTAATCGGAGGACACCACGCGGGGGGAAAGCGTGGCCTGAACTCCCTCCGAGCATCAAAGCTACGGTCGTTCCTCCCAAACTCGTACTGATACGAGGAGGGGCACACCTAGCAAACTCACCACGCCCAAATCCAAAGCGCCTATCACCACCTCTCTGAGGACCACCTGCAACACCATGAGCACCTCCTCTAGGAATCGAGCGCACGAACCCTTCACCCCTAGGCATAGGTGCACGAGGCTCAGGTACGCTATAAGACGAGCGGTACCTGTCCTGGTTACCCATCTCTCTCTCTCGCCTCACTTCTCTCTTCTTCCTGAAGCAGAATTCCACTTGGTGATCATCCCTACCACAAAACCCACAGTGGTAGCGGACTGGCTTTGGCTTTGGAGCTTCTTTTGGTGGAGGCTTCTCACTTAGCTTAAGACCACTCGATTCTCCCACAAAGTTCATTCTCTTTTGAAAATTATTGGTTTGAGGAGTGAACACTGGAGGATCAGGAGTAGTATCAAGTTTGTTTTTCAAGTGGTTGGGTTTAGGATCAAAGGTGTTCTTGGCTGGGGTAACTTGTGGAGGAATTGGCACACTCTCACACCCCACATGCTCACTCTCACACGCCTTCTCCGATCCAAGCCCAAGACTATCAGCTCGCCTGAACTGAGCTATCATCATACCAAGCTGAGGCTCACGACCCGACAACCAACCCAAACACTAGAACAAGCATCTTCAAAGCATTTACATGCTCAAGTTCAGGTATCTTCAAACCAAGCCTACTCTGGCTAAGACCGTACTCGATCCCGTCTGGCCACCGGGTCCTTCGAACCAAGCCTACTTGTTTCTCCACTCCTCGGAGGCCACTCTGGCTAAGACCTTTCACGCTTGTTCTTCACCTGTACCAATGCAAACCAAGTCGCATTGAATACCTGCAATACTAGGCCAAGAGTCGGTCCACTCAACGTTGTCAATCACTCATCACACCGAGAAGCGACCATCCACCGGTCCTCGGACGCACCTGGTCCTCAATCTCCCCCTTGATGAGTGCATTGACAACACACCTCTCGATTTTGGATAAGTAAAATAAAACAGAAAAGAAAAAGAAAAGAAGGCTCAAACAAGTGACCCAAAGCAAGAAACAAGCCGAAAAACCAAGTCACCAATTCTTATTAAAAGATCATTGCAAAGACCCAAAGTCTATCTCATGTCATGTCAAAGCCACCGAGCCATGTGTGTACTTCTAAATAGAGACTTCTCTTGGTAGACAACATGCAACGGTTTAGCACCTAAAATTAAACAAATAATAGCATATTTGATATGATTAGCACATTTTTCAACCATAAGCACTTCCTTTTTCAGATTTTGGATTATGGTACATGGAGTACCTTTGCGGCAAAAAGAAGCTTATGCCTCTCAACAGGCCAACATAGCTAGTGAAGCACGTGTAAATAATACTCTGAGGCCTTCTCCAAAGGCTGTCAAAGTCGACAGCAGGGTTCACTCCTCAGCCAATGCAGAAGAAAGAGATTCCACGGAAAGAACGAGCTAGCAAGACATGAAGAGATTATCGCACGTTTACTAATGAAGGCTACTCTCTCTTGCTCTCTGACCCCCCACCTACTTCCCCCGCAGGACCGCTCTATTTTATTTCTTTCAATCTCCATGTCAGCCGGCGATTTCGCCGAGCCGTTGGAGCCGGCCTGAAGAACACTTTGGACAGAACTATCGCGGTACGGCACTGGCATCAATTAGACAATCACGCAATCATACGCTGGAGGAATTAAAAGCACCTTTTGTTTACACTCAACCACTTGGAGCACTTTTTAGGTAGGTTACTATAAGTCACTGCCTCTTTTCTTCTCAAAGAAAGGAGCTCTATTTTGTACGTAGTAGCCCTCAACATGCGCATTCTTAGTTACGGGATAGTTTATATATAGATCGCTAACAAAGATGAAATAAGTTTGATCATTGCCTTCAAAATGGACTGTAACTTTACTGTTGGATATTGCAACTACTTGAAAGTATAAATTATGCGTTACATCATATATACTAGAAACTCCAGAGACTTGTACTACATATGCTTTAATATTCTGCAGAAGAGCTGGTGAAACTACTCGATCTAGGCAACGTGCTATATATATAGATTATTATTGTGCATTAAAAGACCAATGTATCTAAAAAAATATGACTCATGCAGCCACAGTTTGAACATTTGCTAGTCAGTAAATTTATCCACGGCTCCAACATTTTGGAATAATGTATCACGTTTCTAAAGTAATATTTTGAAACAGATCTATTCAGAACTAGTTATCGTGTTAATCACTGCTATATAAGACATTGGATCGCCATTCAACGCACGAGATAGCTTTGATGTCTTTCTTAACGTAACTCTCGTTTCCAGTGGTATCGTGTATCACCGGCCTTGTGTTGGTGCAGTGACTTGGCCAGTGGCCACTAGGACCGACGAGCACCCCATGGGGTGGGTGTACGACGACGACCGTTGCCGGCTTGGAATTCGCCGAGCTCCGATCCGCTAGTTCCTCTTTTTCCCGGCCCCTTCCTCATTTGATTTCAGTGGGAGGTGGGAGTGAGACGGAGCACGGAGGGAGCTAGATAGATCCGATAAGCTGATCAACTGCTGATTGTCGACCTCGATGACGATCGATGGGTACGGGTGGTCCAACGACTACGTAGGCTACTAGTTGTCTAATAATACTTTGGTTGGTTTCGTCTGATTTCTTTCTCATGGTTGGGTTTGCCGTCCAATTTGTTGAATCTTGGTTTGATGTGATCCGTGGCTTATTAATTTTTTATTTAAGGATTCCTGATTGGATGCTGTTGATCGAATCCGTGGCCAATTAGTGTTTTGCTGATGACGACACTCGCAAGTTTAGCTGGAGCTGGCTAATATATAATCGTGGCACCTTCCTCTTTGTTTGGGAACTTAGTTAATTAGAATTTCAATGCAGTACAGGACAGAATAGGCGTCATTAGATTCAAAGGACAGAGCAGGCGTGTAAATTAAGTTAGAAAAAATGCACATGATATGATGGTCCTTGGCCCCTTGCGCTTGTTGCCACTGGCGTGTATATATAAGCCCTCTATAAACCACATCACCGGCTCAGTGCGGGGTTCATTTTAATTTAAAAAAACGTATCGTAGAGGTTATTATAATCATCAATTCCTATTATAAACGGGCATTAATGCCACTGCTATATTATAATATGAATCGATTTAAGTATCCTAATAATGTTAGCACTTCTTTAGAAATCCGTAGCATTTTCATATGAAATGCAGATGGAGATAAACTTTGTTCGAAAATGATTGTGCTCAATCAGATACTACAGCTTTGTAATTGGACAAAATTCTCTATTTGAGGTCTATAGCTTTCCAATATAATCTAATAATTTGTCACTAACAGCTAGTACGTGTGGAAAGGATCAACTGTAACATGCAATAACCTTCAATAGTGACGATCATCACACCAGTCACCCAAGAGCATCAGTAACTACATACTTGAAAAGTTACCAACAGTAAAGTTACCAGAGATCTTCACATTCGCCCCTCTCATATGCTTCGGTGCACTCAAGATCTGGTGCTAATGTAACATTAGCGCCACGTGCAAAATTAGGGTGCCCCCGAGACCCTTTAGCACGGTCGGTGTCACCTTTAGCACCGGTTGGTGTTCCCAACCGGTGCTAAAGGTGCTACCCATTTAGCACCGGGTCGTAACACCACCCGGTGGCTAAGGGCCTTTTAGCACCGCTTGATAAATACGACCCGGTGCTAAAGGGGGTGCCGCATGCTACTTCAAAATGATCGCATCTTCTATCCTATCACACACGCTGCGTAGGTGAGATGGTTAGGTGGGTACGCGTGAGCCAAGAGGTCCTTAGCACCACATATTTTTTGATGAAGGTGCACCTTTAGCACCGGTGTGGCTTCCTCTGGTAGTGTCTAGTAATTAATGCCATCTGCTCATCTAAAGACTGAAAAAGGTTAAAACGAAACATTTCAATTATTATAAGCAACCAATAATCAAAAGAAGTTGGGTACGTTATCTCTCCTCTGAACCGCAAGATCGTGTGCTACGCATTCAAAAATTGTGTACGTGGACAAGGGTAGTAGTATATGGTTGCAAATATTTTTTCCCCGCATAAAAAAAGAGACTGCATAAAAAAGATCTCAAATTTGAGCCTAAAAAAAGTCCTTGTTTAGATATCAAATTCCACGCCCAAATTCCACTATGCAAAAAAAGATTCCCATCATATGAAAATGTCGGCACATGCATGGAGTACTAAATGTAGATAAAATCAAAAACTAATTGCACAGTTTTTACTAGTACAAAGAGGACCTTTCATCCCCTATCTTTAGTCCCGGTTAGGTTTTGAACCGAGACAATAGTCCTTTACTCCCGGTTCGTATTTTTCTAGGTCTAAGTAGGACCTTTAGTTCCGGGCGGAAGCACCGACCGGGACTAAAGGGCTTTAGTCCCGGGCGGTGGTTTCACCCGGGACTAAAAGGGTGACTTTTTATCCCGGTCGATGGCTCCAACCGGGACTAAGGGGTCTTTAGTCCCGGGTGAAGGTGTTTCACGGGTTACAACAAAGAGAAATCATCTCACCTTCCATCACATGTACTGCGTAGGTGGAGTCGGTAGGTGGCTGTGCGTGACACCATGCAATAGGTTGTGAGTTTGAATTCCATTAAGTGCAAACATTTTTTGGCGTCAGGGACTTTTAGTCCCGGGCGCGAGGACCCTTTAGTTCCGGCCTCCTAGTCCCGGACGTCCGGGACTAAAGGTGGTTGAGGACCGGGACACGAACATTTTGAGCCTAATAATCAATGTTTGGACAGTTATTCAGAAATACAAATGAAATGCTACAGTGTCGCATTTATGATAAACTCCCAACTTTGACCCTTCAAAGTTGTGAACTAAACAAGGCCCCAGTAGGGTTCGCCAGAGGTGCGGCCTGCGTATACGTCCAGCTGAAAACAGATAATATATGCGCCAAATATGGAGCAAAGCTAGCGTATATTCCCATGTTAGTCCATATATGGCTGCAGGCCTGTAACACCTAATTGGCTGTATATATATGTACGTGCGGCTTCTCGCTCGAATTATCAACTTCTCTGCCTCCTCACATAGTTGTGCGCGCTCATCTAAAACAAAAAATTTGAGCAGTTTTGTTTTTTAGCATCTAGGTAGTAAAATTCAATCCAGTTTTCCAGAAGCGAAGTAATAACTTTGGTAACAATGAATTTACCTGGTCATCGACTCATCCATGGAGCAAAAAAGTATGTAGAACAGGTTGATTGTTGATTAATTATTTTCAATTTAACATGTACTTTTTTTACGACCACGGATAATATCAGATATTCATATATTTATAATTTATATAAAATGTGAATCCAAACTCTGGATTATAAAAATTGATGATCCATCGAAAGGTATATGCCTGCATACAATAGTATATGCAATACCTGCCAGAATACGACTATGTTATATTCCCGTTGTAATTTGTCTATCCCTGCAGGCCACAGTTAGCAACCAAATCTGCCCAAGGTTTTGTTAGAGGGCGGGCCGAAAAAGGCCTATACAACTGCCATTTTGGCCACCTATATAAGTCGTTTTTGTAGCAATTACCGTGATAACCATCTTTGGCTAGCGATACACAGACTTGTGACTTGTTCTATGTCCTCGTCAAAATAGAGAGGCTGAACGTGACAATCATCTTGCTGGCGATCAACATATCGACTTTTGTTCCATGTTCTCGTCAAAATAGAACGCGCGCAAATCGTCCGAAAATCAACGCTTAGTCCGCTTGTTTTAATTAACTAGTAGCCAATATCGTCATATCAGTAGAGATTTATACGATCACGTGATGCCTCAAGTTTGAGAAGACTGTGCATGCATACCTGCAAATTCATATCTACGTCTCTACTCTCTAGCTACCCTGTCTTTTCCATAGAAATAGTTGCAAGAACATGCGAATTAATATAGATGGAGCTTTTCATCTATATATATAACGCATGGTCGTCTTTCGTCCTAACGTACATGACGAACACAGTTTTTGCTTCCATGAAACAACTTTCAATGTTAGTTGTCAGGCCCGAAGAACAAGTTTGCGTGGCAACTTTGTCAGGCACGTGCAAGACTCTAAGAACGTTTGGACGAAATCATCGCGATACACGCCCTGTTAATCTGTTTATTGGAAAACTGGGAGCCATATGGTTTATATTCCTGTAGTGAAAATATATTTCGGCCTCTACACAACTAGAGATTAACGCAGCTAGCCATACACTAGAGGAATTAGAAACGCTTACTCCGTATTTTTACAATGACAGACTTGGCGCGCTTTTTCCGTATACATACGTTGGTTAAGTTACTTTTTCTCTCTCTCAAAAAGCTCTATTATTTATACTCCCTCTGGTCCCCAATCATGTGCCATTTTGCTTTTTCTAGGTACATAGCGGTTTTTACTATGCACCTGAATATATGTTGTGTCTAGATACGTAGAAAAATTAAAATAACATATAATTTATAACGAAGAGACTACTGGGCAGCTAGCAACGCATGCGAATCCACGTGATGATTTTTACTTTTATAGATTGCTAAAACATAATTCGAGTCCCTATCGTTACCAATATACTCCCTCCGTTTCGAGTTATACTTCTTTTCACTTTTTTTCACTCTATGTTTGACCGCTCGTCTTATTCAAAATTTTATGTAAATTATTATATTTTTTGTGATAGCTTGTTATTAACAAAAATTCTTTAAAATGACTTAAATTTGACTATAATTATATAAATTTTTTGAATAAAACGAGCGGTCAAACTTGTGGTAAAAAAAGTCAAACGAACTATAATCACTAGTAGAAAACCGGGCTTTAGTCCCGGTCTTCAACCACCTTTAGTATCGGGCGTGGCGCCCGGGACTAGAAGGTCGCGACTAAAGGGTCCAGACCTTTAGTCCCAGTCCTCACGCCCCGGACTAAAAGTCCTTGACGCCGAAAAATGTTTGCACCCAATGGGATTCAAACCAACAACCTCTTGCATGGTGTCGCATGCAGCCACCTACCCACTCCACCTACGCAGTTCATGTGATGAAAGGTGTGATGCTTTCTCTTTATTGTAACCCGTGAAATACCTTCATCCGGGACTAAAGACCCTCTAGTCCTGGTTGGAGCCACCAACCGGAACAAAAAGTCACCCTTTTAGTCCCGGGTGAAACCATCTCCCGGGACTAAAGGTCCTCCTGATCTAAACAAATACGAACCGGGACTAAATGACTATTGTCTCGGTTTAAAACCAAACCGAAACTAAAGATAGAGATGAAAGCTCATTTTTTCTATTAAAACAGAGAGAGTGTAGCAATTATCTAGCTCTCAGTTCTCCATATTATTTTGCTATATATTCTATTCTTCGTCGGGCACTCCCAGCCCGTTCAAGACGGACACGCATCTTCTTCTATGCACGAATCCATCTTGTTCTCTTCAAAAGCACAAGTACAGTTTTGGTCGCGACGCTTTTGCAGGCTGGAGGTGGCTGGACTTTCCTCCGACACCGTTCGTTCTCGCGCGCGCCACGAGGTCGCCGTCGTAAAGTGTTGAGTGTTGACCTAGCTTCCGGCCCCGTCATTGACCGCGCGCGTGCGTAAGGGATCGATGTTGCATCCGCTTAGCTTGCTTATGCAGCACATGTAATAAAGACTTATATTTGTGTATATACACACACGTACATGTTCCGGTCCGATACGTGTGTATTCCTGGACTCTACAGTAGTCGGTCACGGGGAGCTAGCCACACGTACGGCGGCCATGGCGATGATCCCTGCGATCGTTAATTTGGACGTACGCGCTGCCAAGGCTATCGAAGCTAGAGGCGGCAGACACTTGCCGAGAGCACACGAAGGAGAAGGGTAGTCCCAATCTATGATGTCCATAGATAATGTTCATGATGTTATATTTAGCAAGATACCACTTTAGACATTGTATTTGTTTTTCAACTCATGATTTCTTAGTGTAGGTCATTAATAAATTCATCATCTCTCTTCTCCACCAATCGTATTTGTTTTTTATCTATAATAAAGATACTATCATCTCCCAACCCAAACTTGGTATCATCCTGTGCATAATTTTTCGTGTAGAAACTGGGTGGAGACCCAATGTCTTGCTGTTTTTCCCCTCTCCTGTTATGTAGAGCCACATAAGCCAATAGTCCTATGTATCACCCTATTTAATGACATGAAAATCATCCTAGTTGAAGGGTTGAGACCGCGCTAATACATCTGCTCTGTTGCTTCCATGCATGCATGCATGGTCAGCTAGCTCCTTATTAATTTTTTTTGAACGAACGGCACTCGACGAGTGTGTTTCTATTGATATAGCAGAAAATACAAGACTGCGGCCCTGGGAGGCCATAGGCAGGAAACAAAAAAAAGAAAAACAAAAAAAACTTGCCCGGTTGGATTGGGACGTCAACACGGGTAACCATTCAACTATACTCACTGGCCGGTTGGATTGGGACATCAACACGGCTCAACTCTACTCACAACGATGACAGAGAGACAAGGCTCAACCGCAGCTTCCACCCATTATCGCAATCATGCGGTTATCGGAACCTCTGAAGTGTTCGGCGTTGATAGAGGAGTAGAAGGGGCAGACATCATCGCACCAAGAGGTCACTGCCGTGCAGGACCCAACGCCGCAGTGCTGCTACACCCAAATCGACCGCCCGACGAAATGAAAAACACCAAGTCCGGAGCAACTCAACGCGCCGGGGCCTCGCCACTTCCGCTGTTGGATGCCTCTCTCGCGTGCGCGGGGACCCGACCTACCACTCAGCACGCCTCTCCCGTGTGCGGGGACCTCCAACCCGCCACACGGCTCCACGCTCCGGACTCGTCTCAGGAATTGTCGTCGAGTCAGCAAGAAGTAGTGCCCCCCCCCGGGACCTAAACCAAGTCATCTCCGGCTGTCGTCGCCGCAAGCGCCGTCCTTCAATGTTGTCCCGCACCACACTGAGTTTGCCACGCAACACTAGGCGCCACGGAACGTTGCAAGCAGCCGAACAACCGCCAGACATGACATCCGACCACCAACATCGGAGCAAACATCTTGGCGTGAGGTAGGCAACTCCTTTTCGCATGTCCAGCGACAGATTTGTCACCGCCGGTCGAGGTAGCCGTGAGGAGTAGGCCAGCCATGCCACCGAACGAACGGTGTCTCTAGAGACGACGCCTCCAGGTAGGTCACAACGACCGCAGGCGCCGCCGTCGCTCGTCCAAGAGCTGGACCGGGTTTTCACCCAGAGACTCGTGCAACAAGGTTCTAGCTCCAGAATGATGCTCTCAACAGGGAGAGCGACGCCCGAAGGCGCCGCTGCCATTCCACCAGAAAGGATCTGGCAAGGGCTTTCGCCCGGGGTACCGAAACTCCGCTGCACGCGTTCGTCGTAGCGAGCCGACACCATCGCCATGGCCTTCCCAATCGGGGGACGCAACTGTCGCAACACCAAACCAAGATGCCTCCGAGCTTCGTCTCCATGCCGCCATCATCCATACCCAACGGGTGCCGCACCGCCCACACCGGTGCGCCCTGACCGCGAGCCGCCCTTCCGGCGCGCGCAGCCGGCTCGGTCCCTCACGCCGGCCGCATCCTCCCTGGCCGCCGCGGTCTCATCCTCGCGTTGCTGTCATGCGCCGCTGGCCTCCTCGCGCGCCTACGGCCTGCCGTGCGGCCGTCGCGCCGCCACCACGCGCTGGGGCCACGGCCGCCAACACGCCGTCGCAGTGCCTCCACGCCGGCCTTTCCGCGTGTAGCCCACGTCGCAGGCTCCTCTTGCCATCGCGGGCCGCCGACTACCGTTCGCCGCGGGCCTACACGCCTCGCCGTCGTACACAGAGCAGGCCGCCGACCGTCGTCGCCGCTGGCCTGTGCACTCGCGCCGCCGGCCCCTGCTGGCTCCATGGCTCCTCCTGCATCGTGGCCTCCAGGAACGGCCTCATCGTCGTGGCCTCCAGGAACGGCCATCGGGGACCAGACGCTGTGGATCCGGCGTGGGGACGGCCGGATCTGGGCTCCGGGGTGCCAGATTTGCAGCCTGCGCCGTCGTCGTCGCCAACGACAGCGAGCTCCCGCAGCGCGCGTACGGCGGCCGTGCCTGCCGCGAGCTGCTGGAGGAGGAAGAAAGGGCCCCGCCGCCATCCTCATCACGGACATACGGGCTTCCGACAGCACGCTCGGACGGCGGCGCGGCGGGAGGAAGCTTCGGCGGGGGCGGGGGCGGCGGCGCGGGTGTCGGGTTCGCCCTCGCGGAGGCGACGCGGGGGATTAGAGGAATCTCCTTATTAATTATTAGTACCTATACCGGCCGGCACGCACGTGGATATCAACTTTCTTTTCTCTTTCTTTTTGTGGGCGTGAAAATATTTGTCGTCATTGGTGTAAAGCAATGTACCTAGCTTTTCCTTTCTTTAATCTAATATATATATGCAGCCCTTGAATTTTGACCATCTACAATTGAACTATACAATGTGATAGGGATCTAGATATTGATTAAGTTTCATTTATATCTATACGTACTATCTCTATATTTTCTCTTCTCTCTTCCTGTATATATTTCTTATCTTATTTTTTATATCTTAAAGAGAAGAAGTTAGATCTAACCGGCAGTTCCGCACGCACGAGCTGGTGCAAAATCGATCTTCTGGAGCAAAACAGCTTCCCTAAGTGCAAGATGCGGAGAGAACCAGCCTATATGTACATCACTTTAGCAGCTGAACCGGTAGAAAATCAGGTGAACCACACCTACCCGCACCAAATCAGTGGATACAGGCCAGAAAGCTCCGCACACAGATAAACTTCTTGCGTATAGGTGAACTGTTGTGGTCTATAGCAGTGTTTGGATCCGGGTGTTAAAGTTTAGCGCGTGATAATTAGATGTATTAAACATAAACTAATTAGAAAACTAATTACATAAGTCATGTCTATTTCACGAGACGAACCTAACAAGTCTAATTTTGCTATAATTAATACATAATTACCATATGATTACTGTAGCATTACATTGTCTAATCATGGTGTAATTAGGCTTAATAGATTTGTCTCGTAAATTACTCCTCGTTTATGTAATAGATTTTTAAATTAATCTATATTTAATACTCTTAATTAACACATTTATATCTGATGTGACGGCGCTAAAGTTTAGGACGTGGGAAACAATCAGGGCCTTATTGGGCTGAGGGACTAGGCCAGATATTTTCCTATTGTGCTGATTTTTTTTCTGATAAGGAAGGGAAGAGGTGGGCTACATCTGGGATCCAATGGATTTAGGCCTGCGAAGAATTTGGAAGACTTTATGATGGTTACTCAAAGCTGTAAATTAGTTTCAAATTTCAATATTCTGACATAAAACTAATAAATAAATAGTAGCATGAACTATACATCTTTGCATGGATATGAATTTCAAAATTTTAGTTTGAAGTGAATTTCGGTTAATTTCCCTATTTAGGGCCTGTTTCACAACAATTCGCTCAGGCCCTAAATAGGGAAATTATCACACCAGCTTTATGGATGTTTTATGGGAATGATCTCTTATGCCCTTGTGATGTTTTATGGTTGTTTTGTGACATACTGACATACTAGCACATTGGGGTAGTTGGTTTATTGTTTTTATCCTTTCAGGTAATTTTTCACAAGTTTTTTTAATGGATATATTTTTCACAACATTAGGCATTCATTTCACGCAAAATAAAGAAAGAAACGCACTTGCTTGATCCCATCCATGTGGCCGGATGTGATAGATATTTAAATACAGATATCCATGTCATGAATAAATATAAATAAGCACGTCCAAGTAAGAGCAAAAGTGGTGGCCAACTCATCATAAAATACATTCATGGTCAAAGAATTGGTTGCAGAAGTTGACCCATCGGATGAGTTTGAGCTACATATTTGCTATAACTAGTTTTTCTCCTTGTAGAGATGTAACTAGTATGATGGTCAAAACAATGCACGCAAAGTCCTAATCTTCACCCTCATGCTCATGGAGGAAAATATGAAGGACCATAATACATTGAACAATAATTTTTTTCATGTATATCGTGAAGTATCTTGTGTAGAATTTCCCACTTCATTTCTAGTAGCCAAAATGATTGCTCACAATAACATTGTAGGTACATGAATGTATCCGTTTTAATTCTCCCTTGTGACTATTTGGTTCCATAACTTTATGCTACTCGAGTAAATAATGATACCTTTTATCCTTAGAGCATCTCCACGAGACTCTATATTTATTCCTTCCTGGCTAACAAAAGAAAAGACCTAAGAAAACCCCATCCAACAGCTAATATATCTGGCTAGCCATCCATCCAAGCTTTCTATCCGCTCCTCCTGCCTCTCACTTTTTTTCCGGAGCGGCGGCAGCTTGCTATACGCTTGTTCCCGTGAAAAATGACGTTGAAGGAAAAATACGGAGGGCAGCGGCTGCATAGGTATCGTGGGGTCGGAGGAAAAAATGGATGACATGGACCCACTTTTGAATTTAAATCCCACGTTTTACCTAGTGTCTTGGACTCCTCCTCCTTTGAATTATGGAGTTTTCTATTTTTATATATAAAGGGGTACAATCTCCATATTTATCTAACAAAATAGAGAGTATCTTGGAGATGCTCTAACTCACCATCGTCGTGCGGCGTCCAGGCAGCGTCAGAGGAAAAGAGATCGGTGGTGTCGAGTACAGGCGGGTGGAAGTGGAGGAGTCAGAAAAAAAAGATGACATGGATCCAGATTTGAATATAAAGCCCATGTTTTAGCTAGTCTCTTGGAGTACCCATTAAATTAGAGGGTTTTCTATTTTTACAAATGAGTAAAATCTCCATATTAATCCAACAAAATAAAGACTATTGGAGATGCTCTTATAAGAGTTTAGAAAAAAAATAGTGAAAGGGAATGGAATGATTCCTTGATTGACTGAATGAACAATGATTATATATTTATACATGGGATAGGTTTGTCCAAAGCAAGACTTGCTTCTTAGTGAATGGTTCAGACCGTTTCATGAAAGGACCAGTACAAATTTTTTCTAGCTATGATTAGCATACTGATTGATCACTAATTATCCTATTTCTAACACTCCCCCTCCATCAATTTGGGATCTTCTCATTGTCATGTTTCCCGGGACATCTTTGTAGCAACTTGCATCAGTAGGTCGAGTAGGGAAGTATGCTTCTAACACCTTCAACTTGGTTGCCAACAGATTTCTAGTATAAGTTAACTAAATATTTAGCAATGTGGCATTTTTTGGTAATGTGGTTGTGACAACCACACCTCTGATAAACTTCAGAGTTGCCATTTTTTAGTTTTCTTCTTGAAAGTGTCTTTTCCTTTGTTATGATCCTTACTTTTTTTTATAATTCTTCTTCTTCCATTTTTCTTTAAAATTCTTCATGAATTTCTTTCCATCAACATAAGTGATTTTCCCACATGGCATAGTTGATAGTTCTTTGTTTGGAGCTCATCATGTTTTTCTACCTAGAGGAAATCATATATTAAGTTAGAATATTTGGCATGGCTATTATCGTGGTGTTGCTGTTGTAGTAGCCTATTTGTAGGGAGAATAGACAAATCTTTTCAATGATTTCTGCATCATCCAAAGTTGATAGCAGAAATTAAGCTTGGAACAAATCTTGTGTACTGCCGAATTTTATTCATCAATAGAGTTGAAGTCTATATGACAGAATAGTGACTACTTGTATCTTGCTTTTGGTAGAATTATATCTTGTTGATTTTAGCCCTATTTGAGTGCGACCCAAGGATTTTGAAGATCCTCTTTGATCATGTCTTCATTTTCAGATTTCATTGAAGATGGTGGTTAGAAGATACAAGGTTGTCTATTTGGTTGCTATTGAAATTGGGGCTCATGGATTAGGTTCATTGATTACATTAATGAAACAACTTGTTAGCATTATTTTGTCATCCATAGCCCAATTTAGATGTTACCATTTGTTGCAAGTGCAAGTTCAGTAAAGTCTTAATGAGTAGATGATCCATTTCCCTACATGAAAAATCATGTATAGGATTAATCCACTATGGTAAATTAAATAATATGTGTTGTTATACCTATGCAAAATATTGAAGTCAAGGTGATCCTTGCTACGAATTTAAGGTATATGTTTATGAATAATGCAAATGTTGTAAATATAGTGCTTATTCATGCGGGAAGCAATGACTTAATAGTTATACTTAATACAACTTTTCTTTGTATAAACTATTTAGATATACAAGATATAGTAATCATCATAAGAGGTAGACCTCTCAGTAATGGGCAAGTAACTTATGGCCTACATCAAGCTATAAGTCGTCTTCAACAACAACCTCGATTTCAGTTTGGAGTCAGTGGAAAACTCTTGATCAAAATGGCCATATCTCCTTGACACGACGTCCAAATGAGGTGTTCTTTGATGCATTGGGATGCTAAGGATGAGAGCTTTTTTTTTGTTCTGGTCCAAGCTCAAGAAGCCCCGTGGATGATTTTGAGTGGACGAAATAAGGTGTGGTGTCACCATATTTGAGCCAACTTAGGCTCCGTAATTTTGTTGGGCTTAGCCCATGTTGTGGGCCCCCTAGTTGCCCCCAACCCTAGCACCCCCCCCCAATAGCATATAAATTCAGTAGCTGCCATATTCGATTCATTGTAACTGTGATCATATGTCTTTTTACTGTGATTCGGGGCCCATGTTCTTGTTCTTCTCGACTGTGCCGATTAGTCCTTTCATGATAAGAGCTTGACCTCCATATTTTATTTTGCCTCAACTCATACTTGCAATTTCAGATTGCGTCATTTACCGTTCTTGCTTGTGTTCTAAATTCACATATAAGGAAAGCCTTCTTGGCGAGGTCAGATGTGTGCGTACGGTTAGTAATCAACAAAGCAGTGGTGTTGCAGTTGCAGGGGTTCGAATCTGAGTGATTAGAAGCCCGAATCATCAACGTCGAGATCTCCACCACTCGATTTATCAGTACCTTATGTAAGATTGGGCCAACATCTCCATCAATATTGTGTTATTCCAAAAATTTTTATTAAAATTTGGTTAAACACTTTGAAGGGGAACCTTGCAGTAATGGAGCATAATCTGCATCATTTCAGTAGATGCTAATTGTCATTACCCCGTGTTTATGCCAAAATTTAGATTGATATAGCTTAATTTAATTTTGCATTTATTACATGATGTAGAATATTGAATAAGTGTCATAATGGAAATATATAAAGAAAGTAATGGCGCATGGTAAGATTATTCTATCATAAAATTTGCACAGCCAACGCGAGATCTATGAATTATATAATGCATAATTACTACGACAATCATAGCATCTATATTACATTGATTTATAGCATACTTATTATGAACAACTTAGGATCTAAAACATAATATGTAGAACAATGAATATGCTAGTGTGGGATACGGGTACTATTGGGCCCACCATCGGAGGGTAGTACAATCAACTTGGGCCCACATCCGACAAGGTTGTGGGACAACCTAGTCGTGGCCCACAAGGAATCTCCGACTTACTGAACAAGCTTGGTGAGGATATTACAAGCAGGCGTTGTGATCCACCCGGGGGATCGAGTCCGGATATTTCGGAATGTAAAATAGAATCTGTAACACCCTAAAAATGTCCATTTAAAATTTCTAGCAAATAATTTAATTTTATTATTTATGCTCATATTTAATATAGGGAAAATAAACTATTTTAGGGAATTAAAAACAAAAATAAAGGTAAGAAACACTTTTGTTGCATTCATGCTGCTGCATCAAGTTTTGTTTGCTAGCAATTCAAATAAGAATTTAAATCTATTTTAAATTCGAGTTTGAATCGTTTTGTTTTGAGCCCTAGAAAAGTTATTCGGCCTAGAGTTCACTTTTGCTCCTTGATCTTTTTCCTAGGTCTGCTTCTACTCCCTCCACTTTTCCCCCAGCTCAGCCTAGCTCCTCCCCGCTCCCCCCCCCCAAGCTCGGCCCAACGGTCCACCTCCCCCACCAGCCTGGCCTGCTCCTTCCCTCCCGTCCCTCGCAGGCCCAGCAGCGGCCAAACTCCCTACCCCGGCCTAGCGCGCCAGCCACTCTCCCCCCCTCTCCCTCTCACCGGCCAGTGGAACCCGGTCGTCAGGCCCTTCCCCTACCTCATGTCGGACTCGACCGAGCCAAGCTCGCGCGCGCCCGCACCATGACCCAACACACTGGCCCGGCTCCGCACACCGCCTGACCCCCGACCGAAGCTTCCTCGCAGCTTCCCCTGCCTCGCCCTTCCTTTTTCTCCACGCTCCCCAATGGCAAGTAGCTCCCCCCGCATGGAAAGTGTGGCCGCAGGCACCCCAATCCGCGGGCGTGGCACACACGCCAAGAGCCCTCCCCCCGGGCTATAAAAGCCACCCCTCCGAAGCCCCAAGCCTCCCCCATGAGCTCTCAAGCCCTCAGCGCCTCCCTCCTCGCATAGCGCCGCCGCCTTCCCCAAGCCGAGCGCCGCCGCCATCGGTTTCCCCACTCCGACGTCGCTCCCTTCGATTTGACCACATTAGGCGCTTCTCGCGGTGGTAAGCGTCACCCAAAGCCGTTCCTCGTCCTCTCTCTCGCTCTCTAGCCCGCGCACACCCTCACCAGAGCTTCGCCTTCGCCGCTCAACGCCGCCCACCACCGTAGCCACCCAATAGTCGACTTGAACCCCTCAGCTCGGTTCGTCGCGCCGCCCCGATGCCGTAGGGCCAAACCCCATGGCCAATGGGCCCTTGTAACGCCGGATTGGCTTCGCTCCCGCGAAGCACCGCCACCCCGCGCGCAGCATCTCCGTGCCCCTGGACGCAGGCGGCCCTTCCCCTCGCCCGGCCTGATCTGGATCATTGGATCCAGATCCAACGGCCGCCAGCACAGTCCCTGCCCGAGTCAAACCCGGCGTACCGGTCAGCGCCGGGCTCTTTTGCTAATGAGCCCCTGTCCTTTCTTTATTCAACCCATTGTCCACCTTAGTTCAAAAATGCTTACGAATAGGTCCTGTTTTCTTTGAAAAAAACCTGAGTTTTCAAATATTAGTGCGCGTTGTCCTGATCTGTTGGTTTTGTACGTTAGCCCTCGGGTTTTAACGCATAATTATGTTTTAGCCCCTGAGACTTCGCAGTTAAGCCCCTAGGAGTTTCTGAAACTTACCTGCAGGTCCCTGTAACTTAGAAACATCATAACTTTCTCGTTTTAGCTCCGATTAGTGTGATTCTTGCGCTATTGTGTTCGTAGCGAAGCGTAGATTAGTTTTAAAACCCTCTTTTGTTTTGTTTCTACTGTTTGGTGTACTGTTTTAATAGAATAATTTTTTTGCATGTATTGGCTTGCGTGGAATCATTTGCGTTGGACTTCGAGTACGAGGAGGGTTTTAAGGAGCAGGACCAGCAGCAGCACTACTTTGAGGAAGGCAAGTTATAGCACGGACAATCCTTGCTACCTACCCACCTTGTAATCATTTATTTCATACAACATGTGTCTAAATTGATGTACCTTTAAGGTTGTACCTAGTCTTGATTATCATGTCCTTTGATTACCTTGGGTTTATGCATATGGGTAGAATCTTTGCTATGCGCAGCTACTATCACCATTGTTTAATTGTTAACTTTGACTTAATGGTTCACTTCAACATGATCATAAAACTTAAGTTTTAGCAACTTGGTTTAGGGAGCTAGAGCATGTGCTTCGTGCTTTGTTCTAGTGTCTCTCCGTATGGTTCGGTTCTTAAAGTGGCCACCCAGGAGCCTGTCGCCACCGCTAGAACTATTATAGCTCTGGTCTTGGTTAAGTAGTTTGTACGTCTCTAGCTTGCCAGTAGTTACCGACGGGCCAACGGCGTTATGAGAAGCAAGGCACGGGGTGTTTCCTGATTACACTGTGGACGGGTGATCCATTGGCTATGTCTCGTTAGGCACAGTCCCGTGTTGGGAGTCCCTACGATGGGGAACTCCACACGTTGCGGATTGTTGGGGTGTGAAGCCCACGCTCTGGATGCCATTGACCCCCTTCTGGTGTGACTCCGTAAGCGTCAGTCAATCTCAGTGCCTAGGGTCTCACCACCTTGTTGTACCTTAGCGGCTACTGTCTTGTTAGGGTGTCTTGTAAAAAGCCTCGTGGCGTCCCTATGCGGTCACACCTCGGAAGTGTGATTTGTGAGGTCTAATCCACCTCTGAATGGTTGTGTTTAAAGTTCTTTTGAGCTTTTACGCGACTGGTGGATAAAGGGTAAAACCTCTACAGAGTGTAAATCTATCATGATAGCCTTGCTCAGGATCACGAGCGGGTTGGATCATTTTTTATTAGAAGATGATGTTTATTTATGCTTAATGTCACTTATACTTTATTAATTGGGTTGCAACTAGGTTCTATTCATTTGTAGTAACTTGGATAATGTTAAAATGAACTAACTAAAAATGCTAATGCAGTTTAGCCGTGTCTGGCCTTACTTTGAGCCCTCATACACCCGTGCTATATTTGCTAAGTAAATGTTTTACTTACACTTGTCATTTATTCAACTAAATCCTGGATGGGTAACAAATTGGGCTGTGCATGAGTCTACTACTAAGTTTCCATAAGATCTGCCATACTACTGAGTTGCGTTCTCCCAGCCACAGTCCCTATGGATTGCGGCTCCGCTTAGTTGAGAGTTATTAGTCTTCCGCTGTATTGGGGTTAGTTTATTTATGTTAAAACCCTAATGTAAAACTCTATTTATTCAAGCATATGTTCTCTATTTATTATATTTGTTTGCTATATGTGTACTATGACTTCCTGGGCACACATATGGCCGCATTTGGGTTTCTGTGTAAATCCGGGTGTGACGGAATCTTAGTCGGATATGATGCTTAGTCGTGATCTAGCTGGATTAGATTTGAACTGACTTGTAAACCCTAGGCCATCAGCCTATATAAGGCGACCTAGGTCAATCCTTTGAGGAGGACGGGCCATTGTAACCACAAAGCTCGCCTTAGCTTCCTGAAGGTTTGTCGAGCACAAGCAATACAAACACCACCCGACATAGTGTTGACACCCCTCACGGTCCATTATCAGAATTGATGATCTAGGTAACAGTGCAAGGAGTGTTTTGTTGGTTTTTCTTATGGCTTAGTAAAATAAATAAATATTCTGCAAGCGCACAGAATTACCGATGTAGCATTTCACCTGGGAGTAATCCAATGTATCGTAATTTATATTTTCCACAGGGAAGCTTATGGCAAGAGTACTAGTAAATAAGTTTTCGAGGATATCACAGAACAATACACTACCATCAAGACGGGGGATAACGGTAATTGTAGGACTGAAAGACCGCGACACACAGCTCAAGGATACCTCCGATAGGAAAGAGAAAGGACCAGCTAGTTGGGAGTACAACGAGACCAGAAAAGATTCCAAGGAACTTTATCTATTCGGGTCACTTGGGTAAAGAGATACAACAGCTGAGGGAACAAGGCGCCAGCAGCTCACATAAAGGGATGAGAAGGGTAATTGCCAACCTTCTCAAAAAGGGTCCTACAATGCCGAGCCTAACGTGGTGGATTCCAAAGGCCACATAGGGCTGTCACCACCTAGCGGCTACCACACGTACGTTGAATAGGGTGCAATCCAAGGTCACTATCAAGTCTAGGCATCACGCCTACACTAGTCAAGTACTACGTACTCCACTAGGAACAGCAACCAACTTTGTCAATATCCCAGTGATAATTCACCACAAGTATCACTATACCACAGCCCAAGAGGGGCGATTACATTACCTTTGGTATAAGTCATTGTAACGAGTGATTGTTCGTCGGTATAAAGTTATACCAACGACAACTATTTGTCGCTGAAAGTGGTGTCGGTATATAGTTGTACCGATGAACCTGTTTATACTGACGGACGGTCCATAGTCAACTTAATTTATACCGACGAACGCTTTCATACAGGCCAATTAGTTTCGGCTACCTATATCGACCAACAATTGGAGGCTACGGGTACTTTTACCTACTAACAGTTCGATACAATAATTCAAATGGACACAATATGGAACATACCATTCAAAATATAATAGCAACAAATTTATTCAATGCAGCAACATTAATCACAAGATATATGAACCATAAAAGGACAGACATTGATCACAAGATATATGAACCATAAAAGCACGGACATTAATTCAAGAGTAAAATGTACCAGAGGTCCACTAACTTGTCAGCAGGTGTCACTTAGGTCCATAAACTCTGAAAGTGCATTTCTGGGTCCATAAAGTTGTAATTTGTGCCACTTGGGTCCATAAACTTTGAAAGTGCATTTTCGGGTCCAGAAACTTGTAATTTGTATCATCTAGGTCCAGACCCCTCCACCTAGCCTTCATGCTATAATATGGCACCGCCGTGAATCTTCATGGTGTACATGTGCCACCAGGGTTTCCCTAGAAGGAAGAAATATGACCCCCAATTTTGATTACAAGGGCATATGGAGAGACGGGAGGAGATGACAGACTTATTTTTGAGGTTATTAACATTGTTTGGGGGGGGGGGGTTCAAAGGATGGTCATAGACTACCATTGGAGAGTTCTGAAGCTAAGGTCTATGTATGAGAGAAGCCCATAATATAGGTGGAGAGAAGCGATGGCTTGGGGAAAGTGGAGAAGGTCATAGATTAGCTCAATAATATGTGTACGTTGGTGAGGGATATTATGTCTTTCATGCGTAGCACTCGCCATCATTCTGGCGCCCAGCATCGCGACAAAGAAGCTCATGACGGTGCTGGACTCTAGTCAACCAAGAGTGGTTATTAGTGAGGGGTCAACTATTTATGGACTGTAAAAATCAAGAATGTGGGCATCTTCATGGCCGCACGATGCCTCGTGAACAAAGCAAGTAAGGAACTCATGGAGTTTCTTGACCACAACGAGAGCCTACTCATAGTTTAGCACGATAGCCTCGGAGATCACCGCCGAGGAGGTCTCCCGTCAACATGCCATGGCAGCACTATGGGTATACGTGGAAGAGTATGAAATTAGATGATGCAAATTATAATTTTATGGACCTAAAAATATATTTTTGGAGTTTGTGGACCCAAGAGACACAAATTACAAGTTTATGGATCTAAAATTGCACTTTTGATGTTTGTGGACTAAGTTTTCATAGTTTGTGGACCTAAGTGGCACAAATTACAAGTTTATGGATCCAAAAATGCACTTTCAGAGTTTGTGGACCCAAGTGATACTCTCTTACAAGTTAATGGATCTCTGGTTCATTTTACTCTTAATTCAATCTGATCATACAATCATTGCCAATGGTTCATTGAAGCATAAGCTACTCCAAATTTGTTCCACAATTGTAGGCAACACTGATAGCAAGCAAAAACAACAAGGTACTATGTCTAGGAAGCTACCAACTCAGAAGCAAGACCAGATCAGTACAACTACATCCAACACAACACAAAGTGAACCTAGAATCTACAAACTAGTACAGACCAACCACAGATTGCTCCTCTCCTAATAACCCATCAGGAGGACATCATAGTTTTTTACTCGAAAGATCAAAACAAAACACTGCTTTCTTGCACACATTTTAATAGGTTGTTGCCGACGGCCATCAAGCATGGTATCTCTAGCACCTCCCAAAACTATCATAAATTCAACAGGAACAACACACATTACAATGGTTTTTAGTTGGTCTGCAATTGAATACACAATATAGTTCGGTTGTAATGGGATACACATGTCAATGAAAATACATCATGGTTTTTGGTTGGGTTGCAATAGGATACATGCATAGCACAAATTATTAGTGTGCTAGGTAGTGCTTGCTACAGCAGTGGCCTCTGCTCAACAGCAGCAGTCTACTAGCAGTTGGTTGCAACAACAAAGTAATGTGCAGCCTACTGGCAATTGGTTGCAGCAGCCTACTAGCAGTTGCGAGCAAGTTGTATATGAACAAGTCATGAGTAAATTTACTGATCTGAGCACGCCTAACTACTAACAACCCATCTTATATTCTCTTAATATCCCATAAATAAAGTTACATCTTATATTTGCTAACATGCTCATGAATAGAAGGAAGACAAATTACTTTAGTGTTTGAGAAAATGACATATTACTTTAGGTTCTGCTTTGAAAACCATTGTTAGAACAAAATACCTGCAGTACCCGAGGAGCATCTTGATGCCTTGCTAACCTTCAACTACCAGACATATCATTAGTTAGAAAACTGGTCAGTCACCACAAATGCAAAAAAGAAAAAGAAGACAAGTTGAGATTATTACTTTCCTATATGGCCATGCAATTGACATCATAGCATCAGCCATAGTCTCCATGTCAGCATAAGGGCGAGGAATAATTGCATCCCTTTTCAGAACAAATTCACAACAACTTCACAATATTGTTTTCCTAGAGCCTGACCTCCTAGTATGGTGCTTTGATTAGTTGAAACAATTGTTCCCTTAGCCACAGGTAGATCAGATCTCAACATGGCATATATATCACATCCTTTCCAACCTGAACCAAATGATGCATTTATGAGATTTGAAGCAATGTAAAGAACCACCATGAGATCAGAAATAAAAACTTTTTAGGATGGATAAGAAGATTACAAGTTCCTTATGTTGAGTGCGAACATCATTCCTTGCTGGGGCTGCACTTGTAGGGCTGCACTGCTGGGGCTGATGAGGCAGTGGCACTGATGATGAGGCAACAGCATGCCAATTGACAAGAAAGAATTGATCCTCATCATAATGATCATAGTCATCGCCATCATCTTGTTCACATCCGGCATCATTATTGGTATTATCATTGTGTTCGGACCTTGGACTCTACATCAAACATTGGAATTATGAGAAACAGGAATTGTAGCCTACTAACACTATGAACTATGTGTATAGCACCACACCTGTGTCTGTTGTCTTGAATTTGAACCATTCTGTGAGATTATTTCCATGTTATTCCTTTCCCGTCTTTCCTCATCAAATTCTTGTTGCATTTGAGCCATACTTGTTCTAAAGCTGCTTTTTTGCTTTCAACTTTCTTACGGGCTAGAACTTCGATTTGAAGCCTTGTTGGAGTGTAACACTGCAACTCTGGGGTACCAATATCTTGGGGTTCCGGTCCTAGACCCAAAACACGAAGTCGTCCTCTCGGCTCCTTTTCTCCACAAGCAGCAGCAAATACATCACCTTGCTGAATTATTTTTAACTTCAACTCTGGGCGATGTTAAACAATTTCTTCAAGTTTCTTCTACATAAATGAAATATAGATGTTTATATAGGACAAAGTACTGTTACATATAACAATTCTTCTAAAAAGGAACTTACTATTATTGGTTTTGCTTGGCTCGAAGGAACTCCATTCTTTCTTGTATGTGTTTTGATATAGATTTCATCTCTTCGAGGAGGGCGCCGTAGATTCTCACCCTACGTGTTTTAGCTTTCAATAAAGAAAATGCAAGACCGTAATATAGTGAATTAAGTGAAAGATTTTTCTGTACAATTCATGACTAGAACAAGCAAAGCTCTTAATGCCTGATGTGTGAAGATTCTTCAACTTTCCACGGTTCAATTTGCATGATTCCGTGCGAGCCTATGAAGATAAACAAAGAATTGTTAGGTTATGCACATAAACAAAGAACACAACTCTATATCAAATAAATTTAATTGTTCCTTACTTCACATTGAGGTGTCATCCAGTAGTCAATGAGAAACTTCCAATCATCATCATTAACTCTACCAGCATGTTTTTTTAGTAGCTCTTCATTAGTTAATTTGCCACTAAAATACAACTTCTTCAAGGTTGACTTAAATTGCTTCCATTTCAGTGCAGCAGTGTCCATAAACTAGTTATAGGCAGCATGATCAATATCAAATTTTTCTTGATTTGCCATGAAAAATTAACCAATCAATAAAATCTATTGTAACAGAAGTGCATCTATTGTTCAGGCATAATAACAGAACTAGTTGCAATCATGTAGTGCTGGAAGAACGGAGAAATGCAGTACTAAATCTTGCAATACCTTTATAATATTCCATACTTTAAATTTCTTTTCAGGATCCACAAGCCTCCAGTCAGCACACCCTACTGATATTGTCTTCCTCACCTGACATCCAATGGCACGGGAAAACTTCTTACAGTTTTGACCAATGGGCTGGCCATATTGATTCACCGTTACTTTGATTTTTGGCAAGGTGATATTGCAAATATGTCATCCAATCTAGTGATACCCCTTTGTCACACCCTAAAATTTCAAATTTTAGGATGTGAACAGTTAGCCTAATTAATACAATAATTTTCTCAAATTTCTAAAATTTTCTCAAGCTTTATATAATTAATAGGGAATTTACTATAGGAAAAAAATTGTTTTTAAATTAAAATAAGATAGGTGGTAATAATGTGTGCTTCTTGCAATTAGTGCCTTTGTGTGTGCAAAGGTTTTAAGAAAAACACATTTAGAAGCATAATGGGAATTTTTTTCAGAGTTTTATGGCATTTATTTCTATTTTTCCTTAGAGCAAATTTCAAATTTTGGAGTAGGCTAAAATCCTTTTCGTGAGGTCCAAATACATTATTTGGATTCCTCATGTCTAAATCTATCTCTAGGATATTTCCTAGGATTTTTGGAATTTTTTTAGTATTTTTCATGGTTTAAATATGAATTCTGGACTTATCTGGAATTATTTTATAACCAGGAAAATAATTATTCCGAGAATAAAAATCACCATAAATATTACTAGACCAGCCTTGACCCAAAGTTGATCCAATTTTAGCGCAAATTCATCCCATCACTTTATTGGGCCAAATTTCAAAGCCCATTAGTGTTGTGGGATATCTCTAAAGCCCATTGGCATTAAAAGGAGTAATCTATCGATTAGTCCCATATTGCTAATGGACATGGGGATGAGGAGTTTTTCTTCCTATATATACGAACCACCTCTCCTCTAGAAAAGACACACCATAGACTCCTTTACAGGGAGGCCCCTTTGTTTGGGATTCCCTAAGGTAGTCTTCTTCCACCATATCTTCCACTACCGCCCATTCTTCGTCTCGTCGTCGCGCCGAGCCTTCCGTCGTTTTTGGCCTCAACATTTTCAGTAAGACCCTCAGCGAATCTTGTAATTTTCTACCATATTCGTTTCGTCTATACTCTTCCGTAGAAAAGCCCCTACTAGTTTTAAGCTTCAGAAATCTTGTTTAGTCCATAGTTTCCACGTTTTAGATTCGTTTTAATCTGTTTTCGTTGCAATAGACTCATATCGACATGAATTACGATTAGAAGTATTATTTAACTTGTTGTAGGATCGAAACCCTCTAATATAAGCTATCAGAGGGAGGTGAAGAATAGCAATAAGTCATAGTGGAGATTTTCACCCTTAAAAACACATTCTGAAAGGTGCACTAAATCTTATGTCGTTTCTAGACAGTAGCTCCTAAAATCGTGAAATTTTTCCAGAAGATAGATTATCAAATTATGAAGCTAACCCAATTGGAATCACGTTAATCAGATGTATAGAACGCGAGATATAAAATAAACAAGCTGACTATATCAGATGATGACGAGAATTGACCAAGCCCTATCCTTTAGTGCGCTCTTTTTAAAGCTTTTCCTTTGATTGGTGTATTGTTCTTAGTTGATTCTTGTTTGTTTGTTTGTATAGTTTAGTGTTTGTATGGTTGTGCTCGATGATTGCTACGAGAAGAAGAAGCGCAGTTCGAGTGATTTGAAGATTAAAAGAGCAATAGTAAAAGTTGAAGACTTTGAGCAGTGGTATTTATGTTGCATAAAGGCAAGTGTCCCTAACCATCTTTCTACCTATGCTTTAATTACATTATCATGATGATTTAATTGGAACATGGAGTGACCACCCAGGAAAACAGTACAACCATGAGTGCCAATGGGCTCTGGCCTTGGCTGAATAATTAGAAACTCTAATTTGTGCATGTCTTACCGAAAGGGCAAGTGGGGGAGACTTCGATGAGGTATAACCCGGTCCTCTTGAGTTGTGAGCTTAGCTAAGAGACAGACCTTTCATTAGGGAGGCTTATGCTTTGCTTGGATTTTGAAACCTTAGCGGACTGCACTTATTAGGGAATCTTTGTAAAGGCCTCGTAGCGTCCCTATGCAGTCACAGCTCGGTATTGTGATGCGTGCCTGATCCGCACAGCATGGTTGGGTTTAAAGTTCTTTTGAACTTTTACGCGGCTTATGGTGAAAGTGTACAACCTCTGCAGAGTGTAAAACTGATATATCAGCCGTACTCACGGTTAAGAGTGGCCTGGATCCTCGCATGATTAATTTACTTAAAGTTGATAATTAATTTGTATTCTGGTTATTTCTTGTGGCCTTGCTGAGTACCAACCATAAGTGTACTCCACCTTGCTAAATGCTGCTCAGAAGAAGATGTTTGAAGCTGATGAAGATGGTGTTGAGTTCTAGGCGTACGCAACACCCAGTCGATTGCCTGTGAAGTTTGGAGCCTTCGTTTCTAGGATTTGCTGTATAACTCTGATAGACTTGTAAGTCATTTATATTTATTTTACGTGATACTGTATTTTTTATTCACTACTGGCTCACTGTATGTGTGAAACTTGATCCTGGCACACATACAGGGTACACTTGGTTTGTTTTCTAAAACCGGGTGTGACACCCTTCCTTTTCTCTTCTTTTGTGGACCGCTTTGCAAATACGTCATCCAATCTAGTGATACCCCTTCCAAGGAGTTTCAAGTGCAGTAACCTAATTAGGAACCGCAACTGTGTATATTTCTTGCAATTAGTGTACAACTCTTTGCTATTTTCTGCTACTAACTTTTGAATGGCAAGTAGCTGAGCACAAGGTTCCATAACAGAACTGTTGTCTTCAAAATCTGCTCTATCATCTAAACCAGCTGCTAAGTCCCTAAGCAATTCAGATATGTCATCATCCTCATTAGACTCCTCAATAACCTCCGCATTATCAAAATTCCCATGATTCATATAGAAGAGCTAGGTTCTCCATGTAAGTTCCAGTTTGTGTACCCTATCAGAAATCCATCACATATCAAGTGCTCACGTACAAAATGAGTTAACACACTTTCTACAAGGGCATAATATCTTGTTGCCTACCGCTGAATTCCTAAATGCATAAGCTAGGAAACTTTTTACCCCTTGCAAATATGCCTTGGTGTGCCTACATGTAATGTTTATTTTGTTAAATACCATGATAACTACACAACACTTTTAGGATTTGTGAAATAATTGGGATGTACCTAGTATCACTGTTGATCCATGATTCATCCATGAGCAGATGAAGCAACTTTCAGATTATATCTTTACACAGAGGGCAACCACAGAAGATTAAAAGAAGATAATGATAGTAAGGAATAGGATAGAGAAATAAAAACATACCGTTACACAGGCTCTTTCACTTAATAACTTTTCAGCTAGGAGGCAAGCTTCTCCGAATATTGAAGAAGTCCAGGATTCTAGACCTGTACAGATATCATGCATAAGGAAGAGATCAATAAAGTGATAAGTATAGCAAATAAATATTTTATCATGCAATAATGTAGATTAAAAAGACTCAATGAACGAAATATACTCCTAAATTATAGTGCTTAAGTTACAAGAGTGGAAGTGCTTCATATTATTTACACTAAAATAGATTTCATAAGGCACCATACTTAAATTGACTATATAAAAGTCACAAATAAATCATGCCTGAGAAATAATCAATTACTCTATTTGTATCTGACAGGTAAAAACATAAGCACAATGAACTGACCATGATAAGATGCCACATATCATTCTCAGAATAATTTCAAGAACACTATGCAAATATGCATGAGCAGAGCACTTTACCAATGCCAGAACACATTCCCAAATAGCAGAAGACTACGATTTACCCATCTAACTTAGGAAGCAGAGAGGAATGAGCAGATTCAACCTTCAGTGATGCAGGGGTTGGTCAGGTTGGGGAGGCCGCGTGGTAGTCATGGGTGGAGAGGCGCTCCGTGGTGGCGTACTGGTCGGGGCCGGCATTGTAGTTGGTGCAGCACCGATGTCTTCCTCTTGGGCGGCGGTGACGATGGGAGGGCGACCCAGCAAAGGCTCAAGGCGGCAGGGGCTTCTGGTGGCAGAGGCGACGATGGGATGGAGACGGCGGCGACAACGGGACGGGTAGCGAGCGGGGGCTCAGGCCGGCTACGGCAACCTAGCACGGAATGAGCCCCACCTAGATGCCTGGACCAGGGACTCTGGGCGTTGGATGAGCTTCGCCGGCGACGTGGATGAGGTCCACCAGGGGCTCCCAGCGGTGAGGATGAGATCCCCTAGGGGCTCCCGGGCCTAGATGGGGGGAGGCGGCTGGTAGGGGCGGCGCGGAGAGGAGCGGTGGGATGATTTGGGAGACGGAGCTAGGGTTTGTTGTCTGAATGGTGGGCCTCTTCTGAAATTTTGCGCGGGAGCGTTGGGCTAGCAGGGCGCGGACCATAATTGCTAACAGAAGAAGGACTACAAGATTCATTGTAAAGTTCTCGTTTTGAATCTCGTATGCACGGTGATGGGGAGCCGTCGTGAACGGGGTCTGCGGCGGTGGCCCGACGCACTTAGGGCGTCTCTGTCCTTGTTTCCGGTCTGGGATAGTTGGCATCCTGCCTTGCGGCAGCGGTCGGGTGCAGCGCGTTCGGCCCAGCGGCGGCGAGGCGTCCTGAATGGCCCGGCGGCGGCGTGGCGTCCTAAACGCCCCGGTGGGGCAGTGGGGAGGTGTCGTCGACAGGGCCGCAGCTGATGTTCGGGCGGTGGTAGCCAGCAGCTAGGATCCCCATCCTGACCCATGGATGATGCTCGTTAGGTGCCATGGCTGGTCATGACTACAGGTCATCCGTTCGACGGTTTGCCTGACCCGACCTGCTCCTTCCCCGCCAGGGGCGGAGCTGGGCCTAAGGCCACCCAGGCCATGGCCTTAGGCGTGGCCCAAAAAAACCTTTATACCCATGTATATTTTCTTGATCTAAGTTATATTGTGGCCCAAAAGAACAGCGGACAGCCGGCCTCTTTTCCTTTCTTCGGTGGAAACAGACGTCCAAGCCCAGGCCACGCACACGCAGCGCCGCACCAGGCCACGCACACGCAGCGCCGCACGCCCGCACTCCTCTTCATCTGAAAGCTGAAACATAGCGGCGGCGGCCGGCGGCGGGCAGCGCACCGGCTCGGCGGCGCAGCAGGGCGAGCCAGGCAGGAGCACCGCTGCTGCACCTGCACTGGCTTGGTGGCTCTCTAAATCGGTCAGTTACTCAGTTTTGTTTGGAAATTGGAATTTCCATTCCCCAATCCACACGAGACAGGATAGTGTAGAACTATAGAATGCAGATTGAATCGGGAACTTATATTATTTGTCTACTGATTTGTAGATTTGCATTCCCCAATCCACATGAGGCACTAGTTAGGTATTTATTTTATCAACTTTGTTATGTCAATGTGTCTTAAATTGTGATGTATTGGTCTAAATCATGCATTTTAGGCACTTCTATCGATATATGAACTATCACTATTGCGATTATCGCTATTATATGTACTACACTGAGATTGAGTGGTATAAACGTTTACTAAGTGGCCTTAGGCGTCAAAATCCGCCGGCTTCGCCACTGTTCCCCGCCACTGTTACAGTCAGCATCCTCTGTGGTATGTATATCTGTAGGAATTCCTCTATTTCTTTAGTTAATGTTTGAGTGATCATGAGTTCTTTGGCTGGTGGCAAAGGTCCATATGGGTTGGGTTAGAAGGGGTAGATGCCGCAGATCATTTGAATTTGAGTTGTTTTGATTACTTGTCGTCAGTTTGGTGTGGGTGAGTAGAAATCAGGCTAATACTCTAATGAAAGGAAATCATGTCTTTAACTTTACTTGAATTATAGTTTGAAAACTTTTTTATCTTATCAATCTAATTATGACCTATCTCATATCTGTTTTGTAGACTACATCCAATAGATGGACAGAAGTTGGATAAATGGCAGGTTATTCACACCTGCACACACCAAAGGCGTGGAACAATTCATGGAGTTTGTTCAGCAAAGATATGCTGAACACATGCATATACATTGCCCATGCAGCCATTGTCTGAATCAGAATGAACAGACTCAGCAAGAAGTGAATGATCACATACTTTTGTTTGGAATGTCGGCTACATACACACACAACGTGGACTCATCATGCAGAATTAGTAGATGTTGATATTGTTGAATATTCAGAGCAGGCGGCTGAACCTGAAGTGGATGAATCTTACGATGATGACGGGAGTGAAGTGGATGATGAGGATAATGTTGATGATAATAGAACGTCAGAAATCGATGATGTTGTCGCCGCCGCCGCTTTGCCCATCAGGCTGCCGAGGTGGAGCTGGCCGCTTCTTGCGGGACGATTCCCCCACGCTGGCGTCACTGCTTGCCGACGAGGGGGCAAGCTTCACCATGCCGCCATTGCTGGCCCAACCCACGGGGGAACCGCGGCAAAACTGGCCCAGCTTATTACATGCCTACTGCCGAGCGTGCGCGGATCGATTCCACACCATGTTCCGCCACCGGAGAAGAAGATGGGGGGTGCGGCAGTGATGGAGAATAAGATGGGGGCGCGGCGGCTGCGGAGATGAAGATGGGGGGGGGCGCGGCGGCGGTGGAGAAGAAGATGGGGTCGTGGCGGCGGTGGAGAAGAAGTTGGGGGGCGCGGCAGGGGTGGGAAGAAGTGGAGGATGGAAGAGGAAGGGGCGTCGAGAAGTGGAGGAGGTCTTATTGGAAAACACAGCAGCCAACAGCGTCAAATAGATTCGCAGGGTTCCTATAAACAAAACATTCGTTCGAATCTGGACCTGGTGCCATTTTTTATTGTTTTTTTGCCAAATTTGTATATTGTTTAGAAAAAACAAAAAAGAAAAATGGTGTGACTACGGATCAAACACAAGACCTCGTGGCACCAAAAGACATCACTTACAGCAGCGATATCTGTTCAGCTGTGGCTGTTGAACATAATGAAATAAAATGTTTGTAGTGTGGCCACAGTTATGTTTCATATTTCTCTTTTTAATCCGAGACTAAAACTTGTAATTGGTTTCTCTCTCTCATATGAATTCGAAATCTAGTAATTTTTTCCTGAATTTTTCTAAAATCAATGATTTTTTATTTATGTCTGGTATTTTGTATGTTAATTAATATTTCTTTTATCTTTTTCATATAACTATTTTCCTTCCATTTAAATAGTGTAGCAGATAATGGATTGACAAAGAAAGCAATCATATTTCACATATAATGACACCAATGATGAACTAATCTTTGATCCGAAGTGAACTCGATGACACCAAGATTTCACATTTCACATGATGTCAGGCATCCAAGAAAGCAATCATGTGATCGATGACTCTTTTGTACATATAATGTTACAGACTAGTATATTTAACATCAATCATGTGATGATTTGATTCTCATGTTATTGACTCACCATTCATGAATCAAGACATGTTGGATTTGTGATTATCTACCTAGCATATAGTACGTGACCTGACATATATGCGCATCTCAACGTCAGTTTACAATACGTAAAGGTAGCAACTACTATGTGAACATGCTTGGTATGTGTAGGTGCATATATACTGATGTACTACCTCTATTCCAAAATGTAGGTCATTTGACTTTTTATACCATAAGATTGACCGCTCGTCTTATTCAAAACATTTGTAGAAATATAGTCAAATTTCAGGTATATAGAATCTAGAGATTATTACAGTTAAAAAACAAGCTCAAAGTTCAAAGAAACAACATTTGGTTCAAAGTTCAAAAGAAATAACAATTGGTTCAAAGTTCAAAGTTCAAAAAAATAGACCTTGGTTCAAAGTTCAAAAGAAATAGCAATTGGTTCAAAGTTTAAAGTTCAAAGTTCAAAGTTCAAAGTTCAAAAGTTCCCAAATATTTGCTCCAAACTAGCTTAGGCACCCAACCATACAACGCTGCTCAATCACGCCAGAAAGAGTGGCCAGCGAAATTTTTACACGTAAAAAATCTCTTTTGCCCTCCATGCAAATAAGAGCTTCAAAATATCCAACATGCAGTGCAAAGGGCATTTTTGAAAATTTATCTCCACCGCGCGCTCGGCATCAAAATATCAGTCCCTCCCCTCATCTCCTCTCCTCCTCAAACCCTAGCCGCCATCTTCCCACGGCGTTGAATGCCACCTTCCCGCCGGCCTTCCACCGCCCCCGCCTTCCACCAATCTCTCCCCCGCTGACGAGGAGCGGCCCGCCTTCCACCCATCTCTCCCCTGCCGACGAGGAGTGCCCCCGCCTTCCACCCATCTCTCCCCCGCTAATGAAGAGCGCCGCTCCGGATCCGTTCCCCGCCGACGAGGAGCGCCGCCCCGGATCTATACCCCACCGACAAGGAGCGCCACCCCGGATCCGTAGCCCACTGACAAGGAGCGCCGTTCCTAATCCGTACCCCACCGATGAGCAGCGCCTGATCCGTACCCCACCGTACTAATATCATGCTCAGTTCAGGTTGTCAGATTTCATGCTCAGATTAGGTTGTCTGATTTGTTGTTTCGATTAGTTGCTCAGAATCTATGCAATTTTGTTTCCAAATTTGTCTAGGGTTTGATATTAGATTGTCAAATTCATCTTGAATAGTGTTGCATGCTCAGATTTTGTTGCCAAAGTCTGCCTTGAGGTAACTAGATGCACCTAGGTTTAAACAACATTTGGTAATCTTAACATTGGTATATGTAACATGAGTTCCTAAGTTTGTCATTGACCGGAAGAACAACAAAAATTGTCTCTGAGTAATGACCATAATGAATAGTGTTGCATCTATTTTATTGGATAATCATTGTGGCTGTGTGTCATTTGAACACTTGGTTTAATTCTGGGTGCTATGTTTTTATCATTTTTCATGTGAAGATATGTTGATGATTGACATCGGTGTTGTGTTGTGTTCCTTTTTCATGCGTATATGCTGATGACATAGGTGTTGTGTTGTGTTCCTTTTTCATGTGTATATGGCTCATGGTAGATAAACTATTAATAGGTAGGGTTAAAATAGCATAGGAGGGGAGGATAGCATAGGATTTGAACATTTATAGTTTAGACCTTTGTTACATTTTCTGTGACAATAGCATTAGTTTTTTGTGACAAATCTATTCACATACGTAAGAAAATCCACTAAATGAATACAAGAGACAGCGCGAAGCAAACATCATGGAGAATGTTAGAAGAATGCAAGAACTTGGCATCAATGTTCTTGCGTCATCTCTTAATTTTTCAACAAAAACTACAAAGGCAAAAAAGTCAAGCAAGCAGTGTAGTTACAATGAAGGTTCTGATTCATTAGAGTATCTGCCTGAAGCAGAAGAGGGGATTCAGGGAGGTGATGATACAGATTTAGATGATGAGCCTATACCCATAGGAATGATTGAGGTGCTTCTTCTATCTTTGTTAGGGTGCTAGATATTTATATTTACTTGTTCTGATGCATTTTTACTAGTTAGTTCACATGCTTACACCTTTTTTTATTTGTTCAATAGTCTCCTTTTACTAAGAAAAATAAGAAGGTGATTACCAAGAAGACTAGAAAAAGTTCCAACATGGCTCTAGGAGGAAAGCAGTCAAAGAGAGTGAGGCCAAATGGACCAGCAGAGGTGGCCCAAGGAGTTTCCACAAGATTAGCAAAAAATTAACTGACGCAAGAGCAAGCTGGAGCATCTGTCCATGAAGAATTGCATCCAGTGGAAGATAACCATAGTAGTGAAGATGTGAATAGGCCCACTAGCCCTTTGATGGATTGGTTGTATCCACATGATGACCATCAAGATGACGTTTGTGACCATCATGAAGAGCAGACAAGGCAGCAAAGCTAGTCCGAGTAGAGCGAACATCAAGACCTCCCCGATAATGAAGGTTGGTTATAGATGGATGACCCTCAAGCTTATATCAGTATTTCATGAATCCTAACAATCAGTTTGATATCTATGTAGTACCTATGAAAAGAGGCCCGAAGAATCCGAGGCCAGCAACTAGGGGAATTTTGCTTGACAAAATGACTAAAGCAATGGAAAGAAGGCTGCCCATACATGTTGTTGAGGGGAAGAAAAGACCACATGAACCAGTGCAAGCTGCCAAGTTTGCATCAGAGGCTGGTGTTCTCGTCAGGTCCCAAGTCCCTGTCCTCACTCATTGGAAAGAATATAAAAAGGATACTGCACATTTTGATAAGTTTGTGGGCAGGCTAGCTTTAAGTGTATTGTTACACTTTTTAACTATATTCAACTCTATTATGCCCTTGTCTAACTCAGTAATTGTTTCAGTTCACATAACCAGGGGAGGTTAGCCATTAACTCCGGTGATAAGCCAATGAAAGATGCATGCATCAATGTGTTCTAGTTTAGGATACGACAGAATCGATACTCGTTGAAGCAGGCCTACTTCAATGGCATCCCTGCTAATGAGATTTCAGCAACTTCACATGTTCCTAATATGACTGATGAGCAGTGGTGTCGACTTGTTCCTAAGTGTTCAGACCCAAAGACTAAGGTATATGCTATCTTATCATAGTCTTTACATTTAATCACAGTGATGGAGTCTAACTGATGTCTCCATTATAGGCTACTTGTGATCAGAACAAAGTAAACCGTGGTAAGGTCAAGCTGCCTCATGCTATAGGATCTCGCTGCTATGTTGCACAATTTCACTCTGTTGACGCAAAATCCGCACCTCACGCCAAGCACACAGCAAGCCGAATTAGCTAGCTTCAACGCGTGGCCCGGGCTTTTGAATCCGGAAGCGTGCCAGTCAATTTTCCTGAAAACTGACAAAGGGAGAAAAAATGTTTAGATAACACCTGGAACGTACCGGGCAATACCGGTCAGTTCCATATTTGCGGCTACGGAGCCAGTTTCGAACGACACATAGCTTCAGAGAAGCTATCTGTCGGCAGTTAAAGCCTCATTCAGCAATCGGCAAGGCACGCAGGGAGCGCACTGCCGAATGCGTGACGTAAGCATGACGAAAGATCGGCTTTCAGCCGAATGAACATTGTGACGCATACTCATAGCCGATTAACGAGAAACAAAGCATGATAGATAAATAAAAGGGTGAGGCATGATCATAAATCCGCAGTAAACAAGAATGCATAGGCCGAAAGCAGCACCCGTCAAGCATGATAACAAACAAGTTAATCCACCGCATGATACGACTTGTTTGAGACCACACCACTAATTAGATTAGATCAATCCACCGCATGATACAATCTAACCATGAAAAGCTAAAAGCATTCAGTGTTTAATACGAACCCACAACACAGTCGCAAATTTACATCGAAACAAGAATGCATAGGCCGAAAGCAGCACCCGTCAAGCATGATAACAAACAAGTTAATCCACCGCATGATACGACTTGTTTGATACCACGCCACTAATCAGATTAGATTAATCCACCGCATGATACAATCTAATCGTGAGAAGCTAAAAGCATTCATTGCCCAATGCAAACCCACGAACACATGTTCACTCGTGAGAGCATTACCGAATACGGCTATTTAGCCGAATCGGGGTCCATGGCGAAGGAACAAGCCTGATCGATAAAGATAGATCTATCAGATCGAATCGAATTCTAATCCACCGGATGATTAGCTCTAAGACGACCCAAAAACCTGCATCTACCGCATGATACCCGGTTCTGTCAATATCTACACGATACCGACAAGCTCGAACCCGCGACACGTGGCAACCTGGACTGTTTCGGATTCGGCTATATGGACGCCGCGGTTCTTTCATCGTTTTGCGGTCTAGAACCGAACCCGACCAGTCTAGATTGGGCAAAGGTGTGTTGCATGAATTAAGCACAGAGTAAAAACGAAGCAACACGGGGTAACTTAATGAATCTGTTAGATCTTGCCGAAATCCAACAGAGCCGATAACTTGGTCCGTACTAGATCTTAGCCCACCGCATGGCTCATGACCTAACAGAGGAACCTTCTTGAGACCACAACTTAAATCCACCGGATGATACTAAGCATGGTAACAAGACTACTTGCATCAAAGCTTAAATCCACCGCATGATACTAAGCATGATACAAGGTTGCCGGTACTTACGGAGGTCGACGGATCGATGACTCCTCTCGAAGAACTCGACGACTCGACTAAAGGACTCGATGTTGGCACGGGGCCGGTTTGTTGTATGATTGATTGATTGATTGATTTTACAATTGCCATGGGTTTATATTTATACCCAGGTCTTGATATAACTCCTAGTCGGACACGACTATAATACTTGTTTCTAAAAATAAATGACGAATCTTCGTGCCCATATTGCGTTCCTTGTTCGAACCGGCCTTTTCCTTATATTGATCCACGTCATCACGTCTTCCCGAACGCTACCACTCTTCGCCTGCGGAACAATGCCTCTGCCGAATGACGACGCATTCCCGACCGCAGAGTATCTCTGCCGAACGCTTCAGAGAAAACCCCTTAGCCAAATGGCGACGCGTTCCCGACCGCAGAGCATCTCTGCCGAATGCTTCAGAGAAAGCCCTTTAGCCGAATGGCATCCTTCCACCAAATCCGGCTCACATGTCAGCCTCTTCCTGGTGCTAATTTTTGGTGTCAACACATGCCCCTTCAATTTCGGGATAAAGGATACTTTTATCTCGGAATTGACCAGGAATCCCCAACATTTCCAGGCTGAGCCCGCTCGACATCCGTCTTCCGCTCCCAAATCCTCAGAGTGCGTTCTCAAACTCAAACCCTAGTTCGTCGAATCTTTCAAGCTCCGATCTTCAAATGGCAAACCAGGATCAAATTCTTCAAGTAAGTTCCGTTTTCTTCAATCACATTCGGCATTACTCTTTTCAAGCTGCATTTTGAATTCCCGAATCGCTCTTCTTCCGCTCTCAATAGGCTCTGACCACTGAAATCTTGACCCCTACGGAGGAGCAATCCGCATCTTTCTTCCTCGGCCCCTCAGGGAATCCAGATCCCTCCGAAATTATTGCGGCCGAGTCCCAGAGGATCCCTTTCAAAACTTCACTGTCGAGACCTCACGAATGGCAAGATTCATTCAAGAACTGGCCTCTGCCCCCAATCGCCGGCTGGAGAAACTGGTACAAAAGGATTCTTGAAGATAAAAGCCCCCAGACGCAGAATTGGGACAGTCTTCGTATTTCTCATTGCTTGGAGCTATCTCTAGCCGAAACACCCAAGAATGAAAATCTCCTGATTGCAGCTTGTCACTTCTGGTCCAATGGCATGAATGCCTTTCTCTTTGGTCACGGACCAATGACTCCAACCCTGGCCGATGTCTACATGATAACCGGCCTGAACATTACAGGGATAACACACCCATACAGGTACAAAGGTTCTTCCAAACAGACAGGGGTGAAGACTGGAGTCGGCTATAAGAAATACATCCAGACTTACATGCATGATGGTCCTCTGACTGACGTCGAATACAGGGCTTTTCTGAATATGTGGTTGTGCAGATTTGTTTTCTGTGGTAAAGCCAATGAGCCAACTCTGAATCACATAGTAATGGCCGAAGACCTGGCTGCAGGCACACTTATCCCTCTCGGGAAATATCTCTTGGGAAGTGTCTATCACATGCTCCATCAAACTATTTATCAGATGCACACCAACAAGAAAATTTCCTGCGTCAATGGTCCCTGGTGGTTCGTCCAAATGTGGCTGCAACTGTACATGCATCAAATTGTCTCCATTGACCTCAACAGCCGACACTTCCCCTCGGTCAATTACCAGGAAGCAGAAGCCCAGAGCACCAAAGGCTGTCAAACCTATGGGGAAGCAGCCTCCACTATTGCTATCAACAAGAGCATTGGAGAACTGTTTGAACTTTTCTTCAAAGGCTTTGCCAATCCCCTCTGGTTCCTATACATGGACAATGACAGTCTCACTTTTCCTTGTGAATTCAGCTTCGAGACTGGATGCATAGATGCAGAGTCCACAGCAATTTTTAACACTTTTATTCGGCCTTGCATCTTACCAGCCGAATTTTGTGGAGGAAGGCTGGTTCAAAGTTCATATGAATATTACCAGCCGAATACAGTAGCCAGGCAATTAGGATGTGGCCAAGTGCCCCCAAGATTATTCTTCCATGAATTCCTCAAGCCTAGGCAGATCATCAAAGACTCCACAGAAACAAGAAGAATTTTTGATTACAAGTGTTGTGCAGCCATCTACCAGATCGAACCTTTTGTGCCAACAGCACTTGCTCATCCTTCTTTTATTCTTTGGTGGCAAGAAGTCCATGATCATATCTTCAATGTGCCAGTTCACCCTCTCTGCCTTGATTTGATGCCTGACTATCAGCCGAATTCAGAGGTAAATATGCTTATAATCCATCTGTTTTTCCAATAACATCCTTTTTCATCGACTTTTAACTTTGTTATCCTGCAGGACATAGTCCCTGCCCCTCTGGCCAGAGCAATCGCATATAACACTGCAGGCCCAATATCTATTCTGGGGCATCACTCTCCTTCTTTGGCTCAAATAATGTCTAGGCCTGCCAATCTGGATCCAACTCTTGCTGCACCACCTGCTGCCAAGAGAAAAATTTCTTCTCTAACTGCCCCTTCATCTATAAAGAAGAAAAGAACAAGCAGCAAAATAATTGCACAGGTCAAATTTCTCCCTCCTCGAGTAAAAATGCTAATTTCATTCTGCTCATTTCTGTTCCTTTATGATTTCAGGCCAAATCACAGCAATTGGCCATTAGCACAGGACCTGCCGACGCTTCAGTGATTAGTAAAATTTCTCACCGTCTTGTCCTTTAAAACTCTTTTCATCGGCACTAACTTTCTTTCAGTCACAGAGCAAGCTTCAATGGATCCAATTTCGGAGAGCTCCCCTTTTCATCAAGAACCAGCTTCAACTCTACCTGATGTACCTCAGCCAGAAGCCTCATCTCCACCAAAGAACCTTCCAAGCTCTCCTCAGCATGACATACAAGAATCTTTGCCTGAGCTTGAGCCGCCCTCTCTCTCCATCCAAGAGATCAGGAATGAGGTAGAGATAATTACCCAGTCTCCCCAGTTCTTTATTCAATGGATAATCATTAATTCGGCAATATCTTTTTCCAGGAGAAAACAACTTCATCACCCAGCTACTCATTTCCCTTGGATGATCTTGTTGCCGAACAAGCAGAAGAAATTTCTTCTAGTCAGACTTTATCAGAAGAAACCCAGGCAAAACTAAAGGAAATCTTCTCCTTTCTGCACAAAGACATCCAGGATCAAGTCAAGGATGCTGATCTTCTGAGAGATATGCTTGAGCCCATTGAACAAAACCTTCCTGTTGATATTCAAGCTTCTTTGGAACCAATCTCTCAATTGGATCAACAATTTGCTGCAGTCAGACAGGTTCTGAAAAGTCAATCTTTACAACCAGCTTTAGAACAAAGAAGAGCCATAGCCAAGCAATCCTTGAAAGATCTGTATATTCAAGCTCAGAGTAATAAAGAATTGTCAGCTAGACTGCAGCCAGCACTTGATCTGAAGAAGACCAGAAAAGCTGAACTAGAAGCCGAATTGAGGACTCTGTCAATCGAAATCGAAGCTGACGAGAAGAAGTTAGCCGAACTCCCTGATCTGACAGAGAGGATACGGAAGGAAGCATCGGCAATTCTAACTGAAGATAAACAGCTTAAAACGAAGCTCTCTGCTCTGATAAAAACCCAAGAAGCAGGCAAAAATCTTTTGGAGACCATTAATAGAATGATATCTGATGCTAAAGATGTAATCTCCAAGTACTTGGGTGTGTAGTTGTATTGAATATTTAATTAGCCAAATGTCTTACCGACTTTGTAGTCTCACCAATCTTTTGCTTTCTTCCTCGCTTTATTGTGAACCACACATTCGGCAAAGCTTAGTCGTAACAGTGTTAGACCCGAAAAACGACCTAACACAACACAGCCGAATCCAATTCAGTAGAACTGAACCCGATTCGGCATGAATCCCAAACGACACGGCAACTGCTCGGTTCGTGGGGCTTTCTACCTTCCGAACTCTTCGGAATACGCGCCACGATTTTTGGCCACGATTTCCTCTGCGGGTTCTATAAACAAACACCCAGGTAGCCCACAGTTTTCACCAAGTTCTTCGTCTTCCAAGTTCTTGCCGGCCCAAGCCATTCTTTCCCCCATCCACAGTAACTCCGAGAAACTTCCAATGGCCGACAACAACAGGAGGCGCCCGGCCGCCGATGAGGCCGAAGGGAGTCGCGGTGGTGCTCGCCGGAGGTAAAGATTGTCTGTTTGCTTCTCTCTGTTCTTCTCGAGATTTGCCCTCTCCTTGACGAATCTCTTTGTTTTCTCAGGGTAATCCAATGGATTGTCGCCGCTGGTGCGCCAGTTGCGACTCCAGCCGCTGCTCCTGCGGCGTCCAGCTCTTCGAGTTCGTCCAATCGATCTCTCGAATCGGATGACTCCCGCTACACGGACGGCGACGCCCGCCGATTCAAAGCGGAGCGTGACGATACTCGCCGCGAGTTGGAGGTTATCTCCAAGCAAGCCGGGATTGCTGACCTTGAATGGCAGCACGAGCGCAAGCAGTTGCTTGAAGTCATTGATGGTGAGTCCTGCAATCTGCTCAATCTCAATTCTCGTCCTCCAAATGATATTAATCTGTTATCCCCTTGTAACTTTGCAGCGCGCGATGCTGAACTTGATCGACTGAAGGCGCTGGTGGAGGAGCTGGCGGACAAGGTGAACGCCCAAGGGGACACACCCGAGGCACGCCTTGGTGCGGTGGCAGGTCGTGTCGACGAAGTGGCTTCCATTGGCGTTCGCCTGGGCGTCGCTACGGGTCTCGTCGCTATGTCGACGCACACCGGCACTGACTACTCCAGGATGCCGGTTGGTTTTGCCAAAAGCAACCCAGAAAACACCGATGATATTGACGCCTCCATTGATCGTCTTGATGGCCATGGTGCTGCCATTGCCGATTCCATTCATCCCCAGTCTGTTTTGAACAGGCTCTTTCAGTAGTTTGTACTAGGGATTTATGGAATTTCGGCAATAAAACTTATCTTTTGCATGAACTCTTGATGTAACATATTTTGTGCTAAGGGCAATACATTCAGTACTGGCCATTTTTCGTTTTCTTCAATGTCTCTGTCAATTTCCTTCTAAAGACGATTTCTTCCCAAATATCGGCTGTTCGGCAATTTAATATATCAATCACCGATCGATTTCAATACTGGGATAATACCTCTTCAAATATCTTCCATTTATAGCAGAAGCAAATTCTTCTCCCAATAATGTCTTCAAAATATATGCATTTCCAGGCACGCATCTAACTACTCTGAAAGGACCTTCCCAATTTGGAGACCATTTGCCGAATGCTGCATATTTGGTTCCAATCGGCAATATCGCTTTCCAAACTAGATCACCTTCTGTAAATTGCTTAACCTTCACCTTCTTGTTGTAATACTTAGCAACTCGCATTTTGTTCTTCTCAATATTCTCCAAGGCCCTGAGACGAATCATATGTAAATCTTCTAATTCATCCATCATCAGATCATTGTAATCTTTAGAACGCAAATCTTTTTGTAATTTAACCCTTCTCGAATCTAATTGCATCTCCCACGGCAAGATAGCATGGTGTCCATACACTAATTCATAAGGAGATGTTTTTGTAGCCCCATGAGGAGCCATTCGGTAAGCCCACAACGCTTCATTGAGTACCGAATGCCACCTTCTTGGCTTTTGATCAATCTTCTTCTGTATGATTTTGATCATAATTTTGTTAGAAGCCTCTGCTTGACCATTAGCTTGAGCATAATAAGGAGAAGAATTCAGTAATTTTATCCCCATACTTTCAGCAAAATCTTTGAATTCTGAAGATGTAAATTGAGTCCCTTGATCAGTGGTGATTGTCTGAGGAATCCCGAATCTGTAAATGATATGTTCCTTGACAAACTCAACCATATTTTCTGATGTCACTTTCCTCAACGGAACTGCCTCAACCCACTTAGTAAAATAATCAGTTGCCACAAGTACGAACTTATGTCCCTTACTAGATGGAGGATTTATTTGGCCAACCAAATCTATTCCCCATCCTCTGAATGGCCATGGTTTGATAATGGGATTCAAAGCCGATGCTGGAACTCTCTGAATGTTTCCAAATCTCTTACAGTCTTGACATCCCTTATAATATTCAAAGCAATCTTCCAACATTGTCGGCCAGTAATATCCAGTTCTTCTAATAACCCACTTCATTCGGTAAGCTGACTGATGTGCTCCACATAATCCGTCATGCACCTCACTCATCAACCTCTTTGCTTCTTCTTGATTTAAGCAACGTAATAATATCCCGTCCAAGGATTTATAATATAAATCTTTATCAAGAAGAACAAACTTTATAGCTTTATACCTGAGTCTTCTCGAAACTTTCTGGGATGGATTCTCCAAATAATCGGCAATTTCTTTCCTCCAATCATCTTCTGCCAGATTACTCCCGAAAGCATATACATCATTAGCAAACACTTCTTGAAGCTCTCTATAACCTGATGCACTTTGGGCCAATCTATTTGCCTCTCCATTATCCCCTCTAGGAATGTGTTGTAGAATTACTGACCGAAAGCTCTTCAATATTTCTTTGCATTCTTCATAGTAATTCCTCAAGATATTACTTCTGCATTCATATTCACCATTCAATTGTTTTATGACCAATTCTGAATCTCCAAAAATTTCAACTGCAATGGCTTTTGCTTTTTTCAAATATTGGAGCCCTTTGAGCAATGCCTCATACTTAGCCTGATTGTTAGTAACAGCAGATTGAATGGGAACAGCAAACTCAAATGTTTCTCCTTTGGGCGAAATTAATAAGATACCTGCTCCACCACCTTTGTTGCATGAAGATCCATCGAAGAATAATACCCAAGGAACAATGTTAAGCAAATTTATTGATGTATCATGATGTTCAGTAATGAAGTCAGCAATAATCTGCCCCTTGACAGCCTTTGCCGACTCAAACCTTAATTCGAATTCAGATAAGGCCAAAATCCATTTGCCAATCCTTCCATTCAAAATTGGCATTGACAACATGTGCTTAATCACATCAAATTTTGAATATACAACGCATTCGGCATTTAGCAAATAGTGCCGAAATTTTGTACATGAGTAATAAACACATAAGCAAAGCTTCTCTATAGCCGAATACCTTGTCTCTGGATCTAGTAACTTTCGGCTAAGGTATGCAACTACTCTTTCCTTCCCTTCAAATTCTTGAATGAGGGCCGATCCAATAGTTTGGGCATCGGCCGCCACGTACAACTTGAAAGGCTTGTTCAATTGTGGAGGCACCAATACTGGTGGCTTCTTCATGTACTCCTTTATTTCATCAAAAGCCTTCTGTTGTTCGTCACCCCATACAAACTTTTGATCCTTTTTTTTTATTTTCAACAGTGAGGAAAAGGGCAACACCTTTTGTGACAAGTTTGATATGAATCTTCTCACAAAATTTATCTTGCCAAGCAGCGATTGTAACTCTTTAAGATTAGTTGGAGGAACAATTTCATCAATTGCCTTCATGCTTTTCTTACCAACTCCTATTCCTCCTTCATGTATCAAAAATCCCAGAAACTCTCCAGCCGAAACTCCAAAAGCACACTTGTTCGGGTTCATCTTAAGCCCATGTTTCCTGGTGCATTCTAGAGTTTTCCTTATGTCGGCCAAATGGGACTCATGATCCAATGACTTGATCACCACATCATCAATATATATTTCCACAATCTTGCCGATCAACTCATGAAAAATATAATTCATAGCCCTTTGATAAGTTGCACCAGCATTTTTCAATCCAAAGGTCATGACAACCCACTCAAACAACCCTATGTGTCCAGGACACCTGAAAGCTGTCTTTACTATATCTTCCAATGCCATAAAAATCTGATTGTATCCTGCATTACCATCCATGAAACTGAGCACTTTGTATCCAGCAGCAGCATCAACCAACGAATCAGCAATAGGCATTGGATATCCATCCATGGGTGTAGCCTTGTTTAGATCTCTAAAATCTATGCAAACCCTCATTTTTCCATTTTTCTTATAGACAGGAACGATATTAGAGATCCAATCCGCGTATTTACATGGCCGAATGAAATTTGCATCTAGTAATCTTTCAATCTCCTTTTTCACATCGGCCAACACTTCTTCCTTGTAGATTTTTCGGGGTGGTTGCTTGTAAGGCCTGTAACCAGGTTTGATTGGCAACCGATGCTCAACAATAGAACGGTCTAGACCGGGCATCTCCGAATAATCCCAAGCAAAGCAGTCCTTGTATTCTTTTAACAATGTTACCAACTTTTCTTTGAAAACCGAATCCAAGTTAGCACTGATAAATGTCGGCCTTGGCTTGTCACCATCTCCAATGTCCACTTCTTCCAATTTATCGGCCGACACAAATCCACGTCCTAATTTTCCATCAGTTCCATCAATTGGATTTTCCATCAAAAATTACTATGAGAGCCGACTGCTTCGATCGGCTGCTGATCACTGCTGGCTGGTGCCACAGGACCTTCTCCCCAGTCTTTGCCTGAGAAACAATCTATGCCTTGATATTCCCAGAAAGCTGGTTCCATATTTGCCACGCTTATTGAATCATCTGCTTGGACAATCTCCACCTCATCATCTATCCACTGAATAAGCTGTTGATGCATAGTAGATGGAATACAACAATTTGCATGAATCCAATCTCTTCCAAGCAGCAAGCTATATGCCCCTTTGCCCTCAATGACAAAGAAAGTCGTAAGCAGAGTCTTGGACCCAATCATCAGATCAACGTGCACACATCCCTTGGTGTCCGAAGGATTTCCAGCAAAATCATTTAGAATTATGCTCGTTGGTGTCAAATCTCTAGGGCCCATACCAAGCTTCCTGAATGTGGTATATGGCATTACATTGACAGCAGCTCCTCCATCGACAAACATCTTGGTCAACGGTTTGCCATTAACATATCCCTTCAAGTACAGTGGCTTCATGTGCCGATTCTGGGCTGGCTTCTCAAAAACAGCTTGTTTGTTCAACATCAATTGTGCCATTAACCCAAATCGTTTGGCATCATCTATATCGGGCAATATCTCTTCCTGTACAATTTGGTTAGCTGGAGCCATGAATTCATTCGGCAGAAAACATACCATACATGTAGGAGCCGAATGACCATGTTCGTCAGGCCTGTCTTTTGGGAGCCATATTGATTTCACCTTGACCTTTGCTTGCTTCAATTCCCGATTCCTCAGGCGCTGTACTCTTCTCTTCTGGCTCTTCCTCAAACCAGGTGGGCACCATTGTCCTTCTTGCCAAACATAAGCATGATCTTCTTCTTCTTCACGATCAAACCACTTGTAATCAGCATGTCTCTTTCTTGGTTGATCATTAAAACGCCGATCATCACTAGGATGCACCCTGCCAATTCTTTCATGGACAGATCGGCGATTGACAGTTCCCTGCCTATATTCATCATACCAATTATTGCATTCAGGACAACTATTCCGTGTGGGAAGCTTCAAACCTTCGTTCCAACAGTGTCTAAAGAATGCACACCCCCAATGCGCACGTTCCTGCTCTCGAGCATACTCTTCTTGTTCTTCCTCAAACCTTTCTTTTTCGCGCCTTCTTTTCTCCTCCTCGTATTCACGCCTTTGAAAACGCTCCTTTTCTTGCTGACGCTGCCATTTGTTGAGGAGAATACGTGTAGTAACTCTAGGTTTAAAGGATTCTCCCACTTCAAATCGGCTATTCGGGAACCGAAGATCTTTCTGGCGAATCTGTTCAATTGTGATCTGCCGAGTGGGATCAACTGAACCATCCTGTCTTGCCCTCTTTGAGGTTAAAACTTTCAATCTTCCCTTTTCTCCAGATAGAACAGCATTCACCATATTAACCGAGAACCCGATCATATTCTGAGGGAAAGGGCTACTGTCCAGTTTCATCTTGTTGTCGAATTTCAGATGTCCTTCCTGGATAGCTTTCTGAATCCTCATCCTAAAGACTCTGCATTCATTAATGGAATGAGAATTTCTATCATGAAACCCACAGTATCTCTTATCTTTCACTCCATCGGGCCGAAGCATAGAATGCCCCTCTGGCAATTTGATTCGGCCTTCTTTCACCAGGAACTCAAACAATTTGTCCGCCTTAGTCACATCAAAATCATATGTTCCCTTCATCTGTTTGATCCATCTTTGAGCCATTGTAACTGGTTCTTTGCTCCACACTATCTCTGCTGCGGCTATCTCCTCGCTATCTTCATACTCATCTTCTTGATCTGCTCTTTCAAGGAATTGGTTATAGATGTCAGCTACATCATTATTTTTAGCAAATCTGGCATCTTTCTTGAAACCATATGCCTGGTTACTCATCAAGGCCAATCTGTGCGACAACTGGCCCAGATCATCAAACTCCATCCCGAATAGCTTCTCCCGAATGGCAGGCAGCATGCCAGCTACAGCCATACCAGCCAGCTGGTCATCAGGTATGTTCAGAGAAAAGCACATGCTTTTTGTTTCCCTAAATCTCCTGAGGAACTCCGTAGGTGTTTCATTATTCCTCTGCCTTAAGCTGGTCAAATCAACCAACTTTTTCTCGGTACTGCCAATGTAGTAATGAGCATGGAATTTCTGCTCCAGGTCTTTCCAAGTACAAATCGACTGAGCAGGCAAAGAAGCAAACCATGTAAAAGCTGGACCCGTCAGTGACAAAGGAAAGTATCTGATTCTGAAAGCCTCATCTGCCGAAGCTTCTCCAAGCTGCATCAGATATCGAGCTATATGTTCCACAGTGCTAGTATCATCTTGTCCTGAGAATTTAGTAAACTCTGTAGGCACCTTGACTCTATTCGGCAATGATACCCTTTGGTACCATTCCGGGAAAGGAGACGAGTACATGTACCCCTGATTTTTAGGCTTCAGACCGAATTGATTTTGCAATACATCGGTCATTTTTTGCACCATGAGGTCAATACTGGTATCTTGATTCCCTGGTCTCCCAGCAAGCATGCCTGCAGTACCAACATACCCAGGATTCGGGAGAGCGTCGATAGCATTGTAATCCATAAACTCTGAATATCCGTTTCCATATAAATCCCTCTACAGTCTGTTGTTCAAGGGAGATATCTTGTAAGCAGAAGCAGGCGGATTCCCTGTGGTGCCGAATGCCATATCACCGTATGTGCGAGTTTTCGGCAGTGCAGGCTGAGGATCTTGCCGAATCGGTTGTCCATTTGTATCTTTAGTACCAGAACCTCCAGTTCCATCAGCATTTCCTTTACCATGTGGTTTCTGAACTGGTGCTTGAACATTGAAGTATGTCGGGTCACCCAATTGCCCATGTATCTGCTCAAAGGATTTATCCACATGTTGACCAAAAATGCTTACCATTATATGCCGAAAGCTGTTCAAGAACGCAGCATTGTGATTGGTCATTGCTTCCCCCAAAGCTTTGTATAACAAGCCCGAAAATCTCTCCCTCTCTTCTTCTTCAGTAAGATCAGATTGCCCAGGAAGGAGAACTCTTGGCAGATCGGACTTGAGAAAAGGTGCACCACTCCTGTTCTTGGCGAAAGACAGTAAACATTTGTTAATGAATTGGTCACCAGCAGCCTTTACCATCTGTTGATGCTCTTCAGACAATTCTTCCAAAGTAACGTCCATGATGTCGCTCAACTCAGGCATCCTGAAAACTTATGTGTGTCCCACCGAGCGTGCCAAAAAGTGTGTTGACGCAAAATCCGCACCTCACGCCAAGCACACAGCAAGCCGAATTAGCTAGCTTCAACGCGTGGCCCGGGCTTTTGAATCCGGAAGCGTGCCAGTCAATTTTCCTGAAAACTGACAAAGGGAGAAAAAATGTTTAGATAACACCTGGAACGTACCGGGCAATACCGGTCAGTTCCATATTTGCGGCTACGGAGCCAGTTTCGAACGACACATAGCTTCAGAGAAGCTATCTGTCGGCAGTTAAAGCCTCATTCAGCAATCGGCAAGGCACGCAGGGAGCGCACTGCCGAATGCGTGACGTAAGCATGACGAAAGATCGGCTTTCAGCCGAATGAACATTGTGACGCATACTCATAGCCGATTAACGAGAAACAAAGCATGATAGATAAATAAAAGGGTGAGGCATGATCATAAATCCGCAGTAAACAAGAATGCATAGGCCGAAAGCAGCACCCGTCAAGCATGATAACAAACAAGTTAATCCACCGCATGATACGACTTGTTTGAGACCACACCACTAATCAGATTAGATCAATCCACCGCATGATACAATCTAACCATGAAAAGCTAAAAGCATTCAGTGTTTAATACGAACCCACAACACAGTCGCAAATTTACATCGAAACAAGAATGCATAGGCCGAAAGCAGCACCCGTCAAGCATGATAACAAACAAGTTAATCCACCGCATGATACGACTTGTTTGATACCACGCCACTAATCAGATTAGATTAATCCACCGCATGATACAATCTAATCGTGAGAAGCTAAAAGCATTCATTGCCCAATGCAAACCCACGAACACATGTTCACTCGTGAGAGCATTACCGAATACGGCTATTTAGCCGAATCGGGGTCCATGGCGAAGGAACAAGCCTGATCGATAAAGATAGATCTATCAGATCGAATCGAATTCTAATCCACCGGATGATTAGCTCTAAGACGACCCAAAAACCTGCATCTACCGCATGATACCCGGTTCTGTCAATATCTACACGATACCGACAAGCTCGAACCCGCGACACGTGGCAACCTGGACTGTTTCGGATTCGGCTATATGGACGCCGCGGTTCTTTCATCGTTTTGCGGTCTAGAACCGAACCCGACCAGTCTAGATTGGGCAAAGGTGTGTTGCATGAATTAAGCACAGAGTAAAAACGAAGCAACACGGGGTAACTTAATGAATCTGTTAGATCTTGCCGAAATCCAACAGAGCCGATAACTTGGTCCGTACTAGATCTTAGCCCACCGCATGGCTCATGACCTAACAGAGGAACCTTCTTGAGACCACAACTTAAATCCACCGGATGATACTAAGCATGGTAACAAGACTACTTGCATCAAAGCTTAAATCCACCGCATGATACTAAGCATGATACAAGGTTGCCGGTACTTACGGAGGTCGACGGATCGATGACTCCTCTCGAAGAACTCGACGACTCGACTAAAGGACTCGATGTTGGCACGGGGCCGGTTTGTTGTATGATTGATTGATTGATTGATTTTACAATTGCCATGGGTTTATATTTATACCCAGGTCTTGATATAACTCCTAGTCGGACACGACTATAATACTTGTTTCTAAAAATAAATGACGAATCTTCGTGCCCATATTGCGTTCCTTGTTCGAACCGGCCTTTTCCTTATATTGATCCACGTCATCATGTCTTCCCGAACGCTACCACTCTTCGCCTGCGGAACAATGCCTCTGCCGAATGACGACGCATTCCCGACCGCAGAGTATCTCTGCCGAACGCTTCAGAGAAAACCCCTTAGCCGAATGGCGACGCGTTCCCGACCGCAGAGCATCTCTGTCGAATGCTTCAGAGAAAGCCCTTTAGCCGAATGGCATCCTTCCACCAAATCCGGCTCACATGTCAGCCTCTTCCTGGTGCTAATTTTTGGTGTCAACACACTCCTATGTAAGTGATGTTCGGGTCCTATTCATATTTCTTTTTTTCCGCAGTAAGCTTTGGTACAAATGTGCTTGTACATGATTAGTTTTAAGTAAATTGTTATGTAACATCTTGACCGATAATATTGTATGGGAGCAAGTTGTATGATTTATGTACTATCTCCTTGTGCTATGTGCATTAAAACTATATACTGCTGCCTTACATAGATCAGAATAAGCCTCGACTTGGACTTGTGTAATATGCATTTTCTAAATTCTTTATTTTTCTTCTGCAATGTGCATTTTAGTTTAAATGAGGCCATATTGATCTGCTCCTATATGTATTGTCTAGCTACATTCTTAGAATAGACTGGCACCGGTAGCTCTCTACCTAAATTGCTTAATACTTTATTTATTTGTTGTTTGTGTGACCACTGAACAGACAGAGAAAAGGAACAAGGAAGCAGAAGTTAGTGAAACATGTGGTGAACTACTGGATGAAGAACTCGATGCAGTTGAAGCCTTCAAGATATGCCATACCAGCCGCAAAAAGGGTATGAGTGATGCAGCAAAATAAGTTGTCGTAAGTCCCTGCTATCCTCACATGCTTTTCTAGCAATTAGCTGAATTTGCTTGGCATATGTATCATTTAACAGTAGGATTTTATTGCACTATATATTCATGTCAAGAAATGATTGGGAGTATTGTTTTCTAGTGGAAACAATTTTAGATACTTCACAGTTCATCTCCATAAGCTATAAATGATCTCCATATGCTATTAAAGGGTTGCTTCACAGTTCTTCTTTGCCCTTGCCCACATGTTTTCTTGTCCATGACAGGCACTTTAAGTCATATAAATCATCTCCATAAGCTATTAAAGGGTTGCTTGAAGTTGCCATTGCTGTCTTTACAAACCTGTGTTGTATGTGACAATAAAATGGTACTCCTTTTTGAAGTGGGGTTTAGGAATGGAGGAGTTTTTAACATATATCTTCCTAGTTGCCAGTGGAACTAACAACTTAATACATTATATCTGCTGCCTTCCCTGGTGCTGCCCTGTGTGTCAGATGCACGGCCACCTCTATAGTGTTGGATGCTGGCTCAGTTCCTCCTTTTATAGCTCACTGAGTCACTGGGCACTTCATGACAAGTTTCCGTAACACTGCGTTTGGATGTTGGTATTCAAGCCTAGAATTAGGAATTGGTATTGGCCTACATCAAATTCAGTAGTTTGGATGCTTAAGAATTTGGAATTGGAATTGAACCTCAATACCAACTGGTATTTGCTAGACTTGCGGACCCTCATCCTCAATGCCGACCCTGACGGCTCCGTATTGCGCCGCATTGGCTCGTCCGCTCGCGCTCGACAAAAAAAAACGAACTCCCGCAGGAGGCCGAGCTCCACGGCGGCCATGCTCCTGCCCTCTATCTCCGGCCACCCTCCTCATCTCTCTCTCTCTCCTATCTCCATGAAGACGACGGCAAAGCTCGATCTAGTGCCAAGGGAGGTTGATTCGGCACCGGTGAACTTCAATCTGGTAGCAGCGAAGGCCGATTCAGTGCCGGTAAGCCTCAATCTGACAGCAGTGAAGCTCGATTTCGTGGAGACAAACTTCAATCCAGTGCTCCGTTCCTCCGCCCCTCCTTGGCCGGCTCCCTTCCTCGGCTCTGTTGCGCCGTGGACAAGGGGACAAGGGGTCCTCGGTTTCGCCGCGGCCTAGACAAGGAGCTGGAGGGTTGGTTGGTTGGTGCTGCTGCTGCCGATGCTGGGAGCAATGGCGATAGGGGCTGGGTCACGGGTGAGGTGGATAGAAGAAGGGTCAATTCTGAATTCAACGGTAGGCACATCCAAACACGAATTGATTTTTGCCATCTCGTTAGATTCCACACGTCAATTTCATATGCATCCAAACAATCGTTTTGGTATTGCAACCCATTTCCAATACTAGCCTGATTTGGTATTCATCTCAATTCAATACCAAACCCTTCAATATCAACATCCAAACGGACCCTAAAGGAATTTCGGTGAAATGCCATTAAGTAGACCGAATAACCCTTGTCCCTGGACCTAGCTGCAAGTAGTTGCTTGTTCAGATCAGCCTGAAACTACCAAAATGATATTGTAATTGAGGTGCGTGGGTAAAATCATACAAATAAAAAAATGTTTTCATACATTTAAACATGTGTTGTTTTATCTATTTTGCCAAATGTGGGAGCTAGTTTTTACTCATTTTATTGATATCCTTTAAAATGGTCTTTGTATCCTTTCCAAATGGAGATATTTTAAATATATATTGCTTAATTCTATAAATTGGATGCTGAAATTTGCTAAAACTGATTCAATCAAGTGTGTTTCAGATACTTTAGACAATCCATGTTTGTGTTATGAGAAGCTTGTATAGTGTACCAAATAAATCCATATACAGATAAGACATGTTGAGGGTTGTGTTATGTTGATTTTCTTGTTGTTCCTCTATACTGCTAGCAGCAAACATATAAGGAAGCTCTATGCACAGTTTATTTACCTGTAACTTTCTATCAGTCATTTTTATTTCCTTGGATTTTTAAATTTTGTCATTATATCAGTGAGCTAATGTCAAGTGTTGTTGCATGATATGGTTTTTGCAATCTACTATGGAAACGATGTGAAGAGAACCTGTTGCTGATGGGCAGCCACTAATGTCAAGTGTTGAGGTTGTTTCCATGGCGCTCTCCCATAACAGTTCAAATGAGTTCAAACAAACCAGAGACTCAAACAAACCAGAATGTGTTGAGGTTGTTTCCATGTCAAGTGTTGGATTTCTGAAGAATATTGGTGTACCAATGAGTTCAAACAAACCAGAGACTTTGACTGAAAAACTGCTTAGGAAAGAATTTTCTGCTGTAAAACAAGTTTCCACTATTCTCCATCAAGAAGTCCATGAGGTGAAGAAGAAGTCTGAAGCTACAGAGCAAGTGCAGGCAAAGACCCAGAGGGAGTTTGATGAGTTGAAGAAGCAGTATGAAGAGAACAACATGCTCCTTAGCAAGATCTTGAACTTGAATGCCACTGGTAACTCTTCTCAGTCTTGAACACCTGTTGGGTTTGATGAAGGAATGTTGGTTATCTACTATGCTATGAGCTCTTGTGTGAAGTCACCAGATTTGGTGGTCATGTACTTTTATGATTATGAACTTCTGTGTGAATTTGTGAAATTCTGCGTGAAATGGGCCTCGCACGATGAACATCCGTGTGAAATTAAGGGTGTGTTTGGTTGGGCTACGGCTTTGAGAAAAGGTGCTCTGGGCTGTGGCTTCGGGAAAAGTTGCTTTGGCAAAGCTGCTGTGGGATGGATGGAAGCCTGTTTGGTTGAGCTGATGTGACTTTTGGAATAGTGCCCTCACTTCCAAGCGGGTACCACATGTCATGCACACATGTGATTTCTTCCTCCTCTGGCTAGATCTTGGGACTACGCCGGGGCTGGAAATAGCAATACCCTCCTCCATGCTGTGCTACGGCTTTATCTGATACACCACCGCCCATGTCGTCCTCCTCCGTGGAAACCACTCCCCATCAAGAAGCCAATGCGCAAGCAGAGCAGCTCTACCAACAATTCGCCGACCAGGTCTCCTCCCTGTCAAGCTCCAGCGGCCTATCCCACCTGCCACTCTACCTCCACGAGCAAGGCTGGCGCGCCGGTCACGCGCCCATGGTCGGCGCCATGGCCGCCGCCTGCTTCGCCGCGCGCCCCACGGACCTTCGAGTACCAGCTCTACCGCGCCAGCGGCGGGGCCCCGGACCTCGGCTTCCTCCCGGACCCGAGGCTCTTCGCCACGCACGCCGCGCTCCTGGCACTGCCGCCGTACGTCACCGCGGCGCCGGGCTGCAAGGTCGTGTACGTCTGCCGCGACCCCAAGGACGCGGCGGGGCCCCAGACCTCGGCTTCCTCCCGGACCCGAGGCTCTTCGCCACGCACGCCGCGCTCCTGGCACTTCTGCCGTACGTCACCGCGGCGCCGGGCTGCAAGGTCGTGTACATCTGCCGCGACCCCAAGGACACCCTTGTCTCATTGCTGCACTTCGTGAACAGGTTCAGGGCCAGGCGCGGGATGGAGCTCCTCTCGGCGACGGCCGCCGCCGAGATGTTCTGCGCTGGCGCGTCGCCGTTAGGCCCGTACTGGGAGCACGTGCTCTGAACCCGCCTACTCGTCGCCTTCGCATCGTGCGGCTTCCGTCGGCCAACCTGCTCGGCGCCGCCGCACGCCCCGTGAGTCCGCCGCCTCCGCCTCGCACGGCCGCCGCCCACCTGCCTTGCGAGGCTGTCGCGCCTCGCCGTCGCCATGCCGCTGCGCAAGCTCCGTCTGGCTGCTGGAGATCCAGAGTACAAGAGAGAGGGCGCAGGAGAGGGAGAGGGGCGCAAGAACAGGAAATAAGAAAAAAAATGATCCGGTATGTGTATAGTGGGTGGCAGGTGGGTAATTTTACAACCCAAAAGCAGGTGAAAGCAGGGTCTGAACTGCTTTCAAACATGTACTCGGCAAAAGCTGCTTTTGGCTGTGACTTTGGATGGCAGTCAACCCCTTTGGTTGAGCATTTGGCTTCTGGGGGCAAAAGCCATAGCCAAAAGCTCAACCAAAGGCACCCTAAGTGTGAGAGCTTCTGGGAATAGAAATTGTTGTTCTAAACATCTGTTAACTTATATGGTTGTATGAAAATTTCTGTGTCAAATGGGCCTTGCAGCCAGACATGGATCGGCGTCGGACAAAAAGGCAATGTGGGTCCATAGACAAGACACGTGGACCAATAAAAAAAGTACACGTGGACCTATAAGAAATAGATACATGGACCAAGCTGAACACGCCATGTGGACCAAACATAACGAGCCACGTGGACCAACCAGAATGAGCCATGTGGACCAACCATAATGTGCCACGTGGACCAACCAGAACACGCCACGTGGACCAACCAGAACACGCCAAGTGGACCATTAGTATTTAGCCACCTAGTCGAACCAGAAAATGCCACGTGGGCCATTCAGAATATGCCACATTGGCTTCAAGAAATGGCCACATGGGACGCCACATTAGAGCTACGTCAGCTGCCACCACACATGTCAGCATGGACCATGCCACGTTGACCAAATCCACATCCGATGCCAGCATGTACCGTGCCACGTGGATCGAATTTTTGGGACAAAAATCAGGTGCCAAGTCTTTTTTGTCATTGAACATAAGCGTATTTGATGACAAAATATGTTTTTTCGTCCCAGAAAAACAAACTTGACGCACCGTTTTAGACGAATGACCTTTCGTCATAAATTCTTCATAGAAACTTTTTAAAGACGAATTTGGCCTCCACTATGACGAAAATTGTACGTCATACATATTAACATTGGTAGTTGTATTATCTCTCCTATTTGATTCATTTACACCACATATTAATAATAAAATTGCAAGCATCCCATGACTGCTTGTAGGTGGATGGCTAGCGGCTGCACGTGCCATGAACATCTGCATCCAGGCGCAATTGCTAGCGGCCGGCCAGAAGGACAGCAAGCACAATGGTCGAGTTCCATGGGGAATTGCCGAGCTGCGGCATGGGGCAACACGAGTGGCTGTGGTAGCTGGCAGTGGCGCGGATTTATTTTTATTTTTTGTGTGTAATTATGCTAGTGTATTGAAACCCGACAATACAAATTGTTATTTATGCTGGCGGGTGCCCCAAGCGCAAGAACAAATCCGTTTTGACCCCTAGTACAGGTTGTTTGTATGCTAGTGTATGGATCACATGGATATCTATACATGAATTTGTCAACAGCTGATCAGGAATAAATACCTTAAGGATAAACCTTTAGGGCAAGTATTCAAAAAATGAGGGGACTCATAGTTTTGGTCATGCCTAATGGGGGTCAAGGAGGATTTTCTTAAGCTAGGATCTTTCGCTGTGAATTCTAGAGAACAAACTAGATTCTGGGAGGATTCTTGGTTTCGGGGTCACCAGCTACAAACTTTGTATCCCAACTTATACAATATTGTTCGAAAGAAACACGCCACTGTTGCAGGTGTCTTTAGCACGGCTCCACTAAATGTCTCGTTTAGGTGATCATTAGTAGGTAATAAGCTAATGGAATGGAACAATTTAGTGGCCAGAATAATGAATGTCGAATTACATGCAGGTAGGGACGTGTTTCTATGGTCACTTAATAGAAACAAAATGTTCTCTGTTCATTCCATGTATAATTATCTTGTCAACAATGGTGTGAAAGTCTCACAAGAAATATGGCAGATGAAAATACCATTAAAAAATAAAATCTTTATGTGGTATTTGAAGAAAGTTGTTATATTGACAAAGGACAATTTTGAGTCTATCAATCATCTTTTCTTCAAGTGTTATTATGCTAAATTTCTATGGCGAGCCACACACTTAGTATTTGGAATTTCACCTCCAAGTAGTATCACAAATTTGTTTAATGGATGGGTGAAACAGGGGGGTCACAAACCAGATCTAAGGTTATTGACAGGAGCTACGGCAATTTGCTATTTGGATATCTAGGAATGATGTAGTGTTTCACAAATGCCGACCAAAAACTTTTTTAATAGGTACTATTCAGGGGAACATATTGGCTCCGGTTGTGGGATAAGTTGCAGCGAAAAGAGAGTGATCAGGTCCTTATCATCGAGGCGTGTCGACGCTTGGAGATGGAGGCACTATGTTTCTTCGCGGACAATGGATGGTCCTTTAGTTTTCGGATTGGCATTTAAACCTTTTACTACTTTGATCAAGACCTGCGGTCTATGTGTACTGTAATAATGGATTGATCCCTCTTAGGGTGAAGCCGGAACATATTTCCTTTATCTAAAAAAATCTATACATATTTGCATTTTGTGTCAAATATGAATCCGAGTTAAGATACTAAAAACAATAAAAAGAAATAATTTAGATACATAATAGTATCTATTTTTGAAATGAATGCGGATAATGAAAAATGATATCTATATTTACACTTTACCAAATAATTCGGATAACTGCTGCCCATATTCCCTTTTTTACATAATCATGCTGTCCATATTCCTTACCTATTATTGATACCCAACGGTTGATTTGATCAATGTGGTATGGAGTATGGCGCACATGTTGTCTTCGAATATGTACTTCTTCCTTGTAATTGGAAAAAGAATAGCAGCCACTACCAATCGTTAAGAGATGGAGACAGAAATGATTCACCAAAGCACGTGCTGCCTCCAATGTCGAGCCGTCCACATGAGCAGCACCGGCCCGTACAGATCGACCCGGCCAAGGAGACAACAAGAGATCATCTCCTTCCTCCGCAACCACCGACATGATCAAAACCACGGAAGCGACAATGCCGGCACAAGCTGAAAGTATCCCAAAAAGATTAAAGACACAGACACACACAACTGCATGTGCCTTCCCAAAAGCAGAAAACCTGACACTGATTCTGTTGATACGAGATCTCTGCATGGCCATCCGAGAAGAACTAACCATCGCTTATGATGTCGGGGGGTAAGGATGAATCTTGCAGCCAACCCCGTGGACGCATGGCCGGACAAAGAGCCATTGGCATATGAAAATTCGGTGGTCCGTACGTTTGGTACGGGTTGTTCGTCGGAGCCATTGAGCCAGGTTAAATGAACCGCCGGCACCTGTTTCGATCTCGCTCCTGTCGAGATCGTGTTACTCCTCTATGGATGATGAGAACAGTACAGGCCGTATCAATGAACCAGGACACTGTCTCCTCAGCTGACCTCCTCCCGTGACGATGCTGCAGGTAGCATCCGTACCTGTATGGCTGTATATATAGCACCATGCATATCCAGATCAGAGAAACAGGAGGAAGGAACTGAGCATCGGCAGATCATCACCATCCATTGTTTAGCTGCAATCGTGCGACTAGCCAAGTGATAAGCTTCATAGGTAGATGAGACATGGGAGCAGGAAGGGGGAATAGGATGAGCAAAAGGGGCAGGAGGTCCATCAGAGCTCTGAAGGAGTGCCGATCTAGGCTATACATCATCAGGTGGTGCATCGTCAAGCTCTTCTGTTGCCGTGACTAGCTGAGCTATTTGCAGACTCAGTCTCTAGCAACATCATCGCCACCGACGTGAAATCTTGAGTTGGAGGACAGTGCTACCAGTAAACCGGCCGTGCTATATATCTCACTGCATGGGCCGAGTTTGAGTCCTAGCACCTCGATCTTTAAGGCTGGGCCGTCTGCTCAACCATGTTTCCAGTAATGAATAAAGAGGAGTGCTTCATATATAGCTAGCTGCGATGTTTGCATATGTATATATGTCAATGGAGAGGGCATCATATTAGGTAGCCTCAGCAGCACTATGGATCAAAGATCAACCTGCTGCTTCCTATAGATTGTTTCAGAAAATATTAATCTCTTCTCAGTTTTTTATTTTTCAGTTAGTATCAGTTTTTACTGGACAGCACCTTTTTTTTGTGCAACTACTGGACAGCACCTTTCTGACGCTCTGTGCATGTATATTCGGACACTATCAATTGATCTTTTGCTTCGAAATATTAGACTTGCAAATTTGATATTCCAATGTACTATTTTAACATGAGGCTATAACTAACTATACGGAGAAGCTCTTTCTCAGTTCCTGCCATAAAAATTTCCTATTGCTTGCCCTTGATAATTCCATACAACCAGTAATCTAAAATAATACAGATCTGGTAGGAACTTAGTATCTCTTTTGGTCACACAATCAGCAACCACTACGGGAAACCTCATATATGCTGAGTGTCTACATCTTTGCCGAGTGTATTTCATCGATCACTCGGCAAACAAAGCATTTGTCGAGTGTCTACAGAAATACACTAGGCAAAGAAAAGGTACTCGGCTAATATAAACCTTTGCCGAGTGCCTCCACCAAATACACTCGGCGAAAACTACACACTCGGCACGTCGAAGGCTTTGCCGAGTGTGCTTAGGCTGACACTCGGCAAATGGCTTGCACGTGCCTAACACGTGCCTCGGCCGCCAACGGCCGTTTGGGACGTTAGCTCTTTGCCGAGTGTCTGACCTCTGACACTCGGCAAAGAGGTGGCATGTGCCCAACACGTGGCACGGTCGGCAACGGCCGTTTGGGACGTTAGCTCTTTGCCGAGTGTCCCAGGCCTGGCACTCGGCAAAGAGGTCGCACGTGCCCAACACGTGCCACGGCCGTTTCACGTGTTGCATCTTTGCCGAGTGTATGGTTGAGGCACTCGGCAAAAACTTTGAAAATTTGAAAAAACTTTAAAAAAGCTTGAAATTCAAACTCAAAATATTTGAAAATTTTGAATATGATAGTTTTTGGCTGGTGGTTTTGCTGAGTGCTTGACTCTGGCACTCGGCAAAGCTTCACTTTGCCGAGTGTTTTCCTGAACACACTTTGCAAAGCCTCACTTTGCCGAGTGTTTTCTTGGAAACACTCGGTAAAGCCTAGATTGTTTCGTTTAGCAAATTGATTTTGCGCTCCAAACTTTTTTCTTCTCTCCATGAGATTTGTCAAAACCTCATAATATCTTATTTGAAGGCTGTGGTAAAAAGTTGAGACAATTTCAAAAAAAAATTTCATGTACGACCCTTACAAATCGGAGTATCTGCGAAGAAGTTTCGTAGAGTTGAGAAGGATACGGCCGGATTTCGAGTCCAAGTGAAAGTTGAATTAGAGTTTTAACTCATAACTTTTTTCATAGTCAGTAGACAACATAGATTTTTTCATGTGAAGCTATCATAATTTTTTGGACCCATTTGATAATTTTTAATTATTTTTTGTGACTATATCTACGTGAAATAATGAAATATCTGAAGGAACAATGAGCTATTCATGCATGAAATAATGAAAACAATTCATAGAAGCATAAAATGTGCATTGCCGAATGTATTTTACAAGATATTTTGATGTGTATTTGAACAAATTTGAAAATCTTTACATGAAATTTAGGTTCTGGAAAATGTTTGCCGAGAGCAGCACTCGGCAAACATGTCCTTTGCTCAGTGTATATTGTGAGACACTCGGCAAAGAGGCCTTTTGCCGAGTGCCTACAGCCCAGCACTCGACAAGTGGCCACGTCGCTGGCCACTCAGTGGCCGGCCGGGCCACGTCATTGGCAGACGTGGCTTGTTTGCCGAGTGCCGTGTCCCATGCACTTGGCAAACAGCCACGTGGCCGACCGGGCATGGGCCGTGGCGCTGCCAGATCCAGGGCACTCGGCAAACAGGGGGTTGGGCCGGGGGGACTAAACCGCCCACGGCCCGCGCGCTCAACACCCCTAACCCTATCTCACCGCGTCACGCGCCCATCTCGTCGTCGCTGCCGTTGCCGTTCCCGCCGTCCTCGCCCCACGCCACCGTCGCCTCGCCCCGCCATGCGCCAGCCTCCGCCTGGGCCGCCGCCGCCCCGCCCCGCCCCAGACGGCCGGCCTTCGCCTCGCCGCGTCCGGCCTCTACCCGCCCCGTGGCCACCTCACCCGCTGTCCCGCCCGACCTCCACCCACCCTGTCGCCGCCTAACCCGCCGCCCCTCCCACCTTGCCTGTCGCCTCGTCCGCCGCGCCCAGACGCCGCCGCCCCGACCAGCCTCGACCGCCTGCTGCCGCCTGGCGGCGCCCGGCCCGCAGCTGCTCCTTGCCGCGGCCACCCGCCTGCTGCTACTCCCGGCGGTGGCTGCCCCTGCCCGCTGCTGCTCCCCCACGCCAGCGGCACCCGCCCTACCCGACGTCGGCTGCCGCCCCGATGCTGCCCCAACATGAGTGAGCTGCTCATTTTTCTGTGTCCCCAAATAGAGTTAATTTTTCATATTTGTGAATTATTGTATTGATCGATGGTTGGATATTAAATTCGACAGCAAGAGGAGTGAAATAGAGTTAATTATATTCCAATCTAGCGATTTTGTGTCACACAATTTTGTTGCCAATTATGCATGCACCTTGCAGTTCTAGTAGATGGCATGTGGTTGTCGGCCCCTTCGTGCCATGGATATCCTTGTCTATGTGGTTGTCGGCCTTCGTGCTATTGTTTTTTGTAGGATGGGGTTTTAGAAACCTCCCCATGCATGGGAGGTCAGGGAGAGTGTTGCACCGTATTCGGCTTGTAGCTTTTCCGCATGCCATTCTCGCTGTCTGCACCGCTACGACCGTCACCGACTCGCCCGCCGTCGAGCCCGTCGGTGAGCACGTCAAAGATCTTTCCATATCCTGTTCGTAGGTCACATAACTAGTTAGGCGTCTCCCGTTCGAAAGAGATACGGTTGTGAATATGCGAATCTTTGCATATGTCTAACTGTATCTGTTTTGAATTGTCCACGTTTTTTGGACAGCTCGAGGATGTGTAGATGGGTTAGTTTCCACGCTATACTTGTGTCCGAGGCTGTGTTCCGGCATCATCTCCCTGTTGTTCTCCAAATACACAATCTCCGTTCTAGACGTGTATTTGGAGAACAGCGGGGAGGTGCTGCCGAAATTCTATCTTAGATACGAGTAGAGCGTGGAAACTAACCCGTCTATACATTCTCAGGTGGGATTAGGACCTATCTTGACCTATTAGACATATAGGCATCTGATAGGTGCATTTCATCATTATAATTTATTACTCGGTGATATGTAAAGGGATGGATGACCGTGAGTGGATGTACACTGGCCGCTCAAGTAAGGGTGAGTTGACCGATGAATGGATTGTCAAGACTGATGGTTTCTTGAAGCAAGCTTTTGCCAATGTGAAAGGGGCGCCGACCACTTTCTGTCCATGTGCGGTTTGTGAGAACCGTAAACGCCAAACACAAGAGGTCATGGGTAAACATCTCGTCAGGAGTGGATTTACGGAGAACTATACCCGATCGATGCGCCATGGTGAGGCCGATCGTGTGAGAGACGAGGTCGTGAGGCAGCGCATCCAGGCTTTTGATGATGATGTCGGGGTAGGGGACATGTTACATGACTATGGCGAAGCACACTTCGATGATGGACCTAGGGAGGAGGAGCCAGAGGCCACTGCAAAGGCTTATTATGACATGTTGTAAGCGGCACAATGACCCCTTCACTCGCATACTAAGGTTTCTCAATTGGATGTCATTGCACGTCTGATGGCCGTCAAGTCCTAGTTTAGCTTAGGTCGAGACGCCTTTGATGTTTTCCTGATAGTTTTTGGCAGCCTACTTCAAAAAGGTCACATTCTGCCCAATAACATGTACGAGTCACATAAACTTCTTCATGCACTTAAGATTCCATATGAGAAGATACATGACTGTCCGAATGGATGCATCTTATTTAGGAAAGAATATGCGGAAGCAAAGTACTATCCAACGTGTGAGGCGTCTAGATTCGTGGAGGTAGTCGGTGGTGATGGGAAAAACAAGCAAAGTACAATCCCCGTGAATATCCTACGATGCCTTCCACCTATACCGAGGATCTAGCGGCTTTACATGAACGGCGAGAGATCAAGAACTTCACGAAAGGTGTCAGGGTTGAAGACCTTGCACCAGAGCTAATGACAGGTGCGGAGGTTCGTGCACAGTTAGACGCTCTCGAGGTCGGGGAGGACGGTGCTTTTGTGGGATATGGTGAGCAACATGTTTGGACTCATAAGTTGGGCTTGTGGAAGCTCCCGTATATGCAAGATCTCCTGCTTCCACACAACATTGATGTAATGCACACCAAAAAAAATCTTGCCGAGGCACTTTGGGGCACAATCATGGAAATTCCTGATAAAACCAAAGTCAATGTGAAGGCTAGAGTGAATCAGAAGAGGATATGCAATAGATCGAAGCTAGAGATACCGCCTCCTAGGGACAACAAAACATGGAAAAAACCTAAGGCCGATTTCGTCCTCAAGAGGGACCAAAGGAAGGAAGTGCTAAGTTGGTTCGAAACGTTAAAGTCCTCTGATGGGTACGCAGCGAATTTGAAGAGGGGGGTGAACTTATCTACTCTATGAATCAACGGGCTCAAGAGTCATGACTACCACATATGGCTTGAGCGGCTTCTTCCGGTCATGGTTCGAGGCTATGTCCCCGAGCATATCTGGCTAGTGCTGACAGAGTTGAGCAATTTCTTCCACCAGCTTTGTGCTAAGGAGGTATCCAAGACTGTGATTGCATAAATGGAAAAGCTTGCACTCGTGTTGCTATGCAAGTTGGAGAAGATATTTCCACCGGGTTTTTTCAACCCGATGCAGCATATGATTTTGCACCTTCCGTATGAGGCACGAATGGGGGGCCTGTGCAGAACCGTTGGTGCTATCCAATTGAGAGATGTCAAAAGGTTCTTCGAACTAAATGCATAAATAAATGAAATATTGAAGCTTCTATTGCAGAGGCATACATTTTAGAGGAGGTGTCAAACTTCACAACAAAATACTATGATGACAACCTTCCTAGCATGCACAATCCACCGCCTCGTTACAATGTTGGTGAAGTTGAATCTAACCTCGGCCTTTTTCGAGGGCAACTTGGAAGTGCAAGTGAAGGCACCAACAAGACCTTGAAAAATGATGAGTGGCGCGCTATCATGCTATATGTGCTCACCAACCTATCCGAAGTTGAGCCGTACATGCCGTAAGTTCTCAACAAACTTGTCCTCGAGTACCTAGTCACTATTCTGCATCCAACTCTCTTGTTTCTCATTCATACAGGGAATTTCTTGATCGATTCTGGCATCCCAGGAGGGATCCTACCCCGCATGAAGCTGATACCCTTCTTAGACAGGACGCTCGATCAGAGCCTCCAATGACGTTGCGTGCAATAAGGAACGTCATGTCGCTCTACCGCGCACTCTCGGGTGGAGCCTCTGCGTCGTCCAGTGCCAAGCGCGGAGGCCGAAAGAAGGGTCGAGCCAAGGGGCCATCCCGTGCCAAGGGGCGATAGCGAACCCCTGTAGCTTCGTCGTCCGAGGAGGAGTTTGTTCCTTCGGCGGTAGACCGACAGCCTGTGGAGGACGAGGAGCATGAGGATGAGCAGCGCGAGGCCGAGGAGCACGAGGTCGGGGAGCATGAGGCCGGAGAGCACGAGGCCGGGGAGCCCGAGGAGGAGGCTGGGGGTCCAGTTCCTCTGAACTGTCAGCCCTTTGGCAGCGAGGTCCCTCACAACTCCCGAAGCGACCAATACCCATGGAGCATTGCCCTGTAGTTGCACCCGCTGGCAAAAGTTAAGTAATTTTAGATGTTATAAGTACCTTTTCATTTCATATGTTGGAAATCACAATATGAACTAACAATTTACCTTAATCACTTAGGCAGGAGTTGGGTGGTTGTCACCCCAGGCGTTGCTCACGACCACAAAGTCAACGGCATCCTGGGTCTTCTATGCAGAGAGCTGTTTTCGGGGCTGGTTCAAATTAGCGGCAGGGAGGAGCCGGCCTACACCTTTGACCACTACGCCGTCTGTCCCGATGCGGAGGACGTTGGCGGTCGGGTGTTCGCCAATAAGGCTGAGCGGGTAAAGGCTGAGCTGTGGGTAAGTAGTCGTTGCACTACATTGCTCAACACATCACATTCATTGAACAATCTACAACTAATGACTGGATACATCACGTATATATGCAAGACTTTTACACATGTGTCCTGGGAGCCGAGGCGAGGGCGGCTGTTGTGGCACATACAGCCTGTGTGATGCTCGTGAAGGACTTGCACTACGAGTCGCGCCACCAGGCCGTCATTGATTATTATGCTGCACTCAAAGTCTCCGTGAAGAAAAGGTCCGCTCGAAAAATGAGTTTGACCCGGGAGCAATACTTGGCGGTATGAAAATAGATTATAATTTATTCTGAGATTAAGTACTTTCAATTCGATCTTGTTATATGTTGTACACTTGATGTCTTGTAGGCGATTCCGTAGTGGTGCACCGCGCATCTCCGGTGCTAGGCGGCGATAGTGGACAAGTGGGTAAGCCCGGAGTGGGAGGAGCAGCACAACCTTTGCCGGGAGCGGCGTTTGCTGATGCCAGGTGTACCACACTATCAGGGCAACCTTAGCCTCGACGAATATCGAGCAAAATAGGTACGCCGAGTCATTTCTATATTTGCTCACTCAATTCTGTATAATTACTACTTATTCTTATTGTTTTTCCCCAATCGTCGTCACATGGTGGCCAGCCTTGCAACCAGTTCATGGCTTTTTCTTTGGCCCACAAGGGCAAGACGACCTCCGACGTCCAGTACAACCCGGAGGACCCACCCTCGGCATACAGCAACGCCAGCGTCCACAGTCGCCTCACTGCATACACAGAGGTGGCAAAGGAGGTCCATGGGCCAGACTTCGATCCGACCGCCCACGACATTGATGGAGAAGTGGTCATGAGGGCGGGATGAGGCAAGAAGCATGGCCAGTACTTCATCGGCGACAGCACCATCGGCACGGCCGCTACCCCTACACTCTCCCAGATTCGAGTCAGGAGCACAAGCTCTTCCCCGGCCATACGCCAACCTCCTCCCGGTTCATACTTTGGGATGCAATCACTACAGGTTATTTCTGTTTTGTTCATCGTATGTTCTCACTTTATTTATGTTTGCAATGTATTGTAACATTGTGATTGTTTTTTGCAGACCCGGTTGGATGAAGAGACGCAGAGACGGGAGCAGCTGGAGCTGGAGGTGCAGCGGTTGAAGGAGGCGGAGGCCGAGAAAGAGAGGCAGTGGGAGGAGATCGAGCGGACGAACCGACTGTGGCAGGAGCAGATGTATGCCTACCTACAGAACATTGGTCAGCGGGTGGGTGAAGGTCCGCCATCGGCGATGCCACCCCCGCCTCCACCACGTGTTCCTGTTTCTCCCATGAGTCACTTGAGAACCTTATAAATTATAATTTCATTTCACAACTCATTTATTGTATCACACATGGAAAATCTATTTTGGGCAGGCTCCTGGCTCGGCGGCGTTAAATGACGGGCCTCAAGACAATGAAGACATTGCGGCGTTGGCGGCTCGAGCGCTCTTCGGACCCCCTCCTCAGTGAGTTGGTGCCTTTGTGAATGTTGGTGGCTTTGTGTCGTTAAAAATGGTGTACTTGTGAACCTTTGGATGGTTTAGTAACTTTTATGTGTTTGTCGAACTGCCTGTGATGTTTATTGCGGATTTATGTTTATGGAAGGTTGATGTATATATATATGAACTACATATGATGCTTATTATCGTATATTTTCTGTCTGTGTTGTTTGTTTTGAGGAGGGTCCTTTATACGCGACTGAGCAATAAAAATAGAGGGGGTCTGTGGGTTTGTCGAGTGTTACACTCAGCAAAGGCCCTGTTTGCTGAGTGTTTTGGCCTTAACACTCGGCAAACAGGCTGCACCCTTTGCCGAGTGTTAAGGCCAAAACACTCGACAAACGTTGGTCCTTTTCCGAGTGTTTTAGCCATCGCACTTGGCAAACAAGTGGGCTAGCCCGTGGCAAAACCCTAAACCCTAAACTGCTTTGCCGAGTAAAGCTTGGAGGCTTTGCCGAGTGCAACACTCGGTAAAGCCTCCGCTAAAATCTCGCAGACGGCCATGGACGTCGCCGCGCCGTCTGTCAGTGCTTTATTTTGCCGAGTGTCAGGTCTGGCTCTCGGTAAAAACTTTGCCAGGTGCCCAATAAAAAACACTTGGCAAATGAGGCCTTAGCCGTCAACCGATATGCAGTAAGGTTGCCGAGTGTTTTTGGGGTTTTACCGAGTGCCCCAGGCACTCGGCAAACGCTCAGTTTCTCGTAGGGAACGAAAGCAATTGTGCCTGCCGGTTGTTGTCACGCCCTAGAACTTCTGATTTTGATATGTGAATAAATAACACTAATAAATATAATATATTTCTCAATTTTCTAAAAAATTCATGACACCTAACCATAAAAATTATTAACATATTTTTCTAACAAATGGCATCATGTTCTCTATCCACTCAAAAGTTTGAGGTCCTAAAATAAGTTTTTCTATTGGCATGATTAAAATTTTGGTTCTTGCCTGGTTTCTGACTTTCGAATGCTTGCTGGCCTTATTCAAAAAGAGAGAGAGCGGGAAATCTATTCCATTAGCATCCTTGCTGACTCTATCATCTCCTGGAATTCGCTACTCCCTCATCACATATCTCCTATAAATGCCAGTTTGTCCCTGGGTCACGGCAACCCCTCCCTACAGTCAAGTTGAAGCTAAGAAAGAAACTAAAGTAGTTGCACGATACGTACTTTAATCTAGTACTTATATATATTCATCGGCATTTGATGATATATTATCTCTACTCTAAGTACCTACAGTTCTGGCGTTACGGCACTATATACTCGGGCTGCTCGCACCGGTGAAACTGTACTCTTCCCTCTAAAAGAAAATATTATGTCCTGGCCATCGAGATTCTTCACTCTCTATCACTTTCTTCCGCAGTCCTTTAAACTCTATCTCACTCTCTATACCAACTACCACTATGCGGGACCCACCAATATACTCTTTTTAACCCTCCTTCTCTCTCCTCTCCCTCTCTCCCCCGACCCAGCCACCCCCCCCCCCTCCCTCCCCCGCCCAGCCACCATTCTCCCTCCCCGCCGTACTTCTCCCTCCCCGCCGCACTCGCCTCCCTCCACGGCGTGGTGGTGTGAGTGGCCGGCGAGCTGCTGTGGCCGCGCTCGCACTCGCGCGCTCTCACTCTCTCTCATCGGAGCGCCGCCGCTCGACGCTGTCCCGCCGTTCCACCGCACCCCTGCCTCTCCCAATCCACCAATCGCCTTCCCTCGAGCTCCTCTACCTCCTCAGTGGAATCCCACTCCTTTCGGAGCCCCCCCCCCCCCCCCCCCGCCATTCTCACCCACCGAGTCGCCATGGCCGCCCCCGCAAACCTCACCGTCGGCAGCCCCACTCGCGCCTTCACCCCCTGATTCCGCTATACAGGTAGACTCGCCGTGATGCGTGGATGCTCGCGCGCTCGTCCTTGAGCCGCCATAGCCACCGCTTCGCCCTCGCCGTCGCACGCCGAGGCGCCGGTCCGCCATTAATGGCGAGACCGAAGCTCTGAGGTGCTGGCCCCGGCCGTCTGCCTCCTCGCCACGCTCGTCGTCCAGGCGCGTCCCCGCGCCGTGCGCATCCCGCTTAAAGGCCGCCACGTCTTCGTCACGGGCGGCTCCTGCGGCATCGGGCTCGCCATGGCGGTGGCCGCGGCGCGGGAGGGCGCGCGGGTCTCCATCCTCGCGCGTGACGCCGGCCGCCTCGAGGAGGCGCGCGCCAGGATCTAGCGTGCATGTGGCGAGCGCGTGGCGGGCGGCTGCGGCGGAGGGAGCGGCGGAGGGAGCGGCTGCGGGGGCGGAGGCCAGCATTGCACGGGAGGAGGTGGAGCGCTCGGTGCCGCCGAGCTCGGCGCGATGAGCTGGAGGAGAACGCCATGGCCGTGGCCGCCTCGTCTTCGTCGTCGGCCTCCTCCCCTTCGTCCACACCGCGGGCTCGCGAGCGTCAGCAGCGGCGAGCGAGGGCAGCGGCGAGCGAGGGCAGCGGCGGCCGGGCAGAGTGGAACGGCCGGGCGGAGCGGAACGGCCGGGCGGAGCAGAGCGGCGGTAGGCTGGAGGGGCGGAGCGGCGGTTGGGAGGGCGCGGGCGGCCGGATCGAGGTGCTTTACCGTCTCTCCCTCTCTATTTACCGGCGCAGGAAACGATTTGCCGTTTAGCGTCCGGCTTCGCGTTCGCCACTGCAGGGCACAAAACGGTACCCCGCACGGCATGCATGCCAGGTGGCGCGTACCGTGCGGCGTCGCGGGCGCCGTGCGAGCAGCCTCAAGAACAAGATGGTAGTTGCCTGCGTTCTGGTCCTGATGGTGGCGCAGCTTCTTCCGGTAAGAGCGACCACAATGTGATTAAATGGTGACCTTAATCAATAAATGCATAATGCATAGTATTACACTATTGACATTATGGAGACGCATCTTAGCCACAATTTTTTTAAGATGCACCGCAAGCTGATGCGCTCAACATAGTGAATAAACGAGTAATTTATCTCTCTCTCTCTCTTAATCAGTGGCGGACCCAGCCTTTGGTCAAGACTAGGGCCAAAATTTAGCACCCAAAAAATACCATATTATATACATATCACATATAAAGTAACAGCAACAGTATGGTAAAAATCCAAAACTAAAAAAGATGCTTGAAATTAAATGTTTAACAACGCGATACAATTGTCAAGAAACATGGAACACATAAAAGTAAACACTCTTGTGAAGATTTGGTGCGTTCACAGTCACATCTTCTGTATCCTCATCATCAACACCTGAACACAAGGGAAATAAAATGCCTAGGTCCTACTCTTCATCGTTCTGGAACACACAAAAATAAACTCGGCTTCTGGTGCTGGAGCAGATCCATGCAATTGTGTGGTAGGAACGTGAGGGAAATAAGATGCCAAAGTCCTACTCTTCATTTTACAGTTCCAATTGCAATTTTGTGATTCTAGCTAGGTTTGAAATTCCAGTATAAAAAATCCATTAATTTATTGAATAGAAACTAGATAGGATGAGAGATTTGGGAGAAGATGAGAAACCTCGGAGGTGCATGCGTGGCTGCATTCTTTCAGTCGGGGGCGCGTGCCTCCATTGCTTAGTCATACTTAATGTTCGCTTGACTTATGCTTATCAGCCAACAGTATTTTTCTCTCACAACAAATCAGCATAATCCATCAACCGACAGTATTTTTCTCTCGTAATGAATCGGCATGAGCCATCAGCGTCTAGCGAACGGGCTCGGCCCACGCCGGCGATGTGCGTGGACAGGATGAGAGGCAAAGCCTGCTCTCGCATGTGCAGCGGTCGTGTGGCAGCACGCAGCAGCCTAGGAGCAGGGCCCCAAGGGTCGAGGAGGAGCGTCCAGACCTCCGGCAGCCGGCCCCCGGCGCACCAGGCGACAGCGGCGCCAGATGCGATTCGCGAACAGGAGTCTTTTTTCCTGGAAATGACCAGGGGGAGTCGAGCATGGGGGAACCGGAGAAGCAAATCGGCAGGTCTGTTCTGTTATTGTGCGTGTGTATCCTACTTGGTGGACTGGACCGTTTTTGGGCCAAAAATAAGATGGGGTAGTGGAAACTACTGGGCCAGGACTAGGGCCACGGCCTGGGTCACCTTAGGCGCAGGTCCGCCCCTGCTCTTAATTCTTGTATTCTCTAGGCTAGTCACTAGTGGGAGTTTAGGCTAAGAGTAACTCTACTTTGGGTTCTGAGTCTCTTAGAGTTTTAAGTACGGCTCTCATATCTCTGTCTCTCTTTCTCTCTTTGTAAGACTTTATGCTCTTCAATATATTCATATTATTTATATAGTGTTGTGCTCGGTTCATATGCTCATGTGTTAGTTATATATCCTTATCATGCTAGATGTGTTGTATATGCTTGATTGATAGTCATGTTCTTCACAATGGCAGTGGTAGGTCTATATGCTGTCTTACCTGTCATATGCCCTTGCAATGGTCTTTATTCATGTTATGTGCATACTATGTTTAGGCTAGCTGATCGGACTGATCTTTATGGTGGCTCTGGCCTATGCTTGTCCATCTGGAGGGTGGGAGTAAGGGGGCTTGAGTTGGTCATCAATGCAAGCATGGTTCTTGGGTTGGTTGAGCACCACTGATTATGGTTGTGCCCCACGGATCGCTAGGGGTAGGCGGCAGATGGTGACAACCTTGTCTGTCCTTTGTAATCCCCCACATTCTGGTACAACATAGGGCTAGCTAAAGAAGGATAGCGAGGCAGCCTTCCCTTGGGATAAAATAAATAATAATACCCTTGAATACTCATGGGTGAAATGCTACAATGGTATATCTGTGCGCTTGCGAATTCATTGTGATCGTAAGAAATGCCAACAAGTATTTCTGGCATCATTGCCAAGAAGGAACTAACTAGTTAAAAGATGTATTGTTATGTTTTGATTATGTCATGATTGATAGGCATTGTTCAAATAGGCTCACTTTTCTCTGTTTTCTCCTCTTATGTGAAAACAGAATAGTTTATGAGTGGTTTCGATTTGCCACCAAACTTTGTTGAAGATCCCGAGTCACTCGTGCGAAAGGTATAATCTAGTGTCATTCCTCCTCAAGTGATCCTTTAGGCAACCGAACCGGCTCTTTTAGCACCATCAAGCTCCAATGCTATGGACAACAAGACTCTTTGTTAGTCTCGGCTCTCTCTGCTTCCAAGGTCCCCACTGCGCCTAATGTGAGCACTGGGGGCATGAACTTCAAGATCAAGACCAGCCTTCACCATGGTGTAGGCTAGCACGTTCTGTGGCAAAGACCATGAGGACACAGGCGCGCATCTCCAATAGTTTCTGGATGTACAGTACCTTGACCATCAGGGAAGTCACCCAAGCCAGCCAACTCCGACTATTTCTGTCTTCCCTTCTTGGGAAGGTGAAGCGGTGGTTCTACGCGAACCATGAAGCTATGAATACATGGGATAAGTGTTCCAATGTGTTCCTCACAAAGTTCTTCCCGATGCATAAAACCAACAGCCTTCATGGAAAGATCTCGAATTTCCAGCAAGAAGCTAATGAGTCAATTCCCGAGGTATGGGAAAGGCTCTAGGAGTACGTCATGTCCTATCCTGTCCTCACCACGAGATGGACAACTGGCTCATTCTTCAGAACTTCTACAATGGGCTGACTCCAACAGCCCAAGGTCATGTTGATGCTACTGTTAGTGAATCCTTCTTCTCGCTAACCACTGAAGCTGCTACCAAACCAATCGAGAAGATGGTGTCCAACCAAGTTTGGAACTAATGGCTCAAGGTTTCAAATCTCTAATCATTTTAGAAAATAAAATTAAAAGTTTAAATTTTTAGTGGGTTTAAAATGCATGGAAGATTGGGATGTTACAGTACACATGTAAATGAAATGTTTCTATACATTAACAAATTTGTAAAGAGTTTATTATATATATACTTCTATATCTTGAGGCCGGATATACTCGGTCATCATAATGCAAGATATGACAATTAGATCCCACAACTATTCATTGTCTCTATACATTTCGAAATTTGCATAGAGCCTCCCTATATTGATTCGTTCTTGAGGCATTGTAACAAAAACATGTAAATGAAATGTTTTTATACATTTATAAAATGTAGAGGGAGTTCGTTGTGGATATATTCTAGAGCCTATAGATATGCTCGCTTGTCATAGTACAAGATATGATAGATATTTCACACGCTATTCATTGTTTTATTTCTTTAGAAAATTAAGTGTAGCTATCATAGAGCATACCTATATTTAATCTTTCTTGAGCCATTGCAGTCACAACACAAACAAAGGCAAGCTTTCATACATCAACAAATTGTGGAGTGAGTTCATTGTGGATATATTCTACTGCTTATAGATATGCTCGCTTGTCGTATTGCAAGATATGACACTCTGATCCTACTACTACTAATTGTTTCTCTATTGCTAATTATGGATATATAACATAACTTGTAGATGTGCCTGCGTGTCGTATTACAACATATAGTCTGATCATGCTACTACCAATTATTTCTCTACTGTAAGTATAGCTGCAAATATTCATACTCTATCTTCAAAATATATAGCCGTAAGTTTTTTATTGAATATCCTTGGGATATTGCCAGTGCAAGATTTCTTGTACTATTTTTATATCACAATACACCCACAAGTTACTATATATATATTGGTGCCCCTAGCTTCACTCCTACAACAACATTACAATACAAACAATCTTGTATCAAGGGTTTGTTGCCTAAAACAATGAGTACCATGGCTACTTCCCATGTTCTCGTGGTTGATGATTCTTGTGTTGATCGGCTTGTTGCATCGAGAGTCTTGCAGAGTTTTGACATTCAAGGTACGGTGATTAGTATGAACTTTTCATTTGCAATTTACAGTTGATTTTGCTATATATTGCTATTTTTAGTGATTTATTTGTAAGTTTCATACTTATTGCAAATGGGGAATTATTGTATGTAGAATTGACTTGGGATAACATAGCTACACTTATGTTTTCATGTAGTGTCATGGCTAATGTTTGCCTTGTTGCAATCAAAATTTTATAGATTTTTACCATTTTTCGTATAAATATATAAAGTAAATATATTCCCCTGTCTTCGATGTTTCTTCTTCATTTAAGTATCTTTGGGATCATCTTTTTACTATTGTTGTATTTTGCAGTGACTGCCATGGAAGATCCTAGCGAAGCCTTAAAGTTCTTAGATATGGTACATCAATTATTTATAGGCTTTATGTATTTGATATTTACAAGAATAATGTATTTACTTATAGAAGTTCATTTGATTAGTTATAGAAGTTCATTTGATTAGTTATAGAAGTTCATTTGATTAGTTATTATGTTTGATAATTTTCTCTACATGCACTTTGAATATACACAGGAACATGACGTGAAGCCAATACTAACAGATTATTCCATGCCTGGTATGACTGGTTATGATCTTCTCATGGAGGTGAAGGTAGGATCTTTTTTAGAAAAAAAATGGGTTCTCATTCATTGTGTTGTATTGAATGATTTCCTCCAATATTTTTAGTATTTAAATGTTAATGTATGATAAGAATATATTGTTTTTCCACTCAGAAATCACCAAAGCTTAGTCACCTTCCAGTGGTGATCATGTGCACCGATGATGTTCCTGAAAAGATCAAAAAGTGAGTAAATATAAGAAATGGCAACTAATGTATTTATTGTGTAATTGTTCTCTACGAACTAAATTTGTTTTTATATGTATATTTTGTATGAAGGTGCCTTGATGGAGGGGCTAAAGCATATATCTTGAAGCCTATTAAAATTGCAGTTGTGTCTGACCTTCTTAGCTACATTTGATGAGCTGATGACGGTGATAAATAAAGACGGGATAATAGAACTCTCCTGCGAAAAATTATTTTCTATTATCTAATATTGTTGTTTTGATATGGGCATGTGTGGTCCCTTTTTATTTCAATATTTTTATTTTCAATCAATTTGAACTTTTGTAAGACTATAATGTGCCGTTTAAGTATCATGCGTGGTCATCGTTTTTAAGTATTGTGTTTCTCAGTCAGCACGGATTACCCCCTCCTATTTCATCAAAAAATATTGGGTGTCGTCGGAAAACCCAACAGCCAATGTTACATTAGGCCAGTCCCAACACAAGACACTAGCAGTGATGTCCATAGCCTCCACATCATCAAGAAACTACGAGTAGACGCTACACTCCCAATGCAAACACCATCATTCTACATTTCAATTTAATGCTACTCATCTCACATGTTGTCTTGGATGTCGTGTAGAAATTATGTCTCATGTAAGACCCAGTTTCCTTCTCTTTCTTTATTTAATCACTTGCCACATCATCTTTTATCCTATGTGACACCTCATTTAATTCTATGGACACCATCCTAGTCATTGGTTTGGGACTGCCCTTAGTGGCGAGTGATTGTTATCTCTCTTATTTAGCACAGTGAATATATTGGTCTTGGTTCTTGTAAAATTTTCCACGTTTCTGGCCTTTCCGAGTAATGGCCAGCTTGAATTTTATTTCTGGCCTCGGTTCGTCTGCGGGTGATCCACTCGTTGTCTCCCTCTCCCCCACACGCGCCAAAACCCCAGCCACCACCATCTCCCTCCTCCTCCTCCTCCCATTCGTCCCCATCTAAAACTGCCGAGGAAAAAAAAACATTTATTTTGCAGCAAGAACCGTCAAGAATCCCTTCGCTACTGCTGAGACGCGCCACAGAGAGGCAGAGCAAGGGAGAGATGTCTGTGCTGTGCGCGGCGCACGCGGTCCGGGCGCTGGCCCTGCTCCCGGCGCCGGCCTCCCCTCGCCGCCGGGCGACCTGTGTGTCCCTGTCCCTTCCACCCCGCCGCCCGGGGCGCGCCGTGGCGCCCGTACGCGCCGCGGAGCCATCATCGCCTCCCGCCGCGGCGCCCCTCGCGCAGCCAACCGGCGCCTCGGCCGGCAAGCCTGTCGTGCCGGACGACGAGTTCTCCCTCGCCAAGGTGCGCGGCCCCTGATATTTGTTGCTTCTTGGAACATAGTCGCAGCGCCTCGGCCGTTGCCAGACCGAGCAATCGTGTCCCCTAATGCTGAATCGGAATCGCTGGTTCTTTGCAGGTGTCATTCGGTGTGATTGGACTGGGGGTTGGGATTTCGCTCCTGTCGTGAGTTCTGAATTTTTTTTCAGTCTTGTCAGTCCAAGAGATTCAGAATGCTCTCTGTCATGGTGTCATACTGTCATGTGTGCTTGCATCTCAGGTATGGGTTTGGATCGTATTTCAACCTGCTTCCTGGCTCGGAGTGGTCAGCCCTGCTGCTAACCTACGGGTTTCCTCTCACAATCATCGGCATGGCCTTGAAGGCAAGGAACTCCCTCCCTATGTACATGTACAAGACATAACTGGATGACATCTTTAGGGACTATCCTGTTACTTTCAGGCTCTACGTGTGCCTCTGACAGTCATTCGTCTTCTCTAAATTATGTGCCTCGATGTTTCATGCTTGAAATTAAGTCTAGATGCAATTTGCACTCAGAATCTCAACTGAGTCATAATCCTTTAGTAATTTAAGTTGAAAGTGCCCAGTTTGTTTGCTCTGGTATGTTTGTTTTTTTTTCTTTTCAAAAGGGCTTTGCCGCAGTATGCTTGATTCTGAATTTTCTGTATGCAGTATGCAGAACTGAAACCAGTGCCCTGCATAACCTACGCTGATGCTTTTGCTTTAAGGGAAAAGTGTGCCACCCCTATTCTGAACCAGGTAAATCTTTATCTATACGATCAAATAACTATTATAGTATGATGATGTGCTGAACTGTTATATTTTCATCTTTTAAGTAAAATTGGGCTATATAACCAACAATTTCCTAAAGGTGGAACTTCAAACATGAGAGGAACTTGGTATTTGTATGGAAAAGAGGTATTTTCTACATAGTGTGGACACGGGAAAAGAAACTGACTATTTCAATTTCAACCCACCTGCTGTTTACTATCATAATATACAGCATGATGTCACACGTTTCAGTCTTGAGGATTAAAACAGAAATGTGTAACACACTGAGATTCTTACTTAATTTCTAACATGCACGTATAGGATCTCACAAAGGCAAACAAATAACTCCTTGATTAATTTTACTTTTCAAAATGGATCAATTATCACTTATTTAGTTACATCATGATGCAATAGACTGATATAAGTGAAATTCACTAAATTCTGATTTCTGCCATCACCATAAACTTAACTCCTTACAACCACGACCCTGGATAGTTAATGCAACCAAAGCTTGATGATCTATTTCATTCTGATGCATCACACTTTGGTAGCTTAAACCATTTATTAATTTTGCGTACATGCTTATTCATTCTAATTAGGAATTATCACAATGGTTCAACTCATGATTTTAAGCTATTAGTGCATTACCTTTTAAGCTCTTGCACTCAAGCCAGAACGTGGCTTTTTTTAGTTATGCTAATAGTGTCATGCATTTGCAAGGAAAAGAACTCAAAACATTGTGATCTGAACTGAGAATATACCTTAGAAGGATCAAGTTAAGCATGCAATCAAATAACAGCAAACTTCTACAGTGCTATTTGTTAATCTGACATCATTGCTTATGCCTAGGTCAGGAGTGATGTTACACGTTTTAGATATGGTGATGAGCAACACCTGGATGAAGCGCTACAGAGAATCTTTCAATATGGTTTGGTAATTCTCCATTCTGCCCAGTTTTATGAAATTAACATTGTTCCCTTTATTTGTATCAAAATTTTTGAAGTTCAGCTAATGGTCACTGTTACTATGGGGGTGTTTGGTTTGAGGGAGGAACCACCTCATCCTAGATGTGGTGGTCCATCATGAGTCCATTCCATAAATTTTGGTGGGATGACTCCATTCCTTATGCTCATACTTATTATTAGCTTCTGGGGGATAACCCATTCCATTCCACAAACCAAACAAAATGGTGAGGAGTGAGAAGATGATGGACCACCCCATTCCTCGGACCAAACACCTCCTAAGTGGCTAAGTGTCTTGCAAAATGTCTCTCTCATAGTAAGGACTTTGCTGCTTTATCATAGGCCTTCTGCTTATCTTCTAAATGACAGGGTGGCGGCATTCCTAGACGTAATGCACCTATATTACAAAAGATTCGAGAAGAAGTAAGTTCACTGTCTGTTTTATTCTTCAAAGTTTCCCATGTATTGCAAATTGTGAATCACAAATTTCTTTTTTCAGTTTGTACAATGTACTGACTTTTTAAGAGTTGAGTCAATTGATAGGAGTCTAGGGATTTATCAACTATGTGGCCCAAGATGACTTCAGACTGTCCGCACAATTTGTGTGTTGAAACTTGAAAGTCATTATGGATTTGACACTGGTATCCTTATAGAATATTAGTAATTTCTATAAAAAAAATAAATTAACCTTTAGTGGCCTGGTACTGTAACTCATGAACTGTTCCTGACTTGAGTGATCAGTCAAAATAATGGCCAATATCAGTATTCTTGTGTTTGAGACATCAACATAATGGCCAAAATAAATTAACCCATCAACTACTACTCACTTGAGGCATGAAATTCAAGTGAGGAAATTGACACCTTGGTTTAGGTGGAACTGAGATATTATGGCTTCTCAAAAAATCTGAATTAAACCTTCTGTTTTTTTTTTGAAACAAGCAATAAATGCAACAGTTTATTCTCCTCTATCAGCTAAATGGTAGAGCCTCCAATTGAGAGGCCACCCACCTGAGCTCGAACATAGGTGCTCCTGGTTGTGTGAGTACCTCGTGAAGCATTCCATACTCCCTTCTCAAGACAAAGCAAGGGGCCATCTTCTTCCCATTATCTTCTTTTGTCCAATATAAATGATAAATGATTATTTGCTAAAGGTTAATGAGGTCACTGATGTGCTTCGTTTGAAATAATATAGTTTGCTACAGGTTAAACAACATTCTTTATCAATGTTCATGAATAATAAATGCTGATTGTCTTGTTACCAAACTCATGAAGTAGATATTGCACAAGAAAAATTTAACCAGTCTTTGCTATTGTCTCTATGCCTTTTGGACATTCCAATGGATTACTCTGGTTGACATCTTCTATTCTTTCAGTCCAACAATATTATTTACCCTACAAATTATCTACATTTGTTACAAAATGGCCAGCTCAATTCCATTGGCACATTTCTGTATTACTGGACTCACAATAATACTTTGAATGTAGGTGACTGAGGATGGGAAATACAGTTTAGTACTTGTGTTTGAAGCCAAAGCATTGGAGCTATCTGATTTTGAGAAGAGACAGGTGAAAATACCTCGTTTAGTTCCTGTTTGGTTGCAGGCATGAAACAATACTAATATTGTATTATAAGTACAGAAATATTAGAAGCAGTTTGAGTCTGAAAACACCGAGTAGGAAGTTATTTCCATAGTAGGAAGTTATTTCCATAACCAGGATATTGGCTACCCACCAGTTCAGCCAGAATTTATAGGATGTAGGACAAAACTTGCTGCACAAACAATACAACCATTCAAGATATCAAACCTGGTGAGAAATAAAGCTCTTGAAATCTTCCCTTAAAATAATAGCACAACCGCTCAAGATATTTCATCCACGTAGCATGTTGGGATGCAGTATCTTGGATAGCTAATCTGTTAAACAAAATACATCCTGTATTCGTACCCAAAATCCATAACAGATTTAAGTGTGTAAGACTATCTCAGTATTGATGCCTTGCACATATGTGTCTCGTGCAGGCAAAATTCACCTCCTTTTTTGGTCCTGGGATTAAGGCGGAAATTGGTGAGTTGTGTTAATTTTCATATTGCCGTATACTTGTCACTAGTTGTTGCTAAGATTATTGTATCAATGCAGTACCAGGTGGCGATGATCTATATGAAGTCCGTCTTATCTCAGAGACTACTTAGAAACAATACATCCAGCTCCCTTTTTCGCTAATACAAGAGTAAAATCATTTCCTCTTTATCTTTGGCCCACTGATTTTTGCATATATGATGTTAATAGTGTCAGGTTTTACCCTTCTTTTTGTTTTGACTTCTGAGCCTTAATATCTATTGGTTGTTGGCACTTGGTTGCAGCCTAGAACTTCCATACACCCCATGGGCATGTGCAAAGAAAAAGGTTGTTCAATAGATGTAAATGGACTTGATTGACAACGCTGTGTGTATAGTCGAAAGTTATTTAGCTATGGTTTTTTCCATGGAACTCTTCAGGAAGTTGAAGAGTGCTGGATTTGGCGCACCCAACTATCTTATGTCTGCTTATTGGCTATGTAACATTTTAAGTGAGAAATGTTTGCCACATAGTTCACTTTTGTGGAAGGAGTTGGAGAGCATTTGGATATATTCAGTTCAGACATAGTTTATTGAGACTAGAGTTTTGTAAAATGCTTCACTGGTGTAGCGTACAATATTCTTTACCAGGGTGTTCCTTCGGCATGTGTTGTGGACTTGTGGTTCACCCCTCGCCTGCGTCCACATGCATCGTGAGTGAACCATTTCAGTATAGAACTGCCACATCAGTGAAGAATAGAGAATTCCTGCGACAGATCTGAGGACCACAGAAGGCTCGAGGAATGGATGTATTTCAGGATCTGGATCTAGTTAAGACTGAACAACCACAGTAGTAGATACTTCTGTTAGCCTAGGTCAATGATAAACCAGATGAAAAATATTACTAGGCGACAGTAAACTGAATGTTGCAGTTGCAGAGGCAGAGCTGTACTTTTAGAACACAAGATTCTGGGCCCCATTCTCCACCAACAAAACATCCAGGTGAATCCACAGCAGGTTTACTGGATGCAATGACCCCGGTTTGCCCAGTGGAAACCTCTGCAATTAGCTATGGAGTGCATCTACTGATGCTGACTGACAATCTGACACACTCTCCTAAAACCAAAAACTGCACATGCTGAAGGGAAGAAACTTTGTAGAGGTACAAGCTACATACCCATAGGGTCATGTGAGCAGTGGATGCAGTTGTCGTGCAGCTTCCACTGACTCATGTGAGTATGTGATGGATCCATGATGAGCATCAGCTTTTGTGATGTGTGCCTAGGCTAGGAAGGGGGATTTAGGTTGTAATCTCGCTACTACATATATGATGGTCAAATGAGGAATCTTATGACCAGTCAGCCACGTCTGCTCTCTTGTCCTTGCAGTATTATTGCTATTAGCAGCCTCACGCGGTCTCATCGCTGAGGAAGCTGATCCGAATCTGGTTTTAGTGATGATGGAGATCCATGTCAAAGATTTGTACAAACAGGTGGCGATCCAAAACTGAGACCAAAAGCAAATAACAAGCACAACATTCTACAAATAAATAGAAGAAAATGTTTAGGGGGGAAAATACAAAAACGTACGATTTTTCACCAAAACAACGCCAACGTGGCAACATCCAGAATTCCCAGAAACCTTGTCCCTGCCATTTTGACACACACGAGACAAAAAGGGCAAAAAATGATCACACCCCATCACTACATACTACCCCGGCCAGCACCACTCAAAAATGCATGACTAGCTCTAGGACGGACGCGTGAGCCCGTGGCCCGTCCAGCCATGTTCTTGCTCGTCGCCGTCACGTGCACGGCGCGGCACGCTCCCAGATCTTCCTCCCAGCTCGATCCTGCTCCCCCGGCCGGACGCGCACGCCGCGGAAGGGTTTGGTTGCCTCGCCTCGCTGGTAGCCATGCGTGCTTCCATGTGGTACACTTGCCGCCCGGGCTGTTCAATTCGTTCAGAGCTAGCTCTCGCTCTCATGTGGAGGCATGACCAGTACGTCTCCATGCTCCTCACTCTCTCACGGTGTACCCTAGTTAAACTAATCGGCTCAACTGTCTCCTTGTTCTTTACAACCACCTTCGAGTTGAATCCCATGCGCTTTTGATCGATCTACCTCGCTCGCCACCGTCCGGCTTAATCTGGAGAAAGGTAGTCGATGAACTCGTTTAGCTTTTGACAAAACCACCATCAGTCCATCACAAAGCTGTAACTTTACCGCGTCCCAATCATATATGATCAGGAGCTAGCTGCAACTTTCTTAAGAATAGTTGGTGTGCATGCTAGCTAGTACTTGATGGTCAAGGCACGCACATATATATGACATTCACATGAGAACATCGATGCATGTTTGACAAGATGCCTCAGATCACACACACACACACACAAGCTATAAGTACTATACCCCACACACAATATTCCAGCCTCCCTTTCTCTTTTCATCTTCTCAGAAAGTCACAGTTAAAGAAACAAACACCATGAGGCCTCCCACTGCAAATAAGGCGCTTCTCGCCACCCTTTCGGCTCTACTGATCCTCCTCTTCGTCATCCTCATCTGCGCCTCTTCTTCTTCGTCGCCATCGACGCTGTTGCAGCAACCCTCTGTTCTGAGGAATAGAAGGCTTCTGTCGACGCGATGCCATGACAAGAGCTCTTGCTCGACGCCTCTGAGCGGATTCGGCAGGTTCTTCAAGGCGCCAGCGACGGTGTTCGAGAGCTTGAAGAAGATGCCCAAGAGCAGCTCCAATCCATCGCACAATTGATTAGCTAGCCAGGCCTCTCCATGTATGGTTAGCAGAGGTAGCCTGGCTTTTCAGTCGATCTCCTTCTCACTTTGGTTCTCTTTACATTTTTCTTTTTCAGTAGTGGATCACTTCAGCGCGCTGGTCCGTTTAATTAGTTCAGGATAGTCGGATAGACATGTATGTACATTTTGGGGGATAAAGCTGGCTAGCTCAAATGCAGCTCGGCATGTATGTAAGTTTTTGAAGCTAAATTGGTGTGTAGATCTCAGTGTAGTATGCTTATTCACGTTAGACGAGAAGATATTAACTATTGTAGATATTTGGTGGATTGTTCTTTTGCTAGGAGATCTCATAAGGCTCTCTGTACATCGCATTACATCTCAGATGGTTCATGTATTCATGTGTTGCAACTTTCAACATTTTTGGAGCCTTTTTGCAACATTACAGCTGCTCATTCCCCACATGGCGAATTTTACCGTCGTCGGTCACTCCAGCGAGTTTCTAGGACCTCAAGCTCATAAGAGATTTCGTTGGGAATTGAAATTGAAATTGAACAGAAAATAGGCAGAAGACATTGGAACAAAATGAAGAAAACTAGCTCATTTGTTATTATTACCAAGAAGCATAGAGGGGTGCCCCTGGAAAATAGCCAGTCCTATGCCCAAACCAGATGTTTTCAATATATGGAAAAAGGGTTGAAGATTTATACTATATTGTAGGGAAGTGTCATTACACGATTACTAAAAACTAAAGAAGACCAAGGGTCCTCAGCAAAAACACACAGTATATATTGACCAATCCTAATTCCCACAGCTCCTAGTATTTCTATAAGTAAAGGTTAAAATAGAAGAACCAACCAATATCACTCATAGGTCGATACAGAAACAAAAACCCTAGTTTTGATGAATCCTTAAAAATGATTCACATGACTGGATCTCAAAAGGCAGAACCATTTGTTTGTATTGGAGAAATACTGAATTCTAAAGCCCGTTTGCAACCAGCAGGCGACATCCAAAGATTTCATTATACAACCAAAGGGGAACGCTAAGAAAATACTTTGTACAAGTCCCAAACCAAATATTCAGTCACAAAAAAACATAAGCAGTCTGTCATTTACATCTAACCGCAACAGCTATTGTGTCAGGGTACTAAGGCCTGCTGCCCAGTTACAAGAAACTGTGGATCGTTGATGATCATAGGAAGGTGGTAGACTCCACGCTCTGTTTACTTTGGCTGTGTACATGATGCAACCGCGCAACTCACCATGCTTCCAGAATTCAAACTCAGAAAGAACCATTAGCACCTAGGAGATGCTTGCAGTGCAGTGTTTCACGGCCTCCTACCAGACTCCATTGACTCCAAGATAGGGCTGGTATCCCTCAGGGCAATGACACCATGTCCTTCTTCATCTTCAAACTCCGTAGGTCTTACTTCGAATGAGTTTGCATTACCATTGCTGTGCGTCTCAGCTAGCTGTTGGAAGTATGCATGAGGCCATATTGCTGCAAATGCATAGGAACATAAACACTTTGTAATATACATTGACAAGTAAAATATGTTGACAGAAATCCAGAATCTCGTGAGTGCGTATTATGTAGAAGGGGAAAGGTACCATCGTTGTCAAAGGGATATGGGAAGAACTGCAGGTAACAGAATGAAGCAACTGTAAGACCTGAAAAGAAGAAAGAAGAATGAGACTGACACTCTACGTATGACTTGTGAGTGTGTAAGTGTATTCTAAATGTTGAATACAATAAGACATCAAAGAAGCAAACCTATGATGCCTCCTGCAAACACATCTTGCCAGTGATGCCAATAATCATCAACCCGAGAAACTGCCACAAGTGACGCAACAAGCAGAGGCAGAAATACTAAGCACAGTTTAGCAACATGACCTTTGCGGTCAAAAGCTTTAAGTTTGCCCGCCAAGTACCACGCAAGAAAACCTAGACCAGCAAAAGACCCTGCAGAAGATGAGAGAGGATAGGAACAGGTTCATCAGGTCATCTGCTGAAACAACATGGGGGAAATACCATATTATGGTTAACGGGGCAACCAAATAGAAATTCTCAAAGCCATATTGAGATAAAGAACGAGTGAACAACCTGCTCAGTGGGGATTCATGCTTGAAAAGGATATGCTGAAATCATATGTTGCTAATATGTATTGTTCATATTGGCCAACCATGCCATGGATATTGTTTAATGTCTAATGTGTGACAGGGATGATGAAAAGGATAACCATCTGATTGTCAGACATTAGGAAGAAAAGAATAGCAACTCCAAGTGCACAGTGGCTAATTTTTTTTAGGGTATATCTAACATGAAAGGGCAGAAACCACATGATGTTATCAAAATAAAGGAGAGCTACAGTTATAATCTAACAGCTTATTCAAGCTAGACGTATTTATGCAGACAACAACTGCGTCAGCACTGCAGCAAAATTATTGAACTTTGCTTTCTAATGCTTACTCTGATTAGTTGTATTCTGATTTCTCATTTCTCATCAGTGTACGTTGTACTATTTAAGTGTTACCTTTCCTCTAGAAAAGGATGAAACTACACTAGAAATATTCAATGCACAGAATAAATAATTACTAACTTAATGGAAGATTTGATATTAGATAAATCAAGTCCTTATCTTTTCCTCTGACCAACTCACTCTGAAATTCTTATGTAGGAATGAACCAACAAAACAAATTATCAACTAATGCAATAGAACATAAAAAAAATAAACAAGGACTAAAATATACCAATGTCCTAGTTCAAGGATTCAAAAGAGCAAGTGTCTAATGCATGCAAACAATCATAAATATTTTCTGAATTCGGAAATTATGGTAACTGCATGGCAAGATAGTGGACCAGTGAACAAATTAGATACAAGCTACAGATTGTTACCAAGTTATTTCGTTTCTTACATGAAGAATGACCACTTGGGAAGCTCTTGTGACCTTCCTTGATAACACTCTTTTCTCCGTGGCAAATGACATCAGTAGTGACATTATCATAATTCTGGAAAACAGTTATTGGATTTAATGACTACAGAAGGTTCAGACTCTGAAATGAGAGCAAGTCAATAGGAATGATTTTTTCGAATGGAAAATGGAATTGATGGAAGAAATTTACAGGTATGCCATCTGGAAAACAACGCCAAAAGAAGTCTGGACGAGGGCGGCCAACACCATCCTTAATTGCATCAGTAATCACAGCAGTGATAAGCACTGAATATAAAATCCCTGTACAAATTTGTGAGTTCAGCATAACTAACAGGGTCACTAAGTATTAAATTGTTGAGAGTGCCAAGTACCTAATATGCCATGGTGTAAATCATAGACATTTTTCTTTTTAAAGTAAATTCCAGCAAAGACAACCCAGGGTAGCACAATTGCAATCAGCTGTAATCAAGAAAAAGCTAGAAGCCTGAGAAACAAATTGTGCATAGCACACAATTAACTCAACGATATGAAGTCATAAGAAAATGTGAAGCAAAACAAGAACATACTGGAACAGCCCAAAATGGAATTGTGTTGCCCTTTAGAGGATAGCGCAAGTCAGTCATCATGTCCCGTCCAACAAATCGGTGAAAAGGCTCAATTATGTTTAACAGCCCATCAAGGACAGCAAGACAGAGAAGTATGATCCAGTCATACATATGTATTCTTGCCACTTTCGTGCCATGGGACCTTATAGTGTGGCATCCTAGCTGGATATCAGCCATCCTCCCCTAGAATGGAAGAACAAAAGAAAGAAGTTCAAAGTCAGAAAATCAGTTCAATGACATCATATAGATTTGACAGAAACAATCATGGAAGCTGCAAACAAACATGAACTCCAATATAATCAAAGCCAGGGCAAGGCCAGAAAAGACCAAATATTTTCAAGAAAATCCGGTGGTAATATGCATCTGCCCATTTCAAGTTTACTAGATATAAAGGATACTAACTTGAGGTAGTCACAAGTGGCAACCACACTTTCAGGGTTCGAGCATGGGTAGCTTCCCCTTTGACACAATATGCAGCATAGTACATGGCGGATGTAACTTGAAAGGATATTGGTGGATATGATAGAGGTACTATTTCTTGCAACTCAGGATTAAGTAATCCACGTAAATGTTTAAATAAAAAAGTATGATAAAAGCTTCAGGCAAACAACAACGTGCTTGGAAGAGCTAGCAATTCAAAGCAATCGTCCATTTTGGGGTTAACCTAACCACCACAAAACCGGGGCGTTGCATGCATAAGTCTCCTCAGAAGCTCTAATTATAAAGAGCAAAAAAAGCAATCGAATGAAACAAGAAGTAGGTCAGAACTGCCACACACGTCTAACATCCATTCTGCAGGAGCTGAGAAATACTTTGTAGAAGCAATTAGCAACTAATCACTCCAGAAAAGATAAGAGAGTATTTTCCAACGAGCTGCAGAGAAGATATGAGCACAAAACTTAAAGATCAACAGCAGCACACTGGTTAACACCAGCTGCTGATTCCCTCTAAACTAGAAAATGACTTGTTACCGAAACACAGGGTCCAAATTTCCTCCTTTGCAACAGTATGCATCCATAATCATATTAAGCTAGTAAGCATTTCTCAGTCGGAAAAAAAAATGAAAACATTTCCCTTTTAGCAACATTTTAAACCTAATTTACATGAGAAATAGGAAAAGGAAGCACTTACGAACTCACTCCTCCTTCCCTCGCTGATAAGGCGCTAGTTCAGATCGATTAGCGGACACCTCGGCGGCACAGCGAGAACTGTCCCCAAAGTATTATCATTTCATCAGCAGAAGAAACGCAGCCGCAAAAAATGTTACAGAAGCGGAAGTAGGGGAACGCTCGGAGCATCCAGAAACACTTACCACTCCGAATCAGGACACCCGCCGCCGTCACGAGCAGCCGAGCGAGGCGGTCCCGGAAGGGTTCCGCCGGAATAGAAGAAGGCCAATCTGCCACCCCCGCAACCTGGGTACCTGTACTTCATTTCAAAAAAAAAAAGAAGGGGAAGAAAGAACTCAACCGGGACTATCGGCACAAGAATCTTCAAAAAGAACTTTTCTTTATTCAAAAAGCAAAAGAAAAGAGAGAGGGATTAGTGGAAAGGGGAGAGCGCGTGTTCTTGCGGGGTGGACCGCACCTGCGACGGAACGGAGTCGAGGAATGTCCGGGCGGCCGCCGGAGCTGGGGCGCGGCTCGCTCACACCAGCGATTGGGAGATTGGAGAACAACAGTGGAGGAGAGGAGATACTACACTAGCGAGGGGGAGGAGATTGTGGGGCACTGGGGCCCGCTTTGACTGCGGCCGTCATCTCGCTGGCTCCAATCCCAGCCGTCGGATCTGCTCGCAGGTAATCTTCCGCAACGGAACAGGATGATTAGCTGGAAACTGCTGCTCCCCGTTCGATCGGGTTTGTTGCCGACACTTTGGGGGCGTTTACAGGTCCAGCAATGCAGAAAGAATCAATTGCAGACAAACTAAAACAAAAAATATGAATGGTGGCCACTGTAACGGTTTCATCGAAAGCTTTGGCCAATGATGAAGGTCTTTAGGATTGCACCACTGGCGTGGCCTGCTCTATGTTCGAAGATATTTTTTTTATGAAACAAAGCTAAAAAGAAAAGTGGGATGGATTAGCGAAAAAGTGGGCAGTGCGTGTTTTCGCGGGGTTATACTCTCTGGGTCGCGTTTAGATGGAGAAGACAAAATTTTCGATAAAAAGACGTGTCAGATGTCTGCCGTGTTTTAGAACTAGTGTCAGGAAAATATGGGCCCAAGTGGGGGCCACGGCCGTGGCCCAAATTAGGCGTCCCCGTGACACCCCCCGTCCTCCAAGATGCGCAATCATCCCTATCCGCGGTCCTCCTCTGGGTCTGCCTCTTCCCACCGCTGCCCCGGCGCTCTCCGCCGCTCCGGCGCCGCTTTCGGCAGCTCCGCCACCCCGTCACGCCCGGGCGCGAGCTCCTACGCCGAAGGCCTGCATGGATCTGTGGGAGTTGGGGCCTCCGCATGCCCCGCCGTGGAGATAGGGAGCCGGCGCATCGGCGGCCCTGGACCTTGGGACCGCACCGCTGAAGTGCAGCCGGTGCTCGGCGGCGAGGTCGGCGAGCCTCCATACGGATCCGGTGCCTTCGCCCCCTCTGGGGACTACTTTCCGTGGGGGCGACCCTCCACCGCGGATCTTCGACTCCCGGCGGCAAGATTCGCGAGCACGCCACCGGCCGCCGCGTCTTGGTCCCCCTCGGTGAGCTGGACTCCTTCCTCCCTTCCCCCTCCTCCCGCTGGCCCGATTCGTTCGGCCTTCCACCCCCAGTGTCGATCCGCTTTCCAGTCGAGGCGGCCCCCTTTCCCCTGGCGCCACCCAAACCCCCTTGCACCCCCACCGTCGGCACGAGCGATTTGGCCTGCCCATACCCCCTATCAACCCGAACACGCCTTCGTTCCCCCGCCTTTCCGGCCTCCGTTGTTGGCTCTCCCACATTCGGCGCCTCCGCTGGTAAGCGCGTTCCGGCAACCTTCCCCCATTGCAGGCCACCTTCCCGACGCACCGCAGCTTCGCACCGGTCGCATAATGTCAGGGGACGGCGACGAGCCATTCCGGCCGTTCTCGCAGCCGAACTCATTTTATCATGATGCTTACTACCAACTGCCACCTTCGTATTCTCCCCGGCGCCTAGACGCCACCGGCAGCTAACCCCGCCCTCCTGCTGGACCCAGTTTCGACTTCAACACCATTTTCGGCACCTCCACCCCACAGGTCTCGGCACCCGGGGGCATGACCGGACCGTCACTTGGCTACTCCGGGTATGGCGGACCTTCGCCTTTGTACCCACTACCGTATCACCCCGACAGTCTCCCTATGGCTGATCCCCCCAGGCATTCTACCTTCTCCTTGTCAGGGTTCCCAGGGGTTCCCTACGCCTCTGTTCCGCCACATCCGTTGGCTCCAGTGCCGCCAAGCTATGGTAAGTGAACTATGTTTCCTACAATTTACTGATAAGCACTTATACCGCACTACATACGAATGGTGATTTAGTTATATAATATGAAAGCTTCTGATGCATTTTACTGTGGTATGAAATCTTATGTTTACAATTTTATTTGCTGATATGAACTCTTCTGTTTACAATTGTATTTGGTGATATGAAATCTTCTATTGACAATTATATTTGCTGATATCAAATCTTTTGTTTACAATTTAGTAAATATGAAATGATCTATTGCATTTTAATATACATGTTTCCATGATTACTTTGACAACATACATGTTTACCGATTCCTGAAATTTATGTCCTACCTCTCCGCTTCTTATGTTGCTGGAATTCCTGGCAGGAGGTTATGCCGAGGGTAGTAGCCAAGCTGCCCGTGTGCACTTGTCACCAGTGGCCCCCTCATGGCATCCACCGCCTGTGGGTGAGGATATGTCATCCGTTGTACGAAGCGGTGGTTCCACCCGAAGGCAGTCTCACCAGGAGGCCCCGTCCCCCGTTCAAGATGTCGGTAGCAACGACAACTCAATGCCATATGCTGCTACCGACGACTACTTGCCAGAGGTGAGCCAAAGCTATTTTGTATGGATACAACCAGGCTTTTATGATTACTTTGCTTTCTTCAATGTGGCTGCAGCATAGAAGGCTAAAAATTAACCGAAATACGGCCATGAGTTAATAAGTAAATATGTTATTCTGCATGTCAGTGTTGATGCAATCCATCCAAACTTATGTACTGTTTAGGGTCGTTTTCAATCTGTTTATGCCACTGTCCAAAATATATATTGCTGTAGATATGGTTTTCACGCGTGTTATGTCCTGTTTAGGGATGTGTAGGCCTCCATTTTTATGTTAGAGCCTGTTACATCATGCAATTTAATTGGAAGTAGGAAATTGTTAGTAGTAATGTGACATTGTTGTTGCTGTCGTATTGGTTCTATTTTTAGGGTTCGGTTAGAGCGAGGTGGACTGATCCTCTTACGCAAGCGTTGTGTGAGTCGTGGATTGAACAACAACGTAACAAGGGAATTCTCCAGGGTAAACCAACCCCCTCAGGAAAGTCCCACCTAGTTAATGCTTTCAGAGGCCGCACGGGGGTGCCCTACAGTTATTCGCAGCTCGACACACGGTTGCGTAATTTAAGGGTGTTTAATTCAGCACACAAAGAACTTCAGAAGAAATCTAGGGTAGGCCGCAACGCCAAGGGTGGGTTCGTGGTCGACCCCGAGTTTTGGGTAAAATGGAAAAAGGTACAATCTCTCAAGCCACTAGTCATATGATATATTGGCTACATTTCTCCTCATGTTTGCTAATTGCTCCGTTATTTCTGCAACAGAAATGTAAGGAGGTAGTGCGCTTGTCCTTGGACGAGCCCCCTTGGCTGTACATGCTGGATGAAATGTTTAGGGAAGTTCACATCAATTTTGAAACCGTCCTTCATGCCTCTGCCAACAAGCCAACCGCTGTCAACTTGGACTCCCAGGACCCCACTTTGGATACCCGGTCTACTCCTAACACATCTGGTAGCCGCAACAGAGGTAGCAGTGGTGCTACCAAATCGACTGCTTACAGCCCCCAAAAGAAGGAGAAGGGACCCATGTCACCTCCATCTAGCATGGCACCTCGAAAAAAAAGGAACCTCTTGAGTCAGCTAATTGGACAGATGAAGAATGTCGGAGGCCAATTTCAGAATGGTATGCGTGAATTGGTGTCTGAACACAACCATAAAGAAAAGGAACAAGAAGCATACCGGAACTGTTTGCGCATTGCAATTCAGTCAGGGATCAGCGCACAAAGTGATGAGTACGACTTCATTACATCACTTTTCAAGAACGAGAGTTGCAGAGATGCGTTCGTGATATGTCCAACATTGGAAGATAAATTCGCGTGGATCCAAAGACAATTCCGGCGCCATATGTCTGCTGCTTCGTAGAGATATTTGGTGGCCGTAGCTATGTATAACTGCCATTGAATAATTTGTGTCATGTGGACCCTAGACTACTTAATTGTTCAATGATTTGTATTCTCTATCTTTCAATGGGCCTTGATGTAATGCATGTGGAACGATTGTTGAACATTGAGATGTTACTATTGCACCTCTTTCATAGCTTGTACCTGCATTTATGTCACATTTACTGTATTTGTATACTACCATTTTACGTTAACATTGTTCAGTTTCATATATTTTGTGTTGCTGACAGTATGATTTATGTTATGTTTCAGGGCTCCAGTAGTGGGACAATGCAAACATTGTGGGAAACAACATGGGATCCGTTGGGGAGGGCAGCAGGGGATCGGAAGGGGAGGGCAGCATGGGATCAGAAGGGGAGGGCAGCAGTGAAGAAGAAGATTTAATTTTGCCAAGTGATGATGACACAAGTGACGAAGACTACGAAGCATTGTACAAGGACTATGAGGATGTATTTGGCAAAGACAGTACTGTGTTCAAGGGCTTGAAGCTTGCCATGGATGCATAGAGGAGTACCATGAAAATTTGCAAGAAAGCCATCCTCCTATGTATGAAAGAAGAGTCGGTCTCGGGCAGCCATAGAAGAGTCATTGAGGAAAGTGGAATTGAGTGGGTGGAGAGGACATTGCGTAGGCCCACTGCTTGCTACAACATGTTTAGGATGGGTGCCCATGTCTTTGAGCTGCTATACGATGAGTTGGTTTCGAAGTATGGGTTGAAGTCAACATCTAAGGTGTCTTCTAGAGAGGCTTTAGGCATTTTCTTATACATGGTTGGGCCTCCACAACCGGTCAGGCAAGCTGAGAACAGGTTTGAGAGGTCCATGGGGACTGTTAGTCGCAAATTCAACCATGTGTTATCTTGTGTGGTCAAGCTTGCCAAAGATATAATTGCACCCAAGGACCCCACATTCTCATCTGTTCACCCAAAGGTTACCAACCATAGGTCCGCTCCTTTCTTCAACAATGCAATTGGGGCTATAGATGGCACACATGTCAAAGTGGTGGTTCCATTTGAAAAGGTCGGCCAGTACATCAATAGGAAGAATGAGAAAACTCAAAATGTACTTGCCATTTGTGACTTTGATCGGTGCTTCACGTTTGTGGCAGCGGGGGTTCCTGGTTCGGCACATGATTGGACCATACTTCAGGAGGCCATATCGAAGTATGGTTCAGATTTCCCCCATCTGCCACCAGGTTACTCCTCAACCATCTATGTAATCTCCATGAAAATTCTTAGTTTCTTCTCCATGTGTTATATTTGTGAACCTCTGCCTAAAATGTTTGTGACTACTCTAGAATAGTTTGTAGGTGTATCATTTATGAAACATAGTGTCAATTAAATGTAGCTATAAATTCTTATGGCCTTCGAGCTATTGTATATAGTGCAAATTTCTGAAACTCTGCTTATTGCCTTGTTTTCGATATCATTTTGGTATAACAGAAGGGGAGGGCAGCATTGTGTAAATGTCATGTCAAATTGTTTATTTTGAGTATGTATAACAGTTCATTTTGAAATTGTAGTACCATTCATTTTAATGTGTATAGTTGTCTTTATTTATGTAAAAGAATATGTGTAGAAAAAAAAGATCAAAGCCCCAAAGCTGAAAATGTAGTAGAAATGGTTACGTGGTTTAAGCTTTGCCCCTCAAGAAAAGTGTCCTTAAGTGTTTGGTGGGGTTTATGCCATGAATGGTGGGTCTGTTGTATCTTTGGATGCTTCATTCCTTATCATTCCGCAGTTCTATGTTTTATCAAAAGGCCAGATATTGGACCAGATAGTCAGTAGAAATGGTTGCATTGATGAATAATATCATTTTCAGTGTTAATCATGTATATGCTTAATCTGTTGTGGTGGCTGGGGAATGGACTAAAAATCAGTAGCAGCAACAGCTTATTTATATGCTTCAGTGTGCAACTGCAGCCGATGGGTTGGCTGTTCCGTAGGTGGCCGATGGGTTGGCTGTTCAGTAGGTGTTCGGCTGCAGCAGCACACTGAAGCAGCTGCAGCCGATGGGTTGGGCTTAAGCTGCTGCTGAATAGATTCTTGCTGCCTCTGTTCCTTTGATTTATGCAGTTTGGTATATGCATCATTTAACCATTGCTTCGCATATGCATGCAGGGAAGTTTTACCTAGTTGATGCGGGGTACCCTAACCGCCCAGGCTATCTAGCACCGTACAAGGGGACCAAATACCATCAACAACAGTGGCGGAATGCACCCGCACCTTCTGGTGAAAGAGAGGTATTTAACATGGCTCATTCATCTCTTAGGTCCGTCATAGAGCAATCCTTTGGGATGTTGAAGATGAAGTGGAGAATATTGTTGGGTATTCCGTCCTACAACAAAAAGATTCAAAGCGACATAATTCTTGCATGTTGTGGGCTGCATAATTTCGTTCTTGAACATGATGACGACGAAATCGACTTTGAAGCCGGTCCGTCTGGTGGATGTGGTGCACTGGGCGACAACGAGGATGAACAAGCACATGAGCCCCGTGTGGCCGATGAAGTTGAGGATGACAGCAACATGAACCTTGTCCACGATGCAATAGCACATGAATACTATATGTCACAACACAGGGTTTGAGAAGGCCATTGTACATGTTACATGTGTGAGATGAGGTGTGTGTAGACGGAAATTGGTCTTGATGTATGAGTATAATTTTTGAATGAACTGAACATTTTTGTGACAATACCTTGTATATTGTGAGGACATTTTACTTGTATTTGTTGAGGGCACATTGTTATAGTTTGTATTGACAAATGTTTGTGAAGATGTGTTGGTTTTCCATGTGTGTAATTGGGTACACTTAGCAAATTTTGTTCTATGTGTACATATGGTGGGGTACATATTGCTTTTGTTGACTTAGGTTCTAAATTCATTTCTGAAACATTAGCGGTCAGTGCCACAAGTTATACTCCGGCTCAAGAAACATAGCCTTGTTTCAAAATAAATGTTTATATCGCATTTAAATTTTATCCCACAAAGAATGTTAATTTACATTTTAGGATGCACGCGTTACTATGAAAGTGCACAGACAAACGTATAGAGTTAATTAAATAATTAGTTAATGTTACTTTTATAGTTCTAGGAGCATCTCGAAGAGATTAGCTAAAAAGACTAGTCAAATTTACTGATTTAGCTACTCTCAAAAATAGATTGACTAACAAATAACAGGGTAATCCAACGGATTCTGTAAAGATGGCTAGTGAGGTAGGCTAGCTAAAAATGACCAGCAAATTAGGTGGGATAGAGAGCCACTAAATTTGGAGAGCCATTTGCAGAATCTGTTGGAAACGTTTTTTCTCTAACAATAGCTAAATTTAAATTTAGAAAACGATTTGGCTAGTCTCTTGGAGATGCTCTAAGGGCAGTCCCAACCCATGATATCCATAGTTAGTGTCCATGATGCCATGTTAGCAAGACACTACTTTAGACATTATGTGTTCTAATCCATGATATCTAAGCGTGGATCCTCAATAAATTCATGGTCTCTCCTCTTCACCAATCGTATTTATTTTTTTATCTATAATGAAGACACTGTCATCTTACAACCCAAACTTGGTAGTGTCCTTTGTATAGGTTTCCGTGTAAAGTATGGGTCTTACATGAGACCCAGTGTCCTACTCTTTTCTCATCTCTCCTATTTAATGCAGCGCCACGTAAGCTAATAGTCATACGTGTCATCCTACTTAATGCTATGAAAATCATCCTAGTTGAAGGGTTAAGATTACCCTAATAAAGACTAACAAGGTTAGTTGTCATGACTAGTAATTCGTTTCAAATTTTTTAAATGAATATTTTTGGGACGGAGGGAGTATATCCTAACGGAGTCGTCCTAGAATGACAGGATTAGCCGGAAAAACTGCGCCCGTCGGCTCTGTTGCCGACAGTTCGGGTCAAACAGGTCTCTATTACTGACGCTGGAAAGATTGATGATTTAGAGACCGAAAGTCCTTTTGCAGGCCAATTAAACATAAAACGGCCCGTTGTAAAGGTGTAGTACAATATTCGCGTTTTCTTACTTTGCGCAGATAAAGTATGTGAGTGTGAATTATCAACCATAAAACAAAGGGGCGCCAGTCGACGTAACTAATTCATGGCTTAAGAGGAAAGTTCGGGTTGTGAACTTGAGATGTATCGGTAGTCCAGGTTATATGCAAACAGGCTTGAGTTAACATGATTCCCGGGGATTACGATACCATAATGTCTGCATGGGATGGGATGCTCGTAAGGCTATCTCCAACAAGTTATCTAAAAAGAGACTCAAACCTAAAATGGGTCTTTGATGGTACTATTTCAGCCTCCAACACAGTATCCATATTCAAATCCAAAATGAGTTTTCATGAGAGAACCTAGATCCGATATTCTCTCTTCGTGACCTATTCGCAGAAATGATTCTCTTTTGGTCTTCTGTTAGATAAATAAGTTTATGAATCATGGACTTTTTACTATAAGTAATCTAAAGTGATAAATGGGTCTTTGATTTGGGTCTTATTACTGAAGACAGTCTAATAATCCCTAAGTTTTCAGTAGGGTGAGGAAGTACCAACCACCTTACTTGATAACTAGATGTGCTTTCGGAGAACAGACAAAAGCATCATCCGCTAATAATGGTCCACGCATGAGCTGGGCAACAGCGCACATGACACGACGCTGGCACGTTACATCATCCTCTCTTTTGGGTAGGCCAGCAGGTAATTATAAGGATGGCTCTCGGCTCAGACCAGAAAGAATATCAAAGCGAAAAGGGAATATCAGAGTGATCTCCATCATGCCCCGGCTTTCCAAACCCGTTGCTGCGGCTGGGCGCGATCATCATTCTCGCGGTCGAGGGGAAAAGATAAAAACAAAAGCCTACTCAGAGTCGGTCGTCATTGTGACACAACCATCCATCTTAGCCTAATAAAAAAAATGCTTACAACGCGATCCAGCATTTAAATTGGATCAAGACGGCACATCTGCTGGGTTTCACTCAATACAACCACGTATTTCGAGATCGAAACAAAACATACAATACTTATACAAAGACGAGATCAAGAATTACATCAATCCAAATTATTACAATACGGAGGTCCATATTAATTTATTACAAACCAAATTCAAAATAAAATAGTTCAGAGTTCAACATAAAATAGCGAAAATTAAACGAAATCTACTCAACGATACAAGTGACATCATGAGGAAGCCTCTCATGACATCATTCACCACGGTCCTCGCCAGCCGAGGACGGGTCCCACTCAACAGTTCAACCCGGAGGGAGCTGGCGCGACCAAGTCAAGCTAGCAACAATCTCTTCTAAAGCATTACCTGAAAATAAAGCCACAAGCAAGGTTGAGTATAATAATACTCAGCAAGGCTTACCTGACAGGGTGAGAACTCAAAATCACCAACTCCTAGACATGCAAGGCTTTTTGCTGAGGGATTTGTTTTGCCAAAAGCGATTAAAAAGTGGGTCTTACTTTCAAGTTTTATTTTCCATATTCTAGTAATATTCTAAGAAAAATTCTAAATGAGCAATATTCTAAGCAAGTATGTAGTACAAGAAATATTTAGCAACAACATATATCCAATATCTCATGTTCAACTTTTTACTCAATACGACTGTTGGGGCGATTATTAGGGGTACTCAAACCTATGGGATAATCACCCTTGTTAAAACGCTAACTATTGCCAAACTCATGCACATGTCAGAAAAGAGGAAAGCAAACAAAGGCCCACGGCTCAGCAACAGTCAAAGGGCCATTCGAGGCACCTCACTGGGCGCCTCGACGTGCACCTCAATCTTCGCTTCGCTCGAGGGAAGCGACCCCTCGAGCGAATCGGAAAACTCTGTCTCGGTCGAGGCTTGAGGGTCGAGCCTCGAGCAACCCACGAATGGGAAAAGCTCCGCCTCGGTCGAGACCTCCGCCCAGACACGCAGTTAATGACGCTCGCCGCCGCCTGGCGTCCAAAGTTAAAAAGGCAAATCTCTCGCCATGCCGCTCTGACAGCCACGACCCCCCGTCGCATCTGCCAACCCCTGTCACTATGCTGCCAACCGAGGCTCTGTGCGGACATGCCGGCGCTGTGCGAATAGAGCACGTTACTCCGAGCTCCTGTGCTACGAACTCCGGCGACCGAAGCCCTCGATCGGGCAGGAGAGACCCTCGAGCATGTAGCAGGATAAGGAGGAAGGACAGCAGAAGCATGGCGGGCCATTCCAAGTACTGTGCGACGTACTGTGCGACCATCCCCGGCACTGTGCGAACACGCCGCCACTACGCGAACAGGGCCGGGTCATTCCTACTCCCTATGCTGCCGACTCCCGCAGTAATTTTCCACGGAAATGGCTGTGCACAGGCATGGGGGACCCTCAAATTGGCGTACGGACGAGTCACTACGGCAGGTTGGTCAGTTCAGACCCTCGAAACTATTCCGTGGCGTCATCACCAGTACAAGAATCCATCACAGGGATGGAAACACCGCGCAACAGTGGCCAAGCCACGCCCGGCGCCACGCCAACGACTGTGCAACAACTGTATCTGTATATTGACACACGCCTGTAACCCCTCCGCCTTGGTCTATAAAAGGAGAGGGACAACGAACAATCAATCGATCGAGCACAGAACAAGAAACAACCCACGCACTCCATACTCCACGATATTGGCACTCTGCCTCAATCACCATCGTCTGGGACTTTGAGGCCTAGCCTCTTCTCCCAACCTGCTTGTATCCCCTACTACTCATAGTCCGGTGCAGGATAATATATTGCACGCACCATCTTTGCTGGACGTACGGTCTTGCGACCAGAACCAGGATAATTTCGCGTCATTGCATTAGCTTCTGCATCAACCATCAGGGGTGGGAACACAATGCATTTCTGGTTGGTGTCGGGACCACGATTTCCAAACACCGACAATGGCGCGCCATGTAGGGGTCAGCGCTGTGATCGACCACATCATCCACTATCTCCCTTGATGTCAACCCGTGTCGTACGCGACAATCCTTTTCCAATGGGGACTTCAGACCCGCTTACGAGGAGCGCCAGTGTGGGTACGCCAGCGCCACTCCCGTCACCACCACCGCCGCGCAGGAAGCGTTCGCGTCAACGCGCGCGGCGAACGCGCATGGAACGACGCAGAGCGGCCCGCGTCGGCTCCCCCGAGCGGGTTGAGGCCGGCACGCCAAACCCTGCGGCAGCGGCAAAGAATATCCTGCCAGCAACACTTGGCACAATGTCGCTCTCTGCCGGGGATAGCACGGCCGACCCGTCGCGAGTCCTCGGCGAGATGCGCACCACAACCATGACCAACTCCTCGTCAGTTGGCATGGATATGACGGCGTATGAGGATCTGTCGGGGCACCATCTGATCTTAATTCGCAACCTCATCGCAACTTCGCCAGACGATGACTACCCCGACTCTGACAGCAAGGCACACGAGAGCGGCCACAGGGTCCCCGAACGGGACCACTCAGGGCTTCGCAATCGTGAGGCCTTTATATCATTCCAGGATGCAGCAGATTATTGCCTAACCTGCTCCGACGACTCTAGCGGGGGGATTATGATCCCTCCAGGGAGTGCTTCGTCGTCCTCCTGGGAAGGGGTGACGAAGATGACGGGGCAGAAGAACCAGTGGGAGCCAAGATTAACGAGCAGGCGTCTGACAACGCTGCATTTGCGCAAGCGCAACTAGCCCAAGTCCGCGAACTTGAGGCCAAGCTCGAGGAAGAACGCCATTAAGTCCAGAAGCTCCGGGCAACGCTTGAGGACCACCGCCCTGTGCGCGACGCGCGTGCCAGGGAGGCCGGGCGCGTAGCCCGAGCCCGCATCGAGGCTGATGACGATGTGGATGACCCACTCGCGTTAGCAAGGGCGAGCCAAAAGCTCATCGCTGCGGCAACCTTGATCCGGGCCATGCCGGAGCCCTCAACGCCTGAAGGCCGAAACCTGCGCCGAGAGGCGCAGCTCCTCATCGAGCAAGCAACTGTGCAGCAAGCCGAAAGCTCAGCCTCCCGCATACGCAACTCAGCCGGCCCGAAAACCGGTGGAGGAATGTGGGAGCACGAGGCATCGGCGCGAACCCCGCGAAGGGACGATGTGGTGCCGCCCCCGTCATCAAATAAGGGGAAGGCACCCTCGGTGCACGAATGCATCGGGAAGAAGCCTCTCAAGGCGTGAATCCTTGATACACGCGGAGACACCTGCGACGATGATGCCCGCAACATTCTCAACAGAAAGAAGCGGGACGGCACATCTCGCGGCTTCCACCCTCGCCGTGGTGGTCGCTATGACAGCGATAAAGACAAGAGCCCAACACCGGAACCCCCGGGAACGCGGGTGTTTGGCCGGGAGATTCGCGCGGCCCCGATTCCCGCACAATTCTGGAAACCAACGACCATCACCAAGTATTCGAGGGAAACGAATCCCAAGGTATGGCTCAACGACTACCGCCTCACCTGTCTACTGGGCGGCGCGACCGACGACGCCATGATCATCCGCAACTTGCCGCTCCATTTGGCGGATTTTGTGCGGACATGGCTCGAGCACCTACCCGCGAACCAAATTCACGATTGGAATGACCTCGTGAAGACATTCGTGGGAAATTTCCAGGGTACTTACGTGTGCCCTGGAAATTCATGGGACCTTCGAGGGTGTCGCCAAACATCCAACGAGTCCCTTCATGATTTCATCTGCCGCTTCTCCAAGCGCTACACCGAGCTCCCAAGCGTGGGTGACTCCGAAGTCATCCATGCCTTCCTCGAGGGCATAACCTGCCGGGACTTGGTGCGTGAGTTGGGACGAAGCCCTCCTACCAGCGTCAACGAGTTGTTCGATGTCGCCACCAACTTTGCCTCTGGCGAGGAGGCGGTTGGAGCCATCTTTGATGGCAGGAGGGGGAAACGGATGGAGGAAACGCCCGCGGAGGGCAGCAAGTCCAAAGGCTCCGCAAAGAAACAGAAGCAAGGCAAGAAGGGGAAGAAGCCCCACAAAGCCTCGCGCCGACAAGAGCGGACCATGGACCCCGACGAAATCCTCGCACTCGACCCTACGCCCAAAGCTCCTCGAGGCCCCCTCGAGGAGGCGGCGTCTTCGATGACATGCTCAAGAAACCTTGCTCTTATCACAAGGGCGTCGTAACCCACACCCTCGAGCAATGCAGAATGCTAAAGAAATACTTCAATCGCGCCGCTTCGAAGGAAGATGGGGGGAAAAAGGACGCGGGCGACGGGGGAGGCCAAGGCTTCCCAGAGGTGGAGAACGTCTTCTTCATTTTCGGGCGGCCAACGACGAACATGACGCCTCGACAGCGCAAGCGCGAGCGACGAGAGGTGTTCTCCATACACAAGGCTGGGCCGTCCTACCTCGACTGGTCTGAGGAGATCATCTCCTTCAGTCGAGAGGATAACCCCAACTACATCCCAAACCCGGGGCAGTACCCACTCGTCGTTGATCCCATCATCGGCAACACCTGGTTCTCCAAGGTACTCAAGGATGGAGGCAGCAACCTCAACATCATGTACGTCTCGACTTTGGAGCTCATGGGCATCGGGAGGGACAAGCTATGCCCCAGCAAGGTGCCATTCCATGGCGTTGCGCCGGGAAAGCGAGTTCAGCCCCTTGGGTAGATCGATCTGCCTGTTTGCTTCAGCGCGCCCGACAACTTCCGCAGGGAGACCCTGACCTTCGAAGTGGTGGGATTTCGAGGTGCCTACCACGCCATCATTGGCTGCCCATGCGACGCTTCGACAAGCAAAAGCGCCGGGCCATTGGTGAAGAGCTGCGCAAGCTCCTCGAGGCTGGATTCATCAAGGAGGTATTTCACCCTAACTGGCTCGCTAATCCTATTTTAGTTAAGAAAAAGAATGGGAAATGTAGGATGTGTATAGATTATACTGGTTTAAATAAAGTATGTCCAAAAGTTCCTTTTCCTTTACCACGCATCGATCAAATGATGGATTCAACTGCGGGATGTGAGCTATTATGTTTCCTTGATGCTTATTATGGTTTCCTCCAAATTAAGATGAAAATTTCTGACCAGCTCACAACTTCTTTTATCACGCCTTTTGACATTTTTTGCTATGTCACGATGCCATTTGGTCTTCGAAACATCGGAGCCACATACCAATGGTGTATGCGTCGTGTTTTCGAGGATCATATCGGGCGGACCGTAGAGGCATACGTTGACGATATCGTTGTAAAATCCAGGAAGGCGGACGACCTGGTAAACAATTTGCGCATTGCGTTTGATTTTCTTCGGGCTAACGGGGTAAAACTAAATCCGGAGAAATGCGTCTTTGGGGTGCCTTGAGGCTTGCTCTTGGGTTTCATAGTCTCTCAGCGAGACATTGAGCCCAACCCTGAAAAAGTCTCGGGCCTCGAGCAGATGGGACCGATCCGAGACCTAAAGGGGGTACAAAGGGTATTGGGATTCCTTGCAGCCCTGAGCCGGTTCATCTCGCATCTCGGCAAGAAAGGCTTGCCCCTGTACTGACTCCTAAAAAAGAACGAGCATTTTTCTTGGACCCTCGAGGCCCAGAAAGCCCTCGACTCCTAAAAACATCTCTCGCACGAGCACCAATTTTAACGCCACCTAAGGAGGGCGAGCGCCTCTACCTCTACGTAGCCGCAACGACTCAAGTAGTTAGTGGAGTCATTGCCGTAGAGAGAACCGAGGAGGGACACGCTCTGCCTGTCCAAAGGCCGGTGTATTACATAAGCGAAGTATTGACTGAAACCAAGACACGATATCCACAAATCCAGAAGCTGCTCTACGCAGTAGTGCTAGCACGACGCAAGTTGCGCCACTACTTCGAGGCTTATCAGGACACCGTGGTCTCATCTTTCCCCCTGGGGGAGATACTCCACAACCAGGATGTCTCGGGTAGAATAGCCAAATGGTCCGTGGAATTGATGGGCGAGACCCTCACTTACGCCCCTCGAAAGGCAATCAAATCGCAAATCTTGGCGGATTTCATGGCAGAGTTGACGGACACACTGCTGCCCCCACCCCAGATCCAAGTAGAGTGTTGGATCATGTGCTACGATGGGTCGGTGATGAAAACCGGTGCAGGCGCAGGCCTGCTCTTCGTCTCACCCCTAGAAGAACACATAAGACACGTGGTGCACTTGCATTTTCCGGCGTCCAACAATATGGCAAAGTACGAGGCTCTACTCGCCGGGCTTCATATAGCCATAGAGTTGGGTGTCAAACGCCTTGACATCCAGGGAGATTCACAACTAGTCATCGACCAGGTTATGAAGGAGTCGAGCTGCCACGACGAGAAAATGCAAGCGTACTGCAACGCGGTACGCCGGCTCGAGGACAAATTCCAAGGCTTCGAGCTCAACCACACTGCGCGAAAATACAACGAGGAAGCCGATGAATTGGCCAAACTCGCGTCAGGTCGGATTACCGTTCCACCAAACGTGTTCGCCCGCGACTTAGCAGAGCCGAGCATCAACCTCAATCCAACTCCCAAAGCTCCTGATGCTCCCTCAAAGGCCGAACCCTTTGGGGCTACAGGCATCGAGCCCATGGACGAGGATCCCTCGAGACAGGAACCCGAAGCCTCGAGTCAGGAGATATCCTCGGCGGACGAGGATGAAATTATAGAGATCGACGAAGCCCCATCATCTCAAGATTGGCGCGATCAGTATATCACCTGGATCGACCAAGGGGAGCTACCCTCGGATCGAGCTGAGGCTCGGCGCATCGCGAGAAGGGCCAAGTCATTCGTCATTATCGACAGGGAATTGTATAAGCGCAGCCCCTCGGTAATTTTGCAGCGATGCATTCCCATTCCTGAGGGAAGGAAGCTTATTCGAGACATCCACGCCAGCATATGCGGCCACCACGCGGCGCCCCATACCCTCGTGGGAAATGCGTTTCGCCAGGGCATCTATTGGCCCACGGCTGTCACCGATGCCAACGAAATCGTGTGCACCTGCGAAGGGTGTCATTTCTACGCACGCAAATCTCATCTCCCGGCCCATGTCTTGCAAACCGTCCCTATCACATTGTCGTTCGCTGTGTGGGGGCTCGACCTCGTCGGGCCAATGCGAGCAGCGCCTGGGGGATTCACACATCTGTTGGTGGCCATCGACAAGTTCTCGAAATGGATCGAGGCTCAACCCATCAGTAGCATCAGATTTGAACAGGCCGTCCAGTTCTTCACGGATATAATTCACAGGTTCGGGGTCCCTAATTCGATAATTACTGAGAATGGCACCCAGTTTACAGGCAAGAAATTCTTGGAATTCTGTGACGACCACCATATCCGCGTGGATTGGTCGGCCGTAGCACATCCACACACGAATGGCCAAGTAGAACGTGCCAACAACATGATTTTACAAGGCCGCAAGCCAAGAATATTCAATAAGCTGAACAGATTCGGTGGAAAATGGGTGTCGGAACTACCCTCGGTAATTTGGATCCTCAGAATGACCCCGAGCAGAGCCACGGGCTTCACCCCATTTTTCCTCGTGTATGGCGCCGAGGCTATCCTCCCCACAGACTTTGAATATGGGTCCCCGAGGCTTAGAACCCTACCAAGAAGAGCAGAACAAGCAAGCTCGTGAAAACTCACTCGATCAAGTGGACGAGGCTCGAGACGTGGCGCTCCTACACTCAGCACGGTACCAGCAGTCCCTCCGAAAATATCAAGCCCAGAAGGTTCGACATCGAGACCTCAACAAGGGGGACCTAGTGCTAAGGCTGCGACAAGATAATCGAGGACACCACAAGCTCACGCCGCCATGGGAAGGGCCCTACATCGTCGCCGAGGTCCTCAAACCAGGCACATACAAGCTCGCGAACGAGAAAGGCGAAGTTTTCGCCAACGCTTGGAACATTCAACAGCTACGTCGCTTCTACCCTTAAGTTTCCAAGCATTCATGTACATTTGTACTTATATCAATAAATGAATAAAGAAAGATCTTAAATGAGTGAGTCTCGGCTTACCCTCGAAAAAGCCAAGTCACACTCGGGGGCTAATTCGGGGGGCACCCCCTCCTAAAATTGTCCCAATTTTAAGGTTTTTTCTTTCAAAATTCTTTCATCATGTTCATCTCCAGTAATTGCCAAAAGGCAATTCGAGGCATAGATTTACTAAGGCCAAGGGTCGGACGAGTCGAGGGACCGCCTACGCCTTCGAAAGGATACGACATCCCCCTCGCCACCCTATACTAAAGTTAGTCTATGAACGAAATCTTCCTCGTCGAGCCCTGTAACAACCCTAAAATTTCCTATAGGTTTTGTTGAGTGCAAAAATTCGAGTTTAAAAATTTTTGGTGGAAATGAGTGCATGCAAACCAACATATAAGAGTGTCTTCTTTTTGCTCCCTAAATTCTTAGGCAATTTAAATTCAAATTTAAAATCAATTTGAAGTGCTAAGGATGAATTAGTGTGATTTGGATTTATTTGGATTTATTTGGATTTTTGGTTGGTTTGAATTCAAATTCTAGATTTGAATTCAAACTCTAATTGACTTAAATAATTTCCAAATCTTATTCCTGTTCGTGGGCCGAATTTCCCGAAGCTCAAGTCCAAGAAACCACCTTCAACTCTTTTCCCCGAGCCAGCAACCCAAGTAGCCCACTCGGCCTTTCGGCCCAGCGCGGCCCAGCCATTCACCGCGTCGCCGCCGCGTCTCCTTCTCTCCCACTGACAGGCGGGCCCCGCCTGTCAGCTTTACCCCTCACCTCGCGTCGTCTTCCCCCGCGCGCCGCGCCCCTCTCTCTCTCTCCCGCGGAGCGCCGCCCGTGACCCAACCACCCACGCTCCGTGCGGCCCGACGCGATTGCGCCGCGTGTCCGCAGCCGCTCGAGCACCCCTATCTCGCCGTCCGTGCCCAGCGAAACCCTAGCGCCTATCCCCTATAAATCGCCCCGCCGGCCGCACTCCCTGTTCAAGCCACCGCCGCCCCATTGGGGTTCCTAGATCCAATTCGAGTGGGGGAGAGGGAAGAGGAGATCCAGAGGAGGGCCAGGGAAGGAGAGGACGAAGGGAAGCGAGGCCGGAGCGCCTTCCCCGCGTCGACACCGAGCACCGGAGCGCCGCCGCCCGTAGACTCGCCGACGAGGAGCCGGACCAGGGACGAGAGGAAGCGCACGAGCACCGCCGGACTGCGTCGAGCCTTCCCCGAGCTGCAGCGTACCTCGACGAGACCCTAGGTGAGCTAACCGCGTTCGCCCCCCCCTACTTCTCTGTTTCCGGCGGAGCGCCGCCGCTCGTGCTCGCCGTGCCAAGCCAAGCCCCTGTGTGCTAGCCTTCGAGCTGTGCGTGTCTTCTGCAGGTTCCCGAGCTGCTAAAACCTTTGCAACCCGCCGTCGCTTGACCCCCCGTAGCCGAGGCCGCCGCGGCCGAGCTCTGCTCGCCCCGCGCGCGAACGCCGAGGCCACGCGCGGCCGTGGGCGACCACGAGCCCGCGCGTGTGCACCCAGGTGCGTTCCAGCAGCTGCTGGGACTGCACGCGCACACGCACACCCCCTTTCCGAGCACTTTTGCGCCAAAAACCCCGTGTCGCCGTCGTGCTCGCCGGCGTTCATGGCCGTGCCATCGCCGTCGCACGTCGGGAGCCCAAGCCAAACCCTAATCCGAGCCTTGTTCACCCCGAACGTGACCGCCTAACCCTAGCGCTGCAATCCCGACCGTTCTTGAGCCCAGCCGAGCTGTTTCCGGCGATAACCGCCGTCGAGCTTCGCCGCTGACGCGTTCCAGTGCGCGTCGCGCGCGCGTCGCGTCGCGTCGTGGCCATGCCACACCGAGGACCACACCAAGTCGCCACACAGCCATGCACAGACGATCCCAGTCGGCCACAAATCGATCCCGTGCACCCGGCTCACGTGGACCTATCTCACGGTGCACCGTGGACCCAGTCCACCAGACCCGATCCAAAAACAACCCCTTCGTGGGCCTAATTCCCGCGTTTAAGTCTGGTTTACACCCTTGAACTCTTCCGGCCCATTCGCTTTCGGCCCAGTTCCAGCCCAGCCATCGTATATTCTTTTTCTTTTTCTTTTAACAGCGCTGACGTATGGGACCCACCTGTCATACTCTGTGAGTCACTGACACATGGGGCCCACTGACCTGAGTTGACCGCTGACCGTTGACCCCCGTTGACCGTTGACCGTTGACCGGTCAACGCTGACGTCAGCAGGGCCCACTGCTGACGTCATCCTAGGCGGACCCCACTGCTGACGTCAGCATGACGTCATGCTGACGTCAGCAGGCTAATTATTTGTCTGTTTTCTTTTTCGGAAATGATTTAATATTTTCAGAAAATGATTTAAACTTCGAAAATTAATAATAAATCAACCGTAGCTCAGAAAAATATGAAACCAGTTTCTATATTTTTCTAAAATCATGACCTACGCGTTAGTGTAGAGTTTGGTGTTATTTGAGTCTTCTTTCGTCGCTGTTTTAGTGTTTCTTTGCTAGTAGTCGCGTCTTATTTTATTTTCCGCGCCCCTAGGAGCTCCGGAGAGTCAGGAGGAGCCGGACTACTACAACAACTGCTTCAACGAGGACGAAGACCTTTGCCCTGGTTCACGCCCGACCATCTCTGAAATACCTAATAGGCATGCAAACTAGTATGCTAGCGCTTTACTTTACTCGCATGATAAACCTGCACTGCCTTTGTTATCATCCTGTTACCTTGCTACCTACCACTCACTTTATATGTATGCTATGCTATGCATGTGTTGGGATGGTTGTGATTGATCCTCTTGGCGTGAGTTGTGGGTGGTTTGGGAGGAGTAGTGCAGCTAGGCGGTGTAAGCGAGTAAATAACAACTCGATCGTTGATCGAGGTGCTGAGGGGCTGCACTCGGGCAGTCCCTATGGAGTACCTGTTGCGGGTACATGGTTACTGGTTACTTGGGGATTGGTACTCGAGGAGTACTTGAGGAGTTTGGGCGGCAATACCTGTTATGGGTGCCGATTGCGGACCGTTGCGGCGGATCGCTTGTGATGCAGATACTCGCTTTACCGAACAATTAAGGACCGAGTCGTGCCCCCACTTTGGACTTGGGAATTACCGTGCTCACCATCTACCCAGTATGGGGAGGGTTCCAGCAAGCCTACTCTAGTGCGGCGCCGAGACTGTAGGAGAATCGAGTTTGATATGTGTAGGGGGGATTCGTTGCGGCGTAATCTCCCTGATTTACCACGGCCCCCGACTGGCCCCGGTGGGAAGGTTTCACGACCCTGGGGCAGATGTTAGATCGGATGTTTCCCGAGCCCAGGGAGACAGGATTGGCGCCGCTACTGTTTAGGGTCTTTGCTGTGGGCTGTGTCTCAGGTTGGTTGCGGACTAGCCTTGCAGCCCGGATGGATTCCTGGAGTGCCACCTCTGCAGAGTGTAAACTATACGTATAGCCGTGTCCACGGTTACGGACGACCCATTTCTGAGAAGCCCCGGCTAGCATGGGAAACTGCTTTCTTACCTCATCCTTGATTCGGGTTATGAGAGTTTGGTCCAGCTGAGGCTGTTGAGACGAGGTGGGGAGGGAGCTCACCGAGTCGACTAGTGAGTGAAAGGTGTTGGTGGATAATGATTTGCGGGAACCTGCCGTGGCAGGACGAGCCCGATGGGAAAATGTGAGGCTGATGGTTGGTTATGGGGAGCGGATGGATGTGTGTGTGAGCAGGAGTTGGTGTTGAGATGAAATTGGGTTACTGCTGCTGCTTGCATTAAGAAACCCTAGCTTAAACCTTGTTTATTTCTATATCCTTAGAATAGGCCACCTTTAAAGCTTGCTTCATATTATGGTTGGTGACGTGGACCTGTCCCATTTCCTTGGGGACAGACTTTGGGTTCTCAGGTGAAGACCCCGACCACGAGTTCAACCAGGACGGGTGGTACGACTGAAGGGTGTGCGCTACGCTCAAGGATGCCTGTGGAGGAGTGGACCCAGTTGTTATAGCTACCGCTGCGTAGATGTTTCTTATTGTCGTTTTAGCCCAGAGGGCTTGTACCAGTCGCTTTGTCTTTATATGAGTCATGTAATGAATCTTTTATCGTTGTATGGATGTGATATTCGACTGAGATGAGTTCTGTACGAGATAGCTGCTATTCCTGGGACTATCTCAAGGGTACAGGGAGTCGGGTTCTCGTCGGTGAGAATCCGGTTCGTCACAGTTGGTATCAGAGCCATACTTGACCGTAGCGCGTAACCCATAGAACGGAAACTTAGGACAGAAGCTCTAACCGAGTCCTCTATTTTATATGAAACCCCTTGGACTATTTGAAAACTATATATAAGTACATCTCATCTATTTACAAAACTTTTTACCCTTACCTTACCTTACTAACTTGCTAACTTACTAACAACCCACTAACTGTCTGGCAGATGGAAGGAAGATCAGCAGATGAACGACGGGAGATCAGGACCACAGGAGCAGACTGTGGAGGTTTGGCAGCGCTACTGAGGGAGGTGCTGCGTACAGTGGGGATAGATGTGGACAACGTCTTCTACGAGGGATGGACTTACGGACCTGGTGAGGGAGTACACACCCTGTTGCAGATGGTTGTACCCAACATCCCTGGACGACCAAGGTCACTGATGCTACGAGCAGCTACCAGCGAGAGCACTTTCAGTCGGGCAGTGCAGACTATAGCTATGAGGATACTTCGACTTGCCACACTTGTGTACCAGAGTCAGCTCAGCCACACTCGTTTCCGGTACCTACCGCGAGCTCTTGAAGATCCGACGGACAGAGACGCAGTCAGCTTGCAGGCTCACGCAGCAGACCGAGAGCGGAACGTGACTCTGCGGACCTCAGTTCAGTGCATGATAGAGCAGGAGTACTTGAACATTGGCTTAGAAGAGAAAGTTGCCAAGCTGAAGGAGAGGGTATGGAAGCAAGACCTCCAGCTGATGGAGAAGGACAACAGGATCGCTTTACTTGAGGAACAACTCAGAGCTAAAACAAGGGAAGTCAGGAACTTGGAGTACGAAGCTCGAAACAACAGGCAGTTGGCTGGACTGATCCGAGCAACTCACCATGCTCGAGATGTCCGCCTGGAAGATCAGCTCACAGAAAAAGACAAGGAACTAGCAGCCAAGGAAGAAGAGATAGAAAGTTTGAAGGAAGAAGTATACTGGTTGGACAGTCTCAACTCAGAACTCCAGGAAGAGGTGGATAGCTACAAGGAGAAGAGTGGACGAAACTACCAGCTGATGAAGTACCTAAGTCTTCAACAGATTATGGCAAAGGATGAAGCTCGAAGAACCCTTAGTAGTTGGGTAAGATCAGACAGGAAGAGGGTAGCAGAAATGATCACAGTGAACCAAGGACTACCAGAAGAACGCAGAGTTGAACCCAGGACAGAGAACTACAGAGTTTCACCAAGCCGAGTTGAGCCGATACCACCACCTGAGGCTCGAACCCTTACTCCCGAGATGACAAGACTGAGACAAGAACTGGCACACTTGGAGAAGCAGTTGACAGAACCTGAGATGGACATAGTGAGGTTGGCAGCGCGCCTCACGGACACCCACCAAGACAATAGGCAGTGATCAAGCAGCAGACAGAGACTGAGGCTGTGAGGTTGGCAGCGCGCCTCACAAGCACTTGCAGCAGTATGAGACAGATGCAGTAGACAGTATCAGCAGATGTCAGCAGTTGATGAGAGTTGTATCAATCACCATGAGTAGATGTTTAGACTTAGTAGATCATGACCACCTTTTGGCTCAGCCACGATGTAGCATTCGCTTAGATGTGCTAATCCTCAAGGTTTCAGGAGCTGGCCTCGGGATAGTACACATGTCTAGGGTGTAATGCTGTAATGATTGATCGATCTTTTTGGCTGTTCTTGCAGTTTTATTGTTGTTCATCTTGAGTGTACCTTGGTGTTGAGTCTATTTCATGTGTGCAGCTCCTACTCTAGTTGCGTTAACCTAACCATTACCGACCGCCACTAAATCTGCTTAATGAAATATACAGCGTGATGTCGATCAGAAGATCCAACCGACTGCTTGCACGCTTTGAGGAAGCTGAGCAAGAAGAGGCAGCAATGGCAGCTAGAGGCAGAGGACGTGTCAGAGGTCGTGGTCGCGGAAGGGCGACAGTTGCAGTTAGAGGCAGGGGTCGTGGACGCGCAGCAGGCGTGCTCCAGCCCGAGAACAACGCACCAGGAGAAGAACAGGAAGTGGAAATGGAAGAACCAGCAGTGGAACCTCAGCAGAACCAGCAGAACAACCAGCAACCACCGCCACCGCCTAACTTGGCAGAAGTGATGACTACTCAGACACAGCTGATGCAGCAGATGGCACAGGCCAATACTCAGATGATGCAAGCTATGCAACAGATGCAGGGAAATCAGAACCAGAACCGTCAGGGACACCGTGAGGAAGACCTACAAAGGAAGATTGAAAGATTCATCAGGCTGAAAGCACCCACCTTCGACTACTCGGACGAACCACTCGATGCACACGACTGGTTACGTACCATCGAGACGAAGCTGGACCTGACCGACTACACTGAAGAGGAATGTGTGGCCCTTGCGGCGCACCAGCTTGAAGGAGCGGCGAAAGCGTGGTGGGAGAGCTACTGTGACTCTCACGCGAACCCAGCTCAGATCACCTGGAAAGAGTTTTGTGAAGCTTTCAAGGAGTACCACATACCAGAACAAGTCATGGTGCATAAAGCAATGGAATTCAGGACAATGACCCAAGGAAGTTTGTCTGTAGCTGAGTACGCTCGACACTTTGCTAAGATGTCAAGGTACGCTCCTGAAGATGTCAACACTGAGAAAAAGAAGCAGTTTTGGTTCCAGCGTGGTTTGCACAGAGGTTTGAGAACAGCACTCGCAGCGAGTTCACACAGGTCACTAAGAGAGTTGATTGACAGGGCTATCGCAGTTGAGAAGGAAAGAGTGGGACTTGAAGATACCTGGCGAGAGAAGAAAAGAAAGGCTGAACAGTTGCACAACCACAGACTAAGTCAGAGGCCAAGGAGTGGCCAGCGCAATATGCTCAGGAGAAGCTTTCAGCAGAGCAACAGCCAAGGAAGCTCAGGGTTCAACAGAAACAGCTACCAGGGTAACCGAGGCAGTAACAACAACAGTTTTGGCAGCAGAGGTAACAACTACAACAGCTTTGGTAACAGAAACAACAACTACTCAAGTCAGGGAAACCCCAACTGGAAGCCGAGCAACACACCCAGAATTGGTGGAGGGACCACAGTGGTCTGTTTTGCTTGTGGGGAGCCCGGTCACAAGTCCTTTGACTGTCCAGAGAAGAAGAACAAACAAACCCCAGCCAAGGCACCGGCACCTGGAGGACAAGACAGACAGCCAACTTCAGTGCAGAGAGGACGCCTCAACCACTTGACAGAGGAAGAAGCCGAGGACGCTCCCGACGTTGTGCTCGGTGAGTTTTTAGTAAATGGCATTCCAGCTTTGATATTGTTTGACTCTGGAGCAACTGGATCTTATATCTCGACAAAGTTTGTGAGAGAGCAGTTACCCCCGACAATACCTAAAGCTAGACCTATAGTCACTACTTCTCCCTTAGGAGAGCTTAGGTGCACTTTAGAGTGCCCCGCAGTTAGACTGATGATAGGAGGCCAGGAGTTCGAAGGAAACTTGACAGTCCTGAAATCGGATGGAATTGACGTGATACTAGGAATGGATTGGCTTACAGAGCACAAAGGAATAATCAGTTGCTCACCCAGAACAGTTGAGTTGACACATCCTAGCGGAGTCAAAGTAACAGCAGAGCCACAGAGAAGAACAGGGAAGAGATCCAGAACATGTATTCTGAGACAGTTGGTATACTCCATTGAGAAACAGACGATCGAAGAAGTACCTGTAGTATGTGAGTACCCGGACGTGTTTCCCGAGGAACTACCAGGATTACCACCTGACCGAGACGTAGAGTTCATGATCGAACTACAACCAGGCACAGGGCCTATTGCTAAGAGGCCGTACAGAATGTCAGTGGAAGAGTTGGAAGAACTCAAAAAGCAGCTGAAAGAGATGCTTGAAAGCGGTGTGATTCGACCAAGTGCATCCCCCTGGGGATCGCCAGTGTTGTTTGTGAAGAAGAAAGATGGATCAATGCGCATGTGCGTAGACTATCGATCCTTGAACGCAGTGACGATCAAGAACAAGTACCCATTACCTCGAATTGACGACTTGCTAGATCAGTTGAAGAAAGCCAAATACTTCAGTAAGATTGATCTGAGATCAGGATACCACCAAATGAAGATTAGAGAAGGTGACATTCCCAAGACAGCCTTTGTGACTCGGTACGGGCAGTACGAGTTCACCGTTGTGTCATTTGGATTGACCAACGCACCTGCTTACTTCATGAACATGATGAACAAGGTATTTATGGAGGAACTGGACAAGTTCGTAGTGGTGTTCATTGACGACATACTAGTTTACTCAGAAACAGCCGAAGAACATGAGAAGCATCTGAGAATTGTGCTAGAGAGGCAGAGGCAGCATCAACTCTACGGAAAGTTCAGCAAGTGTGAATTTTGGTTAGAGAAAGTAGCCTTTTTGGGTCACGTGTTGACAGCTGAGGGCGTAGCAGTCGACCCAGAAAAGATTGAGGCAGTAGCAGAATGGAAGCAGCCGAAGAGTGTTACGGAGATCCGGAGCTTTCTGGGATTGGCAGGATACTATAGAAGATTCATTGAGAACTTCTCCAAGATTGCCAAGCCAATGACCGAACTACTCAAGAACAATGTCCCATTCGAGTGGACGGACAAATGCGAAAGGAGTTTCCAAGAACTCAAGCACAAACTCACTACAACTCCAGTATTGCCCCTGCCAGATATTCGCAAAGATTTCGTAGTCTACTGCGATGCTTCAAGACAAGGTTTGGGATGTGTTCTGATGCAAGAGGGCAAGGTCGTTGCCTATGCATCGAGGCAGCTGAGGAAACATGAGGAAAACTACCCCACACATGATTTAGAGCTGGCAGCAGTGGTACATGCATTGAAGATCTGGAGGCACTATCTGATTGGCAACAAGTGCGATATCTACACAGATCACAAAAGTTTGAAGTATTTCTTCACCCAATCTGAACTGAACATGAGGCAAAGAAGATGGTTAGAACTGATCAAAGATTACGATTTGGAGATACACTACCATCCTGGCAAAGCTAATGTAGTGGCAGATGCCTTAAGTCGAAAGAATCATTGCAACAACTTGATGATAGAAGAAAGTCAGCCAGAACTAGCCAAAGAGTTGTACATGCTGAAACTCGAGCTAGTAGAAGAAGGAAAACCCCAGGAAATGAGAGTGAAGTATAACCTAGAAGACCGAATCAAGGAAGCTCAAGGGAAGTGTCCAGAAATCCAAGAAGTAAAAGAGGATATTCAACGAGGAGTAGCACCCAACTTCCGGATTGATGAAGCAGGGACAGTATGGCTGAAAGACCGTATCTGTGTACCACAGGGCGAGGAAATCAGGAGAACAATTCTGTCAGAAGCTCACGAGTCCAAGTACTCGATACACCCAGGATGCACTAAGATGTATCAGGATCTGAAGGATAAATTCTGGTGGAAGAAAATGAGAGAGGACATAGCAGGGTATGTAGCCAAGTGCGACTCTTGTCGAAGAATCAAAGCAGAACATCAAAGGCCAGCAGGATTGCTGAAACCACTGGAAATTCCAATGTGGAAGTGGGAAGATATCAGCATGGACTTCGTAGTTGGCCTACCTCGCACGCAGAAAGGAAATGATGCCATTTGGGTCGTAGTTGATCGGTTGACGAAAGTAGCTCACTTTATACCTGTCAAAAGCACACACTCAGTAAGCAAACTAGCAGAGCTATACATAGACAACATTCTCAAACTGCATGGGGCACCAAAAAGCATTGTGTCAGACAGAGGACCCCAATTCACAGCTCAATTCTGGCAAAGCCTACACCAAGCCATCGGTACAACCTTGGAGTATAGCACAGCTTACCACCCCCAGACAGATGGGCAGACTGAAAGAGTGAACCAAGTTCTCGAAGATTTGTTAAGGGCTTGTGTTCTAGCATACAGCACAGACTGGGAGAAGAGTCTATCTTATGCAGAATTCTCCTACAACAACAGTTACCAGGCCAGCCTGCAGATGTCACCCTTTGAAGCATTATATGGCAGAAAATGCAGAACACCTCTAATGTGGTCAGAGGTGGGAGAACGAACATTCTTTGGGCCTGACATGATTGTAGAGGCAGAAGAAAATGTGGCCAAGATCCGAGAGCACCTGAAGGCAGCCCAGAGCCGACAAAAGAGCTATGCAGATAAAAGGAGACGAGATCTGGAGTTCGAAGTAGGAGACTTCGTCTACCTGAAAGTGTCACCCCTTAGAGGGCATAAGAGATTCCAAGTGAAAGGAAAGCTAGCACCCCGTTTTGTTGGACCGTACCAGATACTGGAGAGAGTAGGAAAGCTAGCCTACAAGCTAGACCTACCAGAGGAACTAGCGGGAGTACACCCAGTGTTCCATGTATCTCAGCTGAGAAAGTGTCTGAGAGTACCAGAACATGAGATCAAGACAGAGGCATTAGACCTACAAGACACCTTGGAGTACCTGGAGTACCCGGAGAGGATACTAGACAGAGCAGTCAAAGAGACCAGAAGCACAGCTATCCCGTTTTGCAAAGTACAGTGGAACAATCACTCAGAAAGGGAAGCCACTTGGGAAAAGGAGTCAGTGCTGAAAGAGAAATACCCCCACTTGTTTAAACCATAGGTAATCACAAATCTCGAGGACGAGATTCTTGTGAGGGGGGGAGACTGTAACAACCCTAAAATTTCCTATAGGTTTTGTTGAGTGCAAAAATTCGAGTTTAAAAATTTTTGGTGGAAATGAGTGCATGCAAACCAACATATAAGAGTGTCTTCTTTTTGCTCCCTAAATTCTTAGGCAATTTAAATTCAAATTTAAAATCAATTTGAAGTGCTAAGAATGAATTAGTGTGATTTGGATTTATTTGGATTTATTTGGATTTTTGGTTGGTTTGAATTCAAATTCTAGATTTGAATTCAAACTCTAATTGACTTAACTAATTTCCAAATCTTATTCCTGTTCGTGGGCCGAATTTCCCAAAGCTCAAGTCCAAGAAACCACCTTCAACTCTTTTCCCCGAGCCAGCAACCCAAGTAGCCCACTCGGCCTTTCGGCCCAGCGCGGCCCAGCCATTCACCGCGTCGCCGCCGCGTCTCCTTCTCTCCCACTGACAGGCGGGCCCCGCCTGTCAGCTTTACCCCTCACCTCGCGTCGTCTTCCCCCGCGCGCCGCGCCCCTCTCTCTCTCTCCCGCGGAGCGCCGCCCGTGACCCAACCACCCACGCTCCGTGCGGCCCGACGCGATTGCGCCGCGTGTCCGCAGCCGCTCGAGCACCCCTATCTCGCCGTCCGTGCCCAGCGAAACCCTAGCGCCTATCCCCTATAAATCGCCCCGCCGGCCGCACTCCCTGTTCAAGCCGCCGCCGCCCCATTGGGGTTCCTAGATCCAATTCGAGTGGGGGAGAGGGAAGAGGAGATCCAGAGGAGGGCCAGGGAAGGAGAGGAGGAAGGGAAGCGAGGCCGGAGCGCCTTCCCCGCGTCGACACCGAGCACCGGAGCGCCGCCGCCCATAGACTCGCCGACGAGGAGCCGGACCAGGGACGAGAGGAAGCGCACGAGCACCGCCGGACTGCGTCGAGCCTTCCCCGAGCTGCAGCGTACCTCGACGAGACCCTAGGTGAGCTAACCGCGTTCGCCCCCCCCTACTTCTCTGTTTCCGGCGGAGCGCCGCCGCTCGTGCTCGCCGTGCCAAGCCAAGCCCCTGTGTGCCAGCCTTCGAGCTGTGCGTGTCTTCTGCAGGTTCCCGAGCCGCTAAAACCTTTGCAACCCGCCGTCGCTTGACCCCCCGCAGCCGAGGCCGCCGCGGCCGAGCTCTGCTCGCCCCGCGCGCGAACGCCGAGGCCACGCGCGGCCGTGGGCGACCACGAGCCCGCGCGTGTGCACCCAGGTGCGTTCCAGCAGCTGCTGGGACTGCACGCGCACACGCACACCCCCTTTCCGAGCACTTTTGCGCCAAAAACCCCGTGTCGCCGTCGTGCTCGCCGGCGTTCATGGCCGTGCCATCGCCGTCGCACGTCGGGAGCCCAAGCCAAACCCTAATCCGAGCCTTGTTCACCCCGAACGTGACCGCCTAACCCTAGCGCTGCAATCCCGACCGTTCTTGAGCCCAGCCGAGCTGTTTCCGGCGATAACCGCCGTCGAGCTTCGCCGCCGACGCGTTCCAGTGCGCGTCGCGCGCGCGTCGCGTCGCGTCGTGGCCATGCCACACCGAGGACCACACCAAGTCGCCACACAGCCATGCACAGACGATCCCAGTCGGCCACAAATCGATCCCGTGCACCCGGCTCACGTGGACCTATCTCACGGTGCACCGTGGACCCAGTCCACCAGACCCGATCCAAAAACAACCCCTTCGTGGGCCTAATTCCCGCGTTTAAGTCTGGTTTACACCCTTGAACTCTTCCGGCCCATTCGCTTTCGGCCCAGTTCCAGCCCAGCCATCGTATATTCTTTTTCTTTTTCTTTTAACAGCGCTGACGTATGGGACCCACCTGTCATACTCTGTGAGTCACTGACACATGGGGCCCACTGACCTGAGTTGACCGCTGACCGTTGACCCCCGTTGACCGTTGACCGTTGACCGGTCAACGCTGACGTCAGCAGGGCCCACTGCTGACGTCATCCTAGGCGGACCCCACTGCTGACGTCAGCATGACGTCATGCTGACGTCAGCAGGCTAATTATTTGTCTGTTTTCTTTTTCGGAAATGATTTAATATTTTCAGAAAATGATTTAAACTTCGAAAATTAATAATAAATCAACCGTAGCTCAGAAAAATATGAAACCAGTTTCTATATTTTTCTAAAATCATGACCTACGCGTTAGTGTAGAGTTTGGTGTTATTTGAGTCTTCTTTCGTCGCTGTTTTAGTGTTTCTTTGCTAGTAGTCGCGTCTTATTTTATTTTCCGCGCCCCTAGGAGCTCCGGAGAGTCAGGAGGAGCCGGACTACTACAACAACTGCTTCAACAAGGACGAAGACCTTTGCCCAGGTTCACGCCCGACCATCTCTGAAATACCTAATAGGCATGCAAACTAGTATGCTAGCGCTTTACTTTACTCGCATGATAAACCTGCACTGCCTTTGTTATCATCCTGTTACCTTGCTACCTACCACTCACTTTATATGTATGCTATGCTATGCATGTGTTGGGATGGTTGTGATTGATCCTCTTGGCGTGAGTTGTGGGTGGTTTGGGAGGAGTAGTGCAGCTAGGCGGTGTAAGCGAGTAAATAACAACTCGATCGTTGATCGAGGTGCTGAGGGGCTGCACTCGGGCAGTCCCTATGGAGTACCTGTTGCGGGTACATGGTTACTGGTTACTTGGGGATTGGTACTCGAGGAGTACTTGAGGAGTTTGGGCGGCAATACCTGTTATGGGTGCCGATTGCGGACCGTTGCGGCGGATCGCTTGTGATGCAGATACTCGCTTTACCGAACAATTAAGGACCGAGTCGTGCCCCCACTTTGGACTTGGGAATTACCGTGCTCACCATCTACCCAGTATGGGGAGGGTTCCAGCAAGCCTACTCTAGTGCGGCGCCGAGACTGTAGGAGAATCGAGTTTGATATGTGTAGGGGGGATTCGTTGCGGCGTAATCTCCCTGATTTACCACGGCCCCCGACTGGCCCCGGTGGGAAGGTTTCACGACCCTGGGGCAGATGTTAGATCGGATGTTTCCCGAGCCCAGGGAGACAGGATTGGCGCCGCTACTGTTTAGGGTCTTTGCTGTGGGCTGTGTCTCAGGTTGGTTGCGGACTAGCCTTGCAGCCCGGATGGATTCCTGGAGTGCCACCTCTGCAGAGTGTAAACTATACGTATAGCCGTGTCCACGGTTACGGACGACCCATTTCTGAGAAGCCCCGGCTAGCATGGGAAACTGCTTTCTTACCTCATCCTTGATTCGGGTTATGAGAGTTTGGTCCAGCTGAGGCTGTTGAGACGAGGTGGGAAGGGAGCTCACCGAGTCGACTAGTGAGTGAAAGGTGTTGGTGGATAATGATTTGCGGGAACCTGCCGTGGCAGGACGAGCCCGATGGGAAAATGTGAGGCTGATGGTTGGTTATGGGGAGCGGATGGATGTGTGTGTGAGCAGGAGTTGGTGTTGAGATGAAATTGGGTTACTGCTGCTGCTTGCATTAAGAAACCCTAGCTTAAACCTTGTTTATTTCTATATCCTTAGAATAGGCCACCTTTAAAGCTTGCTTCATATTATGGTTGGTGACGTGGACCTGTCCCATTTCCTTGGGGACAGACTTTGGGTTCTCAGGTGAAGACCCCGACCATGAGTTCAACCAGGACGGGTGGTACGACTGAAGGGTGTGCGCTACGCTCAAGGATGCCTGTGGAGGAGTGGACCCAGTTGTTATAGCTACCGCTGCGTAGATGTTTCTTATTGTCGTTTTAGCCCAGAGGGCTTGTACCAGTCGCTTTGTCTTTATATGAGTCATGTAATGAATCTTTTATCGTTGTATGGATGTGATATTCGACTGAGATGAGTTCTGTACGAGATAGCTGCTATTCCTGGGACTATCTCAAGGGTACAGGGAGTCGGGTTCTCGTCGGTGAGAATCCGGTTCGTCACAAGCCCTTTGCAAATTCAGCTAGAAAAATGTGATAAAGAAAACGTTGTTCAATAAAACTCGAGTGTATGCTTAAAACATTAAATTGTTTGACAGGCATATAAATTCAAAAACACAAATCTAATTATTACATAAATATTCCTAGCTACTCAGGGAGCGGGGTCTTCGGGGCCTTCGGGGGTGGCGTCTTCTTCGTCTTCGGCGTCGGGGAGAAGGTCGCCCTCGAAGATCTACGACAAGGCGGCGGCAGGAACAGAGGCACCCGCGTCGGCGCTCTCCACGACGGCCAGCACAGCGTCGTCGTTGAGGTCGTCCGCCACCACATACCCGACGCTTACTGCCTCGAGGTCTTCGACGAAGTGCGTCGAAATAACCCCGAGGGTCTTCTACACGCCGAGGCGGAGAGCCCCTTTAGGCGCTCGGTGACGCAACCGCCCAAGGCCCTTAGGCGGCTGGCCACTGAGCTGCCCGATCGAGACTCGGGGGCTTCTGGCCCCTCGACCTCCTTGCAGACGGCGAGGGCTACATCCCGTAGCGCCTCGAGGTCCTCCTGGGCCTTCGAATAGGCCACCTGGAGAGACTCCGCCTGCGAGGAAGTCTCCTCCGCCACCTTCCGCAGCTCAGAAAACCCAAAAGCAAATTGAGATAAGTTTCGAAAAACTAAATTTGAATCACGAATGAGTTTGTAATGAACTTACCCTCTATCAGCTTCTCCTTCTGAGCCAGATCCTGTCGCGCGGCATTGGCCTCCTGCCGGAGCGTAGCCATCTCGCCTTGCTGGGCCTCGACTGAAGCCGGCAGCTCGGTGATGACTACGTCTCCCTCTGCCACTGTCAAGGTAAGCAGGTCGACGGCCTCGCCCTGGGTCTTCAGCTGGGCCTTGGCCGCTGCGAGGGCCGTATACTGCTGCTGCAGCTGCCCCCGGGCTTCGGCGAGGGCGGTGCACTCCTGCTGAAGCTCGACCTCGAGTGCCGCCAGCACCTCGGTCCGCCGATGGAGCTGATCCCCCTGCCGGAGGACCTCGTCAGCCGTCTCCACGGCTAGAGTCCTCTCGCGGTCGTGCTCCCGCTCGGCATGGGCCAGAGGCTCCCTCAGCTGGTGCAGCTCGGTGTGCACATCAGCGAGGTCGGCGACCCTCCGGCCGGCCATCTCCCTCAAGCTCTGTCATTGGCGCATCGACATATAAGAATATGAGAAAGGGGAAGACACAAAGCACATGATGAAGTTAGTAGTCAGGGCACTTACCAGATGGACGTCTAAGCCTCGGCCGAGGTGGAGGTCGAGTACCTGGTTCAGGGCTTGCTGGATCGTGGTCCCCAGGCCCTGCTGCTCCTTCCAGAGGAGCCGCTCAGCATCGGCGGCTCTCACTACGGTAGGGGGACGCCACGCCGGCCGAGCCCCTGATTGCCCCAGGCAGGGGCTCCACCGTCCTCTCTTCCCAAGGGCTCTAGGACCCTTCCTAGAAACCCGGAGCCCGCTCCTCCTCCGCCTCTCAGACGCCCTCGAGGGTGGCCGGGAGGGCCACCATTGCGGTGCCTGCCCCCGGCGCTTCCTCCGCCTCCTCCGTGCGGCTACCCCCGGCCGCGGTGTGAGCCGCGTCTCTGGTGCAACCCGCACCTTCTGGTTCCACCGCGCCATCGGTCGGCGTGGAGGTCTTGCTCGCCCCCACAGTGGCGGGGGCCGCCTCCTCCACAAGGAGGGCCGGGGTCACCTTCCCAGTCCGGTCCTCGCCCGCTGCGGCCGAAGCTTCCCCAGCCACCGCCTGCCCCCTCGACCGGGCGACCCCTCGCGCAAGGACGCCTGGTACCGGGTGATGATCTCCGTCGGCCGGGGCACTCCCGATGGGGGTGGCGCCGCCGAACGCGGCGTGGAGTGCGCTGACACCTTCAGCGCCTTGGTGGGCGCTAACGGGAGCGATGCTGGGGGCCCGAGTTGGCTGAGAGATGATCAAATCAAAAGAATTAGTTTAGAAACACCGACGATCTACGACCAAGAGAAGAAGACGAAACTCACCGAACCCGAAGGAGGCCGCTCAGCTTGCGCTTCTTGTCGCTCGGGGGCTACGGAGCCCCCGAATGACCTCGGCCCCTCGGCAGTAGGGACCCGCTCGCGGGCCTCGTGGCCACTGGTGCAGGGCTTCACGCCCTCGTGGCCCCTGGGGCCACAGACCTCTTGTCCGCGGACTTCGAGCCTGAACCCCCGGGGAGTTCGTCGCGGTGCTTGGGGGGGTGGCTCGCGCCGTCGAGGGCGCCGAGCTACTCGAGGCCCCTCTACCCCGCGATGACGTCGGGGTCTCCTGGCTTCGCCCCCTCGGGGGTACGGTCACTTCCGCCGCCACCGGTGCAGGTGGCGGGATCTCCACGAGGTCGTCCGAGGAGGACGCCTTCGGGCTGCTCTCAGAGGTCATATAGGGGAAAGGCCCTCCCTTGCCCGTCGACGTTGCTCTTTCTCATGCGCCGCTTTACGCTGGCGCCTCTGCTCCTTCTTCTTCTTCGTCGCATCCTTCTGCGTTTTCTGCCTCACGGCAGAGAGGCGATTCGCTTCATGGACTTCGGGAAGAAGGGGGCGGAGCGATACCCCTTGTGGGATAACCCCTGGGGAAAAAAGTTGCGGATTAGCAACGAGTAATCCTCGAGGGTAAAAAATTAGATTGAATCTAAACTAAACCGAAACTTACAAATTGTAGGTGCCCCGCATCGGGGTGCATCTTGACGGCAAACAGGGCCGCCTCCTTGCAGTCGAGCTTGGACACCTCCACCGCTCGCCGCACTCGGTGGATGCAGTGCTCGATGAGGAGGCTTCCCTCCTTCATCTTCGAGCCCTCCCACGGCGCTTCTGCCTTGAGCTGGTCGAGGAGCAAAGCCCTCTCCATCAGCGGCAGGACATGCCACTGATTGAAGTTGGCAATTACGCCCACCGCAGTCAGCCCGGCCCACGACAGCGTGGCGAAGGCGTCGGTGAAGACCTTCAACCACTCCTGGCGGTCGGCGGGGGAGACACCGTAGCTCCAGGACTCCGGCCGCTCCCGCAGCACCTTGGTGGTGTACGCCGGGAGTTTGTTGTCGATGTTGCGCAGGTAGGACCACCCCTTGTCTGAGTCGGCGTTGTTGGACGTCGTGGTGGCCGGGATGTAGAGCCCGCTGTGCTGCCCCTGGACTTGGAGAGTGAGGCCCCCGGCGCGCACCGCCCGGCGGACCCCTCGAGACTCACCAGCGGCCATATGGAGCTCACCCCGAAAGAGGTGAACCCATAGGTCCCAGTGGGCCTCGATGCCCAAATACCCCTCGCAAACGGCGACGAAGACCGCCGCTTATGAGATGGCATTGGTAGCAAAGTTGTGGACCTCCACACCGTAGTGGAGGCACAACCCGCGGAAGAACGCCGAAGCGGAGATTCTGAACCCCCGCTCGTGCAGCCTCGCCAGGCTGACGACGAAGCCCTCCGGTGGAGCAGGCTCGTGGTGGGACGACGGCGGCGCAATCCACATGGGCTCCGTCGGGTCGCTGTTCACCGGAAGAACCCCGGCCTCCACCAGCCCATCGAGGTAGTCGTCAGTGGCGATAGACGGACTCCATGGAACGGGGTCGGTGATGGTCACCAAGGTGAATGCTGGCGGCGAGGAGTGGAGCTTGTGTGGGAAGGGCGAAGGGCAAGAGCGACGGCGCTTGGAAATAGCAGATGCAATCTAAAGGCAAGGGCTTGGTAAGCCAAACCTTTCCCCTGCCTCTTCCTTTTATAGTCTCATACGAAGCGCAATCGGCGTCGCAGCCGTGTGGAATCCACGTTGGCACCGCTGTCACTGACAGCCGGACCCCACCGGTTCGGATAACCACCACGCGCGAAAACCCAGCCGTCGCAGACGCCATGTCCCGTCGTGACTGCCCCCGTCTTTGCCGCTCCAACTAAAAAGGCGCACCCGCTTCGCATGCCCCGTGCCGCATAGGCCACAATTCCCTAAATAAACGCTCAAGGCTCCCAGGAAAGTTTCTAAGGTAAGCCACCTCTCCTCGAGGCCCTACTGATCAGGGGTTCGAAGCCCTGGCCTGTCGAGGGTTCGACAGGCACCCCAGATCAAAAGAGTCAGGGACAACCGGGGGCGCGCACAATCGAGCATATCCTCGTACACGGAGTTCGAGGGCACACCCCATGTTGTATTCAAGGCCAGATGGAGGCAGCTAGTCGAGGGATCCCACCGAGGGAGAGCAACGAGCCCTCGATTCCTATCGAACGGGGTCGAGCTCTACCTAGCAAACCTCCACAAGTGCTCTTATGAGACTTGTCTCCGGACCACGAGCCGACCTCTATCGAACGAGGCATGGACGTCCACTTGAATTACCCGCTAACAGCTCACAGAGGCATCCATGACTCACAGCCCGCTCGAGGGTAGCATGCATTGCGTCACCCCTCCACCCCACGAATAGGGCGACGAGGGTCGTAACTCGAAGTCAAGGATCACCCCTGATCGACCCTGCTAGGGCCAGGGCTCGGGGGCTCCTCGCACCACAAGATCGAGTTCCTTGAAGACGAAATATGATGTAACTCACAAAGGCAAGAAACGCTCACATCCCTTGCAGGAGTATATCCACTCCTCCAAGGCCTCGGGGGCTACACCTGCGGGTGCGCTAGCGCGCACCCAGCGGAATTCTTCAAGGAAGCACCCACGACGAAAGCCTTTGCTGGATTAAACCTACTCCAACAAAGGCTCGGGGGCTACTGTAGGGGGCGATCATTAGGGGTATCCAAACCTATGGGATAATAACTCTTGTTAAAACGCTAACTATTGCCAAACTCATGCACATATCAGAAAAGAGGAAAGCAAACAAAGGCCCACGGCCCAGCAACAGTCAAAGGCCCATTCGAGGCACCTCACTGGGCGCCTCGACGTGCACCTCAATCTCTGCTTCGCTCGAGCGAAGCGACCCCTCGAGCGAATCGGAAAACTCCGTCTCGGTTGAGGCTTGAGGGTTGAGCCTCGAGCAACCCACGAATGGGAAAAGCTCCGCCTCGGTCGAGACCTCCGCCCAGACACGCAGTTAATGACGCTCGTCGCCGCCTGGCGTCCAAAGTCAAATCTCTCGCCATGCCGCTATGACAGCCACAACCCCCCGTCGCATCTGCCAACCCCCGTCACTATGCTGCCAACTGAGGCTCTGTGCGGACATGCCGGCGTTGTGCGAACAGAGTACGTCACTCCGACCTCCTGTGCTACCAACTCCGGCGACCCGAAGCCCTCGATCGGGCAGTAGAGACCCTCGAGCACGTAGCAGGATAAGGAGGAAGGACGGCGGAAGCATGGCGGGCCATTCCAAGTACTGTGCGACGTACTGTGCGACCATCCCCGGCACTGTGCGAACACGCCGCCACTACCCGAACAGGGCCGGGTCATTCCTACTCCCTGTGCTGCCAATTCCCGCAGTAATTTTCCACGGAAAGGACTGTGCACAGGCATGGGGGACCCTCGAATTGGCGTACAAACGAGTCACTACGGCACGCTGGTCAGATCAGACCCTCGAAACCATTCCATGGCGTCATCACCAGTACAAGAATCCATCACAGGGCCGGCAATGCCACGCAACAGTGGCCAAGGACAAGGAGCCACGCCAACGACTGTGCAACAACTGTATCTACATATTGACACACTCCTGTAACCCCTCCTCCTTGTTCTATAAAAGGAGAGGGACAACGAACAACCAATCGATCGAGCACAGAACAAGAAACAACCCACGCACTCCATACTCCACGATATTGGCACTCTGACTCAATCACCATCGTCTGGGACTTGGAGGCCTAGCCTCTTCTCCCAACCTTCTTGTATCCCCTACTACTCGCAGTCCGGTGTAGGATAATACATTGCACGCACCATCTTTGTTGGACGTACGGTCTTGTGATCGGAACCAGGATAATTTCGCGTCATTGCATTACCTTCTGCATCAACCATCAGGGGTGGGAACACAACGCATTTCTGGTTGGTGTCGGGACCACGATTTCCACACACCGACAACGACATAGTGATCAAGCAGTCTCAGTAGCTGTGAAAGACAGACGATTCGAATTGATTTGTTAACCTTGCAAGGTGGACCTAAACACACGACATGCATGGCCACGACGGGTCCACACATTATCAACCGTTCTCATCAATCTCCAGTTTGTGTACAGAGCCTGCATCCCTTGGATACAAGCCTCCAACGGTCCCCAGAACGACGTCGTGTCTTGGCTGCACTTGTACCCACATGATGCACCAAGGGAATCCTATTCTAGGGGTGGCGGGGTAAAGCCACGCCCCGGTTCAATCAGGTACTAGGCTTACTTATTTCCATTAAATCTCTCAGCATGTGTTTAGTACGTTCAAAGACTTGACCGCAAACACTGACACCATTCTTACTAGACAGGCGGGCACCAATAAACCTCCAAAAAATGACTTTCCCATCCCCGCCCGTCATCCTTATGATTCCATCATAAGTAAAGCAATAAACTCATATAACTCACGAGCGACAGGAAATCACTCGACTTCTACCGGATCTTAGTTAAGCATAGCAGCTGACGACCTAGCATACTATTATTCAAAACATATGTACTAGGGCGTGCAACTAACGTTCCATTCAACTCCTATACTTAAATGTACAAACATAAACGCATAAATGTATTACATAAATTTTTAGAGAAAACCGGGTTATGCTCTGGGGCTTGCCTTCTTGCTTAACACCGGCCTTGGGCCGTTCCGAACTTTGGTATGGGTCTTGATTAGCCTCGATCACGTTCAAAGCTCCTTCGTGTTTCTCGTTCTCCAGCACGAGCGCGTAATTTCCGTTAGCGAGAATAGAATCTACACGAAATGCACATGCACATGATTTTATTTAAACATTTGCATAAACAAAAACTCGTTCTTGAACTTTAACAAAGGCATGGGTAGATTTGTGGCCATATTCACCTAGATATTAACATAAACTTATTTTATCTTTTATAAAAGTGGGATTGTATTACTAGTGGTTCTTCTTTTATTTTTATTTTGATGGTGATTGTGTACATATATATATATATATATAAAAGCTTTACACAGTAGTACATAAAGAAAAATGGAAATAAAAGTATATAGGTGTGAGTGGCTCGCGTAGGATTAGATGATTATTTGATTAAACAAATTATCCCCTTATCCATTTTAATCATTTAATCGACTTTAGATAGTAAAAATACTGTATTTAGCTCTACTATTTACTGAGCGTGGCTAACATCATTACTGATCTACCATAAAAAGTTGATCTTATTTTACTAAGTAAATATGTTACTAAAAATCATTTACTACAGCAAAGCTAGAAACTAAAACAAATGAAAACCAGTACTTAGACATTATTTTTGGGCTATGTTTCTACAGTGGACTAGGAATTCACTAGGAAGAAACATATCCAAAATTTAGCCCTATAGCTTCTCTGTAGCTCCAGTTATCCATTAAAGTGATTAAACATTGATTGATTTTTCATTTATAAACTACACAGAAAAAGTATATTCATGATTTGCCAAAGTTGTAGATCTCGGTTCACTGTTTCCAAAAAAAAAATTAGTTTGCATTTTTATGAGTTTTTTGTGATTTGTAATCGAATTTACAATTTCATTGTTTTTTATTAAAAACTTTAACTCATGCTTTACAAACAAGTCCTTGGAGTTTTAGGTTAGGGTCCCTTCAAGTTTTCAATTCCTTGCAATCAGGTCCTTCGCCGGCCGGTGGCTCGGGCGGCCAAAATTCCGGCGATGTGGGCCTCTATCCGCGACGGGATCTAGCTAGGGGGCACCATGAGCTTACAATGACTCTGAAAAGTGACTTTGAGGGGTCGGAGGTGGCCGGTAGGTGGCTCCCCACGGCGGCCTGGCTCGGGCGGCCGCCGGCGAGCGTGCATCGGTGGCGTGGAGCCCGGGGGAGCTCAGAGAAGTGGCCTGGAAGCTTTGTGGAACTTCGGTGAGTGTTCTAGTGGGCTCAGTTTGGGCGGAGGTGGAGCGGAGCGGCCTGCCCTCGTGGAGGTGGTGGCCGGCGGCGATGGTGATCGGCGAGGAAGGCTCGGGACGGTCGGTGAGAGAGCCAGAGGGGGTCAGGGAGATGCGGTGGAGCACGGGGAAGGTGCTGGTGGGGCTCGCTCGGGCTGGGGTGGTGCGGAGGGGGCTGCCCACGGCGAGCCGAGCGGTGGCGGCGGAAATGGCGCCGGAGCGAGTTCGGGCGGTGATGGGGAGCACTGGGGGCTTCGGGGCAGCCTTTTATAGGCGCTAGGGGAGGGGAGGAAGCTTCGGGAGCGCCCGTCACTGTCAGGGAACATGTGTATATGTGTATATGGAAATGTGCCGTCGCATGCGTTATGGGCTATGGGTTTTGACGAGTTGGGCTTTACCTGGACAACAACTATAGAAAGGAAACTGCAGCAGCAGAAGAAAAAGGATGAATTATTCAGACAACAGCTTCCGTTCATCTTCCTCGTCTGGTCTCTCCTCTCTAGCCATCTCTAGGTTTAGAGTTATCTTCCTTTCCCAATTCTAATTCTCTATTCCTCCTCCCAAATTGCTCAGCTATACTCGAGACCTCCCTCTCCCTGAGGTCGTGTACTCCGATCTGTATCTGAATCGTATTGCTACTTGTATCCAACCTTGGTTCTGTTGATTAGTGGTGGTGGTTGCTAACAATTGGTATCAGAGACAGTCGAATCCCAGGATTATTTGGGCAGGAAGATGGCGAGGAAGATTATTTCTGGCAGCTGGAGTAGCCAGCAGTCGAATCTATACAAGGGCAGGACCGATGAGGAGGACGCCTACCAGGTGTTCGATGAAATGTTAACAAGCGAATTTGACAACTGGAGGCCACCAAATCGCATCCTTGAGGTTACTGTCCATAAGGCTTGCTACCCCATCACTGAATCTCTTCTTTGTCAAGTTTTTGGTCCATTTGACGTGGTGGAGGAAGTCTATCTGCGCAAAGGATTGGACAAGGTGGAGGCTCGAGTGGCATTTCAATCTAAGCAGGAAGCTTCAGATGCTTTTGGGGCATTACATGGCCGGTGTGTGTATAATGGTTGTTGTCGGATGGAGATCAAATGGGCGTTCTCTCAGGAATCTGATGTTTTTGTGGTTACAAGCAATGGCTGCACAACTGTAAGTTCGTCTTCATCGTTGTTGCCATCTGCAAGTGTTGCTATGTCCACTCTTGACACTGTCAGCTTCGAACTTGTGGATGCTACTGGAAATGGAGTACACACAGAGGCGACTGTTGTTAATGTGGCCATGCTCTGCAATACTGATGACACTATTGTCCAACACGTGGTTATTTCAGAAATTGTATACCGTCATGTGGTTGATGAGCTCCAAGCTGAGGTGTCAAACAATGAAAAGATGGCCATCCCCGATCCTGACCTCGGTGTTGTGGCATCATCCATCAGCGACATTGTGCCCAGCGATGTCAACGTTTGTGTGGCCACCAACTGTTTGACTAAATGCTTGAGCTACGCCAAGGGTGTTCCAGAGTTCATGGTCTTGCAAGGCGCTTCACCAACATCAACATTGTCCTCTCAGCTTCTCATCGGCAACCCGTTGAACCCTTCTATTGACTTCTTGGCATTTCTAGAGCATGTCACTCTAGATGCACTACGGGCGTTTGGCAAAAGGCAGCACAGCCCAACCACTGCTCCTGGTGAGAAATTGATGCATGGTATGTTTAGGATTGCTAAGTTTCAGATCAAGGAGATAGCAATGGTTATGTGGCCATTGCCGGTGAATTTTCTCAAGTGGGAAGTATGGCCCCCACCTATGCAAGTGCAGTTCATTGGAGGTAGTGCTGAGATCCAACTGACACCGTGGCCATCTTTCGAAATGGAGGATTGGGTTTCTGTTTTGTGTTTCGGTTTGCTTAGGAAACCTCCATGGCCACTTACAGTTCGTCGAGGTTGCAAACGTGTGGTAGCTGTAATGGTGGAGATTCAGGAGTACATGCTGATCATATCAGGAAGGAAAGAGTATGAGCCATGGGATCCTGAAACAATGGTGCATAGCTCCACTTGCTTATTGTTGATGTATGACTGTGATTTGTTCCTCCACAAGGCAAATAGCAGCTTCTTCTTGAGAGGTCTCTGTGAGATTCTAAACTTATGGGAATTGTTGGTGAGAAATGATTTAATCAAGGCACAATTTCAGTGGTGCAGTACCATGTGTTCTGAGTTTTCTATGGTTGACAGCAAACAATGCACAAGCAAATGCTCAGCTGTGCAGAGAGAGGTTCCATGCTTCCTATATTGGACTTATAGAGCAGCAAGATTCTTTAGTGAAGCGACAAATTCTGCAGTTTTACTGTTGTATCACACCATTATGTTTCCACCAGAGAAACTTGATGGGTTCTTGTCTAGTAGAAATGAGGTGCAATCATTTTGCGATGCAGATGGCTTGGGTTTCACATTTCCACTGTCTTCTGAGGGTTCTGGTTCTGTCAACACAATGTATAGGCTTGCATGCAAACTTCTCAGACTATCACATCAAAACTTATCTATTCAGTCAATGTTGATAAGTATAGAAGAAAATAGAAGCTCTGAGGATATCATCTTATCTTTTTGCCTTCAACTATTAAGAATTCTATGGGATCCAAGAGCCTGGGAGCATATGTTGTTTTTCAGCAATTTTCAAGCTCTGAAGACACCATGGGATCCGGGTGGTAGTGAGCTCTTGTTTGATGGAAATGATGGCTCAAGGTTTCTCAAGTTTTGTCTACGGTTTGCCAGCAAGCGTGCTATACTCATCATTTAGCATAACGAAGATCTGGTTCAGTTCTGGATTTCATCATTTGCACTTGGAGCACTACACGTTTCAAGCTATGGATGGCTCATGGTATTAATCAGAGCTAGGGCGTCATTACTCTTGGATACCAGTGGAATTACATTAATCTTCCAATATATCGACTTGAGGGCAAGTCGAATCTTAAGAAGGGGGGAATGTCAGGGAACATGTGTATATGGAAATGTGCCGTCGCATGTGCTATGGGCTATGGGCTTTACCTGGACAACAACTATAGGAAGGAAACTTCAACAGCAGAAGAGGAAGGATGAATTATTCAGACAACAGCTTCTGTTCATCTTCCTCGTCTGGTCTCTCCTCCCTAGCCATCTCTAGGTCTAGAGTTATCTTCCTTTCCCAATTCTAATTCTCTATTCCTCCTCCCAAATTGCTCAGCTATACTCGAGACCTCCCTCTCCCCGAGGTCGTGTACTCCGAACTCCGATCTGTATCTGAATCGTATTGCTACTTGTATCCAACCTTGGTTCTGTTGACTAGTGGTGGTGGTTGCTAACAGTCGCGTGCGAAAGAAAATGCATTTTTCCATCTGTATCTGAATCATATTGCTACTTGTATCCAACCTTGGTTCTGTTGACTAGTGATGGTGGTTGCTAACAGTCGCGTGCGAAAGAAAATGCATTTTTCCTCTCGGACCATTATAATTTTACATATTTCCAAACTGTGAACAGGGGAGGGGGAGAGGAGGGGTTTGATCTCATTTCACCAGCGATTTGAAAATGATTTCGCGTTGAAACTTCAAACACTGTCAAAACAAAAGTTGTGCAAAAACTTATTTCCTACAACTTTCATATTGAAGATTTTTTATTTAAGCCCTAAATTACAAACAAAAAGTGTTATCTTTAAATCTAATTCAAATGATCTTTAAATTTAAATTTCGAATTTAAATTCCATTGAACTTTTTTTTGTTCTAGTTATGGTTTAGCATTAGCAATGTGATGGTCATGTTCATGCTCATGCTCACTATATCAAATTTAATATTTGAAGTTTGCTTTGGTAAAAGTAGGTTTATTTATGAAGTCAACCTTTGGTTTGACTTAGGTCAAACTTGTAATTAGAAGTATAAAGTTGCTCCAATTTGTTTAATTTGAACTCTAATTAATTGGATTGTCACAACCATATTGCACAATGCTTTACAGATAAAATCCATAAAGTCTGTAAAAGCCTTTTGACAGCTTTAATGGTCATATATATGCATCGGATGATGCAAGATGTGGAACTATATCCTTAATCTGAAATCAGGTTGCTCTAAATCAAGGCACAAGGTCGTTACTTTTATATTTACTTCCCAAATGATACAACAGAAATGTACAGTTTTTTTTCTTTTACATACACTTACATGTCAAAAAGGTATACCGCCTGTTCTCAAAAGATAGCAAACAAACAAAAGGTTACATCATAAGAAGCCGTCTATGGTACAATGTCCTTAGACCTATGCTACAGCTTCGCGTTCCCGGGAGTACATATACCGTACAGGTTTTTTCTACCTTTCTTCACAACAAGATTAGCACTAACATTTCCTCAAAAAGGAAGAGAGAAGCACTAACTGAAACACAGTAGCTTGTTTCCAAGGATACATCATATGAACTCGGACGTTTACCTATCTTTCGGGCCATTCATTGAGGTGGCCATGGAAAAGATTGCTCAGCTCAACTTAAAAACCTTCTGAGATGAACAACGTGTTGTAAGTTCCTCAGAATTAGCATCATATAATCAAGTCAGCAACCGGTCATGGTGAGAGAGAAACTCTATAATACATGGGTATACTTCATCAATCGCCTGTGTATAAAACAGAAAGTGTGTCATTGCTGATATAATGAAAGCATGATGCAAAGATCCATCTCATAAAAGGTGGCACACTCAGGGCCTGTTTGTTTCCCTGAGGCTAAACTTTAGCCCCGTCACATCGGATATAAACACGTTAATTAGGAGTATTAAATATAGATTAATTAAAAAAACCCATTACATAAACAAGGACTAATTTGCGAGACGAATCTATTAAGCCTAATTACACTATAATTAGACAATGTAATGCTACAGTAAACGTATGATAATTATGTGTTAATTATAGTTTAATTAGACTTGTTAGGTTCGTCTCGCGAAATAGATATGACTTATGCAATTAGTTTTACAATTAATTTATGTTTAATACATCTAATTATTACTTATTTAAAGCTCTAAACTTTAGCACCTGGATGCAAACGGCACCTCAATTTGAACACCTCATGCTAGGTGTCAGGAGACAGAATACATACCAGTCGACCTCCAACCAAGTCATAATGTGCATAATGTGGGCCTTGTGGCTTTCCAAACACTATATACTTCACCTTGTGCTTCGGAATGAGTTTCAGAGTTTCTAGCAAATGGGAATTCAAGACCAACCCAAAATTAGTAACTTGCACACAGAAGCAATTGAGCTAGCAGAAGACAGATTGTCAGAGGCCATGACTACCTACCGTAAACGGCTTCTGGAGGGCAGATGAGATCTTTATCTCCAGCCAATGCGAGGACAGGGGTCTGACACTCTCGCAAATGATCCTTGTACGAGAAGGTTCCATTTCGATTGCATAGTCCACCTTCCCTAAAAGCAGTCGTAAGTTGCAGTACAACCTTTGCAGGTACTGTACCTGCAAATTGTATGATGGTATCAACTTCTATGAACATACACACCCTTGTAGACCCAAAATAGCAGTGATGCATAACATAGTAACCAGAAATATTACAGAACTCATTGTATAGAACCACACCTTGTAAGAATGCAAGAGAGCAGAACAGAAATGCTATACATCAAGATAACACTGTGCGTAATGAAAGACTACTTACAGAAGTTGTTGAAAACAAGCTTAGACAACAATTCCGGGTGCATCATGTCCTGAGCTGATATTTGAGGATTAAGCCAGGAAAAAAGATATGGTGGACCAGATGCCCACGGATATGCTGCTGCCAACAATGTACCCAATGGGACAGCAGGGACATTAAGAGCTTGTGCAGGATGAGCCTGACAAACAAACTCATCAGCCTATTTTTATTGAAGAAAAATATTGAAGGAATCAATTAAGTAGAGATGCTCATAAAGTCATCTCAAGCTGCCAGTTTGTTTTACTCACAAGAGGCAGTAGCAACTTCAGCGACGAATTGGATGTAGTATAGTCAACAGAAGAAGCCAAAGTAACAACTGCTGCTAAATTTGATGGAACTCCTTCAAAACCTTGGAAATTTGGGGATAATCAAATAATATATGGTAATAAAGAATCAGATATTGAAAGGCAGTAAGTTCTAAATAATTATATTATTTCTCAACAAATGGACAGCTTGAACTTGCATTCTAGCATATAAAAGTATCTATATGTTGTTCGAAAACCATTATTACAGAACATGCTTACTAGCCGCAGTTAATCAAATAGCACTATACATTTGTAAGTCAAGTGAAGAAAAAGAAGGGAAAGAAAGAGGGGGCAGAATGCTGCATGAAAGCTCAGACAGAAGAAAGATCTGTGTCTCACCAGATCTCGACAGCATTGCATATAACAAAATTCCACCCATTGAATGTCCAATTGCAAGCAACTTCCCATCTTGTGTTTTGCTATGCTGTCTAATGTACTCTACCTGTAGAAATAGATGGTAAACTTGACAATATTCCATGAAAAAATAATGATTAGAGTACTACAACAAGATCTGGCAGCAATTCGACAAGTAACAATTTAGAAAAGAGCACGTCCACCCACCGCAGCAGGTATATCCTCCTCCAGGTAATGGTCGAAGTCCCAATTATATTCAGTAGTTAGATCCATCTGTGTTGCTACAAAACGCTCCCATGAGTCCAACTGGTCCTGGAAATTCTTTAAAAGACGTAGACTTTCTTCTCTCACTGGACCAATAATGGTAGAGCTCTCTACCATTTCTGAGAGAACAGAAACTTTGTCAGTGATCTCATGAAAATTTCCATTTACTACAGCCTCTTCCATGAGCTTTGATATTCGATCAAAAAAATTAGAAAGCTCTGCAAGTAAAGGTGGTTCATCCAAAGCAACTATTACAAGGTCATCGCAGTCACTAGCATAGCCACCAGAACTCTGAAGGGAAGCAGCGAAATGTACTCTGTTTATCGAGAGGCTGAACACCACCAGAGGCATCCTCAAAAGTGATTGAGCCAGATGTAGCAGAATTTTCATATTCACGCATACTTAGACCAGCACCTCTTACTTCAACTATCCATGTGTCAAATCCTTGGCTAGACATGTGACGGGCAAATGAAGCCTGGAGGAAAATCAATAGAGCAATGTAAAAGAGAAGCTAGATAAAACCAGTCTTTTTAACAAGGTGTTAGATTAATACAAATACATTGCTGCTTAAGAGTTTCCACTATGCGCACAGTTGTCAGAAAAGGTATGGCAATATTGAGAACAAAAATATTAGTCCTCTTTGATACTGTCCATATGTTTTGTTCCTCAATGCATACACACTTCTTATTCATGAGCTTCAATGATACAGCCAAAGAAAGTAGGGCCAGAGATGGGAATAGAGTTGCAGGTGCATTTAGCCAAATGCAACAAGTGAGAAATTTATACAAGCTTGTTTTTTGCTCTCTGGAACAACATGGAAATTAGTTCTGGATTAACTTCCAACTGAAGTTAGTGAAGAGAGAACAGAGGACATATGCGGAACATACAGTATGTATACAAGATGCAGGGAAACTGAGAAGGAACAATTCTGGCAGTACATGAATGACGCAGAGAGTGGGCAAATTCAGAAGTGCATGAGCATGAATATTAACAACAATATGCAGAAGTGGATGGTGCAGGGACGCAGGGTTACTGCTGGTCAATGAAGATTCAAGTTTATGGAAATGGAAGAGCTGAAAGATGATAAGTATGTTGTATGCTGCTGAATAAAAGATGCAACCTACATAACTCATGACAAATTATTGCCCCCCGAACTCACTAGCCCCATCAAAGAAATTGCTCCTGAATTCACTAGCCCCATCAGAACTCCAAACTAAAACTAACATTGATCGGATAACATTACAGCACCCTGTACGAATCAGATTCTAAGCACATCGCCTGCACAACACTGCAGATCACATTTCAAGTTTGTAAGCACAACCGCACATGTGTTCATTTCAAGTAGTAAACAGATTCTCCAAGATACAAGGAATAGGAAAGTGGAGTTCCTACTCACCCCTGGAGAGAGGTCGAAGCCGATGGCGTTCGTACCAACCCCAGACAGCAACATCAACGGGTGATTCCTTACAGGAGCCTGAACGCACACGAGCAAGCCAAATCAAATCAAGCACGGCTCTCTCGCTCTCACGAAGAAACCAAATCAAACCAAACCAGCCGAGCTAGCACATACATTGCGGGGCGGCCTATACCGCCAGAGCGCGAGGCGCCACCCGGCGCCGTCGACGGGGGCGTAGTGGAGCTCGTCGGCGGTGCAGACGGGCGGCTTGGCCGGGCGCGAGGGGGAGATCGAGGAGGCGGAGGACGAGAGGGAGATCGGGGGCGAGTCAGCGCGGATTGGGGCGAGGGCGCGACGGCGGGGGTGAGGGCGAGGGGGGAAGGGGGCGTCGCCGGAGCTGCGGCAAGCGGCGGCGCCGGCGAGGGTGGCGGGGATTGGCTGGAGAATCATTGCTCGCGGTTGCCGTTTGGGACCCTTCCGTGTCCTTTTGAAGGTGGCCCTTTTTTTTCTTTGCTCCGATTGGAACAAAATCGCTTTGGTCAAATCAAATTACAATCCCTTAATAGTTGTAATAAAAAACAGTTTTATGTACAGAGTATTTTTTTGTTTCCATGAACTTTATTTTTAAACTAATTTCTTTTGTGAAGTTGGTAACGTACTAAGGTTTATTGTGCTAGAATCTCTACGTACGGATTTGAGTTCTCGACTCAATATAAATATCATATTTTTAAAAGATTTTAACCGTATTATGTTTTCAATGACAGGTGATATGTATGTCCGTCCACAACTATGAGTTTATAGTGACTTCATCAATTTTGATATTTCTTAATACAATGTTTCATACGTGTTACTAGAGATGGTTTACATTCATATATTTTATAAAGGTAAATAGGTGTGTAAACCGATGTATGTGTGTTGCTCTCTTTCTCCAAATATCATTGCCTCATTTCCCATCCGTGAGAGTGGACATAAATAAATCTCGAATTGACAAAGAAAAATTAGGATCTCAATGTTATAGCCGGATCGCCCATTATTATATTAAATTAATAGCACCATTAACAAGCACTTGTATTGAGTAGCATTCAAACTCAGATGAATATATATGTTCATGAGAAATCTAAACTAACTAAACTATGCACATATATATATATATATATGTTTTTTTCTCCAATCTTTTTCAGCTGTTGCTATTGGCCGTTAGATGGGTAGCAAATACTCCTAGAAAGGAAGAACAGAAGTTGCGCAAGGCGTCGCGGGAGAGATGCAGGCGCCATGCAACGATACGAAGTTCTCAATTCGCAATGCAACGAGCGACGGCACGTAGATAAGGCGGAATTTGGATGAACGAGCATGATGGTTTATCGATTAGGTCAATTCTAGTGCACAATTTTATTACACGCTTATCTAGATCAGAAATTAAATAACTGAGTTAAAAAAGTTTTACGGCGATGAAACTCCTCTCTCATATAATTTAATGCTATGAAACCTCCGTGAAACCCACTTAGACCGGCCTTAGTATATGTCTTCGGTAAAATTTTGATGGTTCGATTTCTCCTATTTTTTATAAACCGAGATAATGTGGACTGAAGTTATTTTACAAAACATGATAAAAATAAGCTAGAGATCTGATGAAATCAGTTTCTTTTTTCTTCTCTAATATGACTTATCTAATGATGAAACCCGTCTTAAGAAAAGCCCTACGAAACCCTACTTTATTACCTCATTTGGCTTAAATTTCACCGTGGAAATTGCTATTTTATCCGGATGGAGATTGAGCGCGTCCCTTCTCCGATTAAGTTTGCGGTTAGGACGTTAGGTGTGCCGATTGAGTTTGGAAGCGCAAGTTATTTTGCTGTTGGAGTGGTTGGTCGTTACACGTTAGGGAGGGAAGGTGGCAGGAGGAGCGCGACAGCAACGACGGGATGAGACGCGAAGGCGATCCAGCGATGGCCGCGCCACGCGGAGCGTTAGAGGCCAGGCCCCACACGGCATGTGGATAAGGCCAACGGGGGCCACGTCAGCGCGGCTTCCGGACGTCGCGTGGCTGGTGTGGGGTTGTTCAACGGCACGTGTTTGACGTTTCTCTTTTGACGTTTAGGACAATGTTTGGGGGTCAAACATTGGAAATATAAATCATCAATAACTTTTAAGTTGTTGAGTTTGTAAATGTGAAAACTATATGAATAGATTTGTCTTCAAAAATACTTTCATAAAAGAATACATATATCACTCTTTGATAAATATTTTTATAATAACAAGAGGTCAAAGTTGTGTTTTGGAGACCGTGTCGCTATCCTAAACGTCAGTTTTTTCAGAATGGAGGGAGTATATGGCGCCATTAGTCGCGCCCACGCCGAAGCGTGAGACCCCCGCGGCGCGCCCTGCTTCTTCAGCACCGGCGTCGGCGTCATTGGGTTAGCGGCCGGAGTTAGGGAGACGGGTTAACCGGGGAGATCCGATGCCGGCGGCTCTAGAAGAAGGGTTCAGGGCGATGGTTGGCTCGACGGAGGGCGACGGACGCCGGGCGGCGAGGGCGGAGGAGGCGGCACCGATCGGTTAGCGTTGGCCGCGGCGGTGGGCGGCAGCGGAGGCGGCGGGACGGCGGTCGAGGAGGCGCCGGGGGCACTAGATGGAGGAGGATGGAGAAGGAAGACGACCGGAGGAGGAAGGTCGCGCGGTGCGCTAAAGCGTGACCGGTCGCGGGTTATCCCGCTCCTTCTCTTTTGGGCACTATTCCCGATGGGTGCATCCTACATTGATGAGTGCATGGACAATACACGAGTGCCGCGGCGGGCCAATACGTTAACAGCATCTAGCACCCAGAATAATTAGTTTTGAGCATAAAAATTAAAAAGTAATGCTCCAACGGTGTCTAATTCCGTTCTTAATTCTTTCCACGTATCTAATACTGACTCTCTGAGTCAAATCTACTCCCCTCTCCGAGCTCCTAATACCCCATGGAAAAAAAGGTGGAGAAAAAAACTCTCAATAGCCCACGGAAAAAGGATGGAGAAAAAAATAGCGAGTGACTGTTCACCACCGGAAAAAAGATCAAACTGCGGCCCCGCAATGGATGATGTTGCTGCTTTTAAATCTATTTTTTGGAACTGTTGGTTTGTATGGTATTTTTTTTCCTCTCAATAATTTTTAGCAAAGTCCCAAAGTATTCTGGGACTTTATGTTTTAGCGACTCTTATTTATGCTCTAAAGGTGTCTAACGATCGGAGACGTAGCTAATTGACTAGATTATCTTTTCTACGTGGAAGGGTAAAACGAGGACAGAGTCCTACCCAGTGACCAACAAATCATCCGTCTATTTCACGTAGTCCAAGAATATGAGAGATGAACAGGTGGGATCAACAATTTATTTAAAGAAGAGAGAACATTAATTAGTATTATTTTGCTTCTCTCGCTTCCATATCAGCTAGCTACATAGCTAGTACTATTGGAGACGCTCTTTTTTTTTGAAAACTTAGGCAGTATAACTTAGTCATTTAAAAAGGAGAAGCAAAATTACAATTATAAAGTCAATATTACATAAATGATGAAAAGCTCAAAACCACCGTGGTGCAACATGTAAAAAACAAAAGGCCACTCATCACGCCACGCCGTAGCTCGGATTCTCATTTCTTACTTGATCGGCACTACCGATTTTCCCTCAAACACTAGACGATTCCTCTCCTTTCACAAGTTTCAAGCCGTGTAGATCATTACAAACGCTGCTTGACGTTTCTATTCATTTGCTAATCCCTGCAGAGACTTGTTCCACCAATCTTCCGATGACATGTTATTCGCAGGTACCTGGATTAACCTGTTAGTCCAGTTCGAAATTCGGAACCAGACCTCTTGTGCAAAAACACACTGAATACAAAGGTGGACCATTGTTTCTTGTGCCTGATCACATAGGGTACAAATTGGATTGCAAGAGCAATGGCGCTTAATCAGCTTGTCTGCAGTCAGTAACTTGCTCTGTACCAAAAGCCAAGCAAAGAAAGATGATTCCCCTCCACCCTGGCTTTCCAAATTGACTTGGCGGTAAACGAACAGAAGGCCCCTCTCAACTACACCTCGAATGCTGATTTTGCTGTGTAGCCTCCATTAGAGGTCCATTTCCACACAATCTAGTCTGGTTGATCGGTCAGCCGAACCTCCTCTATAAGTCCCCACAAACTCATAAACTCAGCCATCTCCTCGCTCATACTCGTCCTCCACGGTCCCATTGTCCAATTATCATTCATGAGATAATCATGGACAACATTTCCTTTCATCCAAGCAAGCTTGTATAAGCTAGGTGCTATGTCCCTCGGGGCTTTTCCCTCCAACCATGTTGATTCCCAGAACAAAGTCTTTTTACCATTCCCATCCGTAACCTGGTGCTTGCTCTAAAAAACTTATTGTCAACCTCATTGCAGGGCACTTCACCCCAACCCATGGCCTCTCTTCCTCTGCCCATCTGTACGACAACCACCTAAGCCGAACTGTTGTACTGAACAACTCCAAATCCATAACCCGGACCTCCCAATTGTTTTGGCCTTTTCACCTTTGTCCACCTTACAAGACAGTGACCACCATTGGCCAATGTTGGTGGTCGTTACGGCACGTTTTCGACCATCAATACTCGGGAATAAAAGAGGTTGTATGTGACATTCCATGCATCTAGATTTATTTTTAATAAAGTTCCATGAGTTTTGGTGTGTATCACTTGTGGAAGAATAATAACGACAAATACGCGCTACAGGGGTCGGAATTGACCGATTTGGCCGAACAACACGATTCGGCCGGCAGCGAACCACAACCGGGAAGCCGTGCACATCAGTGGTGACCAAATGACGACCGTCCAAGCCACTTGAACGACCGCCACATCATCCCTGGGCCAAAACAACACGAAGAACATCAAGGAGAAGCAGCCCAGAAGGTCCAGGAGAAAGAGGTGGTGCAGGGGGCATGCTTGGGCCACAGGCCCAGTTCAGCCGAACCCATAGCCTTCGGCCGAACCGCCCCCAGCTGCCAAACCGACCAAGGAAGCAAATCTGAGTCATCCAGCACTCAAGGCGGTGGATCCTAGGGTTCGGCCGAGCTGATCTGTTCGCCCGAATCCCCGGGATTCGGCCGAACCGACCTCCTGCCGCCTCAAGCTTCCTTAGCTGCCACTCAAGCTTCACCGACTTGCTCACACTATAAATGGAGGTGTCCAAGCCCCGGATCAACACACACTCAAGCCAAGGAGCTCATATCCAATTTATTCTAGTAGAGTTACAATAGTTTTGTTGGGAGTTAGAGCTGAGTCGAGCTGTGCCTCGGAGGTTCCGGAGTCGTCTTCAGAAGCTCTGGTATTAGCTCTTGTATCTTTTTCATTTCTTTTGTAGACTTTGAGTTATTAATATAGTTTATCTTTGTCATCTTGTCTGAGTTATTTATACTTGCATCTACTTTATTCTAGTTGCAAGTATTTCATGTTTAGAATATAGTTGGTTGTAGTTCTTGTTCTTCTAGATCCTGTTTAAGTCTTTGTCTTAACTGGTTCTTCAATTCTGTTTAATATTACTGGTGAACTGTCACTGGGGTATTGATAGGGTTGCTTGCTCTGGCTAGTAGAGTAAGTAGTTGTTGGATAGTGTAGGAGTGGTTCCTAGACTAGACAATAGCCTTGGATTGACTGTGTTGCAACGGAGGTGTTAGCCATTAGGTGGTGACAGTCCTATATGGTCTTCGTAGTCCATCACGTTAGTCCCGGCCTGCAGAAGTCCCCAACGGTTATTAGCAACACACATTCTCATCCCTTTCTGCATGTTGCTGGTTCCATTTCCCGACGTTAAGACAATAGAGTTAACCTTGACCTTTTAGAGCCGATCTCTCAACTCCTGTATTTCTAACCCCGAGTAACCCAGATAGATAAAGTACCCAGGAAACCTATATCTCTTCTCATTGTCCTCTCAGCTAGCGAATCCTTCTCTCATCTATCCGAGTCCCCTTGAGCTGTGTGTCACGGTATATCCACTCTTATCCAATACCGTTATCCCCTGTATTGTTAGTAGTGTACCCTTCTCTGATAGTCTCGAATACATGTTTACTAGTGCTCTTGCCAAAGCTTCCCAGTGGAAATATAAATTACGATACCTCGGATTACTCCCTGGTGAAGTGCTACAACGGTAATTCTGTGCGCTTGCAGAATATTTATTTATTTTACTGAGCCATAAGAAAAACCACTGAAACACTCCTTGCACCAGTACTGGGATTCACGATCCTGATATTGGATCGTAAGAAGTGTCAACAAGCATTTCTGGCGCCGTTGCTAGGGAAGTAATTGACTAGATTACTTTTAAACACTTATCTCGGGCTATCTTAGTTGAGTATACCACTACTCAAGCGTGTTTATCCTTGTTCTATTTTGTTGGTCTTGTGAAGCAGAGCAGTCCATGACTGGTTTCCAACTACCGTCAAACTATCAAGAAAATCCTGAGTCTCTTGTGAGGAAAGTGCGACCTCGTGTTGTGCCTCCTCATAAAGCAACTCATTCCGACGAACCCAGTCCTTCCCGTCGTTGACCCGGCTTAATCGAGGATGGCAAGCAAGACGATCCGCAAGTTCTCTGCTCCATTGAGTGAGAATGTGCGAGTCAGACCAGCTCTGCTAGTCGGAGATGGTAACTTTGAGCTCAAGCCAACCCTCATCAACATGGTGCAGGCTAGCCCATTCTGTGGCAAGCCACATGAGGATGCCAACGCACATCTTCAGCATTTCTTGGAGATCTGCAACACCTTCACCATACGCGGGGGTAAGTATCGATGCCATTCGCCTTCGTTTATTCCCATTCTCATTATTAGGCAAGGCAAAACAATGGTTTTATGCTACCCGCGAAGCCATAGATTCATGGGATAAGTGCACTAACGCATTTTTGCTGAAGTTCTTTCCGGTTGGGAAAACCAACGCCCTCCGAAATAAAATTGCTAGTTTCTAGCAGTTAAAAGATGAAACAGTCCCGGAGGCATGGAAACGCCTCCAGGACTATATTTCTGCTTGTCCTCACCATGGTACGCAGAATTGGTTCATCATCCAAACATTTTACCACGGGCTTAAGAGCTCCGTCCGTGAGTATTTGGATGTTGCTGCTGGAGGTTCCTTCTTCTCTCTTGAGGAGAACCGTGCAAAGGCCCTCATCGAGAAGATGGTCAAGAACCAAGGTTGGATCGATGATCGTGCCCAACCATAGACCCGTGGAGTTCACTAGGTTGAAGCTCTGGACATGCTCACTGCCAAGATGGACCTCCTGATGAAGAAACCGGAGGCCCCTGCTCAAGAAAGGGTGCAAGCCATGGACGCTCGCATGACGTGTGAGGTCTGTGGCAATGCTGGCCGTTCGGGGAATGGCTGCCCAGAAACGCGAGAAGATGCCCACTACATCAACAACACCAACAACAACGGGTAGCGTCAGAATAACTACGACAATTAAGGCTGGAATTCGCGCCCAAACCTCCCTTTTGAGAGGCCTCAACAAGTGAAGGATCGAATCGGCGAACAGAGAGGGGGGAGTGAATCGGAGCCGATAAAAATTCTCTCCAAATAGTGAACTCGGCCTATATCCCAAAATCACTTCCAACGGCGACCAACTCACCTCCTAGCCAAATCCACGAAGTCAATGAAGTACTTCTGGACCTAGGAACAAGTTCACAATCGACTCAACTAGCTCCACACAGCAGAAACCACAACTCGAAGCTCAGCGTAACACACAGACGAAAACAGGTCAGACTGGATGGACAAACCGGTCAGACCGGATTTGCTCAGAAGCTTCCAAGAACAGAACTGCAGCCTGAACAAATGAGCTTGAAACACTAAAAAATAACAGCCAGGGCAAAACCTATTCAAATCACAACTAGGACCTAGAAGAACGGCACTAAAAGCCCCAGCACGCCAAGCCTTTCACCTCCGGTGCCCGGACGGTCTACTCGTTCTTGCCTCGTTTCTTGACTCGGCCGCTCCCAATGTACCGGCTCCGATCATCTTCATCCACGTTGCCTTGCTTGTTCTTGCACCATGTGAACCGCACTTGATCCCATCGGCCATCAGGTCCCTCAAACCAAGCCTACTTGTCTCTCCACTCCTGGGAGGCCGCTCCGGAAAAGACCTTTCACGTTTGTTCTTCACCTGCACCAATGCAAACCAAGCCGCATTCTACACCTGTAATACTTGAGCCAAAGTAAACGTCAGTCCACACAACATTGTCAGTCACTCATCACTAGGAAGCGACCTTCCTCTTGGTCCCTCGGACACACATGGTCCTCAATCTCCCCCTTGATGAGTGCATTGACAACACTCAACACAAATCGATTGAAAAGAAAAATGGGGAAACGACTAAGACAAAAAAAACTCAATCAAGTGACCCAAGGCAATAAGCAAAGCCAAAACAAGGTCACTACCAAACCGGCTCCTCCAGAAGAGGCATAAGGGCTCAACACCACCGGCAAACTACAAAGCACAGCACAACAAACCAAAGGAGCTCCCCCTAGACAAATGCATACTCCCCCTGAACATGTGCATGCAAGAATTGAATTTCTCTGGAAACTTAGAACCAAACCGGTCTGACCGGATTCCAAAACTGGTCTGAACGGTTTTGCCCAGTTAGAACTCACCAAAAATTGAAAATGCAATGGAAATGCACAAGCTCCCACTCGACACTTGGAACAAGTTCTACACTTAGAGATCTTGTGCAAGGCCAGGGTAAAATTAATGAAAACATTAGTAAAAAGCTTGCTAATAATGACAAACTCTTGAAAGCATAGACTTAAGATTGGATTCATTCTCTTCTACTATAAAAAGTCAACTGAGCTTTAATAAAATGATAGAAACTCAAGTTGCTTAGTTAGCTGCTTCTTTACCTTCGTCTGTAGCGGGGAAAATTGCTGGGGAACCAGACAATTGCCCCCATGCAAAGGTTAAAGCGGTCACCACGAGAGGGGGTAAGACCACTTGGGACCCACCATATCCTAATGGTGAAGGTAAAAGGGTAGCCACTCCAGCCAGTGATACCGAAGAGGAGGAGGCCGCAACAGAACCTTAGAAAACCAGCCCTCAGAAGGAAGAAAGGACGTCCCCTCACGAATTCTATGATACGATTGTGCTGCCATTTCCCAGAAGATGTCACAAGCCAACGGTGGATGAACAGTTCAGTAAATTTGTTGTGGTAATTCAAAAACTCTATGTCAATATTCCATTACTTGAAGCTATGCAGGTTCCCACATACGCCAAGTATCTGAAGGACATCCTCAACAACAAAAGGCTAATGCCGACCACTTAGGTAATCAAACAAATAGAGGTGTGCAACGCAGCCATTTTGGATGACCTCCTAGAGAAGAAGAAGGACCCAGGATGTCCCACCATCGCGTGTTCCATTGGGGAGTGTTGGCGGTTGCTACGACACGTTTTTGACCACCAATACTCGGAAATAAAAGAGGTTATATGTGACATTCCTTGCATTTAGATTTAGTTCTAATAAAGTTCCAAGAGTTTTGGTGTCTATCCCTTGTGCAGGTACAATATCGATAAATACACGCTACAGGAATCAGAATTGACCAATTCGGCCGAACGACTCGATTCGGCCGGTTACCCTCCCCCCTAGCCGTACATGAAGCAAAGCACAACCGGGAGGTCGTCCACGTCAGCAATGATCGTGCAGGACACGTGGATCAGTGCCACATCATCTCTAGGCCAAAAACAACAAAAGTCCACCACGTACAAGTCATCCATGACAGCCCAGGACCAAAGGTTGTGCACGGGGGGCGTTCTAGGCTGAAAGCCCTGTTCGGCCGAACCGCCCCCAGTGCACGAAACCGACCCCAAGAGCAAATCCACCACGCCCAAGCTAAAGACGATGGATCCAAGGGTTTGGCCGAATCCCTACAGTTCGGTCGAACCCACTTTGGGCCGTGGAGCACTGACGTGGTGCATCTAGACGGTTCGACCGAACTAACCAGTTCGGCCGAACCTATCTAGTTTGCCCGAACTGGCCGGGGCACCCCCTCGGTGCCTTGGCCGGTGCTCCACCTCAACCGTCATTCCAAGCTATAAATAGAGATGTCCCCTTCACTTGAACATACACCACTTGGGAGCAAGTTCCATTCCTCTCTTTCAAGATGTAGAGTTAGGTTAGTCTAGCTGGGAGTTAGAGTCAAGGTCGAGCTTCGCTCGGGGTTCCGGAGTCGTCTTTTGGAGTTCTTGTAAAGCTCTTGTATATTTTCCTTTTCTTTATACAAGACCCTGAGTATTCAATATATTATCTTCCGCATTCACTTGAGTTATTTGTTATGCATTTATTTCGCGGATAATTGTGGAATGTCTAGCCTTGGTTATAAACTGGAGATATCTCAAGCATTGGAAGTATACAGGAATCCTTTCTTGTCTCGTTGTCCTCCCACTAGCTAGACTGCTCTTCTATCTCCATCATTTATCTTGGATTTCTCTTTGTGTGTGTCATCCGTATATCACTTCTATCATATCCTTTACCCAGCCTTGTTAGTCGGTGCTTTAATTTAGTAGTTGCATCCTTGTTTATTATCAATACTCTTTATCCAATGCTTCCCTGAGGAAATAAATATGATACCTTGTAATACTCCCGGGTGAAAGGCAACATCGGTATCCGGGCACTTGCAGATTTATATCTGTGTCGTATGAATACCAATAAACACTCCTTGCACCATTATCGGGATTGACAATCCTGATAGTGGACCGTAAGAAGTGTCAACAAGCATTTCTGGCGACGTTGTCGGGGAAGCAATTGGTGAAAGATATTGATAATTGACATTGGTGCCTACTAATTTAATTTACCGCTATCATTAGCAGGATTACCCCTGTTTGTTTGAGTGTGTTTCAAACAGGAGGTGAGCAGAGAGCCCAGGGTGCCCGATCATGCAGGATTTATCAATGTTTGCCCATGTCTGCTGCGACGTGTACGCAAGTTTTAGAAGAAAATTTTCTCACATGTATGTGTTTATATGTGAATATATATATATATATCATGTGCCAGAGGAAAGATTGTCGTCATGGAGGAAAAAGAAGATCAAATGTGACGGACGAACGACGTTGCATCACCACAATTCCATCTCAAATTGCTGGTAATGGCGAAAAAAAATCAAGGTATGTGAGATAGTCCCACTCATAGACTTTAAATTCTGAGTACCTACTAGTAGGTAGCCTATGCATTATCCTTTTAATTTTTGCATTATCCACTGCATGTTTGCTTTGAATCATTCAATTTCTATGCCTTCTTTTTGAATGGGTGGCTCCTCAACTTTGAACTGTATTCAGGCACTGTGCCTAGTCTAGATAGGTAGTAAAGCCTTTTTGCTGCCTGTTTATTCGATGTTCTTAGTCCAACTCATGGCAGCCCCTATTTTGTGTCGGTGATTCCCAAGCGTGGTTGGTTCACTGTCTATAGGGTTAAACGGGACTGACATCCGACCCTGCCTTTGGCAATGGATGATTAGTTTGCGCCATGACAAAAGCCAGGCTTAGAAATTCTTGCATTTTATCACCCCATTTTTTTCAAACCAGCTACATATTTCCCATCCTTGCATTTACATTCATTTGCCCCATCATTGCTTTGCATTAAAAAAATTAGTGACCATTGGTTTTAGGCCAAGGTGTGCATATGTCTGCAATCCTTGATTCAAGGCTAGTGGCCAAACCTCACCAGACCTAACTAGTTTCGCTCATCTTTGCGATGTTGCGCAAGGAAGGAGACGTAATCTACGCCTCCGCTCCTTTGCCGCTCAACTAGCTTGTTTTTGGGACCCATGGTTTCACCATTTTGCGCATAAGCTGGTTCCGCGGCATTCCACTAGTTGGCATGTTCGAGTGCCGACCCCCTCTGCCACACCGATATCCGTGTCTTTTTACATGGTGACATCAACACGGAGGAGGATTCAGCCACCTATGTGGAGTCATGTCGACGTAGTGCCATCACCGTTGCATCAATTCCGAAAGTCTTTATCATCAGATGCCAACGGTATGCACACTTAGGTACGTGAAAAGGTTTTTTTTTTTTGCTTTTTACCTGAATTAAAGCAACGTTCATAGGCTCATATTCAATCTCCATGTGAATATCCCTTGATGTTTTCATGCTACCTTTTGTCTATTTCGGTTTTCTTTGATTTGAATGTATGAACGTTAATACATTCATAAGCTCTTTAAATTAAGCATGGTGCTTAGGTTAATTAGCTTTCTTTAATCAAATTAGACATGGTGTCAATTTTGATTAATGAACCTTAGAGCAATACTTTTATAGATATTGGTTGCATGTGTGGACTAACCCCTGCAGAAAAATCATCAAACTTGAATGGGAAGTCCCCAAATCTACTACACACCGAAGATGAGTGACGATCATGGATAAATTTAAAGCCCAGGGTGGAATAATGTTCCCTGGTATGCACACTTCCTAGTACAATTACAAGTAACCTGGAACAGAAAGTTGCATCGTCCGAAGCATCCTCTCCGGATCGGACGGTGACAAGAACAATTGAAGAAAGGAGAAGTCCCGCTCACGGACTTAAAACACGAGCTCTCGCCACGAGGTAAACCGGTATGTATCCCATATTTCCCCTTTCAAAATTTTAATTCCATCACTGCATTTGCATATTTCCCTTTCCAAATGTGAATCAACCTTGCATTAGAATTCAGAGAGAGCAAAATGGATATTTTCTTTTCGGTGCAATGGGTGGTTAGGCTCATCTCTCTAGTTTGGTCCAGCCTACTCCTGTGCCCAAATGTGGACTAACCTGCAGGGTTATGTCAAGGAAAGACCGGAGGAGTACACTCAGCCAGGTACACCATTCATTTCCAAATCCCTTCATCCTATGCCAACTATTCCATCTGCAACATCCTTTCACCCTGCACTCAAAAGCATGCACACCCAGCCATCCAGAGCAAAACTTCATGAAAACCCCACACTTGGTCAGTTCGGCTGAGGGTTTCACCCTTGATCGATCCTCACCTGCACCTTCTACCACGAAAATTGCCCAACCAGCACAAAAGCATGGTCTCCACCACTCCACATGCTTGCACACTTCATTCAATCACAATCTTGGCAGCATGAGAGTGGTGTGATCACTTGATCCTTTGGTCGTATTATCCAAACATCCTATCCACAAAATCCACTAAAGTTCTCATGCCTAAATGCTGGAGTGGTTCGATTGAACCATGGTGTTCAGCCGAGTTTCCCCTCCTCTCACTCTCCTATGGATGACACTCTGGATGCATAGAGGAAGCTCGCTCCAATCAGGTTTGCACTAGTCCAACTCCTGAGTACCCTTCTCTCTCAATTCTATGCAATGTTTGATTCACTTGCATGAATAAAAACATAAAAACAACAAAAATATTTCATTTTTCCTTGATCATTATGCTGCTTCTTAAAAACGGTTTGTGGACGTCTTAACTTACCCAACAAGAAGGACTAACATTTTGTGGAGGTTAAATCCCTGCAAGAACGACAAACCTCGTACAACTAAATGCTAACCTTGATTCCATAGTCCCTCGAGTATTGACGTTCTAACATTTTGCAGACATCAACTTGTGGTCTCTATTCCTAAGGACGATCAAGCACATTTGTTACACGAGTGTTGGTGAGGCTAGGGATGACCCCCTACCTTAGCACATGTCTCGGCACCGATGAAGGCCATGTCGGAGATCACTGACACCGATGCTCCAAGCCAAGCTTGGGGGAGAAAACCCCCACAAGGTAAGTCAGAACCGTATCATTGCAAGTTGTATCTTTGATCCATTTTTTCTTTCATTTTTAGTTTGAATAATAAAATAATATAATAAAAATACCAAAAATATTTGCTTTCGAATAAATAACTCCCAACTATGCATGGAATGAATCATATGACTCTCACCTTGAAAATGATGGAAGGAGTTTACTCTAAAAGATAGGTGTTATTGTCACGACAAAAGTGAATCATTGCATTATGGTGACTTTGCTGCCAACGCAATACCCAAAAAACTGGCTGCAAAAAGAAAGTCATTATTGTCATGATGGAAGTACCGTTGCAATACATGAATATTATTGACGCCTCTTCTAACCATTGCAACGATTTTCTATCTATTGCCACGTTTTTAGTGCACCCTAGTTGTAGATAAGAAAAATATTAGAAAAATATACAACGAAAGTACCTGTGGTGTAGTTGTAAAGTGTTGTGGGCTAATAGCTCCTTGGTTCGATTCCATCTTGTAGCAATTCTAATAGTTTATTTTTTAATAGTCGCGGCATTGTTTTGCAACATGTGTGTAATGCAAGGCTTCATTGCGTGGCAATTACTATAACTATTACCACCAAACAAAAAAGTCGTTGCAATATACATATTGTCACGGAGGTAATTGCAATGACCGCGAATAAAAGTGGCATTGTAGTAATTGGTATGTTTTCAATAATTTTGAACCTGCTGCCACGTTTTTTACTGTTGTGATAGATCAAAAATCTAGTAGCGTGAACAAAGAGCAGAGGAAAAATGCAGTAAGGGACCGTGGACGAAGAAAGGCGAAAACATATTTATAAGACACGGTACGATCAGATGACAAGAAGGCAACATCAGAATTGCAGCAACGCCATCTCTGGAATGAAAGCAGACTGCCCACACTTTTGCCGTGCCATAGAGCTAACACAATAGTTATGTGCTAGTGCACTTGTTGCTACAGGTGCCAAAATAGATAGCGCGTCACCTAGGACTGAACGAACAGATGTGATGCGAGGCAGCCCCAATTCTTCTGGTTGTAGTATGGTCAATGGTGGAAGGCGATGAGCAAGAATTGCCGGGAGCGCTCCTTTGGCTGTTCAGACTGGTTCATCATTTTGTTTGAGTTGGTTTATCCCGGTTTCAATTATGGGGCCCTCATCTGGACTGGTTGGTGTTGGTCCTAAAACTCCAATCATGGAATGCATGCCTCCACAGCCTCTCTTCCCTGGATGCTGCATTGCCCAGGTGAAGATAGCAGGAATCAGCTTCACATCAAGGTGAGCAGTGAGCACATCGCTATGCTAGAACCCTTCCAACCTCTCGAGCACAATACAACTGTTAGACCAAATGTTTCAGAGGAATGCTCAAGATGGCTGTTCTTCTATTACACATTTAACAAACATATGAAAAAGAAGTGTCTTGATTAGGTTTCAATGACCTCCTAATCTTTTATATTTAATTTTTTTTATGTTCTGATCTGATGCAAAGGATGTGATTATGGTTTTCTTTTTGTTCTCCTGATTAGATTTTATACAATTTTTTCTTGCAATGTTTACTGCAATACATTACTTGTATCCTGTGCAAAGAGCAAATGGCATATGGTTAATTTAAATTTAGTGACCCCGCAAAAAAAATTAGTGGAATTTTGTAGGATATGGAGGTAATGCACCGAACTTGTATCTGTATATTTGACTACAAGCATTAAGGTGTCATTCACCTGCGGCCTGCGGAACCACAGCCCACAGACACCTGTGTTAAGGGCCATGTAACTTGCAAATACCATTCAAATTCCATGCCTGAGGAAAGAGGGACAGAGCTCCATCCATTTTTCTAACGGACGTACTTGAGATCAGTGGCAAACTGCTTGAGTTATGGCTGGTGTCCTCGGATCACAAAACTTGAATTAAGGATTTGTGTTTTTGCTATACAAAAATCTACTGGCAAACTTAAGAATTGATACACCCCATTGGTTCCAACTTAGTTATGCACTGCTTCACATGCCACTAAAAAAAAATGAAATGTCCCGTTAGACGCAGTCCTGCTAAACATTTTTATTCAACCAGCACTGGAAAATGGCGCGGCATTACCGCGCGCTGTGCCCGCCAGTGTGCTCCTTAAGTATATTTATTAAAGTTATTAAGCATCTGTATGGTTTCAAGTAAAATTCAAATGTTTCAGACCATTTGGCCTCTTGCAAGTCATGCCGATATTTAATTATCCATTTAGTAAATTTTGAGAGTTTATAGACTTAAATACTTACTTTGACAGTTTATAGATCTAGTTGAGAATATCGGAGAAAGTTTAAGACTTTGATATGTCGCTCAAATTGAAAACATTAAAGAAATTTAAATAAATAAATACGGCCACCATACACATCATATATTGGGCCTTAATGTCAAATCTTACAGCTAATTAAAACTTAAGTAAATCAATTCATCTTATAATAATAAGGACCAAGTTTCACAAGGGCAATCTCAATGCACAATTTCATGATACTATTACCAAGACTGTCACGTCAGCTTTTCAATGAAATGAAACTGTCTTTCTCAGTGTACATTTTCATTGCACAGTTTCATAGACATATTGTACCATTAAAGTCATGGATGTTACTGTGATCAAATGTGTCATGTGAACTATGTGACCTTCATAAATTAAGGAGAATAGTAGGATTAATAGCCACACGGATCCAGTGATGAAATGAAATGATCTCAGTGGGAGTTTCATCCAGTTTCATGGTTTTTGGTAACCGAACCTGAGAAGTGTCATGACCATGAAACTCTTTTCTTCTCTCCCCTCATAAATATCCTGCCAAGTCAGTGTTTTTGATGACGTGGCCATTCATTTATTGCTATGAAACCCCCACGACACTTCATTGAGACTGGCCTAAGGCCGTCCTCAATGGACTTGACGAAGTCGCCGGCTTACCTGGATGAGAGAGAGAATAAAAGAAAGAAATTAGCAGGCCGCAGAGTCTGGAGGACATGAGGTCAGAGAGAGTAGATTCATCGTGAACCGTGCGAGCTTAGCTCGTCGCGGTGCGCCAGCGAACTCATTTTGGGGCTTGATTGGATCTAAATTTTGGTGTCAAACTTTGGCCCAAAGTTTACGCTTGGTAATAAATGCGCTACCCTAGTATTTTGTTTGTATTTATGAAAAGTTATCCAAACATTGATTAATTAGGCATAAAATGTTCGTCTCGTAAAATACAATAAAACTGTGTAATTAATTTTTGATTTTATCTACATTTAGCACTCCATGCGTGTGCCGATATTTTGATGTGATAAAAATCTTCTTTTTTTATAGTGAAATTTGGGAGCCAAATTTAGAATCTATACAGAGGCTTGAGCACATTCTCTCTTCCATGTAGTCTCTGCGCTAGTGATTTAGACAACCTTTGGAGAAGGCCTAACGGTTGAAAGTGTCCGAGAATTCAAATCTCTCAGTGCTATACCACGTGGATCACCTGCCTATTGGGTGTGTTTAGTTCCTTGAAAAGAGGGAGAAAAATTCGCATCGAACACTGTAGCGCACCGTAGCACTTTTCGTTTGTTTGTGATAAATATTGTTCTACCATAACTTAATTAGGCTCAAAAGATTCGTCTCGTCGTGTACGTCAAAACCATGCAACTAGTTTTTTTATTTACCCATGTTTAGTACTTCATGCATGAGGAGAGAGATTTGATGTGATTTGATGTGATAGATGAATAGTAAAGTTTGGGGAGAGAAAGTTTGGGAACTAAACACACCCATTATTACCTTAGTACATTCTATCCACTGATGCACGCCGGCTCCATGTATTGGCTCCCTGACGCTTCGTACGTGTTCCCCGCCTGCTTTTTCTGCTAATGTCTGCACGAATAGGCTCTGTTCTCCATGGCCGTGTTTCTTTGTATTAGTAAAAAAAAATTCCTAAAAAATCTTATGAAGTATTAAATGAAGTCTATTTGTAAAACTTTTTTAAGAATGAACGTAACTTTGCGTGACGAATCTAATGAGCCTAATTAACCCATGATTTACTATAGTAATGTTGTAGTAACCATCCTCTAAGGGCAGGTACATTGATGTCGTCTAATAGGTGAGCTCATGCAGTGACACGTAATCTTAAGATGACTTATCAGAACCTATACAATAGGTCGTTGTTTTGGTTGTCTCCTAGTAATACAACATTCCTTAGTTTATGGGAAAATAAAGGAATATTATTGGTTGCATGGTAATAAAACTTATACAATGGTGGAGAAGTTGTCTCATAGTCCTAAAATTTAGCTCATGAGGTGGTTGTTTCGCGAAGCAACGATCTTTTTCTCTCACCTCGCTCTCTCTCCTCCACATCAGCAAAAATCCTACGTGACACTACATGAGACGACCTATGAGACCGCTGACTTGTAGCAATGTACCTGCCCTAATCCTACTTTCAGAGACCTCATTAAAAAGGTCTCGTAAATTAACCGGGGGTTACGTAGTTTTGTAAACTGACTTTATTTAATATCCTTAATTAGTGGTCAAACATGTGTGTAAAAACTTTCATCCCCAAAGAAACATGTTCCAAGCAAACGCCAATGTCACATGCGGAGTATATTTTTCACCGTCCAAAGTTTTTTTTTAGATAATGGATTAAAACTAATCCGGCCTTGACTCAGATGTTACGGCCAATGTTTACACACTAGCAGTACACCCGTCTGCTCACACAAAGTCCCCTAACAAAGGAAACCACCATACAATGAAAGAGAATTACACAACAATTCTATTGCTGAATCTCCATCCATGGCGGGCGAAGCAACGCATTGCCAGGACCTCCAGAGACTGACATGCCTTCTTTATTGCATCTCTTTCTTGTTCACGCCTTTGTAGCTGCGCCCAGAACCAGAGCCTATGTCCCTCTGAAGAGTACCTGCAAATAAGTTTTCACTGGAGATTTGTCAAAAACCATATCATTTCTACTAAGCCATAGTGCCCAACATAAAGCTGAGGCACCGAATAACAACTGATTCTTAAGCTTTCCTCTCACCCCAACCAACCAATTATTCAACATATTGTTAACACTGTTAGGTGGTCGCAGGTTAAAAGCTATCTGCACAGCTCTCCATAGGAAGCGTGCCATATGGCAATCAAAAAAGAGATGCTGAATAGTTTCTTCTCCGGAACAGAAAGAGCACAATTTGCTTCCATTCTAATTTCTTTTGGCTAAATTATCCTTCGTTAGAACTACCTCTCTTTTTAAGTACCAAAAAAAACTTTGATTTTCAGTGGTACTTTTAGCTTCCAAATTTTACTATGTCCCTGTGCATTATCATTTCTAATAAGCGCCATGTACATAGATTGCACAGTAAACAACCCAGATTGTGTTAGACACCATCTAAAACAGTCTGCCATGTCATTCAGCTGAATATGACATATACGACCAACTAGGTTGTGCCACAAGATTAAATCATGCCCTTCTAAAAGACACATTTAGAGGAATCCTGGACAAAACCGTGGCAACTGTATCATTCTTCTTCTTGACAATGCTATACAGGGATGGGTACTGTTGTCTGAATGTAAAATTACCCAACCATTTGTCTTCCCAAAACCTGACTTGCTTACCATCATTTAAATGGAAAGTACCAAAATTGTTAAAGGTTTATTTTACTTTCATCAACCCCGACCAAAAATGAGAATCCCCTGGTCTACGATCAACCTGTGTGATGGTATGAGATCGCAACCAAAGGCCATCCTCATTAATAAGCTTGAACAACCACTTCCTTAACAAGCACATGATTCTGAAGCTCTAGATTTTTAATACCTAACCCACCGGATTCTTTTGGTTGGCACAAGATGTTCCATTTGGTAAGTCTATACTTCCTCTTATGTTCGCCAGATTGCCAAAAGAATCTTGACCTAAAGTAGTCCAGCCGTTCCAACACCCCCTCCGGTATCTCAAAATAGGAAAGCATAAATATCGCAAGGCTGGATAAGACAGAATTAATCAACACCAGTCTACCACCTACAGACATATGCTTTCATTTCCAACTGCTTAATTCTTTTCAAACTTATCCTCTATTATTTTCCGGTCCGAGTTGTTTAATTTCTGATAATGCATCGGAATTCTAAGGTACCTGAAAGGGTATGACCCAGATTGACGCCCAAAAATCTATGTATATTGTTGTTCACTATCTTTTGCCTGGCCGAAACAAAAAATCTCGCTCTTACGATAATTAATCTTGAGCCCAGATAATTGTTCGAATGCACATAACACTAATTTCATATTCGCAGCCTAATCTATATCGTGATCCATAAAAAGAATGGTGTCATCATCATATTGTAAGATAGAGAGTCCTCCATCAACTAAATGCGGTACAACCCCTAAAATCTGACCACCTGCCTTTGCTCTATTGATTATAATTGCTAACATGTCAATAACAATATTAAAGAGAAGGGGTGAAAGTGGGTCACCTTGCCTTAGACCCTTCCAAGTTTGGAAATTCTGACCCACTTGGTCATTTATTTTAATTCCCATATGTCCTCCCTAAATAAAATCCTGAATCCAACTACACCGTGTTTGGGAGAAACCTTTCATACGCAAGGTCTGTTGAACGAAAGGCCATTTCACCTTGTCATACGCCTTCTCAAAATCAATCTTAACAATCATTGCACTCTTGTTTTTCCTATGAAGTTCATGGATCGTTTCATGTAGCACCACTACCCCTTCCATGATGTTCCTTCCTGGCAAGAATGCAGTTTGTGTGGGACTGATAACTTTCTAGGCCACTTGGGAGATTCTGTTTGTCGCCACCTTTGTGAATATCTTAAAACTCACATTAAGTAAGCATATGGGGCGATATTGTTGTATCTTGCTGGCTTCCTTACATTTTGGTAGCAAAATCATTGTACCAAAATTCAGACTATGAAGAGGCAAATTTCTTGTATGAAACTCATGAAACAACTGTAACAAATCAGTCTTAATGAATTCCCATGATGCCTGATAGAATTCAATCGGGAAACCATCTGGACCAGGTGCCTTGTTATGTTCCATTTGGAAAACTGCCTCTTTTACTTCCTGCTCAGTAAACATTGACACTAGAATCTTGTTCTCTACTGCCGAAACTTGGGGAATATCGTTAATCCGAGTCTCATCCAATTGAATATTATTTTCTTAAGGAGGACCGAATAAGCCTTGGTAATATGTGGTTATATATGCCTTTAAAGCATCATCCCCATTGTAACAACCCTAAAATTTCCTAAAGGTTTTGTTGAGTGCAAAAATTCGAATTTAAAAATTTTTGGTGAAATTGTGTGCATGCAAACAAACATATAAGAGTGTCTTCTATTTGCTCCCTAAATTCTTAGGCAATTTAAATTCAAATCTAAACTCAATTTGAAGTGCTAAGGATGAATTAGTGTGATTTGGATTTATTTGGATTTTTGGTTGGTTTGAATTCAAATTCTAGATTTGAATTCAAACTCTAATTGACTAAACTAATTTCCAAACCTATTCCTGTTCGTGGGCCGATTTCCCGAAGCTAAAGTCTAACTTTCGCCCTTCAACTCTTCTACCCGAGCCAACCCCCCCCCCCCCCCCGAACAGCCCGGCCGGCCTTTCGGCCCAGCAGCGGCCCGCTCTACCTCCCCGCCGCGTCGCCTCCGCGTCGCTCTCTCTCTCTCACTGACCGCCGGACCCCACCTGTCAGCTTTACCTTCCTCCTGCGTCATCTCCTTCCTCGCGACGCCGCGCTCTCCCTCCTGCGGCCGAGCGCCCGTGACTCCAACCACCCGACCTCCTGTGTGGCCCGTTGCGATGGCAACACGTGTCCGCGGCCGTCCCCAACTCCCATCTCGTCGTCCGTGCCGAGAAGCCCTAGCCACCGCCCTATAAATCAGAGCGCCGGGAGCCCTTCCCTGTTCGAGCCGCCGCCGCCGCCGCCCCCTTGGGGTCTAGATCCAATTCGAGAGTGGAAAGAGTGGGAGAAGGAGACGAGGGAGCCAGTGGAGGGGAAGCCGAGGGAAGAAGAGAAGCCGGTCTCCTTCCCCGCGTCGCCGCCGAGAACCGGAGCGCCGCCGCTCGTGAAGCCGCCGACCCCGAGCCAGACCAGGGACGAGAGGAAGCGCACGAGCACCGCCGGACTGCGTCGAGCCTCCCCCGAGCTGCAGCGTACGTCTACAAGGCCTGTGGTGAGCTGTCGTCGTCGACCCCTTTATCGTCTCTGTTTCCGGCGGAGCGCCGCCGCGCGTGCTCGCTGTGCCAAGCCAAGCCCTCTGTGAGCCAGCCTTCGAGCTGTGCATCTTCTTGTGCAGGTTCCCGAGCCGCTGAACCCTTTGCAACCCGCCGCCGCTTGTTCCCCGCAGCCGAGGCCGCCGCGGCCGAGCCTTGCTCGCCGCGCGCGAACGCCGAGGCCACGCGCGGCCGTGGGCGACCACGAGCCCGCGCGTGTGCACCCAGGTGCGTCCCAGCAGCTGCTGGAGCCGCACACGCACCCGCTTAACCCCCTTCCGAGCACCTTTGAACCAAAACCCCGTGTCGCCGTCGTACCCGCCGGCGTCCATGGCCGAGTCGCCACTGCTCGCGTCGGAAGCACCCCTAGCTACCCAATCGTTCGCCTTTAACCTACCAAATCGAACCCCCGAAACCTAGCCGAGCTTTTCCAGTCGATCTTGAGCCCAGCCGAACCTTTTCCGGCGATAACCGCCGACGTCCGTCGTCGCCGGCGCGTTCTGGAGCGCGTCGCGCGCGCGTCGCGTCGCGTCGTGGCCATGCCACACGCAAGACCACACCAAGTCGCCACACGCGCACCCACAAAAGATCCTGAGTCGGCCACACCTAGATCCCGTGCACCCGGCTCACGTGAACCACACTCACGGTGCACCGTGGACCCAGTCCACCAGGCCAGATCCAGCAGCTAGCCCTTTGTGGGCCGAATGCTCGCGTTTAAGTCTGTTTAACCACCCTAAACTTTTCCGGCCCAATCGCTTTCGGCCCAATTCCAGCCCAGCCATCGTTATTTTCTTTTTCTTTTTCTTTTAACAGCGCTGACATATGGGACCCACCTGTCATACTCTGCGAGTCACTGACACATGGGACCCACTGACCAGAGTTGACCGCTGACCGCTGACCGTTGACCGTTGACCGTTGACCGGTCAACGCTGACGTCAGCAGGGCCCACTGCTGACGTCATCCTAGGCGGACCCCACTGCTGACGTCAGCAGGCTAATTATTTGTCTGTTTTCTTTTTCGGAAATTATTTAATATTTTCAGAAAATGATTTAAACTTCGAAAATTAATAATAAATCAACCGTAGCTCAGAAAAATATGAAACCAGTTTCTATATTTTTCTAAAATCATGACCTACGCGTTAGAGTAGAGTTTGTTTTTATTTGGGTCTTCTTTCGTCGCTGTCTTAGTGTTTCTTTGCTAGTAGCCGCGTCTTATTTTATTTTCACGCAACCCTAGGAGCTCCGGAGAGTCAGGAGGAGCCGGACTACTACAACAACTGCTTCGACGAGGACGAAGACCTTTGCCCAGGTTCACGCCCGACCATTTCTGAAATACCTATTAGACATGCAAACTAGTATGCTAGCGCTTTACTTTACTCGCATGGTAAACCTGCACTGCCTTTGTTATTATCCTGTTACCTTGCTACCTACTACTCACTTTATAAATATGCTATGCTATGCATGTGTTGGGATGGTTGTGATTGATCCTCTTGGCGTGAGTTGTGGGTGGTTTTGGGAGGAGTAGCGCAGCTAGGCGGTGTAAGCGAGTAATAACAACTCGATCGTTGATCGAGGTGCTGAGGGGCTGCACTCGGGCAGTCCCTATGGGGTACCTGTTGCGGGTACATGGTTACTGGTTACTTGGGGATTGGTACTCGGTGAGTACCTGAGGAGTTTGGGCGGCAATACCTGTTATGGGTGCCGATTGCGGACCGTTGCGGCGGATCGCTTGTGATGCAGATACTCGCTTTACCGAACAATTAAGGACCGAGTCGTGCCCCCACTTTGGACTTGGGAAATACCGTGCTCACCATCTACCCAGTATGGGGAGGGTTCCAGCAAGCCTACTCTAGTGCGGCGCCGAGACTGTAGGAGAATCGAGTTTGATATGTGTAGGGGGGATTCGTTGCGGCGTAATCTCCCTGATTTACCACGGCCCCCGACTGGCCCCGGTGGGAAGGTTTCACGACCCTGGGGCAGATGTTAGATCGGATGTTTCCCGAGCCCAGGGAGACAGGATTGGCGCCGCTACTGTTTAGGGTCTTTGCTGTGGGATGTGTCTCAGGTTGGTTGCGGACTAGCCTTGCAGCCCGGATGGATTCCTGGAGTGCCACCTCTGCAGAGTGTAAACTATACGTATAGCCGTGTCCACGGTTACGGACGACCCATTTCTGAGAAGCCCCGGCTAGCATGGGAATCTGCTTTCTTACCTCATCCTTGATTTGGGTTATGAGAGATTGGTCCAGCTGAGGCTGTTGAGACGAGGTGGGGAGGGAGCTCACCGAGTCGACTAGTGAGTGAAAGGTGTTGGTGAATAATGATTTGCGGGAACCTGCCGTGGCAGGACGAGCCCGATGGGAAATGTGAGGCTGATGGTTGGTTTTGGGGAGCGGATGGATGTGTGTGTGAGCAGGAGTTGGTGTTGAGATGAAATTGGGTTATTGCTGCTGCTTGCATAAGAAACCCTGGCTTAAACCTTGTTTATTTCTATATCCTTAGAATAGGCCACCTTAAAGCTTGCATCATATTATGGTTGGTGACGTGGACCTGTCCCGTTTCCTTGGGGACAGACTTTGGGTTCTCAGGTGAAGACCCCGACCACGAGTTCAACCAGGACGGGTGGTACGACTGAAGGGTGTGCGCTACGCTCAAGGATGCCTGTGGAGGAGTGGACCCTGTTGTTCTAGCTACCGCTGCGCAGATGTTTCTTATTGTCGATTTAGCCCAGAGGGCTTGTACCAGACGCTTTGTCTTTATATATGTCATGTAATGAATCTTTTATCGTTGTATGGATGTGATATTCGACTGAGATGAGTTCTGTACGAGATAGCTGCTATTCCTGGGACTATCTCAAGGGTACAGGGAGTCGGGTTCTCGTCGGTGAGAATCCGGTTCGTCACACCCACATATTGTCTGTTGCCCGTCCTGGAATTGATATATTCTCAACTTTCTGTGTCTACCGTTCGCCACGAGCTGGAAGTATTTGGTATTAGAATCCCCCTCTAACAACTCCTTCACCTTTGCTCTTTGGTACCATTTGATCTCTTCCTCCCGCACCATTTCTGCCAAGCGATTCTGAAGACATCATTTTAAATTTAGCTCCTCTGAGGACAAAAGACCAACTTCTGCCTTTTTATCGAGAGCATCCAGCTTATCTAATATTCCTTTCTTTTCTTTCTTGTACTGGCCACTTGTGTTCTTAGCCCATCCCCTTAGATGCTGGCGAACTCTCCTAAATTTCGCTTGCCATCGTTCAAAAGCTGTGTACCCCGTATTCTCATTGACCCAAATACCCCTTACCATATCCATGAACCCGTCACGAAGCAACCAACCCAGCTCAAATTTGAACACCGGTTGATTACAGATCGAAGACGGTTCACCGATTTTAAGCAGTAAAGGAGTACGATCGGAAATGTCTCTATTAAGAGCCACGACTGTAGATAGTGGGAATTTTTGTTCCCACTCTGTAGCCATCAGCACCCGATCGAGTTTCTCATAGGTTGGATTCTGTAGCGAGTTAGCCCAAGTGTACTGCCTACCCGACATTTTCAACCCTCTTAAATCCAGACCATCAATTACAGCATTGAATAGAAATGGCCAACGATGATCAAAATAATCATTATTTTTCTCATTCGGATTACGCAGGATATTAAAATCTCCCCCGATAAGAATTGGAAGGCTTTCATGCGTACACTTGTGCACCAACTCAATTAAAAAGCTCTCCTTGAACTCATTCTGCGCAGGGCCATAGATCGCTACCAATGCCCACTTAAAACCATCAGCTTTATTACATAAGTGGAATTTCACATAGTAGTCCCCTTCATCTATTAGAATGCCTAATAGAATGCCCCCGAGCGGCCCTTTGGTTCTTTGCAATGCCAAATAAAATTTTTCCACCACACAGATTTCTCAGGAAAGGATCGGAAAAATTCCTCCGTCCTGTTTCTGATATGGCAATAAAATTCAGACCCTGTTCCTTAGTCAATTCCGATAAAAACATGTATTTTTTTGGGTCCCCAAACCCATTGCTATTCCAAAAGACCCCTTTCATTTGGACTTTCTTCTGTACTTAGGTTTTGATTTGGATGGAGTCTTCCCAGTAGTATGATCAAAATGATCACCACTGGAATCCATCACCTCATCCATTATCTCTCCACATAAATGACTCAAAATAAAACCATCAATCTCACCCTCATAAGCTAAATCCTTCTCCTCTTTATCAAAAACAGCACTCACTTTATCGCTAGCAGGTTGTTCCATCAATCTTGATTGCTCCAAATTTTTAATAGAATCTATTGAACTCTTAACACTAGATACCCCAGACCCTAAATTAATACCTAGTTCATTGCAGCAAGATAAAATAGACTCATCTGAAAAATGCAGAAAAGATTGACAAGAATTATCACCTTTGGTTGGCTTCCCAGCAGCCGAAATCCCAGCCTTCCTCTTCATGGCCTCGTCCAACAAATCACCACTGGTTGAACCAGCCCGGCGCTTGCTGCGACGGAGATCGGCGTCCATTGCCTCGGGAATGGCAGCCAGTGCCTGCTCCCTCTCACCACCACTGTCCTGTTCGGCCACAGGAGAAATCGCTGCTGTCCCCTGTCCACTCGCCCCCTCCCGTTGCATCACCAAAACCGGCACAACAGAAGATGTGGCTGGTCCTAAAACCACCATATTTGACACTTGTTTTCCCTTCCCCGTCGCCGATCCATCACCATGACTTTGTGGTAAATTATCCACCACATTCTTCATCTTTGCAGCCAAATTGTCTCCTAGTCCTGTACCATCTTGATCCTCTGTATTGCCACCAGACCCGCCACCACTACCACTCCATGGATCCATATCCATAGGAATAGGGCTACTCTCATCAACATTCACCTCTACCATAAAGCATAAATCATACAGGCAAAACCCAATCACAACATTCACATGCTGTGGAATTATGTTCGGGTCAAGCACAGCCACCTGAATCCTGCATCTGTCGTGTTTCCTGGTGAAACTCATATCCACCTCTTTGGGTACCCCTAGGATAGAACCCACAGCCCAGATGATCTCATATTCTCTCAAGTCATCAGGCAAACCAGTGAACTGGATCCAAATCCTTGGTAGCTCTACCCCCGCCACACTGCCTCCGGCCTGCTCAATCCTCATTGTAATACTAGTAAACTTCGTATCAAGCACCCCCCACTCCATCCTTTGCAACTCTGCCATTGCCGGAAACACCGCCCTAAAAGTATTAGGACTAGTTTCCTGCACTACCCACTTCCAGGTGCTTGGGATCAAACGCTCCAGCTCTGACGTGACCATCTGAACTTTCATAGATCCACCATTGACCCTGATCATGCCCGTCTTCGTCTCCCCTTTCTGCTTCTGGTGAATAGGCGTTGGTATGTGATAAAATCCCAGACCATCAACCGCATACCCACAAGTGGCTGCAAAAGGTTTGTCCGCTCTGAACCTGGGGCACCAGACTTTAGAGTGATCCTACTTGTCACAAATTTCACAGTACTGCACTGTAGTACAATCTGTCATAGCATGCCCCTTCGTATAGCAACGGTAACAGTACGGAGTCTTCACCTTGGATGCCCCCATGCTAGACGATTCTGGTATTTCACTACCAGCAACTTTATTCACTTGAGCCCCATCAATTTTTACCGCAGCATGCGGTGTTGTTGCCTTCTGCTTCGGCTGCTCAGACTTGACAGCATCAGGCGCCCCTCGTTGCATCAACGACAGCGCCTGTTGTAGCAGTGTTGCCGCCGGCGATGCCTGCTCCCCAGCCGCACCAAAAGCTTGTCTCAGAAGCGTCGTCGCCTGAGCGACTTGATCCGCCGAGACCGGCATTGAAGTGCTGCTAGCGACCGGTGCAACCTGACCAGCATGATTCGGCTGCGATCCATGATGTCCGCGCCCACCATACTGTCTCCTACCGCCAGCACCTCTCCCATCAAAGTGACTTGCACCATGGCGACCTCCTCCATACCGCCCCTGAGCACGACCAGCGTAGCCGCCACGACCAGGATGGAAGCCGGCCTGGAAGCCGCCGCGCCCGAACAGACCACCCTGTCCACTGGAGCCACCACGGTTAGCCGCCCTGCCTCTCCCGGAGTTGTCCATTGCTTGCCTCGCCACCTGCACGTAGGAGCACCCACGAGAGGCTTCTGCTACGGCGTGGATCGCTCGGAGACTAGGGTTTCGGCGAGTACGAGCCCCCGTGCGAGAGAACAATGCGACCAGACCCGGTGTAGGACTAAACGGAACACCCGGGCTCAGCCATATGCGTCTTGGGCCATCGCAAGGTGTAGGCCTAAACGGAACACGGTTTTCTGGTTAGCCGTCGATGGACCATCTCGCCCACGATCAGCTCCGCGAGACGACCATCTTCCGGCTTTTTGCTTCGCGGGCTAATCCGCAGACCGTCCTCCGCTTGCCTGATCTGCTGCACTGAAAAACCAGCCTCCGTAGCCCTGATCCACATCTTCGGAGTGTCAATTGACGACACTGAGCATGGACTCCCGGCTTCTTCCTCCCCCTCAGACTTTGAATCGACTCCTCCAAGCGCCCAAAACGGGATCCAAAAGGAGTTTCAACCCCATGGATCGTCGGCGATGTTTGCTTCGACGCAGCCACAATCGATGCCATTTCCACCTTGCGATGCAGCTGCTCCTGCGCCAGTAGGCACGCGGCCACCGGCGACCTACCATCAGCCCCGTCCAACACCGGCGTCGTCCTGACCGGGGCCAGGGTTAGCCGGTGAACAGGCAGGCGCCTGACCGACAGCGCCAGCGTCCCTCGCTCTGAAGGAGGTAGATCTGTACATATTTTGTCCTAAGTATTTCCTTCACCGTCCAAAGTTAATCCGACGAATGATTTTTTATTACTGATGTGGCTCAATCATTCATCTCTCAGTCACAGAAGATGAGCACAAGTCCCTCTTTCTCGTGCCTTGCACCTGTGAGATTCCTGTTTGATACAAAGCAATTGGTGACAACAATGTAAAATTTGTAGCTAATTGAATTTCTGAAACTCCCTTATGGCTTTATAAAGTCATGGCTAGTCACCAAATCAATGACTTATGCTCCAAGCTCCCTAATAACAACATTATTCCATGCCCTAAGTGCACTTCTATGTATATTTTGCTTAACTGAATGAAGACATCGCAATTTATGCAGTTCTTTCTAACGCATGGACAGGAGAGGGGCAGATCAAATAAAAATGTTGGCTGCAAGGAGAGACTCAGAATCGCATTCTTCTGACTTCGACCATAACGTCTTAAATTCTTACGAATATCTCTATGCCTGAAAGATATATAAAGAATTTACGTCCAGTCCAGAAGATTCTGCCCTAAAAATTGCTTGAACACGTCTTTATCTTGTAGAAAATCTTGATTTAAACCATTCCCTATTCTTACTCCGTTGACTCATACCTAGCCCAACCGTAAGGAACTGCGGCAAGCCACTTGATCCAAACACTCCCTTGTTAAAAATTATTGGTCAAAGTCTCACCTGTAGACCGTTTTTTCTGTTCGGCTAGCTGGTGCTGGTTTGTGCTGAAAGTAAAATATTGCTGGTTAGCTGGTGGCTGGTTTGTGTAAAGAGAAAAATGCTATTGGCTGGCTGTTGTTAAGCCAAGCGAACGGAGCAAATGTACCTTGGGAAAAAGCTAGATGAAAAAATAACAGCAGTGAAGCAATCTAGTCTACCTAAGGCCTGTTTGGTAGAACTCTATCTGATTGAGCTGATTCTCTAAGAGTAGTGATTGTGGCTGAAAGTGATTCTTTTGATTCTTTACCATTAACTCTCAAAATCAGAATGGAGAATCACTCCACGTAATTAATCAGGAGAAACTATTTTTTTCGGTTCCCAGCCCCTTCATTCATTTTAGAGTCACTCTACACAATCGTAAAGAACCACCTCTCATTAGAAAACCGTTTGACAGAACTTCTCCTGGATTCACCACAAAATCAGCTCTGAGAGCTCTACCAAACAGGGCCTGAGTGATCTTTTTAACAGCAGTGAAGAAAAGAGTGTAAGAGGAACCCGCGTTCAACTAAATTATTAAATTGTGAGATTAGGAGCTCGCACGATCGGACAGTGTGTTGCAGAACTCAAAACTCAACATCGCGTCATGCACTTCGACAGGGCAAGCTGGACTGCTCAACCTTTATCTGGCTCAGGTGTCACTGTGTCAGGTGAGTGATTCATCAGACCATTCGCCGCTTCAGCTTTTCGTGAGAACAAAACCACATAAGCAAAGCAAAGAAACCAACGACCAATCCGCCATATGGGCGAAGAAAGAAAGCTTCATGCAAACAATATCAGAAATCCATAATATGCTGGGCGTGACAGTCGGATGCCCAGTCAAAAGACCAACGCTAGTTTTCATGGCAAGTCACCGGGGCCTGCCAGCCAGTGCCACAGCGTAAAAGGGTTTCCTCTGACTCAGGTAGAATCCATAGAACATGCGGATACAATCTATCTTGGATCATGCGGGAGCCTCTTCAACTGCTCTGTGCCGCCTCTGTCTTGGCTTCGGCTGCCTCCACCTTCTCGGCCTCAGCAGTCTTCTCCGCAGCTTGAGGCTTTGACACTTCTTCTAACAAGGGAGCAAAAGGAGGCCGTTAGTACATTTGAGGGTTATCATATGTGTTGACAATTTTCGGGTTTAACATGACTTTAACAAGGTTCCACTACACTTCATGATAGTATATATTATATCCCAAAAGGAACCTAACACTAATATGACAATAATTTGACACGCTTCCACTTGCTCATGGGACCCTTTGTTAAGCCTACACTGCAACTAGAGATATGCATCGAGGGGGACCCTTTGTTAAGCCTACACTGCAACTAGAGATATGCATCGAGGGTACATTTATATGTAGTAGATATGTAAGTATAAGAAACAATTGTAGCTAGGTTATTCTACTTCAGGATAGATTAATCCTTAACTCCAACCAAATCTGTTACAACAATGATCGTGTAGTTCCCAAGGACCAGGGATTATCATGCACATTGAATTCATATTTAATAGGTATCACAGATGCAATCAGAACTCGTAACTCATTATTATAAGGGAAATTACAATATTTCGTAGATTGGCCTCATTTAATGTCAAGATATATCAAATGAAAGGAAATGACAGAACTAGCAATTAATTGAGCTCCATGTTCCTATTAGTGCTACCCTAATTTGGATTTGATGTATTTTTTTCTGTTATCTTCTAGCTAGATGATGTAACAACAAAAATTAGAAGCAGTAGAAAGAAAGGAAGAAATACCAACCTTCGTCATCACTCTCGTCCTCAAACTCATCCATTCCCATACCACCCATGCCGCCCAGACCACCCATGCCGCCCAGACCACCCATACCTCCCAGACCAGCCATGTCACCCATGCCACCCATACCACCCATGCCGCCAAAGTTCTACAAAAGGGACATAATGAAAAACATCAGCGTAACAAAATGACGAGGAATCCCATTAAGATAAAAACTGATGCAAGGATATTTACCGAGAAGTCCATTCCATCCAAGTTGACATCACCACCTGAGAAAAGAAAATATCAATGTAAGAACTTTTACATGCCCATGCCCCATGTAATGAGTAATCTAGTTGCAGTTTAGTGTGAAACAGAAAACATTCTAGTTCAAGTTTATGACACTTCAAGTTAGCATATTGAATAGGCCAAATGGTATCCTGAAGCCAGGTGGAGAAGGCAGGTGGACCAAAGGCTAAGGGAAAATTTTTGCTGCCTCGATGGGTTGGATGTAGCCTTTAAGATTTTTAAGGCTTTAGGTCGAATTGGGTACATCATCTAAATGCAAAGGTGCAAGGGACTAGATACAAGTAACCGTACACGTTCGATTGTGTAGACTTATGAAGTAACAAGATATGTGTGTGGCTGTTTATTATCCATGTTCAGCCACTTAAACTTAAACAGATTGAAACTAGATCTGAGTATCAAAGTAAATGCTGCCTCATTAAACCTCATATAGTTAGGAGCGACAAAAGAAAACATCACATACCGTCATCATCTTCGTCCACCCATTTGTCCCAATCAACTTTGACAAAGTGAGGTGCCTTTTGATCATCTCGAACAAGCTTCTTCCACCATTTGGCCTCAGCTTTTTCAACAATACAGAATATGGACCTGACACCAACACTTATCTTGCTTGCCTGTTAAATTAGAAAGAAAGAACACGGGGTTAGCAAGCACAACTTTTCAACATCAAGGATTAAAACTCAAGCCATTAATACCACATGAAAATCATTACCTCAACATTTACTTTGTCATTCAGATCTAGTTTCAACTCGTATAAGTTTGCACCAACACTGCCAGAGAATGTGAAGACACCATCTGGTTCCAAATTGACCTTAGCATCCTTTGCATCAGGTAACTGTACGGTGATGTAAACCTTGTCAATCCTCTGAGCCCACTTCACTTCCGGGTGCCGACTACAGAAGACATTACCACTCATCAAGAAATCAACATATATCAGGAAATTTATATCTCTACAACCATATTAAAAAATACTTAATAGCCTCTAAAAGTATGGCTCTGTGTATTTAGAAGTTAGCCTACTCATTACTCAACATTTGCAGACTTGATGTGCAGACAAACAGAGCATTAACACAATTCACATTCAGCATCAGCCACAATGTTATCTATCCAAACCAATGAAGACTTTACCAGTGTTGTAGCTATGTCTGAACAATATAAAAAAATTGATGAAGGAAACAGAACCATAAACTGAACAGAACAGAAAATCTTAACATGCTAACAAGATAGTAATCCTAACTCTCTTAGGTACCAAGCTCCCAATATGTAATCATTCAACCAAAAAAATGAAATCAGCAATCATTGCAAAATTCATGCATGTCCGGATAAACTTACAAACAAAAACAACCATAAATCTACCTTCGCATATACAAAACTATTCTATTTTGACTACTCACAAGTCCAGATACCTGTTAAAGCATAGTCAGCCTCATGAAAATAGTACCATCCAGCCAATACACATATTTTCACAACTTTGTTGGATCATGAACACAGTGAAAACATTCTAATCACATGACAAACTTGCAGAACACAATCACAAGCATGAAAATATCCACACACAAAAACTAACCAAGCTGTGTTAAGAAACACAATCTGAGACCTCCTGACAGGATATCAAGCACTAATCACATGAGGTTGCAAAACACAGCAACATATACAATTTATACAATTTAATAGTAATTTATATAAGAAAAGCTTCCAGTGTTATGATTCATAAAATAACATACTATTTACAGAAGAGATGGTCGTCAAAGTCATGCTTTTGCTAATGTGCCAATATCCAACACAGTACTTAAGTGATTGGAAACAAAGCAAAGCAAATATAAATACTGTTAAAGCATACATGAAAATATAATATTGAACATGGAAGCTGTATGCATGTCTATTATAAATTATGACTACCAACAGAAACACAAAGGGACAACAGAAAACATAATAAGCCAGATCCTTAACTCCATCTACATCACAAAATAAATGCCAGAAACCACACCAAAATATCTGGTACCTAGACTTACACAGAAAGAAATCAAATCTGAAGTAGCACAAGACCCAACAAATCCCACTTTTGTGTACTAACCCAGATAAATTCAAATGACACTAAACAAATTAGCAAAGCTACCACCTCATCTAGCCAAAAACAATGGCGGAAGCAGAATAGGGACACACTGAAGCAGCAGCATCACACAAAATCAAAGAGGGCACAGCTTCAAAATGCAGTTACCAGCAGCATCCCCTAGGCTATACCCTTCCCAATCCATCGACAACCCAACCCACGGAGCCGTTCGAAACATCCGCACCTCGTAATGAACCATAACGAAGCCGTACAAACCCGCACCTCGCAAACCCTAGCGGCGCATCTTAACCCGAGCAAAAATAGGGGAAACCCCAACGACTCCACCAAGTCTAACCGCATCACCGCGCGAGATCACTAGCGCCTGCGCGGAGCAACATCCGGGGCAGCACGGGACCACGCGCGCCCCGCCCGGTCCCCAGATCCGGCACGCGGCCGGAGGCGGACGCTGCGAGCTCCCCGATTCCCACCGAATAAACGGAGACGAGACCGCCGAATCGAGGGAGAGGAGTCAAGAGATCGAGAGGGCGCGGTCGATGTGTGCTCACCTCATCTTGTCGCGGCTGGTACAGGCGGCGGCGCGGGCGGCGGCGGGTGGTGGGGAGCGAGGGTTTTGTGAGGTTTTCGGGTGTGGGAGGGGGAGAGGATGGGGGAAGGGCTAGTGAAATAGGGGAATGGGAGGCGGTGGCTGGAGACGAGCACGCGGCGCAGGAGGCCGAAATGGGCCAGGCCGCCAGGATATGGTTGTGCAGGTGAGAGAGTATGGGCTGTGGGGTTTCTCGGGCCTGGTTGTTGCTTGCGGCCCTGTTTAGAATTGCCAGCACGAATTTTTCAAAAAAAGAATTGCCAGCTCTAAGTACGGACCGCGGTAGGCTGTATGCCTCCATAGCTAGGGCTGGACAAAAACTCGTGGCTCGGTAGCTCGCTCGACTCAGCTCGTTAGTGGCCCGGCTCGGCTCGTTTTAAATTGTTCACGAACTGAGCCAAGGTTTTAGCTCGGTGTGTTAACGAGTCAGCTCGAGCCAGCTCGTGAGCGGCTCGCGAGCTATAACAAGTCAGAGCCTATAGCACAACATGTATTTTATTTGTGTGATGTCCTGATTCTTAAATAGTGAATTGTGGTGACCATAAATATGCTATATAATTATAGTAATTTGTGTTATCATGTTGTGAACTACTATGGCTTCTATCTGATTTTTTTAGTTTGAATATATATATATATATATAACAATTGTTTTTTATTTCAGTGTGCTATAAATATTTTTTGTGCGAGAAATACATGTGTGCTAATGATAAATGAGCTGGCTCGCGAGCTAATCGAGCCAGCTCGAGCTAGCAAACGAGCCGAGCCGAGCTACTTCTCTAGCTCGCTTTGTTAACGAGCTGAGCCGAGCTGAGCTGGACCGAGCCGAGCCGAGCCAGCTCGATATCCAGTCCTATGCATAGCAGCAAAGATCTGGTGTTTTAAAAAAAAGCAAAAGAATGCGGATGTGAAAAGCAAAGACTACAGGTATATTAAAAAAAAAAGCAAAGCGTACTGCAAAAGTTGACCAGGAGCTATCCATAACACGTCTACTAGTAATAAAATCGCCGGATGTATTTGTCTGTTTCTGACTTCCTCTGGCCTGAGTACCCATCAACTTTTTTCCTTCATCTTTTTCCTGCATGGATAGCATATACGTGGAAGGGGAGGAAACACACTTAAGGGGGGTGTTTAAGATCTATGGCGCCTGAATTTGTAATTACAGGCAATTTATACCGTACAAAATTAAGGGGGTGTTTCTGTGAACACGCAATCAGGTTCCGCTTAGAAAAAAGAGAGAGGTGTTTTTGTATTTAGCACCCATATTAAATACGCTGCAACAGTTAAATTTTTTGTTACACTAGTTGTACTCCGTACCTAGAAATGAACCTAATTGCGTGTTGACAGAAACCAACGGCGGTGATGTCCTCGTCACAATGTAAGACGTGTACTTTTAAAACCGTCATGTTCGGCTGGTTGGTGGCAAGTGGCTGATGCTGGTTCATATTTAAAGAAAAATACTGCTGGCTGGTGGCTGGTGCTAATTTGTTCTGAGAGAAAAGTGACTGATAAGTCAAACGAACCGGACGGGTTTACCTGAAAAAGCGTCGAAGTGTGTAGCTACGTGTGCCTTTGGGGGCCCAGGGCCCACACTAGAAGGCAAGAGTATGTGCTTTACGGCTGACCAACGGACTCGTTGAGAAGGGGGTACGGTACGCCGGTACGGTGTTCCAAAGTTGGTTGGAACGCCGGGATGCAGACATCGGAAGCTTTGGACATGATCGATTGATCTGCTACACGTCGGCGGCACACTGGCTAGTGGCTAGTCCGAGAGGCGATCATTGTAAGGCAATGACCCTCCTCCTGAACCTTCCTGCCGGACTGCACGTCGGTCGGTCTGGTGTGATGCGCGCGTGCCACTGCCACCACACGACCACACCGTACCACACCACACCACCCTTTGGCGAAAGCTAGCTAGCCAAGCCGTCCGGCCGGCAGGTCGATCCATGGGAGCGAATCGATCGAGATCGACGCGCGCGGCAACCACGTGGGAGCCACGCCCCCTCACCTCTCGCCGGCCGTCTCGCTCGCTGGTCACCACCCGCCCACCGCACCACGCAACACATGTCGAGGACGCAACGCAAGGCGGTCCACGGCACATGATGATCCCCGCCGTGCTCATGCCTCATGCACGTTGCTCTGGAGCCCAACGCTGGCGGGGGGCGCGTGCTTTCTTTAGATCCCTCGCGCCGTGCCGACCGGGTCCTTTTCCTTTGTTTCTTTCGCGGGCGGCTAGCCTAGCCTAGCCCCGGGGGACCTTGCTACACGTACTACATACACAACGAGCGAGAGCGAGACCCGCCTTGGAGACTAGCTTCTTCGCCACCAGGGGCGGCGTTATATCTAGGAGACAATTTTATTTGACATCAAAAAATTATTCTATTTCTTATATAATCCTCAAAACTTAACTATGTCTTATTTGACCTGAACTTTATATAACAATGTCCAAATTGACACTACCGTTTTCCTGTTAAGTGTCACATAAAAAGACGATTTTGCTCCAATGGTCAATTTGGGCTCTCTGTTGCAATCGGGACAGACAATGTAATATTTAGATAGTATTTCAGCAAGCCACATCCAACTTAGTTCATAGTAAAACCAAATCGACAAATTTCAGCAACATTATATTCACAATAAAAATTCAAAATAGCTTACTTCGCCCAACAAATATCATACAGCAAGCCACAAGTTCATGTAAATATTATATTCACAATAAAAATTGACTGTTTCGCATGTGAATGCCTTTTTTGGAAAGGAAAAATATTTTTTCTAAGTTTTCATTCATACGATCCAGATAAAGGCTCCATCTATATTGCATTTACACCATTCTTCTGGTGGCCGCCGGCTGCTTCATTGCCTTCTCATTGCTCGGGTGCATGCCTCCCCAAGTCGCCGCTTGTTGTGCATCATCCAGAGCGACCACGTCCCAACGACCACATCCCATAGAGAATGACAGCTGCATCCTTCGGTGGACAGATATCATGTTGGAGCAAGTCGCCCATGTCACCTCATGGAAACGTAGTAAATTAACTCATGTAATCTCTTTAGCACTGTCCCAGAAACATCTTCATAGTCCAAGAGGACATGCTTGATTGGCTCTTCACTAGCACCACACACATCGCAAAAGACAATCCTCTCAATATCTACAGTGTATGTAGAATCTGGCGGACAGGAAGGAACCCATGGAGAACTCTCCACCAGGAAAAATTGGAATTAGGCAATTCAATTTGACTTGATTGTTCAACAGAACAGAGTGGAAATAGGGCAGAGGGGGAGACTTACCTTGGGGCGGCGGCGGGGCGGCGTTGGGCCTCCCCGCCGCCCTCCTCCTTCTCTGGGCGCCGCTCGAGGCCCCCGCCCCCGCCCTCCTCCTTCTTTGGCCGCCGCGCCCGAGGCCCCCGCCCCTGCCCTGCGTTGATCTAGGGTTCCATTTGGGGTGTCGGGAGGGAGAGAACGAAGAGGGGTCGTCGGAGTTTTCCCTTTTTTTATCGGGGGGGGGGGGGGGGGGGGGGCTGTCGGGGGTTAGCCCCGAGAGAGGGCGTCATTTTTTTTCTTTTTCACTCGGTCGTTTGGAATAAGGGTAGTTTGGTCCTTTTAGTCGGCCTTTGCAAAGCTACAGTGCAAAAACTAACGGAAGAGCCTAATAGATGTTATGATAGTGTCAATTTAGGCATGGTTATACAAAGTTAAGGTCAAATAAGGTATAGTTGATTTTTGAGGGTCATATAATGAATAGGATCAATTTTTGATGTCAGATAAGGAATTATCTCTATATTTAGCTTGCCGTCGTCCCTAATCTCGTCCCTGTCACCCTAGCTGACAATGGCATGTTCGTCTGGTTGGTGGCCGGTGTTTATTTGTTCTGAGAGAAAAGTAATGTTGGCCGGTGGCTAGTGACTGATTTGTTCTAAGAGAAAAGTACTGATGGCCGGTGGCTAATAAGCCAAACGAACAGGACGACGTTCGTATTTCTTTCTTTGCTTGCTAAATACAATGCCAGGTATGCCTCGGAACCAGTGAGTAGTTGTTTCGGGAGTTAGAGCAACTCCAACAGATCCCTTTTTCCCTTTCCTTTTATTTTTGTTATAGGAGAATCCCCTTTTAGATTTTCAGCATATTGGGGAGAGGTGCTCCAGCAGATCCCCTTTCCTATTTCCCTTTCCCTTTATTTCTTTTTTCTCCCTTTCCTCTTATCTTTGCATATACATTCTATTCTAAATATTATTCAACCTCACACAATAATTCAAACTTTTTTTATTCAACCACACACAATTCAACAACATTTCAAATTCATAATTCAAATATTCAAACTTAAATTCAAATTCAAAATGCAAACACAATATATGTCCAAATGCACCAAATAGTCCACATAAACATGAGAAAACATAGAGAAATCTACCGCCCATGGATTTGCCACAAATGCTCAATAAGGTTATCACGAAGTTGATTATGTCCCTCACGGTCTTCGATCTTACGATGCATTTCAAGAAATTTGTAGATTCGTTCTTCATTTTGCTCGGGCTCCACCGGTGTTCCCACATTGTCATACACGAAGTCTTCGGGTTGACCCCTCTCATCCTCTATTATCATGTTGTGCATAATGATGCATGCTTTCATGATATGCCCCAAGGTCTCTTGGTCCCAAAATCGAGCAGGTCCACGAACAATTGCAAACCGAGACTACAACACCTCAAATGCTCTCTCAATGTCCTTCCTCGCAGCTTCTTGAGCCTTAGCAAAGTGTACTTCCTTGTTACTCTTTGGGTTTCCTATTGTCTTGACAAAGGTGGACCATGCAGGATATATGCCATCTGCAAGATAGTAGCCCATTGTGTACTCATGGCCATTGACTTGAAAGTTCAAAGGTGGAGCTTTCCCAGCAGCTAGCCTTGCAAAAAGAGGAGATCTGTGGAGGACGTTGATGTCATTGTGAGAGCCAGGCATTCCAAAGTATGCATGCCAGATCCATAGATCATGGGATGCAACTGTCTCTAGAATGATCGTTGGATCATGACAATGCCCAGTGAATTGCCCATGCCATGCTGTAGGACAATTCTTCCATTCCCAATGCATACAATCTATGCATCCAAGCATCCCGGGGAATCCCTTGGTTGCACCCATTTGCATAAGTCGTGCAGTATCATCTTCATTTGGTGCTCTCAAGTATTGCTCTCCAAAAATCTCGATCATAGAGATGATAAACTTCCTCAAGCTCTCAATGATGGTGCTCTCTGCAATGTAAAGCGCCTCATCTAGGGAATCGGCTGGGACTCCATATGCAAGCATGCGTAGTGCTGCAGTGATCTTCTTCAAAGCACTATGGCCAAGGTCCCCTGCCGCATTCCTCCTTTGCTGGAAATATGGACAATGTGCTTCAACGGCATTTGCAATACGCAGGAACAACAACTTTGACATTCTAAACCGCCGCCTAAATGTGACAGGACCAAACACGGGCTCTTCTGCAAAGTAGTCATCAAAGAGCTTGGCATCTGCTCGCTGCTTGTTTCGACGAATCACCTCATGCCCTAGCACAGAACCACCTCGCTGGGGCTGCTCATTCTCAGCAAGGTCAGCAAGCAAAATTGTTGCCATATCAAAGTCATCATCCGAGGATGAGTCATCTTCAAAATACAATCTCACAAGCAACGAATCCATCTGCACACAACCACAAATCACATGGAATTCATCAAATAATTTGAACCACTAAAGATCTGGTCACTCAGAAGCATAAAAATATTTTATTTAGGCATACCAATATTAGCCAGTGACAAAACCTAGAGCTCTTTCTGCCATAAGCAAGCCACATTTACAGAAACTGAACGCCGAACAAGCTACAGGGGCGTGAAATTTACTATTTACTAATGGCGGATTTGGCGGTCGCTCAGGACCTCAAGTTCCTGTAGCGAGTGTTCTAGATATTCTTTTTGGAAGTGAGAGTGTTCTAGATATATGATAGCTAGAAAGTGCTGGATGGAGAGTGCATGATGGTGCAAAGGAGTAGTTATTTTCTATCGGTCTCTGCTTTATTTGTTTCACAGTGTGGTGAGGATTAAAAAGGTTTCCTGCATCCTCAAATAACGCATCAACTCCATGTGTCCTGTTTCATTCCTAAAAGGCCAATCACAAGGGGTGAAAGCTGCCATTGACTTCTGATATAGACATATTTTGGTTTATTCTAAGACAAATCTATACCTTATACTAAAGCTTCAAAATTTAAAGTAATCTCAGGGTCCTCAAGTTACTGTATTTTTTTTTCCTTTTTTTCACGGTTGCTAGTGTCTTTAATGATTCCATATAGTGAAAGGTTAAAGACCGACACTGCAGTATGCTGGTTCCATAGTGCTATCGCAAGCTGAAGAATAGCTTTCCCCATCCAACATTAGCGGTTGCTCTTTTTTCACCAAAATATATATCCTAGTCCATGCAGTCAATGGCAGCAATCGAGATGATCACGATGATGATCATGAGAAAACAATGGCTTGGACTTGGACCCCCCCCCCCCCCCCCCCCCCCCTCCCCCTCCCCCTGGTGGATTGGCCAGACCAACCCTGCTTTATTTCCTACTCCATTCCTGCATATGGTGTGAGGTTTGATGGTGATGCATATCCGTGCAGAGCTTCACACCACCTTCCTAGCCCCTAGCCATCAGCCAATGCAACAATCTGTACTCTATATCTCACACTAGTCGAGATGATCATGGCACAATCTGTCAGCGCAAACAAGCACTCCATTCTAGCGCATCTACCGCAACACTACGTCACATAAGAAAACAAGACGGAGAAGCAACCTGATCTCACCGGTGAAGGCACCACCCTTGCGCACCAGCAGTTCTACGCGGCGACGACGAAGTCCAGTGGCCGCAGCCCCTGTCCCCTGGTCTGTTGCAGGAACACAAACACAGAGATCAGCACACAGATCGATCCAATAAAAAAACAAACCCCCAACGAAATGGACTAGCAGTTGCAGACGCCAGGAGATGAGATCAGAACTGAGACGACTCACCGACGACGTCCTTCGAGGGCAACTCTGCTTCATTGAGCATGGCCACGATATTCTTCACCACCTCGAGTGCGCGCCAAGAAGCGGTGTCAGAGATGGGCGAGATCGATAGGCGGCCGGCGGCGGCCGGCGGAGGACGCGCGCGGCCACTCGTTGCGGCGCGTGGCCGGTGCAAGCGGCGAGGCAGCGCGGGCGTCGGAGTGGCGAGGTGGCCGCGCTCGGGGAGCGGCCGGTGACGCGGCGCGCAGCTGGCGCGTGGCCGGCGGGCAGCGGAGCAGCGAGGCCGCCACGGTCGGGGCTCAAGCGTCTAGTTGGCGCGTAGCCGGCGGCCGACGGAGCGGCGCAGGGCGGCTAGGCGGCACACGGCTGGTGCGGCAGAGGCCGGGCGGCGCCTCCGCTTGGCCGGGGTGACGCGGAGCGTCAGAGGGCGGCGGCGCGTCGGAGGTTGGGCTGCAGCGGCGAGCGGCGCGTCGAAGGCCCGGCGGCAGCGGCGGAGCGTCGGAGGTCGGGCGGGTGCGGCGTCTGTCCGGTGGAAAAAGAAGGAAAGGGGAGAGGAATTGGCTCCGGGAACGAGATTGGATTAAAGTGGATTGAGAAAAAATTAAAGAAAAAGGGGAATAGAAAGGTGATCGAGCCGTGTTTTTTTCTCTTTGTCTCCTTTAATTGAGAATATAGAAAAATGAGATTGTTATTGGGATCCGTCCATCGTTTCTCCTCGTCCAAATATTACCGGTGCACAAGTAGGTACGTGCCACACCGGTCGTGGATTCGCTTGTGAATATCTTAAAACTGAATGCTTAATCATGCGTGCTCTTAATCATATACGCAGCTCAAATAATATTCAGATTCACCGGCATTATTCAGTTCAGCTGTTTCATTGGCGAGAAGAGAGGACGTTTCAGTGGAACCTAATAAACAGTGACCACTGCGCTGCCGTGGTACCGTGGCAGTGGTGCGAGCGTACCGCTCCAACGCCAAAACATCGCCCTCCAAAAAATACTCTCTCCAAACTTCACTATTCAATCACATCAAATTATATCAAATCTCTCTCCTCATAGAGCATTAAACGTAAGTAAATAAAAAACTAATTGTATAATTTTGATGTACACGACGAGACGAATCTTTTAAGTCTAGCTAGGTCATGGTAGGACAATATTTACCACAAACAAACGAAAAGTGCTACGGTACGTTACAATATTCGATGTGACTTTTTTACAACTTTTCATCCTTTTTCAGGAACTAAACACCCGTTAATACACAGTCGGCTGTGCTCATTTTGTAAATACTAGCTAGTGTCGTATGCATGCAACGTATAGTTCAAAGGCAGTGTTTGGTTGTGGCGGTGAAATTTTTTTTCTTCAGAAAATCTTGCATGCATGGAGTATTAAATGAAGTCTATTTGTAAAATCTTGTTAAGGATGGGTCTTTACGCGACGAATCTAATGAGCTAATTAACCCATGATTTACTACCGTAACTATCATCTAATCATACGGTCAGATGATTCATTAGACAAGTCTCACGAATTAATCCGGAGGTTTGTACGTTGTTTTATAAACTGACTTTATTTAATACCCTTAATTAGTGGTTAAACACGTGTAAAATTTTTCACACCCAACCAAACACTGCCAAAATAAGCTGACGATCGAAAGCAACATTCTTGTATTGTCGGTCCATCATTTCGAGTATAAAAGTCCTATGATTTCGATCAGTCCATTTATTTTCAATTATAAATATACTAGTATAGAAATAATTTGATAAATCAACAATGTAAAACTGATGCATTTCATAATGTACAATCCTTTTTTCATTTGAGATGCCATATTATTTTTTTAAAGAAAAGATATTGAGAGCCAGTCGAATCGTGTTGATAGCTAACTAACTTATATTTATGATGAAAAAAAGTATACTATAGACCATCCATGCATGTCCACAGGATTACAAACTCTATCAAGTCAAAGTCAAGGTAAAAATGGAAGGCCAAGAAAGTGGAACAGTTCCTCGATTTCCATGTTTTGTGAAGGGAAAAAAGTAATTTGAACATAAGGATAGGCAACAAAAGTTTCAAAACCACATCCAACTACTGTCTCCAGTATTACCATGCACGCGCGTTCGGCTGCAATTCCATCCTGCATAAAAAAAAAATGCTTGGAGCAACTAGCCACGTTATCCTGCAATCACTTGCAAAAAAAAGCATATAATAATGAATGGAACATCAACAAAGCGCGCGCAAAAATGCCCTCAAAATCACCATCCAATCATCAAGCTATGGAGGAAGCTAAGGGGAATCATATGCCACCCTTTCCTTTGTAGACCACACCTTTGGCCACGGTTGAGCCATCATTCCGGCCTCACTCACCTCCCCCATCAAAAAGCGCAGGGGTCCATCCGCCCCGTCCAGTCCCCGTCGGACCCATCTCCGCCGTCCACCCCTCCCCTCTCGCCGATCACGAGGCCCTCGCTGCCAGCCGCTTGTGCTTGGCCTCGCCGGTCGCCGCAGACAAAACGCCCGCACGGACCCCAAGCCCCCGTCCAAATCACGCTGCACGCCACCACTGACACAGAGGAGAGAAAGAGAGAGGGAGAGGGAGGGCGGGCGGGCGCGAGGGATGGCGACGCTGCCGCAGCGGTTCAAGCTGCTGGCGACGCGGTGCGCGGCGGGGGCGCCGAGCCCGTCGAGGAGCCCGGCGCCGGGCTACGCCGCCGCCAGCCCCGGGTACCGCTTGCGCCGCCGGGCCCGGGGCGGCGCCGGGGCCAGGCGCCGCGGCCGCCTGCGCCGCTTCCTCTGCCGCCGCGGCGGCGGGGACGGGGGCGGGGGAGGCGCCGAGCCGCCCACCGCGCGGAGGGAGGAGGACGACGACGTCAGGAGGCCGCTGTTCGGCGGCCGGGGCCGCACGCTGCGGGATCTGTTCGTGGCGTCCCCGGAGGCCGGGCGCCGCCGCGGTGGGGGCTGCAGCTGCGACTGCGGCGGCGGCGACGAAGATGGCGGCGGGAGGGCGGGCGGCGGCGGCGGCGCGGATCCTGGCGGCGGCGGGGGCGCGTGGCGGGGGAGCCGGAGGTTCGGCTCCGGCGGGCTGCGGAGCCTGCTGATGCGGCGGAGCTGGCGGCCGGTGCTGGTGGCGATCCCGGAGGCGGACGGCGGCAGGATCGAGCTCGGCGCCATCGTCGAGGAATAAAAGGAGCAGCACAAGTGTTCTTGTCTTGTACCATGCCTGTATCCTCCCCTGGTTCTTTCTGGCTTCACCTTCCCTGTTGGTGACTGCCAGCCTCTGTGAATATGATGCAATTGAAGAAAAAAATGGCTGCAATTCAGTTTCCATGTTTGCTTGCAGAGGCAAACGTTGGTTGTCCAGTCGGTCGGTCTCCCATTCCCGTGCAGATGCAGCGAGCAACTCGCTCGACTGATTAGCAATTACTACTCGTTTCGTTTTCCCGTCAAGGTTAGCAGGGGGTTGTACAGGTTGCAGACTCCAATCTCCAGCTGCGGGAGTCGGCCATCGCCCTTCAACGGCTGCCGATGCTTGGTGAAGACGAAGTGGTTGAAACTGGAATCCGGATGTCGGAGGAGGCCAGGCGCATTGATTGATTGATTGTATCCGGACGAGGAACGGTGGGCGCGAGATACGATGTTGATGCAGGCCGCCACAGCCTGAGACGGTAAAGGCCACCTCGGAGGATGCCGCGCGGGATAAAGCTTGGACGCCTGCAGCGGCAGCCGGCAAAGAAATCTCCAGACGCTAAGGGTGTGATTGGTTGCCTGTATGCTAGGCCATCCAGGCTCGTCGGGTGCAGCATGTGATGATTGGTTGCCTGTAGTAGGAAGTGAGCCTGGCCTGGCGGATGCAAAAGTTGTTGCTGGGCCTGGCTCGCCGGGTACAGAAAAATCGAGCGTCTCTCCGCGGCCAGGCTCGCGCGGTGCGCGTGCTCGCACGCGTGAGCTAGCGCACAACTAGAAAAGGTGATTTTGCTGCTGCTACACAGGCAACCGAACACGGTCTAGAGCTAGCCTGGCTCAACGCAGATGTCAACCAAACAAAACGTTGCAGCACCTAGCGAGCCTGGCCGGCGCGGGCCTGCACGCATGGTGCGAGCCTGGCTCCCATGGTCTGATAACCAATCACGCCCTAAATGCTCCTGCCAACCGCTACATGAAGAGAGAGAAACGCCAGCGCTAAAGCTCCCAGGCCCACTCCGCGGTGGAGGCGTGGAGAGGCAAAGCTGAGGAGAGAGAGAGTGATTTGATTGGGAAAAATATATAATATGTTTGGTAGTGGGTACAGAGATTGTGATAGAGATTGAATGAGTGTGGAAGAAAATAATATAGAGTAGAGGATTTTAATGACTAAGATAGAATATTTTTTTTAGAGAATACGATAGAGATTTATCAGTGCGAACGGCCTGACTTTGCCTTTGTACTCTACATGGGACTCAGCTCGCGCGGGCGGGCGTACGCGATCACGCACACATAGCACTGTCCGAGTGACGACTCGTCCAGTTGAGCCCGGGCGGACGGACCCGTGCAGGGTGCCGTGGATGGCGTCTGTTCCGGTCAAAATCCGTGGCCACAGGCAATGGATCATGTTTCGGGGGAGGGGGTTCGTGCTCATATAGTCATATTTACGTCCGGTGTTTGTGGTAAAGTGTGCCCACAATCAAAGCGACGAGTTGAGCTCATCAAGAAGAACAGCGCGCACACCCGCTGACCCACAGATCCGGATGGAGTAGTTACTTATAAAAGCAGCTGAACATCCGTTTGCTGCCTTTTGTTCCTGCTCACGTACCACCAGCGTTCCCGTGCGCCAATACTGGCACTCCTTGTTTTCTTATAGGAAAAGAACAAAATATTAGCTCTCTTCCGTGCGCCGTGGCAACGATTTTACAATACAACCCTGCCCGACGTGACACATTCCGCAAGCACGCCTTTGCTCTTCTTCCTCTTCTTAGATGATGTTTGGATCCAGATGCTAAAGTTTAGCGTTTTAAATAAGTGATAATTAGATGTATTAAACATAAAATAATTATAAAACTAATTACATAAGTCATGTCTATTTCGTGAGACGAACCTAACATGCCTAATTTCGCTATAATTAATACATAATTACCGTACGTTTACTTTAGCATTACATTGTCTAATCATGATGCAATTAGACTTAATAGATTCATCTCGTAAATTACTCCTCGGTTATGTAATGAGTTTTTAAATTAATATATATTTAATACTCTTAATTAACATATTTATATATGATGTGACGGCGCTAAACTTTAGCGTGGGAAACAAACAGGCCTTAGTTCTTCCTCGGGCCTTGCATCACGAGATGCATGCCAACGTGGCAGCATAGCAGTGGAGGCGGCACCAACGGATATCATGTGCCGCAACGGATATGCACGACGTTTTGGGTTATACTAATCCAGTATTTTAATTTTTGATTAAAAACTGCGTTTTGGTTATCATTAAAATTTTATGCATTGAGGGTACATTTTTAAACGATTCATGTGGATTTGTATTCGAAAATATTGTGTATTTTTTCTAAAATATCAATAAGCACTATATACACATAAATTCTACCTCTATAAGTACTTTCATGACTCGGTTACATATTAGAAATGTATCAACAAACAAAACTCAGTGGCCAAAACTTATATCCGTTTTGATGGCATCAAAATTTCATCGTGCCATACGAGGTGCTAGGTTCCTCATTTCCATTTGGAATGGAAGAAATATGTTCAAATTCCCCTGAAATTGGACCAACAATCAGTTCAAAGTTTTAGGAAAAATCCATATCGCCGGAGCGTTCGCAACTCGCTCCCACTCTCACAAGTTCACTTCAGCTCGTCATTCTGAACCCACTGCTGTGAAGTAACGCGTGCAAGTGCAAGGTACCCCAGAATATGGGCTGGTAGTAGGCCTCTGAACCCAGCTCCCACTTTCACAAGTTCACTTCAGCTCGGCCCATTTCGCGTGCCCGCGGACTGCTGCGTTGATTTGTCGCCGGCTCGCCGGTGGCGCCGTTGGTTTGCCGGCTAGCAGCAGCCTGTGCGCTGAGTTCTTGCAAAGGGCGAGATCGGAAGCACGGGTGCCGTGCTGGGACCAGCCAGCGATGTTCGCGACGGCGGCACGGTGGGAGGCGAAGAAGGGGAAGCCGAAGATGGCGCCGATCGAGCTGACGGCGCCGCCGGAGCAGGCGCAGTCCATCACGCGCGCCATCTTCGACGTCGTCAGGGAGCACGGCCCGCTCACCATCTCCGACGTCTGGGACCACGTCAAGGTACCTCAGCAGGGCGGTCCACCGGGCCTCGGCCCTCCCACCCTTAGCAACCACACTCACGAACGCAACCTGTTCGACGGAATGTTTGCTCTGACGAGTGAGGTTGCTCTTTCCCTTCCTTGGTCCTCAGGATGTTGGCCTTAGGGGGAGCGCCAGAAGCTCAGGCTCATCTGCGACCACGATGGCCCGCACAAGCAGTTCCTCTACACCACCTGGTTCACCACCAACCCCAAGAACGTGCCGCAGAGGCCCAGGGGAGAGCTCAAAGGAGAGCGTCCAAAGCCGTGAGGACATGCCCAGGTTCTGCTCGTGATGCTCTGCTGTGCAGTCATTCTGCTGTCTTCAGTATATTGACAAAGGCTTAGGGTGTGTTTGGTTGGGCTTCTAGAAGTGCTTTTGCTTCCAAAATAGTCAAAAACCAACCAAAGGTCCGGATTCCATAAGAGCTTTCATAGCAAAAGCAGCTTTTCTCCCGTGGAAATTTCACAGCACCCCAGCCTCTGCTTCTAGCGGCTGTGAAGGGTATGTTTCCTCAAAATTACCCATTAGTATTCCTTCTAGCTGTATTTTTGTTTAGCCCGCTTATCTGTAATCAACTGGAATATAAAAATAATGTTGGCAAACATCCACGCAAAGAGGGATGCAGCATTGCTAAGTCCAGGTTTCTTTGCAACAACTAACACAGATAGATGGAATATCTTGAAGTAACTGTAATAAATCAACTGTTGCAAAAAATTTAGACAAAAGAGTGTGCAACTGTATGCAGAAGTTGTAACTTTAAAAAGCACCGACAAACAGTAGCCTAAATGGGCCGATCACGACGGCAAACACTGGAGTATGGAGTTTGGTAACCCACGAAGAAACTGGGTAGGAAGAAAAAGTCATTGAGGAGGATTTGCTTATCTACTAACTTAAATCTGACTTGCTGAAATGATCATAGTTTGCACGGAGGGGTTGGATTCCACCTGATACGTTGCCTTGTAATATAGTGGATGGCTAGGGAAACTGAGGGAAAGGGAATCCAAAAGTGGTAGATGCAATACATATACATTATTGTTATTTACTAATTTATTTTGGGGAAGTGGTTGGTGACTTCGTGGGGAGAGCAATGAACTAATAGAATGAGAGGAGTGTTGTGCAAAACATCCTATAATGGATACTGGAGGCTATCAACAGGACACATAATGGTTAGCTTACGACAAATTTATGTTTTTTTTTCTCAAACCACGCAGGAGAGCTGCGTGTCATTTCATTATGGTAGAAGAACGACAAATTTATGTGGGGTAAGCGTCTGTCATGGCAAGCAGTTGCTAATATCCAACTTAATTAACGAACTTATGATTGTGCCACTTCCCTTTCTTAACTATATGTGGATGGTTTATTACAAATGAAATTCATGTGATATTTGATCGGCTCAGCGTCTATGATATGAACTTCTGTTGCATCCATAATGTCCTTACAAGTTTTAATTAGTTAGAAAACAAAAACAAGTACTCCTATTCAAAGCTATGGCCTCGCACTTCCCCAATGAGACGATAGGAATGTAGCAACATGTCATAAAGAATAAGGGGTATATCCATAAGTGGATGTGCTGCTCCAAGCAATCTAGTTTAGTTTTTAAGTTCAGAAACTGTACTTGGTCAGCTAGTCTCCACAACTGATTCTATATATATGAATTCATTCCAGCCAATCCTGTTGGTCAAATGTATGTATATGTGTGCCTATATAAGCTGAAACGCTCAAATCTTCCACAATGCATATGACCACTTCCCTATACAGGCAAGCACACATCCAAAAAACAGAGTAATTATCTGTGGCTTATAACTTGCAAGGTCCCAGGTCTATTGAGTTTGGGTACAAGCCTTTTGTTGGTATAATGGCTCCTAGAATGTGTCTGCTGGTTTCTATCCTTGTCCTATTTGCAGTGGCATCTCTGTTTTCAAGCTCAGCCTAAGCACAACTTCGGGTTGGATATTACAGAGATACATGCTACTATGCAGAGGACATTGTGCTCCAGGAGGTTGCGTCGGCTCTAGCTGCGGACCGAACCTAGCCGGTTCGTTTCTGAGGCTTCATTTCCATGATTGCTTTGTCAGGGTGAGTCCTATATTTTTCAATATGTCTGGTATGATGTTAAATACGTTTTATCTCTTTATATGACCTGAAAGAGGAATAATAATACTTGCAAACACACCCTTTATAGCGAACCAAACAGCTGCTAATACTTGCTCTTAATGTAGGGATGCGATGGCTCTATTCTACTGGAGTCAACGGACCATGACATGGTGAAAGAAGCATAAACGGGGGCAGGCCTGCGAGGGTTCAATATCATTGACACGATCAAGGAAAAGCTGGAGGAGGCTTGCCCTGGGATCGTTTCGTCTGCCGACATTCTCGCCCTTGTCGCTAGGGACGCCATTTTACTGGTAAGTTGACTTGGTGTGTGACACCAAATTGCAACTTTTCGCAAAGTATGTCATGCAATGCAGAGCTAGTTCTTCGACACTACGGCCATGTTTCTTTGGGAGTGAAAATTTTTTTCCACCCCGTTTGACCAATAATTAAGGGTATTAAATAAAGTCAGATTACAAAATCATCTTCACAACACCGGATTAATTCATGAGACAAATCTAAGACCTTTGACCACATGATTAGATGATGGTTACTGTAGCATTACTGTAGTAAATTATGGACTAATTAGGCTCATTAGATTCGTCGCGCAAAGTTACACCCATCCCTAAAAAGGTTTTACAAATAAACTTCATTTAATACTGCATGCACACAAGATTCCCTTTGAAAATATATTTCTAAAGAGGAAAGAAACACGGCCTACTTGTAACCTGATCGGTAACTGAACACAAGCTATCTACAGCAGCACTTTGAGGAGAATAAAGCTAATGACATTGTGAGGAGAATAAAGCTAATGGTATGCATCTGTTTGAGTCGTGGCCGGTATTGGCACGTGACTGGGCGTCTTGATGGGAGAGTATGTTAGTAAACCTTGCGCATACTTAGCTAGTTGCATGTTGTTCTGTTTGCATGCGCACGAACCCGGATTGTGGAAGGTCGTGCGCGTAGGAGGGTGTGGCGAGATTAGCTCGCTCATGACCCGGAGTGCTCGTTGAGGACGCGTCATCGTGAGCGTGGGGATGGACACGTTCAGAGCGATGTGCGGTGCTCCACCGAGAGCTCCTGCATGCTTTACGTTTCAGAGAATAAAAGGGAAGAAGAAAGAACAGAAAAGCTGCTTGTTGTTCGCAGCACCAAAACTACCGTGTGTTGACTAGTGTGAGTTTCTGCTGTGAGAGCTCCTTCGTTGAGCTCCTGACCTCGCCGGCAGCGTACATCGCTAGGTTGAGGTCTAACAATTGGCATCAGAGCCAGCACGTGAGGGCATCGCGCCGCCATGGTGTCGCCGTCGGTCAGGAGCCGTGGCCGCACATCATCGGGCACGGAGAAAGAGAAGGTCGAGTCCTCCGGCAAAGGCGATGGCTCCGGCAACAAGTCGCCTCATCGGAAGACTCCAAGCCGCTCCCCGACGCGACGTCCGCGAACTCGCGGCAGCCGTTCTCGCCATCCGCGGGAGGTTGTAGTCGAGCGCGTGATCAGGGAGTCCGGCGGCTCCGGCAACTGGCCGCAGCTGACGAAGACGAACTACGACTCGTGGTCACTGATGATGAAGCTGAAGCTCCAAGCTCGCGCTCTCTGGGATGCCGTCGAGCTCGGTGACGCCGACTACCACGACGATCGCACTGCACTGGAGGCGATCTGCAGTGGGGTGCCACAAGAGATGGTGCCCACCCTGGCGACGAAGGACTCGGCGAAGGAGGCCTGGGATGCAATCAAGGCCATGCGCATCGGTGATGATCGGGTGCGGAAGTCAACGGCGCAGACCCTACGCGACGAGTACGAGCAGATCACGTTTCGCGAGGGTGAGTCCGTTGAGGATTTTTCTCTCCGCCTGACAAACATCGTGCAGCGTCCCGCGATCCTCGGTGACCCGGAGCCGGAGGCCAAGGTAGTGGCTAAGTACCTGCGCGTCGCTCGACCGAGGTACAAGAAACTCGTCGTCTCCATCGAGACGCTCCTCGACATCAGCAAGCTCTCAACCGAGGAGGTCACTAGAAGGCTCAAGGCGGCAACCGACGACGAACCAGCGCCGGCGCAGACCGTTGCCGGGAAGCTACTACTCACGGAGGAGCAGTGGCTGGAGCGCTACAATAAGAAGGACCAGGAGTCCGGGCACAGCGGATCGAGCTTCGGCGGCCGCGGCAAACGCCGTGGCAGAGGACGCGGACGCGGCACTGGGAGCGGCGGCGACTCATGTTCTGCGACGAACGCGGGGCAGAGCAACGACGACGATGCATGCAAGCGTTGCGGCAGGAAAGGCCATTGGGCCAAAGACTGCCGAAGCAAGCCCAAGCAGGAGCAAGCCCATGTGGCCCAAGATGATGAGCCCACACTTCTCCTTGCCGTCAGCGTCCAGCGAGAGGAGGGGATTCATCCCAAAATCGAAGCGACGCCGCCGGCTCCGACTCCGGCGATTTCACCGCCGATCTGCAACGACGGTCAGCTCCACCTCGCCGAGGACAAGGTCTTCGCCGCCTTTGACGACTCCGGTGACCGGGACCCGAAGCGCTGGGTCTTGGACACGGGGGCATCAAACCACATGTCGGGCGCACGGACGACATTCTCCAGCATCGACGCCGGCGTCACCGGCTCTGTACGGTTCGGCGACGGCTCCGTCGCCCGCATCGAGGGGATCGGCACCGTGCTGCTCTCCTGCAAGACCGGCGAGCACCGCTCCATCAACAATGTCTACTACCTGCCGCGCCTCACTGCCAACATCATCTCCGTCGGCCAGTTCGATGAACTTGGGTACCAGGTACTGATTGAAGATGGGGTGATGAGGATCCGTGATGAGGAGCGCCGCCTGCTCGTCAAGGTCCACCGGAGTCCAAGTCGGCTATACGTGCTCGACGTCGACATTGCACGGCCGGTATGCTTCGCTGCGCATGCCAAGGAGGACCCGTGGCTCTGGCACGCCCGATTTGGGCATGTCAACTTCGGCGCGCTCAGGAAGATGGGCCGTGAGGAGCTCGTCCGCGGGATGCCGCTGCTGGACCACGTCGACCAAATCTGCGATGCATGCCTCGCCGGCAAGCACCGGCGGACGCCGTTCCCGCAGCGCGCGCTCTCGCGTTCGACTGAGGTGCTGCAGCTGTTGCACGGGGATCTGTGTGGGCCTATCTCGCCGCCGACGCCTAGTGGTAACCGCTATTTCCTGCTCCTCGTTGATGATTACTCGAGGTACATGTGGATTGCACTGCTTCCCAGCAAGGACGGCGCAGCCGCGGCCATCAAGCGCATCCAGGCCGCGGTGGAACGGAAGACCGGCAAGCGGGTTCATGCTCTCCGCACGGACAGAGGAGGAGAGTTCCTGGTGAGCCACTTCGAGGAGTACTGCGCCGAGCTTGGTGTCCATCGCCAACTCACGGCTTCGTACTCGCCCCAACAAAATGGCGTCGTCGAGCGGCGAAATCAATCTGTGGTCGGCACTGCTCGGTGCTTACTCAAGGCGAAGTAGCTCCCAGGTGTGTTCTGGGGTGAGGCAGTCACAACAGCAGTCTACCTCCTCAACTGATCCTCGTCGAAGAGCATAGGAGGCAAGACCCCCTACGAGCTCTGGACCGGGAGCACGCCAGGAGTCCAGAACCTGCGCACATTCGGCTGCATCGCGCACATGAAGCTGACTGTCCCGAACCCGAAGAAGCTTGAGGACCGGAGCCAGCGCACGATCTTCGTCGGGTATGAGGCGGGCTCTAAGGCCTACCGCTTGTATGACCCGACAACGCGGTGAGTTCGCATCAGCCGCGACGTCGTCTTCGACGAGGCCGCTCAGTGGAACTGGGCGGGCGAGGCTGCTGCCGCGACGGACGACTTCACCATCGAGGAGGTCGCGGCAGGGCTGCCCCAGGTGGTCACCGTGACCATGTCTTCTGCGCCCACAAGTGCCGGGGCAGCATCCAGCTCGGCATCGCCCGCACCGACGCCCTCGCCACGTTTGGCGCATGACGTCGCGCAGCAGACACCCAGTGCGCCAGCACGAGCTGCTGGGCAACAGGTGGAGTTCGCCACGCCTCTCGGCCTCGACGAAGCTGTTCTGGATGCTGACCATGATGATGCACCGCTCCGGTTCCGCTCCATCGACAACTTACTGGGGCCGGCCTCCCCGCCTGGGCTTGCCGCAAGAGAGCTGGAGGAGCAGCTCCTGCTGGCCAGTGAAGCTGAGCCGGCGAATTTTGTAGAGGAACAGAAGCATGAGAATTGGCGACACGCGATGCTGGACGAGATGACATCAATCGAAGCCAATGACACATGGGAGCTCGTCAACTTGCCGCCGCATACACGCCCCATCGGGCTCAAGTGGGTCTACAAGACCAAGCGAGATGAGGCCGGGCTCGTCTCCAAGTACAAAGCGCGGTTCGTCGCAAAGGGGTATGTCCAGCGCCAAGGCATTGATTTTGATGAAGTGTTTGCCCCTGTTGCACGCCTGGAGTCTGTGAGACTACTACTAGCACTCGCGGCGAGCGAAGGATGGGAGGTGCACCACATGGACGTCAAGTCCGCCTTCCTGAACGGAGAGCTCCTGGAAGATGTCTATGTCGAGCAGCCACCTGGATTTGTGTTGAAGGGGAAAGAGAAGAAGGTGCTGCACCTGACCAAGGCTTTGTATGGACTTCGTCAGGCCCCGCGCGCGTGGTACTCCAAGTTGGATGAGTCTCTGATCAAGCTCGGCTTCCAGCGGAGCACATCGGAGCATGCTGTTTATCTCCGGGGTGTGCGTGCGCACCGCCTCATTGTGGGCGTCTATGTGGATGATCTGGTGATCACCGGAGGGGATCCACACGACATCAGCATGTTCAAGGAGGAGATGAAGGCAACGTTCAAAATGAGCGACCTCGGGCTGCTGCACTACTACCTCGGGCTGGAGGTGACACAGGGGGAAAACGGCATCACCATCTGCCAAAGCGCCTATGCTGCAAAGATACTAGAAGGCGCCGACCTGACTGGATGCAATTCGAGTCACACCCCCATGGAGTCCCGGCTCAAACTCAGTAAGTCTAGCTCTGCTCCTGCTGTTGATGCCACAAAGTACAGGAGCATTGTGGGCTCTCTTCGGTATCTGGTGAATTCAAGGCCGGACCTGGCTTACTCAGTGGGGTATGTTAGCCGGTTTATGGAGAGCCCAACTACTGAACACATGGTGGCTGTGAAGAGGGTGCTGAGGTACATCGCTGGAACTCTGCATTTTGGCTGCCATTACCAGAGGAAGGAGGCACAGCTCACTGGTTACAGTGACAATGATCTGGCCGGAGATGTCGATACAAGGAAAAGCACCACAGGTGTTCTCTTCTTCCTTGGTTCCAGCGTCATCACTTGGCAGTCCCAAAAGCAGAAGGTGGTGGCATTATCCTCCTGCGAAGCTGAATACATCGCTGCTGCCACTGCAACCTGCCAGGGAGTATGGTTGGCTCGACTTCTAGCTGAGTTCAAGGGCGAGAAGATCAGAGCCTACACACTGAAGATGGACAGCGAGTCTGCCATTCAACTAAGTAAGAACCCTGTTTTCCATGATCGCAGCAAACATATAGATGTTCGTTATCACTACATTCGGGAATGCGTTGAGGAGAGCAGGGTGAAGCTTGAGTCCGTTGGGACAGTTGAAGAGCTGGCAGACATTCTAACGAAGGCATTGGGGCGAGATCGCTTCTGTGAGCTACGCTCCAAGATCGGCGTCATTGATGTACAGAGTGTGCGCAAAGTTTAGGAGGAGATTTGTTAGTTAGTAAACCTTGCGCATACTTAGCTAGTTGCATGTTGTTCTGTTTGCATGCGCACGAACCCGGATTGTGGAAGGTCGTGCGCGTAGGAGGGTGTGGCGAGATTAGCTCGCTCATGACCCGGAGTGCTCGTTGAGGACGCGTCATCGTGAGCGTGGGGATGGACACGTTCAGAGCGATGTGCGGTGCTCCACCGAGAGCTCCTGCATGCTTTACGTTTCAGAGAATAAAAGGGAAGAAGAAAGAACAGAAAAGCTGCTTGTTGTTCGCAGCACCAAAACTACCGTGTGTTGACTAGTGTGAGTTTCTGCTGTGAGAGCTCCTTCGTTGAGCTCCTGACCTCGCCGGCAGCGTACATCGCTAGGTTGAGGTCTAACAGAGTATCCTGAGCCGACGGCACCAAGGATCTCCCACCACCGGATTCAGACATTGCCCAGCTGAAGTCGGGTTTTGCCGAGAAGAATCTAACCTCCAAGGATCTCGTCGTCTTGTCAGATACACTGCCTCCGCGAATGTCTTGTTTTCCCCCTCTTCCAGTCTCCACCATACTCATCCTTCGGCTTCATGGCTTCATCTTGACATTTATTTCCAGGCGCTAACACCATCGGCTCTTCGCACTGCCAAGCATTTCTAGACCGCCTGAACGGCTCGACCACCGGCGAGCACAAGCTCAATGACTACCTGGAGCTGGACCCAGCATACCTGAACGACCTCCGCTCAAAGTGCGCCGCCGACCCCGGGGCCATGGTGCAGATGTCCCCCAAGAGCTTCCCCAGGTTCGACACGAGTTACTACTCGTACGTCAAGCATCGCTGCGGGCTGTTCCGTTCGGACGCGGTCCTGCTCGCCGACGGCTTCGCCCGGGCGTACGTCGAGAAGCACGCGACGGGTCGCTACGACAAGGAGTTCTTCGGGGACTTTGGCGAGGCCATGGTCAACATGGGCAACATCCAGCCGGCGAGCACCGTGGGTGTGGTCCGGAGGAAGTGCTCCGTTGTCAACAACTACTACTAGCAGTACCTGACTACGTGTTCATTTATTTACTGTGTACGTGTATTTCTCTATCGCTGCGGCTCTGGTCGCTATAGTGTCGCGCGCATGTGTAATTTTAAAGGGTTTTTTTTTTCTGTACTCTGGATCATTGGATGCCTGTGCTGCTGTGGATTAATTTGGTCGCTGTAATGACAATGTTATTATGATATTGATGTTTATTTTGAATGGAACTATTGTTAGATTAATTGGGCCTTGGCCCATTTAAGTCTCAATTAATAAAAGAATTAAAGGTCCACTAATAAATGCCAGGGAACTAAATCCCGGATGGAGAGTCAACGGGAATTCTAACCAACTTAAATAGTGGACCAACTGTGGACCACTTGTGAAGTTGGTAAAAGGAGATGGACGTGCTACACGCGCGCTCGCTCGCCGCGCCGGGCCGTGGCCGTGCCGAGCCGCTCGGCGTGTGCTGTGTGATGAACCTTTTGCCACAAATGACTGGCCGTGACGAGCCGAGCCGCTCGGCGTGTGCTGTGTGATGAACCTTTTGCCACAAATGACATTGATTGAGTCTTAAACGTTACCAGTAACTGCCGATTTAATGGCTGAGAGTAACTGATGACATTTAATGGCATTATTGGGCTGACCAATAACTGACGTCATTATGGCCATTGCTGCCCATAGCCAGAACACACAAGCACTCTCCCTCTCTGGTACTCCTTTCAGGAGACCTCTCTCTTCTCCCTGTTTTTGCTGCTCTCTTGCATTCCCAACACAAGCTTTGTGCGCACTCTGCTTGCGTGAGCAGTTGCCTCCGAACCTCCCTGTCTAGTGATCCTGCTCGGGATAGGCGAGCGATAAGGTTTTTGGGGAGCGTACGAGTACGCGCCTGTTCGCTGCTGTGAACGACTACTTCCTGGTGGCTAACTTCGTCAACCCGAACGACTACTTCCTGGTGGCCAACTTCGTCAACCCGAACGACTACTTCCTGGTGGCCGTCTTCCTCACGTGAACGACTACGTCCCGGTGACCGTTCGAGGGACTCCATTGCATCGACTCGCCACTGCACCGAATTAGATCGACTACTTCGAGCAAGGCCAGTCGAGGATGGTTAACACTATTCCTCCAGCTGGTGACGGCGCATCCGGTGCCTCCGGTACCGGCCCCGCCTCTGGGTACATCCTGAACATCCTTTTGTTCTTGTTTCGGTTTCTCATGTTGTTCATGTTATTTAGGAGAATTAACTTGAACACTGGCACATGTTATGTTACCACTGGATCACTCACTGCTATCATGAATTTGTTGCTAATTTCTGGAATTAAAATATACCGAATGATGTCTAAATTTCTAACAATCCAAAAACCTTATGTTAATAATAGGCTTTCGGTAGCTGGTTTTGCCGCATCAATCAAACCAAATGTTTTCGATGGGTCTAATTACAAACGTTGGCGTGAGAGGGTCACGCTGTGGTTGACAGCAATGAACATCATGCATGTCATACAGGGGAAGCCCGAACAGTTCACTTCAGAGGAGGAGCGGGCTTTCGTGGCGGCCGATAACCTGTTTAGAGGTGCCATCATGAGTGTTCTCGCTGAAAGCCTTGTGGATACGTACCTCTTGCTGCCGAGTGGCAAAGATGTTTGGGATGCGCTTGAGGCTAAGTTTGGGGTCTCTGATGCTGGTGATGAGCTGTATGTCATGGAACAGCTCTTTGACTACATGATGGTTGAAGACCGTCCTGTGATAGTGCAGGCCCATGAGATCCAGGCGCTGGCTAGAGATCTTGAGAACTATAGCAAGGATGCTCCATGTCGGTTGCGTGACAAGTTTGTGGCTGGAGGTATTATGTCCAAGTTGCCACCTTCTTGGAAGGATTTTGTGACCTCTCTGAAACACAAGAGACAAGAGTTTACTATTGTCGATCTCATCGGCACTCTTTGAAACGAACCGGATTTTCCTTACCGAAAATCCGACTCCCTGTATCACCGCGATAGTCCCAGAATCAACTGCTATCGCATACAGAACTCATTCCAGAAGTTATCACATCCATACGTCGAATAAAACAGTGCAATGTTTAGGTTATTACATCTCCCAACATAGGAAGTACGGGTACAAGCCACTTGGGCTAAATCGACAGAAAGGAAAGCCAACGCAGCGGTAGCTAAGTCATCAGGGCTTCATCTTCATCTCCTCCACAGGCAACTACTCGAGCGTAGCGCCGCACCTCAGTCGTACCATCCATCAGCGTTGTTGTCGAAGTCGTACTCGTAACCTGCAAGACCTTGAACTGTTCCCAAGGATTGGAACAGTTCCACGTCACCATCCATAGATGTGCAAGCTTTAAGGTGGACTAATCTAGTATACAAATAGACAAGGAAAGCCAGGGGTTTCCTATGCAGCAGCATATAGAAGTTTGTAAAACAATTTGCAACACCAACACACACCTCCACGGGTAATCCTGACAGAACAGGCTCCCGTCTCCAACATCTATTCGATGGGAGAACTCCCGCTCCTCCCACCTCATCGGCCATGCCGGGTCCTTAGTTTAAAAAGGGGAGAGGTAGAAGTTTTACTCACCAAAACACTAACAGAATGAGCAGTTCAAAGGGGGTTGTCCATGACCGAGGACGCGGCTATACGTATAGTTTTAACTCTGCAGAGTGTGTACACCTGAAATCTATGCGAAGTGCACCCAGGAGGTAGCAAGCCAACTGAGCCACACAACACCGAACGGAGGTCTAGTAGTTACGGCACCATCCTGCTTTTCCGGGCTTGGGCGCATCCGCCCGCAAGAGGTCACCCCAGAACTGTGAAGCACTCCCCCGGGGCCAGTCGGGGGCCAAAGCAAATCAGGGAGCAAAGGTCAACACCAGTCCCCCTTACACTGAAACACTATTGTCCTGCAGGCTTGGCACCGCACTTGCTAGGCTCGGATCGGGCCCACCCTCATAATGGACACACAGAGTGCACGATAAGTCCCAATGAAGCAGCTAGTCCGACCGGTCCTCAAACTGTCGAAGTGAGCTCTTCTCTCGAAATGCGTACCGACCACGGTGGTCCGCTAGTCGCACCCATTACAGGTATCGCCGCCAACTCCTCAACATCGGGTCAAACCAATCTTGTGCCCGCAACATGCACTCCGTAGGAAGTACCCAAGTGTACTTCCCCAGCCCCCAATCCGAGGATTGGGTTATGGTGCGCTCACTTCAACAAAAAGGGGTTTTCGAATCCTCCAACCCCTCGGTTTTCACACTCACGCCGGAAACAGTTTAAAATATTCATTTTCCTCACACGCATGCAAGTGAAGCATTCTCATCGGCATAGATATAAATATAGTAGTAGGACAACAAGGAAAAAGGTAATTAAACAGGCTATGCACGGTTTATCATCTCAAGCAGTTCATGCGAGTAAATAAAGCATAGCCTTTCTATGAGCATGTCTAATAGGCGTTAAGAGAATGGATGGGCGTGAACCTGGTGACTCCTCCTCGTCGTAGTACTCAACGAACTCCTCCTCCTCAGTCCCGACGTGAGTCTCCGGTCCACCTAAATACCGATCCGTAATTCAATTACCGAGACTACTAGCAAATAACTCCAAACGAGAACCAAGGAAGGGCCAAACAACACCAAACTCTATTCTAACGCGTAGGTCATGATTTTAGAAAAATAATGAAACTGGTTTCATATTTTTCTGAGCTACGGTTGATTTATTATTAATTTTTGAAGTTTAAATCATTTTCTGAAATTATTTAATTAATTCTGAAAAATAAAATAACAGACAGGGACACGTGGCAGCCCCTGGTGGCGCCACGTCATTGTTGGCACTTCTTACGATCCAATATCAGAATTGAGAATCCTGGTATTGGGGGTAAGGCGTGTTTCAGTGGTTTTCCTTATGGCTTAGTAAAATATAGAAATATTCTACAAGCGCACAGAATCACCGCTGTAGCATTTCACCTGGGAGTATCCCGAGGTATCGTAATTTATATTTCCGCAGGGAAGCTTTGGCAAGATTACTAGTGAACAGATATTCGAGACTATCAGAGGAGGGTACACGACTAGACAAGACAGGGGATAACGATATTGGATAGGAGTGGATATACCGGACACACAGCTCAAGGGATACTCAGGTAAGGGAGAGAAGAGATAGATAGCTGGGAGGACAACGAGAAGAGATAGAGGACTCCTGGATGCTTTATCTACCTATGTCACTCTAGCTTAGAGATACAGCGGCTATAGAGCCAGCACTAGGAGATCTGGGATAACTCTAATGTCTTAGCATCGGGACAAGGGAACCGGTGGACACGCAGAAAGGGATGAGAAGGGGTGCCACTATTTCCCAATTGGGGAATCCTACGGACCGGAACTAACGTGATGGGCTACGAAGACCGAAAGGGCTGTCACCACCTCCCGGCTACCACCTCCGTTGCGACGGGAATAAACTAAGGCCACCGACTAGTCTAGGAACCACTCCTACACTAGGCAACGACTACTTACTCTGCTAGCAAGAGCAAGCAACCTTGTCAATACTCTTGGTGACAATTCACCTCCAGTATCAAGCAAGATCAAAGAACCAGCCAAGACAAAGACTTAAACAAGACTACAAGCACTAGAACTATAACTGACTATAGTCTAAACAAGATATATGCTGCAACTAGGATAAAGTAGAAGCAAGATATAAATGACAAAGGCAAAGTGATAAAGATAACTATATTGATAACTCAAAGTCTTACTAAAGGAAAAGGTAAAAGATACAAGAGCTAATACCAGAGCTTCTGAAGACGACTCCGGAACCTCCGAGGCACAGCTCGACTCAACTCTAACTCCCAACTAAACTATCCTAACTCTACTAGAATGAAAGTGGAAATGAGCTCCTTGGCTTGGTGTGTGTTTACAAGTGAAGTGCGACCCTCTATTTATAGCTCCAAAGGTCGGTTGAGGTAGGGTAGCAGCCAAGGCAACAAGGGAGGCGGTGCCGGGCCTTCGGCCGAATTCCCCGGTTCGGCCGAACTGGCCAGTTCGGCCGAACCGTGGGATGCACCGCCCTTTGCTCCCACGGCCTGGATGCGCTCCTGGAAGGCGGTGCTGATTTGGGGGCGGTTCGGCCGAAGGCCTCAGTTCGGCCGAACTGGGCCCGGCAGCCCCCCTGCACCGCTTCTTCTCCTGGGCCTTCCTGGGCTGCTCTGGATTGATGTAGTCCGTGTGCTTCTGTTGTTTTAGCCCAGAGATGACGTGGCAGTAGCCCAGGATGAGTTGGCGGTCGCCCACGTGTCATGTGATGTGTTTGCTTGGTCATTGTTGACGTGGACGACTCCCGGTGGTCTGCTCGGCTAAGGGGGGTAACCGGCCGAACGTAGTCGTTCGGCCGATTTGGTCATTTCCGGCCCCAATAGCACATATTTGTCGTAGTTGTACCTGTACAAGTGACACTCACCAAAACTCGTGGAACTTTATTAGAAATAAAACCTAAGTACATGAAATGTTGCATATAACCTCATTTATTCCCGAGTATTGGTGGTCAGATTTGGGCTGTAACGACCGCCAACAAGCTCCCCCAAGCTTAGCTCTTTGCTCGTCCTCGAGCAAAGATATAAACTTAGGCTCGGTGGATCAGGAGTTGCTACAATGTCATTTCTTTTGCAGGTAACTTTATAAACAACTAGTGCTCAAAAAATACTTGAAACATAGGCAAAGTTTTAAATCACCTTTTTACCTATGGGGCTTATAGCAATCTCCTTATCTTGGGCGGTTGAAAGGGTGAACAGTTTAAACTCAGTTTTATTCCACTCTACTCTTTTCAGGATCCCATCTCGGAGTTTTTCATAAGTTTTTGAAAACTACAAATTGTTCCTCATTGGCACACTTAATCACTCAAGTGTATTTGAATCCTCACCAAAGGCTTGTGCCTTCTTTTTCATCCTAACATCTAATATGACTTTTTGTGTGGCTCAGGGACAAAGGATGAAAGCATGCATGCATCTTATATTTTGCTAAGTCAAAGACCGGATCTCTGAGGAGACAAATCATATCTTAAGATCGAGACGTGCAAGTGTGTGGGTATGAGTGGAGTGGCATATGGTGGAATGGTGGAATGGAATGGTATAGTGGAACTCCTTGAATGAATTTCCCTCTCCTTGATTTATTTTCGAGAACATGGGCTATCTTTTATTCTTATATTTTTGGCATGCCACTTGGCATGCTTTTCTTTTTCTCTTTCTTTTTGCCATGCCCTTTGGCATGCTTTTCTTTTTCTCTTATTTTTGCCATGCTTCTTTGGCATGCTTTTCTTTTTGTATAGCCCATGTCTCTATCAAGAATATTTGTAGAGGGAAATCATGTGGGCTTGCATGAAGTGCTCGGCATCCATGACGGAACGCGCTGTCTCGATGTACGTGAGCCGGGCGCCTTGAAAGTCGCCCAGGTGGTTAGCGAGGCGAGTGACTATAGAAGTCATCGCCATGCTACCCGCACGAGAAATATGAGACAGCTAGTGACCAACCATGTCTTTTACAGGTGAATAGGGAATTTGCTTGACCATGGCAAAAAGAACCCGCAACTCGATGGTGTTGACAGGGCGCAAATCTGCCCGGGGGAATACCGTCATAGACACCCAACGATGCATGAAACGCAAAGTGGGGTTATGAATGCTGTTCGTGCGTGGCGCATGACAATTGGTATCCCCTGAAATCTTTTTCCAAAATGCCACCCGGTCAAATCTTTTAAGCGCTTTGTTCGGGTCTAATGAACAACGACTTGAAAATCCGAGACCCGAACTAAAATTCCTCCAAGAGCAGAAGAACTCTTGGTTGAAGAACCGAAAACGAATCCCCCCAGTTTCAGAAACCAGAGTCGAAAGGAATTCAAGGGTGAGCAGGTACGAACCTTCTTCGTTGATGTGCCAGAAATTCTCCCAGCCAATGGCCTGGAAGATTTCTGTAAACTCTACGTCCATCCCCGTGTCCCTGAGCAAATCTTGCTCAAACACACGGGTGTGCTCGAACTCCTTCAGCCGAAGCTCGTTGAAGGTGTTCCGCTCCCTTTCTGTTCTGAGGTTGATGTCACTCTCGCTCAGGAGCTGCCTGGCTGGGGGTGTGGCTTGGCCCCATCCCGAGCTGGCTGCTCCGTGCTCGTCTGTGTCCATCCGGCTCGAGCCTCGAGACGGAGCTGGGGAACTCCCAGCATCGTCCGATCGTCGGCCTAGCCGGGCGGAACGACAGAGCGAGGTGAAGAACTTCGACATGATTCCTGCAAAAGGTTAGTGCAACAACAACTACCCGAAGGACTGAATATAAATATGGTTAGTACAAGAAAATCAAGTCAGTCGTTCGAGATAGTTAGTCGTTCTTGCGGGGATGAAAACCACCACAAAGGGTTAGTCGTTCTTGTGGGTGTCGGTGACCACCACAAAATCGTCCAGAAATTCAGCACAAAGATCACAACAAGAGCAAAATATTTTTGGGATTTTCTAGTGATGCAAGTGAACCAAAACTTGAGCAAGAACTTGGGAAGAACTTGTCAAGAACTAGAGCAAGAAAATGAGAGAGAGAGAGCTTCTACATAATTTTTTTTCAGAGTGTGCAAGTGTGTGAGAAGCAAGCAAGCTTGCACCCGCATTTATAGGCCGATGGGGGGCAGTCCCCTGGTTCGCCCGAAGGCCCTGGTTCGCCCGAACCAGGCCAGGTGGCCAGGGCACTCCCATGTGAGTGCTGCCCCTCCTTTGCTTTGATTCCACGCCAAAATGTGTGGCCACAAAATTTTTAGGTCATGTGAGTGGAATTTAGTGGTAGGTAAGATGGAAATGTGACATGACCAAAGTGGATTTTAGTGGAATCACTCCCATGCTGCCATGTTTGTGATAATTGGTGAGTGTGCAGCCATTTTTAGTGGGGTAGACATGTTTGTTGCTGGTTGGTGGTGATGGTAAATAATTGGAGATGTTCTAGAAGGGATGAAAATGATAAGAATTACCAATTACATCCACCCTAGTTAAAATTTCAGCATGTGTCCAATTATTTAAACCAAGCTTGCAAAATTTTCTACTCTTTCTCAAATTAATTACTCAAGTGGTTCAGTATTTTGAAAAGGGAAACATGCAAATGCAATTGAGAATTAAAAAATTGGAAGGGAAATATGAGATACATACCGGTTTTCCTCGCGGCGAGAGCTCAGCTTTTAAGTCCGCGAGCGGGACTTCTCCTGTCTTCAGTTGCTCTTGTCATCGTCCGGTCCCGGAGTGGATGACTCGGACGATGCAACCTTCTTCCGCCACATTTTCTTGTTCTTCTTCTTCGGTGTTGGTGGCGGTGGGATCGGTGTTTCTGAAGATCGTGGTTCGGATGCAACCACGTTGACCTGCTCCAGGTTATTGGAATTTTGAATTAAATAAGAGCATACCTGAGAGCATTTCTCCACCCTGGGCTTGAACGCGAACTTTTCTTCCTTGCCGTTGATGTTCAGGCTGATTTCTCCGGCTCCTACGTCGATGTTTGCATTGGCGGTGCTCAGAAATGGCCTCCCGAGGATGAGAGGTGTCTTCGTGTCGACCTCCATGTCGAGCACCACGAAGTCCACGGGTACGAAGAATTCCCGGATTTTCACCGGAATATCCTCGGCTATTCCCGCGGGATAGCGAATCGATTGATCCGCTAGCTGCAAATACATGGTTGTAGGGGACAAAGAAGAATAGTTCAGTTTGTCAAACACTACCTTGGGCATGACGCTGACGCTTGCTCCAAGATCGCACAGGGCATGGTTGAAGTGCTGCTCCCCGATCGAACATGCGATGGTAGGGCATCCTGGATACTTCTTCTTTTCTGGAAGATTGTTGAAGATAGCCGCACTACATGCTTCGGTTAGCTTAATTACCTCGGTGGTTGGTAGAGCCCTTTTGTTGTTGAGGATGTCCTTCAGATACTTGGCGTATGTGGGAACCTGCATAGCTTCAAGCAATGGGATATTGACATATAACTTTCGAATTACCTCAACAAATTTGCTGAATTGTTCGTCCACCGTTGGCTTATGGCATCTTCTGGAGAATGGCAGCATATTTGGTTCGTAAAATTCATGAGGTGCCGCCCTTGCTTCCTTCTGCGGACTTGTCTTCTGTGGTTCTGCTGCGGCCTCCTCTTCTTCGCTATCACTTTCTGTAGTGGCTGCCTTTTTACCTGCACTGTCAGGATATGGCGGGTCCCGAGTGGTCTTACCCCCTCTCGTGGTGACCGCTTTAACCTTTTCACGGGGGCAATTGTCTGGTTGCCCAGAGAATTTCCCCGCTACGGGTGAGGGCAACGAAACAGCTAACTGAGCAATTTGAGTTTCTATCATTTTATTAAAGCTCAGTTGACTTTTCATAGCAGAAGAAAATGATTCCATCCTAGAGTCTATGCTTTCCAGAGTTTTATCATTAGCAGCAAGCTTTTTATTGATGTTTTCAGTTATTTTCATATGGCCAAACACAAGATTTCTAAGAGACGGCTGATTATTTAAATTGCTGGAATTGAAATTGTTACCTTGTTGAGGCCTCTCAAAAGGGAGGTTTGGGCGCGGATTCCAACCTTGGTTGCCGTAGTTGTTCGGTCGGTACCCGTTGTTGTTGGAGTTGTTGACGTAGTGGGCATCTTCTCGCGTTTCGGGGCAGTCATTCCCCGAATGACCAGTGTTGCCACAGACTTCGCAGGTCATGCGAGCGTTCATGGCTTGCACCGTTTCTTGAGCAGGGGCCTCCAGTTTCTTCATCAGGAGGTCCATCTTGGCAGCGAGCATGTCCAGAGCTTCAACTTGGTGAACTCCTCGGGTCTTTGGTTGAGTCCGGTCGTCGGACCAACCTTGGTTCTCGACCATCTTCTCTATGAGGGCCTTCGCACGACTCTGCTCAAGAGAGAAGAACGAGCCTCCAGCAGCAGCATCCAGGTATTCACGGGCAGAATTTCTCAGCCCGTGATAGAAAGTTTGGAATATGAACCAACTCTGCATACCATGGTGAGGACAAGCAGAAATATAGTCCTGAGGCGATCCCATGCCTCCGGGACTGTTTCATCTTTTAGCTGCTGGAAACTAGCTATTTTGTTCCGGAGGGCGTTGGTTTTCCCAACCGGAAAGAATTTTAGCAAGAAAGCACTATTGCATTTATCCCAGATTTCTATTGCTTCGCGGTTAGCATAAAACCATTGTTTCGCCTTGCCTAATAATGAGAATGGAAATAAACGAAGGCGAATGGCATCGATACTTACTCCGCGGATGGTGAAGGTGTTGCAAATCTCCAGGAAATGCTGGAGATGAGCATTGGCATCTTCGTGTGGCTTGCCGCAGAACGGGCTAGCCTGTACCATGTTGATGAGGGCTGGCTTCAGCTCGAAGCTACCATCTCCGACTGGCGGAGCTGGTCCGACACGTACGTTCTCGCTTGATGGAGCGGAGAACTCACGGATCGTCTTGGTTGCCATCCTCGATGTAGCCTGGTCAACGATGGGAAGGACTGGGTTCGTCGGAAGGAGTTGCTTCTGAGGAGGTACAACACGGGGTCGTACTGTCCTCACAAGTGACTCCTGATTTTCTTGGAAGTTTGACGGTAGTTGGAAACCAGTCATGCACTGCTCTGCTTCACAAGGACCAACGAACAGAGCAAGGATAAACCCGCTTGAGTAGCGGTACTCAACTAAGATAGCTCAAGATAAAAGTTCAAAAATAATCTAGCCAAAGACTTCCCCGGCAACGGCGCCAGAAACGCTTGTTGGCACTTCTTACGATCCAATATCAGAATTGAGAATCCTGGTACTGGGGTAAGGCGTGTTTCAGTGGTTTTCCTTATGGCTTAGTAAAATATAGAAATATTCTGCAAGCGCACAGAATCACCGCTGTAGCACTTCACCTGGGAGTATCCCGAGGTATCGTAATTTATATTTCCGCAGGGAAGCTTTGGCAAGATTACTAGTGAACAGATATTCGAGACTATCAGAGGAGGGTACACGACTAGACAAGACAGGGGATAACAGTATTGGATAGGAGTGGATATACCGGACACACAGCTCAAGGGATACTCAGGTAAGGGAGAGAAGAGATAGATAGCTGGGAGGACAACGAGAAGAGATAGAGGACTCCTGGATGCTTTATCTACCTATGTCACTCTAGCTTAGAGATACAGCGGCTATAGAGCCAGCACTAGGAGATCTGGGATAACTCTAATGTCTTAGCATCGGGACAAGGGAACCGGTGGACACGCAGAAAGGGATGAGAAGGGGTGCCACTATTTCCCAACTGGGGAATCCTACGGACCGGAACTAACGTGATGGGCTACGAAGACCGAAAGGGCTGTCACCACCTCCCGGCTACCACCTCCGTTGCGACGGGAATAAACTAAGGCCACCGACTAGTCTAGGAACCACTCCTACACTAGGCAACGACTACTTACTCTGCTAGCAAGAGCAAGCAACCTTGTCAATACTCTTGGTGACAATTCACCTCCAGTATCAAGCAAGATCGAAGAACCAGCCAAGACAAAGACTTAAACAAGACTACAAGCACTAGAACTATAACTGACTATAGTCTAAACAAGATATATGCTGCAACTAGGATAAAGTAGAAGCAAGATATAAATGACAAAGGCAAAGTGATAAAGATAACTATATTGATAACTCAAAGTCTTACTAAAGGAAAAGGTAAAAGATACAAGAGCTAATACCAGAGCTTCTGAAGACGACTCCGGAACCTCCGAGGCACAGCTCGACTCAACTCTAACTCCCAACTAAACTATCCTAACTCTACTAGAATGAAAGTGGAAATGAGCTCCTTGGCTTGGTGTGTGTTTACAAGTGAAGTGCGACCCTCTATTTATAGCTCCAAAGGTCGGTTGAGGTAGGGTAGCAGCCAAGGCAACAAGGGAGGCGGTGCCGGGCCTTCGGCCGAATTCCCCGGTTCGGCCGAACTGGCCAGTTCGGCCGAACCGTGGGATGCACCGCCCTTTGCTCCCACGGCCTGTATGCGCTCCTGGAAGGCGGTGCTGATTTGGGGGCGGTTCGGCCGAAGGCCTCAGTTCGGCCGAACTGGGCCCGGCAGCCCCCCTGCACCGCTTCTTCTCCTGGGCCTTCCTGGGCTGCTCTGGATTGATGTAGTCCGTGTGCTTCTGTTGTTTTAGCCCAGAGATGACGTGGCAGTAGCCCAGGATGAGTTGGCGGTCGCCCACGTGTCATGTGATGTGTTTGCTTGGTCATTGTTGACGTGGACGACTCCCGGTGGTCTGCTCGACTAAGGGGGGTAACCGGCCGAATGTAGTCGTTCGGCCGATTTGGTCATTTCCGGCCCCAATAGCACATATTTGTCGTAGTTGTACCTGCACAAGTGACAATCACCAAAACTCGTGGAACTTTATTAGAAATAAAACCTAAGTACATGGAATGTTGCATATAACCTCATTTATTCCCGAGTATTGGTGGTCAGATTTGGGCTGTAACGACCGCCAACAGTCATCACTGCTGACGTCAGCAGGACGTCATGCTGACGTCATCAGTGGGTCCGGGTATGCTGACGTCATCGTGGGCCCGGATGACATCAGCGTTGACTCGGTCAACGTTGACCAGTCAACGGTCAAGGTCAGTGGGGTCAGTTGGCCCACATGTCAATCTCGGTCAGTCAGTGACAGGTGGGGCCCGACGGTCAGCAGAGTTAAAAAGAAAAAGAAAAAGGAAGGGGGCGAGTTGGGCTGAAAGCACTTGGCTCGGCCCAACATGCGCTGGAATTCGGCCCACGAAGGGCTGGGTTTCGGCCTGACTGGCCTAGGGTGCGGTGGACCAAGTCCACGACGCACCAGGTCTGCGGTCCACATGGACCGAGAGTACGGGATCTGGGTGCGGCCAGACGGGATCGTCTGCGGCTGTTGCTGTGGCGGCTTGGTGTGGTCCGCGGTGCGGCGGCAGCGGCGCGCGCTCTGGTGCGCGACGCGCGCGCTCTGGCACGCCGGCGGGCGGCGGCGGCCGGCGACGGCGAGGGTCAGGAGCGGCCGACGTGGCTCGGGGATAGGGGGAAAAGCTTCGGCCGGGTTTCGCGGAGGTGTTTGGCCGGGAAGGGGGGAGCTTGGCCGGCGAGGCGGCTTCCCGACGTGAAGGGCGGCGACGCGGCCGTGGTGGCGGAGCGAGCGCCGGCGGCGACTACGGGAGGCCACGGCTTGGCTTGCTGGCGAGAAAGGAGGGTTCAGCGGGTGACAAGGCACGGCCTTGCGGTGCTGGGCACACGCGCGCGCGGCAAGCCGTGAGCTTGCGCGCGGCACGGCCATGATGGAGCTCGCGCGGGCCGGGTGCTCCCGGTGCACGGCGACCATGGTGGCCTGGGACGGCGGAAAGGCGACGGCGGCTGCGGGCTCGGTACGCGGCAAGGAACCTGCACATGGAGATGGCACGGCACGAAGGCCGGCTCCACAGATGGCTTTCACGGCGGCGGCGACGGTGACCATGGCACGACGGCTGGAACAGGGGAAGGGGAAAACGCCGGTGGCGACTCACTGCGGCGGGGGTAGTTGTACGCTGCAGCTCGGTGAAGCGCTCGCGGAACAGCGGCGGACGTCGGCTCGCGGTGCTCAGGGACGACGCCTTCTCCCATCGCGTGCGGCGGCGGCGGCTCGGAGTCGATGGCGCGGACGGCGGCGGCGAAGCTCGGGGTCCTCCTCGGCTTCCCTCACTCCTCCCCCTCCTCCTCCTTCCCCTCACTCCAGACGGTGACGGTGTGGTGTGGAAATCCCCAGCAGGGGTAGAGGCGGCTCGAACGGGGAATGGCGCCGGCGGGGGCCTGAAATAGGCGGCCGGGCTAGGGTTAGCGGACGCGAGGGCGGGTGCGGACGACTAGGAATCCTCGGCGTCCGTGCCCTAGTCCACGCGGCGCCCATCGCGCGGGTGTGCGGCGCATTTCGCGCGGAGCGCCGGCGCGGGGTGCGGCTGCGTGCTCGGCCGTGTGGGGGAGAGGGGGTGACGCGAGGTTGAGGGTAGAGCTGACAGGCGGGGCTGGCCTGTCAGCGAGAGAGAAGGGAAGGGGGCGCGGTGCGGGGTGAAGGCTGGGCCGGCTCGGTCGGCGGTGGGCCTGCGGGATTGCTGGGCCGGCTTAGGAAGGCCGGGCCGCGGGGTAGGTTAGCATGCTGGGCCGACGGTTTAGTTAGTAGGCCGGGCTATGTTAGTTTTGTTAGTGGGTTTCGGCCCAGAACAAGTTAGAGGGTTTTCAAATAGTCGGGGGTTTAGAGTTAGGGTTTTAATTTGAATTGGATTCAAATTCAAATGCTCAAACAATTGAACTCCAGAAAAACCAAATAAGACCAAAAATCACACTAAGGCAAAAATACAACTTAATTCCAAATTAATGTTTATTTTAATTCTAGGAATTCAGGAGGGAATTAAGAAGACACTCTTATGATTTTCTAAGTAGCACACATTCCACAAAAAGTTTTTGAAAAATCCACATTTTTTCATAATAACATTCCGCATAAAAAATACGGGATGTTACAGTCTCCCCCCCTCAAGAGAATCTCATCCACGAGATTAAGAACTTACTCGGGAACGAAGAGGTGAGGGTACTTCTCCTTCAAGTCTTCTTCCTTTTCCCACGTTGCTTCTCGTTCAGTGTGATTGCTCCACTGAACCTTGCAGAAGGGAATGCTGGTTCTCCTGGTCTCTTTCACTGCCCTGTCCAGAATCTTGGTGGGGTACTCCATGTACTCGAGTGTATCTTGCAAGTCTAGGGCCTCTGCCGGTACCTCTTCTTCTGGAACTCGGAGACACTTCCTGAGCTGTGACACATGGAACACGGGGTGTACTCCGGCTAGTGACTCGGGTAGCTCGAGTCGGTAAGCCACCTTGCCAACTCTCTTCACAACTCTGAACGGTCCCACAAACCTTGGTGCTAACTTGCCCTTGACATGGAACCTCTTGGTTCCACGAAGTGGGGACACTTTGAGATACACATGATCCCCAACCTCGAAGGACAATTCTCTTCTTCTCTTGTCAGCATAGCTCTTTTGGCGACTCTGCGCGATCTTCAGACTGTCGCGAACCTTGGCCACATTCTCTTCGGCCTCAACAATGGTTGCGGGGCCAAAGAGGGGTCGTTCTCCAACCTCTGACCACATTAGCTTAGTTCTGCATTTCCTGCCATATAGTGCCTCAAACGGTGACATCTGCAGGCTAGCCTGATAGCTGTTGTTGTAGGAGAACTCTGCATAGGACAAGCTCTTCTCCCAATCGCTGCCATAAGTCAGAACACAAGCTCTCAGCAAATCTTCTAGTATCTGGTTCACACATTCTGTCTGACCATCTGTCTGAGGGTGAAAGGCTGTACTATACTTCAAATTGGTACCCATAGCGGCATGCAAGCTCTGCCAGAACTTGGCGGTGAACTGAGGTCCTCTGTCTGACACAATGCTCCTCGGAGCTCCGTGCAGCCTCAGAATGTGGGTGATATAGAGATCCGCCAACTTGCCCACGGTGTGAGATGAGTGCACCGGTATGAAGTGCGCTACCTTAGTGAGGCGGTCGACTATTACTCAAACGACATCGTGCCCTTTCTGCGATCGGGGTAGCCCCACCACAAAATCTATGCTGATATCATCCCACTTCCACACCGGAATGTCTAAGGGCTGTAGTAGTCCTGCTGGTCGCTGATGCTCAGCCTTGACTCGCCGGCACGTGTCACATCTGGCTACGTACTCGGCTATATCAACCTTCAGGTCCTTCCACTAGAAGCGATCCTTTAGGTCCTGATACATCTTGGTACATCCTGGATGGATGGAGTACCTAGAGTTGTGAGCCTCCTTCAGGATCGTCTGTCGGATGCTCTCGTTCCGTGGTACACATATGCGATCTTTCAGCCACACAGTGCCCTGCTGATCGATGCGGTAGTCAGCTGCAAGTCCTCTCTGCATCAACCCGACTAGGTCTTCAATCTCTGGGCAACTCTTTTGAGCTTGCCGGATCTGGTCTTCCAAATCGTACTTGACCCTCAACACATTCAACTGCCCTGCTTCAACTATCTCCAGCCTCAAACTCTCCAGTTCTTTGTGCAGCTCGGGTTGTTCTTGCTGAACCATCAAATTGTTGCAATAGTTCTTCCCGCTCAACGCATCAGCTACTACATTTGCCTTTCTTGGGTGATACTGAATGTTCAGATCGTAATCCTTGATTAGTTCTAGCCATCTCTGTTGCCTCATGTTCAGTTCTGACTGAGTGAAGAAGTATTTCAGACTCTTGTGATCGGTGTATATGTCGCACTTGTTGCCAATCAAATAGTGTCTCCATATCTTCAAGGCATGCACTACGACTGCTAGCTCCAGGTCATGGGTAGGGTAGTTCTCCTCGTGCTTCCGCAGCTGGCGAGAAGCATAAGCGACCACCTTACCATCTTGCATAAGAACACACCCAAGGCCTTGCCTCGATGCATCGCAATAGACCATGAAGTCCTTTCTGACATCGGGAAGGGTGAGAACGGGGGTGGTAGTCAGTCTTGTCTTGAGCTCCTGGAAGCTGGCTTCGCATTTATCTGACCAAACAAACGACACGTTGTTCTTGAGCAACTCTGTCATCGGCTTCGCGATCTTGGAGAAGTTCTCGATGAATCTGCGGTAATAACCTGCCAGACCAAGGAAACTCCTGATCTCTGTGACGTTCTTCGGTTGCTGCCAATCGGACACTGCCTCAATCTTTTCTGGATCCACTGCCACTCCTTCAGCTGTCAGGACATGACCCAGAAATGCAACCTTCTCTAGCCAGAATTCACACTTGCTGAACTTGCCATACAACTGATTCTGCCTGAGCTTCTCCAGCACAATCCTCAGATGCTCTTCATGCTCTTCGGCTGTCTCGGAGTAGATCAGAATGTCGTCGATGAAGACGACAACAACCTTGTCCAACTCCTCCATGAACACCTTGTTCATCATGTTCATGAAGTATGCCGGCGCGTTTGTGAGCCCAAAGGACACTACAGTGAACTCATACTGTCCATAACGGGTCACAAAGGCGGTCTTCGGAATGTCAATATCCCGAATCTTCATCTGATAGTAACCGGATCGGAGATCAATCTTGCTGAAGTACTTGGCCTTCTTCAACTGATCTAGCAAGTCATCGATCCTGGGTAACGGGTACTTGTTCTTGATAGTAACGGCGTTCAGAGATCGGTAATCGATGCACAATCTCATGGACCCATCCTTCTTGCGAACAAACAGTACCGGGGAACACCAAGGTGAGGCGCTTGGCCTCGCATAGCCTTTCTCAATGAGCTCCTTCAACTGTTTCTTCAGCTCTTCCAGCTCTTCAACAGACATGCGGTATGGTCGCTTGGCAATCGGAGCAGTTCCTGGAACCAGGTTGATCTCGAACTCCACATCCCGATCTGGTGGTAGCCCGGGTAAGTCATCAGGGAACACATCCGGGTACTCGCACACTACCGGAACTTGCTCCAACAACCTCTCCACCAGATGGCACAACATCTGAGTCTCCTTCTGCTGCAGAGGGGCTATCTCCACCTTTCCACCACTGGGGTGCTCTAATATCACAAGCCGGGGCGAACATTGAATCACGCCCTTGTGTGCTGTCAACCAATCCATCCCGAGAATGACATCAATCCCCTCCGACTTCAACACTGTCAGATCTGCCAGGAACTTCTGCCCTCTCATGATGATCTCAACATCTCTACACATGTTGGTGCATCGGATATCACCTAGCGGTGAGCTAGTGACTATAGGTCGAGTACGGGGTACCATAGGGAGAGACTTTTGTGCAACAAACTTTGAGGAAACATAAGAACCATGCGCACCAGAATCAAACAGAACTAATGCTTTAGAACCATTAATTATGAACTCACCAGTCACTACGTCTGGTGCCTCCCTGGCCTCTTCCTCCGTGAGGTGGTTGAGCTTCCCACGAGTGCCAGAGGGGCGGGGCTGAGTCTGAGGGGGCCTCCCTCCAGAAGCTGGGGTCTTGGCGGGAGTCAGGAAGTCTCGCTTCTTCAGCGGGCAGTCGTAGGACTTGTGTCCAGGCTGGTGGCAGCTGAAGCAAGTGTACGGCGCGTTTCCCGGAGTCCTTTGCGCGGACTGCTGGGGCTGCTTCCAGGCACTGCCTGCAGGTGTAGAGTAGCTCGTGTTGCGGTTCACCGCGAGCTGGCTGCTGCTGCCTCCTCCGTACCCACGGTTGGGTTGGCTGGGTCCGGAGCGGAAGCTGCTGCCCCTCAGCAAGTTGCTCTGCCCACTCCTGGGGCGCTGCTGAGGCCTGTCACGAGAGTAGGAGTCTGACGACCTCTTTCGAGCCCTCATGCGGTCCTCGTGGCCGATCCTCTCCTTCTCCACGGCGATCGTGCGGTTCACCATGTGGCGAAGGGACTTGTGGTCGTTCCCGGCCACAATCTGGCGAATCCCGTGGTGCAGTCCCCTGTGGAACCAGAACTGCTTCTTCTCATCAGTGTTAGTCTCATCAGGCGCGTACCTTGCCATCTTCATGAAGTGGCGCTCGCACTCCTCGGCACACATGGTACCCTGTGTCATGGTACAAAACTCCTGTGCCTTCTGGATGAGCACCTCCCTCGGCATGTGCTGCTCACGGAAGGCCTCACAGAACTCTAGCCAGGTGATGGTGGCGGGGTTTGGGTGTGAGTCACAGAACACGTCCCACCAAGACTTGGCAGGACCCTCGAGCTGGTGGGCGGCGATCGCCACACTCTCTTCGTCGGTGCAGTTCGTGAGGTCGAGCTTAGTCTCGATCACCTTCAGCCAGTCGTCTGCATCAAGGGGATCATCGGAGTAGCTGAAGGTCGGGGCCTTCAGGTGGATGAACCTCTCGATCTTGCGGGACAGGTCGTCTGGGCGTAGTGCATTGCGGTTGCCCCCATTGTTCTGCTGCTGCAGCAGCAAGACGAAGGCGTCCGCCATCCTCCCCATGTGCAGGGCCTGGGTTGCCATCACCACCGCCAAAGTAGGCGGCGGGGGCGGTGGATCCTGCTGCTGGCGGTTGTTCCTGCCCCTCCTGTTCTGCTGTGGTGGTTCAGCCACAACCTCCTGCTCGTCCTCTTGGGCATCTTCACGAGCGTCCTCGCCGATCGGGTTCGGCTGAGGGGCGACGACACCTCGGCCGCGTCCACGGCCACGACCCGGGGCAGGGGCTTGCTCTTCCGCCGCGGCTTCCTCAAAGCGCGCGGCCAAGCGGTTCGACCTTCTCACCGACATCGCTCTGCAATGTCGTGAGGAAAAGTTAGCGACAGTCGAAAGTCTATCATGCACTACGATCGGGGCACATCTCACAAAGAAAATGGGTTTTACTACTCAAATCTACACTCAATAGGAACAACGAGAAGAACCAAGAAAACGAGAAAGAACCAGTCACCCAATCAATCATCACAGACATCGGTGCTAATACATCGAGTGATCTCAAAAGGGGGTTACATCTATCATGGGGTGTACATGGATATCTCATGACATGACAACATATGCCGGAACATGCTCACGGCTCATGGATACAGACTCATGAAGACTACTCCTAGCTTATAACTCTACTCCTACCATGATCATGACTCTCGAGTCCTACTCAGTGCGGGCCCTCTTGTAGGTGACAACGGTCCGCTCCTCCTCCGAGTGGTGCTCCGTGAAGATCTTCTCAAGCAGCTTGTGAGCGGCCTTGACCTCCTCGGTCTCCACTGGGGTAGGCATGCTCGCGTAGGGGCACCTGTGCCACTTGAGCCCAGTGGGGTGGAGCCCGAAGTCCTCCTTCCTAAGTAGCGGCTGACGCGCCAGGGGAACCTCGTCGAGGAGATCCTGCATCTCGGCGACTCTGAGAGCGTCAGCTACCTCCCAGGTCACCTGAGTCCTCACGGCCTTGTCCCGGTAGAAGATAGCAGCATGTGTCAGGTTGGCGATGTTGCCGACGTTGTGCGTGCTATCCTCCTCCATCTTCTTGAGACGCTCCTAGGCTGAGTGCAGAAGGTGTGAGCACATCATATATCCTCCTCTGCAGCCCTCCAACTGGTCCGTCAGCTTGCCCACCTCGAGCTTGAGTCTCTTCAGCTCCTTCTCGGCCTGACTCAACTTGTTGGAGCGGTGTCCAAGCTCTCTCTTGATGTTCAAATTCTCCTGTCTCAGCCGGCGGTTCTCCTCCTCGACACGTGACAAGCTCTCCTTTGCGCACAGCTTGGTACGTGTGGTCTCGAGTAGCTTGGTCCGCTTGACGTCGAGGTCGGCGACACACTTCCCGAGTCGGCTGCTCAGGGCGTCGACGGCGTGCTTGCCGGTCTCGCACTCACGTATCAGCTGCTGGTTGAGGTTGCCGCTAGCTGAGAGCGTGTCGTGCAGACGGGTAGTCTCCTGCTCCAGGTTGGCGGTGTAGCGGTCCAGGTAGAGGAGGTAACGCCCGGTGGTCTGGGCGACTCCGTCCACCTCGAGGACGGGAGCCTCCTCCATCGAGGTTAGCAGTGCGTCAGGGTCCTCTACCCCCTCGAGTGAGCGGGGAAAGAGCCTGAAGCTCGTCTCGCTGAAGGTCTCATCCCAGTGCTGAGTCATGAGCCTCCTCAGCATCTTCCGTGCCGCGGCCTGTACCGCCGACTCCATGGTGAGTCCGACGGCGTGAACCACGTCTCCGGGGAAGTCGGGGACGGTCGGGGTCCTTGTGACGACGAGTGCGGCCATGGCGTACACCGAAGCGTGGTCGGTGACCATGGTCACACCGTAGTGAGCTCGTCCTCCGCTCATCCCCATCTTCTCGAGCACGCGGTCCAACCACTGCACCTGCCCAACTCGCGGGGCATGGCGCATATCCACCGGCGTGAACTCGGGGGACGGCTCCATCACTGCAAGGTCACGTAAGAGTAGTCAGCGTAGATAAGTAAGATTTTTCAAGGTATGAGACAGATGTATGTAATACAAGGATAATATAGGGAATGGAATCGTTTGGAACTCTTAATTGCTAACGGCCATTCTAAGGGTGCGTGCTACGGTCAAGTATGGCTCTGATACCAACTGAAACGAACCAGATTTTCCTTACCGAAAATCCGACTCCCTGTATCACCGCGATAGTCCCAGAATCAACTGCTATCGCATACAGAACTCATTCCAGAAGTTATCACATCCACACGTCGAATAAAACAGTGCAATGTTTAGGTTATTACATCTCCCAACATAGGAAGTACGGGTACAAGCCACTTGGGCTAAATCGACAGAAAGGAAAGCCAACGCAGCGGTAGCTAAGTCATCAGGGCTTCATCTTCATCTCCTCCACAGGAAACTACTCGAGCGTAGCGCCGCACCTCAGTCGTACCATCCATCAGGGTTGTTGTCGAAGTCGTACTCGTAACCTGCAAGACCTTGAACTGTTCCCAAGGATTGGAACAGTTCCACGTCACCATCCATAGATGTGCAAGCTTTAAGGTGGACTAATCTAGTATACAAATAGACAAGGAAAGCCAGGGGTTTCCTATGCAGCAGCATATAGAAGTTTGTAAAACAATTTGCAACACCAACACAGACCTCCACGGGCAATCCTGACTGAACAGGCTCCCGTCTCCAACATCTATTCGATGGGAGAACTCCTGCTCCTCCCACCTCATCGGCCATGCCGGGTCCTTAGTTTAAAAAGGGGAGAGGTAGAAGTTTTAGTCACCAAAACACTAACAGAATGAGCAGTTCAAAGGGGGTTGTCCATGACCGAGGACGCGGCTATACGTATAGTTTTAACTCTGCAGAGTGTGTACACCTGGAATCTATGCGAGGAGTACTTCCACAGCCCCCAATCCGAGGATTGGGTTATGGTGCGCTCACTTCAACAAAAAGGGGTTTTCGAATCCTCCAACCCCTCGGTTTTCACACTCATGCCGGAAACAGTTTAAAATATTCATTTTCCTCACACGCATGCAAGCGAAGCATTCTCATCGGCATAGATATAAATATAGTAGTAGGACAACAAGGAAAAAGGTAATTAAACAGGCTATGCACAGTTTATCATCTCAAGCAGTTCATGCGAGTAAATAAAGCATAGCATTTCTATGAGCATGTCTAATAGGCGTTAAGAGAATGGATGGGCGTGAACCTGGTGACTCCTCCTCGTCGTAGTACTCAACGAACTCCTCCTCCTCAGTCCCGACGTGAGTCTCCGGTCCACCTAAATACCGATCCGTAATTCAATTACCGAGACTACTAGCAAATAACTCCAAACGAGAACCAAGGAAGGGCCAAACAACACCAAACTCTATTCTAACGCGTAGGTCATGATTTTAGAAAAATAATGAAACTGGTTTCATATTTTTCTAAGCTACGGTTGATTTATTATTAATTTTTGAAGTTTAAATCATTTTCTGAAATTATTTAATTTATTCCGAAAAATAAAATAACAGACAGGGACACGTGGCAGCCCTTGGTGGCGCCACGTCATCACTGCTGACGTCAGCAAGACGTCATGCTGACGTCATCAGTGGGTCCGGGTATGCTGACGTCATCGTGGGCCCGGATGACGTCAGCGTTGACTCGGTCAACGTTGACCAGTCAACGGTCATGGTCGGTGGGGTCAGTGGGCCCACATGTCAATCTCGGTCAGTCAGTGACAGGTGGGGCCCGGCGGACAGCAGAAGGGGGCGAGTTGGGCTGAAAGCACTTGGCTCGGCCCAACAGGCGCTGGAATTTGTCCCACGAAGGGCTGGGTTTCGGCCTGACTTGCCTAGGGTGCGGTGGACCAAGTCCACCGCGCACCAGGTCTGCGGTCCACATGGACCGAGAGTACGTGATCTGGGTGTGGCCGGACGGGATCGTCTGCGGCTGTTGCTGTGGCGGCTTGGTGTGGTCCGCGGTGCGGCGGCAGCGGCGCGCGCTCTGGCACGCCGGCGGGCGGCGGCGGCCGGCGACGGCGAGGGTCAGGAGCGGCTGATGTGGCTCGGGGATAGGGGGAAAAGCTTCGGCCGGGTTTCGCGGAGGTCTTTGGCCGGGAAGGGGGGAGCTTGGCCGGCGAGGCGGCTTCCCGACGTGAAGGGCGGCGACGCGGCCGTGGTGGCGGAGCGAGCGCCGTCGGCGACTACGGGAGGCCACGGCTTGGCTTGCTGGCGAGAAAGGAGGGTTCAGCGGGTGACAAGGCACGGCCTTGCGGTGCTGGTCACACGCGCGCGCGCGGCAAGCCGTGAGTTTGCGCGCGGCACGTCCATGATGGAGCTCGCGCGGGCCGGGTGCTCCCGGTGCGCGGCAACCATGGCGGTTTGGGACGGCGGAAAGGCGACGGCGGCTGCGGGCTCGGTACGCGGCAAGGAACCTGCACATGGAGATGGCACGGCATGAAGGCCGGCTCCACAGATGGCTTTCGCGGCGGCGGCGACGGTGACCATGGCACGACGACCGGAACAGGGGAAGGGGAAAACGCCGGCGGCGACTCACCGCGGCGGGGGTAGTTGTACGCTGCAGCTCGGTGAAGCGCTCGCGGAACGGCGGCGGACGTCGGCTCGCGGTGCTTAGGGACGGCGCCTTCTCCCCTCGCGTGCGGCGGCGGCGGCTCGGAGTCGATGGTGCGGACGGCGGCGGCGAAGCTCGGGGTCCTCCTCGGCTTCCCTCACTCCTCCTCCTCCTCCTCCCCCTCACTCTAGACGGCGACGGTGTGGTGTGGATATCCCCAACGAGGGCAGAGGCGGCTCGAACGGGGAATGGCGCCGCCGGGGGCCTTAAATAGGCGGCCGAGCTAGGGTTAGCGGACGCGAGGGCGGGTGCGGACGGCTAGGAATCCTCTGCGTCCGTGCCCTAGTCCATGCGGCGCCCATCGCGCGGGTGTGCGGCGCATTTGGCGCGCAGCGCCGGCGCGGGGTGCGGCTGCGTGTTCGGCCGTGTGGGGGAGAGGGGGTGACGCGAGGTTGAGGGTAAAGCTGACAGGCGGGGCCGGCCTGTCAGCGAGAGAGAAGGGAAGGGGGCGCGGCGCGGGGTGAAGGCTGGGCCGGCTCGGTCGGCGCTGGGCCGGCGGGATTGCTGGGCCGGCTTAGGAAGGCTGGGCCGCGGGGTAGGTTAGCATGCTGGGCCGACGGTTTAGTTAGTAGGCCGGGCCGTGTTAGTTTTGTTAGTGGGTTTCGGTCCAGAACAAGTTAGAGGGTTTTCAATTAGTGGGGGGTTTAGAGTTAGGGTTTTAATTTGAATTTGAATTGGATTCAAATTCAAATGCTCAAACAATTGAACTCCAGAAAAACCAAATAAGACCCAAAATCACACTAAGGCAAAAATACAACTTAATTCCAAATTAATGTGTATTTAATTCTAGGAATTCAGGAGGGAATTAAGAAGACACTCTTATGATTTTCTAACTAGCACACATTCCACAAAAAGTTTTTGAAAAATCCACATTTTTGCACAATAACATTCCGCATAAAAAATACGGGATGTTACACTCTTGATGTGGAAGAGAAGGCGAGGGCAAAAGACCAACGTGGTACAGGGATTGCTGGATCTTCTAGTGCCAACTTGGTGCAAAAGAAGAACTTCAATGCATCCAACAAAAAGAAGAACAAGCCGCAACAGAACCAGACAAAGGCTAATCAGACGGCTCAGTTCAAGAAGAAGAAACCGCCGACGGGGCATTGTTATTGTTGTAGTAGCCCGGACCACTTGGCTGCAAAGTGCCCGCACCGCAAGGACAAGAACAATGACAGCAATGGTGGCAGTGCCAACATGGTTGTTAGTGAGACTGGTGGAACGTCGGGGTACGGTAATCTTTTACCTACAGTTCTTTCAGTATGTCATTCACCCGATTGATGGATTGACACTGATGCTAATATTCATGTTTGTGCTGACATTTCCTTGTTTGCTTCTTACCAGGCAGGCGGGTCTTCCTCCGTGTTGATGGGGAACGGATCACATGCGCGTGTTCTTGGTGCTGGTTCGGTCGATCTGAAGCTTACTTCGGGAAAGACCATTCGACTGAAGAACGTGCAGCATGTCCCCACCATAAAAAAGAACTTAGTAAGCGGGTCTCTTCTGTGTAGAGACGGCTTTAAATTAGTCTTTGAATCCAATAAATGTGTAATCTCTAAATTTGGAAGTTTTATTGGAAAAGGTTATGATAGCGGAGGCTTGTTCCGCTTTTCTTTGTCAGACAATTGTAATAAAGTTGTGAACCATGTTGCAAACGTTAATACTGAATCTAATGTTTGGCATTCGCGACTCTGTCATGTTAATTTTGGTTGTATGATGCGTCTTGCAAACCTGAGCTTAATTCTGAGATTCACCTTAGTCAAAAATTCTAAGTGTCATGTGTGTGTTGAATCAAAACAACCTCGCAAGCCTCATTTCGCGGCTGAGGCGAGGAACTTGGCACCTCTAGACCTAATTCATTCCGATCTGTGCGAGATGAATGGTGTGTTGACAAAAGGTGGTAAAAAACACTTCATGACTTTAATAGATGATTCTACTAGATTTCGCTACATTTATTTGAAGCTGAGGTAGAAAATCAACTTGAGAGAAAGATCAAAAGAGTTAGGTCTGATCGCGGTGGAGAGTATTTTTCTAATGTATTCACTGCGTTCTGTGAGGAACATGGAATAATTCATGAGAGCATACCTCCCTACTCACCTCAGCCAAATGGGGGTAGCCGAAAGAAAGAACCGCACTCTGACTGACTTGGTTAATGCCATGTTGGATACAGCGGGACTTTCCAAGGAATGGTGGGGTGAGGCTATATTGACTGCATGTCATGTCCTGAATCGTGTTCCTATGAAGAACAAAGAGATTACACCATTCGAGGAATGGGAAAAGAAAAAGTTAACCCTTTCATACTTACGGACTTGGGGATGTTTGGCCAAAGTGAATGTGCCCATAACCAAGAAACGTAAATTGGGACCTAAGACTGTTGATTGTGTCTTTCTTGGTTATGCTTTCCACAGTGTAGGTTATAGATTTTTAATAGTAAAATCTGGAGTACCTGACATGCATGTTGGTACAATTATGGAGTCCAGAGACGCTACATTCTTTGAGGACATTTTTCCTATGAAAGAGGAAGCTAGCACGTCTAGTCATGAACCGTCTATTAATAAAGAACCTAGAGAACTTGTTGTTTCGATAGAACATAATGAACACACACATGTGGAAAATCCTGAGGAGGATGACAGTGAAGCTCTCAGAAGGAGCAAGAGACAGAGGACTGCAAAGTCCTTTGGTGATGATTTCATTGTGTACCTCGTGGATGACACCCCTAGAACCATTGAAGAGGCATATACCTCTCCAGACGCTGACTATTGGAAGGAAGCAGTACGGAGTGAGATGGATTCTATTATGTCTAATGGTACTTGGGAAGTCGTGGAACGTCCGTATGGGTGCAAACCTGTAGGATGCAAGTGGGTGTTCAAGAAAAAGCTTAGGCCTGATGGTACTGTTGAGAAGTACAAGGCAAGGCTAGTGGCTAAGGGATATACTCAGAAAGAAGGAGAGGACTTCTTTGACACTTACTCGCCGGTTGCCCGATTGACCACCATTCGAGTACTGCTCTCTCTGACTGCTTCCCATGGTCTTCTCGTTCATCAGATGGACGTTAAGACAGCTTTCCTAAATGGAGAGTTGGAGGAAGAGATCTACATGGATCAGCCAGAAGGTTTTTTAGTCGAAGGTCAAGAAGGAATGGTGTGTAAGTTGATAAAGTCTTTGTATGGCCTTAAGCAAGCTCCTAAGCAGTGGCATGAGAAGTTCGACAGAACTTTAACGTCAGTTGGCTTTGTTGTGAACGAAGCCGACAAGTGTGTGTACTATCGCTATGGTGGGGGCGAAGGAGTGATCTTGTGTCTGCATGTAGATGACATACTGATATTTGGGACAAGCCTTAATGTGATTAAGGAAGTCAAAGAGTTTTTGTCTTAGAGTTTTGAGATGAAAGATTTGGGAGAGGCTTATGTGATCCTAAATATTAAGCTAGCGAGAGAAGGTGATGGTGGGGTTGTTCTCACACAATCCCACTATGTGGAGAAGGTCTTGAGTCGTTTCGGATATAATGACTGCAAGCCAGCTCCAACACCTTATGATGCTAGTAAAATATTACGGAAGAACAAAAGAATAATGAGAGATCAGCTGAGATACTCCTAGATCATTGGTTCACCGATGTACCTAGCCAGCGCTACTAGACCCGATATCGCGTTCGCTGTGAGCAAACTGAGCCGGTTTGTGTCAAATCCTGGAGATGCTCATTGGGAAGCTCTTGAACGGGTAATGCGCTTTCTGAAAGGTACTGTGGACTTTGGAATTCACTATACCGGGTACCCTAGAGTACTGGAGGGTTACAGTGATTCAAACTGGATATCCGATGCAGATGAGATTAAAGCCACAAGTGGATATGTTTTCACACTTGGAGGTGGCGCTATCTCCTGGAAGTCTTGCAAGCAGACCATCTTAACGAGGTCAACTATGGAGGCAGAACTCACTGCATTGGACACCGCCACTGTTGAGGCCGAATAGCTTCGTGATCTCCTTATGGATTTGCCGGTAGTTGAGAAACCGATACCGGCTATCCTCATGAACTGTGATAATCAAACTGTGATTGTCAAGGTGAACAGTTCAAAGGATAACATGAAGTCCTCTAGGCATGTAAAGAGGCGGCTGAAATCTGTCAGAAAAATGAGAAACTCCGGAGTGATAGCCTTGGACTACATCCAAACGGCTAAGAACCTGGCAGATCAATTCACAAAGGGTCTTTCACGTAACGTGATAGACAATGCATCCAGGGAATCGGGCTTGAGACCCATGTGTATTACTCAGTAGTGGTAACCTGTCCTATGTGATCGGAAATCCCGTGAATTAGGATGGTGAAACAAGCTACTGTTTAACTGAGAGAAGAGAACCTTTGAAAAGGGCTCATTCCAATGGAGGTGCATTTCTCTTTTAAGTCTGTATGACAGGTTGGTGAAAACCTTAATGTGATCCGAGTGGCTCAATGAGGGTAAAGATGTTGACCTACAGAACATCTCAAAGGATTGCACCTATATGGGTTCGATTGCTAGTCACAATCTGTGAGATAGGGTGATCTCTAGATACCCATGAAAGGCACAGAGTATGACTTATACGCTCCAACCCGAGGGGATGCTTATAGCAGCCTAGTACCGGCAAAGGGGCTCTAGTCAAGCTTGTTTGCACAAAACTGTCAATTCAAGGCATAGTCCATTGGTCAGTTGTGAACAAGTGTAGCTCTTGCTCCAGGTGGATGTTCAACTTAACAGTCCCCGCCATGAGGCCAGTATATCAAAACAACAGTTGAGACGAGAGTATTTTCTTGTGTACCTTGAAATTCTTGGTGGGAATTGTTAGATTAATTGGGCCTTGGCCCATTTAAGTCTCAATTAATCAAAGAATTAAAGGTTCACTAATAAATGCTAGGGAACTAAATCCCGGATGGAGAGTCAACGGGAATCCTAACCAACTTAAATAGTGGACCAACTATGGACCACTTGTGAAGTTGGTAAAAGGAGATGGACGTGCCACACGCGCGCTCGCTCGCTCACCGTGGCCGTGGCCGTGGCCGTGCCCGTGCCCGTGCCCGTGCCGTGCCGTGCCGAGCCGACGTGACGTGCCGAGCCGAGCCGAGCCGCTGTGTGATGAACCTTTTGCCACAAATGACATTGATTGAGTCTTAAACGTTACTAGTAACTGCCGATTTGATGGCTGAGAGTAACCGATGACGTTTAATGGCATTATTGGGCTGACCAATAACTGACGTCATTATGGCCATTGTTGCCTCATGCAGTGTCCAGGTTCATCCCCCTCCTCCTCTGATCGCCTATATAAGAGGGACTCTCTCCCATAGCCAGAACACACAAGCACTCCCCCTCTCTGGTACTCCTTTCAGGAGACCTTTCTCTTCTCCCTGTTTTTGCTGCTCTCTTGCATTCCCAACGCAAGCTTTGCGCGCACTCTGCTTGCGTGAGCAGTTGCCTCCGAACCTCCCTGTCTAGTGATCCTGCTAGGGATAGGCGGGCGATAAGGTTTTTGGGGAGCGTACGAGTACGCGCCTACTCGCTGCTGTGAACGACTACTTCCTGGTGGCTAACTTCGTCAACCCGAACGACTACTTCCTGGTGGCCAACTTCGTCAACCCGAACGACTACTTCCTGGTGGCCGTCTTCCTCACGTGAACGACTACGTCCCGGTGTCCGTTCGAGGGACTCCACTGCATCGACTCGCCACTGCACCGAATTAGATCGACTACTTCGAGCAAGTCTAGTCGAGGATGGTTAACACTATTCCTCCAGCTGGTGACGGCGCATCCGGTGCCTCCGGTACCGGCCCCCCTCTGGGTACATCTTGAACATCCTTTTGTTCTTGTTTCGGTTTATGATGTTGTTCATGTTATTTATGAAACGAACCGGATTCCCAACGACGAGAATCCGACTCCCTGTACCCTTGAGATAGTCCCAGGAATAGCAGCTATCTCGTACAGAACTCATCTCAGTCGAATATCAAATCCATACAACGATAAGAGATCCATTACATGACATATATAAAACATAGCATCTGGTACAAGCCCTCTGGGCTAAATCGACAATAAGAAACAACTGCGCAGCGGTAGCTAGATCATCAGGGTCCACTCCTCCACAGGCATCCTTGAGCATAGCGTGCACCCTTCAGTCGTACCACCCGTCCTGGTTGAACTCGTGGTCAGGGTCTTCACCTGAGAACCCAAAGTCTGTCCCCAAGGAATTGGGACAGGTCCACGTCACCAACCATAATATGAAGCAAGCTTTAAAGTGGCATATTCTAAGGTATAGAAATAATCAAGGTTTGAGCCAGGGTTTTCTTATGCGAGCAGCGGCAATAACCAGAATTCATCTCATCACCTCTGCTACCCTCTTCCTGTCTGACCTTACCCAACTACTAAGGGTCCTTCGAGCTTCATCCTTTGCCATAATCTGTTGAAGACTCAAGTACTTCATCAGCTGGTAGTTTCGCCCACTCCTCTCCTTGTAGCTATCCACCTCTTCCTGAAGTTCTGAGTTGTGACTGTCCAACCAATATACTTCTTCCTTCAGTTCTTCTATCTCTTCTTCCTTGGCTGCCAGTGCTTTGTCTTTCTCTGTGAGTTGATCTTCAAGACGGATATCTCGAGCATGGTGAGTTGCTCGGATCAGCCCTGCCAACTGCCTGTTGTTGCGAGCTTCGTACTCCAGGACTCTGACTTCTCGTGCCTTAGCTTTGAGTCGCTCCTCGAGTAGGGCGATCCTGTTATCCTTCTCCATCAGCTGGATGTCCTGCTTCCATACCCTCTCTCTTAACTTGGCAACTTTCTCCTCTAGGCCAATGTTTAAGTACTCCTGCTCAATCATGCACTGAACTGAGGTCCGCAGGGTCACGTTCCGCTCTCGGTCCGCTGCGTGAGCCTGCAAACTGACTGCGTCTCTGTCGGTTGGATCTTCAAGAGCCCGCGGTAGGTACCGGAAACGGGTGTGGCTGAGCTGGTTCTGGTACACAAGTGTGGCAAGTCGGAGTATCCTCATGGCTATAGTCTGCACTGCCCGACTGAAGGTGCTCTCGCTGGTAGCTGCCCGTTGCATCAGTGACCTTGGCCGTCCAGGGATATTGGGTACTTCCATCTGCAACCGGGTGTGCACTCCCTTGCCAGGGCCGTAGGTCCAACCCTCGTAGAAAACGGTGTCCACGTCTATCCCCACTGTACGCAGCACCTCCCTCAGCAGCACTGCCAAACCTCCACAGTCTGCACCAGTGGTCCTGATCTCCCGTCGTTCATCTGCTGGTCCTCTTGCTTCCATTTGCCAGACAGTTAGTGGGTTGTTAGTAAGTTAGCAAGTCAGTAAGGTAAGGTAAGGGTAAAAATTTTGTAAATAGTTGAGATGTACATATATATAGTTTTCAAATAGTCCAAGGGGTTTCATATACAGTAGAGGACTCAGTTAGAGCTTTTGTCCTAAGTTTCCGATCTAAGGGTTACGCGCTACGGTCAAGTATGGCTCTGATACCAACTGAAACGAACCGGATTCCCAACGACGAGAATCCGACTCCCTGTACCCTTGAGATAGTCGCAGGAATAGCAGCTATCTCGTACGGAACTCATCTCAGTCGAATATCACATCCATACAACGATAAGAGATCCATTACATGACATATATAAAACACAGCGTCTGGTACAAGCCCTCTGGGCTAAATCTACAATAAGAAACAACTGCGCAGCGGTAGCTAGATCATCAGGGTCCACTCCTCCACAGGCATCCTTGAGCATAGCGCGCACCCTTCAGTCGTACCACCCGTCCTGGTTGAACTCGTGGTCAGGGTCTTCACCTGAGAACCCAAAGTCTGTCCCCAAGGAATTGGGACAGGTCCACGTCACCAACCATAATATGAAGCAAGCTTTAAAGTGGCCTATTCTAAGGTATAGAAATAATCAAGGTTTGAGCCAGGGTTTTCTTATGCGAGCAGCGGCAATAACCCAAATTCATCTCATCACCAATTCCTTCTCTCACACGCACATCCACTCCCCAAATCCAACCGCCAGCCTCACATTCCCATCGGGCTCGTCCTGCCACAGCAGGTTCCCGCAAACATTATTCACCAACGCCTTTCACTCACTAGTCGACTCGGTGAGCTCCCTCCCCACCTTGTCTCATCAGCATCGCTGGACCAATCTCTCATAACCCAAATCAAAGGATGAGGTAAGAAAGCAGATTCTCATGCTAGTCGGAACTTATCAGAAGCGGGTCGTCCGTAACCGTAGACACGACTATACGTATAGTTTACACTCTGCAGAGGTGGCAATCCAGGAATCCATCCGGGCTGCAAGGCTAGTCCGCAACCAAGCTGAGACACAGCCCACAGCAAAGACCCTAAACAGTAACGGCGCCAATCCTGTCTCCCTGGGCTCGGGAAACATCTGATCTAACATCTGACCTAGGGATGTGAAACCTTCCCACCGGGGCCAGTCGGGGGCCGTGGTAAATCAGGGAGATTACGCCGCAACGAGTCCCCCTTACACATATCAAGCTCGATTCTCCTACAGTCTCGGCGCCGCACTAGAGTAGGCTTGCTGGAACCCTCCCCATACTGGGTAGATGGTGAGCACGGTATTCCCACGTCCAAAGTTGGAACTCGACTCGGTCCTTAATTGTCGGTAAAGCGAGTATCAGCGTCATAAGCGATCCGCCGCAACGGTCCGCAATCGGCACCCATAACAGGTATTGCCGCCCAAACTCCTCAAATAACCCAGTATCCAAATAACCATGTACCCGCAACAGGTACCCCATAGGGACTGCCCGAGTGTAGCCCCCCAGCACCTCGATCAACGATCTAGTTGTTATTACTCGCTTACACCGCCTAGCTGCTCTACTCCTCCCATACCACCCACAACTCACGCCAAGAGGATCAAATCACAACCATCCCAACACATGCATAGCATAGCATATTTCATAAAGTGAGTAGTAGGTAGCAAGGTAATAGGATATTAAGAAAGGCAGTGCAGGTTTATCATGCGAGTAAAGTAAAGCGCTAGCATACTAGTTGCATGTCTAATAGGTATTTCAGAGATGGTCGGGCGTGAACCTGGACAAAAGTCTTCGTCTTCGTCAAAGCAATTGTCGTAGTGGTCTGGCTCCTCCTGACTCTCCGGAACTCCTAGGGTTGCGGAAAATAAAATAAGACGCGACTACTAGCAAGGAAACACCAAAACAGCGATGAAGGAAGTCCCAAAGAACACCAAACTCTACACTAACGCGTAGGTCATAATTTTAGAAAAATATAGAAACTGGTTTCATATTTTTCTGAGCTACGGTTGATTTATTATTAATTTTACAAGTTTAAATCATTTTCTAAAAATATTAAATAATTTCCGAAAAAGAAAACAGACAGAAATTAGCCTGCTGACGTCAGCATGACGTCATGCAGACATCAGCAGTGGGGTCTGCCTAGGATGACGTCAGCAGTAGGCCCTGCTGACGTCAGCGTTGACTGGTCAACGGTCAACGGGTCAGCGGTCAACGGTCAACGAGTCAGCGGTCAGCTCTGGTGAGTGGGCCCCAGCGGTCAGTGACACACAGTGTATGACATGTGGGCCCCATACGTCAGCGCAATTATTCGGAAAAAGAAAAAGAAGAAAGCGTTGCTGGGCCGGAATTGGGCCGAAAGAAAAGTCCAGGGGGGTAAACTGGACTTTAGCGCGGACTTTAGGCCCACGAAGGGGGGGCGCTGCTGGATCTACTCTGGTGGACAGAGTCCACGGTGCACCGTGAGTGCGGTGCACGTGAGCCGGGTGTACAGGATCAGACTGTGGCCGACTCGGGATTTTCTGTGCCTGCGGTGTGGCCGACTTGGTGTGGTCCGGCGTGTGGCCTGGCCACGGCGCGACGCGGCGCGCACGCGGCGCGCACCAGAGCACGCCGGCAGTGCTGGTCGACGGCGAACTCGCGCGGGGAAAGGCTCGGTGCTGGCCTAGAAGCAGTGCTATGGCTCGGCTAGGGCTTCGCGAGGCCAAACAGCAAGAAGAAGGTGGGATCTTGGCTAGGGTTAGGGTCTCCCGACGCGAGCGGCGGCGGCGCGGCCATGGCGCCACGGCGGCCGGCGGTGCTCGCGCGATCAAGGTTAGTGAACGGCTCGGTTGGGTTAGGCATGCGTGCGCGCGGATCCAGCGAGCACTGGAAAACGATTAGGCGGCTCGGGTTGGGTGCGCGTGCGCGGGCACACGGTTGCCCGTGGCCGCGACATGGCCTCGGCGTGCGCGCGCGGCGAGCGGAGCTCGGCCGCGGCGGCCTTGGCTGTGGTTCGAGGCGTCGGCGGGTTGCGGGTGCGACAGCGGCACGACGGGGTCCTGCACAAGATGGCCACAGCTCGAAGGCTGGGTCCCAGAGATGGCTAGCAAGCGGCGCGGCGACGCTCGGCCGGAGATAGGGGAGAAAGGGGAAGGTCACGGCGGCGGCTCACCTAGGGGCAAGTAGAGGTTCGCTGCAGCTCGGGGTAGACTCGCGGCGCTCCGGCGGTGCTCGTGCTCCTCTTCTCGTCCCGGGTCCGGCTCCTCCTCGGCGTTTCCACAGGCGGCGGCGACGGCTTCGGCGGCGGCGTCGTGGGGAAGAAGCTTCGGCGTCCCTCGCGTCTTCCTTGGCTCGGCTCCCTCTTCTTTTCCCTCCACTGCTCCTTCTCCTCCCTCTCCTCTCCTGGATCGAAGGCTGGGATACCCCAAAGGGGCGGCGGCGGCTTGGGGAGGAAGACGACCGGTGGGTCGGTTATATAGGAGCTAGGCTAGGGTTCCAGGGCTCGAGCGGCTGGATAGGGGGGTGCCCGAGCGCCCGCGGACACGCGGCGCAATCGAGACGGGCCGCTGGCTCGGCGCTAGGATTGGCCGGCGGCCCCTCTCTACTTTTTGCCGGGCAGAGAGAGAACGAGGAAGGAGGAAGAAGAACAATGGTGGCGGGGCCCACCTGTTAGCGAGAGAGAGAAGAAACGCGGGGGCGACGCGGTGGCACGGCTGGGCCGCAGCTGGGCCGCAAGGCTGGCTGGGCCGCTTGGCTGGCTGGCTCGGGAAAGGGTGTTCGAGGGGGTTAGGTGGACTTGGGTTAGGGGTTTCGGCCCACTAAGGTTAGGTTTAGGTTTTAATTAGTTTAGTTAGTATTTGTTTGAATTCAAATCTAGAATTTGAATTCAAACACAACCAAAAATCCAATAAAACCAAATTAACTCCAAATCACCTCTTTGGTCCTTAGCACTTTAAATTATTTTTAATTTGAATTTAAATTGACTAGGAATTTAGGAAGCAATTAGAAGACACTCTTATATGTTTGTTGATTTACACAAAATTCACCAAAAATTTTTAAATTCACATTTTTGCACTCAACAAATCCTATGGGAATTTTTAGGGTTGTTACAATTTAGGAGAATTAACTTGAACACTGGCACATGTTATGTTACCACTGGATCACTCACCGCTATCATGAATTTGTTGCTAATTTCTGGAATTAAAATATACCGAATGATGCCTAAATTTCTAACAACTATTACTACGTGCATGTGAGCGTAAACAAACGATATAAAAGAAGAACAAACAAAAAACAACCATTTTCTATGCGACACATACTTCAGTATATACAGTACCAACATAAAAAATAGACAATTCTATTAATCGGACAACAAAATAACACAACGAGTGATAATAATAATAATATATGACCATATATATGTGTTTGTGGCAAAATGGTCAATGCTGTAAGAAAGACTACTAACAGCTAGAGTACCGTGTAGTGAACACATCTTGTAGACAGTTACGATTCATCACCCACCCAATTAGATGCCATCCCCTTGCCCAATTGCACCCCTCTTTCTTCGGACACATACAAAATCACTGAACCATTTATGTATCGTTTAAAAAATCCATATTTATTTTGTGAAGACCAAAACCACAAACTAAAATGTACCTGTACTTTAAACTACAATCAGCACTTTTGTACCGCTTCTTGCTCTCTCAAAGAGATTAGGGGGCATAGTGGGGGCTCCTACATGGCTTCCGTTCACATGTTAAGCAAGGTGGCTTAGAAGCCCACTAAAGCCCACCAACAGCGTGCGCGAGAAAGAGAAGCCCAACAACGAGCATTCGTGCCAAGAAAATGAAGCAGCGCGTGTCGAACAGACTTTTTTCGTTATCGCGTCGTTAAACCCGACGCAGGGTGGAGAAATATCCTCACGTCGTAAACATTTTTCATATAAAAATTAAATTAATATATTCAAAGTGTTGAAATAATGCAGGATAAACTAGATCAATATTTTCAAATACTAGGTTCAACATTTTCTCATACTTAATTCAACAATTCGGTAAACTAGATCAACATTTGTGTGAAAATGTTGAGGCACTACTTTTAAGATATCATAGTTATTCAAAATGTTGAAATAGCATATTAGAAATGTTGATTCTAAAATATACACATATAAAATAAAAATATACTTATATTGGATCTTATTTTGTTGTATTAATTCTAAATAACATGGTGGTTCAAACTGATTTGAAAAAGGATTAACGGTTTAGAAAAAAATCACATTTAAATGTTGGAAGTCGGATTAGATTCTCGTTCGTCCTTCCACTCGACTCGACTGCTGACACCTGTTCATCAATTCTCCGTACGCGCGTTGCGAACCTGACAGTGAAAGATCCTAACCGTTGTACGAATCTCCGGCATAGTGGTGGCCTTGCGGCCCGTGAAGTGGCCACAGGCTCACAGCTTCACCCAGAAAGGCCCGCCCACCAGAGGCATCGTGTCGATTTCTTGCCTGGGCCTCGAGTCTAGTGCGCGGTAGCATTTAATGGGCCTTCTCTTCTCTTCTTTGGCCCATGACCTTCTTCGCTGGGTTGTTCTCTCTCCTTCTCAAATCCCTAACAGGGCAAACGCACACGTACTCCCAGCGCACAGCAGGCGGCAGCCCAGCACGAGCAGCGAGGCGTCGGACAAGGTCGGAGTTCTCATTTCTCAAGTCTCCAAGAACAAGAGGTCGCCACCGGCGTGCACGCGGAGGCCGGCGGCCGATGTTCGCGACGGCGGTGCGGTGGGCTGCCAAGAAGGGGAAGCCGAAGATGGCGCCGATCTAGCTGACGGCGCCGCCGGAGCAGGCGCAGTCCATCACGTGCGCCATCTTCGACGTCGTCAGGGAGCACGGCCCGCTAACAATCTCCGACGTCTGGGACCACGTCAAGGTACACGGAAGCTGTCACGGTTCTTCGCCCCCCACCCCCCCATCGCTGACATTGACTCAAGCACGCAAACTGTTCGACGGAATGCGCAAACAAGCGAGATTGTTGATCTCTGCCTTCTTTGGCCCTCAGGATGTTGGTCTGCGGGGCCTGACAAGCAAGAGGCAGATGAAGATCATGCTGCGGTGGATGAGGGAGCGGCAGAAGCTCAGGCTCATCTGCGACCACGAGGGCCCACACAAGCAGTTCCTCTACACCACCTGGTTCACCACCCCCAAGAACGCGCCGCAGATGCCCAAGCCGGAGCACAAGGCCAAAGCAGAGCAGCTCTGCCCTTCTTTCCCTCCCAGGCAGCCGTGATATCTCACCAGGTTCTCTTCCTAAAGCTTGTAGTCGTTTCGGCTGTCCTGATGACATAATGTTCAGAATGAGAAAAGTGCTGAATATATACGACGCGAAATAAGCTTCATATGGCTGTATTGTTTGTGCAACCTCCCATGCTAACCACGTAATTACTGAAGAATAGGCTCTATGTAAGACAAGTTGCATGACTAAGCTGTGTGCCTTCACGGTTTCCCTCTGCCAAGGGTGACTTTCAGTTAACCAGCATTCAACAAAGGAAACAAAATACGCAGGGATATGTTTGAATTGAATCCCGTGGCCTCAACAATACAGAATGATGAATTGTACCAAGACCGAAGAGATTTCACTTATATTCATGAAATGTTGTGAGTACATGTGTAAAGTGGCACATATGTACAGCAATAGACAATTATACAACTGTACACTTTCGACACTGTTCATTTTGGGCTTTTCACGGCATATCCCTGAAAGCTGCAGGGTGTAACAGTTTACATGAACAGGAACACATTTTAATCACTAGCCATTCACTAGAACGCCTAGAGCCCTAGAACATTACAACACGTAGTAGATGCATCACCATTGGGGACATCAGAGCTTGATGATGACAAGCTGAAGTCCTGTGCCTGCATGGTGCAGTGGCGGCCCTTTCCCGTCGCCATCAGCGCACACATGATGGGATCACCTGAGAATGTAGGACTAGAGTTGTGAATTACATGAGAATGTTGGTTCGTGGAGGTGCCGAATCATCCCCTTTTAATGTGTGCTGCGATCTGCGAAACCAAACGGTTGGTTCGGCGCCCTGATCAGGGCGTGTTCGTTTCGGTCCTGGGGTTTATCCCCTGAAGACTCAGGCCATCTGTTAGCCGCGAGATCATCCCAACACAGGCTATGTGGTTGCTATATGTCATAATTTGGATCTGGGTGCAAGATTCTTGTAAATATTTCATTCTAAACATGCCATCCAAGCTCTCCATGATCTCGGGGCTCAGTACTAGATTTGCCTTGCCACATATCTCTAGCAAGAAAAAAAAGGAAATAAAATCAGGACAGCAATTTTTAGCTGCATAAGTATATGAAGCGGGCATAAATTCCTAACTACAGAACTGTAATGAAGTTCTGATCTGTGTATACTGGCCAGTCCCCTTTTCAATTCCAAAATGGACTTTTGTCTCTCCCAAGCGAAATATTTCATTGACTGCATATCCAATGAGAGGGAGTGAGATAGCTAGCAATTGTTAATGAAATGGAAATTCTAGGTGACATATTGTTATATGCTAATACATACCCCTCATCATTGCGGCCAATCCTGTAGAACATCGCCTTTTCCTCTACAGTCAAGAGGACTGATCTGACGGGCTCTAAGAACTGTGAAGTTTTGCCAGTGCCTGGTTGGATATCTCAATCTTCTTGTTAAGCTTGAGAAAATAGCAGAGTTGGATTACAACTAAATAACATTAGAAGGTAAGGACTAAATGAGAGAATGAGATGCTTTCATCAACACATACTATGGAAAGCTTCAGCTCTTTTATGGTGCTCCATACTAGCAGGTGGTAGTACCTAGTAATCTGGTCCGTCCGATCTTTATATACTAATCCTTTTAAGGCTAGTATGACGCACCGTAAAAGAACTCATTCCGAGCTCTTTTATGGTGCTCCATACTAGCAGGTGGTAGTATGTAGTATAAACTAGATATTAGCAGGAGTATTATGGTAACATAAAAAAATATTTTTTCCCAGGCCGCCGAACCATGTGCTGTTATACAAATGAAAATGAGGTAAAGTAGGAGAGATAGAAACAATAAAATTAAAAATTAAATATATGTCATAATTATATATCTGTGGTTCCAAAATTAAAGATATGTCAAAATTACATATCTGACATTCTGTTTTTCCTATACCCCTATACTACCTGTACTACTTACTTCATACTATCTATACTACTAAACACGGTTACAGTAGTATACAATTAATCTGGTCCGTCCGATCTTTATATACTAGTCCTTTTTAAGGCTAGTATGGCGCACCGTAAAAGAACTCTCCATTCCTGGCCTCTAGTTCAATTATGTGGTTGGAATTTTCAGTATTTTCATGCACATGGTCAGCTTGGAATCCTGATACTCCCTGAAAAAGTTCACACAGAACTTTCTTCGGATGATAAAACACCAACCATCTTAAGTGAGTGAACTGCTTTCAGTTAACCTTCCTCTTCATTCACCTGTTCATCATGTACCTGAGCCTCTCGTTGAATAACAGTTTGAGCAACTCCACCAGGAAGAAAAATACTTGCCACTGTATAGATTATAGAATAATAAAAATCCTTGTTTCTCAATATTACAGTGCCACCTGTAAGATGCTGCACTAAGGAGCTTCATTGTTACACATGAATGTACAAAAAATGGGGACCAAATATGGGCAGAAACGTTTGGATCTCTGATTGATAACCACGTAAACTTGCAATAAGAAACTAAGGATTAATGCTTAGTGCTAGAGTGGAATAAACTCTATTGATTCCTCCGAACCCTAGAAGGGTGGGATATATATATATATATAGTAACTGTATATGGGCCTCATAGATGGGCCTAACACATGGGCCAACACTCATACACCAACACCCCCCAGCAGTCTGAACTACCGGCACATCGGAGTTTAAGACTGGACAAGAAAGAAAGTACACTCAGGGACAGTACCCCCGCAGCCCCAACTAGCCACCGGTGACGTTGAGGCTGGAGCAAAACTCGGAGAAGGTCGAGGAGGGGAGACCCTTGGTGAAGATGTCGGCAAACTGAGAGGTGGTCGGGACATGGAGAACCCGAACATCGCTGACAACAACCTGGTCACGAACGAAGTGCAAGTCGATCTCCACATGCTTCGTTCGCTGATGCTGAACCGGGTTGGTAGAGTGGTACACGGTGCTGACGTTGTCGCAGTAGACGAGAGTGCTCTTGGCAAGCGGGCTGTGAAGCTCAGCCAAGAGCTATCGGAACCAGGACGCCTCTGCCATGCTGTTAGCGACAGCCTGGTACTCCGCCTCTGCATTGGAGTGGGAGACAACCGGCTGCCGCTTGGACGACCAGGAGACGAGGTTGCCACCGAGGAAGACGGCATAGCCGAAAGTGGAACGACGAGTGTCCGGACAAACAACCCAGTCAGCGTCGGTGTAGACAACGAGCTCAGCTGACGGAGACTGATGAAGAAGCAGGCCGTGGTCGACAGTGCCACGGATGTATCGGAGGAGACGCTTCAGAGCAGTGAGATTTGACTCCCGTGGATCATGCATGTGAAGGCAGACCTGCTGAACGACATATGTGATGTCTGGTCTGGTGAAAGCGAGGTACTTCAAGGCACCTGCAAGACTCTAGTAGGCAGTAGAATCAGCAACAGGGGAGCCCATATCTGCAGACAGCTTCACCTGAGTGTCGATCGGGGTGGAACAGGGTTTGCAATCAGTCATCCCTGCCCGCTCCAAGATATCAAGTGCATACTTCCTCTGGTGAAGGAAAAGGCCAGAAGGACGAGGCTCAATAGTAACACCCAAGAAAGTGGTGGAGCACACCAAGATCCTTCATAGCAGACTCTGCTGTAGGGACGAGATGATGTGCTGAAACAAGTGCTGACTGGAGGCTGTGAGAAGAATGCCATCAACATAGAGCAGCAGAAATGCAGTCTCATCCCCACGGCGATAGATGAACAGAGAAGTGTGTGACTTGGCCTCAATGGAACCCAAAGTCAGCAAGAATATGGCATACCGAGAGTACCAAGCCCGAGGATCCTGCTTCAGACCGTAGAGAGACTTGTTGAGCCGGCAGACTAGCTCAGGACGACTGGAGTGCACAAAACCCGTTGGCTGGCTGCAGTAAACCGTCTCAGTCAGAGTGCCATGGAGAAATGCATTCTTCACGTCCAGCTGGTGCACAGGCCAGGAGAGAGAGAGAGCTAGCGAGAGGAATGTGCGCACTGTAGCAGGCTTCACCACTGGGCTAAACGTCTCATCATAATCAACACCGGGCCGCTAGGTGAAACCCCGGAGAACCCAACGGGCCTTGTAGCGATCCAGGTTACCATCAGCTCGACGCATATGCGTCCAGATCCACTTGCCAGTGACCAGGTTGCAACAAGACGGGCGTGGCACGAGATCCCACGTATGGTTTGCAAGAAGAGACGCGTGCTCCTCTTCCATCGCGTGACGCCAATGGGTATCCTCCAGGGCGTCACGGACAGAGGAGGGTATTGGAGAGATACGCGGATCTTCCTAGGTGGCGGAGAGGTTTGCGGGCTGAAGGACTCCAGCCACCCGTCGAGTCAGCATGGGATGAATATGTCCAGGATCCCGATGGAGGATGGGCGGGTGGTACACTGCCGGCTCGACGCGAGAGCGAGTCTGACCATGGTGCGATGACTCCGGTGAAGGTGTCGGAGGCGATGGCGCCATCGAACGGCGCTTGAAGACGCGCACGGGAGCGGAGCCAATAGTGGTGGATCCAACGCCGGGCCCGGCACCGAATGACACTGGTAGACCCGCACGGGCTGGGCGTAGCGCTCGGAGCCGCATATGGCGCGGCTGGAGGCGTCGGTGCCACGTGTGGCTCAGCAGGTGACTCCGGGGCCGCTCGTGGCGTGGCTGAAGGCGTCGGTGCCGCGCGTTGCGCAGCAGGCGACTTCGGGGTCACGCGTGGTGCGGCTGAAGGCATCGGTGTCGTGTGTGGCGCAGCAGGTGACTCCGAGGCCGCGTGTGGCGCAGCCGGTGACTCCGGGGCCGTGCGAGGCGTAGCTAGTGACGCCGGGGCCGCTCGGGGCGCAGCGAAAACCGTCGGAAGCGGTGCTGGTGCACTAGAAAACCCTGCTGGACAAGGACAAGCAGACAAGGGTGCTGAAACACTGGGTCAGTCGGAAACATGGACTCCAACTCGTGGTCGGAGGTGGGTGTAGAGGAGGTGGAGAAAGGGAAATCCGACTCGTCAAACACAACGTGTCGGGAGATGATGATCCGGCGGGAGGTGAGGTCAAAGCAGTGGTACCCCTTGTGGTCAGGGGAGTAACCATGAAATACACAACGAGTCGAACGGGGCACCAACTTGTGAGAAGCCGTGGCGGAGAGGTTCAGGTAACACACACCCGAAGACACGAAGGTGATCATATCGAGAAGGGGTACCGAAAAGAGTGTGGCGTGGAGTGGGAGCAAGGGAAGTAGTGGAAGGAAGACAATTGAGCAAGTAGGTGGCGGTGTGAACGCTCTCAGCCTAGAACCGTTGTGAAAGAGAGGCCTGGAGTAGAAGGATGCACATGACATCGTTAGTGGTGTGAATCATCTGCTCAGCCTTGCCGTTCTGAGAAGAGGTGTACGGATAAGACATACTCAGCTGAACACCCCGAGAGAGGATGAAGGAATGTGATGTGTTGTTATTGAACTCACGGCCATTGTCACACTGGACGGCCTTAATGGTGAGGTGGAACTGAGTGGACACCCAGGGCACACCCGCATAAGTAGGACCAGGAGCAGGAGTAGCCGACATGCTCTGACGACCACCCCCCACTACTACCACCACGCACCCCCCCTCCCCCCCGCCGCCGACGCCCACCACGACCCCCTCCACCCCCGCTTGGCCCCGGGGGAGGAGCGCCAAGAAGGAAGGTGGCAGGCGGGACAGAGGTGCCGTTGAGACCCCGCAGGACATTAAGCACCAAGATCCGATCGCCCACCGGGCAACCGAGGTCGTGAAGAGCATCAGCCATGCCCTTCATCCGCTGCCAGTACTCACCAACGGAGAGGTCCCCCTGCTCGAAGGTGCGGAAAGACGCATCAAACTGAAGAGCACGGGCCTCAGCATTGCCAAGGATCTGACCATCGAGTGCCAGCCAGGCCTGGCGCGCGGTGCCGCTGTGAGTCCTGACGATGTCCTGAAGATCTAGGGAGATGGTCCCAATGATCCAAGACATGGCGACGCTGTCGAGGCGCAACCATGCCGGGTCTCGCGCCGCAAGCGGCATGTCGAGGACGTGATCGTCGAGGGCGTAGCGACGGTGAGTGAGGAGGACCTGGTCCCGCCAGCGCCCATAGGAGGACGATGAAGGGTCGAGGAGGATGGAAACTAGGGCCCGGATGTTTTGGACCCCAACAGCTTGGAGGTGCAGCTGAGCAACCTTGGGATCGGTTGGGTTGAGCCAGGAGCCTGTCACAACGGGCGGGGCCTGGCAGGACGAGGAGGCGACAAACTCGGTGAAGGCGACGATGGGCTGCCGGTCGAAGGAGCCGAGGATGTAGTGCTCCGCCTCGGCGACCCGGCGAGCAAGAGCATCCGCCGTGGCGCGCTCACGCTCCCAAGTGAGGGCAGCCACGCGGACACGCTCCTGAGCCACCGCACCGCAGCCTCAGTCTTGGCAGCGAGGAGGGCCACAGCAAGGGCGTCGTCGGCCGTGGCGGCCCCGACGATGAGGGGCTTCTTGGCCGCAGCATGGGTAGCTGCCCGGTGGGCATCCCGGAGCGGTGACGCGGGGGGAGAAGCGCCCGTGGGGAGAGGAGCGGCGGCGCCCGCAGTGAGGGGAGGAGGCACGCCCGCAGCGCTCAACGTGCCCGCGGCGCCCAGCCCGCGGTAGGGAGGAGGAGTGGCGGCGCCCGTGTGGACGGGCATGGCGGCGGCGGCCGCGGGGAGGGGCGCGGCGGCGGCGTCCGCGAGGAGATGCGCTACGGCGGCGACGACAGTGGAAGGAGAGGGAAGGAAGAGTGGGGAGGAGGCGCTGGCGGCCGGCCAGCCATGGCGGCGGCGGCAGTGGAAGGAGAGGGAGAGGGAAACCTAGTCTGATAGCATGCTAGAGTGGAATAAACTCTATTGATTCCTCCAAACCCTAGAAGTGTGGGATATATTGGAACTGTACATGGGCCTCATGGATGGGCCTAACACATGGGCTATATGGGCTAACACTCATAGACCGACACTTAGTCCAATTTGGTATCTTACTCTAGGTCAGTAGTTCAACCTTTGACAGGACAAAAGCTGGAATTAGCGCATAACTGTTAACCTTTTCTGCTTAAATGAACCAACTACAGTGCACTTTAACAACACAAATTTCACCCACATCTTAGCACAAGTTCATACTTGCCTTAACGCTTCCATGCCATTTGTTCATTCTTTGTATTTTGGATACCTACTTTCACTGCAATTTTTGCTGTAATGCTTTCCCCCAAAGCTTCAGTATAGTAGCAGCCAAACCCTGCACTCTTGTATTTCTACCTGCCACATTAGGCACAATTATAATTGTCTTGCTCATAATGTATAGTCAAGGTGGTGGACCTGCAAGATGGTGAATATAGGCAACATAACCGGTTAACAGTAAGTGAACGCAAAGAAGGTGACCCATGCATAAAATGGTGGGGCTACAAACAACATAAATGCTTAACACTTGATGTGTGTATAGAAAGCACAGACATAGGAACAATCTGATCATATCATATACTTAATAAAAAGTGCATCTGGCAACTAACACTACCACAGAACCTAGATTTCGTGAGGGTGAACAATTTCGTGAGAGGCATAAGCTCACTCTCACGAAAACATTTGTTTTCGTGGCGGGTTGTCAAAAACCGCCACAAAAATTTATCTTTGTGAAAGTCCTCTACAACTCCCATGAAAATGTGGCTTTTTCGTGAAGGTGCTCTGTCCCCCGCCATGAAAACGAGGTATTTTCGTGTTGATTTTCAGTTACTCCCACGATAATCACTGTTCCCCGCCAGGAAAACGTTTTCAGCTACCACAATTTTTTTGTTTCGCGGCGTACTCTTATTTTGGCGCGCTAGATTGGCGCCATATGTTTTCACTGCCCGTGCAGGATATTGGCCCGACCCACCATCAGTGCTTGAACTTGGACCAAACCCTAGCGCACAGCCCGCCCTCTTCCACCAAATCTACCCAGCGCCGGCCCCCTTCCTCTCCCACACGCGAGGGCGGTCGCCACCCTTCCTCCCGCGCGGCACCCCCATCCTCTGACGCGCAGCACCCCCGCCCTCCGCCCCTCCCACATGCAGCCCCCGTCCCTCCCCCTCTCCCTCCGCTTCTCCCTCCGCCTCTCCCCCTGCGCAGCCCCTGTCCAAAACCTCTGCCCCTGCCTACTCCCGCAAATCCTCCGCCCCTCCCTCTGGCCTCCTCCCCAAAGGACACACCACTTTCTTCTCCATCAAGAGATAGGACGCGGGATGAGTCATCAAGATGAAGGTCCGGTTCAGTAATTTGGGTCTACAATTCTACTAAATTTGTGTTCTGTTCTTGTTATTTTTATTCTGCATTCTCCGAATTTTATTCCAAAATCCATCTCATTTCTACCAGTTGCTCACAGAATGAGGCCTGAGCAGCAGTGAAGACGACGCCAGAGTAGTCCTCAAGACCGACGCTAGAGGTGCCCTCTGTAGAAGGGAGCTGCGAGAGGAGCTTCCTACACCAACACCCTCCACCTCCAATACAAACTAGGTAACAGACCCATATGTGCCCCATCTCTAGCAACAAGTTTGATGCTACTGGTTCCTTCAATTTCTGTGGCGGATGCATACACATTGCGATTGAATTTGTTGCTCATAGTGTGTTTCCGTCCAGTTTGTTGGTGGATGAATACACATCGCTCTCTTTGTTTTGTTATCTTTGTTTGATTTGTCATATATGCACATCAATATATGATAGTTTTACCAAATTGTTAAAAACTTAAGTGTCATTATTTACAACAGAACAAAACAATGGAAGACCGTGAGTGGATGTACACTGGTTGGTCTCGCACACAAGCTCCTACTAGTGAATGGGTTGAAAACACGAATAAATTCATAGACCATGCTTTTTTAGTGCCTAACCTAGTTGAAGATGACACCGTTAAGTGTCCGTGCGCCATGTGCCGTAATTGTGTTAGGCATAAAAGGTTTACAATCGAGATGCACCTGTGTAGATTTGGGTTTAAGGATGACTACAGAACATGGATAGCACATGGTGAGAGAATTGTCGATAGTCATGTTGAAGGTGGATATGATGAGGGATTTGGTGACACTGACCGCATGCATGTTATGTTGCTTGACCTTTGCGGTGACCAACCACCGCCAATTGATGAGGAGCCAATAGCCTTTGCTCGAGCTTTTTATAGGATGGTTGCTAATGCTCATCAGCTGGTCCATGAGAGCACAACACACTCATCTCTTTCTACTGTAGCACGTTTGCTAGCTCTAAAATCACAATACAATATGTCAATTGCACACTTTGAAGCAAACTTGGAGCTTATCCATGAACTTATCCCTGTATAGTCTATGTTGCCTAAGGACTTCTACCAGTCAAAGAAACTATTAGAGGGCCTTGGCATGCAATATATCAGAATTGATGTTTGTTCTAACAATTGCGTGCTTTACTATAAGGCCAACTAAAGTAAAGACAAATGTGATTTTGTGGTATCTCTCGCTATGAGGAAGGCAATAACCGAATCCCACGCAAAGTGTTGCGGTATCTTCCCATTGGTGATAGATTGCAGAGGTTGTATGCACATGCACCTACAACAAAGCTAATGCAGTCCCATGCGCCAAACAAGTCTGGCAAGCTGGTACACCCGTGTGATGGAGAAGCATGGCAACAATTTGATGAAGACTTTGCTAGGGAGCATAGAAATGTTAGGCTTACTTTTGCAAGAAATGGATTTACACCCTTTAGTCTGAATGCAGCTCCTTACTCTTGTTGGCCAGTGTTTGTTACTCCATTGAATCACCATGCACTATCTTAAGATCAGAGTACATATTTCTTGCCCTTGTGATCCCTGGTCCTAAACATCCTGGAAAGAAACTGAGCATTCTAATGCAACCTTTAGTTGATGAATTAATGGAGTTGTGGGATAATGGGGTAGAAACATGGGATGCTTCACGCAAGCAAAAGTTTACAATGCGTGCAGCCTATATGTGGTCAGTCCATGATTTCCCTGCTTATGTTGACTTTGCTGGATGGATCACACATGGTAGGTTTGCATGTCCAATATGCTTGTGTGACAGTAAGGCATTTACACTTAAATATGGTCACAAGGCTTGTTGGTTAGATTGCCATAGACGCTTCTTACCTAGGGACCATGAATTCAGATTTCAAGCTAATGCATTTCGTAAGAACACAGTAGTGCTTGATGAGGCTCCAAGGCCTTTAACAAGGGATGAAATATTTGCCCAAATGAACAGAATGGTAGGTGACACAAAAAACTATGGTATATTGCACAATTGGACCCATGTTAGTGGACTTTGGCGGCTGCCATATTTCCATATGTTATTGCTGGCACACAACATTGATATGATGCACAACGAGAAAAATGTAGCAGAAGCTATATGGAACACATGCATGGGCATACCAGACAAAACTAAAGACAATGCCAAGGCTAGGCATGACCTAGCCGAGATTTGCAATCGTCCATCACAACAGCTGAAGCTGAAGGACAATGGCAAGTGGGAGCAGCCACGAGCCCCATTTGACATCCACAAGGATGACAAGCCCAAGATTCTTCAATGGTTTCAAGAACTCAAGTTTCCTGATGGATATGCAGCCAACTTTAGGAGAGGGGTTAACTTGTTACAAAAGAAAATCTTTGGTCTAAAGAGCCATGATTACCATATCTTCATGGAACGGTTACTGCCTATTTCCTTTCGTGGCTTGCTTCCGGAAAATGTATGTGTGTGTTTGGCTGAGCTTAGTTTTTTTTATCGGCAATTATGTGCCAAAGAGATGAGAAATGATACCATTTGTTCTCTAGAACAAGTTGTTGTTCTTGTCTGCAAACTAGAGAAGATATTTTCTCCTGGTTTCTTCAATCCTACGCAACATCTAATAATGCACGTTCCTCGTGAAGCTCGTTTAGGAGGCCCTATCCAAGCTCGTTGGAACTATCCATATGAGAGGTAAAAACAGAAATAATATACTTAGTTTTTCTACTAAAATAATATTTTCTCAACCCCTTTATCTGTTCATGTAGGAAAATCCACAAGCTTAAAAGAAAAGTACGAAATAAGGCTCGTGTTGAGGGTTGCATTGTTGAGGATAAATTAGTTGAGGAGGCAACAAATCACCTATCTCTGTTTTTTAGATCCCAAGCTCGATCAGTTAGAAACAAGATTCCTTGATATGATTATGGTGCTTCTACATTCAAAAGTTCATGCAACCTTGAAATATTTCATTATCCTGGCCATTGCATTAAACCTAGGGGTGTTCATGAACTCACAACAGAGAAGTATGAGGCTGCCTTCTTGTACATTCTGACAAACATTCCAGAGATGGATGAATTCTTCAAGTACGCACTCATCAAATACAAAAAATCCTTATTTAATTGCCATCTGACTTTGTTTACACTATGCTAACTTAGTTGTCCTCTCAGAAAATTTTAAAAAGAACAATGGAAGAGCCGAACTATAGCAAAACCAGACCAGCTCCAGGACCTACGGTTAAATGGGTGGAAGAATAGTCGTGGACAGCATTGGCCAAGTAATGTTACTACATACTCCTAGTATCATATTAAAATAATGCAGCAGACTGAATGCATTCTAAACCTGACATATTATAATATTGTGAACTTGCAGTGCATGAAGATTTCTTCTGTTGATAATTCATTACATCAAATATCTTTTGGTTTTCGCAAAATGGTAACCAGCTATGGGAGCTATGATGTGAATGGCTATAGGTTTCGCTCGGAGAAGTATGAGAGAACCAAATCAAGGTTAACCACAGTGAATACCGATGTTTGTGTATCTTGTATTGATGACAACAACAATGAGCTAGAGTATTATGGTGTTATTCAGGACATCATAAAATTAAAATGGGAAGGAAACCTACAACTAGAGATGGTTTTATTTGATTGTTGCTGGTTTGATCCCACACCAAATGGAATTAGGCGTACTGAAAATTTAGGTGGAGATTAAGCATTCTTCTAGGCTTTTAGTGTTTGAACCATTTGTCATGGCAAGTCAAGTTAAACAAGTGTACTACTTGCCTTATGCATGCAAGGAAAAATCAGATTTAATGGATTGGTGGGTTGCATATCATGTTTGTCCGTGAAACTATATTCGTGCAACTGAAACCAGTGATGATTCAAATACTCCTAATGGGCCAACACAAGAAGAATCAATCTATCAAGAGGATGGGCTGCCTGGAACTTTCATTATTGATTTAGGGGTTGATCTAGACCACATGACTCCACCTGACTCAAATGAGATAACAAACCCAACTGATTTGGAATTCTTGTCCAAATTGAACGCTGAAGCTGGAGATGAAGCAGATGCTGAAGATATGGTTGACCAAGATACAGATCAAGATGATGAAGAGGACCAATATGATTTGCCTGAATATTCACCTAATGACCCTAATGATTTTTAACTTTCAACTTTCAAGAAATAAATTGTGTTGTTTGTATGGATTACCCAAGAGAGATGTACTTGCACTTCATCTGTACTTCGATTTGCTGAACTGTAATGAATGTTGCATCTCCTTTATGTGTGCCTGAAGTTTCCTTGTATTTACTATTGCAAGTTCTTTACAATGTGTTTACAATGTGTTTTTTCTAAATTGCATAGTGAACATACCATTTTTCAATAGTGTAGGATATGTGTGGCCTTCGACACAAAGGGTTGCGGGAAGCCATGTGCGACCAGCACTGGTGGGAGCTCTGAAAGGAGCAATGCTGCCGCAGACAGCTCGCAAAGGAGCAATGCTGCTGCAGCCAATTCCCAAAGGAGCAATGCTGCTGCAGCCAACTTCCAAAGACTTGGTGCTGACTGCCAGAAGAACCATGCTGGTGCTGAGGACATTAATGATGTGTGCATCTCCTTTATGTGTGCCTAAAGAAAGTGCAGGTTGTTGTTTTTGAAAAGAGGTTGTCCCTGGGCGGTTAGCCGGTTACAGTAGTGTGGTCAAAATCCTGTAATGAAAGGGGTGCGGTTTCTTCCATTGGCTTGAATATGTTGGTTCTTCTTTTACTCAAATAGTTTATTTTTCTTTTCGATTCATATAGAGATGTACATTAATCAGAGAAGTGCTACCAAATATGCATCATAGAGAGATGATTGCACTTTAAGAAAGAGATGATTGCACCAGATTTTTGTTGTTTGCATCTGCAGGGGACTTTGAGTATACATGAAGAATGGAGATCTGCATTCCTACGTGAACCTGTTTTCCCTAATTAGCATTACTGGGTATTATTTTCACCAATCTATATGTGCATTCTTGTGATGTGATCTGAGGGCTTAGGCTATGGGATGTTTTGTTCATTTGAGTTAGCCTTTTAACCCTGCATTTGCTTTCTTACAGAACATGCTCAAGAACCCGACGATGTTTGTTGTTATAATTCTATCAAGTTTAAGGATTAAAGTGCTAAGGCATAGGTCAGTGACTAGATGAAGGATGGCAACAACCTTTTGAGTGTAGGATCTAGGATACCGACTAGAGGGGGGAGGGGGGGAGGGTGAATAGGCGGTTTTACACTAACAAACACAACACTAGAGAAATTTAATTAGAAACATTTGGAGGATTAAATTTCTAGCTATTCTAAGCCTATGTTGAGAGTCAACAACCTAGGATAACAAGATATGATTCAATCTCTAGAAAGTAAATTGCTCAAATGAAATTGCTTGAAAGGAAATGAGCAAAGAAATGACCAAGTTCAAGAGACGAATTTTATCCCGTGGTATCGATGACTTGCCGGTCACCTTTAATCCACGTTGAGATGGATTCAATGTTCAACCGCTTCTCTATCAAGACTCCGCTTGATGTATAAGCCGGTTAGAACCAAAGAACCGCTCCAAATCTCGATTCCACTAGAGTTGCTCTTCACCGCTCCGGCGAGGTGAGCACAATGACCTCTCACACCAATCTTCCAATGCAACTTCACAATCTTCTTGAAGTGCTCAATGGAATCACGAGCTCCAAACCGTCTAGGAGGTGGCAACCTCTAAGATTAACAAATCAAGCCGCTCGCTTGATGAATCCTAGTGCCACAATGATCAAATCCTTGATGCAATGTACTAGATGCTCTCAATCTCACAAGGATGCAACCTCATAGCAAAGTGAATGAGAGAGAGAGGAGAGAGAATGAGCTCAAATATGTCAAGAAAGCTTTCAAGAGTGCCAAGAGACCTCACCCAACCCCGGGGGTGAAGTATATATAGCCCATCTCCTCGGAACTAGCCGTTACGTTCAAAACGCGTGGAAAACGGCACTCACGTACTGTCCGACCCATCACCATGGACTGCCTGACTTTGAATCCAACGGTTATATTGCGAAGTCAAATGTGTGTCAGAGTTAGCCGTTAGGGCTGGACGGACAGTCCGACCAGACACCATGGACTGTCCGTGGCTCACCACGGACTATCCGACCAATGAAGTCGGTCGGTCTGACCCCCTAGAACCTCAAAAACCGTCTCTGTCTAAATCGAGCTTATTTTATACTGACTGTCCGAGCTTCACCACGGACAGTCCGACAGTCAGCGCACAGCTCACCAAGGCAGCACTCGCGGGCCCACCAGTCAACACAGGTCACAGACTGTCCGTCCCAAGCCTCGGACAGCCCGAGGGACGATCGGACACGTCCGAACGGAATTTCCACATATTTTAATTATATTTCAACACAATGGTCACGGACTGTCCGAGCCCTGACCACGGACAGTCCGACCCCTGTCAGAACTTCATTTTCTCAGGATTTTCAACAACGCCTCACATGAAGTTAGTCGCCACTCATCTAAATGCAAACATGCAAGTCATGATCGAAGTGGCATTATTGACATGTCAAGCCAATGACGTTGATCCATCTTGATAATATGGCTATCTAGCCTATTAGCCCGGTCGTTTTCATCCACTAATCACCTCATGACCGGTTAAATGAAAATGCCCTATCTTATACCTTTGCCTTGAGCTTCTCTTGATGTAAATCATCCACGATATATCCACATCCACATATGAAGCTCACTTCATCCCCGGGACTAACCTATTCTCATATTCTCAATGAAATTGGTAGTCCATAGATGTTGTCATTAATTACCAAAACACAAATTGGGGGCCTAGATGCCTTCATTGAGCATGAGACATCAACTATGAGGTTACCAGGAATGGACTAACATGATAATCTTAGTTTTCACATCTTATGTGAACAAATAATGATCTTATAGTATAGTTTGTTTTTTGGTTTAAGATTTAGATCTAGGAATGATGGGCATGATCATGGAAATAATCTCCTAATATTACTATAGTTCCTTCTATTCATGTTTGTGCAGTATGGATTTTAAGAAGAAATTGCTGTTTGGTATTCCAGTAACTAGGGAAAAAATATTGGCCACTACTGTGGTTAAAGATATTACATTATTTGATCTCAGCTTTCATTCTTGGGTTTATGTTATAAAAAGAATTCACTGTAAGCCTATGTTTGCTGCATTTGACCTGGGCAACTTGTACTACATTGAACCTTTTAACCTTAATTTAGTTAAAGTTATTTCGATTTTAAACATTCTTTCCTGCTGAGACGTCTTGTGATATTTGCCTGAATCAATGTATGGATGCAAAAAAAAGATAAATTTGGTTATATGTAAACTGTCCAATGATATTTCTGTTGTGTTCTATCTTCATTCTCCTTTTTTGTTTCTTTCAATTCTTTGAGAGCATATATAACTGGTGCAGCTTATATTGATCTTTCTGTGGCTATTTACTTCTGTTGTGCTAGGGCACCCATAGCGCGCCTGCTGTTCTAGTAAGTTTCAAAAGGAGCCTAATTTGGTGAACTTTAAAACTATAGCCATATGAAAGCCACGAGACAACTTGCCGGGGATGGAAATGACCTACGCCAAGATTGAGACTGAGTCCTAGTTAGCGGTGGGTACAAAACCCGATACCTGAAGCTCGAACCCGAAAAACCCAAGCCTGAACCCGAAAAACCTGAAATATAAAAAAACCGAAGTTAGATCGGGTTTGAAATTCCATAACCCAAATTAAATTAGGGTAATTCGGGTTTGAGTCTACGGTACCCGAATAACCCGATCTACCTGAAATATATTAAAAGTTCTATATATTACAGCTCATTAGACAACTCAAAGTGTCTTATCTCGTTATATCTTTTCCTCTTATGTCAAATCACTATTGCTCTATGTTAGTATGGTATTTTTATGGTTAATAGAATACATAATTATGTGATTTTTACGTTTAAATGATGTTAAGTCTCTCAAATCTTACTTAAATTTTGCTTGACTTTGTTGTAAACACATAATTCGGGTAACACGAACCCGAACCCGAATTTACCAAAAACCTGAAAAACCCGACCTGAACTTTTTTAGATAAATTTCGAGTTTCGGTTTTCAAAACCTGAATTTTTACGGTAACCCAAATGCCCGCCCCTAGTCCTAGTGCACCACAATGATGGGTTTCATCATAGAGATGATCATATTTCATCGTATCCATTTTACATTATGTGTTAGTTGAATATTCATGAAAGACAACTTGTATTGATTGTGAATTGCTTGTGAAACTTTTACTTGTATGATTATTTTAAAGTTGTCTCCGGTCGGAATTAGACTAGCACACGCATTAGTTGATGACTATATTTCACAACTCATGGACATGGAGATGTCAAACTAATAATGTGGGCGCACATGTATGACATGAGACTGGACCGACCCAACATGAGAAATAGTAATATAGTTCCCTTTTTACACAATTGCACGCTTTGTTCTTAGACTTAAGATTGTCACATGTACTCAAGATGTTAAGTGACATGCTTAGGGACTATCAAACACTACTCCATAACTGGGCCGTTATAAAGGTAGGGACTATCAAACGCTACTCCATAATTGTGTAGTTATAAAGGTGGTTTTCGGGTTTGTCAGGAAGCATGCTATGAGGCATGGTCAGTCAAGATGAGATTTGCCCCTATCTATTTAAGAGAGATATCTCTGGGCCCCTCGAGTGATCGGATCAAGAAATGCATGGCCGTGCTAAGGTTAAGTGTCAACCTATTAAGTGATTCCGAATCACAACATCGAGAAAGAGAGGTTAGCTTGGAGCTAGACCAAATATCGTGAGGTAAAGGGAATAGAATGTATATGAGATTGTGATGGTTCGTATGATATGATCTTCATGTGCGTATAGGAGTTGACATATCTTTTTAGAGGTCGTTGTCAACTATTGGACAAGTAAGAGTACTCGGGCCATGTCTATGCGCACATGAACCCATAGGGTAGCACACTTAAGGGGCTAGAAGTCTAGTGAGGATAGGATGCGAATTAAACCATGCATAGGAGTACTAATGGGCCTCGGACCTAGAGGCTCATCAGGGACGCCTATATAAGAAGGGGTGGGGTGCACGGATTAGGTCAATCCATGTGTCCTGTTGGCAGCTGCAAAATCCCCACTCCCACGCCTTCGTTCCTCTCACGGACCTAGCAGTTTGGGGGCGTGGCGCTTCCTCCCTATACGTGTGGATACCTTGGAGGTGCTGCATCTGGAGCACAAGGACGAGCCACACGAGAGAAATGATCGACTGCACTGCCCCAACGCGCTTCATCAAGTTCTACACTTGCACATCTAGTGGTCATCCCGTGATCTATGACAATAGTTGTTCCTGGTTTATGTGTTAGAAATTTTTGTTTACGCTAGCGTAGCCTACCCATATCCCTTAATTTCTTGATATAAAAGAGAGTAGATAAATGCCTATTAGTCCTAGTTGAGAAAGGCTTTTAGTTTCGATTTCCCAATTGGACTAGGAATCCGGGACTAAAGGGGTCAAAGGAGTAAAAGACTAAAGGTCGTTCAAAAAAAGGCACACCTTGGAGAGGGTCCGCACACACATGCCATCTCAAGTCCCATGTCACATGAGCTTTCGCGCGGAAATACTTGCGTGTGGTGCATGGGCTCGAACCCGGGACCTCTCGCGTAACTTCCTTACCATCTCACCTACAAAGCACATGTGGCATAGTCCTGGGTTCTTTCCTTTTAAATTAACCCATGGAGGACCCCTTTAGATTACAATAGGGACCTAAAGCTAGCACTAGTCCCGGGCTCAAATCTATCCGGGCAATTGTAGTAGATGGAAAGTCCTTTTTCTATTAGTGTGTTTTGATAAATTTGTACTGTAAGATCATTACGATTTTATCAGAAAACCTACATTACTTAGGGAATGAGTAGTCTATATCCATATAGTTTAAAAATTATTGCCTATAGAGTTGGTTAATCCAATAATGAAATAAAAACACAAAAAGAAAATGTGAATATGCATATGATCTTGATGGTTGCATGGGTATCCAACATGATTTCCTGCTGATCTTTATTAGAATTACCCCATAGTTTTTATTTAAGGACTATCAAAAACTAAGCCTGGGATTCTTAGCACCACTTTTAAACAATATTTTAGACAATTCTTCTAATAATTACTGATAATCCCTCATTAATTATTGTTGATTATTATCACTTACCATAATATTTTTATAGAAAATACAATATTATCATTTCGTGTAGATGTCATTGATTTAATGACAAATGAAAGCATAAAAGGAGCCACAACTTGTTGATGGCCAGAGCCACATGAGGATATTAGGCCCATTTGGGCCCATCTGGATGTGGGCAGGCAACCCAATTGCACCAAGAAAATGGCATGTGTGTGGGAAAAAGAATAGCAGATCACCCACATATTTATGGGAAAATTTAACGAGGACCCATGCCAATATATTCACCATGCTAAATATGAGAGGTAACAATCACCGGCTACTAATACAACATAGATTCTTGAGTTTTCTGGCCACTTTGTGATACAAAGGCACGATGACAACCACACACAATACTTAAACGACACATTATAGTCTAAAAGAAGTTCAAACATGAGGCCAATATATGACCATATCTAAAGAACGATATTAGATAATGGGAAATACAACCCTGTAGCAGAGTTCTGTTGTCCCGTCTTTATTCATCACCCTTATCAGCTCATCAAATGTAGCTAAGAAGGTTAGGCACGTCTGCAACTTTGATGGGCTTGGGGATAAATGCTTTAGCCCCTCCGTCAAGGCACCTTTATGCAAAACATGCATATAAAAAGATTAATTCTTAGATAACAATTATATAATAAATACATAAGCTATAAGTTTTTATAGTTACTCACTTTTTGCTCTTTACAGGGACATCATCAATGCACATAATCACCACAGGGAGGTGACTAAGCTTTGGTGAGTTCTAAGTGGAGAAACAAAATGTTCTTATTAGTTATCAGCATTTAAATACTACAATCATGGAAGTAAAACATTACATACAACATAATAGTACCCATTCTTTTTTCTAAAAAAGGATCCTACCTTCACCTCCATCAAAAGGTCATAACCGGTCATATCAGGCATGGAATAATCTGTCAGAATGAGCTTCACATCATGTCCCTGTATAGTTTCAAAGTGCATGTAGAGAAACTAGTCAAACATAGTAAATGATCAAATGAACTTCAATAAGTACATTATTATTGTAAATATCGATTAAACATAAATCATATTAATAATTGATGTACCATATCCAAAAACTTCAAGGCTTCCTTAGGACCTTCCACGACAGTCACTGCAAAATAACAACAACAATGACAATATGAATACGAAAGCACTTTGATGATAAAATAAAAAAGATTGAGGACATAAAACAGTTTCGATTGCAACAAGGAAAAAAATAACCATAACTACACAAGAACATATGTATAGATATGTTATTCCAAGTCTATTTTACATACATCAATTCTCCATTTTTAACAAGTATGAAACTTATAAATAAAACACTCAAATACTAATATACCATAAAAGATTGATTGCATATTACAAATGAAAAGTTTATCTAATCATGGCACCTTGAATGTTACAACTCTGTAAGACTCTCGATGCAACAAGACGATCAACACACGAGTCATCAACCACGAGAACATGAGGAGTGGCCATGGTACTCTGATTTAGGCAACAAACCCAAAATATAGGATTGTTTGTATTGTAATTTTGTTGTGGGAGTGAAGCTACGAACACATGTACATATAGTGAATTGTGATATCTCCAATGTGGAGAATATATCCTTGAGATATAATTAGTAACGGCATAATATTGCCGCAGTATCCTTAGGATATAAAAAAATCTTACGGCTATATATATATATATATATATATATATAGATATAGAAGATTGAATATCAATAGTGCGCAGCCGTACTTACAAATAGAGCAACAGTTTGCGGTAGCAGGATTTGACTATCATATCTTATATTATGACAAGCGAGCATATCTTTAGCTATAGAACGTATCCACAACAGACTCCCTCCACAATTTGTTTAAGCAATATCTGGATCTAGCTATCATATCTTGCACTATGACAAGCAAGCATATATTTAAGCTATACAATGTATACACAATTTGTTAATATATAAAAGCCTACCATTTTTCATCTTTTGACTACAATACATAAGAAAGAATAAATATAGGGAATATTAGGCTCCATGCTTAGCTGTACTTAAATTTCTAAAGATATAAAAATTATAAATTATAGTGTCATATATTGTAATTAGATGAGCAAGCATGTCTATAAGCTTTAGAATATATCGACAATGAACTCCCTTCCCATTTTCCATTCATTACCATGAAAACTAAATCGAGTAGAGGGTAGAACAAGTAAAAATTGGATATCTGACAAATATCAGGCAAATCACAACATTTCATGATTGGAGAGATATCTAGTGAAAATTACCCTTGTATTGCAAATGCATGAAAATCAATTGAATAATTTAGTACCAGTGAATCACTAATGACAATGATTGTCTCGTTCTTATGTTTGCAAATAAATATTTAATGTGTATTTATGTTTTTTTGTATATCTTAGGTGCATTTGCTCTTCAGAATTTGTAGAAATATCGAACATGTACCTCTTCAATATATGTTTTATTTAAGTATAAATGGTTGCCGACTTGATATACAAAATAAGTGGTAATTTTAGGTGATCACAAGTGTTTATTATCAAAATTGTGAGTTTGTGGCAGTAGTTTCAATGATTATCTGAAATTGTACTTAACAAATGACAATTATAGTCAAAGGTCATGAAGACTTGGGAGTTTAGACAGATGAGCATAGAATTGTTGGAACATTTTCCTTTCATGACATCAATATTTAGAATTTATTTGGCATAGTTAAAAGTGCATCCTTTTTTGCATTGCCTAAACCTTTTAGGCTTCCATCTTCATGTTTTGGACCACAACTATCTCGCATGAATTTGATCTCCTATGAATGATTACCTCGAATGAGCTAGGCAGGTTCAGAAGGTTCAAGGAAAGAAGAAAATAAACAGTTCAGAAGGTTTTCATGGAAAGTCTGGATATATTGTTCAAGGTTGGTTGTCTGTCCGCAACTTGGATTGGCCGCATGAAAATATTCTCAAGAGCAAATATTGGCACTTAAGGAAGGTTTCAAGAACACTTCCTGGAGATAATGATCATTGGCCAAGTCTGTCTATTTATTCACGAAAATATTAGACACATTGGCTTTGTTTGTTCAGTTCTATTGAATTAGAGATGAAATTTCATAGTAAATGTGTGTTCTGGGATGCTACAATGGAATCTCTTGAGAGGAGCGAGACAGATACGCAGTAGTAGGTGCCAAAAGAGCAGGAGAGAGTGTCTCACTTTTTTCTTTTTTTACATTGGATGCAGATCTTGTAGCTCCTTATAGTTACTGTGTGAGCCTAGCTTAAATATTTATTAGTAACTGTTGAATCAATTGCCCAAAAATTTTGTACAACTCACTGAATAAACGAGTTACAGAAAATAAAATTTTAATGTCTTTTATTACCTTGACTTGATATTAAGGTTTATCTCTTTGCTACTAAGGCATGGTAGATGATAGTTTAGTAAATGTTGACGCCACATATAGCGCCTAGACTATGCATTGCTGTAGTGCTTAGGATAAATAGTAAACAAAGGAACATTTTCATTAAGAGAATCTTTAAATCACCATCTCTGGTCTATCCCTCGAGTACCGACTGCCTTATCTATGCACACGAGCCTGTCACTATCATGCCATTCTTAACGAGAGGTTTCAAGATAACAAACATAGAATTCTTGTCTGGCTATTATGATATATTAGGCATGCAAATCTAGTCGGCTACGCTTGCATATTGTAATAAAGCAGAATCATAATAGTAGAAATTATAAGAGGACACAAATGGATCCCTAATGAATTGGAACACAAGAAATTGCATTACTAAGACAATTTTCATCACAAGATGTCCACCGAGGCCATACCGACAACTTGTGAGTCACTCAACCTCTTCATCATCATATCTATTGATTTCCTGAGCACCTTTTTTATTGTCATGTATATTTCTACACAAGCTTACCTTGCCAACTTCATAAATGTCCTCTTTCCCAGATTTTCCAAGGCTGTGACAATGTTATCATGAAACCTATATAAATCATGGTCAAACTCGAAATTAGCCTCGATCCTTTTCTTAAGACTTGAATAAGTTTCGTCTTCTTCCTTGCTCATAATATGCAATCCACATGGGGTCTCCTTTTGTTGTGATCAACCTCTGTGCCCTCCGTGAGGTTTGTTGAACCCTATGGAGACACTTCTTGTTTCTTGAATGCCACCGAGTAGTAGCCCGTCATAGTGCCTCCAGTGCATCTTCGGCGGGAGTGCTATGTGGTGACACCATTCAGAGAATGAGTGCCACCGAGACGCGTTAAGGGACTTAGGGTGGATGAATTGGACGTTGATGACTTGCGTGGCTCACTCAAAAAGGTCCTGATACCTTTCATTTTACCTTCTCAACAACAGTACCACAACAAAGAGAGCGTGAGGTTTATTGCCGACAAGAGAGAAATAATTATGCGCAAGTGAATACGAGAAATGAGTGCGTGCTTGAGCTCTGAGTGTGCATGTTTCTGAGTGGATGAGTGTGTTCAGGGGTTTGCAATTTAATGAAGATGTTCACCTATGAAGATGAGTTCTACGGGACGCCAGGAAGCCCTGCGCTGACTGGCCTAGGTGATTGGGGCCAATTGGCTTGGGCCTCTCTTGAGTCATCTCCAGTCCATCTTACTCCAATAACTCCAAGGCAAATAATATAGCTCTTTTGTAGCACACTTGCAATCCTTCAATCAAGTTTTTGAAAAAGATTTATTGATTTTGTTACCATTGGATACGCTTTTTCCATCAAAGTTATCATTTTTTACAATTATTTGATCCACTTGTCATAATCATTTCTTACAAATTACATAACCCTAATTATATTAATAAAATTTAACGCTATTTAGAGTTTAAAAGTTTTTATTATCAAAATTGTTAATATTACATATGTGTTGCACGTGCATCTAAGAAATAGACGTTATATTTTTGAAGTTACAATAAAATTCGTGGCTTGCCACATTCTGTATTTTATTTTTTCCTAGCCTATCAACGTCAGGAACCTATCCGCCACTCCCAGTCCTACGCTCACCGGGATATTTAACTATTTGCCACTACAGATGGCGCTCCTTCAAAAACCACTTTTAGAATGGTACCTATGTTATCGCCACTGCCCTGCTCAAAACTCTACATTTTTGCCACTTTTGCCGATATGGCATGACATGTCAGCGCTCCACCGTGTGACTGACGTGGCAAACACACGTGAAAAGACCCTGATGTCCCTCCCCTTATCCACCAAAACTAGCCCCACCAGACGGATAAGGCTTGGTCCCCTTCTCCGCCACACTGACGCGCCCCTATTCAGTTCCCACCGGCGGTTCCCTCTCCCCTTTGTCCTTGGTCCCGTTGTCCCTGCTGTCGTCCCCCGGCAGCCATGTCGTTCTCGTCGTCGTCCAGCAGCTCAAGGGGAAGGGCACCAAAGCTAGAGGTCAGGACACTCCCTACTGTGCCACTCAGTGATGAGACTGGATTACCACTGGTCCAGTGCCCAGTGTGCAAGAGAGGTCGTGTGATTGAACGGCAATCTAGGAAGGAGAATGAGAACTACCTGCGGGTGTACTTCAAGTGTACATGGAACATAGAAAACGTGAGTTTTCTTCCCTTGTGTTTCTGTTGGATGCATTGATTTTTGTAGATCTAAGGCCATTGCTTTGATGTTTCTGTGCGTAGATGCCAATCCGGTGCACATTCTACCATTGGCAGAGGCTGTACCTGCAAGAACTTGTTGGTCTTGGTGTTGTCCGATTCCAAGGTGCATCCTTTCTTGGCGACGGGGGGGAATGAGGAAACTGAGCCAACCGAATGAGAAGAAGATGACTCAGTGAAGAGGTTAGAGTTGGTGAGAGGGCAATGCAATGCCATGGAAGCAAAGATGGACACCTTGATTGCAGCAGTGAAGATGTTGATTGTGTGTGTATGTGTTTGTGCTGTTGCTGTGGTTTACAAGATGAACAAATAGCACAGTGGTTAGGAAAGTTCACCGGGAAAGTTGGTTCTTTTGAATGTTAGGTTATGTGTGTTTGTATGCTTGATCTGAATAATGTATGCTTGATCTGAACAATGTATGATATGGTTCATTTGAAAAAAATGGTTGATTTCTGTAACAATGCATGGAATGGTTGATCTGAGTTGGAAACATTAGAAAGATGGCTTGCCATGGGGCCATTGCCATAACATTACGACATTGTTGTTCAATACACCAGTTCGCATAGATGGGAAGCCACATACATGAAGGAGGTGGAAAGGAGTCTGGAGCAGTAAAGATTCAAATATATACGGCCGTCGACGTTCTTATCTCTCAGTTTGTTCACGCGCGCAAGAACACCATCGTTCGCCATCGTCTCATCGCCATCGCCGTCCTTGCGCCACCGCCCGATTCCCTCCGCCCACAGACCCACCACCTCCCTAGACACGCCCTCGACTGCTTCTTGCCCAGCCCCGAGCCTCACGGCCGTCGTTCACCGTCGTCTTCAACCTCCAGCCGTCGCCGACCGCTTCAAGGTAAGCTCTCATGGGGAGCTAGGTTAGAGCGCCGTTGGAGCCAAGCTAGACTTGTAGCTAGGTTCGCTAGGTCCTAGTGCTGCTCACCGAGTTATTCGTGGCCCGGTCACAAGCGCCGCCGAGCCGGAACGCCGGCGCCGCCACAGAGTGCAGCCGCGCCATGGCGGTCACCGAGGGGAGCTATGCTCCGGCCTTGGTGGTCTTCTTCTTGTTAGTGCGCCGTGAAGAGCATGGTCTGACAGTGCTTTAGATCTGCTTCGAGTCGCTTGGGTTGTTTCCGTTGCGCCGGCGACACGTTCGTCGCGCGCGCCGCTGCCGTGCAGAGCAGCACCATGGCCACCGTCGAGGGGAGCTATGCTCCGGCCATGGGGCACGGCTTGCTGCTAGTAGATCATGTAGAGAAGTTTGCGTAGAAGCTTTTGCGCCACTTCCAGTCGCCGGACTTGCTGCCGTTTAGCCGGCCGACGAGCCCGAGCGGAGCGCCGCCGCCGCCGTCGTCGCGCATCACCGTCCGGTCACTGATAGTAGAGGTTAGACCCACGGGTGAACTCGTAGTGACGAGCTGATTCAGTTGAGGCACTTCCCTTCACCAAAGACCTCGCCGCTGGCGAGATCGGGCCGGCCGTCCGCCGCCGGGATTAGATTAGGCGCGGGAGGGTGATTTTGTAAAGTTTTATGTTTTTCAGGGGTGTTATCAGGGAAATGGCCAAGTTTAGGCGCGCAAGGACTTATTTGTGAGAGTTTAATCATTTCAGGGGGTTTTTCAGTAAAACTGTTTAGTTTAGTTATTTTTCTTTTATTTAAATACTTGAAACTTATTTAAATTGTTATAATTTGCATAAGTGTCCAAATGTAGTAAAACAATTTTTGTTAGCTTTGTTAGATTTTTCTCTATGCATGAAAAATGCTAAACTTTAGAAAAATCTAAATAAAAATTAAGGTTATTTAAATGCTTTTCTTTAAAGCATTTAAATAAATGAATAAAGTTTCTAAATAGATAAAAATGTGTGAGAGAGTCCTTTTCAATTAAAAATAATAATAATAAATAGGATAAAAAATATTTTTAGTATAGAAATAATCCCTTTAAATTCTTTTAAAGGTTTAAAATACTTTTCTTTTAATTTAAAATTTAGGAAAAATACTAATAAGGTTTAAAAAGGTGTTTGCTAGTGTTGGCATGCAACTTCATCAAGAAGGGTTTAAAACTAGTTTCATTAACTTTCTGCATATTGCATCATCACGTGTAGAAGCAGTCTGTGGAGCCTGAGTACATCGAGCTTCAGCTAGAAGAGACTCAGGAGTATGAGGAGGTGATCGTGGTGGAACAGGAGCCCGAAGCCACTGCTGACGACCCTAACCTCATTACTAATCCAGGCAAGCACCGGAGCATTGCCTACTATTTTAACTTATTATTTCATGTGTTCAGACTATTCAGTAAATGCATTACGTTTAGGAATTGTCATGGAACTCTTTGTATGCATGACATCCTTGATTAAGGACATTTTTACCACCTCTTCAAAAGGACCAGGAAACGTTGCTTAATAAGCTCAGTATTTTCCTACCATGCAACTATAGCACCAATCTCTGTGATCACAACACATAAAATATTGAGCTTTGTTAGGTAAGCTAGACGAGGGTTTAAAAGGATTGATTGTGGATGAGTTTACAGGATAGCCTCGTCTGACATTTGAAATTCGTCAAGGACTCGGTAGTTGTTGACCTGAGATCAAGTTTTGAACGTACTAATCACATACGGGGAGAATGGGACCAGTAAACTGATATAACTCAGTCACACCAGGATTGGAACTATGGCTTGCCCAGTCGGTGAGAGGCAGTAGGCACGAGTGTAGTCTGAAACTCATATGCTGGTCAGACCAGACGTGGGGCCACTTATGGGGATGCACTCTTGGGCCCTGGCAAGAATAGTTTCGATCTTTTGAAGTGATGTGAGCGAAAGGTTGCCGCGTGCGGTTATCCAGGACGCACACGTGTCATGTGATTAGGTCTTTACCCTGCAGAATGTAAAAATTGGTCATAATTGTCGCACTTCTCGATATGAATACCGCTTGATCATTGATTAGCAACTTAGTAACATAATCATGAGTGATGGTTGAACTTGTGAGAGGTATCATAGGAGATCTTGTTTGAAAAATGATATTTTACTTCCAACTTAAGATCAATAAGCTCAACTATAATATGGTTAAAATCTTGAAAGTATAAGGACAAATCTTAGTAAGCTTTTCTTGTAAAAACCTTAAATTGACAGTCCACTAAATAGCCATGCATTCCTATTGTCTTGATTTATCTTATACTGGTTAGTCGGTTAAGTCTTGCTGAGTGTCTTTGTACTCAAGATTCTATAAATGTTGCAGAGGAGAATTCTGAGCAGACTTAAAGGCTCTCGAAGAACAAGAGACGTGAAGGGTCTGCATGGTCTCTCGATGAAAAACATTTGTCTCAAACATGGCCTGTATAACTTAATTACCGGTACGACCAATTTGTTTTCAAAACTCTTAGCGTTGTTAACTTGCACTTAAGTTTTATGTTGTATGGTTTGTAATAACTTGTTCCCTAAGTATTTTTGTAATGTATGTAATGTCTGTTGAAAGCTTTCTATGCGACGTTGTAAGGTGGTGTTTCAGATAGTCTGCGGACACCGGTTTACACTGTTTCATGTGTATTAAGTCCTGAGCCGTTTCGTCTTGGAACGGTGACTAGTGCACCCAAACCAGTTTAAGCTGAATGGTTCTGCCACACGTCCAGGCCAGTTCCCGTTGCAATTCTGTGCTCTGCACTTGTTTCTGCTGTCCTGGCATAATGTTCATAGCTATATTGTTTCTGCAACCTCAATTACTGAACAATCTGCTGTCTATCAAGTTGCAAGATTCAGTTGTGCGGCTTCTCAGTTTCTTACAATTAAGAGCCCGATTTCCTGGTTAATCAGCACCCTCTCCACGCAACAAAAGTGAAGGACCGTGCAAGCTTGTTCAACATCTCAGGGCCTCAGCTACAGGAATAGCAAATTGCACCGAAACAGAAGAAATTTCACTTATTTTCATGGAATGCTGTGAGTATATCAGGGGCTCATGCTGTTGGAAGAATCTATTTCCCGTGTAAAGTGTGCCATATATGTACAAACAAATATGTCAACAACAGAAAATTATACAGCGCTATACACTTTCAATACTGTTCATTCCGGGCTTTACACAGCTGCAGGTAATTGTTTGGTATTAAAAAAAGAAAATCGAAGCTCCTCATGATCTTGGGGTTCGATACTTGATTTGTCTTGCCACATATCTCTATAGCAATAAGATAAAATAAAATCAGGACACCAATTTCTAGCTGCATAAACATATGAAGTAGCATAAATACCTAGCTAGGAAACATATGAACTGTGTATACTGACCAGTTTCCTTTTCAATTCAAAAATGGATTTTTGTCTCTCCCGAGCGAAGTATTTCAGTGACTGCATATCAAATGAGGGAGTGAGATGGCTAGCAATTGTTAACGAAATGGAAGCTCTAGAGGTCAGATTGTTATATGAATATACACTAATTCATACCCCTCGTCGTTGGACCTCAATTGATCTTCGCAGCGCTTCTCTTTTTGTTAGGAGATTACGGGATGATGATCTATCTGGGCGGTGATAGTTTTTTCCACGGTAAAGTATTATGGCATGGCTGGTTGTGAGCTTTTCTACTGCTATCAATATTCCGCCTGACTCAACCTCAAGCAAATTCGCTGTGTACATGATCTGGCGGGCTTGATTCTGCTTAGTAACTACTTTCACAACCTCTTTATGTTTCCAGTGTTGATGAATATCTTCAATTACACCATCAAAGATACCACGCCTTCCTGTAGGGGAAAACAAATGGTATATATATTCAATGATCACAGAAAGAGGATGGCTGTTGGTGGTTGTGGTCATTGGTAACATAATAAGAGAACATATGGATATTCATACCTAGGAGAACGAGCCCATCCATTTTGCGGCCAATCCTGTGGAACATCGCCTTTTCCTCCTCAGTCAAGAGTTCTCTGTCGGCAGACTGCTCTGACGGGCTCCAAGAACTGTGAAGATTTGCCAGTGCCTGGTTGGATCGTTCAATCTTCTTGGTAAGCTGCAGAAAATAATAGAGTTAGATAACAACTAAATAACATTATAGGTTAAGGACTTCATATGAAAGCATGAGATGCTTCACACTAATACATACAATGGAAAGCTTCCATTCCTGGTCTTTCAGTTCCTTTTCCAATCTATGCTTCTCAGCCTCTAGTTCAATAATGGCGTTGGAGTTTTCAGTATTTTCATGCACATGGTCAGCTTGGAAATCCTGATACTCCCTGAATGTTCCCACAGAACTTTCTTCAGATGATAAACCACCAACCATCTGAAGTGAGTCAACTGCTTTCAGTCGAGCTTCCTCTTCCTTCACCTGTTCATCATGTACCTGAGCCTCTCGTTGAATAACAGTTTGAGCAACTTCACCAGGAAGAAAATCCTTGCCTCTATATAGAATGATAAAATCCTTGTTTCTCAATATTACAGTGCCACCTGTAAGATGCTGCACTGAGGAGCTTCGGTGTTACACATGATGACATGAATATACAAAAAAAGGGACAAAAATGTCAGCAGAAAGGTATGGATCTCTGATTGGGAACCAAGTAAACTTGTAGTAAGAAGGTAAGGATTAATTCTTAGTCCAGTTCGGTGTAGTACTCTAGGTCAGTAGTTCAGCCTTTGATAGGACAAAATCTGGAATTAGTGCATCACTGTTAACAAACAAGTAGCATTGCAAGGTAACCAATTATCGTAACTACCAAATGAGGTGACTGGCAACAGATTAGGTTTTCTAATAAAATGAACTGCCTACAATGCACTTTAACAACACAAATGTCACCCATATCTTAGCACAAGATACTTCATAGGAAATAATACTTGCCTTGAGGTTCCATGCCATTTGTTCATTGTTTGTATTTTGGATACCCACTTTCACTGCAATTTTTACTATAAGGCTTTTTTCCCAAAGCTTCAGTATAGCTGCAGCCAAACCGTGCAGTCTTGTATTTCTACCTGCCAACAATAGGCAAAATTATAATTGTCTTATTAATCATGTAAAATTGAAGTGGTGGACCTCATAAGATGGTGAATATAGACGACATAACTGGTTAACACATAGTGAGCGCATAGAAGGTGACGAAATGGTGAGACTACAAACAGAAGAAATGCTTAACACTTGATGTGAATACAGAAAGCAGAGACATAAGAAAGATTTAATCATATACTTAACAGAAAGTGTATCTGGCAACTAAATATATACTCACCAAGGGCAAAATGTGTCGGCAAAGGGCGTGCAAGCTTGCGCAAGTATGTCAGCTCCTCATCTGCTAGTGTTGGTCTCACACCAGGAGGGCACTGCCTAAATGGAGTCTTAAAGCCCGGAACAAATTCTGGGAGGAGATCAGCATCCACAGGCAATGGTGTGTTCCACCACCAATCAACAAATCGAGGGCCCAAACTGTCCAATAATCTGTTGACTTCTCTCTCATAGAGTGTTCCCTTGACAGGTTCTTCATCCTTCTGACCACAAATGCTTTGATCATTTTCTTGAAAAGCATCATCTGCTTTGCTATTACCATTGGTTAACACTTGACCTTCCTTATCATATTTATGCTGGGTTGTAGGGACATTGTATTTCAGCGGAGATACATTTTGAACATCAGTCCCAAAATATTTACTACCCTTTCTGTTTTGCTGATAATTGCTTCCTCTGTAAACAAAATGTATGTCTCCTTTTGTCCAAACTACTAAGCCTCCTGTTTTTATCTGAGGAAAAAAGTAATCCATGAAAGAAAATCATAAGCTTAAAGTCAAGACTAATAACCGAGTAATCCTAAAACTAAAAGTTCTAAAAAATCAATGTGTTTGGCATCAAAACAATCTTTCTTTATAACCAGGCTATGACAGATTGACCCCACTAAGCACACATGACATTTGTAACCCCACAAACCATGGATGAAGTAAACAAGAAAGAGAGCAAAAGAAAATAATCCTCAGCTACAAGCAATTAATTCTTAAGAAAAAAAAGAGTGAGCAGAGAATGGGATACTGCAATTATCACCTTTTGCAAGGAACGGTATAATGCTGTCAACACTTCAGCACAAACAAATTACTGACTGTGTAGTCCACCATAATTGCAGTCCACTATAGCACTATAATCAGTTAGCGCTGACATTAACAAGTCGTATGTTCCTTTGCATCAATTCTACACCCTCCCCCACCCACACCCTCAACTAAATCTGCACTTGCCAGCTTAAATATTTACGGCAGTGAGAATGGCATTTCTTATCCTCTTGAAGTAACAAGATGGCACCACTTGCATCAAAATCACCCTTCTAATTTGCAGAGAGAACAAAAATCTGCAACAAGATTGCAACCTTCTAGCCACATTGCTCTGATCGAAGATCAAATTCAAGTCTCTGGGTGCCAAACTCAAAATCATGATGGCTAGAGTCTATATTTCTTAGGGAATCAGAGCAACCAAGCTATGAAACTACAATGAGCTACAGTAATCTCCATGGTGCTCACCTCCAGAATCTCCCTGGCGCGGTCCATGTTCCGGCGCAGCGGCTCGACGATGCGCACAGCGGCGAGCTCCTCGCCCCTGGCCCACTCCCGGCGCAGCTCACCCACCACCTCGTCGGTGACCCCGGCCTTCTTGGCCCGCGCCCACTTGCGCATCCCGCGCGCCAACCGCCGCAGCCGCTCCAGCTCGCCGGCCGCCAGCTCCGTCTCCGCGCGCGTGGGCTCCCTCACCTTCTTCTCCCGCCGCAGCGCGACCTTGAGGCCCTCGTCCCTCGCCGCCGCCCAGGGCACCGCCCGCGGCTTCCACTTCTCCACCGCTTCCCGGCCCTGTTCCCGCGGCTCGATCGGGAGGTGGAACGCGGCGGCGGCGTCGTCACGGGCTGGGACGGGGCTGGGCGGCGGGTCGGAGAGCTCGAGAGAGCGGACGCGGCGGATGATGCCGAGGACGGCGCGGTGGGTGCGCCCGCCGGGGACGCCGGCGGTGAGGGGCTTGGCGGCCGTCTTGCCACCGGTGTTTCTTGCTGTTGCCGGTTTGGCGCTGCGGTGGCGGGGCTTATTGGGAGGAGCTGCCTCGTCGGGGGTCGGAGGCGCCGCGGGGGCGGGGCTGTGGGTTTGCGTGGAGGGGCCGTGCAGCCACGGCGGCGGAGGCGGGGCCTTCGGGGATGGGGAGAAGAGGGGCAGCGGCGGTGGCGCCATGGCGGGGCTCGGGCGCGTCGCTCTCTGTGCTTCACTTGAAGCGTTGGATGAGTGGTGTGAGGTAGGATGAGTGGTGAGCTTGAAGTTTTGGATTGGATTTTTCTTTTTTCCTGCCGTGGCTTTTGGTCTCTGCTCGCTGTCTCTCAGCCTGGGCGTTCGGTCCGACGGAACCGAACGGATTAATTTTTCAATTAATAATTTAGATTAGAAATTCGGTTACTGAGAAATAAGAACCGATTCTTCTAGAAACTAAAGATCAACGAATTTCGATTCGGTTATATCGGTTCGGTCTCGATTTTTAACCGAACTAACTGAACAGAATTTCACATAATCACATCCATCAAAATAGCAGAATCAGTACAAATTTTCAGCAGCATTTACCTTGTTTTAGGCATAAAACAGAAACCGACAGTGACAGACAATACAAACACAGTCCAGAATAAGCTAATAGGATAGTGCACGAAGCAATCGACGTAGGTGTCGTCTTCCCTATGTTCGGCCGGAGAAGATTTGGCGGGCGGCGGCGTCTCAGCTGGCCGGAGAGGGTCAGGGGAGGGGCGGCCGGCGGATTGGCTCGTCCTTGTCGCGTCGGTCCTCGCCTTGGCGGAGATGGAGAGTAGGGGACGGGATCTGCGCCTCTACGGTGGAGTCATGGAGGGCTTGGAGGCGGAGGGACGGAGCACTCGAGCGGCTGGCCGGTTTATATACGTAGGGTTAGGATGGCTATTGAGCTGGGATGTGTATTGTTTGTTATTGGGTCTCTATTCGGTTATATCGGTTAACCGAGTCTTAAAACCGAGTAAACCGATATGCTTTTGGTTAGTTGTAACCGGAGACCGAATTGGTGACCGAATAATTTGGTTATGATCATTTTGGTTCGGTTCTCGGTCATTAGGTTTGGTTTTTTGTCATCGGTTAATTATGCCCGGGTTGAGCTGTCTACCTGTGTGTATACGGGAGTGTGTAAGTTCATTTATCGTTGGATTGATGATTAATTTGTTAACCTTAATATTCTATAGGATGATTCGAATGAGTTAATTTATTGAAAGTTGACTTGCTTCTCCATCTTATCTATGATGTGGATCTCAAACACTAAAACACACAGTATGCTGAGTTTTTAAAAAAGATGAATAGGAGCCCGTATATTGATGGCTGGAGCCATATGAAGATATTAGGTCCATTTGGGTCCATCCCGAGTCAATCGGCTAGATATTCAACGCATTTGCATGGAGGCTATTTCGGCGAGATAATCAAATTGTGACCTAGGCCATTGCATTTGTGTGGAAAAAAAAAGAGTTGATTACCAACAAGTGACTGGAGTATAGAAATAAAATCCAAGCCTGCTATCCTGGGAAATAGTCACATAGGAGGAAAAATTAACGACCAAGGTCAATATATTCACCACGCTTAACATGAGAGGTAATAATCACTGGCTGTAACTGAGTTTTTGAGTTTTCTAGCCACTTTGTGATATAAAGGCACGATGATGATCACACACAATACTTAAAAAGCCATATTATAGTCTTATAAAAGTTCAAACCGATTGGACACAAATGACGAAATAAAAGAGGACCACACTTGTCCATATGATATTCGATAATGGGAAATATAACCCTACAGGAGTGTTATATTATCCCTTCTTCATCACCCACATAAGCTCATCAAAGGTAGCTCAAAAGGTCAGGCACATCTGCAACTTTAAGAGGCTTGATGATGTATGCTTGAGCCCCCCCATCAAGGCACCTTATATAAAACATGGACATAAAACAAATTAAATTCTTAGATAAAAATTATATAACAATATATGACTTGTTAATCTTTATAGTCACTCACTTTTTTATCCTTCCAGGGACATCGTCGGTGCACATAATCACCACAGGAAGGTGACTAAGCTTTGGTGATTTCTAAGTGGAGAAACAAGAATTTATTATTACTTATTATCATTAAAGTATTAAAAAGATATTCAATACAACACTATGAAATTGGAAATGCTTTTCTTTTTCTAAAAAGGGTCCTACCTTCACCTCCATCAAAAGGTCATAACCAGTCATATTAGGCATGGAATAATCTGCCAGGATTAGCTTCACATCATGTTCCTATATATGTATTCAAAGTGTATGTAGAGAAACTTGTCAAATATAGTAAATAATCAAATGAACTTCAATAAATAAATACGTGCATTGTTCTTGTAAATATTAATTATAAAAATCAAATAAATAATTGATATACCATATCCAGTAACTTTAAGGCTTCCTTAGGACTTTCCATGGCAGTCACTACAAAATAAAAACAAGAATAGAAATATGAGTGAAAACACTTATATGAAGAAAAAAGACTAAGAATAGGGAAACAACTTTATTTAATATATAGAAAATAAATGGTAAAAACTATACAATTTCAATTGCAATAAAGAAAATATTAACCATAACCCTACACGAGAACATAAATATAGCTATGTTGTATCAAGTCAATTTACATACTACAATTTTCTACTTGCAATAAAGTATATGAAACATAGAAATCAAACACTTAGATAGCAATATAGCATAAAAAGATTGATTGCATATTGCAAATGAAAAAGTTATACTAATCATCACACCTTGAATGTTACAACTCTCTAAGACTCTCGATGCAACAAGACGATCAACACAAGAGTCATCAACCACGAGAACATGAGGAGTGGCCATGGTACTCTCTATTCTAGGCGAGAAACCCTTGATATAGGATTGTTTGTATTGTAATGATGTTGTGAGAGTGAAGCTAGGGGCACATGTATATATAGTAACTTGTGGGTGTATTGTGATATGATATCTCCAAGGTAAAAAATAGTGAAGCGGTGGCAATACCGAATATATCCTAAGGATATCTTCTGTCAAAAAATTAGTAACAATGTACAATCTTGCATTGGCAATATCCTAAGGATATACTCTATCAAAAAATATCCTTAGGACATACAATAAAAACATACGTCTATATATATTGAAGAAGTACACAAATTTTGCAGCTACACGTATAATTGATAAACAATTAGTAGTATGAGGATATGATTTTCATATCTTTCAATATGACAAGCAAGCATATCTGTAAGCCATAGAATATATCCGCAATGAACAATAAAGAAACAATTAGCAGTAGCAAGACATGTCTGTCATATCTTCGAATACGACAAGCGATAATATCTGTAAGCTACAAAATATATCCACAACGAACAATAGAGAAATAATTAGCAATAGGTGGATCTGACTGTCATATCTTGGAATACGACAATCAGGCATATCTGTAAGCTATATAATATATCTAGAAATGAACCGCCTCTACAATTTGTTGATGTATAAAAGGTGGCAATTTTTCATGTTTTCTTTGCAATGCCTCAAGAAAGAATAAGTATTGGGACCATTAGGATCCATGATAGCTATGCTTCAAATGTATAAGAACAATGAATATAGTAGTGGGATGCGTCTATCATATTTTGCAATATTATAAGTGCGCATATATAAAAGCTCTAGAATATATCTTGAATGAAATATCTCTGGATTTTGTTAATGGATAAATATTTTATTTACATGTTTTGGTTCCAATTAATGCCTCAAGAAAGAATCAATATAGGAAGTGTTAGGCTCTATGCCAACTATACTTAAATTTGTAAATATATAGAAACCTTATAATCATAGAAACTTCTAAAAGCTTCCTTTCTACCTCCCAAAAGAGCTTTCAGAAGGGCTCAAAGAGTCCATTTTGTAGACAAACTAGCCCAAGATTCTCCTATTTGGAAATGAAACCACCATAAGTTTCTCGATTTTGCTTCCATAAATTCGAATCCACAATTAGGCGTGAAGAGTTTGATGGTTGTTTCTAAGATTTTTCCTTCATTTGGATCTATCTCTCATAGTGTTGTCAAACCGTATAGCCCCATAGATACCCTAGTCACCAAAGCTTTGGATAGCTTAGAGAAGAATCTTGATCAGGTTCCCAGTCTAGATCTTAAGAAACCTAGTTCTTCACATGATGTGGTATGTTCTTCGTTTGTTTTAAAAATTCAAACTTGAGATCAAGAATCCCTAAATCTATGTCGTCCACCTCATCAAATTCTTCATAGCTTGTGCTGCCAGTAATGCCTTTTATGCTATATACATATACCTAGTCATTGTGGTTTATCTTGCACCTCCATGTCCCATTGTAGAGCTTCCTACAACTATGGGCACAAGGCCTGGTTGGTGTTTCTCATCCTTGAAATGGAAGGCTCTATGGCCCCGAAGTGTAGGGATAAGAAGAATGAAACATGGAAAGTAGAACAATAGATACCTATCTCCGATCCATTTATCCCTGCATGGCTACCCTAGACTCTCCAACTTCAGGGCCAACTAACCCTCCATAGGTTCCTCCATGTTCTCCCAATCACTGCTCACCCCGATTAGAATCCTCACCGGTAGCACCGTCCATCATGGAAACTTCCCTTCCAACCCGATTCTATATGTCCCAACTAGCGACAATGCTCCACATAGGTAGCTTCACTTGGCCCATGCTCAAGTTGCACTTGGTGGAGAACCTCCTTTCTCAGCATGAACAATATGCCATCTTCTCCTTAAATCTAGGGCCAATGCCAGAACAAGTCCCTAACCTCCTTCAAGAAGTGATCATAGTTCTTCAGTAATATTTTCCAGTGAGAATTGGTTTTGCTTTCCCATCACTTTTTTTAAGGTTAGGTCTGTTTAGTTCAAAACCCACTTCAAAACTCTTGGTCTCTTGCTACGTGTCTAAATAGGGCCCATAGCAAATCATGGGACAAAAGCTACTACAATCCCCATCACATAGATACTTGATCCTCCTATGGGCTTGGTACACACTTTCTAGTATAAGGTCTATAAGGAAAATGGACCTAGCATATAAGGATTTAGTCCTATGAATGCATGGTGATGGATTTGGGTGATCAAACACCTCAAACATTGTCAAATGGACACCAAGAAGAACCTAGAAGATTGCTAAGTATCCTAAGACAACATCATATAAGAGAAGCTTGAAAGAAAATAAGTGAAGAAACAAATTGAATCTTGGTGAAGGAGTAATACTGATGTAATAACTGACATAGTCGTTGACCGCTGGCCTAATCACTGCAATAGTCGGTGATGGTGTTTCATAGTAGTAGGGCCAAGACGGGCTCATTGTGCTCACCGATGCATATCACTGATTGAATCGGTGATGGGATCGAGGAACACTAATAAGTCGATGATCAAGTAGGTGAAGCAAAAAACCTTTTGGAGGTTATGAACACATGCGATGAAGGTGAAGGCAGTAAACATTGAGTCAGTTGGTGTCTAATGGAAGGAAGAGAGGTGGCTCTAGTGATCACTCATTAATCACCAAACACAATGGGTGATTGGTAAATTAGTGATACACCAACATCATCATCGAAATTGTCGGTAATTTGTGGGGTTAAGGCATTATCCGCTCAACGACAATGGATACCATGCTCACCGATTGTTTTGGTGATGGCATACCTAGCTCACTATATCAGTCGATGGTGGTAGACATTTTCTATCCATTGGGGCAATGGCTAGTTATCTGTATTTTGGCTATATATACCTATTGCCTAGCGAAAAGAATGGTGTTAGAGCTTGGAGAAGTTGTTCTCGTATCTTGTACACATGTTTAAGTGTTCTATCCCCCAAAATGATCAAAAGAATATATAGCAATTAGCAATGAGGCTTAAGTCTTGAATAGTGCTAGTTTAGGCCTTTTAGCACAATTCTTTAGGGACTAGTCTAGAGTTAGGCAAGGTTTATATACCTCTTTGTTAGTAGTTTTGTGTATGACTTGTGTTGTAAATCGGAGGCTTGTAAGTCTTGCGAGACCCTTCAATCGAGTTGGTGGAGTGGCCACCGGTAGTTGTGAAAAGGATAGGTCCTTGGTGGTTTGCCAAACCTTTACCTAGGTGAAGCACGCAAGGAGCATCCAGGAGCGGTAAGGTGACCCACTTGCATGTGTAGAAGGCCCTTCGGCTATCCCAAAAGCTGCTTGACCTGGGAAGCCCTTGTGATGCAGACATTCCCTCGAGAGAGGTTCCAACTACGAGGACTTGGGAAACACGTTGCTTTTTGACAACTCGCTAAAAGTCACCATGCTGGTTTTTGCATTCTCTACCTCCTTTACATTCCGCAATACTTCTTGCATTACTCTTGTACCTTTCCTTGAATTTCCATGTATACTTGATAGTATAAACATACGGTGCAAAACTTTTGAGCGATAGGGATAAAATGACATGGAAAAACCTAGTGCTCACTTAGATAGAAATTGAAATAGGTTTTTATATGTGTTTGGATGTTAGTACCAGTCAGCCCAGCCGGTACTGGATGACCGAATAGCTGGGAGGCCCGCACATGCGCAAATACGCGTGTGAGGCCACGAGGATTCGAACCCACGACCTCCGGCCTCGCGCGTTGCTTTCTTACCATCCCATCCATGCATCACATGTGATTGAGTGGGAGATACTTTTTTTTTGAAATAACACGTGCAGGCCCATTTAGTACTAGGTCAAGACACCGACCGGTAGTAAATGTCACACTTTAGTACCGGTCAGTGTTATTGACCGGTACTAAATGGTCGCGCAATTTTAGTACCGGGCCAAGACACTAACCGGTACTAAAATGTGACATTTAGTACCGGGTGGTGCTTTGAGCCGGTACAAAAATGGTTCCATGCGATCTTTAGTACCGGTTCTTTTATGTCCGATACTAATATATGTGGACGAATCTGAGTTTTTCTACTAGTGCTATAGGCTCATACTAGGCAACTGGTATGCATGGTTGACAAACTGCATGAAGGTTTGTCCAACTCTGGTCCTTAGTTGCCAAACCTATCCAAAAGGATATCCACCCATATGGTCTGCAACTGAATCCAGTACAGATTTGGGACCAACTCCTAGCTCCAAGAAACATCCATGACTCGTACCTGCAACACGTACTTAGTATAGGGTGTGCCCAAGTGCACGACCCCTGGCACCCCAATGTGAGCATTGGGTTAACTCCTATGCTAAAAAATACTCCATGGTGTAGTATCATGTCCATGCATTGGACCTTCCGGTGCCTCCATATTTCAACTAAATGTTGATTTCAGGTTCATTATTGGGACCCTTACTGGTGTCACCCTGTAACCATCCACTATGTGTAACCTTTACACACTGATCACTCAATACATTTAAGCCAACGTGTGCAAATCCTCCTAGGATGCCGAACCATCCGATGTGCACCAAACTTCTTACAACGCATGTGTCCATTTGTCCAGTAAAAAATGGGCGTTTCATCTTTGGAATTAGTATTTTTGAAGGGCCTGTTTGGATCCAGGTGCTAATATGAAAAAGTGCTAAACTTTAGCACTAGTCCATCCAAACAGGAGTGTTAATGGGGTGGTGCTAAGATTTAGCCAAGACTCAAAAAAGGTGAAAAAGCATTAGCCAGAAGAGAACTGCTAGTGGGTGCTAAATTTTAGCACTAACATTTTAGCCAATCCAAACAGAGGTCAGAGAAAGATGCTGTTGCTTGTCACATAAACCAAACTTTAGCACACTGTAAGACTAAGTTGTCTCACGAAGTAACTATCTCATAAACTAAACTTTTGCACTATAAGATTCAAGTGTCATATATTGTTCTATATTTCATTGTAATGAAAGGTTTTATTTTCTTCTATTAACCCACAAAATAAGATTACCAAAGAGATAATTCATTGTAAATATTATCTTTCAGTCCTAGCAATATTTTACGTGCAAGCAACAACATCTTGTCCTAACCGTGAGCTTGAAGAACTTTAATGATACAGTCTGAGCAGCTTCGGATTGAATGGAGGTGACACTTGTTGTGATGTGATCCAAATTTATTGTACAAGAAAAGGCCCATCGCCGGAGGCTTGGGCCGGAGCGAAGCGGCGCTGTGGTTTCTCTCAAGAGCGCACAGTTTAGTCTCACCTCGACAATGCAACCAAGGACGGGCATGTGAGCAGCCTATATAATAGACCTTTGTTCTTTGGTGAAAGATCATCCTCTTGTAAGCCGCCAATAGGCGTTGTAAACACACACCCGATATAGTAAAGCTTTTTACTGGCTGGCACCCATGGTTTTTTCCCTTCTACATTGGGAGGGTTTTCCACGTTAAATCTTGTGTCTTGCTGTGTTTGATTTCGTTTTACTTCATCGTTATTCGCCGTCGCTTATAACAAGTGGTATCAGACGTATTCTAGCCCTAGTATGACGACGTCGATGAAGTTCGATCTTCCGCTGCTGGACTACAACACACGGTTCTCGCTATGGCAAGTCAAGATGCGGGGAGTTCTAGCGCAGACTCATGACTACGATGAGGTGCTGGAAAATTTTGGCAAGAGGAACGCCGATTGGAGTCCCGAGGAGAAGCGCAAGGATCAGAAGGCGCTCGCTCTAATCCAGCTTCATCTTCATAATGATATTTTGCAGGAGGTGTTGCAAGAAAAAACTGCTGCAGAACTATGGCTGAAACTAGAATCGATCTGTATGTCCAATGATCTAACCAGTAAGAGGCATATGAAGATGAAGTTGTTCACTCTGAAGATGGAGGAGGAGGATTCGGTGATGAGCCACATCGCTGACTTCAAGAAGATCGTTGCCGACCTAGTGGCGATGGAGGTGAAGTATGATGATGAGGACTTAGGTCTCTTACTGTTATGTTCATTGCCAAATTCGTATGCTAATTTCCTTGACACCATACTTTTGAGCCGTGATGAACTCACCTTAAAGGAAGTTTATGAGGCACTCTAGTCTAGGGAGAAGATGAGAGGCATGGTGCAGTCTGATGGGACGTCATCCTCCAAGGGCGATGCTTTGCATGTGAGAGGCAGACCTGAGCATAGATCTTCCAAAAATGGAAACGATCGTGCCAAGAGTTTTGATGGAAGAGGCCACTCAAAGTCGAAAGCTCCTAATAAGAAGTTCTGTGTTTATTGCAAGCTCATAAATCATAACATTGAGGATTGCAAGAAAGTTCAATATAAGGAGAAGAAGAAAAACAATTCTGATGGTAAGGTCTCTGTTGCTTCTGCTGCTGGTGATTCTGATTCAGGAGATTGTCTAGTAATATCTGCCAGTTGTGTTTCTGGTAATGTTGAATGGATTTTGGATTCCGCATGTTCGTTTCATATCTGCACTAACAAAGATTGGTTTAGTTCCTATAAGCCTGTGCAGAACGGAGATGTTGTGCGAATGGGAGATGATAACCCGCATGAGATTGTGGACATCGGCTCCGTTCAGATCAAGACTCATGATGGCATGACTCGCACGTTGATAAATGTGAGGTACATACCAGGAATGAAAAGAAATCTAATTTCGTTGAGCACACTTGCCAGAGAAGGATTGAGATACACCGGTTTAGATGAACTTTTAAGGGTATCAAAAGGTTCTCTTGCATGTTTTCTAGGTGATATCAATGCTTCAAATTTATATGTACTCAGAGGTACTACTCTGCATGGTTCGGTTTCTGCTAATGTTACTAATTCTGAAACTAGTACTACTAACCTCTGGCATATTCGTCTAGCCATATGAGTCACCTTGGTATGGCAGAATTGATGAAGAGAAACTTACTGGATGGCTGCACTTCGAGTAGCATGAAGTTCTGTGAGCATTGCATTTTCGGGAAGCATAAAAGGGTAAAAATTCAATACTTCAGTTCATACCACCAAAGGTACTCTTGATTATGTACATGCTGACTTATGGGGTCCTTCTCGTGAGCCTTCTCTTGGTGGTGCTCGTTACATGCTTACTATTATTGATGACTACTCTAGAAGGGTTTAGCCTTATTTTCTGAAACATAAAGATGATACCTTTGCTGCTTTTAAGGACTGGAAAGTTACGATAGAAAGGCAAACTGAAAGGAAAGTAAAATTGCTTCGTACTGACAATGGTGGAGAGTTTTGTTCGACTGCCTTTGATGACTATTGCAGGAAGGAAGGCATTGTGAGACATCACACCATACCATATACTCCTCAACAAAACGGTGTGGCCGAACGTATGAATAGAACCATCATATCGAAGGCCCATTGCATGCTGTCCAATGCACGGATGAGCAAGTGTTTTTGGGCTGAAGCTGCAAATACTGCATGTTACTTGATAAACAGGTCGCCTTCTATTCCACTTAATAAGAAAACTCCCATGGAGGTATGGTCCGGTACGCCTGCTGATTATTCACATTTGAAAGTTTTTGGTTGAACTGCTTATGCTCATGTTGATAATGGAAAATTAGAGCCTAGAGCTATTAGGTGTCTTTTTCTTGGTTATGGTTCTGGAGTTAAAGGATATAAACTGTGGAATCCCAAAACAGGAAAGACTTTCATGAGCAGAAGTGTGGTTTTCAATGAATTTGTGATGTTTACTGATAATTTGTCCTCAGATAGTGTTCCACAGATATTTCTGCTACAGAGGTGCAGCATATGCGCTTGTAGGTGGAGCATGTTGTTGATGAGGTAGTTGAGCAGGTGGAGCTAGTTGATGACCAAGACAATGAGGTTGCTGATGATGGTGCTCATGATGATGTTCAGCAAACTCCTCCTATTTTATAGCAAGAGGAGGATTTACCTATTGCTCAACGCAAGTCTAAGAGAAGTTGTGGACCTCCCAAACGTCTCATTAAAGAATGTAATTTATCTTACTATGCATTGAGTTGTGCTGAACAGGTGGAGAATGTTCATGAGCCAGCAACATATAAAGAAGTTGTTCGTTGTGGTGATCGTGAGAGCTGGATTTCAGCTATGCATGAGGAGATGTAGTCTCTTGTGAAGAACAGTACATGGGAGGTTATGCCTTTGCCTAAGGAGAAGAAGACCATCCGCTGAAAATGGATCTTCAAGAGAAAGGAGGGTTTATCTCCAAGTGAGCCTCCAAAGTTTAAGGTAAGGTTAGTTGCAAAAGGTTACAGTCAGATTCCGGGTGTTGACTATAATGATGTGTTCTCCTCAGTTGTAAAACACAGTTCAATCCGTACTTTCTTTAGTATTGTTGCTTCACATGATCTCGAGCTTGAGCAGTTAGATGTGAAGACTGCGTTTTTACATGGAGAGCTAGAGGAGGATATATACATGGACCAACCGGAAGGGTTCATAGTGTTTGGCAAGGAGAAGTTTGTGTGCAAGTTGAAGAGATCCTTGTATGGTTTGAAACAGTCCCCTCGTCAATGGAACAAGAGGTTTGATTCATTTATGCTGTCACACGGTTTTAAAAGGTCAAATTTCGATAGTTGTGTTTACATCAAACATGTTAATGGATCACATATATACTTGCTGTTATATGTTGATGATATGTTGATTGCTGACAAGAGTCAGATTGAAATCACTAAGTTGAAGAAATTGTTGAGTAGTGAGTTTGATATGAAAAATCTTGGTGCTGCTAAGAAAATTCTTGTTATGGAAATTACTAGAGACAGCAAATTTGGTTCGCTATTTCTTAGTCAACAAAATTATATCAAGAAAATTCTTCAGCGTTTCAACATGCAAGATGCTAAAGCTGTTAGTATCCCTATTGCATCTCACTTTAAGTTGTCAGCTACACAGTGTCCCTGTACAGATCAAAAGATTGAATACATGTCAAGAGTTCCTTATTCTAGTGTTGTTGGGTCTTTGATGTATGCCATGGTTTGCTCTCGTCTAGATTTGTCATACGCTACAAGTTTGGTCAGTAGATATATGTCTAATCCTGGTAAAGAATATTGGAGGGCAGTTCAGTGGATTTTCAAGTACCCCAGAGGCACGACAGATTCTTGTTTGAAGTTTGGAAAAACATATAAGGGGCTTATTGGTTATGTGGATTCTGACTATGCTGCTGATATGGACAGGCGAAGATCACTTACTAGATATGTGTTTACTGTTGGCAGTTGTGCTGTGAGTTGGAGGGCTACGTTACAGACTGTTGTTGCTTTGTCAACTACTGAAGCAGGATATATGGCTATTTGTGAAGCATGCAAGGAATTGGTTTGGCTGAAAGGCTTATATGCTGAGCTTTGTGGAGTTGAATCTTGTATTACTTTATACTGTGATAGTCAAAGTGCTATTTATCTTACTGTTCCATGAAATGACTAAGCATATTGATATCAAGTATCATTTTGTGCGTGATGTGATCGAAGAAGATATGCTGAAGGTATGCAAGATCAGTACTCATGATAATCCTGCCGATATGATGACAAAGCTAGTTCCTGTTGCTAAGTTCGAGATTTGCTCAAACTTAGTTGGCTTGACAGCTTAGCCGAAGTGGCTATTTGGCGCCAGAAGTTTTGTTCTTTTTTTGTGTTTAGGTGATGATTTGATATATGCTACAAGAAGGAATTTGTCTCAATGTGGAGTTTGTAGTGATGTGATCCAAATTTATTGCACAAGAAAAGGCCCATCGCCGGAGGCTTGGGCCGGAGCGAAGCGGCGTTGTGGTTTCTCTCAAGAGCGCACAATTTAATCCCATCTCGACAATGCAACCAAGGACGGGCACGTGAGCAGCCTATATAATAGACCTTTGTTCTTTGGTGAAAGATCATCCTCTTGTAAGCCGCCAATAGGCGTTGTAAACACACATCTGGCTGGCGACCGTGGTTTTTTCCGTTCTACATTGGGAGGGTTTTTCACGTTAAATCTTGTGTCTTGATGTGTTTGATTTCGTTTTACTTCATCGTTATTCGCCGTCGCTTGTAACAACACTTCGGTGTGATTATTGGTTACTTGTCCCTCTCCGGCCTGAGGGTATTCCTAGAATTTTTAGCAAATAATCCACTAGTTATTACTAAGTAATAAAGTGACAAGTCTGCATTGCTGTGGCCACATTGACAGCGACATATAGGTCATTTTCTTGGTGTTTACTCATACCCAATACTTCAGGAGATTGAATTCTTAAACAAGTGTTGTTGTTGCGCTTGGTCTAATCTTGCACACTCGAAGGATAATGTATTAATGTTGTAGTACCCACCAAAGCGTACGAAAAAAGTCGTATAACTACATTAACATTCATCCATGGCCCTCTCAAACCTAGGAACTTTGATAGTACTTGATAGATTTAATTAATACATACAGAGAAGTTGATTTATTTCTGAGCTTCAATTTCGGACTGCTGTGGAATATATGGTGATCATTTTTTATAAATATTTAATGATAATAAAGAACTTTTCAAGTTAAAGAATGTATGGCTCAACTTCAAGTTCAATATTTGACTGTGTATATGTGGTCAAAGTTTTTAAAATTAGTAAGATGTTAAGGTATATATACATCAAGAGATCTCTGAGAACGAAGTATCAATGGTTCAGATTCTGACTAACTGTCACAATCACAAGCGAAGTGAGTTGCTTTCAGCTGAGAAGCTGCATAGAAAATAGCAGGAAGCTAAGGTTGCAAATATATATATATATATATATATTTGAAAAACAACCAGCAAGAACTTTGCTGGACGTGTATTCATAGAGAACTAAGTAGCTAATAATTAAGGCTGCAAATATTGTCGCCAGAAAAATCAGTCCCTTTCAGTTGATCCAGCTAGTTATTAATTGTATATATACTAGGTATACCTTGGTCACACAAGGGGGAAAGGCAATCTATGCAAGAAAGAAACCAACGACATTTCGATGTGACCGAGCGAGCGAGGACTACGCATCGATCCATGCACGGAAATTCCTGGTACTTGATGGGTGGCTTCCTGCTGCTACCGTATATGCTCCTCCTACATATATACGTGCGCGTCTAATGCAGGTTCCGCGTTGCTGTACAATCAACGGAAACACCGAGTGGTGAATGTGCCCAAGCAAGTCCAGTTCGTTTCCGAGCAAAAACCCCCCAGCAAGACTCGCGCGCTGCCCCGGTCGTGGTCTGGTCGCGTGTACCAACACGCACGACCGACTCAGAATTCAGGAAAAGTGACCAGCTGACCGCAGTCTAGCAGCAGCAGCAGCAGCAGCTCCGTTATGACCAGGAAGCTGCACCTGCACCAGCCACAGCGCCTAGGAACCCCCGGCCGGCCCCACCTGGCAGCACGTCACGTCACGTACGAGGTGTTTCCATCACCGGGGACTTCTTCCTTCTTCCTGTGCCTGCATTATCTTCGGATTGATCCGGCGCCAGTGTCTGCTGCATCCAAGCCAAGCCAATGCACGCAGCATGAACGAAGCGAGGCAGCGAGCCATACAACAACTTGCGCACGGCGTGGCTTCCGGCCGGCTTCCCGGAGCCTGCCTCGAACGTTCTACTGACGCGCCGCTGCCATGTCTTCTATTTTTTATCAATCGACCGCCGGGAAAATCTAGAGCAATTGCTTACGGGCCAGCCAGCAGGCATAGTAACGCGCTAGCTGCTGCTGCTGCCTATATATATATATATATATAGTCCCGACAGAGTTGCTGTCGAGCATATATATACGCCGACGTAGTAATCATCAGTGTACGTGTCTTGGCAAGCTAGCAGCTCAGGCGGCCGGTCAGTCAGGCAAGCTCTCCTCTCGACTTGCTCCATTAATTGATTATTCTTCCTGAATTAACTCTTGTTCACTGATCTCCGATCGATTCTGCAAGCAGCTAGGTGAAGATGGCAGCGCGGAGGCCGCGCGGCGACGAAGACGACGATGGGGAGGGGAGCAGAGCTGATGATCATCCGCACAAGCGTGGGACCAGGCGGATCCGGCCACCGGCGATTGCTTTTAGCACGTAAGTGCTCCGGTTCGACGGATTATTAGTTGAATCAACTACTTCGTGCTTCGGTTGACTCAATCTAGTTCCTTAATTAATTGCAACTACACATGGCCTTGTATATATGCATAGCGAACCCTAGCTAGCTAGCTGCTGGTTCTCCGATCCTTTCTTTATTTTGTATATTCAAATTTGAGGAAGTACGTGCTAGAACAGTCACTACCAGAATGATCGACATCTGCACCGGGTGGGAAAGCCCTTTAGCACCGGGTTTCCCACCCGGTGCAACTAATCCGAGGCTAAAGGGGTACCCCTTTAGCACCGGGTTGAATAACCGGTGCTAAAGGGGCCCTTTAGCACCGGGTGCAGCCACGACCCGGTGCTAAAGGGCCTGACCCACAGCGCCGTTAGCAGGGCCTTTAGCACCGGGTCGTGGATGCACCCGGTGCTAAAGGGCCTGCCTTTAGCACCGGTTGCTGTCTGCAACCGGTGCTAAAGGCCCCGGATTTCTTTTTTTTTTTTTGCTTTTTTCAGTAGCCATGCGTGCACGTCTATATACGTATATATTCTAATACGTGTATTCTAATGCGTATTCGGCCGACTCTATATTCATACTAGCTGACATTTCATCAAAATAGAAGACATATATATTACAAAAGTAGATATTCATGCATGTCAACTCGAGTTATATATATTTAAACTGTATTTTCTACTTAATTAAGATTGACGACTAGCTTGTCGGACTGTCCGGCACGTCCTCCAGTACTGGCGAGTAGTATTCTCCTCGGGGATTGACGACCTCGTCCCAGATCCATCCGACGAGCTGTTCTGCAATTGCGTCAATTCTTTCTAGCTCTAGGGACTCTTCCTTCAGGTTGAACATCTGTAATTTATAAATAATTGAAAGATATTTAATCCGCCGAGTTGGAGACAATAATTGTGCACTTAATAATAATGGAAATGTTGTTTATTATTACGTACCATAATATCCTGTTGTGTAAGCTTTTTATGTCCCCAATTCCACATGAAATCGCAAACATAGTATGCACATAAATTATTTCCCGGCCCCTGTTTGGCACACTGTCGACCAAAAGAAATTAAGTAAAGGGGGTCGGTGCGTGAAAAACGGATTCGCCAAGGGGTTCGGGTGCGCGGTGTGAATTGATTCGCTAAGGGTTCGCTAAGGGGGTCGGTGCGCGAAAAACGGATTCGCTAAGGGGTTCGGGTGCGCGATGGGTTCGGGTACGCCATAGAATTTCCGATAATAAACATTTTCGATAGTATACATTATACAAACATATAACATTTCCAATATACATTTAAATGAAGCACATATATTTCTAATATACATAGAATTTCCAATATACATTTAAATGAAGCATTTTCCAATATACATTTCAAACATATAACATTTCCAATATACATTTCAATGTAAATATCTCCAATACATTTAAATGAAGCATTTTCTAATATACATTTCAAACATATAACATTTCCAATATACATTTCAATGTAAATATCTCCAATACATTTAAATGAAGCATTTTCCAATATACATTTCAAACATATAACATTTCCAATATACATTTCAATGTAAATATCTCCAATACATTTAAATGAAGCATTTTCCAATATACATTTCAAACATATAACATTTCCAATATACATTTAAATGTAAATATCTCCAATACATTTAAATGAAGCATTTTCCAATATACATTTCAAACATATAACATTTCCAATATACATTTCAATGTAAATATCTCCAATACATTTAAATGAAGCATTTTCCAATATACATTTCAAACATATAACATTTCCAATATACATTTCAATGTAAATATCTCCAATACATTTAAATGAAGCATTTTCCAATATACATTTCAAACATATAACATTTCCAGTCCTACAGATAAATTTCATACTAGTATTAGGTATAAAACCCAAAGCAATCCCAATCCTACAGATTAAAGTTTCCCTGTTCCATGCAAAACAACCTTTCCCAACCCATGCACTCACTTCAACTAGCGTAGCGCGGGGACGACGGGCGCGGGGACGACGACGGCGGCGGGGACGACGGGCGGCGGCGGCGTGGGCGTGAGGACCACGGGTGGCGGCGGCGTGGGCGCGGGGACGACGACGGCGGCGGGGACCACGGGTGACCACGGCCGGGCGGCGGGGACGACGGGCGCGGGGACGACGGCGGCGGCGGGGACGACGACGGCGGCGGGGACGACGACGGCGGCGGGGACGACGGGCGGCAGCGGCTGAGGAGACGAGGCGGCGGTTTCTGTGGCGTCGATCTGGGAGGAATGAGGGCGAAGTGAGGGAGGGGAGAGAAGTCCCCGGCCTATATAGGTCCGGGGCATTTAGCACCGGGTGCAGCCACGACCCGGTGCTAAAGTCCCTTTCGCACCGGGTGGTGGGAAGACCCGGTGCTAAAGGCCCCCCCCCTTTAGCACCGGGTCTTCCCACCACCCGGTGCGAAAGGCCCTTTAGCACCGGGTCTTCTACACCCGGTGCTAAAGGCCGTAACTGTGCGCCAGACGAAGGCCTTTAGCACCGGGTGCAGCCACGACCCGGTGCTAAAGGCCCGCCTTTCGCACCGGGTCTTCTACACCCGGTGCTAAAGGCCCCGTAACTGGCGCCAAACGAAAATTGGGGGCCTTTAGCACCGGATTTTAGATCAACCCGGTGCTAAAGGCCCCAACTTTTCGTTTGACGCCCAGTTTCCAAACCGGCCTTTAGCACCGGGGGCTACTATTTGGGAATCTTATAAATATAGTTTTTAATGTATAGTTATTAATACTTGTTTTAATTCAGTTATTAATACCTGTTAAAAATATATATTAAATAAGAAAATCTTATAAATTACTAGAAAATCAATATAAAATGCAAGAAAATCTTATAAATTACTAAAAAATCAATATAAAATGCAAGAAAATCTTATAAATTACTAGAAAATCTTATAAATTAATAGAAAATCTTATAAATTAATAGAAAATCTTATAAATTAATAGAAAATCTTATAAATTACTAGAAAATCTTATAACTTACTAGAAAATCTTATAAATTACTAGAAAATCTTATAAATTACTAGAAAATCTTATAAATTACAAAAATTGATAACTAAATGAAAGATTTTGGAACATTAAACGGTCTCAGATGAAAAAGTCATGAATACCAAAATTTCATATCTCATCAAGATCTACAATCTTTATTTAAGTCATTTTTGCATTTGAGAAAGTGGTAGTATACATTGTTCATTAATCCTAGATTCACTCGCATAGTTTCCAAAACTTTGTTAGAGACTTGTCAAATTTCTACTACATGTTATTACCCATTTTGAAAATGACAAAATGACCTAAATAAAGATTGTAGATCATTATGAAATATGAAACATTGGTATTCATCACTTTTTCATTTGACATCACCTAGTGTGAAAAAAACCTTGGTTGTAGTTGTCATTTTTAATTCAAAATTTGGATTGTTCAAACACGAGAAGATTTTTCAAAATAATAACATTAATAAGTTTCATAACTTGATAGAGTATGATTTTAGGAATTTTTAGGAAGAAAAATGATCTTTTTTGAAGTTTGTACGAGGGAGAACGACTAGTTACAACTTTTATACAGAGATTAAAAAGAAAAATTGTTCTTGTTCATCCAGTGACGTGGCCTGTGTGCGGCCGGTGACGTGGCCAGCTGCCGCACGGCCTCCGTGGCCAGGCCGGTCGGCCCGGTCGTGGCCTTTAGCACCGGGTGCAGCCACGACCCGGTGCTAAAGGCCACGACCGGGCCAGTGACATGGGTCGTGTGCGCCCGGTGACGTGGCCAGCTACCGCACGGCCTCCGTGGCCAGGCCGGTCTTTGGCTCCGCCGCACCTTTAGCACCGGGTGCAGCCACGACCCGGTGCTAAAGGCCAAAATCTTATAAATTAATAGAAAATCTTATAAATTAATAGAAAATCAATATAAAATGCTAGAAAATCAATATAAAATGCTAGAAAATCTTATAAATTAATAGAAAATCTTATAAATTACTAGAAAATCAATATAAAATGCTAGAAAATCTTATAAATTAATAGAAAATCTTATAAATTAATAGAAAATCTTATAAATTACTAGAAAATCAATATAAAATGCTAGTAAATCTTATAAATTACTAGAAAATCTTATAAATTAATAGAAAATCTTATAAATTACTAGAAAATCAATATAAAATGCTAGAATTAATAAAAACAATCTTATAAATCAATAGAAATTACATGGCATCATCGTTTACTCGGACACTAATAAACTTCCTCTTTACAAATGTTCCTTGATTGTGATCACGCCGTAGATACGGTGTCTCCTCCGCCGCTAACAGGATGCTTGGGTCATCAGCCACTAAGAATGGAGGCCGGCCATCGAGCATATCATAATCTTCATCCGTCTTGTCCTCAACTCCTACGATTTTTCTCTTTCCAGGAAGAACTATATGACGCTTTGGCTCGTCTTGTGATGGGTCCAATTGCTTACCCCCACCTTTCTTATCCGCCCCTTTCTTCGGTCTGCTAGCCATGTCCTTCACATAAAAAACTTGTGTGACAGCTTTGGCCAGGACGAACGGTTCGTCTAGAAAGCCAATCTTGTTTAGGTCCACTAACGTCATTCCATAGTCTGCTTCAACTTTAACACCTCCTCCAGTCAGCTTCACCCATTGGCACTTGAACAGTGGGATCTTCAAAGGTCCGTACTCTAGTTCCCATATCTCCTCTATGATTCCATAGTATGAGTTTGTATTGCCATTGGTGTCTGTCGCGTCGATCCGGACACCACTATTTTGGTTGGTGCTTTTCTTGTCCTGGGCTCTTGTGTAAAATGTATACCCATTGATGTCGTATCCTTGGAATGTCAAGATCGTGCTCGATGGACCTCTAGCTACAAAAGCTAGCTGCGCATCAATGCCCTCGACACCCATAAGACGTCTTCGCAACCAATCGGCGAAAGTACTATTGTGCAGACGCTGAATGAAGGCCGCAGACTTTGTTGAGTTTTCGTCCCTGAGAATCTGCATGTGCTCCTCGATGTACGGAGCAACTAATGTTGATTGTTGCAAAACTGTGAGGTGCGCTTTACGAAATGTCTCAACGTCCTTGATCACCATCGATCTTCTCCCTAGTGTGCCCTTTCCACCAAGTCTCCCCTCGTGATTGGATTCGGGGACACCAATCGGCATAAGATCGTCGACAAAGTCAACACAGAATTCAATGACCTCCTCCGTTTCGTATCCCTTAGCAATGCATCCTTCTGGACGAGAACGATTACGGACATACTTCTTTAGGACAGCGAAGAACCTCTCAAATGGGAACATGTTGTGTAGAAATACTGGGCCCAATATACGAATCTCTTTGACGAGGTGAACCAATAGATGTGTCATGATATTGAAGAAGGATGGTGGAAATATCATCTCAAAGCTGACAAGACATTGCACCACGTCGTTCTGTAGCTGATCTAAGTGGTCTGGATTGATCACCTTCTGAGAAATTGCATTGAGGAATGCACATAGCTTCACAATGGCTTTCCGCACGTTAACTGGTAGCACACCCCTGAGTATGACGGGAAGCAGCTGTGTCATCAACACATGGCAGTCGTGAGACTTCAGGTTTGTGAACTTCTTCTCTTTCATATTTATTATTCCCTTAATATTGGAGGAGTAGCCAGACGGAACCTTGATACTGTTCAAGCATTCAAACATGCTTGCCTTCTCTTCTTTGCTGAGAGTGAAGCTGGCAGGACGCAAGTACTGGCGTCCTTTGTCTCTCTTTTCTGGATGTAGATCAGTCCGTTGCTTCAATTATTTCAGATCCTGACGTGCTTCCAGTGTATCTTTTGGCTTCCCATAAGTACCCAGGAAGCTTATCAAGTTCATGCAAAGATTCTTCGTCAGATGCATCACATCAATCGCGTTACGGACCTCTAAACGTTGCCAATAAGGTAGCTCCCAAAAGATAGACTTCTTCTTCCACATCGCGGCACGACCATCCTCGCCCGTCGGAGCAGCCTGGCTTCCGTCTCCCTTGCCAAACACCACGTGTAGGTCCTTCACCATATCAAATAGCTCTTCTCCACTCCGGTGTCTCGGCTTTGTACGGCGGTCAGCATTCCCGCCAAAATGTGCACATTTCTTTCGTAGCTCATGCTTCGCCGGAAGGAATCGACGGTGACCCATGTACACAACTTTACGACAATGTTTCAAATACATGCTTTCGGTTTCCTCTAAACAGTGAGTGCATGCTTTATATCCTTTGTTTGATTGTCCTGATAGGTTACTTAGTGCAGGCCAGTCGTTGATGCTTATGAAAAGCAGTGCTCGAAGGTCAAACTGCTCCTGTTTGTCCTCATCCCACATGCTAACACCTTCATTCTTCCACAGCTGCAAAAGTTCGTCAACCAATGGTCTTAGGTACACATCAATGTCGTTGCCAGGTTGCTTTGGGCCTTCGATGAGCACTGGCATCATAATGAACTTCCGCTTCATGCAGAGCCAGGGGGTAGGTTGTAGATACAAACAGTCACGGGCCAAGTGCTATGACTACTGCTCATTTCACCGAAAGGGTTCATGCCATCGGTACATAAACCAAGCCTAACATTCCTCGCATCAGCATCAAACTCTGGGAATGCTCTGTCGATGTTCCTCCACTGGGATCCATCGGCGGGGTGTCTCAACATGCCATCCTGCTTACGTTCTTCTTTGTGCCAGCGCATCAGTTTGGCATGGTCTTTGTTCCTGAACAAACGCTTCAGACGGGGTATCAGAGGGAAATACCACATCACCTTCGCAGGGATTTTTTTCTTAGAACGCTCTCCCCCAACATCACCAGGGTCGTCCCGCCTGATCTTGTATCGTGCGCAGGTGCAAACCGGACAACGATCCAAGTGTTCGTACTGTCCGCGATAGAGGATACAGTCATTAGGACACGCATGTATCTTCTGCACCTCCAAACCGAGAGGGCAAACAACACGTTTTGCTTGATACGTCGTCGATGGCAATGTGTTACCCTCTGGAAGAATCTTCTTTACGAGTTTCAGTAGCTCCTTGAAACCCTTATCAGTAACACCATTTGCTGCCTTCCACTGCAGAAGTTCAAGTGTGCTACCCAACTTCTTTAGCCCCTCTTTGCAATCTGGGTACAGGTCAGTCTTGTGGTCCTGCAACATGCGCTGTATCTTTTCAGTTCCTTATCATTGACGCAGTCTTTCTCGGCATCACGCAACATTTGCCCAAGCCCATCAGTAGGTTCATTTTCCTGAGCAACATCTTCCTGAGCATCGCCTTCCCGAGCAACATCTTCCTCATCGGCATCACCCATTGCAGCATATGCAAAGGAACCGTAGTATTGAGCCAATAACGGAATGTCGCCATCAGCCTCGTCTTCTTCATCTTCATCCATTAGAATTCCTCTTTCACCGTGCTTCGTCCAAACAGAATAATTCCTCATGAAACCGTGCCTCATCAAATGCACTTGAAGACAACCTCTTTGTTTGTACGATTGTATATTTTTACAATGGGTGCATGGGCAGAACATGAAACCGGACGGCGTCCTGTTAGCCTCGGCGGCATCGAGAAACGTCCTAAGGCCATCACGGAACGCCTGAGCGTGGGGGTCCCCGTACATCCATTGTCTATTCATCTGCATTATTAACCAATAACAAATATACAATACAATTTAAAGATAAAAAAATTTAATATATAAATAAATACAAATTATAATATATATTCCATTATATAAATAAATTTCTAAAACTACATTACTATATTCATTAAATATAACATTACTATAAGCCTTATAAGATTTATAAGATTTATAAGATTTTCTAGCATTTTATATTGATTTTCTAGTAATTTATAAGATTTTCTATTAATTTATAAGATTTTCTAGCATTTTATATTGATTTTCTAGTAATTTATAAGATTTTCTAGTAATTTATAAGATTTTCTAGTAATTTATAAGATTTTCTAGCATTTTATATTGATTTTCTAGTAATTTCTAAAACTACATTACTATAAGCCTTATAACTATTCACAAGTCATACAAAACAAAATACTAACTAGCTTGCCTTCTCTCTCCATTTAAAACACAACATGAACACTCTCTCCACCATGAACTCAAGCTCTCTCCTCTCTCTCCTCCAAGAACACAAGCTCTCTCTAGCTAGCTTTACTTTGATTCACAAATCCCTCTATTTCTAAATCATAGAAGGATTACAAGCTAAATAAAACATTAGAGAATGAAAGAGTGTACCTTGTAGTGCTCCTTAGATGAGTAGATTCTTCACAAATTTTGAAAAAAATTTGGGCAGCACCTCCCCTCCCACGGCCGAGCAGCATGAACACAGCGCCTAAGTGTTCAGCTGGCTCGAGCGGGGGAGGAGGAAGCCCCTATATTCAAACACATTAGCACCGGGTCGTGGCAAGACCCGGTGCTAATGTTCACCCTTTAGCACCGGGTGCAGCCACGACCCGATGCTAAAGGCCTCGGGCACATTAGCACCGGGTCGTGGCTGCACCCGGTGCTAAAGGGTGAACATTAGCACCGGGTCTTGCCACGACCCGGTGCTAATGTGTCCGCCCTGACACACCTCCGCGCCGGCCCCGCTCCTAGCCGTTGGACCCGGTGCTGAAGCCCCATCAGCACCGGGTCCAAAAATGGCCGAGGCGGAGGAGGCGGGCGGATGTGAAGGATTCTGGTAGTGAGTCATATATAAATGCATCCCCGTGTAGAGCAAAATTCATTGAACCACACGGGAAAAAGGATATAATTTGTAGTTAACTGGAAATTAACACTATCCACTTACCCGCGCGGCCTTCTCATGCTTGCTTTGTATTGACATCAAGATGTAGAAGCATCCTCTAATTTTGACTGGGCCACATTATGAATAATTCAAATTTTCATATATGTTCCTTAATTTGCTATAATAATAGGAATCAATTTCAAACTAAAAAAGCTTTCTTATAGGCGCATCCATTGCATATGCATCAATTGATACTTATGTAAGATGTGTCATTCATTTACCAGCTTCCATCTAAATGATTCATTTACTACTGTAGCTAGTTAATTCTCATTTTGAATTTTGGTACTCGTTTTGCAGCATAGTAAGAAGGGCTGTGGCCCAAGAAACTGTTCAGCAGATAGTCCACAATCTGGAACCGCTTATTCGTAGAGTGGTAAGACTATGGATCATACACATTTATATGTTTCGACAGTTTGAGGAAATAATTTTGTATATTAATTGCCCTCAATGACAGATTGGTATGCATGATTGTCAATTGATTAGACGCCATAGTAATTTGTAACTTATAATGAGTACCCACTAGTCCTTGCCCTCTAAAATGAGAACATTGCTACATGTATGTGTGTCAAGTGTCAACGCTATTTCTTATTTTTTTCATCATCACTCAAAGCTAATAATTTGATATATCATATTATGCTTAGGTGCGTGAGGAAATTCAGAACATCTTTTCTCAGCAAGATCACATATTACTCCGGTATATGAAAATTTCTTTCTTTATTTTATTATCAGGAAAAATTCAAGTTTTGTACGTCATTTGACAAGCAAACCCAAATCTAAATTAATAAAGTTACTTACATAAAGGAAAACATATTGATCTGTTTCTACTGTAACAAATATTTCCTTTCAGATCTCTTCCACGACGCATCGAAGATGCGCCTCCTCTGAAGCTAGTCTTTGCCAAGAAGCTCAAGCTACCGATCTTCACAAACAACAAGCTTGTTGATATTGCACACAATGCAATTGAAATTCAGCTCATGGACACAAGAACAAACTATATGATCGCACCACCAGATACTCATCTAGGGTCTTCACTAAAACTAGAAGTTCTGGTGCTGGATGGTGATTTCCGTTGTGAGGACCAGGATGCATGGACGGATGATCAGTTTAGTGCCGCGATCGTGAAGGCTAGAGAAGGGAAGAGACCATTGCTCGTGGGCTCGCTCAATGTGCCAATGAGCAATGATGGAGTGGCTGTGATTGATGATATCTCTTTCACTGACAATTCAAGCTGGATAAGGTGCCGGAGGTTTCGAATTGGTGTGCGGATCATGCCTGGGAGCCATTTTGGAGCAAGGATCCAAGAGGCAGTCAGCGAGAGCTTTACTGTCAAAGATCATCGAGGGGAATGTAAGTTTAATTCCAACATTGACATCATTAATTATGAGCAGTGCATATCGATCACCAATCCGCTGTTGTATTTCCACATACTAGCTTGAGCGTTGATGTTTTCACAGCATAACACACAACTTATGTAGTGTATAGAACCGCAAAAGAAGACAGAGTAATAATAATCTAATGTTTGCAATTCCTTTACTAGTGTACAAAAAGCATTATCCTCCGTTGCTAACTGACAACATATGGAGGCTCAAGAATATTGGAAAGGATGGACCAATTGACAAGAGGTTGGAGTCCGAGGGGATGAGGAACGTCCAGGACTTCTTGAAACTTAACACCATAGATCCTGAAAAGCTCAGAACTGTAAGAATTTGTACACATGATATTTCAGTACGCAAAACAACTTAATATTTATGCACGAATATTTCAGTACGTTCAGGACTGGTAGTACATGCATGCATGCTATCGAATTTGATTCATTGCTATATGTACTTCAGCTCGTCGGCATGTCAGATAAGCTATGGAGCGCGACACTGAATCATGCAAAAACATGTGACATTGGACGGAAATTCTATGTTTTCAAGACTGTAGGCTGTGAAATTACCTTTAACCCTATAGGAGAGATCTTGGCAGCAAGAATTGGAGATCAGACATTCCATGTGCAAGAACTGCTCCCACAGCAACTGGTAATAACAATAATCAGATTGTTTTATGGTACTTGCAAATGTGCAACTTTGACTTCAATGAATTTCTCTATATTTTCTTGTGAAGCAGTTTCACGTGAAGCAGTTGGCCACTCAGGCATACCAGCTGTGGGATCAACTAGAGGAAGTGGCTAATGAGACGACGCCACTTGCTGCAAGTAGAAGCATAATCCCATCAAGTAATTCAGGCCGCCAACCGAGTAATAGCCAGGAGAGCATGATCAGCTCAGGGTCCCAGAACCCCAAGTATCTTGACTACACTGGAACCGCTACCTCCAGTGCGGCAGCAGCAATGTCAACCAACAGCAGCAGCACCTCTGATCCTGTAGCAGCTGCTCCAGCTAACGATGCTATGTTCTGGACCCCGAGTATACCAGCTGATGATCAATTCTGCTGGCTGAACTCGAGTGGTGGCTGGGATCAAGTGGATTGACCTTGGTCACACTGTTTAGGCCCTGTTTGGAATAACGGCAGATTCATGCGTAGTAGTTATTGTACTGTTCATTCCCTGCTAGGTTATACTTTAATTTGGAACAAGCGGCTTGATGTGTGTTTGGTATATTAAATAAGACTAAGAATGCACTGTACATATATATAGATGTACCTTTATAGAGTTTAAGAGCACCCATTTATCCATGTTTAGTACCATCTGAGTTGATTTGTTGTCTCAAGAACATATTTGTAAACGACAAAAAATGGTCGGACTGTGCAATCTGAGAAAACCAGATTGTCCGATCAGTCTTAGAGCTGAGTAGAGTTGTAACCGGACACAATTTTGTAAAGATCTCGACTAGGCTGTTGTCCTAATCTTCATATGCAGGATCACGAGTTGGACAACATAACTAGCTGAATCCAGTCAACATAATTAATACCAAGCAACTAGATAACCAAAGATTCTCGCGGTGTAACAGTTAGAGCGTTAAATCTAGGGGTTAATGAAACCCGTGTTGCCAGCCCGGGTTCGAATCTTGGTACTAACTTCTTTAAGACAAAATCATAGGATGTCTCCCCCTTGTAAAAGGTAAAAGTCTAAATTACTACCCTCAAGTATGAACAAAGTCTGGATTACCCTCTAAAGTATGTTTTGATTCGTTTTACACTCGTAACTATCTCAATCTGTCCAATTTACCCCTTTATAGATTTTTTTTATTTATCCATGCAAAAGTGGTGTTTTAAGTTAAAATTATGTGAGATGATAGAGACCCACATAGAGTATTTTTTAAAAATATAATACGATTTTTTCATCAATATTTCTCGTAAAATTTTGTTTGATATAGTTAATTTATTATTAAATCATAGCCTCTCAAAATAATTATAAAAATCATAATATATTTTTTAAATAGAATTTCTGATCCGCTCTATTATACCACAAAATTTCAACTCAAAATAACATGTGTGCATGGAGAAAAAAAAAGAGAAATCTTATGAAGGGATAAACTGAACCAATTGAGATAATTGGGGGTGTAAAACGGACCAAAACATACTTTAGGGGTTATCCAGACTTTGTTCATGCTTAGTAATTTGGACTTTTTCTTTTGAAAAAACGTCATGCAAAAATACCCCTCATGATAGTAACGCATCATTTTGGTTTTTTAATTCGCATGCATGCCAATAAATCTGGCAAAGCATTACTGGCCATCACAGACTGTCACTTCATTTTGATTTTCAATTTTCATGGATGCATTCTAAGAAATCTGGCAGCAATAAGGCCATTCTCAATAGATATTTCACGTTTGTGTTTCCAAGAATGCACATAAGTAAAATAACATTTAATTCATAGTTGAAATAGCTTCTCTCAATGTAAAGTTTCATTGTTTGTTGTTTCTAAGGCTACATGCAAGACACAACTATCTTGAAAACAGTGTACACCAGGTTTCATCACCATGAAACTCATTCCATCACCATGAAACTCATTCCATCTATCTCTTCATCAATTCTCTGCCACATCATAAAAAATGGTGACATAAGAGCATCTCCAAGAGACTCGCTAAATTATTTTCTAAAATTAAATTTAGCTATTGTTAGAGAAAAAAATGTTTCCAACCGACTCAGTAAATGACTCCAAATTTAGTGGCTCTTCATCCCACCTCATCCGCTAGCTATTTTGAGCTAGCCTACCTCACTAGCCATCTTTACAGAATCTGTTGGATTACTCTGTTATTTGTTAGTCAAATCTATTTTTGAGAGTAGCTAAATCAGTAAATTTGACTTGTCTTTTTAGCTAATCTCTTGGAGATGCTCTGATCTCTGCTCATATAATAAGACTGTGCTGGAAACCGTGACCGCACTTCATCTTCCGTCTGCCGTCTGTCTGCCCGCCTGCGATCTTTTTTTCGCCGACGTGTGGGCCCATATCGCTGCAGATCCATCCGCCGGGCTCCTCCAATCCCGTCGCTCCGCTCCACCCATCCCGTACCTCCCTCCCATCCACGCCGTCCCCCTCCCCTCCCCCGCCGCTCCTCCCCTCCCTCCCCATCCCCCCGCCCCCGCCCCCTCGCGGCGCCCCCGTGCCTCGCATCCCGCCGCCGCAACCCCCGCCTCCCCCCCTGCCGCCGCCCCTCGCCCCCAACCGCCCCGCCCCCTCCCCTCCCGTGCTGCCCCTCGCCCCCAACCGTGCCGCTCCTCTCCTCCCTCCCCCCACGCCGCCCCCTCCCACCGCCCCCGCCCCCTCGCGCCGCCCCCGCACCTCGCCTCCCGCCGCCGCAACCCCCGCCTCCCCTCCCACCACCACCCATCCGCCTCCTGCCACACCTCCACCGCCAGTGAGCCTCCTATTCGCCCGCCTCGGCCGCCTCCTCCGGCTGCTCCTCCTCATGCAGTTCTCCCTCGCCCCACCGGCCTTCTTCCACCTCCGTCTCCGCCGCTTCCACTGCGTGCGTCCCCCGAATCCCCTCATTTCTCGACCCGGATCCCTTTCACGCTCGGAGATTCCATTAATTTGATTTAGTGCGTTCGTCTGCTAAACCTTTTTTTGTGTCGTTGCTGGCCTCCAGATGCGCGAGAGGAAGTGCGGGTGGATCACGAGCCCGCCCATGGTGTGCGCGCACGGCGGTGACTCCACCAATGCGTTCCCCAACTTGGTGGGTTCCCAGGGGAGACGGATTCGCTCCCAGTGAATTCGAATTTGTTTTTCTAACAAGGAGAATTTCCCCCATTTCATTGAGCTGCGGTATGTACATGTGTTGATGAGACTTGGTTTTCAGGGGATCTCGTGGTTCAGATGGAAGCATTTTGTATGGCCCTGGATGCGTGGATCGATTGCGTGGAGGTGGACATATCGAGGTCCTCCGACGGCATGCTCTTCGCACTGCATGACAGGTAATTGTATTGTGGCTTTGCTGGGGTGGTATAATCGATCATAAATGTATCTATGCATCTATCACAAACAGTGGGAATCAAAGTTTTCTGAATTCAAAACCATGCAAAAGTAGTTTGTGGTGAGTTCTTAATTTATTTTTATTCATCGAATTCTTGTTTCAACATTTAGTTTTGTATCTGAATGGCGTATGGATGGTTTGTTTCATGAATTATGCATGCATTAGATTTTGTGGGCTAGGAAGCATACGATTATGGTCTTATTTAGTGTTCATAGTACTTACTACCTATAACCTTGAGCACATGGCTATGATATGGTTGGTGATCACTCTTCTGCTACTGTTAATTGCGGAATGCATGGAAATATGATAAATATTATCTTGAGTTAAATTTTTGGATGTTCAGTACGATGAATGCATTCGTTAGCATAATAGCATGATTAGTTTTCTTTAACAACATGCTTGGACTTAATTCACAATTGTCACAGGCAGAGATCTTCAAAAAATGTCTGCTAATTCGACAGCCAAAATTGGCCACTGAAGCACAGATGAGGTGAGTCATTCTTTTAGTTTTAATCTCACATTATAACATCCTAAAATTCATGTGCTCGTGTGGTGCTCATTGTTTTAGTTTTGCCTGAAACAAATTACATCATTTTTTTGTTTCAGTTATAGCTTGCTGAGACATTTCATGATCATTGACTGATTTTGGAGCTGAGTTGCTAACGAGTTATATTTTAGTTGTTTTGTAGATAAAAGCACTATGTACAAGGTTTCAGCTATCGAAAAGAGTCCAAAACAAGGATGTTCTTAAAGCAGAAGATGCTCTGGCAGTAAGTATTGATCCAACCAATTTAAGTTGTAGGAAATTTGGTACTTTTTGATTGGTAGTATTTGTAATCACTTAAGCTTTAGGCTAATTGTGTGAAACAGTGAAAGCTTAACCATAAATAAACCACACGAGCAAATGTTGCCTTTATCACTTTATTTTCTTATGTTTCCCAGACTGTGACTGATATGATTTTTCCATCGACTGACTTGTATCCCTGAGGCTCCACTCCATTTCTCAAGAGAGTAGATTCTGGTCTGATTATCAAGCTTGTGCATGTTCTGATGGTCTTAGTCAGTGTATTAGTGTATATAACAATGGACTCTGACGTGGATACCTCTCTGTTATGATGCAGGATGCAATTGAGGAATGCTGAAACCTCTGTGGTGGACATGGTTGCTTGAAGAGCAATGGGCTTCCGGAGACAATGTATTAGTGTATATAACAATGTTTGTCGTTTGTGTTCCTGGTTGCACCTATGAAGGAGACAATGTTGTTTTGCTTTTGCAGGTTTGTGTGGTATTAGCTTAGTTGTGATGATACTAATCAATGAACATGCTTTTAGCTGCTGTTATTGTTTGAGTATGTGTGGCCGCATAATTTATTTCCCTTTGAATCTTGTTTTCTTTATTTACTCTGATTGGTTCGATGGTATGCATGGCAATTGCCTTTGTTGGTGCCTGTAGGTTGCACGGATTCTAATGAAGACTGTGTCTCAATTGGCTTATGGGAAGCAACCTGTAAGTACAATGGCTTACATGGGCAAAGCACAATATTTGATGCAGTGCAAATGTGGTGTCAATACAGTAAATATTCAGGCTGGCTGCTGGCTCAGTGTATCATCTCACTGTCAAGTATATTTGATGTTTGTTACAGTCCTCTTGAGGAGGCTATTATCCTGTATTTATGATGGTAATAATCCATGTTTGATGACTCTCAACAGCTGAAGATTGGCTTAACCCTGTTGCCATACAAGGGGCATTTGAAGCTAGGGCTTTGAGGATAGTGGTAAAGTGGGGCCAGAATGTAAGCCAAGCAACAAGCCAAGCGGAAGGTTAGCATTTACAATATAGCACAATTTTTTTTTACCAAATTGTAGTTGCTAAAGTGTCTTTGGAAATCAAGTATGGTGATCTTATTATGACTTGCAGGTTTCTATGAGAGGTCTCCAGATTTGCTCGAGGCTGCAGTAGCTCACATCCAGTGGATTATTGTAACCAAGTAAGTATTAATTGTTGAACCATCTTAGTGAAGCAATGATTCATTGTATGAAAAGAAGAAGTGATGATTCATAGTTACTGTTTTGTGTTAGGTTCGTCGCGAAGGTACGTGCAGCAGGACAATTCATAGTTACTGAGTGAAGGAACAGCTCCAGAACCTTTGCAATGTTTAGGCGTTGTATATTCTTCACAAGCACCTGGGAGACTTCCTGGCGACTGGGTGCATCACGCCCAACCAAGGAGCTCTCTGGCAAACGAGCAGCTGGGGAAGTTGTATGCGCAGTTAAGCGATTCCTCTGCTGGTTCTGTATACTGATGATGTGAAGTGAATGAATTGGAGATGCAATGCAACCACAACCACATGTGCGTCCGAATGCTGTTGTCCTGGTGGATGCTTTCAACTACACCGACCATTACCTGGGGTCTGTGCTGGGGCGGTACGACATGAACGTGTACAAGGCACTGTATGAGGAGGCATGGAAGGACCCTCTCAACGAGATGGTGGTGCCGGAGGTGTACCACGACTACCTCTGCCCCTTGCTCAAGCAGCAGCAACTCATGCTCTCCGCTAGGCTCTGCCCCTTGCTCAAGCAGCAGCAGCTCATGCTCTCCGCTAGGCTCTGATGACTATCTCTCTATCATCTCGAATTCTCGGTGAACAAAAGGAGATGTGTTGACACGAAAACGCGCCAACAAACTTGAGAGATCGATCGAACGCGCAGCATGGCCGTCACAACGGCCAACTCCTGAGCTCCTTGGGCAAACCGGTCAGACCGGTTCCTGAAACCGGTCAGACCGCTTTCAGGCAGGAACTCGTGAAGACCTAGAAACTCGAGCTCGGGAGGGACCCCGTCGGAGCTCAAGCAAGCTAGGGTTGCTCTAGGGTCGGCAGGCCACCTAGAACGCCCTTGAACGCCGTAGAGACGAGCAAAGAACAGAATATGGGGGTTGGAAAAGATTAGGGTTTGAGAGATAAAAAAGTAAAGGATAAATGTGTTTGATTCGATTGGAATACCTCAATCGGCCTTCTAGCCTTTATATTTATAGGCCGGGGAAGTCTTACCCCTTTCGAATAGGTTACAATATGGGATTAAACTCGGAATCCTAATCCTACTCGAATTACAGAACCAAACCGGTCTGACCGGTTTGACCGGGCCAAAGCCAATTTTGACTGTCAACACATGCCCCCCTGCGTTTTTAGTGAACTTGAGAACTAAAAAGCAAGTAATTACAATTCAGGAGCTAAAATTTATGCTAAGGGCGATATCAACAATATACCGGCCATTGGTCTTCATGCGTCTTGCCAAACACTTGGATAGAATTTCTTCAAATACCTTCCGTTGATAGCTTTAGGCAAATGATCTCCCTTCAGCGTCTCTAGCATGTAATCCTACTCGAATTATAGAACCAAACCGGTCTGACCGGTTTGACCGGGCCAAAGCCAATTTTGACCGTCAACACATGCCCCCCCGCGTTTTTAGTGAACTTGAGAACTAAAAAGCAAGTAATTACAATTCAGGAGCTAAAATTTATGCTAAGGGCGATATCAACAATATACCGGCCATTGGTCTTCATGCGTCTTGCCAAACACTTGGATAGAATTTCTTCAAATACCTTCCGTTGATAGCTTTAGGCAAATGATCTCCCTTCAGCGTCTCTAGCATGTAATCCTACTCGAATTACAGAACCAAACTGGTCTGACCGGTTTGACCGGGCCAAAGCCAATTTTGACTGTCAACACATGCCCCCCTGCGTTTTTAGTGAACTTGAGAACTAAAAAGCAAGTAATTACAATTCAGGAGCTAAAATTTATGCTAAGGGCGATATCAACAATATACCGGCCATTGGTCTTCATGCGTCTTGCCAAACACTTGGATAGAATTTCTTCAAATACCTTCCGTTGATAGCTTTAGGCAAATGATCTCCCTTCGGCGTCTCTAGCATGTAAGAATTCCCAAAAATGACTTTGACAACTCTATAGGGTCCTTCCCAACTTGGTGACCATTTACCAAACTCATTGCTTTTCGTCCCAATAGGCAAGATCGTCTTCCAAACAAGCTCACCAATCTGAAAATATTTTCCTCGTACTTTCTTGTTGTAAGCTTTAGCAACCCGAAGCTTATCTTTCTCAATCTCCTTCAAAGCCTTCAATCGTTTGTCGGTTACCTCATCAATATTGTCCAACATCAAATTGTGGTAATCAACAACATCAAGATCATTTTGTTTAGCCAATCTATAAACGTCCAGATTTACCTCAACGGGTAAAACGGCCTCTTGACCATACACAAGCTCAAAAGGAGTAACCTTAGTAGCACCATGTCTGGATATACGATGAGCCCATAATGCTTCGGATAAAACTTCATGCCATCTCTTAGGACTTTCTTCTATCTTTTTCTTGATTAATTTGATCAAAATTTTATTACTTGACTCGACTTGTCCATTAGCCTGAGCGTAATATGGAGATGAATTGAGCAACTTAATTCTATAGGATTTGGCGAATTCACGTACCTCTTTAGACATAAACGAAGTACCTTGATCCGTTGTCAAAGTTTGAGGAATACCGAATTTATGAATAATATTTTGCGTAACAAACTCAATTACCTCCCGATGCGTCATATTCTTCAAGGGAATCGCTTCGGTCCACTTAGTGAAATAATCTGTAGCAACTAACACAAAACGATGTCCTTTTGATGATGGAGGATTAATTTGTCCAATAAAATCCAATCCCCAACCTCGGAATGGCCATGGCTTAATAATAGGATGCATCAATGCAGCAGGAACAAGTTGCAAATTTCCAAACTTCTGACATTCCTCACATCCTTTGTAATATTTGAAACAATCTGCCATCATAGTAGGCCAATAGAAACCGGCTCGTCTAAGTAACCACTTCATCTTTGGAGCCGATTGATGTGTACCACAAATACCTTCATGGACCTCACCCATGGCAACTTTGGCCTGATCCGAATTAAGACATTTCAACAATAAGTCTTCGGCGTTTCGACGATAGAGCTCATCGTCAAGCAAAACGTATTTAAACGATATTCGCCGAATATTTCTTTCTGCACCACGACCAGGATCTTTCAAATAAGTAATAATAGGCACCCTCCAATCCTGATTTTCAACTTTGGATTGATTAGCATCATCCAAAGGATTTTTGCTTCTGTCAGGGGACGAAGCGGTCAGACCGGTTTCAGAACCGGTCAGACCGGTCTGACCGGTTTCTGAAATCGGTGTGACCGGTTCGTCTAGAACCAGAACCTCGGCTTTCGTTTGCATCGGTTTTTGGAGATAGAAATATTTCTTTGCAACCATATAACCAGATGCTTTCTGAGCCAGAGTATTTGCCTTGTCATTCTCTTCTCTTGGAATATGTTTGATAGTAAATTCATCAAAAGAAGCAATGATATCAAGACATATATCAAGATATGCATTTAATGAACCATTATAGCATTGGCATACCTTTGACACTTGTTGTACCACCAGGAGCGAATCACCAAAAGCTTCAACATGTTTTACTCCCATGTCTTGCAAAAATTCCAAGCCAAATAGAAGAGCTTCATATTCAACTTGATTATTGGTTCGCTTTTCTTCCAATCGGTTTGAAAACTCAAAGACGGCACCACTTGGAGAAATCAAAACAACACCAATTCCTTGTCCCTCATTGCAAACCGATCCATCAAAGTATAACTTCCACGGTGTACAAGCAACATAGCCGACGTCGAAATTGTTTGTATCATTTATCCGATGTTCAACAATAAAATCAGCTACAATTTGGCCTTTCATTGATTTTAAAGGTTCACAAGCCAAATCATACTCAACTAAAGCATAAGCCCATTTACCGACTCTTCCGCTAGAAATCGGCTTTTGCAACATATGTTTAATTACATCGGTTTGACACAACACGATGCAAGTGCTAGATAATAAATAATGCCTCAATTGAGTACAAGCATGGTACAAGGATAAACACAACTTCTCAATGAAAGTATACCTTGTTTCTGCATCGATGAGCCGTCGGCTTACATAAGCAATCACATACTCCTTGTTGCCGATTTCTTGAGTCAAAACAGCCCCAATAGTTTTATCTTTAGCCGCCACATAAAGTCTGAATGAAACCCCTCTCTTAGGTGCTCTAAGCACCGGTGGTGAAGACAAGTACTCTTTGATCTTCTCAAAAGCTTCTTGCTGTTTTGCCCCCCAAGTAAAATTGGCTTCATTCTTTAACCGAAGTAAAGGAGTAAAAGCATCAACCTTTCCAGACAAGTTAATTATAAATCTTCTCAAGAAATTTACCTTGCCTAGAAACCTTTGCAAATCTTTCTTGCAAGTAGGAGCTTCGACTTTCTTCATAGCTTCAATTCTCTTGGGATCAACTTCTATGCCGTTCTCATGAATAACAAACCCAAGAAACTTTCCAGCCGAAACACCAAAGCACATTTGAGTGGATTCATCTTCAAGCCATACCGTCGCATCCTCTCAAGAGCAAGTTTTAAATCGGCTAAATGAGAATCCAAGCCATCTGATTTAACTACGATATCATCAATATACACTTCTACAATAACACCAAGTAAATCATGAAAGATTAAATTCATAGCCCTTTGATAAGTTGCACCGGCATTCTTTAATCCAAAAGTCATAACCACCCACTCAAATAAACCAATAAATCTTGAACATTGAAAAGCCGTTTTGTGCATATCCTCTTCGGCCATGAAGATTTGATTATATCCAGCATTACCATCAAGAAAACTAACAACACGATGCCCAGAAGCTTCATTGATTAAGACATTGGCTATAGGCATAGGATATGAATCCTTCGGAGTGGCTTTATTAAGATCTCTAAAATCAATGCAAACTCTAAGTTTTCCCGAATCTTTCTTTTCAACAGGAACAATATTAGAAATCCACTCCGCATAGCGACAAGTCCGAATAAAACCAGCATCTAGCAAACGATTAACTTCTTCTTTTATTCGGTCATAAATAGCGGGATTAAAACATCTAGCCGATTGTTTAAAAGGTCTAAAACCGGCCTTTATTAGTAAGCGATGCTCAACTAAATCACGACTCAAACCCGGCATCTCACGGTACTCCCAAGCAAAACAATCGACATACTCTTTCAACAAATTTATTAATTCGGCTTTAAACTCAGCCGATAAATTTTTGTTTACAAAAGTTGGCCTAGGAATAGTACCATCACCAATATCTATTTTTTCTAAAGGGTCGGATGACGTGAAACCCTGACCCAACTTATCCATATCACCGAGATCTTCAATAGCTTCAAACATACCGGCCGAATGTGCTCGATGATGATCAATTCGGTCTCGAAGCCACTGTCCAGACGTAAAGCGGTCTGACCGGTTTCCAGAAGCGGTCTGACCGGTTTGGCTCGACTGGCACTGTTCAGTCCTAAACCGGTCTGACCGGTTTCTGGAAGCGGTCTGACGGGTTTGTCTCTGTTGATTTGTTTGCTCCATTAATTACAACAAGTAATTCAACAGATTCTCCATCGACTTTAATGTAGCAGCAACAAAACCATCCTTGGTGCAACTGATCAGCTCATAGTCGGTCAAATCCATGCCCGACAGACATTGGACCTTCTCATTTGCACTAAGAGAATCGGAATCGGCCGTTGCAACGAAGGAAGAAGTATCACCATGTACAACTTCAACTTCATCGCCGATCCACTGAATAAGATATTGATGCAAGGTAGATGGAATACATTTATTTGCATGAATCCAATCTCGACCAAGAATTAAACTGAAGTTACCTTGCACCTCGGAGACGAAGAAAGCCGTAGCAATAGTCTTGCTTCCGACGGTCAACTCCATAGAAGCCACCCCCTTGGCACCAATGGGATCACCTCCACCAACTCCACTGACCGTCATGTTTGTCTTGATCAATTCTTCGTCTTTTCCGCCAATCTTTTTGTAGAGAGAGTATGGCATAAGATTCACAATACCTCCACCATCAACCAACATACGAGAAATTGGCTTCCTGTTGATGTGCCCTCTCATATATAAAGCCTTAAGATGATTCTCTGATTCACCAGGCTTCTGAAAAATGGCATCTTGTGGCCCAAGTTGAAGATGAGAGACTTCCTCCTCCGGTATCACATAATAATCAGAAGACAAATATACAACATTGATTCCCATGTTGCCATGTTCTGGAGAAGGCTCAAAATCAACTAATTCTTCATCTTCTACCACTGGAGGAATTGGCGGAGTAGTATCGATGGTTGGAGTAATCTCAACTCCCGCTTCTGTCGTCAAACCGGTCTGACCGGTTCCAGAAAATGGTTTGACCGCTTCTGCAGCGGTAGGCTGATCAAAACCGGTCTGACCGGATTCAGAAACCAGTCTGACCGATTGTGCTGCTGATTGCACAACGGGCTTAGCTTGCCAGATCTTTGTCTGAGGGATCATAGGCCTGTAATTGTTGAAGTATTCATCCCTCAGCTTCTCAGCTTCCTGTTCCCTTTTTTCTTTATTCCGTAGGCGTTGTAACTTCCGCTTCTGTGTATGAGTCAAACCAGAAGGACACCACCTTGGTTGGAAGACCTTCTTTACGCCCTTACTACTGCTAGCCTCATGATCATTAGCTATGACCGTCATTTTGACTGGAACAGGAACCGAATTTCCAATGACTATCGGTTTTCTACCCAAATCTTGCATAGCCACTGGAATACTACCAATTGTTACAATCCCACTGGTTTTGGCTTGCACGTCCTCCTTTTTTTCCTTGATACGGTATTCTTGCTTAGGAGGAGCTTGGAACCTCTGCTCAGACCGAAACCGGTCTGACCGGTTTTGTATCTGACCGGTTTACAAAACCGGTCTGACCGCTTTTGGGAGCAGCCGAAGGACCTGATTGGTATGAGCCCAATCGGTCATGTACCGAAGTCCCAGTAACATCACCACGACGCTTATAAGCTGTAGAATTGATCCAACGCTGCGGTGACCTCTGTCTCTTTTTTGTTGGCCGATCAACTTGAACGGCCTTTGTGTACTTGTTCATGAGCTGAGAGAAAGTAGGCCCCTGCTTCAGAACCCTTCCTTGAACCTTTGGCTCATTAAACTTCCAAGTACCTACTTCCGGGCGCTTAGGCTTGAAAGTCCTTGGACGGTCTGGAGACAAACCGGTCTGACCGGTTTGGGAAACCGGTCTGACAAGTTTCGCCTGACTAGCGAACCGATTTTCTTCCAAGGAACTTCCTTGCCCCCTGGGCCTTGATGTGTTAATTGTAATCTTCAGAGACTCTTCACCATCAAGAGTTCTCCCAATCATCACTGTTCTGACCGGAACTTTGTCATTAACTTTTTCCGGCCTTGGGTCTCCCATCACCACATTCTTACCTTTAGCTCCATCGGCTTGTTCAGGCCGAATCAACACTTTAGTATTCAAATCCAAGGTATAAACAGGGAAAGGAGCCTTATCAACTTGCATTTCAGCTAGCACTAATCGACCTTCATTAAGGGCCGATTGTACCTGTCGTCGAAAAACATTGCAATCGTTGGTCGCATGAGAAAAAGAATTATGCCACTTACAATACGCACGATTTTTCAATTGATCGGCTGGTGGAATTGCATGAGAAAGTTTAACAAAGCCATTCTTAAGCAATTCATCAAAAACACGATCACATTTGGCTACATCAAAAGTAAACTTAATTTCTTCTTGCCGATTTTTCTGAATTGGCTTCAACGAGGGACAAGAACCAGGTTTACTCTTTGACGACCAAACAAATTCAGCAGCATAAATTTCTTTATCATCGTCCGAACTATCAGAATCATTATCAACAATATGCACATTCGAACGATGTGGTTTAGCAGATTCTTTCGAATTTTTAAACTTAAGCTCTAGACTCATAGCCTTCATTTGCAAGTGATTAATAGTAAGAAAATCAGAACCCTCTAGTTTTTCCTTGAAATGAGACCGTAAGCCCCAAAAGCTAAATCTGCTAAATCTTTTTCAGAAACAGTTATGTTAAAACATCGATTCTTAACATCTTTAAATCTTTTAAAGTAATCAAGAACCGATTCTTGTCGGCTTTGCCTAACCGATGTTAAATCAGACAATTTAGCTTCGTTTTCTCTGCTAAAGAAATGATCATGAAATTTATGCTCCAATTGAGTCCAATTTTGAATAGAATTAGGAGCAAGCGAAGAAAACCATGAAAAAGCAGTTCCAATTAAAGATAATGAGAATAACCGTATACGCAATGGTTCATAAAATAATGCTTCTCCTAAGATATATTGACTAATGTGTTCCCAAGGAGTTCTATTATCTTCGCCACTGAATTTAATAAAATCAGGAACACGCCAACCATTAGGATAAGCAACTAAATCAAATTCAGGCGGATACGGTTTTTGATATAAGCGTGAATTACCCAATTCAAGCCCGAGTCTTGTTATAAGTGTATTAGCTATATCTTCTTTAAACTTAGCTAATGTTGGCGATCGTTACAGCCCAAATCCGACCACCAATACTCGGGAATAAATGAGGTTATATGCAACATTCCATGTACTTAGGTTTTATTTCTAATAAAGTTCCACGAGTTTTGGTGAGTGACACTTGTGCAGGTACAACTACAACAAATACGTGCTATTGGGGCCGAAAATGACCGAATCGGCCGAACGACACGTTCGGCCGGTCAACCCCCTAGCCATGCACGCAGTGAAGTACAACTAGGAGGCCATATGTACAACCAACGATGACAAAGCGCTGACGGGGCAAGCAACTGGGCGGATGACGTCACCAATCCGGGGCAACAAACACACCCCGGCCAGGTGGAGGCGATCGAGGCCATCTAGAGGCAGAGGCGGTGGAACAGAGGGCAGCCGAGCCCCCGGGCTAGTTTGGCCGAAGGACCCGGTTCGGCGGAACTGCCCACCGCCTCACAACCGCCTCCAGGGGCTCATCCTGGCCACCCAGAGCAAAGGCGGTGCATCTGACGGTTCGGCCGAACCAGGGAGTTCGGCCGAACCAGTCAGTTTGCCCGAAGTCCCAGGGGGTACCCCCCTGGCCCCCCTTGGCCGCTACTCCATCCAACCGACCTTCTCAAGCTATTTAAGCAGTGGCATACCCCTGGTTCACACACACACACACCAAGCCAAGGAGCTCATTTCCACTTTCATTCTAGTAGAGTTAGGATAGTTTAGTTGGGAGTTAGAGTTGAGTCGAGCTATGCCTCGGAGGTTCCGGAGTCGTCTTCAGAAGCTCTGGTATTAGCTCTTGTATCTTTTACCTTTTCCTTTAGTAAGACATTGAGTTATCAATATAGTTATCTTTATCACTTTGCCTTTGTCATTTATATCTTGCTTCTACTTTATCCTAGTCGCAGCATATATCTTGTTTAGACTATAGTCAGTTATAGTTCTAGTGCTTGTAGTCTTGTTTAATTCTTTGTCTTGGCTGGTTCTTCGATCTTGCTTGATACTGGAGGTGAATTGTCACCCAGAGTATTGACAAGGTTGCTTGCTCTTGCTAGCAGAGTAAGTAGTCGTTGCCTAGTGTAGGAGTGCTTCCTAGACTAGTCGGTGGCCTTAGTTTATTCCCGTCGCAACGGAGGTGGTAGCCGGGAGGTGGTGACAGCCCTTTCGGTCTTCGTAGCCCATCACGTTAGTTCCGGTCCGTAGGATTCCCCAGTTGGGAAATAGTGGCACCCCTTCTCATCCCTTTCTGCGTGTCCACCGGTTCCCTTGTCCCGATGCTAAGACATTAGAGTTATCCCAGATCTCCTAGTGCTGGCTCTATAGCCGCTGTATCTCTAAGCTAGAGTGACATAGGTAGATAAAGTATCCAGGAGTCCTCTATCTCTTCTCGTTGTCCTCCCAGCTATCTATCTCTTCTCTCCCTTACCTGAGTATCCCTTGAGCTGTGTGTCCGGTATATCCACTCCTATCCAATACCGTTATCCCCTGTCTTGTCTAGTCGTGTACCCTTCTCTGATAGTCTCGAATATCTGTTCACTAGTAATCTTGCCAAAGCTTCCCTGCGGAAATATAAATTACGATACCTCGGGATACTCCCAGGTGAAGTGCTACAGCGGTGATTCTGTGCGCTTGCAGAATATTTCTATATTTTACTAAGCCATAAGGAAACCACTGAAACACTCCTTACCCCAGTACCAGGATTCTCAATTCTGATATTGGATCGTAAGAAGTGCCAACAAGCATTTCTGGCGCCGTTGCCGGGGAAGTCTTTGGCTAGATTATTTTTGAACTTTTATCTTGAGCTATCTTAGTTGAGTACCGCTACTCAAGCGGGTTTATCCTTGCTCTGTCCGTTGGTCCTTGTGGAGCAGAGCAGTGCATGACTGGTTTCCAACTACCGTCAAACTTCCAAGAAAATCCGGAGTCACTTGTGAGGACAGTACGACCCCGTGTTGTACCTCCTCAGAAGCAACTCCTTCCGACGAACCCAGTCCTTCCCATCGTTGACCAGGCTACATCGAGGATGGCAACCAAGACGATCCGTGAGTTCTCCGCTCCATCGAGCGAGAACGTACGTGTCGGACCAGCTCCGCCAGTCGGAGATGGTAGCTTCGAGCTGAAGCCAGCCCTCATCAACATGGTACAGGCTAGCCCGTTCTGCGGCAAGCCACACGAAGATGCCAATGCTCATCTCCAGCATTTCCTGGAGATTTGCAACAGCTTCACCATCCGTGGAGTAAGTATCGATGCCATTCGCCTTCGTTTATTTCCATTCTCATTATTAGGCAAGGCGAAACAATGGTTTTATGCTAACTGCGAAGCTGGCAATAGAAACCTGGGACAAATGCACTAGTGCTTTCTTGCTAAAATTCTTTCCGGTTGGGAAAACCAACGCCCTCCGGAACAAAATAGCTAGTTTCCAGCAGTTAAAAGATGAAACAGTCCCGGAGGCGTGGGATCGCCTCCAGGACTATATTTCTGCTTGTCCTCACCATGGTATGCAGAGTTGGTTCATAATCCAAACTTTCTATCACGAGCTGAGAAATTCTGCCCGTGAGTACCTGGATGCTGCTGCTGGAGGCTCGTTCTTCTCTCTTGAGGAGAGTCGTGCGAAGGCCCTCATAGAGAAGATGGTCGAGAACCAAGGTTGGTCCGACGACCGGACTCAACCAAAGACCCGAGGAGTTCACCAAGTTGAAGCTATGGACATGCTCGCTGCCAAGATGGACCTCCTGATGAAGAAACTGGAGGCCCCTGCTCAAGAAACGGTGCAAGCCATGGACTCTCGCATGACCTGCGAAGTCTGTGGCAACACTGGCCATTCGGGGAATGACTGCCCCGAAACGCGAGAAGATGCCCACTACGTCAACAACTCCAACAACAACGGGTACCGACCGAACAACTCCGGCAACCAAGGCTGGAATCCGCGCCCAAACCTCCCTTTTGAGAGGCCTCAACAAGGTAACAATTTCAATTCCAGCAATTTCAATAATCAGCCGTCTCTTAGAGATCTTGTGTTTGGCCAGATGAAAATAACTGAAAACATCAATAAAAAGCTTGCTGCTAATGATAAAACTCTGGAAAGCATAGACTCTAGGATGGAATCATTTTCTTCTGCTATGAAAAGTCAACTGAGCTTTAATAAAATGATAGAAACTCAAGTCGCTCAGTTAGCTGCTGCTGTTCCTGTCACTGAATCGGGGAAGATTCCGGGGCAACCCGAGCCTTCCATCGAGACAGTGAACTCCATCACTACCAGGCAGGGTAAGATGTCTCGTAGTGTATTCCGCACTAACCACGCAGGGAAGGTCGCACGCATCCAAGTACTGACACCAAAATGGACCTACCTGCCGAGAGCTGCAAAAAGCGCGATCATCAAGACCTCTCCGGATAGGAAGGAAGATCCTGGAGTGCCCATCATTCAGTGCACGATCTGGAATCGTCGCATTGATGATGCACTCTGCGATCTAGGGGCAAGCGTCAACATCATGTCTAAGGTATTATTTAAGAAATTACGCTACCCTACTTTGTCACCTACTACTGCCCAGGTACAGCTTGCGGACTCAACCATCCGCTACCCCTAGGGGGTGATCGAGAATGGACCGGTCCGGATCTGGGGACGATATGTCCCTGTGGACTTTGTTGTCCTCAACACGGGGAACGAGCATTCGTTTCCCCTTGTGTTGGGCCGACCATTCTTGAACACCACCCGTGCTAGGATCGATATGGATGCGAGAGAGGTCTCGTTCCGTATCGACGGAAGGTTGACTTACTTCAAGTTTCAACCCCGGGAAGAGAAGAAGACAGAGCCACTCACACCGGAGCAGAGGAGCGCCGAGTGTTTCCTTAAGGCTCTCATTAATGGAGAGCTAGAAATACTCGGTGGTGAGCAGCTCAAATGGAATGAGCCGACAAAACCGACAAGTGCAGAAGAAATGGATTTCCTCGTAAAGAAATACGAGGAAGAACAAGCCCTCTGGAATTCTCCAGAGACACCGATCCCACCGCCACCGACACCGAAGAAGAAGAACAAGAAAATGTGGCGAAAGAAGGTTGCATCGTCCGAGTCATCCACTCCGGGACCGGACGATGACAAGAACAACTGAAGACAGGAGAAGTCCCGCTCGCGGACTTAAAAGCTGAGCTCTCGCCGCGAGGAAAACCGGTATGTATCCCATATTTCCCTTCCAAATTTTAATTCTCAATTGCATTTGCATGTTTCCCTTTTCAAAATAATGAACCACTTGGGTAATTAATTTGAGAGAGAGTAGAAAATTCTGCAAGCTTGGTTTAAATAATTGGACACATGCTGAAAATTTTAACTAGGGTGGATGTAATTGGTAATTCTTATCATTTTCATCCCTTCTAGAACATCTCCAATTATTTACCATCACCACCAACCAGCAACAAACATGTCTACCCCACTAAAAATGGCTGCACACTCACCATTTGTCACAAACATGGCAGCATGGGGATGACTCCACTAATTTCCACTTTGGTCATGTCACATTTCCATCTCACCTACCACTAAAATCCACTAAAAATGTCCTTGGAAATTGTTGGCCGCACAAACTTGGAGTGGAAACAAAGGCATGTGAGTGCTGCACTCACATGGGAGTGCCCTGGCCACCAGGCCTGGTTCGGGCGAACCAGAGACTTCGGGCGAACTGGCCAAGGCCCTCCCCTCGGCCTATAAATTGCTGGCCAAGCTTCCTTGCTTCCTTGCACCATTCACACACTCATACATTCTGAAAATTCTGCTAGGAAGCTCTCTCTCTCCCTCTCAAGTTCTTTGCTCTAGTGCTTGCTCAAGTTCTCATCATGTTCTTGCTCAAGTTTTGGTTCACTTACATCACTAGAAAATCCCAAAAATATTTTGCTCTTGTTGTGATCTTGTGCTGAATTTCGGACGATTTTGTGGTGGTCACCGACACCCACAAGAATGACTAACCCTTTGTGGTGGTTTTCATCCCCGCAAGAACGACTGACTATCTCGAACGATTGACTTGATTCTCTTGTGCTAACCATATATATATTCAGTCCTTCGGGTAGTTGTTGTTGCGCTAACTTTTTGCAGGAATCATGTCGAAGTTCTTCACTTCGCTCCGTCGTTCCGCCCGGCTAGGCCGACGATCGGACGATGCTGGGAGTTCCCCAGCTCCGTCTCGAGGCTCGAGCCGGATGGACACGGACGAGCACGAAGCAGCCGGCTCGGGATGGGGCCAAGCCACACCCCCAGCCAGGCAGCTCCTGAGCGAGAGTAACATCAACCTCAGAACAGAAAGGGAGCGGAACACCTTCAACGAGCTTCGGCTGAAGGAGTTCGAGCACACCTGTGTGTTTGAGCAAGATTTGCTCAGGGACACGGGGATGGACGTAGAGTTTACAAAAATCTTCCAGGCCATTGGCTGGGAGAATTTCTGGCACATCAACGAAGAAGGTTCGTACCTGCTCACCCTTGAATTCCTTTCGACTCTGGTTTCTGAAACTGGGGGATTCGTTTTCAGTTCTTCAACCAAGAGTTCTTCTGCTCTTGGAGGAATTTTAGTTCGGGTCACGGATTTTCAAGTCGTTGTTCATTAGACCCGAACAAATCGCTTAAAAGATTTGACCGGGTGGCATTTTGGAAAAAGATTTCAGGGGATACCAATTGTCATGCGCCACGCACGAACAACATTCATAACCCCACTTTGCGTTTCATGCATCGTTGGGTGTCTATGACGGTATTCCCCCGGGCAGATTTGCGCCCTGTCAACACCATCGAGTTGCGGGTTCTTTTTGCCATGGTCAAGCAAATTCCCTATTCACCTGTAAAAGACATGGTTGGTCACTGGCTGTCTCATATTTCTCGTGTGGGTAGCATGGCGATGACTTCTCTAGTCACTCGCCTCACTAACCACCTGCGCGACTTTCAAGTCGCCCGGCTCACGTACATTGAGACAGCGCGTTCCGTCGTGGATGCCGAGCACTTCGTGCAAACCCACATGATACGGCGGACGCCTGACGCAACGCTGGCAATGATTTACTGTGGCTATACAACTGAAGTGCCTTTGCCTTGTGCAGCACTAAGGTTGTATACCACGCTGAAACTAACTCTTCAGTTGAGGACCGAGTCGGACGACTCTCCACCTTGGAGAGAGCCCGCTCGGCACAGCGTTGCAGGTGACGGACCCGTCACGAGGGGACGAGCCAGGCGTGATGCTGGGCTCGCCACCTCACAGGAGCCGGAAGATGCACCACAAATGCCGCATCGACACACTTCCGCTTTTGAGGCCACCTACGACATGTACACCGACGCTGGGGCGTCCGGAGCAGGAGGCTCCGGGCAACACCAGGAGCCGAACTACTTCACCTCAGGACGCTGGGACTACGGCCAGGACACGGACTCTGAGTGGTCCGGGAGTCGGTATGGAGGGGGATACGACAGTGCCTCCCAGCCATACTACCCCGGATACTCACAGTCCGCACGCTTCGACTACGGCCGGGAGTTGTCTTACATCTCCGACCGAGTTGAGCTCATCGACGACCGTACCCGAGAGATTCAAGACACACTAGCTCGCCATTCTGAGTACTATCAAGAGAATAGCGGGATGGTGTCGTCTATCCAGCACGACGTCTACGAACAAGCGGAACAGCTGAGCTAGTACCTCTCAAGGCTCAACCCCTACCAGTAAAAGTCCAAGCTTGGGGGAGGACCCCCACCAGGTATGTCCCGATTTATCCAGCACTTTGATCATTTAATTTCGCTTTCATTTCCCTTCATGATAGGTTGCATTCAAAAAAATGAAAATACCAAAAATATTTCCCTTAAACAAAATTTCCCTTGAATTAAATAACTCCCAACTATGCATGGAATGAATCATATGCCTCTCACCTTGGAAATGATGAATAGTTGCTCTGTCACTAATTTTGCAAGTACCTTGTTTCAACTAGTTGCTAGATTGTGCTTGAGTTATATGGCATGAGTAAAAATGATCCTGAAAACCTTGTGGGAGCACATGCTTTATTCCAAGTCTAAGTTGTTGTGGGGATTGATATAGTGAGAATTTGGTTAAGTTCTACTCTGCTCTTAGTACGGGGAAAATCTCGGAGATTTATACTTTCAAAATAAAACAAGTTCCTCATTGGTCAAAATACCTACCAGAGCCATATGATAAGCTTAGTTGAAAATTTCTACTCATATGCTGCTTGTTATCTTAGTGAGCCTTGTCAAATTGTTGTGACCTTTGAGTGAAGCTTTCATATTCTTAAAGATCGAGACCCACGTACACACACCACCTCTCACTTGCAATTCCTACACTGGGAGTTAGCAACCATTTTCCATTATCCATCCACAAAAATAAATGCTCCATGTTCTATGATTTCCCTCTACAAATATTTTTGATAGAGACATGGGCTATACAAAAAGAAAAGCATGCCAAAGAAGCATGGCAAAAATAAGAGAAAAAAGAAAAGCATGCCAAAGGGCATGGCAAAAAGAAAGAGAAAAAAAAAAGTATGCCAAGTGGCATGGCAAAAATATGAGAGTAAAAGATAGCCCATGTTCTCGAAAATAAATCAAGGAGAGGGAAATTCATTCAGGGAATTCCACTATCCCATTCCATTCCACCATATGCCACTCCACTCATACCCACACACTTGCATGTCTCGATCTTAAGATATGATTTGTCTCCTCAGAGATCCGGTCTTTGACTTAGCAAAATATAAGATGCATGCATGCTTTCATCCTTTGTCCCTGAGCCACACAAAAAGCCATATTAGATGTTAGGATGAAAAAGAAGGCACAAGCCTTTGGTGAGGATTCAAATACACTTGAGTGATTGAGTGTGCCAATGAGGAACAATTTGTAGTTTTCAAAAACTTATGAAAAACTCCGAGATGGGATCCTGAAAAGAGTAGAGTGGAATAAAACTGAGTTTAAACTGTTCACCCTTTCAACCGCCCAAGATAAGGAGATTGCTATAAGCCCCATAGGTAAAAAGGTGATTTAAAACTTTGGCTATGATTCAAGTATTTTTTGAGCACTAGTTGTTTATAAAGTTACCTGCAAAAGAAATGACATTGTAGCAACTCCTGATCCACCGAGCCTAAGTTTATATCTTTGCTCGAGGACGAGCAAAGAGCTAAGCTTGGGGGAGCTTGTTGGCGGTCGTTACAGCCCAAATCCGACCACCAATACTCGGGAATAAATGAGGTTATATGCAACATTCCATGTACTTAGGTTTTATTTCTAATAAAGTTCTACGAGTTTTGGTGAGTGACACTTGTGCAGGTACAACTACAACAAATACGTGCTATTGGGGCCGAAAATGACCGAATCGGCCGAACGACACGTTCGGCCGGTCAACCCCCTAGCCATGCACGCAGTGAAGTACAACTAGGAGGCCACATGTACAACCAACGATGACAAAGCGCTGACGGGGCAAGCAACTGGGCGGATGACGTCACCAATCCGGGGCAACAAACACACCCCGGCCAGGTGGAGGCGATCGAGGCCATCTAGAGGCAGAGGCGGTGGAACAGAGGGCAGCCGAGCCCCCGGGCTAGTTTGGCCGAAGGACCCGGTTCGGCGGAACTGCCCACCGCCTCACAACCGCCTCCAGGGGCTCATCCTGGCCACCCAGAGCAAAGGCGGTGCATCTGACGGTTCGGCCGAACCAGGGAGTTCGGCCGAACCAGTCAGTTTGCCCGAAGTCCCAGGGGGTACCCCCCTGGCCCCCCTTGGCCGCTACTCCATCCAACCGACCTTCTCAAGCTATTTAAGCAGTGGCATACCCCTGGTTCACACACACACCAAGCCAAGGAGCTCATTTCCACTTTCATTCTAGTAGAGTTAGGATAGTTTAGTTGGGAGTTAGAGTTGAGTCGAGCTGTGCCTCGGAGGTTCCGGAGTCGTCTTCAGAAGCTCTGGTATTAGCTCTTGTATCTTTTACCTTTTCCTTTAGTAAGACATTGAGTTATCAATATAGTTATCTTTATCACTTTGCCTTTGTCATTTATATCTTGCTTCTACTTTATCCTAGTCGCAGCATATATCTTGTTTAGACTATAGTCAGTTATAGTTCTAGTGCTTGTAGTCTTGTTTAATTCTTTGTCTTGGCTGGTTCTTCGATCTTGCTTGATACTGGAGGTGAATTGTCACCCAGAGTATTGACAAGGTTGCTTGCTCTTGCTAGCAGAGTAAGTAGTCGTTGCCTAGTGTAGGAGTGCTTCCTAGACTAGTCGGTGGCCTTAGTTTATTCCCGTCGCAACGGAGGTGGTAGCCGGGAGGTGGTGACAGCCCTTTCGGTCTTCGTAGCCCATCACGTTAGTTCCGGTCCGTAGGATTCCCCAGTTGGGAAATAGTGGCACCCCTTCTCATCCCTTTCTGCGTGTCCACCGGTTCCCTTGTCCCGATGCTAAGACATTAGAGTTATCCCAGATCTCCTAGTGCTGGCTCTATAGCCGCTGTATCTCTAAGCTAGAGTGACATAGGTAGATAAAGTATCTAGGAGTCCTCTATCTCTTCTCGTTGTCCTCCCAGCTATCTATCTCTTCTCTCCCTTACCTGAGTATCCCTTGAGCTGTGTGTCCGGTATATCCACTCCTATCCAATACCGTTATCCCCTGTCTTGTCTAGTCGTGTACCCTTCTCTGATAGTCTCGAATATCTGTTCACTAGTAATCTTGCCAAAGCTTCCCTGCGGAAATATAAATTACGATACCTCGGGATACTCCCAGGTGAAGTGCTACAGCGGTGATTCTGTGCGCTTGCATTATATTTCTATATTTTACTAAGCCATAAGGAAAACCACTGAAACACTCCTTACCCCAGTACCAGGATTCTCAATTCTGATATTGGATCGTAAGAAGTGCCAACAAGCATTTCTGGCGCCGTTGCCGGGGAAGTCTTTGGCTAGATTATTTTTGAACTTTTATCTTGAGCTATCTTAGTTGAGTACCGCTACTCAAGCGGGTTTATCCTTGCTCTGTCCGTTGGTCCTTGTGGAGCAGAGCAGTGCATGACTGGTTTCCAACTACCGTCAAACTTCCAAGAAAATCCGGAGTCACTTGTGAGGACAGTACGACCCCGTGTTGTACCTCCTCAGAAGCAACTCCTTCCGACGAACCTAGTCCTTCCCAGCGTTGACCAGGCTACATCGAGGATGGCAACCAAGACGATCTGTGAGTTCTCCGCTCCATCGAGCGAGAACGTACGTGTCGGACCAGCTCCGCCAGTCGGAGATGGTAGCTTCGAGCTGAAGCCAACCCTCATCAACATGGTACAGGCTAGCCCGTTCTGCGGCAAGCCACACGAAGATGCCAATGCTCATCTCCAGCATTTCCTGGAGATTTGCAACAGCTTCACCATCCGCGGAGTAAGTATCGATGCCATTCACCTTCGTTTATTTCCATTCTCATTATTAGGCAAGGCGAAACAATGGTTTTATGCTAACCGCGAAGCTGGCAATAGAAACCTGGGACAAATGCACTAGTGCTTTCTTGCTAAAATTCTTTCCGGTTGGGAAAACCAACGCCCTCCGGAACAAAATAGCTAGTTTCCAGCAGTTAAAAGATGAAACAGTCCCGGAGGCATGGGATCGCCTTCAGGACTATATTTCTGCTTGTCCTCACCATGGTATGCAGAGTTGGTTCATAATCCAAACTTTCTATCACGGGCTGAGAAAATCTGCCCGTGAGTACCTGGATGCTGCTGCTGGAGGCTCGTTCTTCTCTCTTGAGGAGAGTCGTGCGAAGGCCCTCATAGAGAAGATGGTCGAGAACCAAGGTTGGTCCGACGACCGGACTCAACCAAAGACCCGAGGAGTTCACCAAGTTGAAGCTATGGACATGCTCGCTGCCAAGATGGACCTCCTAATGAAGAAACTGGAGGCCCCTGCTCAAGAAACGGTGCAAGCCATGGACGCTCGCATGACCTGCGAAGTCTGTGGCAACACTGGCCATTCGGGGAATGACTGCCCCGAAACGCGAGAAGATGCCCACTACGTCAACAACTCCAACAACAACGGGTACCGACCGAACAACTCCGGCAACCAAGGCTGGAATCCGCGCCCAAACCTCCCTTTTGAGAGGCCTCAACAAGGTAACAATTTCAATTCCAGCAATTTCAATAATCAGCCGTCTCTTAGAGATCTTGTGTTTGGCCAGGTGAAAATAACTGAAAACATCAATAAAAAGCTTGCTGCTAATGATAAAACTCTGGAAAGCATAGACTCTAGGATGGAATCATTTTCTTCTGCTATGAAAAGTCAACTGAGCTTTAATAAAATGATAGAAACTCAAGTCGCTCAGTTAGCTGCTGCTGTTCCTGTCACTGAATCGGGGAAGATTCCGGGGCAACCCGAGCCTTCCATCGAGACAGTTAGTTCCGGTCCGTAGGATTCCCCAGTTGGGAAATAGTGGCACCCCTTCTCATCCCTTTCTGCGTGTCCACCGGTTCCCTTGTCCCGATGCTAAGACATTAGAGTTATCCCAGATCTCCTAGTGCTGGCTCTATAGCCGCTGTATCTCTAAGCTAGAGTGACATAGGTAGATAAAGTATCCAGGAGTCCTCTATCTCTTCTCGTTGTCCTCCCAGCTATCTATCTCTTCTCTCCCTTACCTAAGTATCGCTTGAGCTGTGTGTCCGGTATATCCACTCCTATCCAATACCGTTATCCCCTGTCTTGTCTAGTCGTGTACGCTTCTCTGATAGTCTCGAATATCTGTTCACTAGTAATCTTGCCAAAGCTTCTCTGCGGAAATATAAATTACGATACCTCGGGATACTCCCAGGTGAAGTGCTACAGCGGTGATTCTGTGCGCTTGCAGAATATTTCTATATTTTACTAAGCCATAAGGAAAACCACTGAAACACTCCTTACCCCGATACCAGGATTCTCAATTCTGATATTGGATCGTAAGAAGTGCCAACAGCTAACTCGGCTTGATAATTCCCATCACGTCTATTTTGTGGAAAACGAGGAACATTATACGTCGCACTTTGAGAAGTACTCGGAATCGGCCCGTGAGACGCGCCAGATCCGTGGGGTATACTTCCCACAACCGTAGTGTGTGGAATGGTGTAAACAGGACCAGAAGCAACCGTATTAGATAAAACCATCGCACCCGATGCCCCTGCATCCATGGAACCGGTCTGACCGCCAGAGGGGGCCAAACCGGTCTGACCGGTTCGTGGACTGAACCAGGGTGAAGTGATTGTCCCGCATAGAAATTCATCGGCATGCCCAAATTAGGATCTAAAACATGTTCTGGCACGCCTGATGAGCTGGGAGTTGGGTTAGGTAATTCATTAGATTCTACGTTATTTTTACCATTATCAGAATTACCCGACATATTAGCAATCAACTCACTAGTAACAGTTTGTGCAGCAAGCAATTTATCATCCATCATGCGAGTAATTTGCTGCATCAAATCAGAGGATTCGCCAGTTACCTTCGGAAGTTCTTCAACTTGGTCGTTTACCGGCTTGAAAGCCGGCATGACGAATTCCTCCACTCTCTTGACAAGACCACCGCGATCTTTCTTGAAGCCCTTCAAGAATTGCGCCCTGAAGTGCTCCTCAGCAATCAAGTACCGCTTCCGCTCCTCGTCCGTGAGCTCTTCCATCGTCGCGGTGATGATGTTGTCTTTGTCAAGGTCGCACGTTGATCCAGACATTATTGGAGTAGATTAAATCGGTCTTGAAACCAGATTAATCTCCCCAGCGGAGTCGCCAAAAAGTATGTTGACACGAAAATGCGCCAACAAACTTGAGAGATCGATCGAACGCGCAGCACGGCCGTCACAACGGCCAACTCCTGAGCTCCTCAGGCAAACCGGTCAGACCGGTTACTGAAACCGGTCAGACCGCTTTCAGGCAGGAACTCGTGAAGACCTAGAAACTCGAGCTCGGGAGGGACCCCGTCGGAGCTCAAGCAAGCTAGGGTTGCTCTAGGGTCGGCAGGCCACCTAGAACGCCCTTGAACGCCGTAGAGACGAGCAAAGAACAGAATATGGGGGTTGGAAAAGATTAGGGTTTGAGAGATAAAAAAGTAAAGGATAAATGTGTTTGATTCGATTGGAATACCTCAATCGGCCTTCTAGCCTTTATATTTATAGGCCGGGGAAGTCTTACCCCTTTCGAATAGGTTACAATATGGGATTAAACTCAGAATCCTAATCCTACTCGAATTACAGAACCAAACCGGTCAGACCAGTTTGATCGGGCCAAAGCCAATTTTGACTGTCAACAAGATGCATATGTAATTCCTTTGCCTTGTGTTTAGTTAGACACGCAAGTCATATCATATGTTCAACTAATAAAGAGGGATAGATTATATCTCTGTTGTTCAAGTGCAGCGTAATTGAGTGGAGTACTAGATTTTTATATCTGTAGAAAGAATTGTTCTTACCACGGAAAGAAGTGATTGAATTGGCACAACCTTGGAATCCTCTCTTATATACAATTAGTCGATCAATTGGCTATTTATATACCTCTCCCTTCCTAAATATATGACATTTAGAACAAGTAAATTATTAATTTTTTTAACTAAATAGCTTATCTTAAATGACATATATTTTAGAACAGGTAGTAGTTATGTAAATATGTGAGCTGTTGTGGGTTTCGGAACTCCCGGTTTTGTTATAATAATGATCCAGACTTTTTCGAAAGGAGTTAGAAGCACCGCTAATTCATTCAAGTAGGAAGAAGAATATCTAAATTATAAAAGATGATATATTTCGTTCATGTAGAAGAAGACTATCTAAATTATAAAAGATGGATATATTATATAAATTTAAGATAAAGGAGGTAGAACAAGAAGCTCTAATGGTCCACCTGTAATACCAAAGTGAGGAACTAATCTTTATGCGTTTTGGCTCGATTTGCGCCCGTCTAAGGGCTTGTTTGGTTAAGCTTCACCTGATTTTGATTCTTTATGGGAGCTGATTCTCTGAGAGAAGTGATTCTCTTTGATTCTCTATCATAAACTCTCGAAATAAGAATGGAAAATCACTTCACGGAATCAGAAAAAACTACTTTTGGTCAGCTCCCAGCCCTTTAGTTCATTTTAGAGAATCATTTCACAGAATCAGTAGAGAATCACTTCTCTCTGGAAAACTGTTTGTTAGAGCTCCTCCTAAATTCACCATAGAATCAGCTCTGGGAGCTCTGCCAAACAGTGTGTGAGCAGTTTTAGTACACGAGAGAAAGACACCAGGTCAGACACGTACTATTTTTCACTTCACCTTGAGTTCAAACACGCCCGAAGGCGCAACAGACGTGACCAAAACCATGTATGTCTTCTTTTTTTCACACATCCATGATCGACGTGATGTCCGCTGAGACATAGTGCGGATGTCTTGCTGCTTGGAATAATTTTTGGAGCCGGTCATTGATCTCGCTCTGTCCTATACCCTCCTGCAGCAACGGGGTTCGGCAAGGTGGCGTCATGCAGGGTTGACACGGTGTCATAGCTGGCAGAGCGGTTGGGGTCGTCCCTGTGACTCGGCGCTATAGAGGTTGGTGTTCATGTAGATAGGGCAATGTAGGAGGTGGCCACGGGAATAACGGCATGGATGGACCCTAGATGGGCGAGCACCATAAACTGATATCACGGGATACGCAGCATATGTGTGTTCAAGAGCAAGAACTTCATGGGCGAGGAGGCATAGCAGCGGGTGCTCGCCAGCAGCGAGACCATATGTTGGCACATTGCCAATCCCGCACGGCGTGATTCTCTACCAACCGCTCATGTTGGCTTGGCCGATCGCAGCACAACAGCCGCTGGCTGAGTTGGCCCATAATTTTTTAGCTATAAGCATACGAAGGATCTGTATTTCTCTCGTTACAATGCACATGCATATTTGCTATATTGAAAAATATTACATAAGCTCAATACTGTATCCTAATGTTCGCTGATAAATACTTAAAATTTTTTATGTTATTGTACATTTCTTACAATTTTTTTAAATCATTGCTGTATTTACTAAAACATGTATGATTTATTTGAAGCTAACTCTGAGTATGTAATTTTATTTTCCCTATTAGCTATTAATCCATTGCTATGTTTACGATATTTGAATAGAAAAATCATTTCAGTTTTAACCTTGATCGAATTAGTACAAGTATGGTGATCATACAATGCATGATCTCGCATATTGGTGACATCTAAACCAGTCATAAATAACGTTTGGTATGAAAATCATGTGAACGATGGAAAGTTCGGCCTTCATGATATTAGATGTGCCATGAAAGTGTAATTAGGTCTATTTATATGGAATTTATGAAAAACATAATTTGATATTTAGTGGCACCGCTACCGTTCAATTAATAGCTTACACTATATATAAATTAATAGAGTCATAGCATATGCAGGAGAATCAACCACGATTTTGTAGCCCATCATCCGTGTCTTTGCGAAAAAACAAAAGTACTAACTTTCATGAACTTCGGTGCGATCCTACACCCATCAAAATTGAATTTTTCGTTGCTTCATGTATCATACCCGTTGCTACGGGCACTTACCTAGTAGTGTATTAATTGTGGATGAAACTCCCATCGAGAATGGCCTAATGCTAACCATTGAAGACCCATGAAAATATACGTGGCAGGCAGCTGAAGTCAGCTGCCTTGTGTAGGAGGACATGTTAATGAAGGTCCAATTAGTTTTTTAATCCCTTCTCTTAATATGTCTGAAAAAGACCAAAGCTTAGCAATATTATAGGATGGAGGGAGTATTTTTTTCTTTTAAGAAAAAGAAAAATTCCTAGAAAGATCCCGGATAATTGACACTCTCAAATAGTTTCAAAAGCTAGGTACGTTTAGATAATGACAGTTTTCCTCCCTTTGATGCTACGCAGTTTAGCTGCATCCACACCGCTGTTTACAACAATAATGCAGGGTGTTTGTCAGAAAATGTTGCCTAACATAAATCAATAACGAGAATCTGCAAAAGATAATCGACACCATTAACAACGCATTAGATGCATAATAAATGACGTCAGAGGTAACACCTTTGCATTAAGCAATAATTGATTTAGATTCCGCATGCATTTCGCTATCCCAACACCATATCCACCCCATTATACGAAATTCCAAACTGATCAACATCACATATAAAAACAATCCCCCTATATGCATCTTGGCCTCAGCAAACTACAGCTGTTGTTCTCCCAAGCCATTCAGCGGATCAAGCAATAGCAAATTAAAATCCACTCGCCACAGCAACATGAGCAACATCAGTGGTGGTGCCTTGGTGTACGCGATGGCTGTCTTCTGCGTTTTGCTTTTCGCATGTGCAACATCGCCTGCACTGGGTATGTGTACACCATGCATAATAATCTTTCTTCTTGTCAACCGGCCCCGTCGGCTTATTATATATACTTCTTGTTTTATCTACTGTCAAAGAAAATTGCAACAGGTTATCGTCAACTAAAGGAGGTCACAAGTACGCGTTACACACACAAGTTCAGATGCTAATGTGGTCAGCTCCACGTCAGTAGATGGAGTGGATATCAGCCTGCAATTCTGCACCAAGAATTTGTGTGCTCTCCAAACTTGTTACTTCTACTAACTTCAAACACCAAGTATGTGACACATGGGCTGAATGCAAGGCCGTGTGCCCCCATTGCAAACCGAGGTGCCAGCCCGCCTTGAGTATAAAGTCCCTCCATTCGTCGGGAATAAAAAGACTTTTGAGGCTTGGCGTGCAGCAGCCCGTGCCAGAATAAAAAAGACTTTTCCGACTCATCAATGTAATTGCATGAATGTCCATATTTGATTCTTCTTAACTGCATTCAAGTTTTGCTTAGAATCGGAGGTACAAGCATGAAAGTAATCTATATTAGGGATGAAAACGGTCGGAAACGATCGAAAATATTCAGTATCATTTCCTAACCATATTTTTTTCCTCGGAAACGATATGTTCGAAAACGAAAACGATAACGGAAAAGTCGATACATCGAAAACGAACGAAACATATTAATATCGGTCGATATCGGTAAATCAAATCGAAACCGTACATGAATACACAAAGCAAAGGGTGGGAAAAATTTCAACAAGTAAGCAACAATACTAGTGCCATTCGAGTAGACCAATACCACTTACTAGTTCACATACTGAACCATACGTGAGGTGTAGTTGCATCTCACAAGTTCACAAGTACTTAAACTGAACTGTCGTGTGCAGCAATAAGTTCACGGCAACCAAACTAATTAACTAACATTACAGCAGTTCACATGGACACTAGGTAGTAAGATAAAAAAGCACAGCTTGCAGCCACTGATTCACTTGGTAGCCAGCAGCCTCTTGATTTCTTCTCAGACCTGCATGCTCTCAACTGCAAGCAACTCGCCATCCCTCTGAACAGCAATGCTTGCCTCTGCATGTTCCTCCTAAACAAATTCAGTTCCATTATTAGTTGCAATTCAGATCAATACCAAAGTAAAATAATTGATATTCACAATTGTATACCTGAAGTGCCATATTTTTCAGCATAGTCTCAAGAACCTCCAGATCACCAAAAATGGATGCAATCTTAGCATCTAAACAGGAACATAGATATATACATGTTAGGAAAAAGAAACAATATATTGAAAAACTAAAAACTACTATCTATCTGAACTCTTACCCCTCCTTTGAGCAGATATCCAATCCTTGGTACAAATTAAGGCTTGAACCATCTCAGGATCCAGGCGGCTACGGTAAGGATCAAGCACACGACCACCAGCACTAAATGCTGCTTCAGAAGCCACTGTTGAGACTTGTATAGCCAACACATCTCGAGCAAGTTGAGAAAGAATGGGATAATCATCTTGCTGATTTTTCCACCAAGCTAGAATATCAAACTTGTTCTGATTAGCTCTAGAAACCTTAACAGGTGCTGCAGCCATGTACCTGTCCAACTCACTTAATGTCGCTTGATCAGTGGGACTTGAATCATACAAGTAGCTATCAAGATCATCATCATAAGTATCCATAAACGGATCAGCACTATCACTAGCTACATCACTCTTTGGAGCAGGGGTGGCAGATGCATAGCATTGATACATTTGTTTCAGAACACTATCAAATTCAGGACTTGAGAATTCAGGACTTGATAGAACTAGCTTGATAGAACTCAGGACTTGAGAATTTCTTTGTGTAATATTCGACAATCGTTTTCTTGTACCTTGGATCTAGAAAACTAGCAACAGCTAGAGCAGTATTGGACCTCTCCCAATACTTCTGAAATTTCTCACTCATTGAGTCTGCCATCTTACTAATTGTGATGTCAGCACTAGCACGCCAGTCATCAATCAAAAGTTTAATATCACAAAAGCCTCTATAAAACAGGTTGGCTGTTGGATATAGAGTACCAGACAACAACACAGTAAGATCAAAGAACTTCTTCAAGCATTGACACAGTAACACAACTTTGTTCCATTCTAAAGCGGGAGGGCAAATTTTCTCATACCTGCGGCGGTTCAATGATGTAAGCCTAAAAAAAGCAGGCTTATAGTAGATGGCATCCCTCAGCATTACATATGTAGAATTCCACCTTGTAACAACATCAAGTGAGAGACCTTTCTTTGTGTCCAGACCTGACTCAGTAGCACACTTTGTGAATTCTTCCTACTGTTGTGGAGAACCCTTTATAGCTGCTACAAACTTTCTGATGTTCTCAACCGTAGGTGCAATTACCTTCATACCATCTCTAGCGACCAGATTCAGTATGTGATTTGCACATCTCACATGAAAAAATAGACCATCACAAACCAAGGTACTGTACTTCTTCAGTTCAGAAATTATATCCTTAACAGCAACTTCATTTGCTGAAGCATTGTCTAGACTCAAAGAGAACATTTTCTTCTCAATGTACCACCTCAAGATTTGCTCACTAACAGCATCAGACAACTTAAGACCAGTGTGTCTACCTTCTACATGCATGAAACTTATGATTCTTTTCTGAATGTGCCAATCATCATCAATCCAATGCACAGTTAGAGACATGTAGGATTTATTCTGATTTGAAGTCCACATGTCCATGGTCGCACTAAACCGGCAATTAACAGTTTTAAAATACTCATACAACTTATTCTTTTGATCTAAATATAGTTCCATGATCTCTTTCCTAATAGTGACACGAGACTTCAATGGAAAACTAGGATGCAGAGATTTGATGAATTCAATGAAATATTCATGCTCCACAATGTTAAACGGGTATTCATGCATGACTATTGCTAGGTTCAACAGCTTCAGAGAAACCTCTTGATCATACCTGAATGGTTCAACAATAGTACTGCCATTCTCAGCATCCTTTCCCACCTTGAGTTGCTGTTGTCCTTTTACAATCCCATGCTTTGCTTTCAGATGGTACCAAAAGCCAGTAGTGCCAGAGATACCTTCACATCTAGCACTGTATCTGCAACCTAGGAAATCACAATCTGCCCACCATTGGTCAACCAACACACCATCCACATTTATTGTCGTCTTTCTCTTGGTGAAGTGCTTTCAGACACGTGATGTGTGACTCTTTGGCTTCTTAGGATTAGCCTGATCATCATTCATGGGGTCATCATCGTCCTCTACAATTTCTACAACTTCTGGGACATTGGCATTCCCGCTGCCATTACTTGGAACCTCTTCATTTGGATCTGAATTTTCTTCAGGTGGAGATGCACTAGAAGAATCACACACACCTACACCTCTGCTTGTAAGCCCTATCAAACACCAAACAGTTTAATTTTATCAGTGACTAAACAAAATAGTGAGATAGATAGATAGTGGTAAGCATCTATGTAAAAACTACAATATAAATATCCAAATCTCACATTTTGTAGCATGTAGTTCTACACTTATACAGCTGTTCTAACATAACACAGTTCAAGACCTATAGATCTGATACAGCTAAAAAGGATTTTAAGAATCAAGTGCAGTTCTAGGCTTCTAGCAGGCTACATGTGAAAGAACAAAAGTTGAACGGTAGTGGCACAATCAGTCAATCACCTTGGATAGGAGATGAGTGAACACGGGTCCTCTTAGTGCCCACGACAGCACTTCCTGAGCCTCCTAGCGCCAGCTGCAGCAGCTCACCGTGTCCAGTACCCAAGGAAGAGGTGGGAGCTGCTTCTTGGCCAGACGTCTTCTCCATCCTTGCCGGCGTCAGGGACATGGCGAGGTCAAGTGGTTGATGGACACCGCCTGACCTGCTGCTAGGTGGTTGGATGGCAACTCGGCGAGATTTGAGCGTGGGAGTCTGGAAGAGCGGCGACGGCTGCTGGCGGTGTGCGGTGTGCTGGCTGTGTTGGCCGCGAGGCGGCCGAGTCGGGGAATGGTGCTGGCCGCCAGGTTAACTTGCGGCTTATATACATAGGGTTATAGTATCGTTGGGCCATTTTGAGCCTTAGGGTCACACAGGTCATGGGCTTCGTTTGAGAGTTCGGAATTTCGACGGGAATTTTCAAGTGGATTCGGTATGCCGACCTATTCGGTGGTATAAAGCCAATACCATTTCCGTTACCGTTTCCGAGTGAAATTTTCCGTTTCTGTACCGTTTCCGAGTAATACTGTTTTCATTTCATCGGCACGGGAATTTTTCGGAAACGAAGCTCTGTCGATCGGGAATTTCCATAATCGTTTTCATCCCTAATCTATATATCCTATATAGATGCACCCGTTAAGAGTCATTAACTCTATTTCTCTCAATATTAAGCTATCCACGTTACCATCCACTAGGACCATCTATTTATGTCTTTCACCTATTTTCCATGACTAATAGTATTCATGCATGCAATTTATTAGTCTGTACGAATACAATGCTACATGTTAAAATCGTGGATGATCAATCATTTAAGAGCGTCCTCTCTCAACAAAATGAACATATTTTCATGTATAACATTGTTTGCAAAAGAATGTTGTCATGCAATCACTTTAGTAATTAGAGACATCCGTTGAAACCTAAATAGAGGTACCAAGAGGTACCAAATTTGTGGGCCTAGATACAAAAAATAGTGGGACCAACCATTGATTTACACTAGATACTTTAAAAATAGTGGGACCAAATTTACACTAGATACTTTAAAAATAGTGGGACCAACCATTAATTTACACTAGATACTTTTTGATACCGGTGGGTACCTTTGCAATCATTGTAAAACAACTCTTTGTCTTAATTTAGAGCTCGTCTCCACGATATTTTGATTCTGATGAAAAGTTAGCTAGTACATGCATGGCCTTACAACCAATAGCATACCTCCGCAATGACGTGGAAATTGTTTAAATAAAATTTGAAGGTAAAATTTGAAAGTAAAAACACTAAGGTGATTGTATGGTAATATAGAAATACAGCAACTTAATCATGCTCTGGTTCATTTACGTGGCCTCTGGACCTCTGCTCCGAAATAAAAAAACAGTTTTTATTGGGAGGCTGTATATATTTAGTGTTAGTGCCGTGGGCGTGTGTATGAGTAGATCTCATCATCGTAAGACCCTCGATATACCCAAGTCGCTGGATGGGATTGCAAAGTCCAAGATTTCAAAAATCAATGCAAAATCACACTATTACACTGCTACACAAACCATTTGCAGGTTGGAAACATACCTGTAGGAGCAGGCTGGACGCGCGCGCTCATTTTTTGCAGCTAGAAATAGCGCATTAGCAGGCGTAAACATCAAACCCGCAGCTACAAATTCATTTCTAGGGGTCAGCCAGATATGCTACTCTTTTGTAATAACCTGAAAAGAATTTCTAGGAGCGGCTAAATCATTTTTGAGACATGAGTGACGACATCACCCGCCCCTAGAAATCATTTCTAGGGTGGATAGCGTCATCACTCGTCCCTACAAATATTTCTCCATTTTTATTTTTATTTTTTCTTTTAAAATATAGACAATAACTATATATACTCATGAGTTTTTTTTCCAAGTGGTTAAAATATCGTAATTTTAATACATATATTCAAATTGTATTTGCATTCACACATATTACATTTATACTATATTGTACAACACTTTAATTGTGAGTATCTATACTTGTATGTATAATACAATATGATGCGAACCCGCTAGGGTTTATGTCCGATCTTTCGATGAGAGGCATGGGGGATAACTCGATTGGAGGAGACAATGTTGACTGCCCGACTACAGCCTTCCAAAGACTGCGCCTTAGCAACCGATACACCAACTCTTATGGATGTCGTGATCTTGTGGAAGCACATCACCCGGTCCTGTCCTGCAATCAATCGAAGAACTAGCAAGAACAAGTATCGAACAAGTACTGAAATTACTAGATGGGAATGAAGTGTTCAATCTCAAACTCAATCACAAACGAAGTGGGGTTCTGAAGACTCGAAGACGGGCGGCTGGACCAGCACGCGCGCTTACAAGCAAGTAGCAATGGCTAAACTTGGTCTAAACAAAACCCAAGTGTTCTTGGCGGCGGCTAAGGGGTATAAGACAAGGGAGGACGACAACAGGGGTGTTGGGGTCGTGCTCCAACCCTAGGACGCGTCCATAAAGGACTCTACATGATACACGACCCATTGGGCCAAAATAAGATGACGCAGCATCAGGGGCAGAAAAGATCTCGGTGCAAATAAATTATTCTGGCCGACTCCGAGGAGATATGGACGTTCGGTCTGATCCATTGGAAAGTAGACTTGATAAGCTTTCTGTGAAGTACTTGAACGCCCCAATCTGAGTCCGTATGTGACCGTGGCGTCCATCACAAGTTGAAGTTTTTCAACAGTCCGAATCCAGCCCTCGCGAATCTTTTTTGTTCTCGATCCTCTCCATGATTCCTAAGCAAAACAAGAGTACACAGGTCTCCACAGTCTAAATTTGATGAACATGAACTCAGGAATGAACTCACTGAATGATTAAGTTGTGTAGCACAAGCACGGGTAATAGGACCGGCAATGATAAGAGAAGATGGCGTGATTGTATCGTTGCCGGTGATGTCCTCATTATCCTCCCCTTCTTGCATTTGAGTCGTCCTCGACTCAAGCTCATCTTACTCTCCCAAATATGGCTTCAAATCTACAATGTTAAATGTGGGACTAACCCCAAAATCTGCAGGCAACTCGAGCTTATATGCATTATCATTAATCTTCTCTAATACTTTAAAGGGACCATCCGCTCGAGGCAACAACTTAGATTTTCGCAATTCAGGAAAACGATCCTTCCTCAAATGCAACCAAACTAAATCTCCAGGTTCAAATTTTGATTCCTTTCTTCCTTTATCACCAGCAAGCTTGTATTAAGCATTCATGTGCTCTATGTTTTCTCTAGTTGTTTCATGCATTTTCAACATCAATTTGGCACGTGTAGTAGCATCAAAATCTAATTTTTCAGATGATGGCAAAGGCATTAAATCAATAGGAGCACGAGGCAAGAAACCATACAAATTCTGAAATGTCTTTGTGGTAGAATGCATCGAACGATTATATGCAAACTCAATATGAGGCAAACAATCTTCCCACATCTTAATGTTTTTCTTTAAAATAGTCCATAACATAGTAGACAATGTTATATTCACAACCTCAGTTTGACCATCAGTTTGGGGATGACATGTAGTAGAAAACAAAAGCTTAGTCCCCAATTTAGCCCACAATGTCTTCCAAAAATAACTAAGAAATTTAGCATCACGATCAGACACAATAGTATTAGGCACACCATGCAAACGAACAAATTCCCCAAAGAACAAATCAGCAACATGAGAAGCATCATCAGTCTTATGACATGGTATAAAGTGTGCCATCTTAGAAAATCTATCAACAACCACAAACACACTATCATGACCCTTCCTAGTTCTCGGCAAACCCATCACAAAATCCATAGAAATATCTTCCCAAGGAGCACTAGGAACGGGTAAAGGCAAATACAAACCGTGTAGATTTAACCTTCACTTAGCCTTTTGACATGTAGTGCAACGAGCAATGAATCTCTCCACATCTCTTCTCATCTTTGGCCAAAAGAAATGACCAGCAAGTATATCTTCTGTCTTTTTGGCTCCAAAATGCCCCATCAAGCCACCTCCATGCGCTTCCTGCAACAACAACAACAAGTGAACAAAGCTAGCTGGAATGCATAGCTTGTTAGCTCTAAACACAAACCCATCACTAACGATGAATTTGTTCCATCCGTTCCCATCTTTACAATGCAGCAACACCTCTTTAAAATCAGCATCATTAGCATATAGGTCTTTAATTGTTTCTAATCCAAAGATTTTGTAATCAAGTTGGTTCAGCAATGTATATCTACTAGACAAGGCCTCAACAATAACATTTTCTTTCCCTTTCTTGTGCTTAATAACATAAGGTAAAGATTCAATAAATTCAACCCACTTAGTATGCATACGGTTCAGTTTTCCTTGACTACGAATATGTTTCAATGATTCATGATCAGAATGAATAACAAACTCTTTGGGCCACAAATAATGCTGCCAAGTTTCCAATGTTCGAACAAGAGCATACAATTCTTTGTCATAAATGGAATAATTCAGAACATGACCGCTCAATTTTTCACTAAAATATGCAACTGGTTTTCCCTCTTGCAACAAAACACCACCCAATCCAATTCCACTAGCATCACATTCAAGCTCAAAAGTTTTATTAAAATCAGGAAGTTATCTTTCAGCATATTGAAAGCATTCTCTTGCTCTTTGTCCTAACGAAAAGGCACTCCCTTCTTCGTAAGCTCGTTCAATGGTGCAGCAATGGTGCTGAAATTCTGCACAAAGCGGTGATAGAAACCAGCAAGTCCTAGAAAACTCCGCACCTGTGTAATAGTCTTTGGTATAGGCCATCCCTGTATAGCTTCAACCTTGGCTTGATCAACCTCAATTCCCTGTGGAGTCACACCATAGCCAAGAAAAGACACTCGATCGGTGCAAAAGGTGCACTTCTCAAGATTACCAAACAAACGTGCATCTCGTAACGCATTAAAGGCAGCACGCAAGTGATCAAGATGTTCAACCATGGATTTGTTGTAGATCAAAATATCATCAAAGTATACTACAACAAATTTCCCAATGAAAGCACGCAAAACCTCGTTCATTAATCTCATGAAAGTACTAGGTGCATTAGTTAACCCAAAAGGCATGACTAACCACTCATATAGACCGAACTTAGTTTTGAAAGCAGTTTTCCATTCATCTCCCAATTTCATACGAATCTGGTGGTACCCACTACACAAATCAACTTTAGAAAACACAACAGCACCACTCAACTCATCAAGCATATCATCTAAACGTGCAATAGGGTGTCGATATCGAATGGCAATATTATTAATAGCTCTACAATCAACGCACATACGCCATGTTCCATCTTTCTTAGGCACCAAAATAACCGGAACAGCACAAGGACTAAGAGACTTACGCACATAACCTTTGTCGAGTAGCTCTTGCACTTGCCGCTGAATTTCTTTTGTTTCCTCCAGATTTGTTCTGTATGGTGCATGGTTAGGCGAAGATGCACCAGGAATCAGATCAATTTGGTGCTCAATCCCTCGCATTGGTGGTAACCCCGCTGGTATCTCACTTGGAAACACATCCGAATACTCCTGCAAAATGTTAGCAATAGTAGGGGGCAAAGATTGCTGCATATCATGAAGTGAAATCAAATCATCCTTGCACACCGAAGCATAGGCACCAGAAGTAGAAGCAATCGATTCATTTATATCAGATTTAGTAGCAAGCAACCAATGTCATTTTAATCTTATCTCATCTTTCTTACTTTCAACAGATTTGGCAATTTTAATGTTCTCAGTTTTAGCATTTGTAGCTTTAGCAATATCATCACACACAATAGCCTCAGGAGACATGGGAAGCAAAACAAGTTTCTTATCATGGTGTATGAGAGAATATTGATTTGATCTACCATGATGTCTACAATCTGTATCAAATTGCCATGGCCTACCTAGCAGAATATGACAAGCTTCCATAGGCATAACATCACATTCAACAACATCATGATATGAACCAATAGAAAAACTAATTCGAACCAGCTTGGTTACCTTTACCTTACCGTTGTTGTTCATCCATCGAATGTAGTATGGATGTGGATGTGGTTTTGTTGTTAGTGAAAGTCTCTCCACCATGTCGCTGCTAGCCAAGTTGTTGCAGCTGCCTTCATCAATGATCAAGCGGCAAGAACGCTCTTTAATTACACACTTAGTTTGGAACAATGTATGCCACTAATTTTGCTCCGCCTTCTCCATTTGTGCACTAAGCACACGCTGCACAATGAGGCTCTCATAATGCTCCGCATCTTCCGCACCAATCTGTTCATCTAGTGGCTCCTCACTACCTGCATTGTCAGCCGCAAGCAAAGCAAGTGTTTGTTCATCGAAATCACTAGCAGAGGAATACCCACCATCATTGTTAACCACCAAAACTCGCTTGTTTGGGTAATCACGCTGCACATGCCCATAACCCTTGCACCGGTGACACTGGATATCTCTTGTTCTACCTGTGGAGGTAACTGAGGAAGTACTACCGGCTGGTTTTGGGGCAGATTTTGTTGCTGAATTTGTGGGAACAACATGTGTCTTGTCATAGGAAGGAGGCGGTGGTGCTGAACAACTTGGTGACGAAGTTGGGGGAGGTGCACGCCCGGTCAAGGAAGTAGTCATACGCTGCTGCCATGGTGCAGATTTTCCTGCAGAAACATTAGACCTTGCACCTGCACGTCGTCCATGCACTTCTCTTTCAGCTTTACAAGCAATATGAAAACCTTTCGTTATGCTACTATAATCTTTATATTCAACGATGTCCCAAATTTCTCTATTCAGCCCTCCCACAAATCTAGCAATACCAGGTTCCTCACCCTCCTCTATTTGACAATGCAGCATACCCATTTGTAACTCTTGATAATATTCTTCTACACTTTTAGCACCCTGTCTCAATTGCTGCAACTTATGTTACAGATCACGTGCATAATAAGAAGGAACAAATCTAGCCCGCATGACCCGTTTCAAAGCATCCCAAATTTGTGGCATGTTATTAGGATATTTCTTGCCATGTTCTATCCACCAAACAGAAGCAAATTCAGTAAACTCACTAGTAGCAGTCCTAACACGTGTGGCTTCACAAAATTCATGTCATGCAAATTTTTGATCAACATCAATTCCCAAGTAATATAAGCATCAGGATCATATTTACCAACAAAAGGAGGTATCTTAAATTTAATCTTGCTAAAAGCATCATCATTACCATGTACCTCGCGTTGTCGATGACCACCCGTTCAAAATGTTGTATAATGCCCTTGGTGCGAGGAGACCGTGGAGTCTTGTCACTTTGAGATCCATCACCATCATCTTGAGAGCCTGTCATGGTTAAGCAAATAGAGGCAACAAGAGGAACATGTGAAGAAATAAAAGCCCTACAACTAATAGGATGTAGGTACTATAAGGCGCTCACTCTCAACTTGTGATACAAGCTCTTACCAATTCTTACCATGCTCGACAGGAGGGCACGACTACCAACAAGTCTGCAAACCTGGAATGAAGTGTATCGGTGCCGCAGCAACAAGACCTGTAAAGCTGTAGTCGGATATGTGGAGCTATAGGTGGGCTGAAAACAAGGAATAGCTAGCACCACGTTAATTAAAACAAAGCAAGCTGAAAAATCGTTCAACGGTTGTACTGTGCTGGTCCTAGCCTAGACCGTGCTAGAGACGCGAGCCTGGACACAAAGGAAGTCACAATGCACCACCGAAAACAATCACAATGATCAGCCCCTTTCTTCACTTTTTTTCATTTTTATATTTTTTTTCTTTTTTTCAGGGGTCCTCAAAACTGAATATAAGAATAAAGAGGATTCCAAACAGCCAATCACCACACAAACTTTTTTCAGAAAGTACAGGGGTATTCCGGTAAAAAAAGATTATATCTCTCTCTCTCTCTAGAGTAAGGCACACTGATCTGTTTATGCACAATCTTGGAGAGGTCGAGTATTAATATGGAATATTGTTGCCTTCCCGGAACACGTCAATATATAAGCACAAAGCAATAGCTGCACGGTAAGGTAACACGAAGCAGCAAGCAACTCAGACTCCGAAACCGATTGCAACTCGAATTGCAATACGATGTGGGGGTTTGGTTTGGTCTTCCTTTTCTCGCAGTTAGCCGATTCCTGGTCGGATTGGATCACCGATGAATACTCAAATTCGCCCAACAGAGGAACCAATAGGTAGCGTACAGCCGTGACCGAAACGTGACAAGAACTCAAAATTCTAAACGAACAGAACTAAGACAGCAACTCGACGCGACTGATGTAACCGAAAACTCAACAAGCCCTAACAATGCAGTACTAGCAAATGCTCAATGGTTTATAGGATCACGGTAAAAATAATCTACTGATTTTTTTGGGTTTTTGTGTACTGTAGGAATTGAAACAAAAATAGGGGAATGATTGGAATATCTCACCGAACAACCTTCCTCTGATTACCAACTGATGCGAACCCGCTAGGGTTTATGCCTAATCTTTCGATGAGAGGCGTGGGGGATAACTCGATTGGAGGAGACAACATTGACGGCCCTACTGTAGCCTTCCAAAGACTGCGCCTTAGCAACCGATACACCACCTCCTATGGATGACGTGATCTTGTGGAAGCACGTCACACGGTCATGTCCTGCAAGCAATCAAAGAACTAGCAAGAACAAGTATCGAACAAGTACTAAAATTACTAGATGGGAATAAAGTGTTCAATCTCAAACTCAATCACAAACGAAGTGGGGTTCTGAAGACTCGAAGACGGGCGGCTGGACCAGTACGCGCGCTTACAAGCAAGTAGCAATGGCTAAACTTGATCTAAACAAAACCCAAGTGTTCTTGGCAGCGGCTAAGGGGTATAAGACAAGGGAGGACAACCACAGGGGTGCTGGGGTCGTGCTCCAACCCTAGAACGCATCCATAATGGACTCTACATGATACACGACCCATTGGGCCAAAATAAGATGGCGCAGCATTAGGGGCAGAAAACATCTCGGCGCAAATAGACGATTCTGGTCGACTCTGAAGAGATATGGACGTGCAGTCAGATCCGTTGGAAAGTAGACTTGATAAGCTTTTCGTGAAGAACTTGAACGCCCCAATCTGTGTCTGTATGCGACTGTGGCATCCATCACAAGTTGAAGTTTTTCTGCAGTCCGAATCCAGCCCACGCGAATCCTTTTCGTTCTCGATCCTCTCCATGATTCCTAAGAAAAACAAGAGTACACGGGTCTCCACAGTCTAAATATGATGAACATGAACTCAGGAGTGAACTTACCGGATGATTAAGTTGTCTAGCACGAGCACGGGTAATATGACCGGCAATGATAGGAGAAGATGGCATGGCTGTATCGTTGGCGGTGATGTCCTCATCACAATAGATAGTGTATATATAAATCTATCTATAATCGTGAATACACCACTTCAATCTCTAGGGCATATATAAATGTACTATCCATATAGTTATAGTCATGTATGGCACAACTAGTGTCTAAAGGATCTTGTGGTTCTAAACCATCTTAAATGAAAAATGTATGGAAAAGTAGATTTAGATCTCCTTGACCACTACAACTTTGATATTGAGCTCATGTACATCGTTTGAGGTTGTTTGAAAAACTCAAACACTATATATTTCAAAACTAGACACATTATAATGATTTTTTGGACTGTTAAATGATCTTAAATAAAGATTATTAGCTACAAAGCTTTAGGTTTCATCCTATACTATTTAGATATAAAATTTGTTTTCATTGGAGTTCATATGAAAAAGTTATAGATAGATTTATAGAAGATGCATTCCTAGGGGCGGGACATGTCATCACCCGCCCCTAGAAATAATTTTTGGAAATGGGTGCATCACCCCCTCCAAGAAAATGATCATTAAGACCGCTTTCATCCTATTTTCATCCTAGAAAATGCCATCATTCTATTTTTAGGGGCGGATGATGGGGGTGACTGGGTGACCCACCCCTGAAAATGATCATTTGCAGGGGTTGGTGATGCGGCTATCCACCCCTGAAAATGGACCATATTTCCAGGGGCAGATCGCCCCAGCAATTCTTTTGCGAGTGCGGACCAAATGCTACATTAGATGTGGCCATTTCTGTCCTCGGAAGAATAAGACTGTCCCTGGGAAAACGGGATGCACCCAAAAAATGTTTTTTTAGTAGTGTTAGTAATAAAATTACAAATTGGGGATCTGACCTGGTGATGAGGACATCCTCCACTATTACCCGCTGGCAAAGACGCAACAAATTGTAGTCGGGCGGCGACCGTGTGAGCCTCTGAATAATCTCATCTTGCTTATCTAGGGAGGAGGAAGTCACCTTAAAAGGGAGAGCCACCCTTCCCATATCAGACTAGTCTTTTGGGGTGGTTGGGCCTTTCCCCGAGGGGTGCACCGGAGTGCGGTGCTAAGATTGCTGAGGCGCAACAAGAGGCCCTAGTGGCGTTGTAGCCGGATCGGTGCGTCGTATTTTCGGCTGCTGGTGCTAAGACTGCCGAGGCGCAACAGGAGGCCCTAGTGGCGTTGTAGCCGGATCGATGTGTCGGGCTTTTCATCCTATCCAACCTGGGCCGGACTCATCAACCTGGAATTGCATAAACATGCTCCCACACTCATTAACTTCAATGGACCTTTTGTGTACGTAGGAGTACAAGAGCAAATCTAATGTAGTCTGCAGCACAGTGCGGCACGGGATACTTAGGGCTGAACAATATTAGTGACATTTCGACTCAAAGTGATACGAGATTGACAGGCAATACACGGCAGGGCAAGACGTATCGATCAGTCCAGCACACAAGAGTACAAGACCTTGCACAGGATCCCTAGGATCTCGTCCCATTAAACACTTTCTAATGTTGCAAACATTTTTTTAGGAGAATAATCCAAACATTTGTATGGCGCGTGTAAGCTATAGAGGGAAAGCCAGCCCGCACTATAGAGAAATTCAAATTTTAGGTCTCCACTCGTGGGCCTCACAGCACTAGAGACTGGGCTATCAGTTATTTCATTTTGACTCTTTTTGTACCCTTTTATTTCTCTCTCACACACAATCATAATGGATGCATTCGCCCCCACGAGGCCACGACCACGACGTAGGAGCAGCCGGAGGCATTTAGGCTCGGGAATACTACAGTCGCGCACACGACTGGCAATCTATGGGTCGCACAAGCGAGCGTGCCCGGCTGCTACGTGGGCCCATGCTTGCACCCTTTTCTTTGGGCAGGGTTAGATCAACTTCAGCGGACTCTCTAAACAACTCGAATTTAGAAAGCCAAATAAAAAGTTGCATATCAGCAGGCCCTCTACTTAGGCCCCTATTTGAAGAGGCCTCCAAATTCATCCCCCCACACTCTATTCCTTAGAAGCTATTGTTGGAGTTGAAACAATTTCTCACGCCCTCATAACATAGAGGCAGCCACCATTTAATATTTGGAGTGCCTAATTTGAGGGCTATTGTTGGAGTTGCTCTTAGGAGGCAGGGGTGGATGGGAAGCCCAGTAGCGAAGGTAGATCGAGGGATAGCATGGTGACGCGGCGAGATGCCGCTGACCGCCCTAGCGCGGGACGTGCGGGGGAGGGAGTTCCGGCCTCCGCGTGACGACGGTGAGCCCTGGCTGGGGAGGTGGCGCCCCCAAGGACGACGATCGGAGGTGGATTTTTTTGACGTTGTTCATTTTTCTCTAATTTTTTTGTCTATAACGTTTTTCTATAATGTTTTGGCCATGATTGTTGATCAGCTATTTTCTTTTTTTTTCCAGAAACATATGTTTGCTTCTAAATATTTGTCTACATAGCTTTTTAAATAAAAATGTTCATAACGTTTCTCTTTTTGAATTGTTTTTACCTCTAAATTTCTGGGACACGACTTTTTTTGCTTAATTTTTGTATCTAAAAATCTACTTCTGAAATGATTTTTCTATATAACTTTTGTAGTTTTGTTCATACCTTTTTTTATTTTTTTCAAAAATTTTATAGTCATTCTTATGGTTCTAAATATTTATTTAATTATTTTTTGTTCTCACAAAATTGTGTAATATTTTGTATGTTTTTGAATATTTTTTCTATAATTTTTTTCTAAACTTTTTGTCGTAACTTTTTTATAAAGTTTTCTCTCTAATTGTTATGGAACTACGGACAATAACAATCTTCTGCGTGTGGGACCGGTGGACTAGACACATATACTTTTCCTTTCTTGATTTGTCGGAGCATCGACCATAAATTTCCATTGGAAGGTCACCCGCAAACTAAAGGGGCCCGCACGCAAACCCTATACTATTATCATTCCTGAGAGACTGGACCGAGAAATATCGATACTGACTAAGTCACTACAGATTCCTCGCTATTGATAGGTACATCATCTACCATTGAAAGAAAACCACTAGTTAAATCATAAATAAATCCGTAAAACGTGACACGAGCATTGAGAGTTGAGGACTCTGGACCTATCGGTTCATGTAGCTTGTTTCACTCTGTTGCCCACGTTGATCCACTTTTACCTCTTCATCTGGGCCGTTACTGGTTTATTATCTGGTCCAACAAGAAACAACTAGCAACATGCAAACGTGGGGGAGGGAGGCCAAGAATGGCCGAAGTGGGAGGCCCCAGAGCCCAGATCCAGAGAGGGATCTGTGTTAATTGGGCTTGGACCAATTGGCACCAATAATAATAACTTCTAAAAAAAAGAAAGAAACCTATAAACTCACTAATGTTCTTTCTTCTTTTTCTCCCTTAGAATCCCATGTGTCCTCGATTGAACCAGCAGAACTGATTGATGAATTGAAAGTTAAACAGCCGACCACTAATTATTTTTGTGTTTTCCTTTTGGAGATTTTAGCTGTCCAATCCTTGTGCGTGTTGTGTGGCTCTTCTTGCCTAACACTGTAGGCTTTCTCTTTCCTTAGAGGCCAAAGGCTAGAGTAGCCTCCCGTGTCATTTAAACCCTAGGTATCAGGTGCATTCGCCCCTGGCTGGACCACCTTCCACATTAGCAAAGACGTGTCCAATGGGATTCGAACCCGGGCCACGGGCTCTTTTTTTTCCTTTAGGGTCTGCACATACAGCCGGTCAGCTTTTCATTTCTTATTGCTTGCGGGTTTAAATGATCGTATCTGTCAATTGAGGTGAGGAGATTATCAAGCACCCGCAATGACCCCTTTGCTGCCATCAGTCGATCGGATTCGAATATCGGTTCTCACAGTTCGTTTAGGCTGGATTCAATACCCTGCCGCCCACCTTGAATAATTTCCTTTTCCTTTCTAGCAAGTAAACGGTTTTTTATCTATCTCACCTCTTGTCACACGGTGAAGGAAGATCCTTGGTTAGTTGAGGTGAAGCAGGGTGGGAGAACAGTCTTGTTTCCTTAATCATCATATTACAAGGATACAGTTCTTTTGAAAATACTTCTCACCTAAATAATTTCTGACTCACATGTAAAGTCTAATGGTGGAAAAGACATGGAAAGTTTTCACAAATAAGAAAAAAATGATGTTTCTAGAGAGTTTCTACGGTTTTGTCATTACTTTTCTCATCATGAAATTTCTTTACCCACCCCACATACCCACTAACCCCATAATAAAGGTAGCGCGACACCATATTTGCTAGTAGAGATTAAAGACCAACCAAAATACAGCAAATTTTCAACGAGGAAACATACCTGGGAAATGGTTTTGCATAGAAGAGAAAGTAACACACCTGGTTTTATAAGTAGACTATTTATATGAGGGTTTATATAGACTTTTTTCTAATAACATACTCCCTCCGTCTCACAATATAAGCGCACATGTAATTCAAGATTCAAACTTTAAAAGTTTTGACCTATAGTTCATCTTTAATAATAAAAACTTTATCTAACAAAAATAATACCATTAGATTTGTATTTAAATGTACTTTTATATAACTATGATTTTGTTGCTACCAACATTATAGTATTGAAGATATTAAGAGTCAAATGTTAGTATGGGAGACTGTGCCAAGTTTGACCGCGCCTTATATTTTGGGACGGGGGGAGTACTAGCTTTGGCTGTATAGGATCGACACAAGGCATGGAGATGAAATGAATTGTTCTAAGTGGGTTTTCATTCTACCTCCAAAGTCTCGGTACTATGTGCACCAGATTTTACCTAAATAAAATCCATTTAACAAGATTGAAGCAACATATAACACTTGCAATGGAAATGGTCTTAGGAAATTTGGCTGATGTGTCATGAGAAGAAAGCAATATTTTCATGGAGATACAGCTTGACCTCAGTATCAAGACTAGAAAGCCATGTTAATGCTTTGGGTCCACGTCTATTGCTTTAGATATAACACATGTAACAATTAAATTACTTGGGTTTAAAAAACACCAAGATATTATGCATTTTGTGAGTTGTATCATATAGTTATATATAATTAATGGACAGGCGTGAGATGATACAATGTATTAGGATTAAGTCTTATTATTAAATTTTATATCGAGTAGGCAGGCACAGTAGGATGCAAAGATTCAATGAAGGAACCTACTTTTCTCGTCATTAGCATCAAAACAACCAGCCTCAACTAACCTGCTTTCAAGGTTCCCAAATATTAACGGGTGCCTGCAGATAAGTATCACTACCTGCTGAGAGAGTAAGACAGTACACAAAGTACAACGAAAGGTAGATAGGTTAACAAGAACCCCCACAAGGACATATAGAGGAATCAATCATGCAGATAAAACACGTACTGCACATTCCGAATGCTCTTAGCAAAGAGAATTTAACACACACACATACATGTACAGTCACAAATCTGTTATTAGGTTAGGTGACACCTAAAGCTTAGTACCTGTATTTACCGTCTACAATACACGTGCCAGTCAGTCTTCACAAAAGCTCACCTAACCTCTACCAGCATTGCCTTCTCATCAGTGGCCAAAATTGCAAAAAACTTGTGCCATCACATGTAAAGAGAAGTAGATAACCTGAGCAAACACGATGTGCCTCGATCACTATTTAAACACGACGGCGCGATCACTAGCATCAACGACTCAGCTCGTTGCCAAGGCCAAATCATCAAGCACACTACCAGCACCCACATTGCTACAGAAAAGAGAGAAGCAGCATGGAGAAGACATCACTAGCCGTAGCCCTACTGGTGTCGGCTGCCCTACTCCTGAGAGCACAGCAGCCGGCGAGCGCGCAGGTGTTCTGCCGGTCGCAGTTCAACCTCGCTAACGAGGCGTGCAGCATGCGCAGCTTCATCCCTGGCCCCGGCGTGAGGCGCGGCGGCCTGCCCCGGCAGCAGCAGCTCAACGAGACGTCGGTGGACGGCGCCGGCCAGGCGCTGCGGCAGTCCCGGAGCGGCGACGACGACGACAGCGATGGCGGCCGGTGGTCGTCGCACCACCGGCACCAGCACCAGCACCGGCACAGCGAGGACGGCGAGGAGGACCCCCGCGACACGGCGTGCTGCCGCCGCCTCATGGGCCTCGACAACTCGTGCGTCTGCCAGGCCACCGCGCGGCTGCCGGCGTTCATGAACGCCGTCAGGCACTCCATCACGCTGACGCCCATCGAGGGATGCGAAATCTCCTTCGAGTGCCCAGGCCCGCTCTTCTAGCCACCGCCACGATCGATCGCCCGATGCCACCGCTGCCGCACCGCCGGCGTCTCCTCATCGACGGTGAATAACTTATTGTGGTTTGATTTGTAGTAAGTAATTAATTATGTTTACATATCATCAGGATATCCGGTAGTGTATGTCACCAAACATATATATACTATGTAGCAAGCTACTGTGAATTCCATCATAAAGCCAAGAATAAAGGAGTTAATTTGCGAGACTCTGTTGTTATGAAAATTTACTTTCCATATTTGAGTTCATCGAAAGGTACAGCTACCACCCCAAATGTGAGAAATTTCGGGGATTTCCTCATCAAAAGCAAAACAAATAGCGGATCCTAAAAGATAGTGGGTTAGTTGCGCTTGCGCGTAACTTCGATGCCAATGCGCCTCAATGCATGCATCATCTACTTTCGATCAGTCGTTGAATATGTGCAGATCATTGAAAGAATACCGGATGTAAACATGTACTTACTCGTCATCTCAATCGAAAGATTGAGATCGTCGATACACAGTGTTCGTCACAAGAAGCCATTATCAAACAGCGACAAATCGGCCAGATCAAACTCCATCTTGGCATCCGAGAACGGCAATGGCAGGTGCGCAAGATCGGCTAGCCCAATAAAATCCTCGTCGGCGGGTTCGTCCGCCCAGAGCGAATGAAGACTCGGCGGCGCGTCGGCGTGCGGCCGCGCATCACGGAACGGCGACGGCGGCGCCGGCGCCGACGACGCCACCGATGAGACGGACGAGACGGCGGCTTCCATCGCACTCGAAGAAGAGACGCACGGCGGCGGCGCCGCCGAGACGTACGCTGCCTTCTTCGCACCCGCCGGCGACGGCAGCATCCAAACCGTCGTCAAGGCCTGTACGATCTGCCGCTTCTCATCTTGTGGAAGATGCGACGCTCTGCGAACGCCGCCAGAGTGCCGGACCTCTGCGACGAGAGGAACTGCCTCTCGAAGGCGTCGTAGGCGGCCTTGGCCTCGTCCTCGGTGGCGAACGTGCCGACCCAGTGCCGGACCTTGAGCCGGTGGCTCCGGAACTCCGCCGCCCACCGGCCGGGCTGCCGCTCGTACACGCCGCGGTGTCGCTTCGCGGAGGCCGAGGCGACGGCGGCGCGGTTCCTGCCGCCCACCGCCGCGGCCAGCGCCGGCGACGATCCTGCTTGCGCTCGAGGACGACTACACCCAGCAGCAGGGTTCGTCATCTTGGCTCTGGCGCTGCCATTGCCGTGCAAGATCACGATCTGAATCTTGCCGGATGATTTGGTGGTTGTATTGGCGCCGGAAGTCGCATCGTCGCCGGAGTCCGAGTCTGTTGCGTCAGGGTCGGAGAAGAGAACTCGGATCCTCCGAGCTTCTATGCCGCCCCTTCCCTGCTAAATTTCCTCGTCTTCGACGGCAGCAAAGGCGGAGGGAGGCCGCTAGGATTTGTTTCCGCGGAAAAGGAAAGCCTCAAAACCCTGTGCTTGGTGAACCCATGTACTTGTACACTAATTTTCACTAAAAATCATTCGTATACCAAATGCTTACCCATCGGTGGTGTTTAATTCCGATACGTACCTTTCGTTTCTACTGCTTTACTACTTGAGCCTGGTTCAAAATATTCAAACAAGTTCGCCAAGAAGAGAAACAAATAAAACAACCAAGTGCGCAAAACTATACCACGGAATTTGTACTGATAAATTTGTCTTTCGAAAAAAACTCCCAACACTATATAATCTACGTTGTTTCACTTTTGTAAGTCAGCGCTACGGGAAAATCCATATTTACCGAGTGCCTCAATTTTTACCGGGTATATTTTTTCGGATACTCGGCCAAACAACCTCTTCGTCGAGTAAAAAAATCACTCGGCAAACAAAATACACTCGGCAAACAAAATACACTCGAAAAATAGCATGTTTGCCGAGTGCCAAAAAAATACACTCGACAAACAAGCTCTTTGTAGAGTATATTATATTTGACACTCAGCAAAGAATTAAGATTTTTTTTCTTTTTAGCCTCAAAACTATTTATATTATCTAGATAGAACATATGTTACTCCATGTTATAATTTGGTACAATTTTGTATTTATTTGCTATAATTAATTAATTATATTTCAAGCAATTTTTTGAATCAAGTCAAACTTTAACTACAAGTGATTCAAATAATAAAATACAATGAGTAGAAAAATTATATTCATGTTATTTATCGAGTGCAAAAAAAGCACTATGTAAAGAGCTTATTTGTCGAGTGTTTTTTATGCACTCGGCAAACAAGCTCTTTGCCGAGCGTATTTTCTTTGACACTCGATAAAGATGTGAGTTTGCCGAGTGTTTTCTTTGACACTCGGCAAAGATTTAATTTTTGTTCCTCCTTTCGCCTCAAAATTTTTCCTACTCTCCACATTCAACATGTGTTGTTCTGTGTTAAAATTTGGTACACTTTTGTAGTTGTTTGCTATTATTAATTAATTAATTACATTTCAAGCAATTTTTTGAACAAAGTCAAATTAGAACTGCAAGTTATATTCATGTTACTTAGCCCCGTTTGAGTCCTTACCCATAAATAAAATAAATTTCAAACATTTTATGCCAAGAAATATGATCACTAACATGTGTCTGAATGATTTTTAAATTCTAAAAAAGCAAATTAATTCTGAAAATAATGAGATTTGTCTTGATGTGATGGTATCACACATAGAGGCTGTAATAAAAAATTGAGAAGATTTTGCAAATGTTGTCATAACGATATTTACAAAATCAAAAAACTCGCAAGTATATGTGTGATGGTATGTGAGAGAGTTAGTGAATGTTTTTTTTGAATACAAATTTTTATATGATCTCATATGAAAAAAAACTTATACGAAAGTCGTACACCTTGATGAAATATAAAACTTTGTAGTTGACAACTTTTGTATTTGAGATTGTTTAATAACTCAAAATGTTATTATAGGTTATCTAATTTGAAATTTTAAATTTTTAAATGATCTCGAATGTTCATAAGTTATATATCGAAGTTGTACATATCTATGAAATATAAAACTTTATAGTTGACAACATTTTAATTTGAGATTGTTTAATACTTTTAAAATGTTATTACAATGTATCTAATTTAAAATCTTAAATTTTTAAATTTTTAAATGGTCTCGTATATAAATATATTCTATATCAAAGTTGTAGGTCTCGAATAGATATAAAAGTTTGTAGTTTACTACTTTTTCATTTGAAATTGTTTAGCCATCCAAAATTTCGTTACAAGCACGCAAAGAAAACACAAGTGGTAACGATTCCTGCTTTCGAAATCGTGGCCTCCCGTTAGTCCAAAAATAACCCCACGAATGCTCTCTCCACCGGCCTCTCTTTTCTTCCACCTCTCTCATCTCTCGTTTCTCTCTCCCTCTCCCAACAGGCCAGCGACGGCCCGGCAGGCCGGCGGCATGGCGCAGCCCCCCGCGTGGTGGGGCGCGGCTGTCTGGTGCGCGCCAGGCTGGGGCGCGGCCGGCGCGGAGGCCGTCCAGGGGTGCGGCGGGGTGGGGCCGGACGTCCGGGGCGCGATGTCACCGTCGTGGTGGGGCCGGCCGTCCAAGGAGCAACGCAACAGGCCGGCGGGACGGGGCGGCGTACGGCGTTGTGGGCTGGGGCGTGGCTCGGCGCAGCATGCTGGTGGAGCGTGGCCCGACTTGGGTGCGGAGCGTGCGGCGGCGCTCCTAAGGCTGTTGTGTGCTCCGGCGGCCAGCTGGTGTTTTTTATTTATTTTTTTCAAAAAGAGTTTGCCAAGTATAGGATTTGACACTTGGCAAAGTGGTTGCCGAGTGTTCGATAAAAAACACTCGGCAAAGATCTATTTAGCGACACTCTGTTTACCGTATGATGTCTGTAACACTCGACAAACTCTTTGTCGAGTGTTTTTTGGACTTTGCTGAGTGTCTGTGGCACTCGACAATGCTACAGTTTCGCGTAGTACAGACTACTCTAATTACTCACCAACTCCATAGAAAAAATGCGCCAACACATCTATAACGTGAAACAAGTTTAGTTAAGTTCACCGATGTATTCATTTTTTATTATATATACTAATATATTTTTATATATATTTGGGGGAAAAGTTTGGCATAAAGAAATGAACTAAAAACACCTGTATCATAGAACAGAGGGATCATATGTTCCTTAGTTTTTCTATTTCACGTGGATCACACATTTCCTACCATGCCAGCTAACTATACGTGTTTCTTTCCTTTTTAAAGGCACAACGTAACTTCTCTTGATGTATCCACCGTGAGCTAAACATCGAAGGAACAAGAATAGACTTATAGACAGCAGGAAAAATCCAATCCATCCAAAAAACATTTTCACCATGATGATGGATGCCAGCGAGCGGGACGGGCGACCTCAATTGCCGCGCGTTGTGCCGCCTCCCGCGCGTGCGCCGGCCTCACGCGCAGTCGCCTGTGCGCCGTCCTCGGCCTCCGTGTCTCCGAGCAGAGAGAGAGGAGAGGTCGTCTTCGTCTCCTATGCTGCGCTACGTTGCTGCGGAGGAGAGGGAGCAGAGTAGTTTTGTGCCGCGTGCTGTCCTGGAAGAGAGGCTGAGAGGAAGGTCCGCGCCAAGGTCGATCGGAGGTGCTGGAGGTCCGTCAACCCTGGGTTGCTGTGGAGGACATCCGCGAAGAATCACCATGGAGAATAGGAGAGGGAGCTGTGGAGATTGGGAGGCGCCGTGGAGATTAGAAGCGGCGCTGTGGATAGAAGCAAAGGTACAACGTGCTTTGAAGAAGCAAAGGTACTGAATCTGTGTCCTCAAACGACACTCCCCCTGCTAGTCTTCAAGACATGGATTTAACTATTATTTCTCGAACCTATATTTACAAAATCTGATACTAAAATTAATATAACTCTTATGTACTGACCCATATAAGTTGGAGAGATATTGATAGTCAATGATTGAAAAGCAAGTTAAAGGGCATTGAAAGTGTTAAATGTACTTGGCAAGAATGTGAAAAGATCTGGTCATTATGATAGGTTTGGATTTATTTCCAACTCTATCATTACAATATTCATTTTTATCACAAGATATAGAGTTGGCACTGCTCTTTGGGCCCCAACCTCCACAATTAGGGGTGAAAACGGGATGGATTTTTTCTGTCCGTCCATCTATCAATCCCTCTGAAGGGATTTAGACATTAAATGGGACAGTCCAATGTCCGAGTCCCAGGGGTTCAGATACTAAATGGATAGTCCGTATGTGAATTCGTATATCCAATATACATGCATACCTCCACCATCTAAGACTATTACATCTTGCAAGAGCTATGAGCATATCGATTTAATTTCCATAGGTTAGCAATCATGAAAATATTTTCTTACTGAGTCACATATCAATTACAATAACAGCTCATGATAAATTATGTTAATGCTTCATGAAAAAGTGTGTAAGTACTTCAGACATATTCATTATCACTACCGCAGAATGCAAATTTGCCTTGCGTGTAAGTGTTTGCCGTGCGCTTTATATTGGGCGCACGGCAAACACCTAAATTTTCCGTGCGCGCCGGGCGAAACGCACGGCAAAACGAAGGGGCACGGCATAATACTCTTTCGCCGTGCGTCGTAAAAAGGGCGCACAGCAAACACACACTTTGTCGTGCGTTGGCCTAGGGGCGCACGGCAAACGACATGGCGCATGCACGGCTCGTGCGTCGTCTGTCCGACGAGGGACGGCCAGCGCACGGCAAAAGTTAAGCACGTGCGCGTGCCGCGGACGGCCGTCGCTCGTCCCGGTAACGGACGGCGCACGCGACCTGCACGTGCAATGTTTGCCGTGCGTCTTGGTGCAGGCGCACAACAAAAATACACGTTTGCCGTGCGTTTAGTTAAGGCGCACGTGCGATGTTTGCCGTGTGTTCTGCTCAAACGCACGCCAAAGGTCCAAAAAAAGTTAGATTTTTGTCCCTCTTTCTATTTATATACTAACAAAACGTTCTTTTATACTACATACTCCAATTATATACATTTCTCGCTATGTTTACTATTTTTAAGAATTTTCCATCGTTTAAAGGATTTATTTCCTTAAGGTTAAATTTGAACTGCAAGTACATAAAATAATAGAGTAAACTTCGGAAAAAAAATCATATTCATATAATTGAGTCATTTTAAAGACCTTACCCATGAAATTATATGTACTTCTGAACATTTTATTAGCTAAGCATGAAGATTCACGTGTGATTGAATTGATTTTTATTTATAGAAAATGCAAACAAAGTTTGAAAATCATGAAATTTGTCCAGAACACATGATATCCTATATGGAGGTTGTGGTAAATCACTGATAAGGTTTTGAACAATTCGTTACCTATAGTGTTCAAAATCGGAATATCTCACAAGAAGTTTCAGAGTGTTAGAGTGAGGTGATCATGTTTGCAGTCTTAGAAAAGTTCAAATTGGATTTTGACTTTACAACTTTTTATGTAGTGAACATACAACATAGATAGTTTGACGGTAATTTATGGTAACTTTAGTATATTGAACTATAATTATGAATTTTAAATGCACATAATTTTAGTATATTTAACTATAATTATGAATTTTAACTGCACATAAATGAAGCTTGAATAATAAGTTAATGAAAAATGTAGTAAAATATTATTAAAATTATGGTCATGTTACTTTTGAGCGCATTGTAAAGGTTTACATGAGAATTAAAATGCAGAATTGAAATATATATGTATTTGCCGTGCGTGCCGGGTCAAGGCGCACGGCAAAAAGAAGTGTTTGCCGTGCGCCTTGGACCGGGACGCACGGCAAAGCCTTGTTTGCCGTGCGCCCTCACCCGTGGCGCACAGCAAACGGGCGGGCCGACTTGAAATTTAAAAACAACGTTTGTCGTGTGTCCCAGATCCGGCGCACAGCAAACGTTGTTACCCTAATATCACACGTGAGCCGGCCGGGCCGTGGCCACAACACACTTGTATCATGCCGCCGTCGCCTCCCGACTCCGGCCGATGCCGTCGCCTCTCGCCGCCCGTTCCCCCACGCCGCCACTGATACCGGTCGCCGCCGCCTCCCCCGACACCGGCCGCCGCCGCCTCCCCCGAAGCCGCCTGCCGTCGTCCCCGTCGCCGCCCCCGACGCCGGCCACCTCCCGCCCCCGCCCCGGCCCGACGCCGCCCCTTCGGCCCCCGACCCGACGCCGCCCCTCCGGCCCCCGGCCCTCCGGACGTTGCCATTAGTTGTACAGTCCTCCTGGCACACTGGATCACTGCATCATATCTGGCTAGCCAACTCATACCGAGAATCAGGTCGAAACCAACAGACTCCAGGACGATCGGGCGTGCCTCGAAGTCTAACCCCCTTATGGTGACAGTAACATGGGGACATCGTAGAGTGGCACGCTGTTCCCCTCCTGGTGAGCTAACTAGTATAGCATTCTTCATGGGCAGTAATGCCACTAAGTTCTTTTTCACAAATGCAGCAGATATGAAAGCATGCGAAGCTCCGGAATCGAACAAAATAGTCGTAGGGGTGGAGTTGATAGGGAACGTACCCACTACCACATCAGTAGCTCCCTCAACGGTCTCTGCCCCAGTGTGGTTGAGCTTTCCTCTGGTGGGGTTCTGCGGAGCACGATTGGCCTGGCCCTGTTGCTGATTATGCGGTATACCAGCCCTCTGATTATTGTTCTGGCCGGCGGTGTTCTGGACTCTGCGGAGACAGGCGTTGGCATAGTGTCCTGGCTCGCAGCAATGGAAGCACTTCTGCCCCCCTGGTGCATTGCCGGCTGGGGCGGGGCGCTGAACTGGCTGCACCTGGTTGCGCTGAACCGGGGTATTCTGCAGCTGTTCTGGAAACGCTGCTGCTGCGGCGCCTGGGGGTACTGGGGGCGCTGCTGGTACTGGCCCCGGTTGAATGGGTCGGGCTGACTCTGGTAGTGCTGCTAGCTTCCAATCTGCTGACTGCCCTGAGGAGGAACGAAACGGGGGCGACTGCTGCTCCCGATCTGCTGGCCCTGGAACTTCCTCTTCTTCTCCTCCATCTCACGACGCTTGTGTTCCAGCATCACAGCACCGTCACCAGTTCCTGGAAGTTGGGGAACCTGGTGCACATCAGCAGGTACTATAGTGCATCCTGCAAGCCATCATGGAACTTGGACTGCTTCTTCTTGTCGGTTTCCACATCCTCCGGAGCATAGCGGGCCAACTCGATGAACTTGTCACGGTAGTCAGTCACACTCATCCCTTCCTGCTTCAGTGCCAGGAACTCCTTCTTCAGGGTCATCAGAGCTTCTGGCATGTGGTGGGAGCGGAAGCTGCTACGGAACTCCTACCAGGTGATCTGAGTATGATCGACGTGAGCGTACCGGTACGAGTCCCACCAGTCCAGTGCCGGTCACTGGAGCTGTCCTCCGGCGTACAACACTTTCTCCCGGTCGTTGCACTGTGCGATGTCGAGCTGTCTCTCCACCGCCTTGAGCCAATCATCAGCCTGCAGGGGGTCGGTGGCCTTGCTGAAGGTAGGAGGGCGTCCCTTCAGAAATACACCCCTCTTGTCACGGGGCGGCAGGTTGTGCTGCGGCGGATTCTGCTGGTTCTGTTGTATCATCGCCATAGTTTGAGCCATCTGCTGCATCAGCTGGGTCTGCGTGAGCATCATCTGCTCAATGGTGGGAGGTGGTGGCGGCAGTCCGCTGGCACCGGGGTTGCTCCTTGTGTTCACCATCTATCATCAACAAATAATTCTCATAAAAACTCCGATGGTTATGACTTCGGAGTTTTACCATTGTGTTATGATGGAGGGCTTAAATAGAAAAAGAGCAAGAGAAATGAATACCGCCCTCTATTTAATCACTAAAGTCCTTAAACCTTAGTCCTGCATCTAGATGGTAGTAGACCTGCGTCTACGCCCATCACAATCATTACAAAAATCCAAATCAAGCATAAGCATGATGACAATCATTTCAAGCACCTAAAGACATGTTTCACATAAGACTCGACTAGATTTAAGTTTTGAAAAAGTGAATCTATCCTGCATCTAGATGGTAGTAGACCTATGTCTACGCCCATCACAATCATTACAAAAATCCAAATCAAGCATAAGCATAATGAAAATCATTTCAAGCACCTAAAGACATGTTTCACATAAGACTTGACTAGATTTAAGTTTTGAAAAAGTGAATCTTGACGGCATATAACACATAATTATGGTGGTCTCCTAAGACTTGTCAACCGTTCTAACTAGGCTGCGATTCTACAGTCAGCATGGCTCTGATACCAATCTGTCACACCCGAATTTTCACAAAAACCCGAATGCGGCCATATGTGTGCCCAGAAAGTCATAGTACACATATAGCGAACAAATATGATAAACAAAGAACATATGCTGGAATAAATTCTTCATTAAATAAAGTGTTTACATCATAGTGCTTCATAAATGATCTAAGCAATAACATTGGAAGACTAATAAACTCTCAACTAATGGAGCCGCAATCCACATGGACTCTGACTGGGAGATCACAACTCAGTAGTACGGTAAATCTTCTGGAAACTCAGCAGCGGACTCATGCCCAGCCCAATCTATTTACCCATCCAGGATTTTGTTTAATAAAATGACAAGTGTAAGTAAACAATTACTTAGCAAGTATAGCACGGGTATGAAGGCTCAAAATAGGCTAGACACGGCTTAACTGCATTAACATTTTTAGTAGGTTCATTTTAACATTACTACATGTGAATGAAACCCATTTGTAACCCAATTAATAAGTATAAGTGACATTAAACAAAAGTAAACATCTTCTAATAAAAAAGGATCCAGGCCGCTCGTGACCCTGAGCAAGGCTATCATGATAGATTTACACTCTGCAGAGGTTTCGCCCTTTACCCACCAGTCGCGTAAAAGTTCAAAAGAACTTTGCACCCAACAACGCACATCAACACTTCTTTGGTGTGACTGCATAGGGACGCTACGAGGTTTTTCACAAGACAGTAGCCGCTAAGGTACAATAAGGTGGTGAGACTCTAGGCACCGAGATTGATTGACCCTCAGGGCACAAGGTGAGGGGGTCAATGGCGTCCAAGCGCGGGCAACTCATGCCAACAACAAAAATAAATAGCGCAACATGAGGAGCTCCCGTACCACATGGGCTCCCAGCACGGGACTGGGTCTAACGAGACCTAGCCGACGGGGCTACCGTCCTCGGTGGAATCAAGAAACACCCCGTGCCTTACTTCCCATAACGCCGTCGGCCCGTCGGTAACCACTGGCAAGCTAGAGACGTACAAGTTACTTGACCAAGACCAGAGCCATAATAGTTCTAGCGGTGACAACAGGCTCCTGGGTTGCCTCTTTAAGAACTGGACCTTAGGGAGAGACACTAAAGCGAAGCACACAACACATGCTCTAGTTCCCTAAACCATGTTGCTAAAAAGCAAGTTTTATCATTAATGTTGAAGTGAACCATTATGTCAAAATTAACAATTAAATAATAGTGACAATAGCTACGCATAGCAAAGATTCTACCCATATGCAATAATCCCAAGGTGACAAGGACTGGAGTATACAAACTAGGTACATCCTTAATAGGACATCAATTTAGACACATGCATATGAAAGTAAATGTATGTAAAAAGTGTGTTTAGGTAGCAAGGATTGTCCGTGCTATAACTTGCCTTTATCCAAAATATTAGCTGCTCAGAATCGTCAAAATCTTCTTCTTGAAATCTCACAAACCGTGTCCGTTCTACTCGCATCAATCAACCACAAGCATCCAAGGCAAACATACAAGCAAACAAGAGGAAATAAATAAGAACAATACACCATTCATCAAAACAGAACTAGAGAATCACTCTAAATTAATCTACACATCGATTGGATCATAAGAGCACAAGAATCATTAAAATCGGATTTGAAATGAGTAATATATGAGACGAACAAGTTCAAGGGCACAAATATTTCGGGAATTTAGGAATAAAAATTAAATTAAGAGTGGTTGAGCATGAGTGATGTGAGCATGACACAAAAATAGAGGAAAAGAATGAATTATATAAAGGGTAAGGATTGGATTACTTGAAAGTAAATGACTGGTTCATTCAACGAAAGAAACATCATGAAAGAGTCCGTGGATATTGTGTGAATATATGGGAAGGAAATGATACAACAAACAATTCTAAATATTTCGCTGAAGAAAGACTTCATTACTGCATGGGCATAACCTCACCATGACGACACTTCCGTGCACGGTGGTTTGCTTGCTTGCTTCTAGGTGTTGTTTCTGTATACGTACGTGGTTTTCTTTTCCATGCATGGCATTCATCCTGCTTGGACCACGGTGGCCGGCATGGCTTGGAACTGCTGGCGGCGGCAACTGAGCAGCATGTGGCAAACAGCATGGCTCTGCTCGGCGAGAACCGCAGGGTGCAGCTGCAGACAATGCATAGCAAGCAGCAGGCGGGCATCAGGAACCGGAGGGTTGCGATGACACGGACCAGTGAAAGGGGACGGAGGTGGACATGCAGAGGTTCTCACCGGCTGCGACGACGGCGAACTCAGTTGGATGCAGGTGGATGGCGATGACTTGAGCTCCTCATGGATGGTGAACTCCAAACTAGAGATAGGGCAGGAGCGAGATCAGTAGATCACCGGCGGCAGGTGGCGAAGAAGATCATGGGCGGTGTCTGCTAGGGTTACTTTGGCATGGACGTCGTTGTCCTGTAGCAGATCGGCGACGACGACGGCGACGACTACCATAGGATTGCCTTCGTGACAGCGCGGTGAAGGTCCTCGGCAGATTGACGATGGTGTGACTATGGCTGCACGGCAAATCGCAGATGCTCCAGGTGCCGACAGCTTGGCGTAGCGGCGCTGGCGAAACAGATCATCGGCGGCGCGTGTATGCTTCAACTTGGCGGCGCGTGTTCCCTAAACCATGTCGCTAAAAAGCAAGTTTTATTATTAATGTTGAAGTGAACCATTATGTCAAAATTAACAATTAAATAATAGTGACAATAGCTACGCATAGCAAAGATTCTACCCATGTGCAATAACCCAAGGTAAACAAAGATAGGATAAACATCTAGGTACAGCCTTAATGGCACATCAAATTAGAGACATGCATGTATAAAATAATTTATTACAAGTGAGTAGGTAGCAAGGATTGTCCGCGCTATAACATGCCTTCCTCGAAGGGCGGCTACTGCTGCTGCTGTGAGTCCTGCTCCAGAAAGTCCTCCACGTACTCGAACTCCAACGCGTACGGCTCACCGACTGGACACGAATCACCACACAAGCATCCACGTAAGCCAATACATACAAACAAATAATATTCTAATAGAACAGTACACCAAAGAGTAGAAACAATACAAATAAAGGTTCTGGAATTAATCTACGCTTTACTACGAACACATGAGCGTGAAAATCACACTAATTGGAGCTCAAACGAAAAAGATATGGGTTTTCTAAGTTCTAGGGACCTGCTGGCAATTTTAAAAGTTTCTAGGGGCTTATTTTGAAGAACCAGGGACCTATATGTAAATATGCGTTAAAACAGGAGGGCCTACGCGCAAAAGACGCAACTCAGGACCGCGGGTTCTATATTTAAAAAGTGCAGGGGTTTATTTGTTGAAAACATGACCTAAGTATAATTAATTTTGAACTGAGCTGGAGCGCAGGTTGATTTCAAAACTTGGAGGGTCTCTTTTGCAAAATGTGCCCCGCTGACTGGTACGTTGAGATTTGACTCGGGGAAGGGGGTGCACAGGGGCCGTCGGATTTCGATCCTACGGCCCAGATCGGGCCGGGTGAGTCCGGCCGGCGGGAATAGGGGGTTCGCGGCGGCGCCGCCACTGCGCGCGGCGGGGCTCGCCGGAGCATGCTCGAAGTCGAGCTGCCGGCCCCCAATTGGGACGTGAGCTGGATGGGGAGAGAGCGGGGGCTCGGGGAGTACTCCTAGGGGGTTCACGACGGCCGGGAGGTGGCGCAGCGGCCGGGCAGCGGTGAACCGCGGCGAGGCTTCGCCGGCGAGGGTGGAACACACGCTAAAATGCACGAGAGCGGGATTGGGGTGGCTCAGGAGCTTCATTACCTCAGCGCGCAACTCTTGGAGGGCCGAATCGAAGCGGAGCGAAGCTGTTGCGACGGGTCGTCGGTGGCCGGCGCTCGGGGCGGTAGGTAATGGCGGCGGTTTTGTGTGGAGGGGCGGCGCTGAGGGGCTTGGGGCTCAAATTGGAGGTGGTGTGGGGTTGGGTGAGATGCTGGGGTGCCTCGGCCACGCTTAAATAGCCTCGGGGTGAGTTGCCCTAGGTGTGCGTGCCATCAACCGGTGATCGCGCGCCGGCGAGGGACATTCCATGCGGGGGGAGGCCGGTTTCCTTTCAGGGGTGTGCCTCAGAAGGAAGGGCGGCTAGCACGAAGCTTTGGAGAAGCTGCAGGAGGTCCACGAATGCGGGAAGGAGCAGGCCCGGCGGAGCTGCTAGCACCGTAGTCTCGGGCGCCATCTGCGCGAGGGAGAAAGGAAGGTGGGGGAAGGACCTGGCAGATGGGGCCGGGCTGTCAGCCAGGGGGGAGAGAGGGGAGGTCGGCGCGGGTTGGGCCGGGCGATTGCGCGGCGCGAGAGAGAAGTAGGGGGTGTGGTAGTGGATTAAGGAAAAAGCTTAGGGAGCAAAAGCAGACTCGGCTGAAATAACTTTTCTAGGACTCCAAACAAGGTGATTCAAATTTGAATTTAAATAAATTTAAATTCTCGTTTGAATCACAAGCAATACAAAAATTCAATGCAGCAGCATAAATGCAACAAAAATATTTCTACAACTTATATTTGATTTTAATTTTCATAAATAATTCATTTAACCTATATTAATTGTGAACAAATGAAATAAATGCCAATTAATTACTAAAAATTTTAAATATGCAATTTTTCGGTGTTACAGTTATGACTATAGGGTCATGTCATATGGCGGCTATGACGTGAATGGGTACCGCTTTCACACAAAAGGACACGAGCTGAATCGGCCCAATCGAAGAACCACAAATACCGGAGTTTGTACGAAAGACAATGATGACAATGACTATTATGGAATAATTGAAGAAATATATGAACTCACGTTTTCTGGTGCCAAACATCTTAATCCTGTTGTATCCAAATGTCATTGGTTTGATCCTAACGAAAAATGAGAGAACCTTGATATTGGACTAGTCGAAATTCGACAGTCATTAGTGTATGCTGGAGACAATGTCTATATTGTGGCTCAACAAGCCACGCAAGTGTATTATCTCTCATACCCGTGCAAAACTGACGATCGTCTCAAGGGTTGGGACGTTGTGTACAAGGTATCGCCACACGGTAGACTACCTGTCCCAAACAATGAAGATTACAACATAGACCCAAATACATATGATGGAGAGTTCTTCCAAGAAAATGGGCTACCAGGGAATTTTGTGATAGACTTAACCAAAGCGATCGGAATAGAAGTAGAAGATGATGAAAGTGGTGATGATGAGGACGAGGGAGATGATATTCGTAATGACAAGGACGTAGAATTACTTGAGAAAATTCAATTAGGGATTGATGAAGACATTTCTTCATCGGATGAAGGACCTCATTATCTAGACATGCAGGATAGTGACGAAGAGACTTATGATACTGACAATCCAGATCAAGATGTTTATTTTTAATACATGTATGCTCCGATATCATGTTTTTTTATTATTTCTCTTTTGCACTATCATATATGTTATTTTTTAATTATGTCTTCTTTATGTGTTTCTCTGTACTAACTGATTTACTGGTTTTAATTTCAGGTGATAGAACAAAGATAGTGGGCGGCGGACTCATCCGTAAGTGCTCGTCTATGTACCTTCGCCAGTCAAGGGTGCAGGCAAGGGTCGAGGGAAGGGTGGCCCCAAGAGGGGTAACGGCAAGGGCCGAGCGCAGCGGCGGGAGGAGGGGGAGGAGGAGGAGGAGGAGGTGAATTAGGACGAGGAGGAGGAGGTGGAGCAGCAGCAGGAGGAGGAGGATGAGGAGTTTGTGGCGGAGGAGGAGGAGGAGTAGGAGGACCTGGACGCGGAGGGGGACACATCAGGGGGAGGGTCTAGTGGTGTGACCAATTGGCGGCGAGGTCCCTCGCGACTCCCGGTGAGGCCAATACCGGCAGCTCTATGCCCGGTTATTAAACCCGTGTGCAAAAAGTACGTAACTTTGTGCATTGTCAATATCTTTTCATTTGATGTATTGAAAATCGCAATATAAATTAATATTTCATCTTTTTCACTTTTGGCAGGAGTTGGGAAATCGTCGTAGTTGTTGGTCACAACCGCCTCGTCAACGACATCCTGGGTCTTTTGTGCAGGGAGCACTTCCGAGGCATGGTCCGGATAAGTGATGATAGGTAATAGCCGGCCTTCACGTGGGCCCACTACCACAGTGCATCTGATACTATCAATTTGGTCGGCAGGGTCTACCAGTCTAAGGCGGCATGTGTTAAGGCCAAACTCTGGGTAAGTCTTTCTCGCACTACACTGTTCAATATATCATATTCATTGCTCATTTTTTGCAATATTGACCGGAGATCACTGTGTTTATGTGCAGGATTTCTACAGGTTGCCGGATGATGATGATTATGCTGAGAAGGCGGACAAGCTTACGGAGAGGGTATGCAAGAAGCTGGTGTTGGACATGCACTACGAGGCACAAGTTCAATGCGTCATAAACTACGGTGCGAACAAGTTAGGGATGAAGGTCTCAAAAGCGGAAGCAAGAACCTTAAAGCTGACCCGAGAGCAATATTTGCAGGTCAAATTGGATTTCTTCTCAATTTAAGAACATCCCTTAATACGATATTCTAACTTGTCGTTCACTTGATGAAGTGTAGATGCCCGCAAAATGGTGCCATAATGATTCCTATTGCTGGGAACGCATAGTCAATAGGTGGTTCACACCGGAGTGGATTGCGAAGCACGATGCTGGCTGACAGAAGCGCTTGGTGATGCAATATCCATCCCACCATCAAGGCAGCCTTACAAACGAGCAATACAGGGCTAGATGGGTATGGAGATTCATTTATGTGTTGTAACATTCAATTCTCCATAATTTGTAATCAACTTAATCTTTTTTGCAGTCCAACGCACATGGAGGCGCTGAGTACGGCGAGTTCATGGGATGGGTCTTGTCGCACAAGGCCAAGGCCACGTCATCCGAGGCCACCTACAACCCCCAGGACCCGCCCGAGGCCTACAGCAACCCCTCCATCCACGACCGCATCAATGTGTACATGGAGACAGGAAAGCAGATCCATGGGACCTAAGTCGTGCGCCGCTTGATGGAGAGGTGATCATGAGGGTTGGACAAGGAAAGAAGCATGTCCTCTACTATATTGGCTACAACATTTTAGACACGGTCACTAATCCCCCAATCACGGCCCTCCGAGCAAGGAGGACGAGCAATAGCCCTCTGATACTCACACGTCTGCGACACAGGTCCAAGTGGACCGACTTCAGGTTATTTCTGATTTATTCATCGTTACACAATTTCTAGATACATTTCATTTGCATTGTAACAATGAGACGAACAATTGTAGGCCCGACTGGATGAGCAAGCATCACAACACCAGGAGGCCTTAGCCGAGGTTGAGCAGCAGGTGGCCCAGCAGGTGGCCGAGCAGCAGCAGCTGATGGCCCAGCACTTGGCTCAGCAACAGCAGCGGATGGCCGAGTACATGCAGGCTTTGCAGAGCAGTCTACCAATGCCTCCGATGCCTGGCATGCCTCCGATGCCCCCGATAGTGTTCACTCCGGCATTGGCTACGTTTCCGACAACTCCTGGTGTGAGTCACTTGAGAACCTTGCTTCATTTCAATTAGTAGAGACATAAAGATATTAAACTCTCTTAGAGACCTAGAGATAGTAGAGTGTTGGAGAAATTACATTATAACTTATAGTACTTGATTGTTCTATCACATGCAATTTACTATTTTTTTGTGTAGAATCAATCGGCGGCATCGAATAATGTCGGAATGTCGCCGGCCATGTCACCGGGGTTGAACCCACAGCAGTTGTTCCCTTCTATGATCGGCGCCCCACCTCCCCTGTTGCCGCCACCTCCACCTCAGTGAGCTTTGTGGATGAACTTTGAGTTGTTGATGCACTTTGTAAACTTTGTGTGGACTTTGTCACCTTTTGTGATGGTTGTGAACTCGTCGTTGTTCACTTTGTGAATGTATGTGCATTTATGTATAAACATTTCCTGTGATGGATATTATGGTGTTTATATATGATGCATGTGATGATATATATATGATGCCTGCGATTTTTGAATGAGTGGGGTCCTTTTAACGTGAAAAACAAAAGAAACAGGAATTATTTGGTCAGTTTGCCGTGCGCCAAACAGAGGGGCGCGGAGGCTGGCGCACTGGAATGCCACTTTTGCCGTGCGCGGAGGCTAGCGCACGGCAAAGATGCCACATTTTGCCGTGCGCTTCAGCCTGGCGCACGGCAAACTAGCCATGCTTTGCCGTGCGCCCTGGTCAACAGCGCACGACAAAGTCCTAAGCTTTGCCGTGCGCCCAGGTCAAAGGCGCACGGCAAAGACCCTCCCGCCGTCGTCTCCCCACGCCGTCAGCCCCCCGCCGTCACGCGCTGCTTGCAACTTTTTTTTGCCGTGAGCTGCCTGTGGTGCCTTTGTCGTGTGCGCGATATAAAGTGCACGACAAAGGGCTGTTTGCCATGCCTTTGGCTACCATGCAGCTTTTGCCGTGCGCATAGGCAAAAAGTGCACGGCAAAGACGTTGCCGTGCGTTTTGGAGCCTTCGCCGTGCGCCCATGGTGCATGGCAAATACCCTGTTTCCGGTAGTGTATATTTGACATGAAACATTAGTACATATCTATATTGATACTGCTTCTGTCTTAGAACATATCTACATTTAGCCTTTCTCCTAAATCAAATTGATCTTTTTATCTTTAACCAACTATATTTCATGACGGAAGGAGTAGTTGAATTGTAAGCACTCCCAAGGTTTCTAAAATGTATACGATTAAACACACATTTTTGGTAGACAAATTTGGATGTAGGCTAAAAACATAAGTTTATTCCATTGTAGTAACTAAGTGTAGTCTATGACATACAATCCAAGTTCCTAGCTAGTGAAATCAAACGAGAGTATGGAAGAATAGCTACAACAAATGCTATGGCTTTTCGATTTAACATGCGGAAGGAATAAATATTTTTCATACAAAATCATGGCATATGTGAAATTGGAAAACTAAAATTTGGAGCGGTGCAAGCAAAGTTAACAAAGCTTACAAGAGGTTTGAACAAACACACCTGTCTAAACACAAATGGAGAAGAACCATGAATGGGATGAAGATTTGTATAGGGAAACTGATAACCAAAATATATCCCACCAAAGTAACAATTACAGAGTGCCTATTGTATTGTGCTACAAAAAGATCATGAAAACAAGGGGAGCAAAGATGAGCAATGGTGCAGAAGGTCAGGTTGTAAACTAGTATTAATAAATCAGTATTAAAATTTCACCTTTAGGGAAGGTGGAAAATACAAGCCAAGATTAAAGAGCACACATACACCTTGCACTGTCCATGGACATCAACATGCGTGTTGCCGTGTTAGCATACTACAGGAAGGCAGAAGAAAGTGTTGCATCATAAGATCTCAAAGTCTCAATGACTCCATCGTTGGCGAGCTTCTCGCTGTTGACTGGCATCCGCATAAATGCCGGGGCGAAAGGGCCTCACTGCTACATATGGAGCTGAGGGCCCACAATGGCTAGTGATGAACTCAGATGGTGCTGATGTTGCCGAGCTTGACGAGGTGCTTATTGACTTGCAGGATGGCATGATTTAGAACAACAGCTGCTTGAGTTTATGCTGCAGAGTGGATTTTGAAATTGGCCGGGGTCGGAGGAGAAATGGCAGAAACCAAGTAGCAGACGGTGGATTTGGAACGCCACTGACTGTGGATCTGTAACTACTAATCTACAGGAGAAGGATCAAGATCTGACCTTCATCCTTCTTAGTTCTCACTACCAGTGAGTCGCCGATGAAGAGGTAAGGGAGAAGAGAGTCCAGGAACTCGAAGCTCTCGAGGGCGTGAGGGGCTGTCGGCAGCTTGAGACAATGTGTTGGATGAGGTTAGAGGGGTTCCTCGGTGTTTGGGTACGTCAAGACATCAGAACGGACTGCTTAAGTATACCAGTCTTGTTTCTTAAAAAATATATATAAATATACCAGTCTTGTGGGGTCTTTGCCGTTGGATATATGCTCAATAGCCAATCGGATTGGGCTTGTTTATGGTCTTGATCTACGAGGGATTAGGTTAACTAATAGGGCCATGAGATAGCAGCCCATTAGTATGGCCTATATATATGTTGGAGGGGCTAGGGATGCAAGCACCGGTCGTTGACGCCCCCAAACCCTAATAACACCCGGTGCTACAGTACTCGGCACTACAGTAGCACCACTACAGTAATTCCTGCAGTCCCTCCTCCATCTATATCCTTCAGATCGTAGCCATTCGTGAGGTGCTAGTACACCTACGTTCGGCGTTCTATCCTCATACGTGTGGATACCTCGGAGGTGCTGCACTTAGAGCACAAGGACGGACCGCACGTGCAGGAGCAGACGGACGTGACCAACTACACGACACTGCCACTTCGACGCGTTCGTCTACATCGAGACGGCTTCCGCTGCATCTGCGCGTCTAGTGGTAACGATCCGTGATCTATAACTGCTATTGTTTCTGTTTTGGGATAAACGAGTTTTTGTATGTGCTAGCGTAGCCTCCTCGTTTCCCAACAGTGGTATCAGAGCCATAATTGTCTCGTTATAGGTTCGGATGTGTGCATATAGAGATATGCTTGGCTGTAGATGAGTCTCTGATCGATTCGTGATCTTGCTATGATGGTCGTGTAACAAATTGCTCCTACCGGTTGGAATTCTGCCATCGGAGCTAAGTGATACATGTAAACCCAGTCATGGTGAGATGGAGATCAATTGGATTGGTCGAATCGAACTTAGGTCAATGGCTAGGCGCATGGTGATGCATGGCGGTGTAGATTGGATCTGCTACCGGGCCGGGTTTTACGCGAAAAATAGGTTGTTCGTCAAACAACCATACTTTTGCATACGACCTCAGATTGAGACGATTTTTATATGAATGTTCATCTACAGACAATTTTACACATGATTTTGACTGCTAAAGGCAGTTTCGCTAAATTTAGATTTGTGAAATAAGGCCAGGAAGATGGAGTTTTCGGTGATTTAAGTTTGGACGTCGAAATCGGCTAACTTGTTTTTGCAGATTCATGTGATCGATATGGCCCTATGTGTATGTGATGCATGTATGTAATTAATCATGACCTGCATGTCGTGAGTAGGGCAATACGGTTGGAGCCATATGTATTGTCAATTTGATGTAATGGTCTACGTGCCAACTTGTGATGATCTAATGCACGGTTGTATAATTTATTTTACTAGCATGCGTTAGATAGTTCTTGGAGGACTCATCACTGGAGGATGACATACATGGATCATAGAGATGATCAATACAATGAAGATAAAGATCACCATGTGTTAATGGGCCATACCATTTCATTATTGTGTGAATGTCATTCTTATTGTTTTACTTCTACATATGTGATGATAATGATTATTTTTCTGCATGCGACGGTAGAAGTAGAACGATCCATCAACAATGTTTAAGGATGCGTTTGGTTCATGGGATGGCTCCGGTCAGGACGAAGCGGCTCCATTCCTCGTAGCGTTTGGTTGCAGAACGGGTAGAATGGAATGGCTCCTATGAGGAATATTCTTACAAGATTCAGGATCGAGCCATCCCAAAAACTCTCTGGAACGCACTCATCCCATATGGACGGCGATACAACATCAAAGCTCTCTCTCCATTTATCGGTCTCATCACTCCAACCAAACATAAATATGGAACCATTCTATCCCTTCAACCAAACATTAGCATGGAACCATTCCATTCTTAAAACTAGAATAGAACCATCCCATCCTACCTCGCTCTTGAACCAAACACACCTTAAGTCTTGAATGCCCTCCCAACTAAACCTTGCACCGTCACATGTCTTGTACAGTTAGTGGTGGGTCTATGAAATTAGAGTGCCACTAGTTTTTCTTGACTAGATGGGTTCGTATCGGATACTTACTCACACAAAGGGTTGGTTAACTTAGACAAGGTCATCTTAATGGTTAAGGACCATGGGGCATAAAGGTTGGGCGCCGAGACATAGAGATGTCACGCAACATCAGGAGTCATATGTGATATGATTAGCAAAGGGTTGCTTACCGATCTACCATGTCTTCTAACGGTGATGCTAAAGCTCACTAGTGGACTTGTTAGTTGTCGATCCTGAATCGTAAGTATCAATGGAGGGATATTGATTTTAGTGGGAGTAGATTCTGTTAAATTGTTTAATGTATTTTACTCCGTCATAGATATTTTGTCTTAGTATTTTGGCACCTAGCACACCATTTTCTTTTGCGTTCGGTCCTAGAGAAGGATAAGTTGAATGGAACAAACTATGTGGATTGGATCCGCAACCTATGAATTGTTCTCAGGCCTGAGAAAAAGGAAAACACTCTAGAAACCCCATTACCAACAAAGGGTGACATTAAGAAAAGCGTGGGTAGTAGCCATATAATGGCAATTCAGAACAAGCCTACCTTTAAGAAAGGTAATTATTGGAATAAGGGTAAGGCTAAAGATGGGATATCTAAGCCAGCACCCAAGGCTAAAGCTGGACTAGCTACTGATGATGAGTGCTTTCACTGTCATGAACTGGGTCACTGGAAAAGAAACTGCAAGTTGTACTTAGCTTCTTTAAAAAGCAAGGGAAGTAAGGGTACTTCCACTTCAAGTACACTTCATGTTACAGACATTTTCCTCGCTGATTCTAGTATTAATTCATGGGTATTTGATACCGGATCGGTTGTTCATATTTGCAATACGATGCAAGGACTAATAAGAAATAGAAGCATGGGAAGAGGAGAAGTTGATTTTCGCGTGGGCAATAATGCAAGAGTTGCTGCGTTGACCGTCGGGATGATGCAACTTCACCTCCCGTCAGGATTTATTATGGAGTTGAATAATTGTTATTTTGTTCCTAGTTTGAGTCGAAACATTGTATCTCCTTCATGTTTGATGAAGGATGGTTATTCATTTACGAGTGAAAACAATGGGTGTGTGATCTCTAAGAATGTCATGTTTGTGGCTCTTACATCCATTGTGAATGGGTTATTTATTTTAAATCTTGATAATTCACCTATCTGTAATATAAGTGTTAAAAGGCCTCGGCTAGATGATTTGAATCATACCTATATGTGGCATTGTTGTTTGGGTCATATAAGTGAGAAGCGCAGGAAGAAGCTCCATTCTGATGGACTTTTAACTTCATTTGATTTTGAATCATATGAGACATGCGAAGCTTGCTTGCTAGGCAAGATGACCAAGGTGCCCTTCATAGGTTTTCCTGAGAGGGCACAAGACTTGTTGGAACTCTTACATACGGATGTGTGTGGACCAATGAGCATGACAGCTAGATGTGGATTTCAGTATTTCATAACTTTCGCTGATGATTTTAGTAGATATGGCTATGTCTACTTAATGAAGCATAAGTCAGAAACTTTTGAAAAGTTCAAGGAGTTTCAGAATGAAGTTGAAAATCAATGTGGCAAGAAAATTATGGCCTTGCGATCTGATCGTGGAGGCGAGTATTTGAGCCACGAGTTTAGCACTCATCTAAAGAGTTGCGGAATTGTTCCACAGCTTACGCCACCTGGAACACCTCAGAGGAACGATGTGTCCGAGCAACATAATCGAACCTTGTTGGACATGGTACGATCAATGATGAGCCAGTCAGACCTATCGTTATCGTTTTGGGGTTACGCTCTAGAAACAACAGCTTTCACACTAAATAGGGTACCGTCTAAGTCCATGGATAAGACACCATATGAGATATGGATTGCAAGACTCCCAGTTTGTCTTTTCTAAAAATTTGGGGCTGTGAAGTATATGTCAAGCGACTTCAGTCGGACAAGCTTATACCCAGGTCAGACAAGTGCATATTCGTGGGATATCCAAAGGAAACAATTGGGTATTATTTCTACAACCGATTAGACGGCAAAGTGTTTGTTGCTAGGAACGGTGTTTTCTTGGAGAAAGAGTATCTCAAAAGCAAGAAAAGTGGACAGAAGCTGTATCTTGAAGAAGTTCAAGATGAGCCTATGAGGCAAGATTTTACGAGTGATGCTAGTGTAGCAGAACAAGTTGAGGCACCTGTGGCAAGAGAAGAACCGCCACAACCACGAAGGTCGGAAAGGCCATGTCGCGCAACTAATAGAATGAATCTCCTAGTTACGGGAGAGCGCGACATATTGTTGATGGACAACGATGAGCCTAGGACCTATGCGGAAGCAATGATGGACCCAGATTCCGAGAAATGGCAAAGTGCCATGAGATTTGAGATAGATTTCATGGGACACAATCAAGTTTGGAACTTGGTTGACCCTCCTGATGGTGTGAGACCCAACGAGTGCAAATGGGTCTTTAAGAAAAAGAGAGATATGGACAGAAATGTTTACGTCCACAAAGCACGACTTGTTGCAAAAGGTTTTCGACAAGTTCAAGGAGTTGACTACGACGAGACATTCTCGCCAGTAGCGATGCTTAAATCTATTCGGATCATTCTAGCAATAGCTACATACTTCGATTATGAGATATTGTAGATGGATGTCAAAACAACTTTCCTAAATGGGAACCTGGATGAGGATGTATATATGATACAACCTGAAGCTTTTGTTGATCCAACTAATGCTGGAAAAATATGCAAGCTTGAGAAATCGATATATGGGTTAAAGCAAGCATCTCGGAGTTGGAATCTTCGTTTTGATGAGGTAGTCAAAGGATTTGGCTTCCGGCAGAATGAGGAAGAGGCTTGTGTTTACAAGAAGGAAAGTGGAAGCTCTGTTACATTTCTAATCTTGTATGTGGATTGCATATTGTTGATTGGGAATGATATTCCTATGCTAGAATCCGTTAAGACTTCACTGAAAAATAGTTTTTCTATGAAGGACTTAGGGGAAGCTGCATATATTCTGGGCATAAGGATCTATAGAGATAGATCAAGGGGGCTTATAGGATTAAGTTAGGATACTTACATTGACAAGGTGTTGAAACAGTTCAACATGGATCAGTCCAAGAAAGAGTTCTTGACTATGTCACATGGCGTACACCTCAGCAAGACTCAGTGTCCTTCGACGGCTGATGAGTGGGAGCGCTTGAGTAAGATTCCCTATGATTCGGCAATTGGGTCTATCATTACGCCATGATAAGTACTCTCCCAGATGTCTCATATGCCCTAAGCGTTATGAGCAGACACCAGTCTAATCCAGGTGAAAGTCACTGGACAACGGTAAAAAAGTATTCTTATGTACTTTAGAAGAACTAAAGATGTGTTCCTAGTCTATGGAGGTGAGGAGGAGCTCATTGTGACGGGTTACACTGATGGTAGTTTCCAAACTGATCCAGACGATTCAAAATCGCAATCAGGATTCATGTTCACGATAAACAGTGGTGCTATAAGCTGGAAAAGTTCTAAGCAAGATATTGTGGCTGATTCTACAACGGAAGCCGAGTACATCGCAACTTCTGAAGCGGCGAAGGAAGGTGTTTTGATGAGGAAGTTCCTCATCAAGCTTGGTGTGTTTCCTAATGCATCTAGCCTGTTGGAACTCTACTGTGACAACAATGGGGCAATTGCACAGGCTTAGGAGCCTAGGAATCACCAGAAGAACAAACATGTACTGTGGAAGTTTCACCTCATTCGAGAGTTCGTTAGTCGGGGTGAGATAAAGACATGCAAAATACATACAGATTTGAATGTTGCTGATCCTTTGACAAAGGCTCTTACACAGCCTAAGCATGAGTCACACATGAGAGCTTTGGTATTAGATATCATCTAGATTAGCTCTAGTGTGAGTGGATGATTGTATTATATTTATGACATATCGTTTATTTATTGAATATCCATGAAAGGCAACTTGTATATAATTGGCAATTATGTGAATTGTTTGTGAACCTCTTTACTTGTATGGTTATTCTAAAATTGTCCCTAATCTGATTAGCACATGTATTAGTTGATGACTATGTTTCACAAGTCATGGACATGGAGATATCAAACTAATAATGTGGGCACATGTATGACATGGGGCTGGACTGACCCAACTCGAGATCTTGTTGTATGTTTATCTCTTTTCACAACACGTATGCTTTGTCCTAAGACCTGAGATTGTCGCACGTACTTAAGATGTGAATTGACCTACTTAGGGACTACCAAACGCTACTCCGTAACTGGGTAGTCATAAAGGTGGTTTTCGGGTTTGTCAGGAAGCATGCTGTGAGGCGTGGTGAATCAAGATGGGATTTGCCTCTCTCTATACAATAGAGATATCTCTGGGCCCCTCGAGTGATCAGATCAAGAAATGCATGGTCATGCTAGGTTAAGTGTTAACCTCTTGAAGGATCCAACTCACATGTTCGAGAAAGAGAGGTCAACTTGGAGTTAGACCAAATATCATAAGGCAAAGGGAATAGCTTATACGTGATGTTATGGTGGTTCGTCTGATATGATCTTTACGCGCACATGGGAGTTGACACGTCTTGCTAGAGACCGCTATCAACTATTGGACCGAGTAGGAGTACTCGGGACATGTCTATGTGTGCGTGAACCCATAGGGTCACACACTTAAGAGGTTTGGAACACTGAAAACTTGCCTATGTGATTGTCTCTAGTGCAAGTAGGAGACTGTTGGATATATGCCCAAGAGCCAATTGGATTGGGCATGTTTATGGGCTTGATCCACGAGGGATTAGGTTAACTGATAGGCCCCATGAGATGGCAGGCCATTAGTACGGACTATATATATGTGGGAGGGGCTAGGGGTGCAAGCACCAGTCGTCGACGACCCAAACCTTAATAGCACCCGACGCTATAGTACTCGGGGCTACAGTAGCCGCCGCTACAGTACCGTGGGTGAACAATAGCCGCGCGCTACAGTAATTCCTGCAGTCCCTCCTCCACCTATATCCTTCAGATTGCAGCCATTCGTGATGTGCTATTACACTTACGTCGGCGTTCCATCCTCATACGTGTGGATACCTCGGAGGTGCTGCACTTGGAGCACAAGGACGGACCGCACGTGCAGGACCAGATGGACGTGAGCACCTGCACGGCACTGCCACTTCGACACGTTCATCTACATCGAGACGGCTTCCACTGCATCTGCGCGTCTAGTGGTAACGATCCGTGATCTATAACCGCTGTTGTTCCTGTTTTGGGGTAAACGAGTTTTTGTATGGGCTAGCGTAGCCTCCTCGTTTCCCAACATTTGCTTCAAAAATTCACATATCACTTTTATTTGGTCCTTTCTTCGTCTAAAAAATCTGCACCGCTTAACTCCATCTAGTCAACGCGCTTCTGTTTTCAGTACCTACCCGGTGCGGTCTGCTCTTCATAGTTTGCAAACCGACAGGTATCTAAACAGATTTTGATGCAACATTACTGAATTGTTTCTGCATGATGCTCACAAGAAGAAACCCGGCTTATTTACTACTCCTCCGTTAAGTGCCACTAACAAATATCTAGGTATCCGCCCCTCTTGTATGCCTCGGTGCACTCAAGATCTGGTGTTAATGCAACATTAGCGCCGGGTGCAAAATTGGGGTGCCCCCGGGGACCCTTTAGCACCAGGTCGTAACACCAACCGGTGCTAAAAGTCACCTTTAGCACCGGTGGGTGTTACCAACCGGTGCTAAAGGTGCTCCCCCCTTTAGCACCGGGTGGTGTTACGATCCGGTGCTAAAGGCCTTTTAGCAGTGCTTGGTAAATACGGCCAGGTGCTAAAGAGGGTGTCGCATGCTACTTTAAAAGGAGCGCATCTTCTATCCTATCACATGTGCTGTGTAGGTGAGATGATTAGGTGGGTATGCGCGAGCCAAGAGGTCCTGAGTTTGAATCCCCGCTGCAACGCACATATTTTTTTGACGAAGGGTGGCACCTTTAGCACCGAAAGGTTAGCACGGGTTGGGAATCTAGTGCTAAAGCCCGTTCCCAACCGGTGCGAATGTGGCTTCCTCTAGTAGTGTGCGCGCTACTTTACCATCTTTGACCAATAATTTTTAATTTTTATAACACAAACTTGATATGGTTAGATTTTTAATTAAATATACTCTCCAATAAAAATTTATAACTACAGATAATCTAATATAAAAATATAGAAAGGGGTAAAATACTAATCCTCTTTATCTCTCTTCCCTGATGGCAGCACACCACCTCTTTTTTTAATTTGCCATGGAATTGAGGCCCTCTTTCCTTTTTTTCGAACCAGGCAGAAGAGCTGTCGATTATACTAAAAAGAAGATGAAGCCCAGACTGGATGAAACAATCAAACAAAAAAAAAACAACAACCACACCGGTGCGTTAGATTGGGTCATCAACACACACCGCACAACGCCATCACGCTCAGCTCAACTCAACTCAATAACTCATCGACCGATTGGATTGGGTCATCAACACAAGCCGAGCACAACTCATCGCCAACATAACAACTCTGTTTGGTCAGATTGGGACATTGACACGAGCCGCATAACCGCCAATGCTCCGCCGCAACACCTTCTAACTCAGCAACATGGCATTCGCCCTAGTGCATAGTGCATACTTATTGTTAGATAAAACCGGCACTAGCGTCGAGATCCCGATGGATCAACTAGCACCATCGCAGCGGAAGCAACAAGATCACAAACGCCATCACCAAGATCAACACAAGAACGAAACCGAGGCACGATATTTTTAACAAGGTTCGGCCATGTGCCTACATCCTCGGGGCATGACTACGGGCGCTCCTCCCCATAACAGCAGCTACACCGGCATCCGGGCACCACCACGGGCCACACCGCCGCCCGCACCAGCCGCCAAGTCGTCTCACGGTTACACGGTAGTGCCCTCATATTTATGGGCCCTAGGGATACAAAGTACGACTCAAACTCTCCCTAATCTACCAATTATAACTCAAGTCCACGTCGTAACCAAAACATACACATATTCGACATAACTCTAACACTGTGATCCTGTTCTCGCCGATATCTATAATTTAACTTTGCTTATTATGCCCCTGACGTACTGCTGCAGATCCTGTGAACTTTTCACTCCTGCAATCTGCAACTCTCTTTTCCATCTAAAACTACGTACACCTGTACTCTTATCACAAATACACCATCACACTGACTAAAGCTTTCTTTTTTGTTGCACATTGATCTCTCGTTCATTGCACTGTCCAACAACTTGATCTCTGTTGCATACATCTACTTTGCTACCTCTTTACCTGTCACCTATACTACTATGAGTTTCTGCCACTCCTTCACCTGCACACCTACAACTAATACTCAATGATTGGGGCCTTCCTCTGACTACAACTTTCTTCTCTTGCCACACGTTGATCTTGCACTGCTCAACCCTCTCTGTACCATTCATCAAGTTATGAGTTCTTATAGGTACATATCAGTGGACTCTTTTATAAGGAGCCTACCAAAATATGCCCAAATCAGACAAAGAGTTGCGAATAAAATTGTATTATTAGATTTTTTTCGCCATTCGATGACAGTTTAGGATTATCAACATCCTTCAATGCACCAAGGAGCTGATGTATATGACCACGAGTACAGTGAAAGGAACAACATAGATATGTGCTTATAGGGCTCAAAGCCTTGTACAAGGATAGGAACTGATGTATTACTGAAATAGTTACACGCGTGCACGCAAACACAGGTTCTTAAATACTAGTAAACACAGGATCCAACAAGCCACGTAAAAATGATACCGTTAAAAAAAGAAGAGGAAACATCACCATTCTAGGAAAATACTAGTAATAAATAGAAGTACGTAATGGCTCAATTGGGCAGCTGTACATGTAAAGAAGCACGTAGTAAGAGATCCATCTTCTTTTGGACAGTAACACCCATACTTTCAGTCATGTCAAGGTCACGGGGAAGAACGCCTTCTGGAAGACTCCAATCAAAATAGAATAGAAGGTTTGCAAGTGCCAGCTCGATATTCGCAAGCCCAAATGACATCCCTGGGCACATTCGTCGTCCAGATCCAAATGGTAAGAACTCAAAACAATTTCCTTTGAAATCTCTCACGTCAGTATCAAATCTCTCAGGTTTGAATGTTTCAGGTTCATCCCAGTACTCTGGGTCTCTAGCAATAGCCCATAGATTTAAGAGGATCTTAGTACCTTTGGGCACGTCATAGCCCAATAGTTTGCATGATTCCTGGCTCTCCCTCGTGAACAATGGCCCAGGGATGTGCAACCGTAAGGTCTCCTTTATAGCAAATTGTAGGTAACTCAGGTCACTTAGGTCCTCCTCTGCTATCTTCTCTCTCCTCCTGAAGGCTCCTCTGACTTCTGCTTGTACCTTGGACATCACAGCTGGGTTCCTCATCAGCTCTGCCATTGCCCACTGTAATACTGTTGCCACAGTCTCACTTCCACCAGCCAAAAGATCCTAAAATATAATATCACGATGTGGTTAGCATTTAGTAGCTGATTAGTAGAATAACAAAGAAGAGTATTTTAATGTTCTGTAGCAAGTAGCAGGAACTCACATAAATCAAGAACTTGATTGTGCCCATAGAAACAGGGTGCTGAAGACAGACTTCCCCTCTTTCGATCTTCAAGAGAACATCAATCAGGTCTTCTTTGCAGGGTCCTACCTCATGCGATCTTCTGTCCTGGTGTTCGTTGATGATACCCCCTATGAATGCAAACATCCCTTCCCTGTATATTTCAGCCTTTCGTGTAGTAATACTCAGAGTTCGTCCGAGCTGAAAAGACGGGTATAGGTTGGCTAGGCAGAAGCTCAATGCTAGATGGAAGCCTTGCTCTTGATAGTCATCATAACCAACTTGGTCCTTGAACCGGTTACCCATGATGATGTGAACAGAAGTATCAGTAGCATAGTGGGCAATCTGCTCGCTGAGGTTCACGAGTGGTGCTTGCACAGATGAAATGGACTGGACAAGGCGTGCAGCCTCCTCCTCCCGTATGGCCCGGAAGGACTGGACTTGCTTCACGCTGAGCAGCTCGCGGATGCAAATCTTTCGTACCTGCCTCCATTGGTCATCGTAAGGAGCAAAGACAAGCCCCTGCCCTTTGCTTGTGATGATCTTCATTATCTCACTCTGAGGTCTTGTCGCGAAGATGGTGTCATGAGTCTTCATAACATCCTTAGTAGCTTCTGGTGAGGTGATGATAAGGAATGGGACCTCGCCGAACTTGAGCAACATGATAGGTCCATGGCGCCGTGATAGATCACGTAAAACGCGGTGTGGGAGGTCACCAACCAAGTGGTGGATACTTCCTATCAAAGGCAGCTTCCAAGGGGCTGATGGGAGTAGTGGGTATTGACCGTGGGAGTACGAGGAAGCCTTGCCGAGCATAATCATGATTAGGATTGGAAAAATGATGAGTAACAAGCAGTATATGGCACTAACCATGGTTGAGCAATTTGTCCTGTCTGAATGGGAGGAAAGTGATTCAGGTCATTTCCAGCTGTGTATCAAGAATTTCAACCTAGGGTAGTACAACAAAGCTAATTTTCCGGATATCACAAATGCAAAGTAACACTGTTCCCTTGTTCTTGAGTTAAAGTTGAAGCCACAGCGTTAGATATAGTGAAGCTATTTTCTTTGCTGCATGTGTGATGTGTCTGAAGTCAACGTTTCAGCATTTCTGCAATACAATTCAATTGCACACATTCACACAATAATTTACAAATTGGCTACAACCCTACATTCCTACCATGGCTACCAATGCGCCAACTACCAAAATCAGTTAAAAATTGTTAGAAATTGGTGAAATACCTTGCTACAGTGTTTCTTACTGCCAGTAGCGGCTGCTGCTGCTCGCCTGCTTCTGCTTGCTTGCCGCTGCCACCCCTCGGCTCCTGCTTCCACTCTAGTGCGCTAGGTCTCTGGCTGAGGGCGCCGCGGCGGCTAGCCGGCCGATAGTCGGCAGATCGCGCAACCGCGCCTCAGTTGCCAGACACGGCTACGCTCCTCCCTCCCTGAATCCCTCCAGTTCGCCGTTGCCAGATCCGGCGGGCTCCGGGCGCCACGCACTGCCAAAGCCAAACTGTAGGTCTCCGCCTCGCCCCTCGCTCTTCCTGGCTCGTCCGCTCGTGCTCGGTCTCACAGTGGTGAAGAATCGAGTATCTACCCGGACGACTCCAGTCTTCCGGTGCAAAGCCTGTTAGCTCCAAGAAAAACGTGATTTCTCGCTCCATTGGGAGTACATGCGCTCGTCCCACTTTAGGCTATCCGCACTGCGGTCCCATACCCCGTGCGGCAGTAGCCCGTGCGGCGGTAGTCATATTGCGTAAAAATCGCTGCAGCGAGATACTGGACCTGTCCGCAATCACAGCGCTGCCCTCCGCGTCCGGCAAATCGAGCAGGTCGTCCTCCGCCGCCCCAAGCACCCGGCCCTGCCCTCGCGGTCGTCCTCCGCCGCCCTTGCGCCCGAGGGCAGGTCGATGCGGAGCCGCAGCTCCTTGAAGACCGAGCTGCCACCCCTGGTCACGCGCGCGGGCTGGACTGCTTGCCGGGCCGCCGCCGCCGCCATGTTCCTCCACCCGACACTCCGGCATGGGCCCACGGCAGGGAAGGATGGCACGCGCACGCCGGCACGAGCTCGAGATCCGGCGGAGGGGCGTGCGAGCGGGAGCCGCGCGCCTGGGAGCTACCCTGCCGCCGCCAGTGCTGGGCCGCCATGCGTCGCCCCACCGCCACCCTTCGCCCAGGACGACCCTCGACCGCGCCGATGGGGGAGGGGAGGCCGCGCGCCGCCGGCTGCTCGTCGCAGGAAGGGGAGGGGATGGAGCGCGCGCGGTGGAGGTGGATGGGAGAGGAAGAGGAGGGAGGGGCGGCACGGAGGGAGGGGGAGCAAGTGGGCCGGCGAGGGGGAGGCGCGCGAGGGAGGCAGAGGGTCGGAGGAGGCGGGGTGGCGCGGGAAGGGGATGCGGCGGGGGTGGGGAAGGGAGGGAGGGAGGGAGAGAGAAAGAGAGGAGGGGAGGGAGGAAAGGAAAAATAATAATATATTACATTGGTCCCACGTACGGTAGTTGGCAGCATCTTCTTCACCATGCGGAAGTCCTCCGGCACCTCCCCTTGCTGGCGCAGACTTGCCACGATGCCATTGATGCGCATGGCGAAGTCACTCACCGACTCGCCGTCGTGGAAGGTGATGCCCAGGAAATCCTTTCAGAGGCGTTGTACACTTGCATCCTTCACGCGATCATCGCGCACCCGCATCGACTTCATGGCGTCCCAGGCTTCTTTCACCAACGGCTTCACGGCGAGCGTCGCCTTCGTCTCGAACGGCACCCCACGGAGAATGGCTGCGAACGCACGCCGATCCTTGGCGCGATCCTTGGACGCGACCTCGACGACATCCCAGAGCTCCAAGGCCTCCAATGATACCTTTTTTAGAAAGGGGAATATTCATTAATATCCCAGCCGCTGCATCAATCAATGCATATAGCTGTTTAATTATTATTACACGTTTATGACTTCAACAAGCCAAGGAACGAGGAAAACAAAATTATGAAGGAACAAGCTATAAATAAAATGTTCTGACTTTGACATCGTAATGAAACACATCAAAACGCAATTCTATTTCGAAAATTCCAGCCATGTGCAGTAAAGATCTCCATGGCCACTGTCTCAAGCATTCTACACCCCATAATCAATCCAGGTCTGTCGTTCTCCTTCTGTAGTAAAGACCATAATCGGGTCCAATGTGTTCCTTTGAATAGTACCTGCAAATAAGAAGGCACTAGGCCCTTGTCAAATACCACTTCATTCCTGGATAACCAGATTGCCCAACACATGGCACTAGCTCCTGCCAATATCTGAAGTCTAAGTTTTCTATTTATACCTGCCAACCAGCCATTAAATATGTGTTCTATACTGGTTGGGGGAGGTAAATTAGTAGAAACTTGAACAACTCTCCAGACAAATGATGCAAGATGACAGTCAAAAAATAAGTGTTGAATAGACTCATTATGGGAGCAAAACGAACAAGATTCATTACCATGGCACTGTTTACGAGCCAAATTGTCTTTAGTTAGAACTACCCCTTTAACTAGGTACCACATGAAAACTTTAATTTTTAGAGGAATTTTAAGCTTTCATAGTGTGTCAGGGAGAACTGCTTGTGTAACCGCTAATGCCCTGTTGAAAGGACCAACACTAGGCCTAGAGGGGGGGGGGTGAATAGGCCTGTTTAAAAATTCCTGCAAAAAATCCTCCGAAAACTGTCAGAACGTCGGATGATCCGACACAGTCTCGGATCTTCCGGCCAGGAAGATCCGAAACTGTATAGGATCTTCCGACAGGGACAGAAAACCGGAAGATCCGATGGAAAGCCGGATCTTCCGACAGGCAATTCAAGTATACTTCGAGATTTGAAAACTAATGACCTTTTGACAATTCCACTTGAATACAAAGCTCACAAATGATGTATGGAACCTTCTATATATGATCAATATCGGAGTATAGCCACAAATAAGTAGATCGGGACAAATCAAGATATAGAAACAATATGAACAAGAATGAAAGTGGAGACAAAGGATTTTCTACCGAAGTTCACTCCACAAAGGAGCTACGTCTCCGTTGAGATGCTCACAAAGAGCCGGGCTGTCACACTAACCCCAAGTCTCTCCCAATCAACCACAAAGGAGGATTGAGTTACTTACTATGTGCTCCCACGAAGAGAGAGGGTAATACAAACTTCCGGGACTCAAACCACAAGAGAATGGGAGTTCACCGGCACCTCTAACTGTCTAGGAGCAAGCTCCAAGAGTAACAAACGTGAATCGACGAATCCAAGTGCTTCAAGTGCTTGAGAGATGAACTAGTTGAGGGAGCTCAAGATGGCACTAGGTCTCACACCTCAAATCTTCTCTCTCACTCAAACCCTAGGTGAATCTTGGAAGAATCAAACCTTGGAAGGGAGTAGAGAGGTGGAGTGAATGCTCAAGTGGGAGTTTGTCTCGTGTTAGGTCAGAGTGAACAGCTGCAGTGAATGAAAGGGGGTGAGGGGTATATATACCAACCCCCAAAATATGACCGTTATGTTCACTGCGAAGGGGTACCGGATCTTCCGACAATAGGTCGGATCTTCCGATAAGCAACAGAACCGAGTAACAAAAACTCCAGGTAAGTTCCGGGGGCCGGATCTTCCGACCAGATGTCGGATCTTCCGGGCGACCCCGGAACTTCCGGCCCAAAGAATTCTCAAGACAGAGCCAGCCAGAACTTGCAGTCGGATCATCCGGCCAGGGGCCGGAACATGTACTCAGGACACTTCCGAGGCTGAAAAACGGCTAAGTCATGTAAGTTCCGACCAGGGTCGGATCTTCCGGCCAGGAAAAATTCCAAGGCCGAGCGGCCCGGAACATCCGGTCGGATCTTCCGGCCTAAGATCCGGCCACGCAGGAAAGGAGTTTGTGAAGTGTTTTTGTGGCTTTAAAGAATTTGTCATCTCAAGTAAAGCACTTTTAGCAACTGGAAATCATCAACTACGTCCCCCTTGATAGTACGGTGGTCCTATACTCAATTTCAAAAGGAAAATAGAATTTAAATTGCCAATTGAGTCTTCCACCATATCAAAAAGAATTGGGGTACTTCCTTTTGTGCTATCTTTCTCTTTATTTCATTTTATTCCTGCACAACTCAAGCACAACATCATATCCGAATTTCTATTGCCATTAATCACCAAAATAGATTAAATGCCTAGATGCACTTTCAATCTCCCCCTTTTTGGTGATTGATGACAATACAAATTTGGGTGCATAAAAGGAATAAAATACATGTAGTAGCTCCCCCTCAATTTGTGCATGGTGTGATAAAATCATCGTGATGCATATGACAAGATATTCACAACAATAAATTGAGAAATAACATCACATCATCCATAAGCAATTCATAATAAAAGATAACGAGATCCACAACACACTAGCAATAACCAAATTAAAGTCTTACAAATAAAATTCTCGCTTGGCACACCATCCATAACACAAATTCAAGTCTTACAAGTTCACAAGCTCACAAGAATAAAATAAAAGATAGATAAACGATAGATGGCATAAGGCCCAAATTCACTCCCCCTTTGTCATCAAAGACCAAAAAGGGAGCTACTCGTCCTCGTCGTCGTCGTCGCCATCATCATCACCATCATCATCTTCTTCTTCGTCCTCATCAATAGCGGGAGCCTTGCCCTTGCGACGCTCCTCATCCGTCTCGGGCTCACTGATGTATTCTTCTTCCTCTTCCTCAGATTCTTCAATATCAACCTCCTCTTCTTCTTCCTCTTCCTCTTCCTCAACAATATCCGCTTCACCTTGTCCTTGGGAGTGAGAAGCACCAAAGACAAACTCTTGAGAATAATCCTCCCATGGATTTTCAAAAGAGGGTGGAGGAGTAACTTCCCGGAGTTGATGAACCAGAGAGTGTGGCATGTTTAACTTGTCAAGAAGCTCCTTATGGCGCTTATCCGCCATATATCTATCATGCTCAGCCCGCTTCTCTCGCTCATGGGATCTCTTAACTTCATGCTTGCACATGTTGAAGCAAGAGAACATGCCTTGAAGAAGGAAATCCAACTTGCTCATTTTTCCTTTGGGAGCAAATGAGGGGCCACTAGAGGAAGTTGGACCACTAGATGGAGGAGCTTGGGAAGATGAAGCACCTCGAGATGATGGAGTTGGAGCACCATGATAAGGCTTAGACTTGATCTTCAAAAGTTGAGAAATCTTGCCTTGAGGGGATTTATAAGCTGGATGGATCTTGTCAGTCAATATGTTTACCCCAGTGACATGTATAATCATGTGAAAGATGTATGGGGCATAGTGACATCCACTAGAGGCATCATGTGAGCAATAAATAATTTCATTCCAAATGAAATTAAAAACCTTGAACTTGGACTTCCCGGGGGCCATCTGAAATAGCAGATTCTTGGCCCTCTTGGAGATGTTGTCCGCATCTCCTGCTCTTGGATACATGGTCCCTCTAAACAGTTGATTCAGCAATTTATAGAATGGAGAGAGTCCCTTGTACTTTCCAAAAACAACCTCACCATAAGCATGATCATACATGAAGGCTAGCTTGGTGTCATCCAAAATTCTCCCAAGATGAAGATCGATCTTGCTGCGATCATTGCTTGTGTGAGCATAGGCGGTCTCCTCAGCAAGTCCAAACAAACTAGCAAACTCATGCAAAGATATGGAAAGGCGTTTACCACATAGAGTCCAATGCATCTCATACCTCTCTTCATCTACCCAAAGAGTGGCATAGAACTGGGCGATAACTTCCTCATTATAAGAGCACTCAAAGGCCATGATCTTGTCCAAGTCCATCTTCACACACCTCTTGTATACATCATCAACAACTGGCTTGAGTGGTGGTGGAAAGCTCTTCAGGTATTTCCAGTCGACCCAATACATGGGAGTGCAAATCCGGGTCATCTTCAAAATTACGGACTCATACCAGTCTGCCTGGTGTGCAACCCAAAACCTAGGATCACCCCTGAATGACTTGTACTGAATGCTCCTGGGATCCTCATGTGTACTGAGTCTGAGTGGCTTCATGCTGTTCTGTGCCAACCTGAAGTTGACCACTGCACTGTCTTGTGCGTGTCTGAAGGGAATGGCAGTGCTGATGAAGTTCTGAGCGAGAAAAGATATATCAATGTCATCGTTGTACTGACTCCCCGGTCCTTCTCCTTGATTGGCCCTCTTAATTCTGGGGCGAGGAGGAATCTTGCGCCCCGGCACACTGGATTGGGCTCTTCCGCGAACAGAACGGGAAGTTGTTTCCTTCGATGTCCTCTTGCCCTTGCCAATTTCTCTAATCTCCCCATCTGAAGCAGTATCCGAATCAGATGATGAACCACTTGGAGGATGAAACGAACTCTTGGTGCGACCGGTACTTGGACGCACTGTCAAAGATGTGGTCTTTTTCTGTGTAACCTTTTCCTTAACCATCTGATAAGATAGGAGAGAACATGTATTTAGAGAGAGGATCAAAGATTTGCAACTAAGTAGACAGAATAGAACTCGACTCAGTCGGATCTTCCGGCCCTGAGTCGGAAGATCCGGGGGTCCGGATCTTCCGACTCACCGTCGGATGATCCGACAGAGTCGGGTCAAACCCTAACTACTTAGGAACAGGAGATTTAGCCCACCAAACTTTGTGAAATCATAGGGAAGTGTTCTAGACATGTATATGAGATGATTGACCAAGGGGAAAACAACTAGAACCTCCTACATTGATAGATCGGGCGATGGGGATTTTGAATCAATACCGTTGAGATTTCCCGCGAGAACTCCGGAAGATCCGATGGAGATTGAGTCTTGGAGAGTTGGGGAATCAAAAGATGTCACTTGATGAAGAAATCCACGGTCCAAACTTCAAATCGCCGTATGGGGTGAAGAGAGGGAGAGAGGAGGCGTCGGTGGAGGACAAGAGACCGAATGAGGCAAGTAACGGTTCGTTCCAGATATATATATCGCGCACAGGCCGGAAGATCCGAAGCAACGCCGGAAGATCCGACCGAGACAGAACCAGAGAGACCAGAGCGGATGTTCCGAGAGTTCCCAGGTCCGGAAGATCCGACAAAGAGTCGGAAGATCCGATAGGGTCGGAAGATCCGAAAAAAACTTCAGAGAGGTTGATTCGAGACAGAGCCACCCGGAACTTCCAGGGGCAAGTTCCGGGGGTATGTCGGAAGATCCGGCCCAGATGAGATATGACATAAAGATGATTTTGCAAGATGAGATTTGATTGAAGATTTTGAGAGAGCTTGCATATGAACTAGTAAGACACTTGTCCCAAAGTTGATCAGCAACAAACAATCAACAAATTAACCATGATCAACTTGAGACAAGATGTGATCCAACGATCACAAGATCAAATATTTTGAAATACTCACACAAAAACTAAGATAAAACAATTTTTCTTCTAGTCTAGGCATCAAACAATTGTGTATGCAACAAGTCAAACCAAGTTACGAGAATCCAAAATATTTAGCTCACTCCTCAAGGAACAAAACCTTTGCTCATCGAGAGGCTTTGTGAAGATATCGGCTAATTGTTTTTCGGTTCCTACATGGCATATGGCGATATCTCCTTTGGCTTCATGATCTCTAAGGAAGTGGTGTCGAATGTCTATGTGCTTGGTTCTTGAGTGTTGAACGGGGTTGTTTGCAAGTTTTATGGCACTCTCATTGTCACACAAAAGTGGGATGTTTTTGAACTCACAACCAAAGTCCCTCAAGGTTTGCCTCATCCAAAGTAGTTGAGCACAACAAGCACCGGCTGCAACATACTCGGCCTCGGCGGTGGATAGCGCAACGGAATTTTGTTTCTTAGAGCTCCAAGACACCAAAGACCGACCAAGAAATTGGCAAGTCCCCGTTGTACTCTTTCGATCTACCTTGCAACCGGCATAATCCGAATCGGAGTAGCCAAGTAGATCAAAAGTGGAGCCCTTGGGATACCACAAGCCAAGGTTTGGAGTATGCACTAAATATCTAAAAATTCTCTTAACAGCCATTAGATGACATTCCTTAGGATTGGCTTGAAATCTTGCACACATGCACACACTAAGCATAATATCCGGCCTAGATGCACAAAGGTAAAGCAAGGAACCAATCATGGAGCGATATACCTTTTGATCGACGGATTTGCCTTCCTCATTTAGATCAAGATGACCATTCACCGGCATAGGGGTCTTGATTGGCTTAGCATTGGCCATGTCAAACTTTTTGAGCATATCACTTGTATATTTGGTTTGACATATGAATGTGCCATGCTTTAGTTGCTTGATTTGAAATCCGAGAAAGAATTTCAATTCTCCCATCATTGACATCTCAAATCTCTTGGTCATTATCCTACTATACTCTTCACAAAAAGTTTCATTAGTAGAACCAAAGATTATATCATCAACATAAATTTGACAAACAAACAAATCTTTGTCTATTTTCCTAGTGAAGAGAGTAGAATCGGCTTTGCCCATTACAAAGCCATTCTTGAGAAGAAAATCCTTAAGGCATTCATACCATGCTCTAGGTGCTTGCTTAAGCCCATAGAGCGCCTTATGGAGTTTGTAGACATGGTCGGGGTGCTTGGGGTCTTCAAATCCCGGTGGTTGCTCTACATATACTAGCTCCCCAAGAGGCCCATTCAAGAATGCACTCTTCACATCCATTTGATACAACTTGAAGTTGTGATGAGATGCATAGGCCAAAAGGATACGAATTGACTCAAGCCTTGCCACCGGAGCATATGTCTCACCAAAATCAAGCCCTTCAATTTGAGTAAAGCCTTGAGCAACCAACCTAGCCTTGTTTCTTGTGACAACGCCATTTTCATCTTGTTTGTTCCGGAAAACCCACTTGGTGCCAATCACATTTTGCTTGGGTCTTGGGACCAACTCCCATACTTCATTTCTTGAAAAGTTGTTCAACTCTTCTTGCATTGCAATAACCCAATCCGCATCTCCAAGAGCTTCTTCTACCTTGAGAGGTTCCAAAGAGGAGACAAACGAGCAAAATCCACAAAAATTTGCTAAACGTGAACGAGTGGTTACCCCTCTTTGGATGCTCCCTAGAATGTTGTCAAAGGGATGATCCCGTTGAACACTTTGATGAACTCTTGGATGTGGGAATGTTGATTGACGTTGGATGGGTCCATCACCATCTTCTTCATGAGGTATCTCAACATCTTGAGCATCTTCACCTTGAGCTCCCCCTTGATCAATGCCTTGGTCATGATCGTCACCATGATCTTGGACTTGATCTTGTGATGAGCTTGGTGGTTCAACTCTTGTTGATGGTGACGGGTCTATGTTGAACATGATTTCCAGATCTTGGTCTTGTTCTTCATCTTCATCTTGAGGCTCTTGGGGCTTCACTTCTCCTAAACTCAAGTTCTTGATAGCTTGATTTGGCGGGACTTCATCTACAAGGTCATTTATAACTTGCTCTACTTGAGAGCCGTTTGATTCATCAAATTTTACGTCTACCGTGATCTCAACACAACCGGTGGTTTTGTTGAAAACACGGTAGGCGTGTTCGTTAGTACCATAACCAAGTAGAAAGCCTTCATCAACCTTAGGTGCAAACTTTAAGCTTTTGGTTTTCTTGTTAAGAATGTAACATTTGCAACCAAAGACTCGAAAGTAGTGCACCTTTGGTTTGTTACCGGTTAGGATCTCGTATGGAGTCTTGTTCAAGTACTTTTGAAGATAGAGACGGTTAGTGGCATGGCAAGCCGTGCTAACCGCCTCGGCCCAAAAGTTATCCGGAGTCTTGTACTCATCAAGCATGGTCCGTGCCATCTCAATCAAAGTCCTATTCTTCCTCTCAACAATGCCATTTTGTTGAGGAGTGTATGGCGCGGAAAGCTCATGCTTGATTCCCTCTTCATCAAGAAACTCTTCAACATTTGTGTTCTTGAACTCCGTCCCGTTGTCACTTCTTATATGCTTGATCTTCAACTCAAACTCATTTTGAGCTCTTCTAATGAATCTCTTGATGATTGTTTGAGCTTCACTCTTGTCTTGCAAAAAGAAGACCCATGTGAAACGGGAAAAGTCATCTACAATGACAAGTCCATACTTGTTCCCGCCAATGCTAACATAAGCAACCGGTCCAAATAAATCCATATGAAGCAACTTGAGTGGTCTTGAGCTAGTCAAAATATTTTTGGGTGGATGTGGTGCACCGACTTGCTTCCCGGCTTGACAAGCACTACACAACCGATCTTTCTCAAACACAACATTTGTTAGTCCTAGGATGTGTTCATCCTTTTGAAGTTTGGCCAAGTTCCTCATCCCAACATGAGCTAGCCGGCGATGCCAAAGCCAACCCAAGCTAGATTTTGCCACTAGACAAGTCTTCGGTTCCACTTTACTAGTTGTGAAATCAACTAAGTAAAGCTTTCCCTTAAGTCGACCCGTAAATGCAATAGAGGAATCCTCCCTTCTTAGGATGCTCACACCCTCATTAGTAAAGAGACAATTGTAGCCTTTCTCACAAAGTTGTGAAACCGACAACAAGTTGTATCCCAAAGAATCAACAAGATAAACATTTGAAAGAGATGAGTCTTGTGAAATAGCTACTTCACCTTGACCTATGACATCACCATGATTGTTGTCACCAAATGTGATCTTCTCAACGGGTGAGTCATATTCTTGTAGCTTCGCAAACATATTCCTTTCTCCGGTCATATTATTTGAACATCCACTATCCAATAACCACGAAGGTCCACCAGAGGAATATGCCTACAAAACAAGTTTTAGGCCTTGAACTTAGGTACCTAAAATTGATTGGGTCCTTGAGAGTTAGCTTTAGACATTTTAGGCACCCACACACTTCTCATCATTTTCCTAGCGTGAGCACCTATATACTTTACCGCCATCTTTCCATTTTGGTCCCAAGTGACCATGTAGTCGATGGAGTAGTTTGGTGATGGCTTGTGCTCAATGACCTTCTTTTATTTCTTGGTCTTGATCTTGACATTTTGAGTGGATGCCTTTACCTTTGGCAAGGACTCCGTGAGTCTTACCACTCCATGAGCCGCATCCATTAGTTCACCTAGATAGGTCCCCTTGGTGAACAATGTCACATCACGATCATTCACCCTTTTTGTGCCATTTGCCTTTCCTCCTCGAGTGTATCCAAGCCCATCCTTGATAGTACCATATCTACCGGCTTTATATGCCGGATGGGTCTCGAATACACTCTTGCCCTTACCTTGATCTTGGCCAATGGCATTGTTCAACTTTTGGATTTGAGCCTCTTTAGCCTTGACTTGCTCTTCTAATTTAGAAAGGTTAGTAGTACAAGCATGTACATCAATTTTATAACACCTTGAGCAACCTTCACTAGTAGAGACACTTGAGTCAAGATTAGTCTTAGAGTTATTCGAGGTACTTTCCCAAAGAGAGCTAAAATTGGCTTCTAGATCTTTATATTTAATCTCTAGGCTTGAATGCCTTTCTTGAAGCTCATTTTTAGCATTCTTTAGGTTAGTGAGAGAGTCATTTGTCAAAGACAAGTTCTTTGACATCCTCTCCCGTGAGTCATTGACTTGAGATAACTCACTAGTCAACTTCTCAACCTTGAGTTTCTCCTCAACTAGAGCCTCTTCTAGGACAAGGTTTCTCTCCTTCTCAAGGATGAGCAATTCTTCTTGCCTTTCGAGACTCTCTTCTCTTTTCCCAATTTTCTCTAGTAGTTTTTTAATAAATTTGTAACCGTCTTTACCAAACTTCTTTATCATGTTTTTTTCATATTCGACTTCTTCATTATCTAGTTCATTTTCAATGTTACTAGATGATGATAGAGTGGATGGAGAAGGTGGTGTGGTGTCAAGTACCTTGGTCCCTTGAGCCATGAGGCACATGGGAGCTTCATCATCGCTCTCATCAATGTTGTTGAAGAGTCTTGAGGTTGATGTAGGAGCATGAATGGCACAAGTGGCCATTTCTTCATCACCGGAGTCGTCACTTGATGAATCCCAACCTTCACCAACATGAGCGCTTCCAAACCTTTTCTTGTACTCTCGACTCTTCTCCTTGTATTTCTTGTCTTTGTCACCGACCTTGTCCTTGATCTTCTTGTCATCCTTGTCATCCTTCTTGCGGGGACAATCGGCAATGAAATGACCTTTCTCCCCACACTCATAGCATCTTCGTTGAGAGAAGCTCTTCTTTTCACCTCTCGTCTTCATGAATCTCTTGAAGTTTCTAACCAACATAGCGGTTTCTTCATCGGTGCTCTCATGGTCGTTTGAATCTTCGTTTTTCTTGGAAGTTGAGGTCTTCTCATTTGACTCAACTTTCTTGCTTGGTTCGGCCTTAAGAGCGATTGTCTTGACTTCGATTTGTTGGATTGATCTTGTCACATCCAAGCTATTCATCTCATGATATTGCAATTTGTTGAATAGCTCCAAGGGCACCATAGTCTTGAACTTGTCACTTTCTCTAATCATTGTGGCAAGCATTGGGTTCTTTGGTGCGTATGCTCTAAGCAATTTCTTTGTGACCTTGTTTTCGCCCCAATCATTGCTTCCAAGCATTCTAATTTCGGTGACTAGAAGCTTCAAACGATCATACATTTCTTGCAAGGACTCATCCTTCTTCATGACGAATGCTTCTAGTTCTCCTTGTAGGAGATCCACCTTGCCTTCCTTGACTTCATCCGATCCTTCATGTGCCATTTGAAGAGTGTCCCATAGCTCCTTGGCATTATCGATTCCTCTAATCTTGTTGTACTCGTAGGAGCTTAGAGCACTCCTAAGCACGGTCACGGCTTGAGAGTTGCGGAAGATGTCGTACTCTTGTTCTCGGCTTGGTGTTGCACTCTTGTCGACACCTATATTGACAATAGTCCAAAGAGATGGGTGAAGACCATGCAAGTAAACTTTCATATCATCACTCCATCGGGCATAGTCAATCCCATTGAATTTGGGGACTTTGCCCATTGGAACGGATGAAAAATTAAGACTAGAAGGGTCAAAAGATTTGTTAGAAGAAGATGTCTCATATCGAAAAGACACCGAGTGTTGTCCGTCGAGAGCGTCTCTTTCTCGTATCTTCTTCTTGAAAAGCTTTTGCGCCTCTCTTTCGGCCTTCTCCTTAATCTTCTTCCTTATCTTCTCCCTTCTTTGCTTTTTCTTTTCTTGTTCATCCAAGCTTTCATCAACATCGCTAATGTTGAATTCATCATCACTCGAGCTTGACTCAACGGGCGTCGGATGTTTATCTTTGTGGGCGGAAGCCATCTCGGATACATCTCCCATACCGGCCATAGTGTTTTCCCTTAGCGGTTAAGCCTAAACAAGGGATTAGGCTCTGATACCAATTGAAAGGACCAACACTAGGCCTAGAGGGGGGGGGTGAATAGGCCTGTTTAAAAATTCCTGCAAAAAATCCTCCGAAAGCTGTCAGAACGTCGGATGATCCGACACAGTCTCGGATCTTCCGGCCAGGAAGATCCGAAACTGTATAGGATCTTCCGACAGGGACAGAAAACCGGAAGATCCGATGGAAAGCCGGATCTTCCGACAGGCAATTCAAGTATACTTCGAGATTTGAAAACTAATGACCTTTTGACAATTCCACTTGAATACAAAGCTCACAAATGATGTATGGAACCTTCTATATATGATCAATATCGGAGTATAGCCACAAATAAGTAGATCGGGACAAATCAAGATATAGAAACAATATGAACAAGAATGAAAGTGGAGACAAAGGATTTTCTACCGAAGTTCACTCCACAAAGGAGCTACGTCTCCGTTGAGATGCTCACAAAGAGCCGGGCTGTCACACTAACCCCAAGTCTCTCCCAATCAACCACAAAGGAGGATTGAGTTACTTACTATGTGCTCCCACGAAGAGAGAGGGTAATACAAACTTCCGGGACTCAAACCACAAGAGAATGGGAGTTCACCGGCACCTCTAACCGTCTAGGAGCAAGCTCCAAGAGTAACAAACGTGAATCGACGAATCCAAGTGCTTCAAGTGCTTGAGAGATGAACTAGTTGAGGGAGCTCAAGATGGCACTAGGTCTCACACCTCAAATCTTCTCTCTCACTCAAACCCTAGGTGAATCTTGGAAGAATCAAACCTTGGAAGGGAGTAGAGAGGTGGAGTGAATGCTCAAGTGGGAGTTTGTCTCGTGTTAGGTCAGAGTGAACAGCTGCAGTGAATGAAAGGGGGTGAGGGGTATATATACCAACCCCCAAAATATGACCGTTATGTTCACTGCGAAGGGGTACCGGATCTTCCGACAATAGGTCGGATCTTCCGATAAGCAACAGAACCGAGTAACAAAAACTCCAGGTAAGTTCCGGGGGCCGGATCTTCCGACCAGATGTCGGATCTTCCGGGCGACCCCGGAACTTCCGGCCCAAAGAATTCTCAAGACAGAGCCAGCCAGAACTTGCAGTCGGATCATCCGGCCAGGGGCCGGAACATGTACTCAGGACACTTCCGAGGCTGAAAAACGGCTAAGTCATGTAAGTTCCGACCAGGGTCGGATCTTCCGGCCAGGAAAAATTCCAAGGCCGAGCGGCCCGGAACATCCGGTCGGATCTTCCGGCCTAAGATCCGGCCACGCAGGAAAGGAGTTTGTGAAGTGTTTTTGTGGCTTTAAAGAATTTGTCATCTCAAGCAAAGCACTTTTAGCAACTGGAAATCATCAACTACGTCCCCCTTGATAGTACGGTGGTCCTATACTCAATTTCAAAAGGAAAATAGAATTTAAATTGCCAATTGAGTCTTCCACCATATCAAAAAGAATTGGGGTACTTCCTTTTGTGCTATCTTTCTCTTTATTTCATTTTATTCCTGCACAACTCAAGCACAACATCATATCCGAATTTCTATTGCCATTAATCACCAAAATAGATTAAATGCCTAGATGCACTTTCAATCTCCCCCTTTTTGGTGATTGATGACAATACAAATTTGGGTGCATAAAAGGAATAAAATACATGTAGTAGCTCCCCCTCAATTTGTGCATGGTGTGATAAAATCATCGTGATGCATATGACAAGATATTCACAACAATAAATTGAGAAATAACATCACATCATCCATAAGCAATTCATAATAAAAGATAACGAGATCCACAACACACTAGCAATAACCAAATTAAAGTCTTACAAATAAAATTCTCGCTTGGCACACCATCCATAACACAAATTCAAGTCTTACAAGTTCACAAGCTCACAAGAATAAAATAAAAGATAGATAAACGATAGATGGCATAAGGCCCAAATTCACTCCCCCTTTGTCATCAAAGACCAAAAAGGGAGCTACTCGTCCTCGTCGTCGTCGTCGCCATCATCATCACCATCATCATCTTCTTCTTCGTCCTCATCAATAGCGGGAGCCTTGCCCTTGCGACGCTCCTCATCCGTCTCGGGCTCACTGATGTATTCTTCTTCCTCTTCCTCAGATTCTTCAATATCAACCTCCTCTTCTTCTTCCTCTTCCTCTTCCTCAACAATATCCGCTTCACCTTGTCCTTGGGAGTGAGAAGCACCAAAGACAAACTCTTGAGAATAATCCTCCCATGGATTTTCAAAAGAGGGTGGAGGAGTAACTTCCCGGAGTTGATGAACCAGAGAGTGTGGCATGTTTAACTTGTCAAGAAGCTCCTTATGGCGCTTATCCGCCATATATCTATCATGCTCAGCCCGCTTCTCTCGCTCATGGGATCTCTTAACTTCATGCTTGCACATGTTGAAGCAAGAGAACATGCCTTGAAGAAGGAAATCCAACTTGCTCATTTTTCCTTTGGGAGCAAATGAGGGGCCACTAGAGGAAGTTGGACCACTAGATGGAGGAGCTTGGGAAGATGAAGCACCTCGAGATGATGGAGTTGGAGCACCATGATAAGGCTTAGACTTGATCTTCAAAAGTTGAGAAATCTTGCCTTGAGGGGATTTATAAGCTGGATGGATCTTGTCAGTCAATATGTTTACCCCAGTGACATGTATAATCATGTGAAAGATGTATGGGGCATAGTGACATCCACTAGAGGCATCATGTGAGCAATAAATAATTTCATTCCAAATGAAATTAAAAACCTTGAACTTGGACTTCCCGGGGGCCATCTGAAATAGCAGATTCTTGGCCCTCTTGGAGATGTTGTCCGCATCTCCTGCTCTTGGATACATGGTCCCTCTAAACAGTTGATTCAGCAATTTATAGAATGGAGAGAGTCCCTTGTACTTTCCAAAAACAACCTCACCATAAGCATGATCATACATGAAGGCTAGCTTGGTGTCATCCAAAATTCTCCCAAGATGAAGATCGATCTTGCTGCGATCATTGCTTGTGTGAGCATAGGCGGTCTCCTCAGCAAGTCCAAACAAACTAGCAAACTCATGCAAAGATATGGAAAGGCGTTTACCACATAGAGTCCAATGCATCTCATACCTCTCTTCATCTACCCAAAGAGTGGCATAGAACTGGGCGATAACTTCCTCATTATAAGAGCACTCAAAGGCCATGATCTTGTCCAAGTCCATCTTCACACACCTCTTGTATACATCATCAACAACTGGCTTGAGTGGTGGTGGAAAGCTCTTCAGGTATTTCCAGTCGACCCAATACATGGGAGTGCAAATCCGGGTCATCTTCAAAATTACGGACTCATACCAGTCTGCCTGGTGTGCAACCCAAAACCTAGGATCACCCCTGAATGACTTGTACTGAATGCTCCTGGGATCCTCATGTGTACTGAGTCTGAGTGGCTTCATGCTGTTCTGTGCCAACCTGAAGTTGACCACTGCACTGTCTTGTGCGTGTCTGAAGGGAATGGCAGTGCTGATGAAGTTCTGAGCGAGAAAAGATATATCAATGTCATCGTTGTACTGACTCCCCGGTCCTTCTCCTTGATTGGCCCTCTTAATTCTGGGGCGAGGAGGAATCTTGCGCCCCGGCACACTGGATTGGGCTCTTCCGCGAACAGAACGGGAAGTTGTTTCCTTCGATGTCCTCTTGCCCTTGCCAATTTCTCTAATCTCCCCATCTGAAGCAGTATCCGAATCAGATGATGAACCACTTGGAGGATGAAACGAACTCTTGGTGCGACCGGTACTTGGACGCACTGTCAAAGATGTGGTCTTTTTCTGTGTAACCTTTTCCTTAACCATCTGATAAGATAGGAGAGAACATGTATTTAGAGAGAGGATCAAAGATTTGCAACTAAGTAGACAGAATAGAACTCGACTCAGTCGGATCTTCCGGCCCTGAGTCGGAAGATCCGGGGGTCCGGATCTTCCGACTCACCGTCGGATGATCCGACAGAGTCGGGTCAAACCCTAACTACTTAGGAACAGGAGATTTAGCCCACCAAACTTTGTGAAATCATAGGGAAGTGTTCTAGACATGTATATGAGATGATTGACCAAGGGGAAAACAACTAGAACCTCCTACATTGATAGATCGGGCGATGGGGATTTTGAATCAATACCGTTGAGATTTCCCGCGAGAACTCCGGAAGATCCGATGGAGATTGAGTCTTGGAGAGTTGGGGAATCAAAAGATGTCACTTGATGAAGAAATCCACGGTCCAAACTTCAAATCGCCGTATGGGGTGAAGAGAGGGAGAGAGGAGGCGTCGGTGGAGGACAAGAGACCGAATGAGGCAAGTAACGGTTCGTTCCAGATATATATATCGCGCACAGGCCGGAAGATCCGAAGCAACGCCGGAAGATCCGACCGAGACAGAACTAGAGAGACCAGAGCGGATGTTCCGAGAGTTCCCAGGTCCGGAAGATCCGACAAAGAGTCGGAAGATCCGATAGGGTCGGAAGATCCGAAAAAAACTTCAGAGAGGTTGATTCGAGACAGAGCCACCCGGAACTTCCAGGGGCAAGTTCCGGGGGTATGTCGGAAGATCCGGCCCAGATGAGATATGACATAAAGATGATTTTGCAAGATGAGATTTGATTGAAGATTTTGAGAGAGCTTGCATATGAACTAGTAAGACACTTGTCCCAAAGTTGATCAGCAACAAACAATCAACAAATTAACCATGATCAACTTGAGACAAGATGTGATCCAACGATCACAAGATCAAATATTTTGAAATACTCACACAAAAACTAAGATAAAACAATTTTTCTTCTAGTCTAGGCATCAAACAATTGTGTATGCAACAAGTCAAACCAAGTTACGAGAATCCAAAATATTTAGCTCACTCCTCAAGGAACAAAACCTTTGCTCATCGAGAGGCTTTGTGAAGATATCGGCTAATTGTTTTTCGGTTCCTACATGGCATATGGCGATATCTCCTTTGGCTTCATGATCTCTAAGGAAGTGGTGTCGAATGTCTATGTGCTTGGTTCTTGAGTGTTGAACGGGGTTGTTTGCAAGTTTTATGGCACTCTCATTGTCACACAAAAGTGGGATGTTTTTGAACTCACAACCAAAGTCCCTCAAGGTTTGCCTCATCCAAAGTAGTTGAGCACAACAAGCACCGGCTGCAACATACTCGGCCTCGGCGGTGGATAGCGCAACGGAATTTTGTTTCTTAGAGCTCCAAGACACCAAAGACCGACCAAGAAATTGGCAAGTCCCCGTTGTACTCTTTCGATCTACCTTGCAACCGGCATAATCCGAATCGGAGTAGCCAAGTAGATCAAAAGTGGAGCCCTTGGGATACCACAAGCCAAGGTTTGGAGTATGCACTAAATATCTAAAAATTCTCTTAACAGCCATTAGATGACATTCCTTAGGATTGGCTTGAAATCTTGCACACATGCACACACTAAGCATAATATCCGGCCTAGATGCACAAAGGTAAAGCAAGGAACCAATCATGGAGCGATATACCTTTTGATCGACGGATTTGCCTTCCTCATTTAGATCAAGATGACCATTCACCGGCATAGGGGTCTTGATTGGCTTAGCATTGGCCATGTCAAACTTTTTGAGCATATCACTTGTATATTTGGTTTGACATATGAATGTGCCATGCTTTAGTTGCTTGATTTGAAATCCGAGAAAGAATTTCAATTCTCCCATCATTGACATCTCAAATCTCTTGGTCATTATCCTACTATACTCTTCACAAAAAGTTTCATTAGTAGAACCAAAGATTATATCATCAACATAAATTTGACAAACAAACAAATCTTTGTCTATTTTCCTAGTGAAGAGAGTAGAATCGGCTTTGCCCATTACAAAGCCATTCTTGAGAAGAAAATCCTTAAGGCATTCATACCATGCTCTAGGTGCTTGCTTAAGCCCATAGAGCGCCTTATGGAGTTTGTAGACATGGTCGGGGTGCTTGGGGTCTTCAAATCCCGGTGGTTGCTCTACATATACTAGCTCCCCAAGAGGCCCATTCAAGAATGCACTCTTCACATCCATTTGATACAACTTGAAGTTGTGATGAGATGCATAGGCCAAAAGGATACGAATTGACTCAAGCCTTGCCACCGGAGCATATGTCTCACCAAAATCAAGCCCTTCAATTTGAGTAAAGCCTTGAGCAACCAACCTAGCCTTGTTTCTTGTGACAACGCCATTTTCATCTTGTTTGTTCCGGAAAACCCACTTGGTGCCAATCACATTTTGCTTGGGTCTTGGGACCAACTCCCATACTTCATTTCTTGAAAAGTTGTTCAACTCTTCTTGCATTGCAATAACCCAATCCGCATCTCCAAGAGCTTCTTCTACCTTGAGAGGTTCCAAAGAGGAGACAAACGAGCAAAATCCACAAAAATTTGCTAAACGTGAACGAGTGGTTACCCCTCTTTGGATGCTCCCTAGAATGTTGTCAAAGGGATGATCCCGTTGAACACTTTGATGAACTCTTGGATGTGGGAATGTTGATTGACGTTGGATGGGTCCATCACCATCTTCTTCATGAGGTATCTCAACATCTTGAGCATCTTCACCTTGAGCTCCCCCTTGATCAATGCCTTGGTCATGATCGTCACCATGATCTTGGACTTGATCTTGTGATGAGCTTGGTGGTTCAACTCTTGTTGATGGTGACGGGTCTATGTTGAACATGATTTCCAGATCTTGGTCTTGTTCTTCATCTTCATCTTGAGGCTCTTGGGGCTTCACTTCTCCTAAACTCAAGTTCTTGATAGCTTGATTTGGCGGGACTTCATCTACAAGGTCATTTATAACTTGCTCTACTTGAGAGCCGTTTGATTCATCAAATTTTACGTCTACCGTGATCTCAACACAACCGGTGGTTTTGTTGAAAACACGGTAGGCGTGTTCGTTAGTACCATAACCAAGTAGAAAGCCTTCATCAACCTTAGGTGCAAACTTTAAGCTTTTGGTTTTCTTGTTAAGAATGTAACATTTGCAACCAAAGACTCGAAAGTAGTGCACCTTTGGTTTGTTACCGGTTAGGATCTCGTATGGAGTCTTGTTCAAGTACTTTTGAAGATAGAGACGGTTAGTGGCATGGCAAGCCGTGCTAACCGCCTCGGCCCAAAAGTTATCCGGAGTCTTGTACTCATCAAGCATGGTCCGTGCCATCTCAATCAAAGTCCTATTCTTCCTCTCAACAATGCCATTTTGTTGAGGAGTGTATGGCGCGGAAAGCTCATGCTTGATTCCCTCTTCATCAAGAAACTCTTCAACATTTGTGTTCTTGAACTCCGTCCCGTTGTCACTTCTTATATGCTTGATCTTCAACTCAAACTCATTTTGAGCTCTTCTAATGAATCTCTTGATGATTGTTTGAGCTTCACTCTTGTCTTGCAAAAAGAAGACCCATGTGAAACGGGAAAAGTCATCTACAATGACAAGTCCATACTTGTTCCCGCCAATGCTAACATAAGCAACCGGTCCAAATAAATCCATATGAAGCAACTTGAGTGGTCTTGAGCTAGTCAAAATATTTTTGGGTGGATGTGGTGCACCGACTTGCTTCCCGGCTTGACAAGCACTACACAACCGATCTTTCTCAAACACAACATTTGTTAGTCCTAGGATGTGTTCATCCTTTTGAAGTTTGGCCAAGTTCCTCATCCCAACATGAGCTAGCCGGCGATGCCAAAGCCAACCCAAGCTAGATTTTGCCACTAGACAAGTCTTCGGTTCCACTTTACTAGTTGTGAAATCAACTAAGTAAAGCTTTCCCTTAAGTCGACCCGTAAATGCAATAGAGGAATCCTCCCTTCTTAGGATGCTCACACCCTCATTAGTAAAGAGACAATTGTAGCCTTTCTCACAAAGTTGTGAAACCGACAACAAGTTGTATCCCAAAGAATCAACAAGATAAACATTTGAAAGAGATGAGTCTTGTGAAATAGCTACTTCACCTTGACCTATGACATCACCATGATTGTTGTCACCAAATGTGATCTTCTCAACGGGTGAGTCATATTCTTGTAGCTTCGCAAACATATTCCTTTCTCCGGTCATATTATTTGAACATCCACTATCCAATAACCACGAAGGTCCACCGGAGGAATATGCCTACAAAACAAGTTTTAGGCCTTGAACTTAGGTACCTAAAATTGATTGGGTCCTTGAGAGTTAGCTTTAGACATTTTAGGCACCCACACACTTCTCATCATTTTCCTAGCGTGAGCACCTATATACTTTACCGCCATCTTTCCATTTTGGTCCCAAGTGACCATGTAGTCGATGGAGTAGTTTGGTGATGGCTTGTGCTCAATGACCTTCTTTTATTTCTTGGTCTTGATCTTGACATTTTGAGTGGATGCCTTTACCTTTGGCAAGGACTCCGTGAGTCTTACCACTCCATGAGCCGCATCCATTAGTTCACCTAGATAGGTCCCCTTGGTGAACAATGTCACATCACGATCATTCACCCTTTTTGTGCCATTTGCCTTTCCTCCTCGAGTGTATCCAAGCCCATCCTTGATAGTACCATATCTACCGGCTTTATATGCCGGATGGGTCTCGAATACACTCTTGCCCTTACCTTGATCTTGGCCAATGGCATTGTTCAACTTTTGGATTTGAGCCTCTTTAGCCTTGACTTGCTCTTCTAATTTAGAAAGGTTAGTAGTACAAGCATGTACATCAATTTTATAACACCTTGAGCAACCTTCACTAGTAGAGACACTTGAGTCAAGATTAGTCTTAGAGTTATTCGAGGTACTTTCCCAAAGAGAGCTAAAATTGGCTTCTAGATCTTTATATTTAATCTCTAGGCTTGAATGCCTTTCTTGAAGCTCATTTTTAGCATTCTTTAGGTTAGTGAGAGAGTCATTTGTCAAAGACAAGTTCTTTGACATCCTCTCCCGTGAGTCATTGACTTGAGATAACTCACTAGTCAACTTCTCAACCTTGAGTTTCTCCTCAACTAGAGCCTCTTCTAGGACAAGGTTTCTCTCCTTCTCAAGGATGAGCAATTCTTCTTGCCTTTCGAGACTCTCTTCTCTTTTCCCAATTTTCTCTAGTAGTTTTTTAATAAATTTGTAACCGTCTTTACCAAACTTCTTTATCATGTTTTTTTCATATTCGACTTCTTCATTATCTAGTTCATTTTCAATGTTACTAGATGATGATAGAGTGGATGGAGAAGGTGGTGTGGTGTCAAGTACCTTGGTCCCTTGAGCCATGAGGCACATGGGAGCTTCATCATCGCTCTCATCAATGTTGTTGAAGAGTCTTGAGGTTGATGTAGGAGCATGAATGGCACAAGTGGCCATTTCTTCATCACCGGAGTCGTCACTTGATGAATCCCAACCTTCACCAACATGAGCGCTTCCAAACCTTTTCTTGTACTCTCGACTCTTCTCCTTGTATTTCTTGTCTTTGTCACCGACCTTGTCCTTGATCTTCTTGTCATCCTTGTCATCCTTCTTGCGGGGACAATCGGCAATGAAATGACCTTTCTCCCCACACTCATAGCATCTTCGTTGAGAGAAGCTCTTCTTTTCACCTCTCGTCTTCATGAATCTCTTGAAGTTTCTAACCAACATAGCGGTTTCTTCATCGGTGCTCTCATGGTCGTTTGAATCTTCGTTTTTCTTGGAAGTTGAGGTCTTCTCATTTGACTCAACTTTCTTGCTTGGTTCGGCCTTAAGAGCGATTGTCTTGACTTCGATTTGTTGGATTGATCTTGTCACATCCAAGCTATTCATCTCATGATATTGCAATTTGTTGAATAGCTCCAAGGGCACCATAGTCTTGAACTTGTCACTTTCTCTAATCATTGTGGCAAGCATTGGGTTCTTTGGTGCGTATGCTCTAAGCAATTTCTTTGTGACCTTGTTTTCGCCCCAATCATTGCTTCCAAGCATTCTAATTTCGGTGACTAGAAGCTTCAAACGATCATACATTTCTTGCAAGGACTCATCCTTCTTCATGACGAATGCTTCTAGTTCTCCTTGTAGGAGATCCACCTTGCCTTCCTTGACTTCATCCGATCCTTCATGTGCCATTTGAAGAGTGTCCCATAGCTCCTTGGCATTATCGATTCCTCTAATCTTGTTGTACTCGTAGGAGCTTAGAGCACTCCTAAGCACGGTCACGGCTTGAGAGTTGCGGAAGATGTCGTACTCTTGTTCTCGGCTTGGTGTTGCACTCTTGTCGACACCTATATTGACAATAGTCCAAAGAGATGGGTGAAGACCATGCAAGTAAACTTTCATATCATCACTCCATCGGGCATAGTCAATCCCATTGAATTTGGGGACTTTGCCCATTGGAACGGATGAAAAATTAAGACTAGAAGGGTCAAAAGATTTGTTAGAAGAAGATGTCTCATATCGAAAAGACACCGAGTGTTGTCCGTCGAGAGCGTCTCTTTCTCGTATCTTCTTCTTGAAAAGCTTTTGCGCCTCTCTTTCGGCCTTCTCCTTAATCTTCTTCCTTATCTTCTCCCTTCTTTGCTTTTTCTTTTCTTGTTCATCCAAGCTTTCATCAACATCGCTAATGTTGAATTCATCATCACTCGAGCTTGACTCAACGGGCGTCGGATGTTTATCTTTGTGGGCGGAAGCCATCTCGGATACATCTCCCATACCGGCCATAGTGTTTTCCCTTAGCGGTTAAGCCTAAACAAGGGATTAGGCTCTGATACCAATTGAAAGGACCAACACTAGGCCTAGAGGGGGGGGGGTGAATAGGCCTGTTTAAAAATTCCTGCAAAAAATCCTCCGAAAGCTGTCAGAACGTCGGATGATCCGACACAGTCTCGGATCTTCCGGCCAGGAAGATCCGAAACTGTATAGGATCTTCCGACAGGGACAGAAAACCGGAAGATCCGATGGAAAGCCGGATCTTCCGACAGGCAATTCAAGTATACTTCGAGATTTGAAAACTAATGACCTTTTGACAATTCCACTTGAATACAAAGCTCACAAATGATGTATGGAACCTTCTATATATGATCAATATCGGAGTATAGCCACAAATAAGTAGATCGGGACAAATCAAGATATAGAAACAATATGAACAAGAATGAAAGTGGAGACAAAGGATTTTCTACCGAAGTTCACTCCACAAAGGAGCTACGTCTCCGTTGAGATGCTCACAAAGAGCCGGGCTGTCACACTAACCCCAAGTCTCTCCCAATCAACCACAAAGGAGGATTGAGTTACTTACTATGTGCTCCCACGAAGAGAGAGGGTAATACAAACTTCCGGGACTCAAACCACAAGAGAATGGGAGTTCACCGGCACCTCTAACCGTCTAGGAGCAAGCTCCAAGAGTAACAAACGTGAATCGACGAATCCAAGTGCTTCAAGTGCTTGAGAGATGAACTAGTTGAGGGAGCTCAAGATGGCACTAGGTCTCACACCTCAAATCTTCTCTCTCACTCAAACCCTAGGTGAATCTTGGAAGAATCAAACCTTGGAAGGGAGTAGAGAGGTGGAGTGAATGCTCAAGTGGGAGTTTGTCTCGTGTTAGGTCAGAGTGAACAGCTGCAGTGAATGAAAGGGGGTGAGGGGTATATATACCAACCCCCAAAATATGACCGTTATGTTCACTGCGAAGGGGTACCGGATCTTCCGACAATAGGTCGGATCTTCCGATAAGCAACAGAACCGAGTAACAAAAACTCCAGGTAAGTTCCGGGGGCCGGATCTTCCGACCAGATGTCGGATCTTCCGGGCGACCCCGGAACTTCCGGCCCAAAGAATTCTCAAGACAGAGCCAGCCAGAACTTGCAGTCGGATCATCCGGCCAGGGGCCGGAACATGTACTCAGGACACTTCCGAGGCTGAAAAACGGCTAAGTCATGTAAGTTCCGACCAGGGTCGGATCTTCCGGCTAGGAAAAATTCCAAGGCCGAGCGGCCCGGAACATCCGGTCGGATCTTCCGGCCTAAGATCCGGCCACGCAGGAAAGGAGTTTGTGAAGTGTTTTTGTGGCTTTAAAGAATTTGTCATCTCAAGCAAAGCACTTTTAGCAACTGGAAATCATCAACTACGTCCCCCTTGATAGTACGGTGGTCCTATACTCAATTTCAAAAGGAAAATAGAATTTAAATTGCCAATTGAGTCTTCCACCATATCAAAAAGAATTGGGGTACTTCCTTTTGTGCTATCTTTCTCTTTATTTCATTTTATTCCTGCACAACTCAAGCACAACATCATATCCGAATTTCTATTGCCATTAATCACCAAAATAGATTAAATGCCTAGATGCACTTTCACCTGTACATAGATTTAACTGTGAACACCCCATTTTGATGTAATCCCCAAATAAACCGATCTCTCTGATCAGATAGCTATACATTCATTACCATGGTCACTATCTGATGCCAGGCATGCAAGTTACCTCCGATGAGAGACCGTCTAAAAGCCACGTTCAAGGGTATTGAGGATAAAACGGTCCGTACTGTAGCACTCTTTTTCCGTACAATATTGTATACAGAAGGGAATAAAACTCTCCAAGGTCGAGGTGTAATCCAATTATCCTCCCAAAATCTAGTTTGAGAACCGTCACCTATAGAAAACCTACCCAACCTGAGAAATTCATCTCTGACCTTCTTGAGGCCAGTCCAGAACTGTGAATCCCCCGACATTTGTTGGACCTGTGTGACCGTTCTATCCTTCAAATATTTTTTCCTTAAAATCTCCTTCCACACTCCATCCCCATTAGCCAACTTATACAGCCATTTACTAAGTAGACATCGGTTGTGGGCGTTTAAATTTAGAATCCCCAGGCCCCCTTGATCTCTTGGAGAGCAAACCACACACCACTTGGCCAACCTATATTTTTTTTATGCTCATCACACTGCCAAAAAAAAACTAGATCTATAAAAGTCCAGTTTCTTCAGCACACCCTTGGGTACCTCAAAGAAGGATAGCATAAACATAGGAAGACTACTTAGTACTGAGTTAATCAAAATTAAACGACCCCCTACCGATAAGAGTTTGCTGCGCCAACAACTCAACCGTTTCTGGATCCTTTCTTCCACATGTCTCCAATCATTATTACGTAATTTCCGATGATGCATGGGTATTCCCAAATACCGAAAAGGTAAATTACATATACCGCATCCAAAGATATGTGAGTATTCAACTTGTAATTCCTTTGCTGCACCATAGGAAAACATTTCACTCTTATAGAAATTGATCTTAAGTCCCGATAGCTGCTCAAAAGCCGAAAGTAACAATTTCATATTTTGAGCTCCCTCAAGATCGTTGTCCAAAAAGATAATAGTATCATCAGCATACTGTAAGATGGATAGGCCCCCATCTACCATGTGGGGAATGACTCCATTCACTTGACCCTCCCTTTTGGCTCTGTTAATTAACACCGCCAGCATATCAACAGCTATGTTGAAAATGATTGGTGATAGAGGGTCTCCTTGTCTTACTCCTTTCTTGGTTTGGAAAAAATGACCGATATCATCATTGACCTTTATAGCAACACTTCCTCTAGACATGATCTCTTGAATCCATTCACACCATGTGGATGAGAATCCTTTCATTCTGAGGACTTGTTGCACAAAGGGCCACTTGAGGTTATCATAAGCCTTTTCGAAGTCAAGTTTTAATATAACCCCATCTCTTTCCTTCTATGCATTTCATGAATTGTCTCGTGTAAGATAACTACCGCTTCCATTATGTCTCTCCCTGGAATAAAAGCACTTTGAGACCGGCCGACAAGTTTATCAGCTAGATTCAGAATCCTATTATTGATTACTTTGGTAAAAATTTTGAAAGTACATTAAGAAGACAAATCGGTCTGTACTGTTGAATCTTAACTTCTTCTTCTTTTTTTGGTAACAATGTGATTACTCCAGAATTCAGACTATGTAGCCTTAGTCTCCCCTTATGGAACTCATTAAAAAGAGCCACAAGATCCGACCTAATTACTTCCCAGAAGAACTGGTAAAATTCATCTGGAAATCCGTTGTGTCCTGGTGCTTTGTTGTGTTCCATCTGGAAGATCGCGGTTTTAATCTCATTCTCAGTGAATGGTGCCGTCAATAAATCATTTTCCTCCCTTGACACTTGAGGTATATCCTCCCTCAAAGTCTCATCCATTGTGAAGGAGTTTGGTTCATGAGGCCCAAACAACTGCTTATAATATTCTGTAATATACACTTTCAGATTATCATCACCTACAATTGTTCCTTCATCTTGTTCTAATAGAATAATCTTAGTTTTTCTTCATCGCTCGTTAGCCACAAGATGGAAGTACTTAGTATTCGCATCTCCTTGCAATAACTTTGTTGCCTTCGATCGTTGGAGCCAATAGATCTCCTCTTCTCGAAGCAATTTAGTTAGTTGCCCTCTGAGATGGTTCCTAAGTTCGACCTCGTGAGGCAACAACAACCTAGTCTCCGCTTGTATATCTTGGAAATCCACCTTTTTTAATAATTCAGATTTCTTTTTCCTGTCTTGTGAAATTATATTCCTCGCCCATCCCCTTAAATACTGTCTTACTCTTCTAATCTTATTCTGCCATCGATCCAGAGGAGTGTGGCCTCTATTCTCCGATTCCCATACGTTCTTTACTATCTCATAAAAGCCTTCTTTTGTCAGCCACCCTAGTTCAAACTTAAATAATCTAGCGTTGCCTCGATGAGATGGCTCCCCTGAACTTAACAGTAAAGGAGTATGATCCGAGAGTTCTCGAGTAAGCGTGCAAACCGATGTCAAAGGGAATTTTAGTTCCCACTCCGTGGAGACTAAGACTCTATCCAATTTTTCGTAAGTGGGTATCTCCGCATAATTTGCCCAAGTGTACTTTCGACCCGACATTTCTATTTCTCTCAAATTGACTGTTTCAATAATAGAATTAAAGAGCATCGGCCATTTACTATTATACCTCGCATTGTTTTTCTCCGATGGGTTTCTAATAATATTAAAGTCCCCTCCTACCATGACCGGTAAGCCATCGCAACTAGTACAAGCCCGTACTAGTTCTGATAGAAAGGACTCCTTTCTATCCTCTTGTGCAGCCCCGTATACTGACATGAGAACCCAACGGAATCCATCTATCCTATTATTTAAGAAAAACCGAATATGGTGGTCCCCCTCCTCTATCCTATCAATGGCAAAGGTTGATTGCTTAACACCTGACAAAAGACCTCCTGACATCCCCCGCGGTGAACGCCAGTGCCATAAAAAATCTCCACCTAATACAAAACTGTCTAAGCAAGTCGTAGAAAATAAGTTCCTATTTATTTCCATGAGAGCTATAAAATCCAATTGATTCTCAATCGTGACATCATGTAAAAATGAGTGCTTGGCCAAGTCTCGTAGACCTTTGCAATTCCAAAATATGCCCTTCATTGGAAAACTATTTTCTTTTTTACAGCCCCTGTCCTAATTTTAATTCCTCTCTTCTTTACTCTATCTCTTGCTAACCTGACTGGGACATCAATTAAGGTTCCATCTAGATCAGCCTCGTCACTGTCCATAACCTCTTCTGTTAGACCGCCACACAATCGGTCTAAAGTTGAGGTGTCTGGTACGATGTCTTCCTCATCCTCACAGTATACTTCCTCTTCCATGTTTACTGTTAATGGATTCTTAGTTCTCAATTCTTCTATATGTTTAAGTAAACAAACAACAGAGTCTCCAGATTTGCCATTATCTCCTACTCCAATGCCTATGTTCCTTAACTTTCTCTCAATGCATTCATTAGGAAAAGTATAGAATGAATTATCATGACTTGTACCTGAGGTTTCTTCAAGATTCTTGATGGCGACTCTAATCCCAGCCTTCTCGATGGAATCCATATTGGCATCTCCCGCCGTTCTGATGCTACGACGGAGTGGCGTGAGACGACCATCGCTGCTCGGAGATAGTGCTGTCATAACTGTTCTGCTACCGAGGCTTCCCTTTGCTATACCATCTGCTGCCACACGTGAGGCTAACATGGAGTCGAGGAGACCTCCCAGATCAGGCATACCACCTCCCATTGCTGAACCAATCTTACCTTCTTGTTGATTATTATTCTATTTTTTTCCCTGTGAATTCTTGCCGCTAGCAGGTTGCATGCTTCATGTACCTTGCTTGTTTGCAGATGTCTGCTGTGATCCTTTTCTTTTGACTAGTGGTGTCCTTTCCTGATTAACACTTGCCACCCCTTGTCTTGATTCTGTTAAACCCTGCTGATTGCCCACCTGCACCACCATATTAGGTATATGTGCAGAAACAAGTGTTGATGCTTGCACCACATTAAGTTTCTCTCCCTCTTTCACTCCAATGAATATAGAGGCTTTCTTGCTTAGCTCATGTTCATCTCCCAGGAGATCATCTTGGTCCCAATCAACTTGCACATCGTCCTGACCATCTAAGTTGGAAATGGATTTCAACTTTTTATCAGGTAGATTTGCTCCACTCATTTTCTTACCATCTGCTTCTTCCGGCTCCTTGTGTCTGTCCTCCATTATTGTATCCTCCTTTGCAGCAAAGCCTCCATCTTCCTGATTCCCAATATTTGTGGAGTTCTTACTCCTTAGGCCTATATTTGGCTGAAAAGCTTCTATCTCAAATAGCAACTGGAAGTATCTATTACCAATAATAACATCTAGGCGAGTAGGGATCGCCTCTTGTTCCAGTACTGCCACCGCAAACCTCCCAAATTTATTTGCATTGGTAGTGATCATATCCACCTCTTGTGTGACGCCAAATAAAGTTCCTAGTGGCCAAAGCACCACGTACTCTCTGAGAATTGATGGTAAGTTTAAGACTCGCATCCAAACCACAGTTAAAGCATGACCAAAATATTCCTCTTCCTCTGAGTATTCTTCAAATTTCAGCGTAGCTCCACCTTCCAGTCCTATATTGAAACGAGTCGCCCGTATCAGATCCGTCCTTGTTGGGAAAAGCACCTTAAATGTATTATCTTCCTTCCTCTGAATTTCCCATTCAAAATGGTCTTTAATCGACAGCCGCAATGCCTCTGCCAATGCTGCCTCAGTCATGCTCTCTCCCATCACTGTCACCTTTCCAAATCTTGTGTCTTTCTTGACTGGTTGGATTGGTGAGTGGGGGATATGAAACACAGCAAGGGCATCCACCGCATTCCTAACCAGCTGCACCACCGGCTTTGGCTGTTTTGGAACTGGACAGCGGCTCAAAGCGTGTTCACCATTCCGACAAATGTCACAATACACTTCTGTGGTACAATCATTCAGCAAATGCCCTTTAAGACCACATCTCCTGCAAGTTTTCAGTGTTTGTGTGCTTTGCCCCACCTCACTAATCGTCTTGCCAGGTGTTCCTATTTTCTTGTTCTCCATCTGAATGTTTTTCCCCCCATCCATCGACGATGAACCATGCAGCATTGTCTGACCGGCTTGAGTTTTGTCTGCCTCCAGAGGTGTCTGCTCTCTTACTTGCCCAATCTTCGAATTGTCCATACTCTTGTGACTCTGGTGATTCTCTGGAGCCTGCGGCATTAGTGGTGGCGCCATGTGCTGCTGCTGAATATTTTTAGGCTGGTATTTGGTCACCGTTCCTGGCCCTGACCGCTGCTGAAATGTGTTCCGGTGATAGCCCTGATATCTCCCCCTACTGACGTGCTACCCGCCGTAGCCTCCAGTAGCATGTCTCTGCTCCCTGTCATCGCTCCACCCCGGTTCGTAATGAGGTGGATAGGCTCCAATGATACCTGCATGACCAAAGCCAAAACATGGTAGTTTGCATTGGTCAGCAGCGGGAGCTCAACGGTGCCGGAGTTGGCGATGGCACGCTCCATGCCAGCACCAGCCTTCGAGCCTTCTACGCCCTCGCCCTGGGTGGACTCACCGATCTTCATCCGGCTCTGAATACCACTTGTGGGAATCACGCAGGAACAGAAGCTCGCTCACCCTCTCTTACTAGCGATGGCAACTCAAGGTGGATGATGGACATTAGTTTTTCCGGCGACAAACGCCGCGGCGACAGAACTCGCCTGAATCATGGCTTTTCTTCGACTGAAACGAACACAACAAGCAACACAGAGGAGCACAGGGGCTACTTATTAGCCGAGGTCACCATGAAGCTATCCTCCACGCCCGAACTTCATGCCATGAGCCGCAGGACCCGCTCGACGTCTCCGTGAGCCACCACTCGCCCGGACGACGCGGCTAACTCCATGCAAATCGGCGCCACGCACACCATCTCCTCTAGCAGACTCAAACTAACTCACCAAAGCAGCCACAACGCAACAAACATGCGCACGTCTGCACCTAGACCTGGACACGATCAGCATGGTAACAACCTTGCCGCACGCTTGAACGAACACACTAGACACTAACACAACCCGATGCACATAGTGCAACACACACATACTCACGCCGGGAGCACCCAGAGCATGTTTATTCTAACAGGTTTCTTTGGACCGGGCTCCTGGGAGGGTTCTTCTAACCAAGCATTCCATCCTCGTTCCTCTATTCTCAACGTACCGGCGAGGAAATGTTACCAGCCGCCCGAACCGCCGTCCTCCGGTGCGGCTCGAAGTCCCAGCTCCGCTCTTGCCGTCCTCGGCCACCAAAGAAGCCGCGCCAAAGGAAGAGTCCCCGTCACCGCCGCCGCCGCCGCCACGGCTGAGGATAGCGAAGAGCACGAGGCAGAGGTTGATGACGCCTCTTGAAGTTGATCCCGCCGTGGTGGTAGCCCCCCGCCTCCACCTCCTCATCCTCCTCTACTGCCGTGGTGCACCATGGAGTGCGAAGAGGAGCATGAGGACCCAAACCTTGGCCACGCCGCCGCGCTCCGCGCACCGCGCGTAGGCCTGCCTGGCCACCGCGGTCGCGCCTAGGCCCGGCCGCCTGCTGCCCCGCAGGATAGATAGGAAAGGAAGACAGAGGAGTGTGCAACAGAAAGAGGGGGAACACTGGATAGGAAGAGTGGAAGGGGAGGGAAGAGAAAAAAAGAAAAAGAAAAAGAAAAAATATTATTTTAGTTAAAAAGTTGTCTTACTAAACTATATTGTAAAAGGGAAAGAAGAGAAAAGAATTGAGGAGATGGTAGTTGGGGATGCTGAATAAAATATAGGAAAGGTTGTATAGAGTATGAGATATAGAGGTTGACGGGTGCAGAAGAAATTGATATGGAGTAGAGAATCTCAATGACTAGGCAGGAATATTTCTTTCAGACGTTGAAAATACAGTATCACGATTGCAATCAACCTTGGGCGTGGCACAGATGGGTAGGTGAGGCACGATCTTGTCCACCCTCCTGCACCATGAGATTCAAACCTACAATGTCTTGGCGTGCCTCGTGTGTAGTTCACTAGCCACCGCATCTATACACCACATGTGACTATTGGTGGAATGTTTTCCTTTTATAGTAAGCTATATAGGACCCTTTAGTCTAAGTTGATAGGTCTAAAGACCCTTTAATCTGGGTTAGTGGCTCCAACCGAGACTAAAATACTTTTAGTTTGGATTGGTGGCTCCAACCGAGACTAAAAAACTAGTTGGAGCCACCAACTAGTACTAGTAGAAATCTCGCCTTTAGTCCCGGGCCTCAAAGGGGGTGGCGCCAGCTGGGGCTGCGCACCCCTTTTTATTTTTGTTTTCTTTTATATGATGTTTTCTCTTTTATTTTTATATTGTTTCTTCTTTATTATTTCTTTTTTATTTACTAATCCACCTATATATTGAACACTAATATTATACGTCTGTATATATTCAAGATACTATACTATATAATTACATACATATAATTACATATAACCTATATAATTACACATATATAATTACTATACTATACAATTAAAACTTATATACATATATATAATTACAAAATAAGGTGAAAGTTATATATATTATTACAAATTGCCTCAGAGGACAACATTAAAACTATTCTTTCTGATATTCGGAAAAGTGATCCGATGGTCTTCCATTAAAATGGAATTTACCACTGGGAAGGACAATCTCCTGGTGGATGAATCCGCAACGAGCCTCTTGAATAGTTGTTGACACTTCTTACGGTCCACTATCAGGATCGCCAATCCTAGTAATGGTGCAAGGAGTGCTTATTGGTATTCTTACGACACAGATATAAATCCGCAAGCGCACGGATATCGATGTAGAATTTCACCCAGGAGTATTCCAAGCTATCGTATTTATTTCCTCAAGAAAGCATTGGATAAAGTGTATTGACTACTAACAAGGATGTAACCACTAATTAAAGTACCGGCTAACAAGGAGGGGGTATAGGATATGATAGGAGTGATATGCAGTTGACACACACAAGGAGAAATCCTATGGTTCAGACCTCATCCTGGAGGTGGTTTGGCATGTGGGGGCGGTTAGGCCGAACTGTGGAGTTCGGCCGAACTAGGCTTCCAGCCTAGGGGCGCCTCCCAGACCGCCTCAAGTCCTGGGCCCTCCTGGGTTGCTTGCATGTGGTGGTCTTCGTGTTGGTTCAGCCTAGAAGTGACGTGTTGATGGTCCAAGTGTCCTGCACGGTCGTCGCTCGGTCATCCCTGACGTGGATGGCCTCCGGTCGTGCTTCACGTCGTGTATGGCTAAGGGGGGTAACCGGCCGAATGGAGTCGTTCGGCCCAATCGGTCATTTCCGACCCCTATAGCTCGTATTTCTCGTTGTTGTACCTGCACAAGTGGACCACACCAAAAATCGTGGAACTCTATTAGAAATGAACCTAAGTGCATGAAATGTCACATATAACCTCTTTTATTACCGATTATTAGTGGTCGAAAACGTACCGTAACGACCGCCAACAAGCTCCCCCAAGCTTAGACCTTTGCTCGTCCTCGAGCAAAGATAAAACTTAGGCTCGGTGGATAAGGAGTTGCTACAATGTCAGTATCTTGCAGGGAAACTTTATAAACAACTAGTACTCAAAATACTCGAATCATTAGCAAAGTATTAACTCACCATTTTACCTATGGGGCTTATAGCAATCTCATTGTCTTCGGCGGTTGAAAGGTTGAACAGTTTGATTATGTTTTATTCCACTCTACTCTTTTTAGGATCTCATCTTGGAGTTTTTCCACAATTTTTTTTTGAAAATCAGACTTAGTTCCTCAATTGGCACACTCGATCGCTCAAGTGGTATTTGTATCCTCACCAAAGGCTTGTGCCTTCTTTCATCCTAAATTCTACTAAAGCTTTTGTCTGGCTCAGGTAGGAAGATGGGTGAAGGCATACTTGCATCTTATATTTTGCTAAGTCAAAGACCAGACCTTCGGAGGATCAAATCATACCTTTAGATCGAGAAGTGCAAGTGTGTGGAATATGTGGAGTGGAATATGGTGGAAACTCCTTGGGATGATTCTTCCTACCCTTGATTTATTTTCGAGAACATGGGCTATCTTTCTTTTTCTTCTTTTTCTCAATATTTTTGCCATCTTTTCTTTTTCTCATTTTTGTGATGCGCTTTGGTATGCTTTTCTTTTTCTTATTTTTGCATAGCCCATGTCTCTATCAAGGATATTTGGAGAGGGAATCATAGAACATGGAGCATTTATTTGGTGGATGGATGATGGAAATATTTGCTAACTCCTAGTGTAGGAATTGCAAGTGAGGAAGTGTGTACGTGAATCTCGATCTTGAAAGCAAGAAGGGTTCCTCACAATGGTCACAACAATTTGACAAAGCTCACTAAGATAACAAGCAGCATATGAGTAGAAGGTTTTCAACTAAGCTTATCATATGGCTTTGGTAGGTATTTTTGACCAATAAGGAACTTCATTTTATTTTTGAAAACATAAAACATCCGAGATTTTCACCGTATTAGGAGCAAAAGCAAGAATTTAACCAAATCTCACTATATCAATCCTCACAACAACTTAGACTTGGAATAAAGCATGTGCTCCCACGAGATTTTCAAATTCATTTTTACTCATGCGAATTAACTCAAGTACTACATAGCGACTAGTTGAAACAAAGTACTTGCAAGATTAACGACAGAGCAACTATTCATCATTTCCAAGGTGAGAGGCATACGGTTCATTCCATGCATAGTTGGGAATTATTTATTCGAAAGCAAATATTTTTGGTATTTTTATTATTCAAACTAAAATGAAAAAAAAAATCAGATCAGATATGTAGTTTGCAATGACATGGTTGGGACTTACCTCGTGGGGGTCCTCCCCCAAGCTTGGAGCATCGGTGTCAGTGATCCCTGACTTGACCTTCATCGGTGCCGAGATATGTGATGAGGTAGGGGAGTTCTCCCTAGCCTCACCAATGCTCATGTACCGAATGTGCTTGATCGTCCTTAGGAATAGAGACCACGAGATGATGCCTGCAAAATGTTAGAATGACAATAACCAAAGGACTATGGGATCAAGGTTTAGCATTTAGTTATTCGGGGTTTGTCGTTCTTGCGGGATTTAACCTCCATAAAGTGTTAGTCCTTCTTGTGTGATAAATTAAGACCTCCACAAACCGTTTTCAAGAAGCAGCATGATGATCAAGAAAATATTTTTGTTGCTTTTATGTTTTTATTGAGAGGGAAAGGTAGTCAAGGAGTGTACAAGTGCATACCTGAATGGAGCAAGCTTCCTTCATGCATGAAGAGTATCCTCCATAGGCAAGTAATAGGATCGAGGAACACGGGTGAACACCATGGTTCGACCAAACCACCCATGGTGGTGTTCAGCCGATTGGCCTCTACTTCCGAGCTATGGAGCTTTGTCCAGCACTAAGGCATGAGAGCTTTGGTGGATTCTATGGATAGGATGCTTAGATGATACGACCAAAGGATGAAGTGATCACACCACTCTTATGCTGCCATGATTGTGATTAAATGAAGTGTGCAGGCATGTGGAGTGGTGGAGACCAAGCTTTTGTGCTGGTTGGGCAAATTTCGTGGTAGAAGGTTGTTGGCACTCCTTACGACTAACAGATAAATCCGCAAGCGGACGGATACCGATGTAGCTTTCACCCAGGAGTATTCCAGGATATCGATTTCCACGAGGAACGAGAAGTGAACTAATTCTAAACTAAGTTGTCCTAGGTAGATCGAGTGGAATGAACAGAATGGATGGAGTGGATGACAACAACAAAGAGATAGGAAGGGCACTAGGAGGGTAGAGATGGTACGAGTCTGAAAGCGGTACTCTACTAATTGATCAAGCAGATCAGAGGATACATATAGATACTTGCTTCGGGACAATGGACACCAGTGACACGCAGACAGGGATGAGAAGGGGTGCCACCAGCTCCACACTGGGGGATCCTACAGGCCGAGACAAATGAGATGGATTACAAAGGCCGTATAGGGCTGTCACCACTTAATGGCTACCACACGTTCATTGAATCGGGGGCAAACTAAGTTAACCTCAAGTCTAGGCACCGCACCTACACTAGTCGACTAATACTTATCTCCTATAGAAAGATAAGCACCCAAGCTAAGCAACCAGTATACAGTTATACCAATCAACTAAACATTGAACGAAGAACCAGCAAGCATATAAAAGTAAGAACTGAATGCTCAATTCATCAGAAAGAGATACAAGAGTTACCAGACATGACCCGGATGTCACTCGAAGCGGAGCCACATCCGTAGAGGTATAGCGGGAAGAGGGGCCAACACTCCGGCTCCTCTCCGGGACGCTCACCTCTCCTCTCTCCCTATCTTCTATTGATACAAGTGGCAAGGCTTCGCTAATGCCTAATCTCAAGTGTTGTGTGTTGATGCAGGGACCCGGGACCTCCATTTATAGCTGGCTGAAGGCGGTGGAGAGGAGTGGCATGCAAGGAAGCTCACGGCGGTGCAGGGCCGGTTCGGCCGAAGTCTGTGGATTCGGCCGAACTGCCTGGGTTCGGCCGAACCACAGGATCTGCCACGTTTGCTCCCTACGGCCAAGATCTCTCCCTGGTGTCAGTTTCGTGTGTTGGGGGCGGTTCGGCCGAAGGCCCACAGTTCGGCCAAACTGGGCCTGGCCTCCGGGCCGCCCCCGTGCACCGCCTTCTGTCTTGGGCCGCTCTGGATGCTTTGAACTTGAGGTCCTTCACGTGTCTTGGCCCATGAAGTGACGTGGCGATGGCCCATGTATCATGTACGGTCGTCGCCTTGTCACCGCTGATGTGGACGAAGCCTTGTACGCTCATGTGTCGGCTAAGGGGGGTGGTTTGGTCCGAAACCGGGAGGTTTGGCCGAACCGGGGTTTTTAACCCCCTTAGCGAGCTTTTCGCGATTAAGTTCCTACAAAACATAAACTCACCAAAGCTTGTGGAATTGATTAGAAATAAACCCTATAGATATGGTGCATGATTCCATTATGTTTATTTTAAACTCGGTTGGAGGTCGGAAATCAGGCCGTAACGACCGCCAACAAGCTCCCCCCAACTTAGATCTTTGCTCGTCCTCGAGTAAAGAATTAAAACTAGAGAAAGAACTAAAGTAAGGGTTCTTTCATGAAATGAATAAATGGATATTGCTTATTCCAAACCTTTCTCCATACCTGAGAATTTGAAGTGGCTATTCCCGAGTCTTGGGCTGTTGATGAGGTGAATGTCTCTTACAACAAAATCAATCTTAACTCATCCTGCATTCGGGGTTTTCTGATTTTTTCAAAAATAAATGACCCATATCCTTTCATCCTTGTACTCTTATGGTCTGTAGAGCTACTCTTCTTTTCTCTTGGATATTTTTCTTTTGTCTCTCAAGTGGTGATCTTATCATGGCATATACTTCTATCGAGTCGAAGATTGGTTCAAGGAAACTATGTCAGTCACCCTCGATTAAATTGGAAGTTTAAAATGAAAAGCTCATTTGTGGTCCTCAGCCTCATGACCCCTTTCCTTTTTCTTTCCCTTTTTGGGAATTTTTCTTTCTTTTCTCTTTTTCTTTTTTTTCTTTCTTTGGACTTTCTTGAGTCCTTTATTTTTTTCTCATCATATATTTTCTTTTTCAGGGTGTCATCAAGGCATGAGGACTTCGAATGAAGCTTTGATAAAGAATATTCTTGCAATCCACCTAAGGTGACATGATTATTTCCATGGACTCAGAATTCGATGAGACATTGTATTGATCATGACAAGTATTTTGTAAGTGGTCACTCAAGAAAATTTGTAAAGTGGAAGTGTATAGACAGGATGAAAGGACCGGGTTGATTTTATGCTTTCACAATAAATTCTCCCGAATGATTGAATGGTCAAGTGGTTTGTTTTATCGAGTCATGTCACAAACATCAACAACTTAGATCAGGGGGGTCCTATCATGATATATTTCACAGGCATGTTGGTACTTAGTTTGGCATAAGCAATAGACAAATTTCATGGCATGAAAGAAAACCGAGAACGTTTCATATTCATCATATGTGCAATTTTTGATAATTGAAATGTAAAACATCAGGAAATAAATGGGAGGAAGGAGTGCAAACCTAAGCACATAAGTGCACGACCTGCTGGTGGGTCCAGGCTGGTTCGGCCGAACCAAGGTGGTTCGGCCGAACTGACCCAGTTCACCCGAACCACCAGGGTTCGGCCGAACTACCGGCCGGCGTGTTTCCTCCTCTATTTTGCTCTTGTGTCGTCTCTGTACTGTGCATTCATTTGTTAAAAGCGACATTCTCTGACCGGCTCAAAAGCACCAGTCAGAGTATTATTTCATGCAAATAAATCTAAAGCACCTTTATTCATCAAGCTAAGCAAAACACAAATTTTTCAAAAGCACAAACAAATCTAAGAACGGAAATAAAACAAATCAAACTAAGCTAACGTGGCTCTAGAAATCTACAGCCAATGGACACTCATTCTGCTGGTGGATCATAGAGGTTTGAGTGTCCTGTGGCACTAAAAAGCCTCTTGAGCTTTGCGCACAAGCCCTTGCAGAGGAGTTCTATCTTGTCCTCCGTCTCTAGGCGCCCAAGCTCGGCTTCCGCCTCCTTCTCATCCAGGTGGTTAATCATCTTCCGTGCTTCCAGCAGCTCCGCCTGCAGGCTCTCCAACGTAGGCGGCTTCTCTTCCTCATCCTCTTCATCATCCTCCTCGTCGGAGAACTCCATGCCTCCCGGCGGCCCCTTAATGGTGGGAGGCTGCCTGTGGCGTAGAACCCTCGGGTTCCGACGCGGAGGAGTGGATTGGGAGGACTCTGTAGTCCCTAGTTCTTACCGCTTCAGCTTTGGAACTAACACCTTGCCGTACCCAGTGGCGGTACGTTCCCCCCTAATGGTGTACGAAGGGCTTTCAGGCATGTAGTCCGGGATCTCTTCTTCTTCCTCCTTGGGCGCCATCAACGCCAAGGTCGGCACCCTTGAGGAGGATGCCGTTCTCAGATGCAGCTGCCTGTTGGCACTCCTTACGGCCTACAGATAAATCCGCAAGCGGACGGATACCGATGTAGCTTTCACCCGGGAGTATTCCAAGGTATCGATTTCCACGGAGAACGAGAAGTGGACTGATTCTAAACTAAGTTGTCCTAGGTAGATGGAATGGAGTGAATGGTATGGATGAGGTGGATGACAACAACAAAGAGAGAAGAGGAGTGATAGGAGGGTAGAGAGGGTACGAGTCTGGTAGAGGTATTCTACTGATTGATCGAGCAGATCAGAGGATACAGATAGATACTTGCTTCGGGACAAGGGAACCGGTGGACACACAGAAAGGGATGAGAAGGGGTGCCACTATTTCCCAACTGGGGAATCCTACGGACCGGAACTAACGTGATGAGCTACAAAGACCGGAAGGGTTGTCACCACCTTACGGCTACCACCTCCGTTGCGACGGGAATAAACTAAGTTAGTCTCAAGTATAGGCACCACGCCTACACTATTCAACTAATACTTATCTCCTATAGAAAGATAAGCACCCAAGCTAAGAAACCAGTATACAGTTATACCAATCAACTAAGCATTGAACGAAGAACCAACAAGCATATAAAAGTAAGAACTGAATGCTCAATTAATCAGAGAGAGATACAAGAGTTACCAGACACGACCCGGATGTTACTCGAAGTGAAGACGCATCCGTAGAGGTACAGCGAGAAGAGGGGCCGACACTTCGGCTCCTCTCCGGGACGCTCACCTCTCCTCTCTCCCTATCTCTACTGATACAAGTGGAGAACTAACAGTGCTTCGCCTGCACTCTACTCTTGTGTTGTGTCTTTTGTAGGTGGAACCGGGCCTCTATTTATAGCAAGGAAGGATGGTGGAGGCAGAGTAGCAGCCAAGGCAGCTGGGAGGCGGTGCCGGGCCATTCGGCCGAATTCCCCGGTTCGGCCGAACTGCCCAGTTCGCCCGAACCGGTGGATGCACCGCCTCAGCAGCCAAGGGCCAGGATCGCGCCCTGGAGGCGGTTCCTGCCTTCGGCCGAATAGGCCAATTCGGCCGAAGTGGGCCAGGCCCAGTTCTGCACCACCTTTGCCTTGCACACGTGTTTGTCCAGTTCCTGAGGTCGGTTGGCAGGTCGGTTCGCGTCTTGGGCTGGCCTGGAGGGTCTCCGGTGGACTCGTGGGCTCCGTCGGGTTAGATATGGGCCACCGGTCTTCTGGATATGGGTTGAGCCGGCCCAGAGTGGCGTGGTTGTGGTCCACAAGTCTTGCCCAGCTAGGGGGGGCAACTGGCCGAACGGTGTCGTTCGGCCGAAACGGTCATTTCTGACCCTTATAACACGTGTTTCTCCATTTTGTACCTGCACAGAGGACAATCACCAAAACTTGTGGAAATAGTCAGTGATAAGCCCTATAGCTATGGTGTGTGTGTCCCCATTGTGTTTGTTTTATACTCGGTTGGAGGTCGGAAATCGGTCTGTAATGACCGCCAACAAGCTCCCCCAAACTTAGATCTTTGCTCGTCCCGAGTAAAGAAATTAAAGCATGAGCAAGACTAAGGTAAGGGTTCTTTTATAATCATGAATACTTGCATATTGAATATTCAAACCTTTCTCATACCTGTGAATTTGCAGTGGCTACTTCCCGGATCTTGGGCGGTTGATGAATGGAACGACTCTTACAACAAGGTCCTCTTGCTCATCCTGCATTCGGGGTTTTCTGGTTTTCGCAATTAAATGGCTCGTCTCCCTTCATCCCTGACACTCAGCTCTCTGGAGCTCTCTCCTTTCACTCATTATCTTTTGTATTTTTCTTTGTCTCTTAGGTGGTGGCCTTGTCATGTCGAGTATTTCGGTCAAGCCAAAGATTGGCTCCTGGAGCTTCTCATCACTGCCCTTGGTCATGTTGCAAGTTAATGATAGAGAGTTCATGTGGTTCCTCAGCCTTTTTTGACCCCTTTTCTTTTCTTTTCCCTTTTTGGGATTTTTTTTCTTTTTCTTGGACTTTCATGAATCCTTTAGTTCTCTTTCTCTCTTTTTTTTTCAGGGTATCATCACGGCATGAGGATTTCCACTACACTCTGATGATAGATTTGCTTGCAACAGACCTTAGACAATGTGATCCATTCCAAGAACACAACTTTCAACAAGACTTCATACAGAATATGACAGGTTTCAGGAGTAAACTCTCAAGCATATGTGGTATTTGTGGACATGATGAAGGGATAGAGCAGGATTTTCATCTTTTCGCAAATCAAATTCTCCCGAATGTTGGTGTGAACAAGTGGTTCATTTTATCGAGTCATATCACAAACATCAACAACTTAGATCAGGGGGGTCCTATCATGATGAATATTTTCACAAGTACTAGATACTGAGTTTGAAATAAACAACATGTAGCAATCATGATGTAAAAGAGAGACCGAGTTCGTTTCGTTTATGTGAGGCATGCATTTTCAATTTTTCAAAACGAGACAACACAGGAAAGTAAACAGGGGGGAAGAAGGTGCAAACCTACGTGCAGGTGCGCGAGAGGGGGCAGCCTGGCTGGTTCGCCCGAACTGGCCAGTTCGCCCGAACTGGCCTGGTTCGGCCGAACTGGCCCCTGGGGCTCGGTCCGTCGTGCCATGCGCTCCTGTGTCGTTCCTGTACTCGTGCAACTCTCTGTTAGACAGGGCATTCTCCGGTCGGCTCAAATGCACCGACCAGAGCGACAATTTTACCTTCTTTCTTGCAAACAATTCAAACTTTATTTATTCAACGAACTAAGATTGGAAACAAATATTTGGAGGGGAAATTTCAGAGCACCCTAAGCATTGATCTAAACAAATAAACGAACCAAGAAACTAGCAAACCAAACTAAACTAACGGTGCTCTATCTAAAAACGGGACGACCGCGGGACACTATTCTGAAGGTGGTCCATAGAGATCTTCGTGTCACGTGGCCTTGAAGAGCCTCTTGAGCTTTGCACACAGGGCCTTGTGGAGGAGTTCCATCTTGTCCTCCCATTCCATACGTGCGAGCTCGCCCTCCGCCACCTTCTCGTCCAGGTGGTTGATCTTCTGCTTTGCCAGTGCCAGTTCTTCTTTCAGGCTTTCCACGGTGGGCGGCTTCTCTTCCTCTTCTTCATTGTCCTCCTCATCGGAGAACTCCATGTCCCTGGGCAGCCCTTTGATGGATGGGGGCTGCCTATGGCGCCGAACTTTGGGGTGGCGCTGTGGCGGAGAGGACTGGGATGAGTTTGCAAGCCCCAGCTCGTTCCGGTTGAGCGGCGGAACGAGGACTTTTCCGTATCCTCCTCCCGGGATACGTTCTCCCTTGATGACGAAATGCGGTGGGCTTTCTGGCGTGTAGTCCGGCTCCTCCCCGGCCCTTTCCTTGGGCAGCAACAATGCCAGATCCGACAACCCTCGAGGAGGATATTGATCTCGGGCGTAGCTGCCCTTCGTTCGGCCTTGGTGAAGGCGAACGAGGCGGTTTCTTGATTCCTTTTAGTGGGGCGAGGAGCTCGTTGAGTGCTGAGCGGTGAGGAGAGTTGCCGCGCCTCACCGGGCTACATCCCGGCGTCCTCCCCCGGTGCACGTCTCCCACTGCGTCGACGTCGGAGATGCGGAAGGTGTGCTCCTGCTGGGAGGAGTGGGCGTTCCGGCTACCGCTGCTCGAGCCCTGGGCCGGGGATGTACCCTTGGAGGAAAAGAAGGCCATGGTGGCTGTGTTCTATGGGAAGGAGTTGGCTTAGATGAGATGGGAAACGACGACAGAGAGTCTCTGGTTTTTATCGGGGATTTCAGATCAGAAAAACGGGGTTTCCCGACGATTCCCTCGCGACTCTCGGGATATTTTCAACTGCAGATGTATCTGGGCGAGCATGCCCGTCCCTGGGGCCTGGGAGGCCAATTTGCCCGAACCATCTGGTTCGGCCGAACTGGGCCCGTTCGCCCGAACGGGTCCCTGGCCCCCCAGGTGCGTGGCCCGTGTCGTGGTTCGAGGTTTTGGTCATTAGAGATTCAGGTCGAGGAGGTTTTCAAGGTTCAAGAGGTTTTGGCCCAGAAGGATTTGAAAATGATAGATTCGGGCCGGGGTTCCACGGACGGGGTTCAGAGTTCTATGAACTCGACGACGTCTAATTTGTCGAGTGTTGGAGGCTCTGGTTCTAGGAAAATCTTCAACCGTTGTCCGTTAACCTTGAAGGTGTTTCCGTCCTCGGTTTGCAAAGTGACGGCCCCATGAGATGCAGCATTGATTACTGTGAATGGGCCATCCCACTTGCTCCTCAATTTCCCGTGACCAAAAAGTTTGACACGGGAGTTGAAGACGAGAACCTTGTCTCCCGGCTTGAACGTTTTGACCTTGATTCTCTTATCATGCCATCTCTTGGTCCATTCCTTGTATAGCCGGGAGCTGTGGTATGCTCTATACCTCATCTCATCTAGCTCGGCCAGCTGGATCTTCCATTTGAGGCCGGCAGCTGGAAGGTCAATACCCCACTTCCTAATGGCCCAGTGAGCTCTAAACTCCATTTCTACAGGTAAATGGCAGGTCTTGCCATAGACTAGTTGATAAGGGGTCATGCCTATGGGCGTCTTATAGGCTGTGCGGTAAGCCCAGAGTGCATCTGGAAGTTTATCCTTCCACTGCTTGCCCATCTCATTTACGGTCTTTTGCAGTATATTTTTGATTTGCTTATTGGAAGTTTCTGCTTGACCGCTAGTCTAGGGGTGATAGGTTGTGGCTACGTTATGCTACACCCCCAAACTTGAGAGATACTTACGGAAGGATGAATCTATGAAGTGGGAGCCGCCATCACTGATGACTATTCTAGGAACGCCGAAACAGGGGAATATAACCTCATGAAACATCCGTCTCGCGTTCTTAGAGTCAGCAGCTAAGCAAGGCAAGGCTTCTACCCACTTAGAGATGTAGTCCACTGCTACTAGGATGAATTGACAACCCTCGGAGTTTGGGAAGGGACCCATGAAGTCTACCCCCAGACATCAAAGATTTCTACTTGAAGATTGCTAGTGAGTGGCATTGCGTCTCTAGTATTGATGTTCCCGTGTTTCTGGCAGCGGGGGCACCGCATGACAAATGCTCTCGCATCCTCATACATGCTGGGTCAGTAAAAACCGCACTGCCAGACTTTATCATTGGTCCGGAATGCACCGTAGTGTCCTCCGTACGGGGCTGCGTGGCATCTCTCCAGGATTTTATAAGCCTCATGTGTGGATACGCACCTTCTGAGGAGTCCGTCGCTACAAATCCTAAAGAGATACGGGTCGTCCCAAAGGTGAAGACGGCTCTCTTAGGCTAGCCGTTTCCTATTCTCTCCAGGGGGGACATAACCCGTTAACATGTAGTTTACTATGTTGGCATACCACGGATCACCAGTGGTGACCTTAAGGAGGGTGTCATCCCGTAAGTAGTCATCGATCGGGAGATCGGACGAGACTTGCATCCGGGACAAGTGGTCAGCCACTGAGTTCTCTACTCCTTTCTTATCTTTTATCTCAATGTCAAATTCTTGGAGTAGAAGAATCCAGCGGATGAGTCTCGGTTTTGCATCCTTTTTGGTCAGAAGGTACTTCAGAGCAGCGTGATCTGAATAGACTATAACCTTGGCCCCAACTAGGTAGGACCGGAATTTTTCTATAGCAAATACGACTGCTAAGAGGTCCTTCTCCGTGGTTGTGTAGTTGAGCTGGGGGCCAGTGAGCGTTTTGCTAGCATACGAGATAGCATAATGCTTCTTGTCCTTAGTTTGGCCCAACACAGCTCCTACAGCATAGTCGCTCGCATCACACATGATTTCGAATGGGATGCTCCAGTCGGGAGGCTGGATGATGGGAGCGGAGATGAGTGCCTTTTTGAGAGTGTGAAATGTGGCATAGCACTCCTCATCGAAAACGAAGGGGGCATCTTTGGCTAAGAGATTGGTCAAGGGCCGAGATATCTGGGAGAAGTTTTTGATGAAACGCCTATAGAATCCGGCATGGCCAAGGAAGCTACGGATCCCCTTAATGTTTGTGGGAGGTGGAAGTTGCTCGATTACTTCTATCTTCGCTTTGTCTACCTCGATCCCACGTTCTGACACCCTATGTCCTAGGACAATTCCCTCTCGCACCATAAAATGGCACTTTTCCCAGTTCAAAACAAGGTGTTTCTCTTCACACCTCTGAAGGACCTTGTCCAGATTTTTCAGACATTCGGTGAAGGTCCGTCCATAAACTGAGAAATCGTCCATGAACACTTCCATAATCTCCTCAATCATGTCAGGGAAGATGGACATCATGCAACGTTGGAAAGAGGCAGGTGCGTTACACAACCCAAAGGACATACGCCGATAGGCATACGTCCCGTAGGGGCATGTGAACGTGGTTTTACTCTGGTCTTCCGGGTGGATAGGAATTTGGTGGTACCCAGAGTAACCGTCAAGGAAGCAGAAGAAAGAGTGTTTGGCTAACCGTTCAAGCATTTCGTCTATGAACGGAAGGGGGAAATGGTCTTTCTTCGTGGCCTTATTGAGTCGACGATAGTCGATGCACATACGCCAACCAGTAACGGTGCGCTGAGGGATAAGCTCATTTTTGTCATTGCGCACTACCGTCATTCCTCCCTTCTTAGGAACGACTTGAACGGGACTAACCCATTCACTATTGGGGACAGGGTAAATGATCCCTGCGTGAAGGAGTTTGAGAACTTCCTTTTTCATGAACTCTCTCATGGCATTGTTTAACCGTCTTTGAGGTTCCCGAGACGGTGTTGCTTCAGAATCGATCGGGATGCGATGAGTGCAAAGATTTGGGCTAATCCCTTTCAGGTCTTGGAGAGAATATCCTAAGACCGATCGATTTTTCTCCAGGATAGTGATGAGTTGCTGGGTTTCTACCTCAGAGAGTTTATCACTAATGATCACTGGAGTTTGCTTATCCCGAAAGAGGAAAGCATACCTAAGTCCAGGCGGAAGAGGTTTGAGCTCGATTGGAGATGGTTTTGGAGCTTCGTTTGTATCAAGCTCAATCGGAGGGTGAGTTTCCTCCTCCTCCGTAAAGAATGGAATATCCTCTTCTGGAATAGGTTGCTCGAGGTTCAGCAAAGAAGCTGACCTCATTTCCTCTAACGGGTCAGGATCGGGGTCTGCCTCTATTGGAGTGTTCAGAGATTGGGAATAGTAGACAGGGATAAGTTCTTTACCGATCCTAAGCTCTACTAGCTGGTTTGTCGGTGCTTTTTCCAAAATCTTCAAGATTGGCCTGCCTATGAAGATGGGATGTGTGGTAGTGCTAGGTAGGTCGAAGATGTGAAAATCCATGAAGAGTTCAGGATCGTTGACCTTAACGGGTGTGACCCGTAAGATCCCCAAACAATCCAGGATTTTCCCTGAGGTAAACTTAAGTCATTTTTGAGAAAAGGACCATGAGTTACCAGGGAATTCGGTTCGCACCAAAGAGCTAGAGATTATGTTGATTCTGAGGCTTGGGTCGTACCCAATCTCTCGGTCAAGGCCCATGATCTCACAGAATATCCTTTTGGTTTTTCTGGGCATCTTGACCACCTCGGTCGAGGCTTCGGCCTCATCTAGCCACTCCCAACTCATGATTGCAGAGAGACGTCCTACGTACTCCCGCTGGTATTCCAATTCTTCTTTGTCGGGGGCCCGATTCTTTTGCTCTACACATCGTTCCCGTAGGAAACTTGTTGCACTCCCGATGTCTTCGAACAGATCATCGTCAAAGTCATAAAGAGTGGTGTAGAGTGAATCATAATGGTCTGGGCTAGAATATGGTTGTGGTTCGAAATGAGCTTCAGTTTCTGATTGACTGGAAGACCTAATGGATTTGGATTGGACTGGTATTGGCTCTTTAGGTTCAGGTTCAGGCTGCTTCTCTTCTTCATCGTGGAGTTCATCATAGATTCCAGTGCAGGGAGTGTTGTCAAGGATACGATCCAGGACTATCCTCGCTTCACTAGGAACCAAATGAAAGAACGACCCTCCAGAAGCAGAGTCCAAGAAAGTGGCGGCTACAGGACAGAGGCCAAGGCTGAAGTGTTGTAAAACAACAGGTTCTGGTAGGCTTAGGTCCGGTCCCGAGGCCAGTATTTGCTTGAAACGAGCCGAGGCAGTTCCGCTCGGAGACTGGCTACCTTGGAGACTGGGAAGAAGTTTAGGCAGAATTTTTCCTTGAGAACTTCCCAGCTCCCATCCATAGTACTGACAGCCAGAGAGTACCATTTCTTTGCTCCTCCCGCTGGTGAAAACGGGAATAGCTTCCATTTGAGTGTCTCTTGTGTCATGCCCGCAATGGTCAGGCATGAGCAGAGTTACTCAAACTCGCGCAAATGCGCGTATGGACTCTCGGCCTTCGTTCCTGAGAACGATTGCTCACGAACCATGGCTATGAAGCCGGGACGTAGCTCATAGCCGGGTGTGGATATGGGATGTGATGATGGTGGTGGCTCCAAATAATCGCCCTTTGGAGCCGAGTGTTGGCATAAGGTAAGAGTGGGATCCATATGCATGGTGGATGGTGGTGGGGTACACGGACAACTTGGGTTTAGAATCAGAACAGCTACCGTTCCCCGGCAACGGCGCCAGAAAGCTTGTTGGCACTCCTTACGGCCTACAGATAAATCCGCAAGCGGACGGATACCGATGTAGCTTTCACCCGGGAGTATTCCAAGGTATCGATTTCCACGGAGAACGAGAAGTGGACTGATTCTAAACTAAGTTGTCCTAGGTAGATGGAATGGAGTGAATGGTATGGATGAGGTGGATGACAACAACAAAGAGAGAAGAGGAGTGATAGGAGGGTAGAGAGGGTACGAGTCTGGTAGAGGTATTCTACTGATTGATCGAGCAGATCAGAGGATACAGATAGATACTTGCTTCGGGACAAGGGAACCGGTGGACACACAGAAAGGGATGAGAAGGGGTGCCACTATTTCCCAACTGGGGAATCCTACGGACCGGAACTAACGTGATGGGCTACAAGGACCGGAAGGGCTGTCACCACCTTACGGCTACCACCTCCGTTGCGACGGGAATAAACTAAGTTAGTCTCAAGTATAGGCACCACGCCTACACTAGTCAACTAATACTTATCTCCTATAGAAAGATAAGCACCCAGGCTAAGAAACCAGTATACAGTTATACCAATCAACTAAGCATTGAACGAAGAACCAGCAAGCATATAAAAGTAAGAACTGAATGCTCAATTAATCAGAGAGAGATACAAGAGTTACCAGACACGACCCGGATGTTACTCGAAGTGAAGTCGCATCCGTAGAGGTACAGCGGGAAGAGGGGCCGACACTTCGGCTCCTCTCCGGGACGCTCACCTCTCCTCTCTCCCTATCTCTACTGATACAAGTGGAGAACTAACAGTGCTTTGCCTGCACTCTACTCTTGTGTTGTGTCTTTTGTAGGTGGAACCGGGCCTCTATTTATAGCAGGGAAGGACGGTGGAGGCAGAGTAGCAGCCAAGGCAGCTGGGAGGCGGTGCCGGGCCGTTCGGCCGAATTCCCCGGTTCGGCCGAACTGCCCAGTTCGCCCGAACCGGTGGATGCACCGCCTCAGCAGCCAAGGGCCAGGATCGCGCCCTGGAGGCGGTTCCTGCCTTCGGCCGAACAGGCCAATTCGGCCGAAGTGGGCCAGGCCCAGTTCTGCACCGACTTTGCCTTGCACACGTGTTTGTCCAGTTCCTGAGGTCGGTTGGCAGGTCGGTTCGCGTCTTGGGCTGGCCTGGAGGGTCTCCGGTGGACTCGTGAGCTCCGTCGGGTTAGATATGGGCCACCGGTCTTCTGGATATGGGTTGAGCCAGCCCAAAGTGGCGTGGTCGTGGTCCACAAGTCTTGCCCAGCTAGGGGGGGCAACTGGCCGAACGGAGTCGTTCGGCCAAAACGGTCATTTCTGACCCTTATAGCACGTGTTTCTCCATTTTGTACCTGCACAGAGGACAATCACCAAAACTTGTGGAAATAGTCAGTGATAAGCCCTATAGCTATGGTGTGTGTCCCCATTGTGTTTGTTTTATACTCGGTTGGAGGTCGGAAATCGGGCTGTAACGACCGCCAACACTGCCCCGTCGTGTAGCGTCCTGGCGATGGTGATCGGGGAGGCTTCTTGATCCCCTTCAGTGGAACAAGGAGATCCACGATTGCGGAACGGCGCGGGGAGTCGGACGCTGAGCCGGGTTGCGGGAAGGTGTCCTCCCCCGCTGCCCGTCCCCCGTCGAGTTGACGTCGGCGATGCGGAACGCATGCTCGCGCCCGGAAGGATCACCGATCCGGCTGGCAATGCTGGATCCCTTGGCCGAGGATGTATCTTTGGAGGAAGAGGAGGCCATGGGTGCTGTTTGCAAGGGTGAGAAAGGTTGTAGATGGGACGACGGAGTTGATGGAAACTCCCTGGCTTTTATGACCTAAAAGACGATATTTACCAACGTTTCCTCGCTCCTATCGGGATAAATTTGTTGTAGATGCATCTGGGCGAGGAAATCCGTGCAAGCGGTAACAAACCCTAGTTCGGCCGAACTGAGCCAGTTCGGCCGAACTGAGCCAGTTCGCCCGAACCAGGCTGGTTCGGCCGAACTGGCCTCTGACCTTCCTCGCATGCTGGACTTGCTGAATGTTGAGGATTTGGTCGAGGTTTAGGTGGTCGAGGTGGTTTAGGCCCAGAATGATGGTTTTTGTGAGATTTCATGGGCCGAGAAAACGCAAGGTGGGTTCAACCATCTACCAACTCGATAACATCGAGGTTTTCGAGTGGTGGAGGTTTTGGCTCTAAGACAATCTTTAGACGTTGCTCGTTAACCTTGAAGATATTACCATCCTCACTTTGCAACGTGATGGCCCCATGAGATGCAACGTTGATCACTGTGAATGGGCCATCCCACTTGCTTCTTAACTTCCCGTGACCAAAAAGTTTGACACGGGAATTGAAGATGAGGACCTTGTCTATCGGCTTGAACGTTTTGACCTTAATCCTTTTGTCGTTCCATCTCTTGGTCCGTTCTTTATATAGCCGGGAGCTGTGGTATGCTCGTTCCTTCATTTCATCTAATTCGGCCAGCTGGATTTTCCGTTTGAGGTCGGCTGCTGGAAGGTTCATACCCCACTTCCTAATGGCCCAGTGAGCTCTAAACTCTATCTCTACTGGTAAGTGGCAGGTTTTGCCATAGACTAGTTGATATGGAGTCATTCCTATGGGTGTTTTATAGGCCGTGCGGTATGCCCAGAGTGCATCTGGGAGTTTATCCTTCCATTGCTTGCCCATCTCATTTACGGTCTTTTGCAGAATGTTTTTGATTTGTTTATTTGAAGTTTCTGCTTGACCGCTAGTTTGGGGATGATAGGGTGTAGATACGTTATGCTGCACCCCCAAACTTGAGAGATACCTACGGAAGGCCGAATCGATAAAGTGAGAGCCGTCGTCGCTGATGACTATCCTAGGAATGCCGAAACGAGGGAAGATAACTTCATGGAACATTTGTTTCGCGCTCCTAGAGTCGGCAGCCACACAAGGCAAAGCTTCCACCCACATAGAGACATAATCTACTGCCACTAGAATAAAATGGCAACCTTCTGAGTTCGGGAAAGGATCCATGAAGTCCACTCCCCAAACATCAAAGATTTCTACTTGGAGATTGCTAGTGAGCGACATTGTGTCTCTAGTGTTGATGTTCCCGTGTTTCTGGCATCGAGGGCATCTCCTGACAAATGCCTTAGCATCGTCGTACATGCCGGGCCAATAGAAACCACATTGCCAAACTTTGACATTGGTTCTGAACGCACCATAGTGATCTCCATATGGTGCTGAGTGGCATCTCTCCAGGATTTTGTATGCCTTAGGTGCGGGTACGCATCTTCTGAGGAGTCCATCGCTACGAATCCGAAAGAGATACGGGTCGTGCCAGAGATGGAGTCTGCTCTCATAAGCTAATCATTTCTTGTTTTCTCCAGGTGGGACGTACCCCGACACCATATAGTTCACTATATTGGCGTACCACAGATCTAAAACCGTGACTTTAAGGAGCGTATCATCCCGTAGACAAATGGTCTGCTACTAAATTTTCTACTCCTTTCTTATCTCTTATTTCAATGTCAAATTCCTAGAGTAGAAGAACCCAGCGGATGAGTCTTGGTTTCGCATCCTTTTTGGTCAAAAGATACTTTAAAGCAGCGTGATCTGAATAGACTATGACCTTGGCCCCAACTAGGTAGGACCGAAATTTTTCTATAGCAAATACAACTGCCAAAAGTTCTTTTTCCGTGGTTGCGTAGTTGAGCTGGGGTCCAGTGAGCGTTTTGCTAGCATAAGAGATAGCATAGTGCTTTCTGTCCTTGGCTTGGCCCAAAACAGCCCCTACAACATAATCGTTCGCATCACACATGATTTCAAAATGGATGTTCCAGTCAGGAGGCTGGATGATGGGAGCAGAAATGAGTGCTTTCTTGAGAGTGTGGAAGGCAGCATAGCATTGTTCATCAAAGACGAAGGGGGCATCCTTTGCTAAAAGATTGGTTAAAGGCCGAGATATCTGGGAAAAGTTTTTGATGAAGCGCCTATAGAATCTGGCATGACCAAGGAAGCTACGAATCCCCTTAACGTTAGTTGGAGACGGAAGTTGCTCAATCACTTCTATCTTTGCTCTGTCTACCTCAATCCCTCGTTCTGACACCCGATGTCCTAGAACGATTCCTTCCCGTACCATAAAATGGCACTTTTCCCAGTTTAGCATGAGGTGTTTCTCCTCACACCTTTGGAGGACCTTGTCTAGATTTTTCAGTCATTTAGTGAAGGTCTTCCCGTAAACTGAGAAATCGTCCAGGAACACTTCCACAATCTCTTCAATCATATCCGAGAAGATGGACACCATGCAACGTTGGAAATATGCGGGTGCGTTACATAACCCAAAGGACATCCGCCGATAGGCATACGTCCCGTAGGGGCATGTAAACGTGGTTTTACTCTGGTCGTCTGGATGGATAGGACTTTGATGATATCCAGAGTAACCATCAAGGAAGCAGAAAAATGAGTGTTTGGCTAGCCGTTCAAGCATTTCGTCAATGAACGGAAGGGGGAAATGGTCCTTTTTGGTGGCTTCATTGAGTTTTTGATAATCGATGCACATACGCCACCCAGTGACGGTGCGCTGAGGGATAAGCTCATTTATATCATTGCGCACACCCGTCATTCCTCCCTTCTTAGGAACAACTTGAACAGGAATGCCGAACCACAGGATCTGCCACCTTTGCTCCCTACGGCCAATATCTCTCACTGGTGTCGGTTTCGTGCGTTGCGGGCAGTTCGGCCGAACTGGGCCTGGCCTCCGGGGCGCCCCCGTGCACCGCCTTCTGTCGTGGGCCGCTCTGGATGCTTTGAACTTGAGGTCCTTCACGTGTCTTGGCCCATGAAGTGAAGTGGCGGTGGCCCACGTGTCATGTACGGTCGTCGCCTTGTCACCGCTGATGTTGACGAGGCCTTGTACGCTCATGTGTCGGCTAAAGGGGGTGGTTCGGTCCGAAACCGGGAGGTTTGGCCGAACCGGGGTTTTTACCCCGCTCAGTTAGCTTTTCGTGATTGAGTTCCTGCAAAACATAAACTCACCAAAGCTTGTGGAAATTATTAGAAATAAGCCCTATAGCTATGGTGCATGATTCCATTATGTTTATTTTATACTCGGTTGGAGGTCGGAAATCAGGCCGTAACGACCGCCAACAAAGGTGCAGTCAGGATCGGTCAAGAGTGAAACCCTCGGCCGAACTGACACGGTATGGGGTTTGCACGGAATTTTACTCTAGATGGATGGGTGAGAAAGCTTTGGGTGCTGGGTAAAAGGATGTTGCAAATGGAATATTTGGCACATGATGAAAGGATTTGGATATGAATGGTGTACCTAGCCGAATGTACTCCTCTGGTCTTTCCTTGTCATAGCCCTACATGTCAGTGCACATTTGGGCACATAGGCAGGCTCGACCGAACTAGAGACATCGGCTGAACCACATGGTCTTTCCCTGAAAATTTTTCTTTTCGCTCTCTTAATTCTAATGCAAGGGTGATTCACATATAGAAAGGGGAATATGCAAATGCAATGATGGAAATAAAATTTTGGAAAGGGAAATATGGGGTACATACTGGTTTACCTCATGGCGAGAGCTCATGTTTTAAGTCCATGAGCGGGACTTCTCCAACCTTCAATTGACCTTATCACCGTCCGATCTGGAGAGGATGTTTCAGACGATGCAACTTCTTTCTTCCGCCGCCCTATTATAATTTTTTTTGGTGTAGGTGGCGGTGATTTTTTTCTTTCCCAGTGTTTGTAACACCCAAAAATAGCCTATTTAAAATTTTTAGTAATTTATTTGCTTTTATTTAAGTTGTTCATAATTAATATAGGTCAATTAAATTATTTATGAATATTAAAATCAAATATAAGTTGTAGAAACATTTTTGTTTCATTCATGCTGCTGCATTGGGTTTTGTTTGGTAGTAAGTTAAATTGGTTAAATTCAAATTTAATTTGCATTTGTTTGATCCTTAGAAAAGTTATTTTTAGTCGAGTTCGCTTTTGCTCCCTAGACTCTAGCTCCCTATTCTTCTCCCTTAGGCCAAGCAGCCAGCTCGTCCCAGTGCTTTGCTCTGCCCAGCCAACACCGCCCGGCTCACTCAACGCTCGCCAGCCAGCGGCCCAGCTCCACTCCTCGAGCCGGCCCAACACTTCCCTCTCTCTCCCCAACTGCCACGCGGGCCCCGCCCGTTAGTTCCACCCCCTACCTCTCGCCCGAGCCTCCCCCTTCCCCGACGCGTGTCTCGCCGCCTCGGCCGGCCGTCCTGGCCCGCCCCCTAGCCCCTTCAATCCCTAGCCCCGCGCATGCACAGCAAGCAGCCCCCCACTTGGAAAGCGCGGATCTGCCGCCCGCCGCCCAATTGGCGTGACCGCACGCCGATGCTCGCCCCTACACCCTATAAAAGCGACCCCGCAGCCCTACGTCCCTCACCAACCCCTCACATTGAGCCCCCAAGCGCACCAGCCCCACTCCCTGCCTTGTGTCGTCGCCCCGAGCTCCGGCCGCCGTCGAACTCCGTCCCTGACGCCGCCGCGCTCCAGCCTGAACCCCCTGGGAGCTTTGCACAGAGGTAAAGATTCCCCAGAGCCACTCCCCACTCCCTTTCTTGCCCCCTAGCGCTCGCACACGCTCGCCGGAGCCCCGTCGCCGTGGTTCGCCACCGCTGGCCGCCTGCACCACTTTTCCCCCAACTTGAGATACCCAAATGAACTCACCGTACTCCCAGCTCACTCCCCGTCCTGGTCCCGTCGCAAACAGAGGTCCCTAGCTCGATTTCAAGCCCACTCCGGCGAGCTCTCGCCACGCTCAGCGGCGGCGCCGCTGCCCTCCCTGTTCCCGACCGGCCAATCTCCCCCCTAAGCCGATCTGGATCGTTGGATCCAGATCCGACGGTCCACAGAACCCCCCGCCCCGAGTCAATTCCCCTCTTACCGGTCAACCGCGACTATTTTGCTAAAGAGACCCCGGGGTTTTCGGGAATGAACCCGCCGTCCACTACCTCTAGAAAATAATTACGAATAGGTCCTTTTCTTTTATGGAAAACCCCCTACACTTTTGATTATTAGAACCCGCGGTCCAGATCTATAGTTTTGCGCGTTGATCCTAGGGTTTTAACGCATAATTATGTATAGGTCCCTGGTTTTTCACAAATAAGCCCCTGTAAACTTTTAAAACTTGCCAGCAGGTCCCTAGATCTTAGATTTGCCATATCTTTTCCGTTTTAGCTCCAATTAGTGTGATTTTCGTGGTTATGTGTTCGTAGTAAAGCATAGATTAGTTCTGAAATCTTTATTTGTACTGTTTCTACTGTTTGGTGTACTATTCTAATAGAATATTATTTGTTTGCATGTATTGGCTTGCGTGGATGTTTGTGTGGTGATTTGTGTCCAGTCGGTGAGCCTTTCGCATTGGACTTCGAGAACGAGGAGGACTTCCAGGGATAGGACTCACAGCAGCAGCAGCCACCTTTTGAGGAAGGAAAGTGTTGGCGGTCGTTACAACCCAAATCCGACCACCAATACTCGGGAATAAATGATGTTTTATGTAACACTCCATGTACTTAGGTTTTATTTCTAATAAAGTTCCACGAGTTTTGGTGAGTGTCACTTGTGTAGGTACAATTACGACAAATACACACTATTGAAGCCGAAAATGACCGAATCGGCCGAACGACTCCGTTCGGCCGGTTACCCCCCTTAGCCATACACGCCACCGGAGGCCGTCCACGTTAGCAATGACCGAGCGGCGACCGTGCAAGACACCTCATCCACTGCCACATCACCTCTGGGCCAGAAACACATGAAGACCAACACATACAAGCAGCCTAGGAGGTCCAGGAAGCAAAGGCGGTGCATGGGAGGCGTTCTGGGCTGGAGGCCCAGTTCGGCCGAACCGCCCCCAAATGCCAACCGCCTTCCAGAGCTCATCCAAGGCGTCCAGGAGAAGGCAGTGCATCCAACGGCCTTCGGCCGAACTGACCTGTTCGGTCGAACCCGGGGTGTTCGCCCGAACGGGTCCCCAACCGCCTCTGGTTGCCTTGGCGGTTACCCAGCCTCCAACCGCCTTGGGACACCTATAAATGCAGCGGCATACCCCTTGTATCACACACACCACTTGGGAGCAAGTCTCTATTCTCCACTTTCAAGATGTAGAGTAGGCTAGTCCTGTTGGGAGTTAGAGTCAGGGTCGAGCTTCGTTCGGGGTTCCGGAGTCGTCTTCTGGAGTTCTGGTAAAGCTCTTGTATCTTTTCCTTTTCTTTATGTTCGACTCTGAGTAATCAATATATTTCCTCTGTATTTACTTGAGCTATTTGTTCTGCATTTATTTCGCGAGTAATTGTGGAATGTCTAGCCTTGGTTATAAGTTGTTGTAGTCTGGTTCTATAAGTTCTCTCTTAGTCCTTTGTCTTAGCTGGTTCCTCGTTTCTGCTCAATACTTGCGGTGAATTGTCACCGGGGTATTGACATGAGTTCTTGCTTTTTCTAGGAGAGTGAGTAGTTATTTCCCAGCGTAGGTGTGGTACCTAGTCTAGATGGTAACCTTGGTTTGTCCCCGTCGCAACGGAGGAGGTAGCCGTGAGGTGGTGACAGCCCTTTCGGTCTTCGTAGTGCATCACGTTAGTTCCGGTCTGCAGGCACCCCGTAAGAGCACGGAGTTTGTGGCACCCCTTCTCATCCCTTTCTGTGTGTCACGGGCTCCGTCCCCGATGTTGAGATAATAGAACTAGGAAGAGAACCGTAGATGCCATTCTTCATGCTAGCCGTAACCCTTGCCAGAGGTATCTCAAGGCCAGTGGAAGTATATAGGAATCCTTTCCTGTCTCGTTGTCCTCCCACTAGCTAGACCGCTCTTCTATCTCTATCTTAAACTTCTCCTTGTGTGTGTCAATTGCATATCACTCCTATTCTATCCTTTACCCCCGCCTTGTTAGCCGGTACTTTAATTAGTAGTTACATCCTTGTTAATAGTCAATACTCTGTATCCAATGCTTCCCTGTGGAAATATAAATACGATACCTAGGAATACTCCCGGGTGAAATGCTACATCGGTATCCGTGTGCTTGCGGATTTATATCTGTATCGTAAGAATACCAATGAACACTCCCTGCACCATTACTAGGATTGGCAATCCTGATAGTGGACCGTAAGAAGTGTCAACAAGCATTTCTGGCGCCGTTGCCGGGGAAGCAATTGGCGAAAGATATTGATGATTTACATTGGTGTCTACTAATTTAATCTACCGCTAGCATTAGCGGATCACCCCTGTTTGCTTGAGTTTGTTTCAAACAGGAGGAAAGCAGAGAGCCCAGGGTGCCCGATCATGCAGGATTTATCAATGTATGCCCCTGTCTACTGCAATGAGTACCGTACGGAAGCTTCTGAAGAAAATTTGCACAGGTATGTGTTCATACATATACATATTTTATCATAACCACGTGCAGAATGGAAGAAAGATCGTCGTCAAGGAAGAAAAAGGAAATCAAATGTGACGGACGAATGACGCTGCATCACCGCAATTCCGTCTCAAATTGTTGTTAATGGCGAGAAAAATCAAGGTATGTGAGATAGTCCAGCTCTTAGACTTTAAATTTTGAGCTTTATCCTTTAAATTGTTGCATTATCCACTGCATGATTGCATTGAATCACTTAATTTAGGAATTCATGCATACTATTACCCCATTTTTTCCCAATTCACTGCATATTTCCCATTTTTGCATTTGCATTCATTCGCCCCATCACTGTTTTGCATAAAAAAACACTAAAAGAAAAATAAAATAAATATCCAGCGACCACTAGTGTTAGGCCAAGGTGTCTGTATGTCTGCAAGCCTTAATCCAAGGCTAGTGGCCAAACATAACCTGGCCTGGCCAGTTTTCGCTTGTCCTTTGCGCTTCGCGCGAGAGAGGAGGCAAACTCTACGCCTCCACTCCTTTGCCGCTCCACTTGCTTGTTTTTGGGACCCATTGTTTCAACATTCGCATACAAGCTAGTTCCACGGCATTCCACTAGTTGGTATATTTGAGTGCCGATCCCCTTTGCCACATCCATAACCGTGTATCCGTACACGGAAACATCAACGCGGAGGAGGACTTAGCCAACTTCGTGCAGTCACGTTGGCGTTGTAGCATCACCGCTGCATCAGTTCTGAAAGTATTCATCATCAGATGCCAACGGTAGGCACGCTCAGGTGTTTCCATGCCCCCTTCATCTATTGCGGTTTGCTCGGGTTTGAATGTATTGCTAGCTAGAATACATTCATAAACTCTTTAAATTAAGCATGGTGCTTAGGTTAATTAGCTTGCTTTAATCGAACTAGACATGGTGTCAAGTTTGATTAATGATCCTTTAAAGCAGTACTTCTATGGATATTGGTTGTATGTGTGGACTAACCCCTACAGAAAAAAATCAAAAAAAAGAGAGAAGCGGGAGTCCCAAAATATACTTCACACCGGATATGAAGGTTATGGATACAGTTGAAGCCCAAGGTGGACAATCATTCCAGATCGGACGGTGACAAGAACAATTGAAGACAAGAGAAGTCCCGCTCGCGGACTTAAAAGCTGAGCTCTCGCCGCAAGGAAAACCGGTATGTATCCCATATTTCCCTTCCAATTTTTAATTTTTCAATTGCATTTGCATGTTTCCCTTTTCAAAATAAATGAACCACTTGAGTAATTAATTTGAGAGAGAGTAGAAAATTTTGCAAGCTTGGTTAGAAATAATTGGACACATGCTGAAATTTTACCTAGGGTGGATGTAATTGGTAACTTTTATCATTTTCATCCCCTCTAGAACATCTCCAATTATTCACCATCACCACCAACCAGCACCAAACATGTCTACCCCACTAAAAATGGCTGCACACTCACCAATTATCACAAACATGGCAGCATGGGGGTGACTCCACTAAAACCAACTTTGGTCATGTCAAGTTTGCATCTCACCTACCACTAAAAACCACTCACATGACCTTGGGAATTGTTGGCCACACAAAATTTTGTGGAATCAAAGCAAGGGGAGGTGCCCCACTCAGGGAGGAGTGGCCTAGCCACCAGGGCCTGGTTCGCCCGAACCACCCAGTTCGGCCGAACCAGGGACCTGCCTCCCCTCGGCCTATAAATGCTAGTGCAAGCTTGTGAGCTCTCACACACTCATACACTCTGAAAAATTTCTGTTAGAAGCTCTCCCTCTCTCATTTCTTGCTCTAGCTTGTGCTCAAGTCCTTCCCAAAGTTCTTGCTCAAGTTTTGGTTCACTTGCATCACTAGAAAAAAAAATATTTTGCTTTGGTTGTGATCTTTGTGCTGAATTTCTGGACGATTTTGTGGTGGTCACCGACACCCACAAGAACGACTAACCTTTTGTGGTGGTTTTCATCCCCGCAAGAACGACTAACTATCTTGAACGACAGACTTGATTTTCTTGTGCTAACCATATATATTCAGTCCTTCGGGTAGTTGTTGTTGCACTAACTTTTTGCAGGAATCATGTCGAAGTTCTTCACTTCGCTCCGTCGTTCCGCCCGGCTAGGCCGACGATCGGACGGTGCTGGAAGTTCCCCAGCTCCGTCCCGAGGCTCGAGCCGGATGGACACGGACGAGTACGGAGCAGCCGGCTCGGGATGGGGCCATGCCACGCCCCCGGCCAGGCAGCTCCTGAGTGAGAGTAACATCAATCTTAGGACAGAACGGGAGCAGAACACCTTCAACGAGCTTTGGCTGAAGGAGTTCGAGCACACCCGTGTGTTTGAGCAAGACTTGCTCAGGGACACGGGGATGGACGTAGAGTTCACGGAAATCTTCCAAGCCGTTGGCTGGGAGAATTTCTGGCACATCAACGAAGAAGGTTCGTACCTGCTAACCCTTGAATTCCTATCGACTTTGGTTTCTGAAACTGGGGGCTTCGTTTCTGATTTTTCAACCAAGAGTTTTTCTGCTCTTGGAGGGATTTTAGTTCGGTCTCGGATTTTCAAGCCGTTGTTCCTTAGACTCGAACAAAGAGCTTAAAAGATTTGACCGGGTGGCATTTTGGAAAAAGATTTCGGGGAATACCAACTATCATGCGCCGCGCACGAACAGCATACATAACCCCACTTTGCATTTCATGCATCGTTCGGTGTGTATGACGATATTCCCCCGGGCAGATTTGTGCCCTGTCAACACCATCGAGTTGCGGGTTCTTTTTGCCATGGTCAAGCAGATTCCCTATTCACCAGTGAAAGACATGGTTGGTCACTGGCTGTCTCATATTTCTCGTGCGGGTAGCATGGCGATGACTTCTCTAGTCACTCGCCTTGCTAACCATCTGGGCGTCCTCCAAGGCGCCCGGTTCACGTACATCGAGACAGCGCGTTCCGTCGTGGATGCCAAGCACTTCGTGCAAGCCCACATGATACGGCGGACGCCTGACGCAACACTGGCAATGATTTACCGTGGATATACAACTGAAGTGCCTTTGCCTTGTGCAGCACTAAGGTTGTATACCACGTCGAAACTAACTCTTCAGTTGAGGACCAAGTCGGACAATTCTCCACCTTGGAGAGAGCCCGCTCGGCACAGCGTTGCAGGTGACGGACCCGTCATGAGGGGACGAGCCAGGCGTGATGCTGGGCTCGCCACCTCACAGGAGCCGGAAGATGCACCACAAATTCCGCACCAACACACTTCCGCTTTTGAGGCCACCTACGACATGTACACCGGTGCTGGGACGTCTGGAGCAGGAGGCTCCGGGCAACACCAGGAGCCGAACTACTTCACCTCAGGACGCTGGGACTACGGCCAGGACACGGACTCTGAGTGGTCCGGGAGCCGGTATGGAGGGGGGTACGACAGTGCCTCCCAGCCATATTACCCCGGATACTTACAGTCCACACGCTTCGACTACGGCCGGGAGTTGCCCTACATCTCCGACCGAGTCGAGCTCATCGACGACCGCACCCGAGAGATTCAAGACACGCTAGCCCGCCATTATCAGTACCATCAAGAGAATAGCGGGATGGTGGCGTCCATCCAGCATGACGTCCACGAGCAAGCAGAACAGCTGAGCCAGTACCTTTCAAGGCTCAACCCCTACCAGTGAAAGTCCAAGCTTGGGGGAGGACCCCCACCAGGTATGTCCCGATTTATCCAGCACTTTGATCTTTTAATTTCCCGTTCATTTTCCTTCATGATAATTTGCATTTAAAAAAAAGAAAATACCAAAAATATTTCCCTTAAACAATATTTCCCTTGAATAAAAATAACTCCCAACTATGCATGGAATGAATCATATGCCTCTCACCTTGGAAATGATGAATAGTTGCTCTGTCATTAATTCTGCAAGTACTTTGTTTCAACTAGTTGCTAGATTGTGCTTGAGTTATTTGGCATGAGTAAAAATGATCCTGAAAACCTTGTGGGAGCACATGCTTTATTCCAAGTCTAAGTTGTTCTGGGGGTTGATATAGTGAGAATTTGGTTAAATTCTATTCTGCTTTTAGTACGGGGAAAATCTCAGAAATTTATGCTTTCAAAATGAAACAAGTTCCTCATTGGTCAAAATACCTACCAGAGCCATATGATAAGCTTAGTTGAAAATTTCTACTCATATGCTGCTTGTTATCTTAGTGAGCTTTGTCAAATTGTTGTGACCTTTGAGTGAAGGTTTCATATTCTTAAAGATTGAGACCCACGTACACACACCACCTCTCACTTGCAATTCCTACACTGGGAGTTAGCAAACATTTTCCATCATCCATCCACAAAAATAAATGCTCCATGTTCTATGAGTTCCCTCTCCAAATATTCTTGATAGAGACATGGGCTACGCAAAAACAAAAGCATGCCAAAGAAGCATGGCAAAAATAAGAGAAAAAGAAAAGCATGCCAAAGAGCATGGCAAAAAGAAAGTGAAAAAAAAAGAAAAGCATGCCAAGTGGCATGGCAAAAATATGAGAATAAAAGATAGCCCATGTTCTCGAAAATAAATCAAGGAGAGGGAGTTTCATCCAAGGAGTTCCACCATATTCCATTCCACCATATTCCACTCCATTCATATCCACACACTTGCACGTCTCGATCTTAAGATGTGATTTGTCTCCTCAGAGATCCGGTCTTTGACTTAGCAAAATATAAGATGCATGCATGCCTTCATCCTTTGTCCCTGAGCCACACAAAAAGCCAGATTAGATGTTAGGATGAAAAAAAAGGCACAAGCCTTTGGCGAGGATTCAAATACACTTGAGTAATTGAGTGTGCCATTTAGGAACAATTTGAAGTTTTCAAAACTTGTGAAAAACTCCGAGATGGGATCCTGAAAAGAGTAGAGTGGAATAAAACTGAATTCAATCTATTCATCCTTTCAACCGCCCAAGATAAGGAGATTGCTATAAGCCCCATAGGTAAAAAGGCGAATTAAAAACTTTGCATATGATTCAAGTATTTTGGAGCACTAGTTGTTTATAAAGTTACTTGCAAAGTAAATGACATTGTAGCAACTCCTGATCCACCGAGCCTAAGTTTATATCTTTGCTCGAGGACGAGCAAAGAGCTAAGCTTGGGGGAGCTTGTTGGCGGTCGTTACAACCCAAATCCGACCACCAATACTCGGGAATAAATGAGGTTTTATGTAACATTCCATGTACTTAGGTTTTATTTCTAATAAAGTTCCACGAGTTTTGGTGAGTGTCACTTGTGCAGGTACAATTACGACAAATACGCGCTATTGAAGTCGAAAATGACCGAATCGGCCGAACGACTCCGTTCGGCCGGTTACCCCCCTTACCCATACACGCCACCGGAGGCTGTCCACGTCAGTAATGACCGAGCGGCGACCGTGCAAGACACCTCATCCACTGCCACATCACCTCTGGGCCAGAAACACACGAAGACCAACACATACAAGCAGCCTAGGAGGTCTAGGAAGCAAAGGCGGTGCATGGGAGGCGTTCTGGGCTGGAGGCCCAGTTCGGCCGAACTACCCAGTTCGGCCGAATCGCCCCCAAATGCCAACCACCTTCCAGAGCTCATCCAAGGCGTCCAGGAGAAGGCGGTGCATCCAACGGCCTTCGGCCGAACCGACCTGTTCGGCCGCACCCGGGGTGTTCGGCCGAACGGGTCCCCAACCGCCTCTGGTTGCCTTGGCGGTTACCCAGCCTCCAACCGCCTTGGGACACCTATAAATGCAGCGGCATACCCCTTGTATCACACACACCACTTGGGAGCAAGTCTCCATTCTCCACTTTCAAGATGTAGAGTAGGCTAGTCCTGTTGGGAGTTAGAGTCAGGGTCGAGCTTCGTTCGGGGTTCCGGAGTCGTCTTCTGGAGTTCTGGTAAAGCTCTTGTATCTTTTCCTTTTCTTTATGTTCGACTCTGAGTAATCAATATATTTCCTCTGCATTTACTTGAGCTATTTGTTCTGCATTTATTTCGCGAGTAATTGTGGAATGTCTAGCCTTGGTTATAAGCTGTTGTAGTCTGGTTCTATAAGTTCTCTCTTAGTCCTTTGTCTTAGCTGGTTCCTCGTTTCTGCTCAATACTTGCGGTGAATTGTCACCGGGGTATTGACAGGAGTGCTTGCTCTTTCTAGGAGAGTGAGTAGTTATTGCCCAGCGTAGGTGTGGTACCTAGTCTAGATGGTAACCTTGGTTTGTCCCCGTCGCAACGGAGGTGGTAGCCGTGAGGTGGTGACAGCCCTTTCGGTCTTCGTAGTCCATCACGTTAGTTCCGGTCTGCAGGCACCCTGTAAGAGCACGGAGTTTTTGACACCCCTTCTCATCCCTTTCTGTGTGTCACGAGCTCCGTCCCCGATGTTGAGATAATAGAACTATGAAGAGAACTGTAGATGTCATTCTTCATGCTAGCCATAACCCTTGCCAGAGGTATCTCAAGGCCAGTGGAAGTGTATAGGAATCCTTTACTGTCTCGTTGTCCTCCCACTAGCTAGACCGCTCTTCTATCTCTATCTTAAACTTCTCCTTGTGTGTGTCAATTGCATATCACTCCTATTCTATCCTTTACCCCCGCCTTGTTAGCCGGTACTTTAATTAGTAGTTACATCCTTGTTAATAGTCAATACTCTTTATCCAATGCTTCCCTGCGGAAATATAAATACGATACCTAGGAATACTCCCGGGTGAAATGCTACATCGGTATCCGTGCGCTTGCGGATTTATATCTGTATCCTAAGAATACCAATGAACACTCCCTGCACCATTACTAGGATTGGCAATCCTGATAGTGGACTGTACGAAGTGTCAACAGAAAGTTATAGCACGGACAATCCTTGCTACCTACTCACCTTGTATTAAATTATTTCATAAATGCATGTGTCTAATTTGATGTACCATTAAGGTTGTACCTAGTTTTGAATATCCTATCCTTGTTTACCTTGGGTTTATGCATATGGGTAGATTTTTGCTATGCACAGCTACTATCACCATTATTTAACTATTAATATTGACTTAATGGTCCACTTCAACATTAATGATAAAACTCTCTTTTTAGCAACTTCGTTTAGGGAGCTAGAGCATGTGCTTCATGCTTTGCTCTAGAGTCTCTTCATACGGTCCGGTTCTTAAAGCGGCAACCCAGGAGCCTGTCGCCACCGCTAGAACTATTATGGCTCTGGTCTTGGTTAAGTAGCTTGTACGTCTCTAGCTTGCCAGTGGTTACCGGAGTGGATGACGACGTTATGGGAAGCAAGGCACGGGGTGTTACTTGATTCAACCGAGGACGGTAGCCCCGTCGGCTATGTCTCATTAGGCACAGTCCCGTGTTGGGAGTCCCTGTGGTACGGGAACTCCGCACGTTGCACTCTTTATTTTTATTGTTCGCATGAGTTGCCCGCGCTTCTGATGCCATTGACCCCCTCATGTTGCGCCCTGAGGTTCAGTCAATCTCGGTGCCTAGAGTCTCACCACCTTGTTGTACCTTAGCGGCTACTGTTTTTTTAGGGTGTCTTGTGAAAAACCTCGTAGCGTCCATATGCAGTCACACCTTGGAAGTGTTGATGTGCCTGGTTGGGTGCAAAGTTCTTTTGAACTTTTACGCGACTGGTGGGTAAAGGGCGAAACCTCTGCAGTGTAAATCTTTTTTTATTAGAAGATGATGTTTATTTATGTTTAATGTCACTTATACTTTATAAATTGGGTTGCAATTGGGTTTCTTTCACTATAGTAACTTGGATAATGTTAAAATGAACCAACTAAAAGTGCTAATTGTTGGCACTCCTTACGACCTACAGATAAATCCGGAAGCGGACGGATACCGATGTAGATTTCACCCAGGAGTATTCCAGGGTATCGATTTCCATGAGGAACGAGAAGTGAACTAATTCTAAACTAAGTTGTCCTAGGTAGATGGAGTGGAATGAACGGAATGGAAGGAGTGGATGACAACAACAAAGAGGGTACGAGTCTGAAAGCGGTACTCTACTGATTGATCGAGCAGATCAGAGGATACAGATAGGTACTTGCTTCGGGACAATGGACACCAGTGACACACATACAGGGATGAGAAGGGGTGCCACCAGCTCCACACCGGGGGATCCTACATGCTGAGACTAACGAGATGGATTACAAAGGCCGTATAGGGCTGTCACCACCTAACGGCTACCACAGGTTCGTTGAATCAGGGGCAAACTAAGTTAACCTCAAGTCTAGGCATCGCGCCTACACTAGTCGACTAATACTTATCTCCTATAGAAAGATAAGCACCCAAGCTAAGCAACCAGTATACAGTAATACCAATCAACTAAGCATTGAACGAAGAACTAGCAAGCATATAAAAGTAAGAACTGAATGCTCGATTAACCAGAAAGAGATACAAGAGTTACCAGACATGACCCGTATGTCACTCAAAGCGGAGCCGCATCCGTAGAGGTACAGTGGGAAGAGGGGCCGACACTCCGGCTCCTCTCCGGGATGCTCAACTCTCCTCTCTCCCTATCTTCTATTGATACAAGTGGCAAAACTTCGCTAATGCCTAATCTCAAGTGTTGTGTGCTATTGTAGGTGCTGGAGGCCTCCTTTTATAGCAAGGAAGGGCAGTGTAAGAAGAAGTAGTGGCCACGAGACCTCAGGGGCGGTTCCGGGCCATTCGGGTGAAGATGCCGGGTTCGGCCGAAGGGGGACGGTTCGGCCGAACCACCCATTTGCACTGCCTTAGCCTCCAACGCTCCAGATTTCATCCCCAGGTCGGTTGTGGGTCGGTTGGGCTTTGGCCAAATCCTGGAAGTTCGGCCGAATGGGTCCGGGTGCCCGTCTGCCCTTGGATCCACTGCCTTTATGCTGAGGTTGATCCTGATGGTCCACATATGCCCGGGGTCTTGGTAAATCACGTGTGTTTAGGTCCTGGTATGCTTTGGGAATGAGAGTGGTGTTCGGTCGAGTCATGAGACTCGGCCGAACGCACCATTTTGGGTGGTTTTACCCCGACATTGGCAACCTGCCTCCTGGAATCACATAAACACCAAAACTTGTGGAAATGATCAGAAATAATCCCTATATCTATGGTGTGTGATTCCACTGTGTTTGTTTTATACTCGGTTGGAGGTCGGAAATCGGTCCGTAACGACCACCAACAAGCTCCCCAAACATAGATCTTTGCTCGTCCCGAGTAAAGAAATTGAAATATGAGCAAGACTAAGGTAAGGGTTCTTTCATGACATGAATAATTGCATATTGAATATTCCAAACTTTTCTCCATACCTGTGTGTTTGTAGTGGCTATTCCCTCGATCTTGGGCGGTTGATAGTCGGAACGGCTCTTACAACAAGATCCTCTTGCTCATCCTACATTCAGGGTTTTTCTGATTTTTTGCAAATAAATAACCCTTGTCCCTTCATCCCTGATGCTCTCAGCTCTCTGGAGTTACTCCTTTTCACTCACTCTATTTTATGTTTTTCTTTGTCTCTTAGGTGGTGGCCTTGTCAAGTCATGTACTTCTGTCGAGTCGAAGATTGCTTCCCGGAGTTTCTCATCGTCGCCCTTGGTCAGATTGCAAGTTAAAGATGAAGAGTTCATGTCGGTCCTCAGCTTTGTGACCCCTTTCTTTTCTCTTCCCTTTTTGGGGAGTTTTTTTCTTTTGTTTTCTTTCTCTCTCTTTTTTCATTTGACTTTCATGAGTCCTTTATTTTCTCTCTTTTTTTTCAGGGTATCACCAAAGCATGAGGACTTCTACTACACTATGATGATAGTATACTTGCAATAAACCTTGGGCAAACATGATTATCTCCGGGGACATCAAAATTCAACAAGACTTTGTACTAGCCATAACAAGTTTCTCAGGAATAAACTCTCAAGCATATGTGTATGTTGGAAGTAGTGGACAGGATGAAGGGATAGGGTATAGTTTTATGTTTTCAAAATTTAAATTCTCCCCAATGGTGGAGTGAACAAGTGGTTTGTTTTATCGAGACATCACAATCATCAACAACCTAGATCAGGGGGGTCCTATCATGAAATATTTCACAGGAAAAAAGATACTAGGTTTGAAATAAGCAATAGGCAAGTTCATGGTATAAAAGAAAAACCGAGAACATTTCATTTATGTGAGGCATGCATTGATCAAAATTTCGAAATGTGGCAACACAGGAAAAGTGGTCAGGGGGAAGAGTGCAAACCAGCGTGTAGGTGCGCGAGCGGGATGAGCCGGGCTGGTTCGGCCGAACTGGTGGGTTCAGCCGAATTGCCCAATTCGCCGGAAACAGCTGGTTCGGCCGAAGTGGCTCGGTGCGTGCTCCGTCGTGCCGGGTTGCTCCTGTGTCGTCCTGTACTCATATATCTCTTTCGTTAAACAGGGCAATCTCTGGTTGGCTCAAATGCACCAACCGGAGCAATAATTTTATTCTTTTTGCAATCAACTCTAATTTTATTTATTCATCAAGCTAAGATTGGAAACAAAATATTTGGGAAGGGAAATAATTCCGAGCACCCTAAACAATATTCTAAAGGAAATAAATGAAATAAACAAACTAGCAAACCAATCTAACGGTGCTCTATCTAAAAACGAAACGACCGCAGGACACTATTCTGCAGGTGGGTCGTAAAGGTCCGAGTGTCCTGTGGCTCTGGCAAGCCTCTTGATCTTGGCGCACAAACCCTTGCAGAGGACTTCCATCTTGTCCTCCATCTCTAGGCGCGCCAGCTCCGCTTCCGCCACTTTCTCCTCCAAGTGGTTTATCCGCTGGCGTGCTTGTACCAGCTCCACCCGCAAGCTCTCTAGTGTGGGCGGCTTCTCCTCCTCCACCTCGTCCTCCTCCTCATCGGAGAACTCCATGTTTCCTGGCGGCCCCTTGATGGTTGGAGGCTGCCTGTGGTGCTGAACTCTAGGGTTCCTCCGTGGAGGAGTGGACTGGGAAGACTCTGTCAGTCCGAGCTCATCCCAGTTCAGCGGCGGGACCAACACCTTGCCGTACCCCGTGGCGGTGCGCTCGCCCTTGATGCTGAAACAGGGCGGACTATTAGGTGTATAGTCCAGCGTCTTCGTGCCCTCCTCCTTGACTGCAGGGAGCGCAAAGTCCAGCACCCTTGTAGAGGATGCCGACTTCGGGCGCAGCTGCCCAGTAGTGGGGCGCCCTGGCCATGGTGAGCGAGGGGGCTTCTTGATCGCCTTCAGCGGTGCGAAGGCGTTGAACATCGCTGACAGAGAGGGCGTGGGGAGTTGTACCGCCTCATAGGGCTGCGGGCATGCGCCCTTCCTCGCTGCCCATTGCCTGACAGCTCAACGTCAGCAACTCAGAACGCTTGCTCACGCCGGGAAGACTCGCCGCTCCGGTTGGCGAGGCTAGATCCCTTGGTTGAAGATATATCTTTGGAGCAGGAGGAGGCCACGGTGGCTGTGTGTATGGGCAAGGAAGCTTGTAAATGGGATGAGGGAGTCGACACAAACCCCCTGGCTTTTATCGATGTTTCTCCCGATCGAAAAACGAGATTCCCGATGTTTCCCTCACGGATTTCGGGATAGCCTCAACTATAGAAGAGACTAGAGGCAAATATCCACACGTATGACCAGGAGGCCTGATTCGGCCGAACCCTAGCCTTCGGGCGAACTGGCCAATTCACCCGAATTGGTCTAGTTCGGCCGAACTAGCCCCTGGGTCTCCAGGTATGCGGGCCAGGTCGAGTCTCGTGCCTTTGGTTAGGGGTTTTGAGGTTTCAGGGGGGTTTTGGCCCAAAAAGGTTTGGAATTGAAGGATTTGGGCCGGACTTCATGGACGAGTTTCAGAGTTCCATGAACTCTACCACATCTAAATCATCGAGTGGCGGAGGTTCTGGTTCCAGGAAGATTTTCAACCGTTGCCCGTTAACCTTGAAGGTATTCCCATCCTCACTTTGCAATGTGACGGCCCCATGGGATGCAGCGTTGATCACTGTGAATGGGCCATCCCATTTGCTTCTTAGTTTCCGATGTCCAAAAAGTTTGACACGGGAATTGAAGATGAGGACCTTGTCTCCCGGCTTGAACGTTTTGACCTTAATCCTTTTGCCATGCCATCTCTTGGTCCGTTCTTTGTATAGCCGGGAGTTGTGGTATGCTCGTTCCCTCATCTCATCTAATTCTGCCAGCTGGATTTTCCGTTTGAGGCCAGCTACTGGAAGGTTCATACCCCACTTCCTAATGGCCCAGTGAGCTCTAAACTCCATCTCTACTTGTAAGTGGCAGGTCTTGCTATAGACCAGTTGATATGGGGTCATTCCTATGGGTGTTTTATAGGCCGTGCGGTACGCCCAGAGTGCATCTGGCAGTTTATCCTTCCAGTGTTTTCCCATCTCATTTACGGTCTTTTGCATAATGTTCTTAATCTGCTTGTTTGATGTTTCTACTTGACCGCTAGTTTGGGGGTGATAGGGTGTAGCTACGTTGTGCGGCTCCCCCAAACTTGAATATTACCGGGGCAGATATGGGTTGTCCCATAGGTGAAGTCTACTCTTGTAAACAAATCTTTTCCTATTTTCACCTGATGGGACGTACCCAGACAACATGAAGTTAACTATGTTGGCGTACCACGGCTCTAGTATTGTGACCTTGAGGAGCGTATCATCCCGTAAGAAATCATCTATGAGGTGATCTAACGGGACTTGTATCTGAGACAGACCCAACGGATGAGTCTCGGTTTCGCATCCTATTTGGTCAAAAGATACTTCAGAGCAGCATAGTCTGAATATACTATGACCTTTGCCCCAACTTGGTAGGACCAGAATTTGTCTATAACAAACACAATTGCTAAGAGTCCTTTTCCGTGGTTGTATAGTTGAGCTAGGGCCAGTGAGCGTTATGCTAGTGTATGAGATAGCATAAAGCTTCTTGTCCTTGGTTTGGCCCACAATAGCTCCTACGGCATAATCACTCACATCACACATGATTTCTAGTGGGATGCTCCAGGCGGGAGGCTGGATGATGGGAGCGAAATTGAGTGCTTTCTTGAGGGTGTGAAAGGAAGCATAGCACTCTTTATCAAAGATGAGAGGGGTTTCCTTGGCTAGGAGATTAGTTAACGATCGGGCTATTAGAGAGAAATTTTCAATGAAACACCTATAAAGCCCGGCGTGGCCAAGGAGACTATGAATCCCCTTTATGTTGGTGGGAAGTGTAGGCATAAGGTCATGTTTAGGAGTAGGATAGGGGAAGATGATTGCTTCTGACTTTGAATCTAGTCTTTCCTCGGTCAAAGATGAATCTTTGTGACACTTTCCTTGCGACCCCAAGATAAGATGAGATAGGGATATGATGTGTATGATGATGACTAGTAATCCCTTCTAAATCTTGGACAAAGTGATCTTTCTCTAGGACAGTGAGAATATGTTGAGTTTCAACATCAGAGGGCATGTCACTAATGGTCACTGGAGTTTGTTTGTCCCTAAAGAGGAAGGCATCCATCTGTCCAGAGGGAAGAGGCTTAGGCTTGATTGGAGGATGAATTTCTTCTACCTCCATAAAGAATTGGGCATCTTCTTCTAGGATAGGTTGCTCTAAGTCTGCTAGAGTTGTTGACATGACTTCCTCTACAGGGTCAGGATCGGGGTCCGTCCTATTTGTGGGTTCAAAGAATAGGAATAAGAGACCAGGACAGGTTCTTCTCCGATCCTAAGTTCTACTAGCTGGCTTGTTGGTGAATTTTCCAGGATTTTCATGATTGGCCTACCAATAAAGATGGAATGGGTGGAATCATCGGGTAGGTCAAAGATATGGAAATCCAAGAAAAGTCTAGGGTCGTTAACCTTAACGGATGTGACCCGTAAGATCCCTAAACAATCAAGGATTCTTCCCGAGGTGAACCTTAGTTGTTTTTGAGATGTTGACCATGGTTCATCAGGAAGTTGGGCTCGAACTAGAGAGCTAGAGATGACGTTGATCCCGAGGCTTGGGTCATACCCAATTTCTCTGTCAATGCCCAGGATTTCACAGAATATTCTTCAAATTTTTCTGGGCAATTTGACAACCTCGGTTGAAGCTTCAGCTTCTTCTAGCCATTCCCGACTCATGACCGCAGAGAGACGTTCCAGGTTCTCCCTTTGGTATTCGAGGTCTTCCTTGTCGGGTGGTTGATCCTTATGCTCTACTCGTCGTCCCAATGGGAGACTTTTTGCATTCCCGATGTCTTCAAAGAGATCATCATCGATATCATATGGAGTGAGTGAGTCATAATAATCTTGGCTAGAATATGGCTGTGGTTCGAATTAAGCTCCGGGTTCCGATGGAATGGGAGAGCTAATGAATTTGGATTGTGAGATTGTAGGCTCTTCAGGTTCAGACCCTTTCTCTTCTTCATCGGGGAGTTCATCATAGATTCTAGTGTAGGGAGTATCATCCAGGATACAATCCAGGATTACCCTCGCTTCACTGGGAATCAAGTGAGAGAACGACCCTCCTGAAGCGGACCTCAAGAAATCAGAGGCTACAGGACATAGACCAAGGCTGAAATGTTGCAAAACAACAGGTTCAGGCAAGCTTAGGTCTAGTCCGGATGCCAAGATTTGCTTGAAACGAGCCCAGGCAGCTCCTAACGATTCTCCCTCTAATTGCTTAAAGGTGAGAATTTTGATTCGGAGGCTGGCTATCTTGGAAGCTGGGAAGAAATTTAAATAGAATTTCTCTCTAAGAAGTTCCCAACTCCCCTCCATGTTACCGACAGATAGAGAGTACCATTTCTTCGCTCGTCCCATTAAGGAAAATGGAAATAGCTTCCATTTGAGCGTCTCTTGTGACATGCCCGCAATGACGAGACATGAACAGAGCTGCTCAAATTCTCGCAAATGCGGGTATGGACTCCCATCTCTCGTTCCTGAGAATGTTTGCTCTCGAACCATGGCTATGAAGCCGGGATGCAGCTCATAGCCGGGTGTGTGGATAGGATGTGACGATGGTAGTGGCTCCAAACAATCGCTCTTTGGAGCCGAATAATGGTGTAAGGTAAGAGTGGAATCCATATGGTGGATGGGATGGTGTGATACACGGACAACTTGGGTTCGGAATTAGAACAACTACCTTTCCTCGGCAACGGCGCCAGAAAGCTTGTTGGCACTCCTTACGACCTATAGATAAATCCGCAAGCGGACGGATACCGATGTAGCTTTCACCCAAGAGTATTCCAGGGTATCGATTTCCACGAGGAACGAGAAGTGAACTAATTCTAAACTAAGTTGTCCTAGGTAGATGGAGTGGACTGAACGGAATGGATGGAGTGGATGACAGCAACAAAGAGATAGGAAGGGCACTAGGAGGGTAGAGAGGGTACGAGTCTGAAAGCGGTAGTCTAGTGATTGATCGAGCAGATCAGAGGATACAGATAGATACTTGCTTCAGGACAATGGACACTGGTGACACGCAGACAGGGATGAGAAGGGGTGCCACCAGCTCCACACTAGGGGATCCTACAGGGCGAGACTAACGAGATGAATTACAAAGGTTGTATAGGGCTGTCACCACCTAACGGCTACCACACGTTCGTTGAATCAGGGGCAAACTAAGTTAACCTTTAGTCTTGGCACCGCGCCTACACTAGTCGACTAATACTTATTTCCTATAGAGAGATAAGCACCCAAGCTAAGCAACCAGTATAGAGTTATACCAATCAACTAAGCATTGAACGAAGAACCAGCAAGCATATAAAAGTAAGAACTGAATGCTCGATTAATCAGAAAGAGATACAAGAGTTACCAGACACGACCCGGATGTCACTCGAAGCGGAGCCGCATCCGTAGAGGTACAGCGGGAAGTGGGGCCGACACTCCAGCTCCTCTCCGGGACGCTCACCTCTCCTCTCTCCCTATCTTCTATTGATACAAGTGGCAGAGCTTCGCTAATGCCTAATCTCAAGTGTTGTGTGCTTTTGCAGGTACTGGAGGCCTCCTTTTATAGCAAGGAAGGGCGGTGGAAGAAGGAGTAGTGGCCACGGGACCTCAGGGGTGGTTCCGGGCCATTCGGGCGAAGATGCCGGGTTCGGCCGAACCACCCATTTGCACCGCCTCGGCCTCCAACGCTCCAGATTTTGTCCCCAGGTCAGTTGTGGGTCGGTTGGGCTTCGACCGAATCCTGGAAGTTCGGCCGAATGGGTCCGGGTGCCCGTCTGCCCTTGGATCCACCGCCTTTGTGCTAAGGTTGATCCTGATGGTCTACATATGCCCGGGGTCTTGGTAAATCACGTGTGTTTAGGTCTTGGTACGCTCCGGGAATGAGGGTGGTGTTCAGTCGAGTCATGAGACTCGGCCGAACGCACCATTTTGGGTGGTTTTACCCCGACATTGGCAATCTGCCTCCTGGAATCACATAAACACCAAAACTTATGGAAATGATCAGAAATAATCCCTATATCTATGGTGTGTGATTCCATTGTGTTTGTTTTATACTCGGTTGGAGGTCGGAAATCGGTCCGTAATGACCGCCAACACTAATGCAGTTAAGCCGTGTCTAGCCTTATTTTGAGCCTTCATATACCCGTGCTATACATGCTAAGCAAATGTTTACTTACAGTTATCATTTATTCAACAAAATCCCAGATGGGTAAACAGATAGGGATGTGCATGAGTCTGCTGCTGAGTTTCCAAAAGACTTGCCGTACTACTGAGTTGTGATCCCCCAGATAGAGTCCCTATGGATTGCGGCTTCGCTTAGTTGAGAGTTATTAGTCTTCCGCTGTATTTGGTTAGTTTGTTATGATGCACTCTGATGTAAAACTCCTTTTATTCAAGAATTTATTCAAGCATATATTCTCTATTTATCATATTTGTTCGCTATATGTGTACTATGACTTCCTGCGCACACATATGGCCACATTCGGATTTTTGTGAAAATCCGGGTGTGACACATATTTTGCCTCCCGAGATCCACATACTACTTCGCGACAGCACAGGTTTTTGCCCCTTGCAATCGCGGACTACACCTTATAGGTATCCTTTGCCTTGCTTGTTCGTAAGAACCTTGCAAGAGCTTGGTAAGATGCTTCCTTTTGTGGTGTTGAGAGAATGTAGTCGGATTATTAGGAGTAACCTTTCACTATGTTTGTTTTGTTGTGGTGTTTCTCAATGGCAGGAGCTGATGCACCAAAGGTTCCTGCAGATTTTAGTGAATGTGCTACTCGTGACAAGATGGAAGAAATGATCAACAAGGCTGTTACTGACATGCTCATTGCTATGAAGCTTGGCACCAAGTTAGAGAGGGTGGATCGACATGTGTCCGAGCTTGCCGATAGGGTTGCTGTAGTGGAGGTGCGTCCACAGCAGCCACCACCTCCATGTTTCCTAGATGATGCGGTGTTTGATGATAATGGTAATTATGATGAAGCAGCCACTAGAAACGCACGCCTCCAGCGTCGTCTTCACCACAACGGAGACGGTATGGGTGGCGCTCCGAACCATCCACAAGGTAATGACAATTGTGATGACCCTTATTGTAACACCCTAAAATTCATCACAATTAAATTGTAGCAACCATTTGAATTTTTCTAGGATTTATTAAGGCTTAAATAAATTTTCTAGAATTTAATTGAAATTTCTAGCCTTTTATCAATTTAAATATCACATTAAATAATTATTTTAGTCAAAATAAGTTTTTGTTGCATTCTTGCTGTTGCATATATTTTTGGTTGCTAGTAAATCAAGTTGGAATTTAAATTCTCTTTAAATTCGAATTTGATTTGCTTTTGTTTGAGTTTTAGAAAAGTTAAAATAGGCAGAGTTCGTTTTTGCCCCTCCAACTCTTGGCCCGGTCCAAGTTTTCCCCCTCTACTTCTTTCTTTTTCTCCCAGCCCATTTCACTTTCGGCCCAGCGCCGGCCCGCTCCACTTCTCTCCCCATCTCTCTCTCTCTCGCTCTCACCGACAGGTGGGACCCGCCTGTCGGGTTCATCGTCCCCGACAGGGACTCCCCGGCCGAGTCCGTCCCGACGCCGCGCCGCTGCCTCCGCCTCCGACTTCGAGTCCCGCCGCCGCACGCCTGGCCAAGCCCCGGTGTCCGGCCTATTTATAGCGCCCAAGTCCGTGTTTTCCCCTCCAATCAAGCCGAGCCCGCAAACCCGAGCCGCCCGCGCCGCCGTCATTGTCGAGTTCGAGCCGCCGCCGTCGATCTTCGCCGCCGGAGCCTCGCACTCGCCGTGAACCCCTCCAAAAGCTTCGCCAGGTAGTAGTGAGGCTTCCCCGTTTGAATTCTTGGTTCAATTTCGGCTCTATCGTGCTGACGACGCTCGCCGTCGTTCTTCAGCGCCGCCGGCCGCCGTTCATCGCTGTCCGACGCCGTCGCAAGTCAATCCTCGTCGAGTTCGCGCCTGGTGAGCTCGTCTTTCCCTTCTCGTCCTTCCTGTGTAGTTAACGTAGCCCGTCTTGGTTCGTAGCGTGTGTTTGTTTGTGCTCCGACGAGCTCCGTCGAGATCCATGGCGCCGCCGTCGTGGTCCGTCGTCGGTGTGCGTCCCTAGCCGTCCAGAGCCCCCTAGGTGAACTAGCCATGAGCTCGCGAGTCCGTAGGACCTAGTCCCGTTCCAAACCGAGCCGCGTAGCATTTTTCCGAAGCTTCTCCGGCGAAGCTCCGCCGTGGGAACGAGCGGCGCCGCCGTCCCGGCCGTCGCCGGCATCAACCGAGCGGCCGATTCGTTCCCGACCGTTCGATCAAGATCCAACGGCCCGGGTTAGATCCCGTCCCAAGTCAAACCGACCACATACCGGTCAGCCGTGGCAATTTTGCTAAAGAGCCCCTGAGTTTTATGAAAATCTACATGTTAGTTCAAAAATAATTACGTTTAGGTCCTTTTTCTTCTATTTAGCCCCTGCAAGTTTTGAAAATTATGCCCGAGGTCCAAGTTTTGTTATTTTATGGTTTAGCCCTCGAGTTTTTATACAAAATTATGTTTTAGCCCTCGGATTTTCGCAGTTAAGCCCCTGGAACTTTTAAAACCTTGACAGCAAGCCCCTGAACCTTAGAAAAGCCATATCTTTTGCGTTTTAACTCCGATTTTAGTGATTCTCGCGCTCACACGTTCGTTGTAACATGTAGATTAGTTTTGTGCTGTTGTTTTCTTCTGTTGGAATTGTTTGGTGTACTGTTTCTTATTTGTTGTATTGTTTCCTTGCTTGTGAATGTGTGATGCGATTAGGAAACGACCAGTTCGAGGATTTCTCTGAAGAACCAACTGTTGGAGAAGGATTTGAGCAGCAACCGAGTTAGGAAGAAGGCAAGTGTATTATGTCATGCAAATGTCCTAATAATTATTAATTTCACCACCCATGCATGTGTCTTAATTTGATGGGTTCCTATTTAAGGATTTGCCTAGCCACTATATCTTTCCTGTCCCTGAAACTGGGTTACTTAATTAATTTTGATGGTAGATGATGCTTAGCTTGCTCAACTGGGATTGGTTAAATGAACCCCTACTCTATGTTCCATATACTCTTATAAATAATTATTTGGCAAGATCATATCTTTTTAATTGGAACATGGAGAACCACCCAGGAAAACAGTACAACCATGAGTGCCATGTGGCTCTGGCTTTGATTGACTAATTAGGTGCTCTAGTTTATGGTAGCTTTACTCGAAAGGGGCATGGGGGGTGGCGGTTGACGGAGTATAGCTCGGTCCTCTTGAGCTGTGGGCTTTGGTAAGAGACAGACCTCATTAAGGAGGGTTATGCTTTGCTTCTGAACAGGAAACCTTAGCGGGCTATCATATATTAGAGTGCTTTTGTAAAGGTCTCATAGTGAAACCCAGTATTTGGTCCACATGGTGTGGGAAGGGTACAATGCTTCGGCAATGGGAATCACGGCTTATGGTGAAAGTGTACAACCTCTGCAGAGTGTAAAACTGTTATAACAGCCGTGCTCACGGTCAAGAGCGGCCTGGACCCTTACATGATAATCATACTTGAACATGATCTAAATTGTGGTTATATGAATATGTTGGGGAATATGACATTCATTAATTTGTGGGTGGTATATACTTTCATTTGCTAGTAAATAGTTGCTTAATAAAACTTGACCAACTAAAAGTGCATACTGTAGTATGGTCAGCCAACATTTTTGCCTCAGCCTTGTATGTCATATTACATTTGCTGAGTACGTTATGTGCTCATGCTTGTTTTCTTTCTTTCTTTTATTGCATCAACTACACCCGGAATGCTGCTCAGATTGGGAGAATTTTGAGGATTTCACTTCTAATTTTGAGGAGTTCTAGGCGAGTCTCCCCCAGTCAATGCCTGTGAAGTTGGAGTCACTTTTGCTTCGTTAGATAAACGTTTATTTAAGTCTTCCGCTATGACATTTGAGTCAACTCTGATATTGTAATAAATGCACTTTAATACTCTTTCGTTATGCATGGTTATGGATATTCACTTGTGACGTCTACCATACGTGTGTAAACTGATCCTGGCGCACATATGAGATGCACCTCGTTTTGCCTTGAAAACCGGGTGTGACACAGGTGGTATCAGAGCTGTGTTGACTGTAGGACGCAAGCCTAGATAGCAATGGTCCTTCTCTAAGGATTATTTTGCTTAACTACTCTTGTTCTACCTATTCTTTGTTTATTTTGCTATTATTCCTGGGCATTGATGATTGTCTCCTCCTTGAATTTTTTTGGTCTATCTTTTTCACCATCTCACCTGGTTCTGATGTCTTTAGAACTGTTCTCACCCCTTTCTTGCTTAAACCATAGATGGTGTTGACAAGGCAAGGTGCTCGTAGATTGGCTAGCACTCTTTCCTCTTTTTCGTCGCATTCGGTGCAAGAAGAGGAACCGGAACCTGAAGAGATGGAAGTGATGGACGAAGAAGTCAACTCAGGAGGGAATGCTCCAGCTGGATCTGAAGGAAGTGAAGGACCCTCTTCGCCGCCTAACATGTGGGTAGTGACTTTTCACCACCACGACGGAGGCAACAGTGGGTTCCCGATGATGCTTCGAATGCTCTTCGAGCGTCAGAACTACCCAGTGGAGATAGAATATCGTGGACGAAGGAGGACACATCCAAATTACCCAGAGGACTGGGATGTCGCTGTATACATCAGGGAGCCTGATTATGAGTATGGAGGAACCAAAGAGGCTGCAGTGCACCATGTCATCGCCATGAGATCAACCTTCGAAGCTGGAATCCAGGATGCAGCCAGGCGGGCACTTTCTGTGCTTTGTCATGAGGAGGCTGCTGAAGTACGTCACACTGCTTGGGCATATCTTCCTCGAAGGCAGCAAGGCACTCCAACTGGGGTTGTGCCACAACCGCTAGGTGTAAACTCTACACTCAACGTCCAGGTGGCGTTCACCCAGATGCTCAACGTACACGCCGATGACACCACAAGGGAGCTACAAGAAATGCGTGAAGAACTCACTGCTGAACGAAGGAAGAACAAGAGGCTGATAGTGGAACTCAAGGGAGAAGCACTTCCGCCCTTGGATGAAGATATAGAAGGGTTGATGGGTCATTCACCGCCTCGCTAGAGAGTGCTTGGTGGATCGTCTAGTTGCTTCACCCATATCTATTAAGATAGGATACCCTCTCTTTTGTTAGTCAGTACATTTAGAATCGTTGAGACTCGTGTGTAGCATGTGATTTAGTTCTGTTTAAAAGTGTGGTAGAGATGTTTGCTTTTGTACTGAGTGTGTGATTTGGATCTTTGTAATGATTGGACTTAATTGTGGAGTGATGACCACAATTGAGTAATTATTAAATAAATAAATTTAGTTAGTTTAGGTTTATCTTGGTCTCTGATCTTAGCCCTTAACCATCACTTTATCTATATATTTGTACCCCTCATATAAATCATGCTATGCGACAATCTGTTCTCGCTGCTGCATGATATCCTGGTACTGTCCGAATTGGCTCTGGAGTTTCAGAACTCCGTTTGACATAAATCCAGTTGGGTTGGATTAAGGACTTGATAACCTAGGTTCTGGGAATTTTTCGTGATTTTTGGAGGTTCTGGCAGAGAGATATAATGGTTTTATTGGAGTAACCAGAATCTGTCCCGTGGTCCTGACACAGCTGTCTTGTTTATTTTATACCTCGAGCCACAAAATTCCGATTGAGGTGATTCAAGTTGGGTTAGTTTCGGAATTTGATAGTCTACGTTCAGACAAAAGATAATGATTTTTGGATATTCAGAATGAGAGTCACAACTGTCCTAAGAGGAATGCTCAGACCCCACAGCACCAGAGTGGCAGTGCACATAGGCAGAATACCCCTCAGCAGCACAACAGAAACGTGAATCCGACGCCCCAGAGCAACAAGGGCCAGTAGAATCAGATGCGGGGCAAGGTGAACCATGTTGCTGCAGAGTCCGCGCAGGAGGCCCAGGATGTGGTACTTGGTATGTTCCTCGTCAACTCAGCCCCTGCATCGGTTTTATTCGACTCTGGAGCATCTCATTCTTTTATTACTGCTCAGTACGTAGCTAAGTATAATATATCTATGGTCCCTATGAAAAATTTCATGCTGGTTAGCTCTCCCGGTGGAAACATGAAAGCCAATTTTATCTGTCCCCGAGTTAACCTGAAAATAGTTGGGGTAGACTTTCCTGCTGATTTGATAGTCCTGAACTCTGAGGGAATTGATGTCATACTTGGAATGGGATGGTTAGCTGCTTTTAATGCGGTGATTCAGTGTGCCAAGAGGTCCGTGTTTTTGACTAGCCCTCAGGGAGAGAAGATTGAATTTGGAGCCACTCAACCCTCAGCTTCAACTTACTCAGTGAATCAGGCCAGCGGTGTTCCTCTTGTTTGTGAGTTTCCGGATGTCTTCCCAGATGATTTGCCAGGTATGCCACCCGACTGAGACATTGAGTTTATTATTGAGCTTTTACCTGGTACTGCTCCTATTTCTAAAAGACCCTATAGAATGGTTGTTAATGAACTAGAAGAACTTAAGAAACAACTTAAGGAATTGTTGGATAAATGTTACATTCGTCCTAGTTCTTCACCTTGGGGCGCACCTGTAATTTTTGTGGGTAAAAAGGATGGTACTTTGAGGATGTGTGTGGATTATCGTTCATTGAATGAGGTAACCATCAAGAATAAGTATCCATTGCCTAGAATTGAAGACTTATTTGATCAGTTGAGAGGAGCTAAGGTTTTCTCCAAGATTGACTTGAGATCTGGCTATCATCAATTGAGGATCAGGCGTTGAGACATTCCTAAAACAGCATTCACCACCAGGTATGGATTGTATGAATATACTGTGATGTCGTTTGGATTGACAAATGCACCCGCCTACTTTATGTACCTGATGAATAAGGTGTTCATGGAGTACCTGGATAAGTTTGTGGTGGTGTTTATTGATGATATTCTGGTTTACTCGAAGAATGAGGAAGAGCACGAAGAACATTTGAGGTTGGTGTTGCAGACTCTTAGAGAGAAACAGTTGTGTGCCAAGTTTAGTAAATGTGAGTTTTGGTTGAATCAAGTGTTTTTTCTTGGTCATGTTGTTACTGATGAAGGTATTGCAGTGGATCCAAGTAAAGTCAAGGATGTGTTGGATTGGGAACCTCCTACCACAGCCTCTGAGATCAGAAGCTTTTTGGGATTGGCTGGATATTACAGGAGATTCATTGAAGGTTTTTCTAAAATAGCGAAACCTCTTACTTTGCTATTATAGAAGGGCAAGGAGTTTGTTTGGTCAGAAGCGTGTCAGGCCAGTTTTGAAGAGTTGAGAAGGAAGTTGACTACAGCCCCAGTGCTTGCTATGCCAAATATTCACAAGAACTTTGATATATATTGTGATGCTTCTCGTAGAGGTCTTGGGTGTGTGCTCATGCAGGAAGGCAGAGTTATAGCCTATGCATCCAGGCAGTTGAGGAAGCACGAGCTGAACTATTCTACTCATGATCTGGAGCTTGCAGCTGTTGTCCATGCCTTGAAGATCTGGAGGCACTATATTCTAGGTAACAGATGTGAGCTGTATACTGATCACAAAAGCCTGAAGTACATATTTACTCAGAAGGATCTGAATTTGAGGCAGAGAAGATGGTTGGAGTTGATCAAGGATTATGATCTGGGAATCAACTATCATCCCGGCAAGGCTAATTTGGTTGTTGATGCGTTGAGTAGGAAGTCACAAGTAAATGCAATGTTTGGTCGCCAGTTACCAGCTGAGTTGCTTGCAGAGATGGAAAAACTGAACTTGGGATTCCTGAATCAGACAGAAGGTGTGACAATGGAAGTTGAGTCTACACTGGAGCAGGAAATTCGGAAGGGTCAGCTTACTGATGAGAAGATAAAGGAAATCAAGGAAACCATGTTAGCAGGGAAAGCTCCCGACTTCACCGAAGATGATCAAGGTACAATTTGGTTTAGAAATAGGATATGTGTACCGGATATTGAGTCTCTCAGGGAGCAGATATTGAGGGAAGCTCATGATTCCGCATATTCTATTCATCCTGGAAGACCAAGATGTACCAGGATCTGAAGCAAAGGTATTGGTGGTATGGACTAAAAAGGGATGTGGCTGCCCATGTGGCATTGTGCGATGTTTGTCAGAGAGTCAAAGCTGAACACCAGAGACCAGCCGATTTGCTTCAGCCACTCAAGGTACCTGAATGGAAGTGGGAAGAAATCAGTATGGATTTCATTGTTGGATTACCCCGCACTTGAGGAGGATATGACTCTATATGGGTTATTGTGGACAAATTAACTAAGGTAGCTCACTTTATGCCTGTTCACACTACTTATACCAGCGCTAAGTTAGCAGAGTTATACATGTCCAGAATTGTTTGTCTCCATGGTGTACCTAAAAAGATAGTGTCTGATAGAGGTACTCAGTTTACATCCAGATTCTGGCAGAAGTTGCATGAGTCTATGGATACAAAGTTGAATTTCAGTTCTGCATATCATCCTCAGACAGATGGTCAGACAGAGAGGACTAATCAGATTTTGGAGGATATGCTGAGAGCTTGTGCTTTGAAGCATGGAGGCAGTTGGGACAAAAATCTTCCATATGCAGAGTTCTCATATAACAACAGTTATCAGGCAAGTCTAAAGATGGCCCCTTTCGAAGCGCTTTATGGTAGAAAGTGCAGAACACCTTTGTATTGGAGTGAAACAGGTGAAAGTCAGTTGTTTGGGCCAGAGATACTGCAGGAAGCTAAGAGACAGGTTCAGATTATCAAAGAGAATTTGAGAACGGCTCAGTCCAGGCAGAAGAGCTATGCAGACACAAGGAGACGAGAATTAACTTTTGAGGTAGGTGATTATGTGTATCTGAAAGTATCTCCTATTCGAGGCTTGAGAAGGTTTAACGTGAAAGGTAAATTATCCCCTCGTTTCATTGGACCTTTCAAGATTGTTGATAGAAAAGGTGAGGTTGCTTATCAGTTGGAGTTGCCAGCCAGACTGTCAGATGTGCATTATGTGTTCCATATTTCTTAGTTGAAAAAGTGTCTTCGAGTTCCTGAGGAAGAGTTGTGTGTGGATGAGTTGGATGTGCAGGAGGATTTGACTTATAAGGAATACCCAGCTAAGATTTTGGAAACTGCTGAAAGAGTTACTAGGAGTAAAGTGATTAAGATGTGTAAAGTTCAGTGGAGTCATCATGCGGAAAGCGAGGCAACTTGGGAAAGAGAGGATGAGTTGATGGCAGAGTTCCCTCAGATTTTCTCTTATCCATCCGAATCTCGAGGACGAGATTCTCTTTAAGGGGGGTAGGTTTGTAACACCCTAAAATTCATCACAATTAAATTGTAGCAACCATTTGAATTTTTCTAGGATTTATTAAGGCTTAAATAAATTTTCTAGAATTTAATTGGAATTTCTAGCCTTTTATCAATTTAAATATCACATTAAATAATTATTTTAGTCAAAATAAGTTTTTGTTGCATTCATGCTGTTGCATATATTTTTGGTTGTTAGTAAATCAAGTTGGAATTTAAATTCTGTTTAAATTCGAATTTGATTTGCTTTTGTTTGAGTTTTAGAAAAGTTAAAATAGGCAGAGTTCATTTTTGCCCCTCCAACTCTTGGCCCGGTCCAAGTTTTCCCCCTCTACTTCTTTCTTTTTCTCCCGGCCCGTTTCACTTTCGGCCCAGCGTCGGCCCGCTCCACTTCTCTCCCCATCTCTCTCTCTCGCTCTCACCGACAGGTGGGACCCGCCTGTCGGGTTCATCGTCCCCGACAGGGACTCCATGGCCGAGTCCGTCCCGACGCCGCGCCGCCGCCTCCGCCTCCGACTTCGAGTCCCGCCGCCGCACGCCTGTCCAAGCCCCGGTGTCCGGCCTATTTATAGCGCCCCCGTCCGTGTTTTCCCCTCCAATCAAGCCGAGCCCGCAAACCCGAGCCGCCCGCGCCGCCGTCATTGTCGAGTTCGAGCCGCCGCCGTCGATCTTCGCCGTCGGAGGCTCGCACTCGCCGTGAACCCCTCCAAAAGCTTCGCCAGGTAGTAGTGAGGCTTCCCCGTTTGAATTCTTGGTTCAATTTCGGCTCTATCGTGCTGACGACGCTCGCCGTCGTTCTTCAGCGCCGCCGGTCGCCGTTCATCGCTGTCCGACGCCGTCGCAAGTCAATCCTCGTCGAGTTCGCGCCTGGTGAGCTCGTCTTTCCCTTCTCGTCCTTCCTGTGTAGTTAACGTAGCCCGTCTTGGTTCGTAGCGCGTGTTTGTTTGTGCTCCGACGAGCTCCGTCGAGATCCATGGCGCCGCCGTCGTGGTCCGTCGTCGGTGTGCGTCCCTTGCCGTCCAGAGCCCCCTAGGTGAACTAGCCATGAGCTCGCGAGTCCGTAGGACCTAGTCCCGTTCCAAACCGAGCCACGTAGCGTTTTTCCGAAGCTTCTCCGGTGAAGCTCCGCCGTGGGAACGAGCGGCGCCGCCGTCCCGTCCGTCGCCGGCGTCGACCGAGCGGCCGATTCGTTCCCGACCGTTCGATCAAGATCCAACGGCCCGGGTTAGATCCCGTCCCAAGTCAAACCGACCACATACCGGTCAGCCGTGGCAATTTTGCTAAAGAGCCCCTGAGTTTTATGAAAATCAACCCGCGGTCCTAGTTAGTTCAAAAATAATTACGTTTAGGTCCTTTTTCTTCTGTTTTAGCCCCTGCATGTTTTAAAAATTATGCCCGAGGTCCAAGTTTTGTTATTTTATGGTTTAGCCCTCGAGTTTTTATACAAAATTATGTTTTAGCCCTCGGATTTTCGCAGTTAAGCCCCTGGAACTTTAGAAAAGCCATATCTTTTGCGTTTTAACTCCGATTTTAGTGATTCTCGCGCTCACGCGTTCGTTGTAACGTGTAGATTAGTTTTGTGCTATTGTTTTCTTCTGTTGGAATTGTTTGGTGTACTGTTTCTTATTTGTTGTATTGTTTCCTTGCTTGTGAATGTGTGATGCGATTAGGAAACGACCAGTTCGAGGATTTCTCTGAAGAACCAACTGTTGGAGAAGGATTTGAGCAGCAACCGAGTTGCGAAGAAGGCAAGTGTATTATGTCATGCAAATGTCCTAATAATTATTAATTTCACCACCCATGCATGTGTCTTAATTTGATGGGTTCCTATTTAAGGATTTGCCTAGCCACTATATCTTTCCTGTCCCTGAAACTGGGTTACTTAATTAATTTTGATGGTAGATGATGCTTAGCTTGCTCAACTGGGATTGGTTAAATGAACCCCTACTCTATGTTCCATATACTCTTTTAAATAATTATTTGGCAAGATCATATCTTTTTAATTGGAACATGGAGAACCACCCAGGAAAACAGTACAACCATGAGTGCCATGTGGCTCTGGCTTTGATTGACTAATTAGGTGCTCTAGTTTATGGTAGCTTTACTCGAAAGGGGCATGGGGGGTGGCGGTTGACGGAGTATAGCTCGGTCCTCTTGAGCTGTGGGCTTTGGTAAGAGACAGACCTCATTAGGGAGGGTTATGCTTTGCTTCTGAACCGGAAACCTTAGCGGGCTATCATATATTAGAGTGCTTTTGTAAAGGTCTCATAGTGAAACCCAGTATTTGGTCCACGTGGTGTGGGAAGGGTACAATGCTTCAGCAATGGGAATCACGGCTTATGGTGAAAGTGTACAACCTCTGCAGAGTGTAAAACTGTTATAACAGCCGTGCTCACGGTCAAGAGCGGCCTGGACTCTTACATGATAATCATACTTGAACATGATCTAAATTGTGGTTATATGAATATGTTGGGGAATATGACATTCATTAATTTGTGGGTGGTATATACTTTCATTTGCTAGTAAATAGTTGCTTAATGCTTGTATGTCATATTACATTTGCTGAGTACGTTATGTGCTCATGCTTGTTTTCTTTCTTTCTTTTATTGCATCAACTACACCCGGAATGCTGCTCAGATTGGGAGAATTTTGAGGATTTCACTTCTAATTTTGAGGAGTTCTAGGCGAGTCTCCCCCAGTCAATGCCTGTGAAGTTGGAGTCACTTTTGCTTCGTTAGATAAACGTTTATTTAAGTCTTCCGCTATGACATTTGAGTCAACTCTGATATTGTAATAAATGCACTTTAATACTCTTTCGTTATGCATGGTTATGGATATTCACTTGTGACGTCTACCATATGTGTGTAAACTGATCCTGGCGCACATATGAGATGCACCTGATTTTTCCTTGAAAACCGGGTTTGACACTTATGCTAAGATTAAGTTTACCATACCATCCTTTTCGGGTCATTACGATGCTGAGGGTTACCTTGATTGGGAGATAACAGTAGAACAAAAATTTTCTGCCCACCTTGTACCAGTCCATCATCAAGTCTGACAAGCCACTAGTGAGTTTAAGGACTTTGCTATTATTTCGTGGACTGGTCTAGTTGGAGATGGTGGAGCACCTACGACTTGGGATGAGCTTAAGGTGGCTATGCGTGATCGTTTTGTTCCTACTTCATATCATAGAGAATTGCGTAAGAAATTGCAACGCTTAGAACAAGGAGAAACTTCTGTACAGGATTACTTTGATGCTTTGCAAAAAGGTATAATGCATTGTGGTATTGTGGAAGGGCCTAAGGATTCTATTTGTCACTTTTATTCAGGCTTGAGGCGTGACATACATGACATAGTTGATTATAAGGACTTTAACTCTGTCTACCAGTTGTTTCGATTTGCTATGCTTGCAGAAAAAGAGTTGTAGGGGCATGAATAGCAGGGTAAGAACAAGGTGGGAAGCACCTCCTACACGCCACATGCGACGCCGTCTTCAGGGCTGCCGAAGCCAACATCCTTTCGAGCACTCTCCCTAGCGATCTACACCTTCGGCAATAGCTGCACCACCGCCTAAGCCATCTTCTGCACGTTCTTCGGAATTAGGTAAAACTCCTTTGCAGGAGGGCAGAAAGAGCACAACCTCGACGCCACGCACTTCCAACATTCAGTTCCATCGCTGCCATGGGATTGGCCACGTGCAGAAGGATTGCCCTAGTCAACAGACATATATTGCTACGGAAGATGGCTACATCAGCACCTCGGATGTTAAAGATGACAAAGATGATGGTGACAACGAGGCCGGCCACGTCCTTAGTAGTGAGGACACGATGACTTATAGGAACATCATTGTACACCAAGTGCTTAGTACACAACTCCAGCAACCTGAGATGCTCCAACGCCATAACTTGTTCTACACCTTTTTTGTCATCAACAATCGTCGCGCTCGTGTCATTATTGATGGAGGTAGCTGCAATAATTTGGTGAGTTCTGATTTGGTCAAGAAGCTTGGTTTGTCCACATGCCCACATCCACATCCATATCAAATTCAGTGGTTAAATGATTCTGGTACAGCTAAGGTAACAAAGACTTGCAGAGTTAAATTTTCCATTGGTTCTTATGTTGATTATGTTGATTGTGATGTTGTTGCTATGCATGCTTGTTCACTTTTATTGGGTCGACCTTGGGAGTTGGATAATGATGCTAAACACCATGGTAAAAGTAATAAATATACCTTCATGCATAAATGACAGAAAATTACTTTGATACTTTTGACCCCTGCTGAAATTATACAAGCTGATAAGGAACGAGCTGCTAGTTTGAATGATGTTGAATCTGAAAATCAGCAAGTTGCTAATTCGATTTTTCCACCTAAAAACGATAAGACCACACCTATTTCTAAGGTCGAGGGGATTAAATTGAAGGGTGGTGTTATGCTTGCAACTAAATGTGACATTGCTGAAATTTCTGATGCTGATATATGCTATGCTTTGATATGCAAACGAGTTTTGTTTTCCATTGATGATATTGTTAGCTCGTTGCCTCTTGCTGTCACTAACCTTTTGCAGGAGTATGAGGATATTTTTCCAACTGAGCTACCCCCGGGACTGCCACCTATGAGAGGGATAGAGCATCAAATTGATTTGATTTTGGGTGCAACTTTTCCAAACCGTGCTTCCTATAGAACCAACCCCGAGGAGACTAAGGAAATTCAGTGACAAGTTCAAGACCTTTTGGACCGCGGGTATGTACGTGAGAGCCTTAGTCCTTGTGCCGTTCCTGTACTTTTGGTTCCAAAGAAAGATGGTACTTGGCGTATGTGTGTTGATTGTAGAGCCATCAATAATATTACTATTCGATATCGTCATCATCCTATTCCTAGGCTAGATGACATGCTTGATGAGTTGTGTGGTTCTATAATTTTCACAAAGATTGACTTGCATAGTGGCTACCACCAAATTAGAATGAAACTTAGAGATGAATGGAAAACTGCTTTCAAAACCAAATTCGGGTTGTATGAGTGGTTAGTGATGCCTTGTGGTTTTGATTAATGCACCTAGCACTTTCATGCGTTTAATGAATGAGGTTTTAAGAGCTTTTATTGGTCGATTTGTGGTGGTTTACTTTGATGATATATTGATTTACAGCAAGTCTTTGGATGAACATATGGATCATTTACGTGTTGTTTTTAATGCTCTACATGATGCATGTCTGTTTGGGAACCTTAAGAAGTGCACCTTTTGCATGGATCGAGTCTCTTTTCTTGCCTATGTTGTTACTCCACAGGGAATTGAGGTGGATGAGATGAAGATTGATGCCATAAAGAGTTGTCCGGTACCCCAAACCACTACACAGGTGAGGAGTTTTCTTTGTCCGCCGCTTCGTCAAAGATTTCAACACCTGTAACACCCAAAAATGGCCCATTTAAATTTTTAGTAATTAATTGGCTTCTCTTATAATTGTTCATATTTAATATAGGTTAAATAAAATATTTATGAATATTAAAATCAAATATAAGTGGTAGAAACATTTTTGTTGCATCCATGCTGCTGCATTGTGTTTTGGTTGTTGGCAAATTAAGTTGGAATTTAAACTGTTTAAATTCGAATTTAATTTGCATTTGTTTGAGCCATAGAGAAGTTAATTCAAATCGAGTTCACTTTTCCTCCCTGAACTTTTCCCTCGGTTCACTTCCCCTCCCTCTACTTCTCCCTCAGTCCAGCCCAGCCCCCCTCCTCTCTTCTCTCCCGCTCGGCCCAAACTTCCCCCTCCACCGAGCCGGCCCAGCTTTTTCCCCTTCTCCCCGCGCCGGCCCAGCCAGCCCAGCTCGCGTGCGCGCCCCCCTTCCTCCCCTCTCTCCTACTGGCCAGCGGGCCCCGCGCGTCAGGTCCATCTCCCTCCCCGCGCCCGAGCCTTCCTTCCCCTGCGCCCAAACTTCCCTCTCCCCGACGCGCCATCACCGCCGCAATTCCGGCCGATCCGACCCCGCTCCGCGCCCCTGGGAGCACCCCGCACCTTCCCCGAACCTTCCCCCGGCCTTCACCTTCCTTTCCCGCCCGCCCCGAGCATGGCAAGCTGCCCCACGCTTGGAAAGTGCAGGATCGCCGGCCGCGCCGCCCGATCGCCGCCCGATCCCCGACGTACCTACCCAATGCACCACCCTCGCCCTATTTAAACAGCCCCGCGGCACCCCCACACCTCACCAACGCCCCTCCCGAGCCCTCCAGCCTTCCCCAGCATCTCTCCTCCCCGCTCGACCGCCGCCCGAGCCACTCCACCGACCGCCGCCGTCGACCGCCGTCGCCGTCGCTCCACCACCGCCTTGGACCCCCTGGTAAACTCGCCAAGTCCCCCCGGCACTTCTGCACCACCTCCCGCCCTGAGCCTTGCGTTGTAGGCTCCCCTCCCACCTTCGCCGGCGAGCACCGCCACGGTCCAACGCCGTCCGGCCGCCCCGTCCGATTTCGGCCGTCGAGAACCCTCTGGGTGATCTCGCCATGTCCCCCTGAGCCCGTAGGGCAAAGCCTCGTGGCCAATGGGGCCCTGTAGCCCGAGAACCGCCCAGCTCCGGCGAGTCTCCGCCGCTCCCGAGCTGCGCCGCCGCGTCCCTGCTCGCCGCCGGCAGTTCTTTCCCCCCAAATCAACCAGAGCCGTTGTAAACTATTTTTATTTCGAGCATTTGTACTCTGTTTATCATATTTGTTCGCTCTATGTGTTCTGTGGACTTCCTGGGCACACATATGGCCGCAGTCGGGTTTTGTGAAAATCCGGGTGTGACAACACCATTGCTGCCCCATTGCATGAGTTGACAAAGAAAGGTGTGGTGTTCCATTGGGGGAAGTCACATGAGGAGTCCTTTGTCACATTGAAGGGCAAACTTACACACGCGCCATTGCTGCAACATCCAAACTTTGGTGAGACTTTTGAGCTCGAATGTGATGCTAGTGGAGTTGACATTGGAGGTGCTTTGATGCAAGATGGTAAACCCGTTACGTATTTTAGCAAAAAGTTGCATGGTCTTGTTCTGAATTATTCACTGAAGTATCTTCGCTCTCAAAATAATTTGAATCGTAGACATGCTAAGGAGGTTGAATTTATTGAAACTTTTCCTTATGTTGTCAAATACAAGAAGGAAAAGGATAACGTGATTGACGATGCTTTGTCTAGACGATATACTTTGTTGTCCCAAATTGATTGTTGGATTTTTGGACTTGAATCAACAAAAGAACAATATGCACTTGATCCTAATTTTAAAGATGTGTTGCTGAATTGTAGAGAGGGACGTGAATGGAACAAATTTGTTGTTAATGATGGGTTCTTGTTTAGAGCTAACCGCCTATGCATTCTAGTTGCTTCCGTTCGTCTTTTGTTGTTACAGGAAGCGCATGACAGAGGGTTGATGGGACATTTTGTTACTAAGAAGATCGCGGATGTTTTGGCCTCGCATTTCTTTTGGCCTAAGTTGAGGAAAGATGTTGAGAGGTTTGTTGCTCACTGCTCCACATGTCACAAAGCTAAGTCTCGCTTGAATCCACATGGTTTATACATGCCTCTTCCAGTCCCTTCTATTCCTTGGACAGATATTTCTATGGACTTTGTTTAGGGATTTCCTTGGACTAAGAGGGGGAGGGATAGCATATTTGTTGTGGTGGATAGTTTTTCTAAGATGTCATAATTTATACAAGGGCTAGTTAGATCCATGCCTTTATAATTTTCACAGTTTGGAAATATGGCATCGGTGTGTCACTGATAGGTGGGGGCTACCTCAGTCACTGAAAGTGGCATTTTTCTAATTTTCAAAAATTATAATGGCACGAGAGGAATTAATCCTTTATAACAATGTCATAAGAGTGATGATGCTATTCATATTGCTGACATCTTTTTCCAAGAGATTGTTCATTTGCATGGTATGTCGTCTATTATTGTTTCAGATCGCGATGCTAAATTCTTGAGTCATTTTTTGCGGACTCTGTGGAACAAGTTGGATACAAAATTGTTGTTTTCTACTACTTGTCACCAGAAGCTGATGGACGAATGGTGGTAGTAAACCGTACATTGGGTACTATGTTGAGAGCTGTTTTGAAGAAGAATTTGAGAAAGTGGGAAGAATGTTTGTCTCATGTCGAGTTTGCATGTAATCGAGCAACACATTCTACCACCAAGGTAATTCCTTTTCAGGTAGTGTATGGTTTCAACCCCCGTGCTCCTATTGATATTTTGCCTTTGCCTACTAGTGAAAGGATTCATCGAAAAACCATGCTAAATTTATTTTGCAAATGCATGAAATAACTAAGCACAACATTTAAAAGAGGAACGAAAAGTATAGAATTGCTGGTAGTAAAGGTAGAAAAGAAGTTAAACTTGAACCGGGTGATTTAGTGTGGTTGCACTTGAGAAAGGATAGATTTCTAGATTTGAGACAGTCTAAGTTGATGCCAAGAGCTGATGGTCCATTCAAAATACTTGAAAAGATTAATGATAATGCATATAAACTTGAGTTGCCTCCCGAGTTTGGGGTTAGTCCCACCTTTAACATTTCAGATTTGAGGCCATACTTGGGGGAGAGGATGAGCTTGAGTCGAGAACGACTCCAATTTAGGAGGGGGAGTATGATGAGGACATCACTCCTGTGGATACACACAGCAATCCTCTAGTGATCATTCAAGGTCCAATCACTAGAGCTCGCGCGCGACAATTTAATTTAAAGGTGATCTCATTCCTAAGTACTTATTTATATGCTTTTGAGAATAAATTAGTACCTAATTATTGTATTGTAATTAGGAACCATAGAGAGGACCAGATAATAGTTGGAGAAGAGCCTCAAGGTGGAGAGGATCAGCAAGCGCGTGCAAGTCAAGATGGAGGCCCAAATCAAGTCGACTTCGAGCCCACCTCGGAGTCCAGGAGTAGTGGGCGCTAAATTGGACTCCCAGGTCGCATACGGATTCGGATTTGGATGTTCTTTATATGCTTGGAAAGCTAAGAAGATAACATTTCCAATGGCACTGGTCTCATGTCCAAATTCGTTCGGGGTCATCGGGAATCGATGAAACAAGTTGACATCCTGAATCTGTCTTGATGTTGCGTCACTGTATTTTGGCCTTTGGGCCATGTGTCGTGTGTAAGCCTATTTGGGGCGTGACCAAGGGTCTTCCCATAACCTTTGAGTCTTTATTACCTAGCCACCGCCAACCATTAGGGTTTGGGTTTTGCTTAGATCAGTTCTGTCAGGAACAGTGTCGCCGTTCATCGGTTTCTGAGACCCCAACTTTGTGAGCTTAATTATTCATCTGCAATTGTGTTGCATTCTTCCTTGTTCTTTCTTGTGTTCTTCGATTCGCAGGCAAGGGTTAGCCTTTTTGGTGAGGTCAACCATGCAATATCGGTTGATAACGTGAGGAGACATGGTGCTGCGATTGCGGGGTTCAGAACGTGTTGTTCGGAAGCTGGATCGAAGTGTGTTGTGACTCCACCAAATCGATAGTTATCGGAACCTTTTGGAAGATTGGGAACCCTAGTTTACATCAAGTTACATAGCTTTAGAGCATATGGGTGAGTGAAATCTCCACAAAATCATGAAAAAATGGCATGACCTCCCTCCCCCAAGCTTGGCCTCGCCGTGAACACAATAGACTTGGTGCTCGTACGCGTCTGGCTCGGACGAGCTGGGGAAGGGAGAAGACCATTTTATTGGGAGGACTCTTTAGTCCCGGTTGGGGGCTTCACTCGGGACTAAAGGGGCCCTTTTAGTCTCGGTTGTAGCCCCCAACCAGGACTAATGCTCATATTAGTCCCGGCCCCAATTCCTTTCGGGACTAATGGGGTGGATGCAAAGTCACTTCTCTACTAGTGCGGGACTAATATTTCGGACCCTTTAGCCTCGGGTTAAGCCCACAACCGAGACTAAAGAGTCACTTTTAGTCCCGGTTGATAACTAAATGTCCTCGGGGTCCAAATCTCTTGGTGATAAATGTAAGAGATGAAAATCCCCTCTCTACTAATGTAGGCACCATCGAGGGCGAGCAGGCATGATGGCCAGGGTGGTGGCTCCACGAGCGAGGAAGTGGGCGGCGAGGGTTAACAGTAACGGCGGCTAGGGGGCATGTAGGTGGCAGGGCATGGGAAAGGGGCAACGTGGGGCAGCCGCGCAGCGTGCGGATCAAAAGAAACTGGGATGGAGAAATTGGATCGAGCGATTTGGCAAAGGAAGGGCCAAAAACGTCTAGCCGCAGGGCAACATAGGGCATGTTTGGTAGGGTGAATGGACCTCCAGCCAGGCCCACGTGCTGCAACACGATTTGTTTGGTATCTTATATAAGGACGCATGGCTGGATGGCATGGTTTGCAAAGCAGTCTGGAATCTGGATCGCTTGGAACGCCATGCGGTGTAGGCTGATGACATCCAATGCAAGTGAGTTCTGTCACCTCCGATTTTGGTTTCCTTCTTTATGTTCTTTTTTTCGGTTCCTCCCTCTATTGCCTCTCATAATAAGGGAGGCGGAGCATGGCTGTAGTGCGTCGTTGGTAGGGTAAAGCCAGTGGCGGAGGACGGATAAAAATTAAGGTATGGCGAAAAGCTAATTGGTCTTCAAGAAAATCAAACTTCTACTTGTAGCGCCCGATGTTCGAATGGGCAGGACACTTATCTCTGCTATTACTGTAAGCTAGATGTTAAATATGCATTTATGGAAGTGATACATATAGCAGAAGTTAGCACAAGAAGCTAGAGGATTGAGCTAACATGAAAAATCAAGGTATGGCAATTGCCATACCTTGCCATGTTGCTCCTCCGCCACTGGGTAAAGCACAGCGTGGGTTGTGGAAGGGCAGCCATGGTGCGGAGTGGTGGAGCTCAGCCGCGGGGGATGGAAGGGCTGCCATGGCACGGCTCCGAGAGGCGGAGCACGGCCACGGGGCGGGGAAGGGCGGCCGCAATGAGGAGGCAGAACTCGGCCGCGGGGCAGGGAAGGGTGGCAGCAACAGGGAGGTGGAACACGAGATGACATTGCCGTGGCGTGGTCTGGGGAAGGGCGGCATGGGGGTACGGAGAAGCAGATGCAGACGGCAGGTGTAGTTGTTGGATATATGCTCAAGAGCCAATCGGATTGGGCTTGTTTATGGGCTTGATCTATGAGGGATTATGTTAACTGATAGGGCCCATGAGATGGCAGCCCATTAGTACGGCCTATATATATGTGGGAGGGGCTAGGGGTGCAAGCACTAGTGGTCGACGCCCCAAACCCTAATAGCACTCGGCGCTACAGTACCCGGTGCACGCCGGAAGGGGGCGAATGAACTCCTGCTGCCGGTGTTGGCACCCGCTTCCGACCAGGAGCCATTGGAGGCGTCACTCACGGATCTGGTTGCGGAGGGCGTCGTGGACCAGCCGGCAGAGGGCGTCGTGGAGGGCTCACGGACCAGGAGGGGGAGGGCATCGTGGCAGAGGAGGGGATCTGGCGGCGGAGCCGCGGAGGAGAAAGGATTAGATTGTTTAGGGTTCGGAGGAGAATGAATTGTTTTGGAGCCGCAGAGCTGTGATTTTACATGTCTACCCTCGACTTGGAGGCAAAGGAATCAGGGAATGTTTGGATAGAAAAGACATTTCGCGTTGAAAGTGAGTGGCGCCTAGTGTTTTGCGCGGTGTTTGGACCTGGCATTTGTACGCCTAGTGCACCAAACGAGATGGTGGCCCAATCAGCAGAGAGAGGACAGAGGCTTATATGCACTGGGTTTATGGAGCCGGGAAGCGGATAAGATTTTCTTTTTCTATTTACACCATATGAAGTTAATTTCAAAAAAATGCAGAAAAAATATATTGGACTCTTATGTGACATTCTAACCCATGCCTTTAAGATATGGGATAAATTCAATTGCCATTTTTCGTTTGTCTCTTTGCTGGTATGTTTAAGCATTGTCACAATTTCTGATTAGTTCAGGTTGGCATTTTATAATTGGCAACACGTTGATATCTGTTTGACGAAATAAAAATGAAATGAGGATAACTTGCTCATTTTCTTTGCAGTGGTATGTTTAAGCCTTGTCGCAATATTTTTCTATTTATTATTTTACATTTTTGTTTTCTACGGAACCTGTCACTACCACTACCATATGATTTATGAGCTGAATATTTTCCTATCACCTAAATCTTATCACTAGCACTGTCTTCTAATAGCATCATGGTTGTAGATACTTGGACATTATGGGATCGACATATAAATATCATAAACCTGACATATTCCAATATTCCTTTGCAGGACTTGCAATACAATCTATGATGTTATCTCTGGAGTTTGAGCATGGCGAACTGCCAGAAGATGTCCATCTCAATGGAAAGATCATCATGGCCCAAGGACAAAAAGAAGGAACAACATGAGGTTTTTATCGGAAAGTTTCTATTTTGCTGTTTTGGAAAACATCTTACAATGCAAAGAGTATTGCAAGATGGTTATTTCTCTACTTTTCCTGTTCCAGTATGCGTGTGATGTGTTTCTTCAGTAGTTGGCAATATGATTTGTCATGTGTTTGATTTCATACCAAAATGGAGATATACTTGTAGCTCACAGGAGCCATTGTATTGGGCCTCTTTCTATTGCATTCCCTCTGCTTGAAGAATTTTTCATTAGTTTCAAAGGTAAGACATATAAATTGGATTTACAAATCAGTCTTGTTCCTGTGATGTAGAGTTATGTTCAATGTTCAGGGAATTTGCTTCTTCCAAATGGACCTTGTTTGACGTGCTTGTTACCGAGGAGTAGCTGTTTTTTGCATAAGTTTATCTTTTACACTAAAAGCAATTAAAATGAGTGTTCCAATTAATCTTTTAGAATCTCTATCATTTAGTTGTTAGATAAAAGAAGATTAGAAAATTTGAAATGTATATGGTTTTGGGTTCTTAGCAGTTTCTTTAGATCGGCAGAGTTCTTCATTTTTAACTCTGAACACAATCAATAAATCCCCATGCAAAGATCTAAATTTTACTAAATTCTTGTTTACTAGATCTTTAATCTTCCGCGTAGGCCACATCACGAATATTTATATATTAAATAAATTTCGTTACCTTGAATAGCCACATCCAAACCGGTGTCGCAGTGGTAAGTCATGTAGTGTCGTTCTTGTTACAAAACTGGCAAAAAAATTATGGTGAGGCCGGGTATCGAACCACTGACCACAGACTCAAACATCACAAGTCGCAACCATTGCACCACTCAAGTGATTTCAATTGTATAGCATATGCAATTTTATTTAACTTTCAAATTATACTCCCATCTTTATTAAGGACGCCACATCGCCTGCTCTTCCTCATCCGCCATATCTCCCACCTCGACACATCTGCCGCATCGCTTGCACTTCTCCGCCGCTCGCCCCCTCCTCCTCCATCCCTCGATAGATCCGGTGGTGGAACATGGTTAGGAAGCGATCCACGCATAAGCACCATTCGCGGCACCAGGCACGTAATGAGTTGGGCCAGTTTTGCTGTGGTTCCCCCACGGGGCAGGCCAGCGACGGCGGCATGGCGATGGCAGCAAGTAGTGAAGCTGGCGTGGGGGAGTCTTCCGGCAAGAAGTGGCCAGCTTCCTCCTCCTCTGAAAGCGGCGTCGAGCTCTTCCTAATTCATCCCGCAAGAAGTCGCAAGCCCTCCAACGTCGCCGAATTCGAGCGTGATGCCGGTGTTGTGGAGTCATCCCGCAAGAAGTCACGTCGCGCTCCCCCCTCGTCGGCAAGCAGTGACGCTTCACCTCGGCTGCCTGATGGGGAAATTGCTTCTCAAGGGTTTTTTCAACATCAGTAATTCCTTCACTCTCTAACTCTTTCCTATATATCCTGCAAACCATAGTAAATTCAAATATTAGAGCTAATAATTAATAGGTTATATTAAAAAATTGAAAATGTAGAAGGGATTACATACTCCATATATGGCTCCACCTCCGGACAATTATTTAGCACATACCAAACCATTTTGTCATAATCATGGTCGAGAACTGTGGTAGCAGGGGCTCCAAGTAAATCAACACCATGCTGGAAAACAGATAGATCTCCTTTATGCAAATCAACATGCTCTCTATTTTTGCCTTCCCGATTGTGCCATGTATCAACATCATCAAAGTCCCTCGAGCAAGCATTCAGGCACTCATTAGCTACATATGCTTCTGCAATCGACCCTTCAGGTCTTGCCATGTTCCTCACAAAACGCTTCAAGGTATACAACCTTCTTTCTACTGGGTACATCCATCCATACTGTACAGGACCTCTAAGGAGTGCCTCATCAGGAAATGTACAGTCAAGTGCAACATGACATCAAAGAAAGGAGGAGGAAATATTTTCTCAAGCTTGCACAAAATGATTGGGATTTCCTCTTTCATTCTATGCAAAACATCTACCTTTAGAGTTTTAGCACATAATTGCTGAAAGAACTTACCTAATTCAGCAAGTGCTTCATTTATTTCCTTAGGCATGATTCCTCTGATAGCAACAGGTAAAATCCTTTGGAGTAAGATATGGCAATCATGAGTTTTCAGTCCTTGGAGGTTGCATCCATCAGCAGTAATGTTTGTCGCTAAGTTAGAAGCATATCCATATGGGAATTTTACACTTCTGATGAAATCACAAAAAGCTTGCTATTGGGTTTTATTCATCGTGTAGGGGGCATGTGAAACACTGTACTTTTCTCCATCAGGCATCAAGTGCAATTTCTTTCTTATGCCCATGTCCTCCAAATCAAGCCTAGCATTGATAGTGTCCTTTGACTTCCCAGCAAGGCCAAGAAAGGTACCAAGAATGTACTCACATATATTTTTTCAATGTGCATTACATCAAGGTTATGCCGCAACTTCAAACTTGTCTAGTACGGCAAATCAAACAGACACGATCTTCGCTTCCAGCATTGACCATCCGCTTCCCGCTTTCTCCTTTTGTTTCCTTTGGCTTTCTTGGTCTAACATCCTTGACCCTTTCCATTTGCTCCATCAGCTCTTCTGCACTAAATTCCTTTGGCTTCTCACGCTCTTCAATTTGACCATCAAAACATTTCTTTCTCCTCCATGAATGGTCCATTGGAAGGAAACGTCGATGACCAATGTAACATATTTTACCCCATATTGTTTTGGAGCAAGGATTTTTGTCACAACGCGCACAAGCATAGTAACCTCTTGTAACTCTGCCTGACAAAGTGCTCAAAGCTGGATAATCATGAATGCACCAAATAACCGCAGCATGAAGAGCAAACATTTTTTGACTTGATGCATCCAAAGTACTAACACCTTTCCAAAGTACTAGCAATTCTTCAACGAGTGGCTCTAGACAGACATCAATATCCTTTCCTGGGCATTCTCGGCTAGGGATGAGTAGGCCCATCATGAAGTTCGACTGCTCCATACATACCCACGGAGGAAAGTTGTAAGGCAGAAGAAATACTGGCCACATGCTTTATGTGGAGTTCATTTTCCCAAATGGATTGAAACCATCTGTAGCAAGGCCAAGTCTAATGTTCCTGGCATCTTTTACAAACCACTCATATTTTCTATCAAAGTCTTTCCACGCCTCACCATCAGCGGGATTGCTAAGCTCATCCTCCACCGGTTTCATCTTCACCTTGTGCCACGGTGCCTGCTCTACCATGTTTTTGGAAGCAAACATCCTCTTCAACCTTGGAATCAATGGAAAATGCCACGATACCTTCACATGAATTTGTTTCTTTCCATCTTTATCTTTCCATCTTGATTCACCACACACTGGTCATTTATCTTTTTCGGCATAATCCTTTCGAAACAGAATACAATTATTTGGGCACGCATGAATTGAATCATATCCGAGACCCAATTCACGAATGAGATTCTTTGCTTCACGATAAGATGCAGGAAGACAGCACTCTGGAAATGCCGATGGCAACAACTTCAGTATCGCAGTGAATGCAACATTGCTTATTCGATAAAATGATTTCATATGAAGTAATTTCACCACAAATGAAAATCTTGAATGAGCCGCACCAGGGTAAAGTTCCTTCTTCATCTCTTCTAATACCGCTGCAAACAAAGATTTCCTTCTATCTCCACCTCCTTGTTCCTCAGCTGTATGCAACTCCTCTACCAAATCATGTATTCGATCATCATCAGCATCTTCATCATCCTCATTCATACCAATATCCTCATTAACATTCTCAATGACACTGATATCTTCATCCATATAGTCTGCATTTTCATTAATTCCCTCCTCTAGTGGTTCTCCATGATATATCCACCTATTGTATGTGCTAGCCATCCCATAACATAATAAGTGATCCTCTACAAGTCCTTGATGTCCATGAACCTGATTCAAACAGATGCGACATGGACAAGGTATTTCTTCATTTTCATCAAATCTCTTTGAAACAAACTTCATGAACTTGTTGACCCCATCCAGATGCGGTTTGCTAAATAGTCTACCCTTGATCCAACTTCTGTCCATCTACATAACATTAAAATAAGCAACTTATAATAATGCCCCAAAAGAGATCAACACTGCGGCAGTATGCATCACAAAGTTAGGTTTTATTGGATTTTTTGGCAAGCAACAATCAATAACATCAGAATTTTTACTTTACAAAACAATGATTCCCTTTCAATTTGCAAATATCAATAAGCAATTTCTAAGCAAATGTAACATTAATTTATTGAAACAAATGAGCATATCATACCTTGCTAGGCTACAGTGCAGCAGCCGCGGATGCCAAATCAAGGGTCCTCTTGGTTCTGCGCGGCTGCAGGGAAGAGCAACCGACGGCCACCTCATGCTGCTCGGCTTGGGCGACGTCCCGGACAAGCACGGCGGCACCTAGGGCACAACTGCTTCCCGCCGCCGGCAACGAGCCGATCTGGGCGGCCGCGGGAGGTCCTGCCCTCCCGCCAGATGCACAGGCGACGACGTGCTCTGATCCCTCCTGTCGGGAGAACGGGTCACGCCAGCGCCGGTGAAGACAGCGCGCTCCCACGCCTGTGTCGAGTGGCACGCTCCCACGGACTTGTGTCCACATGTATTAATCCCAGAATATATAGTATATTTAAATTATTTGGCAAAGGCAAACAACAATCGGCTGCTAGTTGAGTGGTAAGGCATGGGACTCGTTTCCCTGGGACCACAGTTCGACTACTAGATGTGACAGGGGCAGCTGTTTTTTGAGTGTTTGATTTTTTTAGGTGCGCTTGCGGGCTGCTGCAAGGCCGTCCAGCCCAAGGCCCACGACGTCAAGGACACTTGGCTGGGCCGAGAAAAAAAGAGAAAGGGCGCCGGTCCAGCCCACTTGGCTGGGCCGGAAAAAAACACAACGGGGCCGAAAAGCAAAAGAAAAGGCCAGAAAAAAAATACTACGTGACACCCATGCTAGTCCTATCTTTTTTTCTTTTCAAAATTCATGATGTTTGGCAGTTTTGCTTAACGACGAAACAAAAATCGTTCTGATTTTGACTTTGCCAGAGTTTGTGACGATTCTTAGTTCATCTTATTGACGAACACCTCATTTTTGTCGCTAAGTTGCGTTGTATGATATAGAACGTCACAAAATCAAATATGATAATGACGAATAAGTCGAATGTCATCAGGTATTCGTCACAAAAGGTGGTATTTGTTGTAGTGTGTTTGGATAGGCTACAGGTTTTCTTTTATCGAATTCTCACACTACCAGAATGCTTCACATCCGCCCGCCTCCTCCGCCTCGGCCATTTTTGAACCCGGTGCTGATGGGGCTTCAGCACCGGGTCCAACGGCTAGGAGCGGGGGCGGCGCGAAGATGTGTCAGGGCGAAGACATTAGCACCGGGTCGTGGCAAGACCGGGTGCTAATGCGCGCCCTTTAGCACCGGGTGCAGCCAGCAACCGGTGCTAATGTGCCGAGGCCATTTCGCACCGGTTGCTGGCTGCACCCGGTGCTAAAGGGTGCACATTAGCACCGGGTCTTGCCACGACCCGGTGCTAATGTCTTTTGTATATAGCACCTTCTTCCTCCCCCGGCCGAGCCAGCTGAACACTTAGGCGCTGTGTTCATGCTGCTCGGCCGTGGGAGGGGAGGTGCTGCCCAAATTTTTTTCAAAATTTGTGAAGAGTCTACTCATCTAAGGAGCACTACAAGGTACACTCTTTCATTCTCTAATGTTTTATTTAGCTTGTAATCCTTCTATGATTAAGAAATAGAGGGATTTGTGAATCAAAGTAAAGCTAGCTAGAGAGAGCTTGTGTTCTTGGAGGAGAGAGAGGAGAGAGCTTGAGTTCATGGTGGAGAGAGTGTTCATGTTGTGTTTTAAATGGAGAGAGAAGGTAAGCTAGTTAGTATTTTGTTTTGTATGACTTGTGAATAGTTATAAGGCTTATGTATTTTATTTATTAGAGAGGTTTATTTATTAAAAGTTGGAATATTTATTTATTAATTTAATGAAATATATATTATTAGTTATTTATTAAAAGGTAGAATAGTTATTTATTTATTTAACGGAAGGTATATTTATTTATTTAATGAATATAGTAACGTAGTTTTAGAAATTTATTTATATAATGGAATATATATTATAATTTGTATTTATTTATATATTAAATTTTTTTGTCTTTAAATTGTATTGTATATTTGTTATTTGTTAATAATGCAGATGAATAGACAATGGATGTACGGGGACCCCCACGCTCAGGCGTTCCTTGATGGCCTTAGGACATTTCTCGATGCCGCCGAGGCTAACAGGACGCCGTTCGGTTTCATGTTCTGCCCATGCACCCATTGTAAAAATATACAATCGTACAAACAAAGAGGTTGTCTTCAGGTGCATTTGATGAGGCACGATTTCATGAGGAATTATTCTGTTTGGACGAAGCACGGTAAAAGAGGAATTCTCATGGATGAAGATGAAGAAGACGAGGCCGATGACGACATTCCGTTATTGGCTCAATACTACGGTTCCTTTGCATATGCTGCAATGGGTGATGCCGATGAGGAAGATGTTGCTCGGGAAGGCGATGCTCAGGAAGATGTTGCTTAGGAAAATGAACCTACTGATGGACTCGGGCAAATGTTGCGTGATGCCGAGAAAGACTGCGGCAATGATAAGGAACTGAAAAAGATACAGCGCATGTTGCAGGACCACAAGACTGACCTGTACCCAGATTGCAAAGAGGGGCTAAAGAAGTTGGGTAGCACACTTGAACTTCTGCAGTGGAAGGCAGCAAATGGTGTTACTGATAAGGGTTTCGAGGAGCTACTGAAACTCATAAAGAAGATTCTTCCAGAGGGTAACAAATTGCCATCGACGACGTATCAAGCAAAACGTGTTGTTTGCCCTCTCGGTTTGGAGGTGTAGAAGATACATGCGTGTCCTAATGACTGTATCCTCTATCGCGGACAGTACAAACACTTGGATCGTTGTCCGGTTTGCACCTGCGCACGATACAAGATCAGACGGGACGACCCTGGTGATGTTGGGGGAGAGCGTTCTAAGAAAAAAAATCCCTGCGAAGGTGATGTGGTATTTCCCTCTGATACCCCGTCTGAAGCGTTTGTTCAGGAACAAAGACCATGCCAAACTGATGCGCTGGCACAAAGAAGAACGTAAGCAGGATGACATGTTGAGACACCCCGCCGATGGATCCCAGTGGAGGAACATCGACAGAGCATTCCCAGAGTTTGATGCTGATGCGAGGAATGTTAGGCTTGGTTTAAGTATCGATGGCATGAACCCTTTTGGTGAAATGAGCAGTAGTCATAGCACTTGGCCCGTGACTGTTTGTATCTACAACCTACCCCCCTGGCTCTGCAAAGCCGAGACACCGGAGTGGAGAAGAGCTATTTGATATTGTGAAGGACCTACACGTGGTGTTTGGCAAGGGAGACGGAAGCCAGGCTGCTCCGACGGGCGAGGATGGTCGTGTCGCGATGTGGAAGAAGAAGTCTATCTTTTGGGAGCTACCTTATTGGCAACGTTTAGAGGTCCGTAACGCGATTGATGTGATGCATCTGACGAAGAATCTTTGCGTGAACTTGATAAGCTTCCTGGGTACTTATGGGAAGCCAAAAGATACACTGGAAGCACGTAAGGAACTGAAACGATTGAAGCAACGGACTGATCTACATCTAGAAAAGAGAGACAAAGGACGCCAGTACTTGCGTCCTGCCAGCTTCACTCTCAGCAAAGAAGAGAAGGCAAGCATGTTTGAATGTTTGAACAATATCAAGGTTCCGTCTGGCTACTCCTCCAATATTAAGGGAATAATAAATATGATAGAGAAGAAGTTCACAAACCTGAAGTCTCACGACTGCCATGTGTTGATGACACAACTGCTTCCCGTCATACTTAGGGGTATGCTACCAGTTAACGTGCGGAAAGTCATTGTGAAGCTATGTGCATTCCTCAATGCAATTTCTCAGAAGGTGATCAATCCAGACCATTTAGATCAGCTACAGAATGACGTGGTGCAATGTCTTGTCAGCTTTGAGATGATATTTCCACCATCCTTCTTCAATATCATGACACATCTATTGGTTCACCTCGTCAAAGAGATTCGTATATTGGGCCCAGTATTTCTACACAACATGTTCCCATTTGAGAGGTTCTTCGCTGTCCTAAAGAAGTATGTTCGTAATCGTTCTCGTCCAGAAGGATGCATTGCTAAGGGATACGAAATAGAAGAGGTCATTGAATTCTGTGTTGACTTTGTCGACGATCTTATGCCGATTGGTGTGCCCGAATCACATCACGAGGGGAGACTTGGTGGAAAGGGCACACTAGGGAGAAGATCGATGGTGATCAAGGACGTTGAGACATTTCGTAAAGCGCACCTCATAGTTTTGCAACAATCAACCTTAGTTGCTCCGTACATCAAGGAGCGCATGCAGATTCTCAGGGACGAAAACTCAACAAAGTCTGCGGCCTTCATTCAGCGTCTGCACAATAGTACTTTCGCCGATTGGTTGCGAAGACGTCTTATGGGTGTCGAGGGCATTGATGCGCAGCTAGCTTTTGTAGCTAGAGGTCCATCGAGCACGATCTTGACATTCCAAGGATACGACATCAATGGGTATACAGTTTACACAAGAGCCCAGGACAAGAAAAGCACCAACCAAAACAGTGGTGTCCGGATCACCGCGACAGACACCAATGGCAATACAAACTCATACTATGGAATCATAGAGGAGATATGGGAACTAGAGTACGGACCTTTGAAGATCCCACTGTTCAACTGCCAATGGGTGAAGCTGACTGGAGGAGGTGTTAAAGATGAAGCGGACTATGGAATAACGTTAGTGGACCTAAACAAGATTGGCTTTCTAGACGAACCGTTCGTCCTGGGCAAAGCTGTCACACAAGTTTTTTATGTGAAGGACATGGCTAGCAGACCGAAGAAAGGGGCGGATAAGAAAGGTGGGGGTAAGCAATTGAACCCATCACAAGACGAGCCAAAGCGTCATATAGTTCTTCTTGGAAAGAGAAAAATCGTAGGAGTTGAGGACAAGACGGATGAAGATTATGATATGCTCGATGGCCGGCCTCCATTCTCAGTGGCTGATGACCCAAGCATCCTGTTAGCGGCGGAGGAGACACCGTATCTACGGCGTGATCACAATCAAGAAACATTTGTAAAGAGGAAGTTTATTAGTGTCCGAGTAAACGATGATGACATGTAATTTAATTGCACTATGTTCCACCCAATTTGTAATGACTATATTTGCATTTATGTTCCACCTATGTTCTAAGATTTTATATTGATTTATAAGATTGTTTTTATTAATTCTAGCATTTTATATTGATTTTCTAGTAATTTATAAGATTTTCTAGTAATTAATAAGATTTTCTAGTAATTTATAAGATTTTCTAGTAATTTATAAGATTTTCTAGTAATTTATAAGATTTTCTAGTAATTTATAAGATTTTCTCTTAATTTATAAGATTTTCTAGCATTTTATATTGATTTTCTAGTAATTTATAAGATTTTCTAGTAATTTATAAGATTTTCTAGTAATTTATAAGATTTTCTAGTAATTTATAAGATTTTCTAGTAATTTATAAGATTTTCTAGTAATTTATAAGATTTTCTATTAATTTATAAGATTTTCTAGCATTTTATATTGATTTTCTAGTAATTTATAAGATTTTCTTATTTAATATATATTTTTAATAGGTATTAATAACTGAATTAAAAAAGGTATTAATAACTATATATTAAAAACTATATTTATAAGATTCCAAAATAGTAGCCACCGGTGCTAAAGGCCGGTTTGGAAACTGGCACCAAACGAAAATTTGGGGCCTTTAGCACCGGGTTGATCTAAAATCCAGTGCTAAAGGCCCCCAATTTTCGTTTGGCGCCAGTTACGGCCTTTAGCACCGGGTGGTGGGAAGACTCGGTGCTAAAGGGGGGGCCTTTAGCACCGGGTGCTGTATAGACCCCGTGATAAAGGGCCTTTAGCACCGGGTGCTGTACAGACCCGGTGCTAAAGGGCCTTTAGCACCGGGTCGTGGCTGCACCCGGTGCTAAAGACGGGGGACCTATATAGGCCGGGGACTTCTCTCCCCTCCCTCACTTCGCCCTCATCTCACAGATCGAAACCGCCGCCTCGTCTCCTCAGCAGCCGCCGCCTGTCGTCCCCGCCGCCGTCGTCGTCCCCGCGCCCACGCCGCCGCCACCCGTGGTCCCCGCGCCCACGCCGCCGCCGCCCGTCGTCCCCGCCGCCGTCGTCGTCCCCGCGCCCGTCGTCCCCGCGCCCACGCCGCCGCCACCCGTGATCCCCGCGCCCACGCCGCCGCCGCCCGTCGTCCCCGCCGCCGTCGTCGTCCCCGCGCCTGCGCCGGCGCCCGTCGTCCCCGCGCCGCCGTCGACGCTCGTCCCCGCGCCGCCGTCGCCCGCCGCCCGTCACGGTGAGCCCTCTGTGAAGCCGGCCTTCGTGCCGTGCGTGCATGTTTGTGAGCCGGCCTTCGTGCCGTGTGTACGTGTTTGTGTGTGCAGGTACCCGTTGCATGGCCGTTCGGCCATGCACATTTGCTTAGCGAACGTGTTCGGCCATGCGCATTTGGTTACATTGGAAATGCATTGTATTGAAATATTAGAAATATATATGCTTCATATGTATTGAAAATATTAGAAAATATTAGAAATTTATTTTATTGAAAATGCGTTGTATTGGAAATATTAGAAATATATATGCTTTATATGTATTGGAAATTTATTTTATTGAAATGCATTGTATTGAAATATTTACATTTAAATGTATATTGGAAATTTTATATCGGAAATTCTATGCTTCATTTAAATGTATATATGCTTCATTTAAATGTATATTGGAAATTCTATGTATATTAGAAATATATGTGCTTCATTTAAATGTATATTGGAAATTTTATATCGGAAATTCTATGCTTCATTTAAATGTATATTGGAAATGTTATATGTTTGTATAATGTATATTATCGAAAGTGTTTATTATCGGAAATTCTATTGCGTACCCGAACCCACTGCGCACCCGAACCCCTTAGTGAATCCGTTTTTCGCGCACCGACCCCCTTAGCGAACCCGTTCGCGTCACGCACCCGAACCCTTAACAAACCAGTTCGCGTCGCGTACTCGAACCCTTAGCGAATCCGTTTTTCACGCACCGACCCCCTTAGCGAAAATGTTAGAAATATCGGGAATATGTATGCTTTGTATATATTTCTTATCAATTATTTTTAATTCTATAGATGGCGGACAACAACAACCCCGTCCCACCCATGCAAGAGGACAACAACACCCCTGTCCCACCCATGCAAGAGGACAACGACACGTTCTTTGCGAATCAACTTTTTAATATTGTAACCCAACCAATGTCCATGGATGATGTGTTGGGGATCATTGGAAGGGACGACAATATCCAGGGCGACAATGTTGCAAGGGCCGAAAATGTTGAAGGGGCCGCCAATGTCCAGGGCGAACGTGTCCAGGGCAGCACTATTGAAGGGGCCGGTAACGAGCCCTCGTCTAGTCAGGTGTGTATATAGATAACATAAATTTGTACTGTACATGTCAATTATGTATACCATCTCTATATCATCTCGTATATATGTAATTTGTGTAGGCCGCCTCTGCTTCTACAAGTCGAGCTAAGAAATCAAAACGATCGACCACGAAGAAGCTGAAGGATGTCAAGTTGCACATCACTCGAGTGGATGATGACGGGGAGCCAGTTGAGCCCCCAAAAGTGGCCAAGAAATTTGTATCTCAGTGCGGGGTAATTGTACGGGAATGTGCCCATTAGTATCAGAAAATGGAAGTCCACGGACCCCACTGAGGAGTACGTGCTCCCCGATATAGAGAAGGAGATGCTATGGAGGGAATTAAAGGCAATATTCGACTGGCCTAGCACTCATGAAGCAGAACTGAGGGATTGGACAATGAAGAAGATGGCAGTTCTGTTTCAGGATTTCAAGAAGAAGTTGTACTCGCAATTTCTCAAAACCGGAGAGGCCCCGGATCCTGAGAAGTATAAGAAGATCACTGATGACGAGTGGGAAGCATTCCTTGAGTACAAAACCTCCGAAGAGGGTGCAACGGCTAGCGCTAGAAACGCTGGAAACGCCGCAAATAAGAAGTACTCTCATAAGATGGGTTCGGGAGGTTACAAGGCAAGCATCGCTAAATGGGAGAAGATGGAAGAAGATCTATATGCTAGAGGCATCACTCCAGTGACTCATGACTGGCCCACAAGGACCAAGCATTGGTACTATGGTCATGGAGGCACCCTAAGCCCAATCGACGGCTCCTTAGTTTTTCCCGAGGACTTGCGAGAACTAGCTCAGCGTCTCCTCAATATCCTCAGGGCATCTGAGAGGGGAGAATTTGTTGCTGATAGAGACAGAGATGAGCTAACCTATGCCTTAGGGAACAAGGAGCATCCTGGACGGACGCGCGGCGTAGGCACAAGCATCTCATCGAAGAAAGGTTTCCAAGAGCACGCCGCCACCTATAGGAGCCGTTCGAGGAAGAAGGACGAATATGAGCAGAGGGTGAGGGACCTAGAGCAAACGGTTGCCGCCCAGGGCTCAAAGCTTCAAGAAATGGAGTCAGAGATGGAGCGACGGATGAAGGTAGCATGGCTGCAGATACAACAAGCCACAGGCGGGACCGGTTCCACAGAGCATGCACCTCTCCAACAAGCCGCAGGCGGGACCGGTTCCACAGAGCATGCACCTCTCCAAGATGCGGCCCTTATTAGCCCTCCACAACAATATCAAAGCAGTCACGCTTCCACACAGGCCGCTGAAGCGGTCCGTTACCCCGTGGATGAAATAACTCAACGGACCGCGTGCGAGCTTGTCGTCAGGCAGGAGAACTTAGCTGTGGTGGTACGTATGCGACCTTAGTTCGTACTGCATACATTTCACCGTAAATACCATTCATTTACTAACTTTCTTTGTGACTACTAAATTATCAGGTCGCATACGGTATGACCAAACGTGTGGAAGAAGGGCAAAAATGGCACTGCAATGACATTCCACATGGTTACGTACCTGTTGAGGTGGAGCAAGTCGTCACCAACTGGGAAGACTTGGAACTTGACGTCCCCGGAGGTGACGAAGAAACAAAAATCGGTCAGTGTTCTCACTGCATCATTCTATGGAGCAAGGCAGACGTCGTCATACCCGGTACACCTGCGGCTACCAACAAGCCTCCGTCACCTCCACCGTCTCCAAGAGATCCACCGGATCATGACGATTCTCCGGGAGCTCCTGATGCAAGCCCGTCTCCTCCGCCAAAGAATTCTCCGTCTCCTCCGCCGCGGAGGTCTCCGGCCCCTCCGCGGAAGACGGGACGCCGCACTAAAGCCTCTGCCCCCACTCCACCAGGGAAGAAGGCGCGGAAAACCAGAGAGAAGCCCGCACCAGAGAAAAGAGCGGGTGAGAAGACTCTAGAGGAGCTCGAAGCCTCGGTCAAAGCAGACACAAAGAGGCAAATGGCCGAGTGGAGGAAAAAACCGGAGCCGGAGCTGAAGCTTGATCCCATTGTCGTCAAGTCATTCCTCGGTAATTTGAGCAAGGGTCAACGGAAGGAAGTAATAGTAACAGACTATGACCGCTCATTAGTGAAATCTCGCCGGAAGCGGAAGGCTGCAGATAAGGAGGCGGGCCCATCCAAAAAGGTTCCTCAGCTCGGCGAGCAACCTCAACGGCCCTTGGGTCCATTGCCATCTCTGGACGAGATTAACGTGCAACGAGTAATTGCCGAGATTGGACTATCAAGAGCGCAAGTCCTGGGGGAAGAAGAGGTGCCTGTAAACACAACGTTGAAGTGGCCGTTTAAGCTTGGCGAGCCTATGGTCCCTCCTGAAATGGAGAGCAAGCTACAGACGAAGATGCGCCGATTCCATGAGTGGTACTTGGAAGAATCAAGAAGGAATAAACGGCGCATGATCAAAGTAGGCGTGAAGGACCATGATTTCTACAATGGTGACGATGATTGGGTCTGGCTGAGGTTTAAGGATATATATGAGCTGTACCACCGCGACGCCATGGACGTGGATTTGATCACCTGTTGGACACTGTAAGTACTTTGTTGTTGCTTATAATTCATAGTTTGAAAACAATAATTCCAATCTATGCTGACGCGAGCTTTATTTATTGCTTAACATATGCAGAATGGAGATTCAAAAATGTCGGAGATCCTCAATATATGACGTTGGTTTCGTGGATCCTCGAAGGATAAGTGAAGAAATGATATTGATGAATCCTGAGGAAACATATGGAAACCTATACAAGTATATTAAGAAACAAAATTACTGCGACTCCATACTAATCCCGTACAACATCGAGTGAGTACATACACAGGCTTCTTCTTATACTGTCTGTGTACTATTTCATTTCTGATTATAATGTATACATGTATACAGATTCCACTGGTTCCTAATAATATTGTGTCCTGACCGGGGTGTCGTTAACGTCTTTGATTCATTGCACACTCCAAAAGAAAAACTACAGAACATCATGGACATGATGACAAGGTGATGTATATTTTTCCCTACTTAATTCACCCCTTACACTCGCAATGACTTAACTCAATTTTTTGTTCGCAGGGCCTGAAATCAATTTTGTCAAGAACACCCGGGTATTCAACATGAAACACTAAAATGGAACATTGGCTTTCCTGTAAGCAAGTAATTTGTACATGTAGGCCTCGGCTAATATATTATATGAATTTTACTTAATTTCTTTTGGTCGACAGTGTGCCAAACAGGGGAAGGGAAATAATTTATGTGCATACTATGTTTGTGATTACATGTGGAATTGGGGACATTAAAAGCTTACACAACACGATATTATGGTACGTAATAATAAACACATTTCCATTATTATTAAGTGCACAATTATTGTCCCCAACTCGGCGGATTAAATATCTTTCAATTATTTGTAAATTATAGATGTTTAGCCTGAAGGAAAAGTCTCTAGAGCTAGAAAGAATTGACGCAATTGCAGAACATCTCGTCGGATGGATCTGGGACGAGGTCGTCAATCCCCGAGGAGAATTCCACTCGCCAGTACTGGAGGACGTGCCGGACAGTTCAACAAGTCGTCAATCTTAATTAAGTAGAAAATACAGTTTAAATATATATAACTCGAGTTGACATGCATGAATATCTACTTTTGTAATATATATGTCTTCTATTTTGATGAAATGTCAGCTAATATGAATATAGAGTCGGCTGAATACGCATTAGAATACACGTATTCGAATATATACGTATATACACGTATATAGACGTGAATGCATGGCTACTGAAAAAAGCAAAAAAAAAAAAAGAAATCCGGGGCCTTTAGCACCGGTTGCAGACAGCAACCGGTGCTAAAGGCAGGCCCTTTAGCACCGGGTTGTGTCTGGAACCGGTGCTAAAGGCCCTGCTAAAGGCGCTGCGGGGCAGGCCCTTTAGCACCGGGTCGTGGCTGCACCCGGTGCTAAAGGGGTACTCCTTTAGCCTCGGTTTAGTTGCACCGGGTGGGAAACCCGGTGCTAAAGGGCTTTCCCACCCGGTGCAGATGTTGATCATTCTGGTAGTGTCATAATCTAACCTGATTCAAACACCCTCTATATGTGACCCAGATAACTTAGTGATATTTAATTTTAATTTACATGCTGGCTCATTCATGAAAGGAGCGTTACTTGTGACTTTGAGCTTCACCTTAAATATCCATCGAGCTACAACACAGTAATAAACCCTTCATTATTGCGAAAGATCAGGTTGCCGTAAGCTGAATCTGAGCGCCATGCTTCGGATGCAGCGTTGTCAAAACATCACACGGAGCGTGCCTGTAATTAGGAGAGATCGCAAATTTGAAGCGTTGAAGGATCATTGCCATCGCCATCTTGGCCTCAAGGGTGGCGAAATTTTGGCCTATGCAGATCCGAGGGCCCCAGCCGAAGGGCAGGAACGCCGCTTGGTCATTGTTGCACGCCCTGGAGATGCCATCAGCAAACCTGTCTGGCCTGAATTCGTGCGCGTCGCTGCTCCAGACATCCGGGTCATGGTGCATAAACAACACGGGCAGCTCGAGGACTACTCCTGCGGGGTAGTTGATGCCTCCAATCTCCATTGGCTTGTAGGTTTTCCGGAATAACAGCATGACCGGGGGATACAGCCGAAGCACCTCGTAAAGAATCATGCTCACCTGCGACATAGAAACCATTTTTCTTACGGATGCAACCAAAGTACTTAAGAAACTTGATTTTTCTTCCAGCAGACCCTTTATTTGGACCGGAGTCCTCCAAATTTATCCCTCCAATCCAGGGGCTATTGATGGAGTTGAATCAAGTTTTGAAGCCCTCAAAAAAATAAAAACAGCGCCAATTTAGTATTTGGAGGCTACTGTGGGAGTTGATCCGCTCTTTTACCTCCCCTCCCCCATTTGAATACTTGAATTAATGCCAAAATCCGGAGCGACAACCCAACCAAAATAATTAGCTTAAATAGGCTGGGTCTTATATATATTTGGTAAGGTAAACGGTTTTCAGTTGTCATTTTTATCTTTGTATAGTGCTAACAATAATATGAAAAGAGTACTAATTCATTGTTAATATTTTCAAGAGAACAGGATAAAATACAAAAGTGCTTACGATTTTTAGGCGGCTTAATCCTTCGTAGTCAGGCTGAGACTTCCCAAATAGATTAAGGACCTCATCTCTTGCACGATCCTGCCATTCCAAGTGCATGCTGAGCACAACTATTGTCCATGTAAGCAATACAGATGTTGTCTCCATCCCTGCAATATAGAACAACCTGCACTCTTCCATTACATCCTCAATTGTCATTGGCAAGCTTGCATATTGGCCATTCTTGTAGAAGCCACGTCTGAAGTTTGAGTCTAATAATGATCCAAGCAAGTCATTGTTGATGTATTCACCTTCTTTCATACATGCCACTCTCCTCTCAATAATTCCTCGTAGGACCTGTCCTATTTTGGAATTAATTTGATGCATCTTTCTATTGTTTTCTGTCGGTAGGTACCTGTGGTATAAAAAAGGCAGGGATAAAAAAACGTTGAAGTGTAAGGAAATTGTGCACTTTTTCAACCATCTTAGGGCAAGTATATTGGTGCCGTCTGATAGGCGGTCCCATACAGTCACACGTAATCTTGAGTCGACTTATCAGACAACTTATACGATATGTTGTTGTTTTGGTTGTCTCGTAGTAATACAATATTCCTTAATTTATGAAAAAAATAAAGAAATATTATGAGGCGGTTGTTTCGCGAAACAATGACCTCCTTCTATCACCTCGCTCTCTCTCATCCACACCAGCAAAAATCTTACGTGGCACTACATGAGACGACCTATCAGACTGCTTATGTGTAGCAATGTACCTGCCCTTAGGGGCTTTCATTTTACGTGCAATTGATTCATGCAGAAGAATATCAAAGCAACAGGTCGCCAAGTTCACATCTAGCTCATGCAATTCCATATAAAAAAATGCACTCACTCATTTTCTACATCCAACAGAATCGAATCATGATCTTATTTTTGCAAAACGAACCATGTTTTGAAATATCTATACATTATCATGGGAAAATATGTTATGGAATCTGGATGGAATAGGAGAAATCCCTAAAAGCATGTGTTAGCATTTCTGAAAAAAAAATCCATACTTGTGGAGGAGGCGATGATACACATGCATATCGAATGTACAAATACCAAACTCTACTTGCTTGGGAGTTATGAATTTGATAAATTGAGGAAAGAGTGAAGGAAAAGACCACACAACGTGTGGCCATGTGCTATTGTTTTTGTCTTTTTCTGTTTGATTTTAATTAAATATCATATCTCACAAAAAAGTCAATTTTATATTTTGGATTCCAAAAGCTCGTATGTCATCCTTCTCTACACGCGCTAATTTTTCACACAATTATGTCCAATTTATAAGCATGTTGGGGTGGAGAGGGGGTGTCATGCTTCCATTGTAATGGGATTTCCACTTAATATTGTCTAGTGATCTCATCCTTAATCTGATCATAAATATGATACAGTTCAGTGCAATTATGTTGCTAGTGATGAACAAAAATACTGGAGAGTTCAGGAAGCACTGAATGTAGAGAATATGTTCATAATAAGGGCATTTATATTTGTGATTTTGGTGTTGAAACGACAAGACTAACATGTTTATCAAGCATAAACTATAGTATGACCTATGAAAGAAGAACACGACCAAGATGCCTATGTGATGCCCGTCACCAAGAGTAAGAACAAGCAAAGAACTTCATCACCTGATGTGCGACAAAGCCCAAAAGAGATTGGCGGATGCACACTTGCTACTCTCTATGCACTAAAGATATCTTTAGTCTTCACATAAGGAACTTCGAGATCAATTATAATGCAAATCTTACACTTGCCCTCACATTATAGCTATGAACTTCACCAGATGTAAAGAGACATCAAATTCATGAGGTGATCACGAGAGCGTATGGTGTATGGATCTACCAGAACCATATTTGAGGCTCAAACAATCCTCATATCAAAGCTCAGGTGATAGCATCCAAGATCATCGGAGCATCTTGTGGTCCATTTGACTTAAACCAACGCATGAACACCCTCAACTCAGTGAGCTTTGGTGATGAAAACTCTTGAACTCCAGATCTTCAATTCTAGGGATAGACTTAATTTTTCACTGCATTGCATAACAACACTGGTGCAAGCATCTGGTTCTCCTTTTTCATTCGAAACAAGTCCATTTCAATCTCATTGAGTTTTGGTATTTTGTCTATCATTTCTTGGTTTTCTCTTACCTAGTGCTAGAATTCACAAGTGCATCGCACCTACCTTTATATTCGCTACAAATCGAGCTAATATTCATCATGCCCTTTATAGAATGGCCAAAGGAAAATAAAAATACTAATACTAATTAATTTAAGTGTCTCGACTCCAAACAACGCTTAGAACTAGTGCATCTTTAGTTTTTGTGCATATCCTTTGCATCAATACAATGTAAACCAACAACGATGTATAATAATACCATGAAAGCCCATCAATGTCATATAACTTTTAATTTCTGTCGTAAAACATATGTTAGTCACATTGATCATACCATCATTAATCACCAAAATCAAATTAGGGACCTAGATGGTCTTTCAGATGCAATACAAGAAAGTTTTCAACATGATGTTGGTGAAGCATCCATGCCTTTGAAAGGCATGTTTTGGAGATTCAGTGGTACACATGTGTGGATGTGACTATTATGTGTTTTGTAGAAATATCACATATTTATGCCACACATGTAATAAATTGAAAGCAAAATGAATTGAGTCCCCCTTAATGCTTATCAAGATTATCAAAAGGATCACATATCAAGAGTAAGGACTTTTCTAGTCGTAAGTTTCATAAGGAGAACAAGGACACTTTTCCTAGATTATGTTTTGCTAGTTACAAGCTTTTGACTATATTATTAAAAGGGGATCAAGAATTAGTACTTTGACCATGCACAAAATGAGAGCAATGATGCGCACTATGTCCAAGAATCTCTTTAAGCATCTCAAACATGCCAAGTGATGCCAATGGAAACAAGAAAGAAGCAAATGAACTCAAGCATGATTAAATTTAACAAGTTCTAGCAGAAAAGGGGCCAGCGGATAATATGATAGGTTTCAAAATGAACGGTTGGATAAATGGAGTATTTATCTTGTGCCTACTCAGTGGAAAAAGCCAGTTGCATCTGACTATCCGATGGTACTGCAAGAGGCATATGGTGAAGCAAAGGAAGGAGATAAACAATTCCAAATGTTTCTGCGTAAAATCTTGCTAGCAAAGCATTGGATTATTCGATGGGGATCCCAAAAGCATTAAAAAAACATTCAGGAGCTTTTGACGAATAATTTCCTATGAAGTGTGTGAGATCTAGCTGCACTAGATTATCTGGTGGTGCATAACATCATAATGGATTGTCCAGTGGGCCTCTACGTTAGCAACAAATGACACTTTCACATATACAATGATCAAGATTCAACTAAGCATCAGATTATCCGATGGTACGTGCTATTTCATAGTGTTCTATCAATCTCTACCCCTCAAGGCTTGGCCTATATATACCCCCTCACAAGGTCCACTTTCCCAAGTGGAAAAGAAAAAAGGTGATTCACACTTCTGGTCGGAGCTAATGAAAGTTAAACCACTTTTCCTCAACGACGGAGTGCACAAAGTCAATAGTGGTACTCAGGTGAGGTTCTGGGAGGATAAGTGGCTATGAAACATTCCATTAAGTGAACAATATCATGTTTTCTATATCATAGTTCATAGGAAAGCATGATATAGCAGCCGTTGTGATGATTACAAGTCCCCTAAACATTTGGTTCCCAAGAGCCACTACTAGAGATCTATACATCTGCCCCTCTCATATGCCTCGGTGCACTCAAGATCCGGTGCTAATGCAACATTAGCGCCGGGTGCAAAATTGGGATGCCCCCGGGGACTCTTTAGTACCGGTTGGTAACACCAATCGGTGCTAAAAGTCACCTTTAGCACCGGGTCGTAACACCACCCGGTGCTAAAGGATGACCCTTTAGCACCGGGTGGTGTTACGACCCGGTGTTAAAGATCTTTTAGCACCGGTTGGTGCTAAAGGAGTGTTGCATGCTACTTCAAAAGGAAAGCATATTCTATTCCTTCACATGTGCTATGCAGTTGAGATGGTTAGGTGGGTACGCGCGAGACAACAGGTCATGAGTTCGAATCCCCGCAACAACGCACATATTTTTTGGCGAATGAGCACCTTTAGCACCGGTTATTTGACCTGGTGCTCTGAATGACCAACCAAATATTTTAGGTGGCTTCTACCAAAACATGGTGTGTTTACAGTATAATCGATGTATAAACAGTTAATCAATATTGATTTGTGTGTAAATAAGTGGGATATATGGTGACTCAAAATACCTCTGAAGATAAAATTTTCATTTGCTTGCTACATAGAGGTGTCATTCTAACAAAGGGCAACTTAATTCGAAGAAGATGGCAAGGTAGCAAACGATATTAATTGTTTTTTACCGTGCATGAGGCAACCCATCTTTTCTATGATTGTCCTTGCGAAACATTTCTTTGGAGAATTGTGTTTATTACACCCTCCTAGTAATGTTGCACACATGTTTGGTTCTTGGCATATGGGGTAAATAAAAAGGTTAAAAACCAAATTTTGGTGAGACTTTGTGCTCTACGTTGGGCAATATGGCTTTGTGGAAACAACATTGTGTCGGATAAACAAAACGTACAATTTTATATGCATGTATTAGTCAGGAGGATCGAGAACATGTGTGGATGGCATGTCGTGCTTTGGAAATTATTACAATGGAGATTTTTGCAAGACATGGATGGAGGTTTTGCAATAGACTTTGCTAATGACTCTGGATCTCTATTTTGGAGCCTTTTGTTCTTAAAGAACTATAAGTTTGCTTTTGCTGAGAGTGCAGCTGTTGTAATTAGGAACGGCTAAGGCATCTGTCGATGTGGAACCCAGAATGTCTCTATTCCATTATCAAAATATTAGCCTTAGTAGGCAATGCTTTGATGGCAAGGTTTGGATGACGATATTTTGTATAAAATATCCTCATAATAACCATTAGTTATGAATATTATCATAAAAACCTTTGTTAGTTATAAGAATGAGATGACAATGTATATCTTATCGAGAGACTTAGATATTAAATTGAAAGAGTTACTACCTAATAAATGCTTCTACTCACACAAATGAATATAAATGAAGGACACCAAAGCTATCATTTGATCTACTTTCTTGATTCTTTTCCACGAGTTTAAAACAACATACATTCGAAAGGAATACATATTAGAAGGATATTTCATCATCAATGTTTGTGATTGGAATACTACTCCCTTAGAGGAAGTACTCTCCAACATTTCTAGATGCTATATTAATTGAGAAGTATACATTATTATGCATGTTGTTATGTAGATGCCCATTTTTACATGCTATATTAAAAATACAGTGACAGAAATGGTTCTATAATTTTGTATTCAGCGATAAATGTTAGTTTAGCCGTTAGTTAATAGTTTAAAGGAAAGGTCAAAGAAATATAATTAATTTGATATCTCACCACACTAAACTCACTAGCTCAGATAGTCTGCATGTCTTCCGGGGACTTAAATGTCTCAGGTTACTCCGTCTTTGCCACATTTGTGGCAATTATAGAGACCTTTGTCATAATGTCTGGCTGTTAAGTTAACAAGGTGCAGTGGCTGTGGCTCGCGGTTGGGCTAACCTAGGAGGTACTACATTTTGATTGGTCATTGCGGTGGTGCGTGGTGCATGATGATAACCAGCCCCACCAAATCTGAGGCCATATATCCTGCATTTTGACCAGTGGGCTTGTTAGATATTGTGTCAAATATTTGTACGAGTCCGGTTACGACGAGACTTGGAGTTGTATTTAGCAGTATAGGATAGAGTTTGTCAAACTCTGTGACTCGGACCTCCTCAGGGGGTTGCTGTTGTAACCATGGCGATGTAGCGATAGGCTAGGGGGGGGGGGGGGGCACGGCACATTGCCAGGACGCCAGAGCGACTGATATTGTGGTTTGGGGAGGAGGGCCTGTAGTCATGCCCCAGGATGTAGGCTTCGGCTAAACCTCATTAACAAAGATCGTGTTTCTAGTGTCGTCTGTCATCCTGTAAGTTCGTCTCGGTAGATCCAATCGGCGTTTCCGCTGGAGGAGATTAGCGGGCGGCTGGTCGCTATGAGAAATAATTTTCTAACAGGGTTTTGTTTCAAGAGTTTAGAAACTTTAAAAGTAATACTTTCTAAACCAAATATTTAAATTAAATTATGATTGTACCACTATGTTTCTTACAATGACACCCGACTTTAATATATTTGTATGACATTTTCTAAAAATATTTTCTATTGGAGTTGGAAACTTTTTATTGAGCGGAATGGTTCCTGAGAAAAATTATTCTAAAATTTTCATGGTTCCTGAGAAAATGTTCTAATTTTGGATAAATTTGGCCCCGCTAAAAGAGAGAATTGTTCGAGAAGAAAAACAATACAGCTTCACTGAAAACAGATTATTTTAAGGAGAAAAGTGTTCTACCATCATAAGAAAATTGATCTAGGAGAAAAATATTCTAGCTAGAAAATTTGTTCAAGCCAAAGAAAATTTTATAAACCTGGAATAAATTATATACTCCCTCCGTATCACATTTAGAAGTCGTTTTGGACAACGACACGGTCTCCAAAGTGTAACTTTGACTTCTTATTTTGCAAAAATATTTATTAAAAAATAATATATGTATACTTTTATAAAAATATTTTTTAAGACTAATCGATTCATATAGTTTTTACACTTCCAAACTCACCGACTTAAAAGTTATTCATGATTTATATTCCTAATGTTTGACTAAAACCTTATTCAAAACGACTTCTAAATGTGATACGGAGGGAGTACGATCACGGAATAAAAAGTTTGTAAGCCCTCTCCTTATCGTTACATAACGAGAACTCATGGAACAAGTCTATATGGTCTGAACGAACAACATGGATGGAAAGAACACCCTGTGTTGTATTGTTTATGTGAGGGGAAAAGTGAATTTGGCACGAAATCAGCCTGAGATGCTGTTTTCATAGTAATTAGAGAGGGGGGGGGGGGGGGGGGGGAGGGAGGAAGGGAGGGAGCGAGGGAGGGAGAGAGAGAGAGGTTGGAGGTCGTGAGGCCATGGTCGAAGCCCAACATTTCCGGGCAACAACCTTGCCCCTCCAATAATTTGGCACGAAATCAGCCTGAGATGCTGTTTTTTCTGTTGTTTCGCTGTATATGAGCAACATAGTAAACGTCACAGTAGGTTATATAAGAATAGTTAATAGGTATTTTCTATCACAGTTTCATTCGTTGCAAAAAATAATTAATGGCCTATGACACATTCTCTTACAGTTGTGAATACATAGCAGGTTGTGCTATATGAATGATGTGATGAGTCTTTGTGTAGTGTAGTGATCTGACAATTACTTATTTGAAATTAGGTGGCAATAGTTGGATGATCCCTTGTAAGGCCTAAGGTCGGAACAAGTGAAACTTTTCCATAGGTCTCCTCCGTGGTTAGAGTCAGTAGCTAGCTTATACGCCTAAGAGATAATTAAGAGACATGTCTTTTATTAGTTAAGAGTCAACACTAGCTCTTACGTCTATAAAGCCACACGTGTCACCCCCACATAATTTTGAATTGTGTGCACGAGGTTACCTCTTGAACAAGAGATATCTCTTTTTTCTCTTTCTTCCAGATAGACAAAAACTTGATGTGGCACACCTATGAGCTAGCTGAATCAGCATCATTTGAGGAGGCCTAAGGGTAGAGGAGACCTACTACATACAAAACGTTTGATAAGCGTATGATGTATAAACATACTCCCTCCGGTTCACTATTAGAAGTCGTTTAGGACAGCGACACGGTCACCAAAATACAAATTTGACTTCTCTTTTCTATAAAAATATTTCTTAAAAGTTATATATGTATATTTTTATGAAAGTAATCTTCAAGACCAATCTATTTATATGATTTTCACATTTTCAAACTCAACGACTTAAATGTTATTCAGATTTATATTTCCAATGTTTGACTCAAACCTTGTCTAAAATGACTTCTAATATGAAACCGGAGGGAGTGTATATGTTAGCGCATCATTTGGGTGGTAGCCATCTCGGTGATGTATAAACAATTAACTAACACCATCATGAGTTGTCACTTGTAAGATGAAACATATATATTGAAATCTGTTAGTTCTTAAACCAAAGGCACCAAAGGCCAAGTGCAGTGCATCCACGTTATTGTCTTGAAGAATGAAAACAGAAACGGTAGTTAGCATTTGCAAGAAAAATTAGGTGCCGTGACGCATGGTTGAATCCTAGCTATTATTTCTGGGCAACCTTGGCCTTCACATAATTTTAATGTTTTTCAATCCTGAATGTATTTTCGCTTGTTTCTCTGGATACGAACAACATAGTAAACGTCACAGTAGGTTATACAAAAAATGGTTAATAGGTGTTTTCTGTCGCATTCTCATTAGTTACATAAAATGGCCTAATAATCTATGACACATTTACTATCACGGTTAGTGAAAACATAACAGATGGTGCTTTATGAATCATGTGAGATGAGTCTTTTTGTAGTGCAGTGATCTGACAATTTCATATGCAGAGAAATTAGGTGCCAATAGTAGGATCAATCCATCGAGTTTCTGCATCGAAACAAGTGAAAGTTTTTCATATATAGGTCTAAGGTCGGATGATCCGCTGTAAGGTAGAGGAGACCTACATACAAAACGTATGATAAGCATATACTCAAAATCATCAGGTGAGTGGTGCCAATAGTAGGATCAATCCATCGAGTATATGATTGTTATTAGGTGGGTGGTGGCCATCTCGGTGATGTAGGCAATTACTAACACAAATCATGAGTTGTCACCTGTCTAAGAAGAAACTTATACATTGAAATATTTTAGTTGTTAAACCAAATGCCTAGTGCAGGGCATCCACGTTAGTGTCTTGAAGAATGAAACGAAAAATGGCAGTATTAACGTTTGCAAGAAAAAATGCGATTACTCACATGTAACCTGGCATGACAATCTTCTCTGTATTAGCCGTGATCCGCTCAAATTGCTCTACTAGGAGTTGGAAGATCTGTCTTCCTTGGAGGTAGCTGCTGCCAAATGCGGCACGAGAAATCACATCTCCGGTAAGGCTCTGGAGTTGGGGCCAGATATCCACCTCGCATGAACCACTAGAACCCAGCAAGATCTCCCATCTGATCACCAGTTCCATGCAACAAGCTGAGAACGCCGGTAACATGAACTGCAGGCGGCTTGTTGTTAGAATCGATCACAATCATCAAGCACGAGCTAATTAATTTGACTTGGTTAATTAAATTACCTTGAGCTTCTCAAGATGGAATGCGCGGTTGAGAATCCTCCTGTGTCTGGCCCATTTCTCGCCTTCATGATTCACGAGGCCGTTAGCCAGCAGCTTCAACAGCGATGGAAACTTGAGCTTCTCGAAGTGACCGCATTTTCTGGAGAGAACTTCCATGGCAAGCTTGGGCTCGGCGATGGTCACCTTGGGCACCGGACCAATCCATGAGATGCAGGATTTTCCGTGTTCGCTGATGTTTCTGTACAGAAAACCAGAGGCCCGCGGGCCTATATCGTGGTGGCCCAGAGGTGTCGCCAGAGTGTTATTGGCATCCGTCCCGAGGCTGAACTCCCTCAGGTCACCGAAGAGGAATCGGTATGAAGAGCCGCGGAGGCCTTGAGCTCGCAACATCCTCTCTAGTCGCTGCGGTTGCCACCACAACCAGTGCACAGGACGCCCGACCTGCCAGATGAACAGGAGGCCCATGATAACATAGAACACGAGGCTCGACAATGGAGATGAGACCGCATAAGAGGAGGCTACACCAAGAATCATTCTATTCTAATGGAAGTTGGAGAAGAAAGGGGTTAGGAGGCTTGGAGTTGGCAGCAATTAAAAGGTAGCTCGTCGTAGACGTTGACTTTAATTTGCCACGGTACGTAATACGCTGGGATGGACTTTAATTTACTCCAAACGATCAGGGAGGACTGGGTGTTCTAAATTTAAAAGTTTAAAACAAGTGTTTACTTGGTAAATGAGGACCAGGTGTGTCCGAGGACCGGTGGATGGTCGCTTCCAGTGTGATGAGTGATTGACAACGTGGTGTTGGACTGACTCTTGGCCTAGTATTGCAGGTGTTCGATGCAACTTGGTTTGCGTTGGTGCAGGTGAAGAACAAGCGCGAAAGGTCTTAGCCAGAGTGGCCTCCGAGGAGTGGAGAGACAAGTAGGCTTGGTTCGAGGGACCCGGTGGCCAGACGGAACTAAGTGCGGTCGGCATGGTGCAAGAAGAGCAAGACGACATTGTGAAATGAGCCGGTGCAAGGTGGCGGCTAACAACCGAAGGTTGTACGCGGGGTTTGATGGTTGGGCCACAAAACCATCGGAGGTGGGTTTCTCGGTTTGGGCCTCAAAACCGAGCCCGAAGGCCAAACATGACGGAGACGGTGATCCGGACATGTTCGGGAAGCTTCGAAGCGGTGGACGCGCGGCGGGATCCTGGAGCTTGCGTCGGAGGGAAGCAAGGCCGGATGGACGGCGTGCCCAGCCGGAGGAAATATCTCAGAGTTCCAAGATTGCCCCTGAGGGGTATGTATCTTAGGCTTAGAGTGTAGGGGTAGTGTGGTCTTTTTCCCCCCACCAGATGACTCAATATAAATAGGAGGTGGAGGGGATGGCAAGTGATTGGTTCGAAACCCTAGTTCATTTTCTCTCTATTCTAGTAGGTTAGCCACCGTTGTACCGATCGTGACCTCTGGTTGTATGGAAGAATCATTCTAGAAATGATTTGCTTGTCTTCATTCCTGAGTTCATTTTGTGCTATTTTCGTTCTTGGTTAGATTCTTTGTTTCTAGGTCGTTTCCTCTCGGATTTCTTTGTGGGGATCATGGGTGAGTGCCTTGTGCCTCTTTGTGGATGATCTTGACCCCTCAAACGTCGAGATTTGGTCCGGATTTGAAGTTTTTGTGATGAACTCGTGATGAGGGTGTTCTTCCGTTAGATCCCCGATTTCTTGTGTTGTAGGGAGTTAGATGCCGAGATTTTTGGGGCATAGTTTCCTCTTGGGTTGCTTCACATCTCCCCAAAGTTTCACTTCAAGAGCTCCAGCCGTTTGGGAGATCCGGTTTTGGATTTGGAGGAGTTGACCCGCGCGTTACTGTAGTTGTTCTTCCTGTTCGTCCGTCGGGCTTCTCGGACGGTCCGACTTGGTATGGCGGACAGTCCGCAGAGTTCCCGAACAGTCCGCATGTGATTGGGGGACGGTCCGTGGTTTGATTCCCCTTCTGAGATTTTCTCGTTTTGGCCAAGTTTTTCTCGGACAGTCCGTGTGACCTTTTTCGGACGGTCTGCGAGACTGGCGGACGGTCCGCAAGACAGTCCGTAGAGGACCCAACTTTCTGGAGATTCGAGTTGATTTTACGGACGGTCCGTCGTTCCTTTGTCGGACAGTCCGCCCGCCTCGCGGACAGTCTGAGCCCTCTGTGCGGACGGTCTGATCTGGCCTGGCAGACAGTGTTCCTTGTTGCTTCTCTAGTTGTGTGCTTCCGCTTCGATTCTCTTTTGGCTTGTTCCTAGGGTTGGTAGCTCCGCTGTGACTATGCTACCTTGACAAGCGTGTGAGGAATCATTGGGTAGTGATTGTGGGATATAGGCCGAGTTTCGTGAAGAAATTTTTGTTGGCTCCCATTCACTCCCCCCCCCCTCTCTGGTCGCCATTTCGATCCTTCAGTGAATGGTTGTTTAAGTTGATTAACGGGGATGGGGTCTGGCACAACTTGTTAAGAAGAAGATACTTGAGAGATAGAACAATCACATAGGTTCAATTTATGTCAGGGGATTCACCGTTTTGGGCTGGCCTTATAAAGGTTAGAGATGAATTCCTCAAATTGGGCAAGTTCTCTTTAGGTGATGGATCACAAATTAGATTCTGCGATGATATTTGGGTTACATCTCGGTCATTAAAGGTTTTATACCTCGGCCCTCTCTATATAATATTGTGAGAAAAAGAAGTGTTATGGTTAAGTCCGTTTTAACCACAACACCTTTGAACATAGCATTTAGATGGTCTCTCATAGGGAATAATTTGTAGGCCTGGCACCAAATTGTGGCTATGGTAATGAATGTTCAATTATCTCATCAGAGAGACCGTATTATTTAGGGCTTACATCAGAATGAGATGTTTTCGGTCCATTCTTTGTACAAGGCACTTGTAGCAAACCAAATTTTGTCTCCTAATACTGCAATATGAAAGTTGAAAACTTAAAAATTAAGGTGTTCATGTGGTATCTAATTAAAGGGATAGTCTTAACCAAAGATAATCTGGCTCATGAACAATGGCATGGAAATATGTCTTGCTCTTTTTGCTCTCAAGACGAGACTATTCAACATTTATTTTTTGATTGCCACCTTGCAAAGTTTATCCAGAGGATTGTTCAAGTTTTCTTTAATTTATTGCCGCCAACTAGCATGTATGTTCAATGGTTGGTTGAGAGGGATAAATAAAAAACTGAAGTCTCTGATTTTACCAGGTGCTAGCGCCATGTGTTGGGCAATTTAGACATAAAAAATGATGTGGTATTTGACAAGTTACTAGTGCCTTCTTACTTGGAGGTACTCTTCAGAGGAACATTGTGGCCCATTTATGGTCATTGCTAAAGAAGGTGGATGATCGCCCTGCAGCGAGTATGGGTTGCACGATGCTTGAGTCCGCGGCCATGGAGATCTTTGCCACTCATTGTTGGTGTTTCGGAAATAGAATTACCTTTTGATCCTTTCTTATGATGAAGTTTGCACGTTTCATTTATAGTTGTAACTTTCAACATTTTATTTTCTTAATTCCGTGGCTTATAGATTATATAAGTGTGTAATAATGAACGGCTATATGCATTGATGCAGCACCTGGGATATTAATATATATTTTCTTTTCTAAAAAATATATTGGATGGGGTTTTGTATTTAATTTGGTGTACCCAATCGATAACTTAAGAATACAAGTCAATGATAGGGTTATTTGTCCTCAATTCTTGTCAAATACTAGCACCCACAAAATGGATGGCAGTATAATATCGGATTAATATTCTTGAAACTACAGATTATATGTTGTACACCCAGGAAATATAATGGACGGTAAAAAGACAAGGTACAAATAGTAATTGCTAGTACATCTTTATGGAGTAGTAATAAAATGAAGAGTTAAATGGATCATTAATATACAAACTTAGCGAGTGGGTGCGTTTAAATACATCATCTTTCTAATTGCTCATTTAGGAGCAACAACTTGACATACGGGTGCAAATAGGTCAGTGACATGGCTCGTGGGCAAAAAAACGCCATGTAGGCAACATATATGTACATTTGATGTTATTTTGTTATTTATTAGGACTCATTTTGACATATACCGGTTCTGACAAACATCAAGTTTTTATGACGCTAATACAGGATTAACAATATTTCAAAACAACGCAACATTATTATCATTCAAACTTTGTTAGAGGCAGGGACTACAAACCGAGTTAGGAATCAAAAAGACAATTTTTTGCGCTTATACAATGCATACGGTCAACGCCAAATATACACCTTGTTCGTTATATTATATTATTTCTCCTCACCAAAAATAAATATTTTTATATAATATAAGATTTTTAAAAATTACAATATTATTGTCTAAAAGATGCGACAAACAAAATCTAAAAGATACTACTAAACTAACCTAAATTACATAATGAGTAACGACTTTTGAATAAAAAGACGCTGCCTACGTGGCAGTTTTTTTTGGCTATTTATCATCGTGGTGACTTATTTACACCAACATGTCAAGTTGTTGCTCCTAAATAAGCAATTAGTGAGATGATGTACCTAAATGCACCCACTCACCAAGTTTGTGTACTAACAATGCATTTAACTCTAAAATGAACTAGAGGCATGACAACTCGCACAGTAGGTGTCATAGTTTCTGTCTAACGCTTAAATTAGCTACAAAAGTTTGTTTAGGACGTGCATTTGTTGCGGAACAACAATCATTCTAAAGATATTGTGTGTGTACTTTTGCAACGAAACCCTCACATATGTCATTTTTAGGCATTCACACACACACACACACACACACACTGAACACACCATAAGAAGAGTTCTCCTACTCCAAGTGATTAGGCTTAGTCTTAGTTGAGAATTAGGCTTAGAAGTTGAGCTTTTCTAGGGATTCTAGAAGTGTCTTGGTAAGCTTTTGTATCTTGGTTAGTTTCTAATACTTTCTCTAAATGAAGTTATCTTCCTTCTTATACCATACATGACATAGGGTATTACATACTTTGTGGTGCCACTACCAGAATCATGCACCACCTTTAGCACCGGGTCAAATAACCGGTGCTAAAGGTGGGGGGGCACTAGCCAAAAATATTTGCATATTTGCGTGTTGCGGAATTCGAACTCAAGACCTCTTGGCTCGCGCGCGTGCACCCACCTAACCATCTCACCTACACAGCGCATGTGATAGGATTAAAGATGCGCTCCTTTTGAAGTAGCATGTGACACCTACATTAGCACCGGATCGTATTTACGAACCGGTGCTAAAGGTCCTTTAGCACCGGGTCGTAACACCACCCGGTGCTAAAGGGTGACCCTTTAGCACCGGGTCATAATACCACCCGGTGCTAAAGGAGGGGGACCCTTTAGCACCGGGTTGTAACACCAACCGGTGCTAAAGGGGACTTTTAGCACCGGTTGGTGTTACAACCCGGTGCTAAAGGGTTCCCGAGGGCGCCCCAATTTCGCACCCGGTGCTAACGTTACATTAGCACCGGATCTTAAGTGCACCGAGGCATATGAGAGGTGCGGATGTGAGTTATTCTTGTAGTGTGCCAACCTATCTAAATTGATATCTCGTGTACACCATCATTTTAAAGAACATAGCGAGCCCCAACAACTCTCTGTCGTGAGATAACCCTATGTAGGTACTAGATGGTAAAACAATGAAATCTGCAACCCACCATCGAAAGCTCAGCAACAAGCATGATGGGACCAATCATCTTCAACACTCGTGCCATGAAGGAAAGTGCGACTTTCCTGGTCAGCATTTCAATTTTCCTCACAAGGAATGACAAATCTTTTGCCAACTTTCTAGCCATGGAAGTGAGCCTACTCTCCATGACCACATCTCCCCAAAATGCGATTTGCGATATCATCAAAAAACTTGACGAAAAAGACTCTTCGAATCCGACTCGACTCCACCAAGTCGAGGCTAGGTACATCTCGATCCTGTTCTGGGGTTCTGAGCCAGTTCAGGAGGAACCATCTGAACGGGGATCGACAGCCCAAAGACGGGGTGAATTTGGGATTTTTCTCTAAAAATAAAAAACATGATTGCAATATGAAAACCTTAGCCTATTTTAGTATTGCCCAAATCCTATATTTCACATGTCAAAGGAAATGCTAGGATAAACTAAGGATGTGCACAGTATCATGAAGTGGTCCTAGCAATCAAGACAATCACACTAAAGCAAAATACACCCTAAGTCATAACTTGCAAGAAAGTAAAGCTACAAGCAAAAAGGACATACAAAATACAGAATTTAAATAGGGAGGACATGAGACAACTAGATTATTTCCTGTGTATCGAGGCTTGACAGCCACTGAGTCCATGGTGAGGCTCTCACTTACATATATGTCTCCTTGAGTCACTAAGAATCCAAGTGCTCCAATAAGGATGCTCCTCCTTCATCTCTGAAACAGCGAGCTCAAACCATTAAGTCACTAAGGCTGGGGCTCCGACAATCTCCAAGAGCTCACCAAGATTACCACCGTCACTATGACCAGCTAGGCGACCTCAACCACCAAGAGTAATAAGCTTATGAGCCCTCACTTGAATAGCACTAAGCACTAAGCAAGATGCATACAAGTTTGAGATGGAGAACTTTTCACTCTTCTCCTTGAAGCTCACTTGATTCTTGAAGATTTGGCTTTGATCATGTAATCTTTGGTCCTTGATCACCCTAATTGGTTGCTGATGTTTCCAGGCATCAAGAACAAGTCAGAGGACCCATATGGGGGGGCATGTATAGGCTAGTCTGCATGATGTAGCCATTGAAAAGAATCCCCCATAAAGTAGCACTATCGGATTATCTAATGCCTTGACTTCTTCAAAAACCGTCGGATGGTCTGGTCACTCTTAGCCAAGTAGCCACTAGGCATCAAAAGTTGCTGGTGTCACCCACTGTCGGATGATCCGATGTTATGAAGTTCCAACTTTGAAACATTTGGATCATCTGGTGCTTTGTCCGATGCTATACAGTCAGATAATCTGGTCTCACTATGTTTATCTAGTACATAAGCATAGGATGATTTGCCAATCATCCGCATAGTTCATTTGTGCGACCATTGGATTATCCGTCGCTTCTTTTTCAGCTAGAACTTCTCCAATTCAATCAAACTCAACTTCCTTTGCTTCTTGTTTGCTTCCATAGTTTTGACTTGACTTGAATTAACTTCTTGAACTAATCTTTGATTGGTGTGTGCATTAATCTAAAAATCTACATGGTCAATTTACTTACCTAATGCACCCCTCTTAACAGTACATTCATGAAAACTATAAACTCAAGGTCTGATACCTAAACCAAGTGTCCTTTATCTTCTTATGACACATGCATCTAGACAAGTCCTTAACCTTCATAAATGACCATTTGAACACTTGAAGAGCATTGACTTGGCTCGATTCATTCTCATTTTGTTGCCAATGTATTTCATTTGTATTTGAGTGTCTTGAATAATGTATTCCTACAAACAAAGTTTCATATATCACCGAAATCCAAAATCATATAACCACATGCATATGTTTTTCACCATCGAAGCACAACCCAGATCAATTTCCTATCGTACTGAAGAGCATTGCCACTATATACCAGGACACGTACAACCACCAAGGCTCTTTCATCCTACTATGCCCACAAGCATCAAAGCGTAATAGTCGAGAAGCAGCTGACCGAACTTCAATGGGGTCTTGTCGGGCTTGCCATCTAGATAAATCAATTAAGCCACGATAAATACTCTGAAAACTCAAAAAATCTCGGGAAAAATCCTAGAGATAGAGTTGGACATGAGGAACCCAAATAAAATATTTAGAGCTCATGAGAAAGAATTTTACCACATTCGGAAAATTGGAAAATGCTCTAGGACAATAGGAATAATTTCTAGAAAAATCTAGAAAATTCCCCTTAGGCTTCTAAATGCATTTTTGAAAACTTAGCACACATAAAGACACTAAATGCAACCGGAATGAATGCAAGGCACTCAACATAAAACCTATATTGTTTTAATTTAATTTAGAAAATTGGTTTTCCTTGTACTAAATTCCCTACAAATTAAATAAAGTTAGGAAAATTTTTAAAATTATGAGAAATTCTTTATTTAATTATTCTTCAAAATCACATCCTGAAATCCAAAAATTTCAGGGTGTGACAACAATACACTCTAAAACTAAAGGAGAACTAGCATTTCTTACTCGCATATGTCCATGAAGAATAATTTTAATGCAGGAGATTATCAATAAATGGAGGAGAAAACACACTCTAAGGAGCAAGAAACAAAACTTCCACCAACCGAAGGCTGCCATATGGCAACCCATATATTGAAGGGCCCACAAATGACTCCAAACTATCTCAACTCCGTGGGAAACCGCATGCACTGACCTGAGCACCCACGGCTGTCACCTGGCCAAAGGTGGTTGCCAGAAGTGGTGCACTCGGTTTAGCTGAACTGGGTTTGGCGCCCCTCGCCTATGGCCACCACATGTCAGCAATTCGCGCCTCCCCCACATCGGTTATGAAAGATTTCCTTGGATATTCACCCAGGATCCCCTCTCATCTCTTTTTGTTGTTTCTACCTTCGGTCCCAATGTAGCTAGAGCAGTAAAGTCAAGTATTCTTGGTAAGAAAAGTTAAAAAGTCAACAATAGACCTTCTCTATCTTTGCCCTCTTCACTCCCACCACACCTATAGATAAAGATTCTCTATCAGTAAACCTATGATTTTTTGCATTTGGTATACCTTGGAATATTCCTAGGTAAAAGCTTTGTATACTTGCGGATTAATTTTGTCGGGCTAAGGGCCACCAACATCGAACTTGTTGGTGGTCCATAGATGCAACAAATGACTTTAACAATTAGGATGTTACACCTGGTTCCAATGCTAGTCCATTGGCATACATAACTGCCAAGGGGCTAGTATTTTATGGGCATATGGGGAGTAGGCCAGCGCTGAGAAGACCAGAGGCCGACCGACCCCAAACTAGGCCACCGAGCTACATAGCCCATGAGTTGAAACTGACCCATGAGCTGACTTGCTATGGTGGCCTATTATTGGTTCCTTGGACATGCTGCTTGGTAGGTCTGCAATGGCATCCGGAGCACTGGTCATTTTTGCAACTATATTGATTATCATTGGATCATGTCGAGGAATCATAGCTGGCATCAGTGGAGGTGCTACCATCAAAAGATGTTGACAAAGATGGGCATCAGCTACCCAACCTCACAAGAGGACCTGGTCTAAATGAGAGTTGTTGGTGGTCACCTTTTCCTCGTTGGCCAACTATAGCACTTTGAGAACTAACTAGTCTTCCTTACCGAAGGTGAGTGGATGTTGATGCTGGCAATGTGGTCCTTTGTGTTGGAGAAGTGGAGATTGATGAGGGTGAGGACAATTGCGATTCAGAGACAGGTGCCCAATGTCGTGAAGCATGCCTGACAGTGGTCTTCATACATTGACAATAATCCGAGATGGATAGATTGCCTTGGATCATCAAGTGGAACTCGTGACTCCAGAAGATCACCCAAGGCTTTGCTTGAAACAAGCCTTCAATCTTAATCAACATCTCGTGGGCATTCTGGGTGGGCTCCATGGAAAGGTTGAGCATGGCGTCTACAACGGATCCAAAAATCCATCTCTCGAACACAAAAGTCCGCCTACGCCCACCCAGGGTTGGTGTCACAAGTAGCGGTACCCTGAATGTGAGACATGAGGCTGAATTTTCGGCACACAGCGTCAAAAAAGGGCACTCACTTGGTGCAATTTGGGTTCACTATCTCCAGCGTGATGGGAGCATGAGACTTGCTGTTGACTGTCACGTAGGAAAAGCTGGTCAGTGAGGAGCGTTGAGCATCGGCATAAGCATGGGAAAGCACACGCCAGTCAGACGAATGGAGGCGTGTAGGTGCGGCAGGAAAACAATGTGGTGGTGTGGACATGTGTCGTGAGAGGCAATGCACGGATTTTGGGCGCGCAATCACACAGGGAACTAGTGGCGGACCCAGCTTTTGGTCAAGACTAAAGCCAAAATTTTGTATCCAAAACTAAGTTCTAGCCACGCTTTTGGGGGCTTTGACTAGTGTTACTCTCTGGAACATTTTTTTGCTAGCTTTATCACAATCTATATTTTGATAGACCTAAAATGTTGGAGCTAGAGAAATGAATCGCTTCTGGTTCGTGTACCTGAAAAGGCATACCTCCTGCATAACGAGAGCATAACATCAAGACTACACTTTGAATTTTTTTATGGTCTTGTAGATGGGTCTTCACTGAGATGTAGGAGTATTGTAAGGGAACATGTTTTTGGCAGATTGCCTGTATTGTAAAATTCCAAGGGAAACAATTTATAGACCAGCTCATATGCATTAAATAGATGTCACACCCGGATTTTCACAAAAAAACCGAATGCGGCCATATGTGTGCCCAGGAAGTCATAGTACACATATAGCGAACAAATATGATAAACAGAATACATATGCTGGAATAAATTCTTCATTAAATAAAATGTTTACATCAGAGTGCTTTATAAATGATCTAAACAATAACAGTGGAAGGCTAATAAAACTATCAACTAATGGAGCCGCAATCCACAGGGACTCTGACTGGGAGATCACAACTGAGTAGTACGGTAAATCTTCTGGAAACTCAGCAGCAAACTCATACCCAACCCAATATGTTTACCCATCCGGGATTTTGTTGAATAAAATAGCAAGTGTAAGTAAATAATTACTTAGCAAGTATAGCACGGGTATGAAGGCTCAGAATAGGCTAGACACGGCTTAACTGCATTAGCATTTTTAGTTGGTTCATTTTAACATTTAACAAAATACTACAAGTGAATGATACCCGGTTGCAACCCAATCAATAAAGTATAAGTGACATTAAACATAAATAAACATCATCTTCTAATCAAAAAGGATCCAGGCCGGTCGTGACCCTGAGCAAGGCTATCATGATAGATTTTACACTCTGCAGAGGTTTCGCCCTTTACCCATCAGTCGCGTAAAAGTTCAAAAGAACTTTGCACCCAACCACGCACATCAACACTTCCGAGGTGTGATTGCATAGGGACGCTACGAGGTTTTAAACAAGACACCCTAATAAGACAGTGGCCACTAAGGTACAATAAGGTGGTGAGACCATAGGCACCGAGATCGATGTACGCCTACGGAGTCACACCATAGGGGGGTCGATGGCGTCCAGAGCGCGGGCATCACACCCATCCATGCGCAACGTGTGGAGTTCTCCATCGTAGAGACTCCCAGCACGGGACTGGGTCTAACGTGACCTAGCCGACGGATCACCCGTCCTCGTTGGAATCCAGAAACACCTCGAGCCTTACTTCCCCTAACGACGTTGGCCCCGACGATAACCACTGACAAGCTAGAGCCGTACAAGCTACTTGACCAAGACCAGAGCCATAATAGTTCTGGCGGTGACAACAGGCTCCTGGGTTGCCGCTTTAAGAACCGGACCTTACGGAGAGGCACTGGAGCAAAGCACACAGCACATACCCCGGCTCCCTAAACCATGTTGCTAAAAAGCAAGTTTTATCATTAATGTTGAAGTGAACCATTAAATCGAATTAACAGTTAAATAAAGGTGACAGTAGCTGCGCATAGCAAAATCTACTCATATGCATAAACCCAAGGTAATCAAAGGATAGGTATAAACAAACTAGGTACAACCTTAATAGGACATCAAATTTAGACACATGCGTATGAAAGTAAATGTATGTAAACAGGTGTGTATAGGTAGCAAGGATTGTCCGTGCTATAACTTGCCTTCCTCGAAGGGCGGCTGCTGCTGCTGCTGTGGGTCCTGCTCCGGAAAGTCTCCCATGTACTCAAACTCCAAAGCGTATGGCTCACCCACTGGACACGAATCACCATACAAGCGAGCACGCAAACCAATACATGCAAACAAATAATAATCTATTAGAACAATACACCAAACAGTAGAAACAGAACATAAAAAGGGTTTAGAATTATTCTACGCTTCACTACGAACACATGAGCGTGAAAATCACACTAATCGGAGCTAAAACGGAAAAGATATGGCTTTTCTAAGTTCTAGGGACCTGCTGGAAAATTTTAAAAGTTTCCAGGGGGTTTATTTGAGAAAAAACAGGGGCTAAAACATAATTTTATATAAAAATAGGAGGGTTTCAATGTAAAAAGGCAAGGGCTGGACTTCGGGAAGCTATTTTAATAAAAAGCAGGGGCTAAAACGAAAACCAGGGACCTATTAGTGAATACTTTTGTAAAGGGCTGGAGCGCGGGTTGATTTGGGAGAAGCTGAGGGATTCTTTTAGAAAAATGCTGGAGCTGTCCGTTTTCTAGGGGGTTTGACCCGGGCGGGGAAAGGGGCGTGGCCAATCCAACGGTCCACATCGGACCGCGGAGGATTTCGCCGGCGGGAACAGGGCGAGTCGGCGGCGCCACCCGCAGAAGCGGCGGGGCTCACCAGAGTAGCTCTGATCCGGCGATGCCGGGCCCCACTGGCGATGGTAGATGGCTGGGAGGGAAGCTGGGACTGTGGGGAGTTCACCCATGCGCTTCACGACGCCGAAGGGGCGGCGTGGTGGCCGGGCGACGGCGACCCGAGGCCGGCGAGTGGCGGCACTGCGGTACGCGGCCTATGGAGCGCGAGCGAGGAAGAGAAGAGGACCGGGGCAGAGCTCACCTCGGTGCGGAGCTCCTAGGGTATCTCAAGTTGAGTAGTGGGCGGAGACGGCGAGAATCGACGGCGGAAGCGACCTTGGGAGGGGGGGGGAATGGCGGCACGGGGGAGCTCGGGGGTGGGGGGCACTGGGAGAGAGTTAGGGAGCTTGTGAGGGTTGGGTGAGAGCTCGGGGCGCAGGGAGCTGCTTTGATAGGCCGGGGAGGGTGCTACTATGGCAAGAAGGCCGGAGATCGGGCGGCGGCCGGCGGTGAATCTCGGTTTCCAAGCGGGGTTGTTCTTTCCAAAGGGGGGGAGCGGCGAAAACCGGAAGGCGAGCGCGGGGAAGGTTCGGTGCAGCTTCGGCAGGGCCCACGACGCGGAAAAGTGGCTCCGAGGCGCGGGCGCGGTCGGCGAGACTTGCGCCGGGGAAGGAGGGACGCGCACGCGGGAGGAGGAAGAAGGCCCTGACGTGTGGGGCCCGCGTGCCAGCGCTAGAGAGAGGAGGGGGGTGAGCGAGCCGGCCGGGGAGCTGGGCCGCAGGCACGCAGGAGAGGAAGTTGCTGGGTCAGCGCGGCTGGGCGGCCCAAGAAGGGAAAAGAGATTGGACCGGAAGGAAAAAGGGAAGGGGGGAAATGCTGGGCCGGTTCGGGAGAGGAATTGGGGGAGCTGGAGCGGGCTGGGGAGAAATAACAGGGAGCTAGAGTGAACCTAGGAAGAAGTCTAGGGAGCAAAAGTGAACTATGGGCTTAACAACTTTTCTACAGCTCAAAACAAGGTGATTCAAATTTGAATTTAAATAAATTTAAACCCTTATTTGAATCACAAGCAATACAAAAAAAATTAAATGCAGCAGCATGAATGCAACAAAAATGTTTCTACAACTTATATTTTATTTTAATATTAATAAATAATTCATTTAACCTGTATTAATTATGAACAAATCAAATAAAAGCCAATTAATTACTAAAAATTTTAAATAGGCAATTTTTGGGTGTTACAAACCTACCCCACTTAAGATGAATCTCGTCCTTGAGATTCGGATGTAGATGCGAAGAGCTGCCGGTACTTGGTCTTGAGATCTTCCTCCCGTTCCCATGTGGCTTCATCCTCCAAGTGTCGGCTCAACTGTACCTTGCACATCCGGATGACTTTGTTCCTTGTCACCCTCTCAGACACCTCCAAAATTCTGACCGGATACTCCTCATAAGTGAGGTCCTCTTGCACATTCAGCTCATCTATCGGGATCTGCTCTTCAGGCACCTGCAAACATTTCTTCAGCTGTAACACATGGAACACATCGTGCACTCCGGCCAATCTCTCGGGTAGTCCTAACTAATGTCACTTCACCCTTCCTTTCAAGTATCTGGAAATGTCCGATGTATCAAGGTGCTAGCTTGCCCTTGACATTGAACCTCTTCACACCCCTCATCGGTGACACCTTGAGGTACACAAAATCTCCAACTGCAAAGCTGAGATCCCTCTGTCTGACATCAGCATAACTCTTCTGCCTGGACTGTGCCACCTTCAAATTCTGCCTGATCACTTGCACTTGACGTTCTGCATCTCTGAGTATCTCAGGCCCAAAGACTTGACTTTCTCTAGTCTGATTCTAGAACAGTGGTGTTCTGCACTTCCTGCCATACAAAGCCTCAAACGGTGCCATCTGCAGACTCTTCTGATAGCTGTTGTTGTACGAGAATTCCGCATAGGGTAAAGTCTTGTCCCAGCTAACACCATACTGCAGTGCACATGCCCTCGACATGTCCTCCAGGATCTGATTAGTCCGCTCAGTCTGTCCATCTATCTGGGGGTGATAAGCTGAGCTAAACTGCAACTTAGTGTCCATAGACTCATGCAACTTAGTGTGCCACGATCAGACACTATCCGCTTCGGGACTCCATGCAAACACACAATCCTCTCCATGTACAGCTCTGCCAGTCTAGCTCCGGTGTAGGTGGTCTTCACCGGAAGGAAGTGTGCCACTTTGGTCAAACGGTTCACAATCACCCAAATGGAGTCAAATCCTCGCTGTGTGCGGGGTAGACCAGTGATGAAGTCCATGCCAACTTCTTCCCATTTGCATTCCGGTATCTTCAAGGGCTGGAGTAATCCGGCTGGCCTCTGCTGTTCTGCCTTAACTCTCTGACAAGTGTCACATAGTGCCACATGTGTCGCCACATCACGCTTCAATCCGTACCACCAGAATCTTTCCTTGATGTCTTGGAACATCTTGGTACTTCATGGATGGATCGAGTATGCCGAATAATGCGCTTCTCTTAGGATCGTGTCCTTGATCTGCGCTATATCGGGCACACATATCCTCTTCTCGTGCCACAAGGTTCCTTGATCATCCACTCGGAAACCAGGGGCCTTGCCTAGGGCAACATTCTCCACAATTTCCTTGATCTTCTCATCACCAAGCTGTCCTTTCCGGATCTCCTGTTCCAGAGTCATTTCTACCGTCATATCTGTGATGCTGGTCACGAACCCCAGACTCATCTTCTCAAATTCCCGGCTGAGTTCTTCAGGCAGACGATGGCCGGTGATCTTGTTCACGTAGCTTCTCCTGCTCAGAGCATCTGCCACCAAGTTTGCCTTGCCAGGGTGGTAATGGATCTCCAGATCATAGTCCTTGATCAACTCCAACCATCGGTGTTGCCTCATATTCAGGTCTGACTGAGTGAAGACATACTTCAGGCTCTTGTGATCAGTGTAGATGTCACACTTGTGCCCAATCAGGTAATGCCTCCAAATTTTCAAAGCTTGCACTACAGCTGCCAACTCCAGATCATGTGTCAGATAGTTCTGCTCATGCTTCCGCAACTATCTTGATGCGTATGCCATGACTCTCCCTTCCTGCATAAGTACACACCCCAGTCCTAGACGGGATGCATCGCAGTAGATGGGAGAAGCTCTTGGCTATGTCGGGCAGTACCAGTACAGGTGCTGTTGTCAGCCTCTTCTTCAACTCTTCAAAGCTGGTTTGGCACTCCTCTGTCCAGATGAACTTGGCATTTTTCTCCAACAACGCCGTCATGGGTTTAGCAATCTTGGAGAATCCTTCAATGAACCGCCGATAATATCCGGCCATTCCAAGGAAACTCCTGATCTCGCTGACATCCCGAGGCGGGTTCCAGCTCAACACATCATCAACCTTCTTCGGGTCGACTGCTACTCCTCCATTGGACAGCACATGTCCCAAGAATGCCACTTCCTTCAACCAGAACTCGCACTTGCTCAACTTGGCATATAGCTGATGTTCCCGGAGTCTCTGCATCACCATCCTCAAATGATCTTCATGTTCCTCTTCATTCTTGGAGAAGACCAGTATGTCATCAATGAACACTACCACGAACTTGTCAAGGTAGTCCATGAAGACACTATTCATCAAGTACATGAAGTATGCAGGAGCATTGGTCAGTCCAAAGGACATAACCGTGAACTCGTACAACCCGTACCGAGTAGTGAAAGCCGTCTTGGGTATGTCCGATGACCGGATCCTCATCTGATGATAACCCGATGAAGGTCTATCTTGGAGAACACACAGGCTCCCTTCAGCTGATCAAACAGATCATCAATCCTTGGCAGCGGGTACTTTTTCTTGACGATCACTTCATTGAGGGCTCGATAGTCCACACACATCCTCTGTGTCCCATCCTTCTTGTCCACGAACAGTACTGGTGCTCCCCAAGGTGAAGCACTAGGACGAATATACCCCTTGGCTAGCAAGGAGCTTAATTCTTCCTTCAATTTCTCCAGTTCCTTCACTACCATTCTATATGGCCTTTTAGCTATAGGAGCAGTGCCAGGTTTTAGTTCAATAATGAATTCAACTTCACGTTCCGGGGGCATACCTGGCAATTCCTCAGGAAACACGTCCGGGAACTCGCTCACCACCCTGATGTCGGCAGGAGCTGCACCTTCAGCTTGATTGACTTGATTATGCTCCAATGGATTGGCTGCCTGGTACTCCACCTTATCTCCGGATGTTGCCATCAGCTGTACAGTCCTCCTGGCGCACTGGATCACTGCATCATATCTGGCTAGCCAACTCATACCCAGAATCAGGTCGAAACCAATAGACTCCAGGATGATCGGGTGTGCCTCGAAGTCTACCCCCCTTATGGTGACAGTAACACGGGGACAACGTAAAGTGGCGCGTTGTTCCCCTCCTGGTGAGCTAACTAGCATAGCATTCTTCATGGGCAGTAATGCCACTAAGTTCGTTTTCACAAATGCAGCAGATATGAAAGCATGCGAAGCTCCGGAATCGAACAAAATAGTCGCAGGGTGGAGTTGACAGGGAACGTACCCACTACCACATCAGTAGCTCCCTCAATGGTCTCCGCCCCAGTGTGGTTGACCTTGCCTCTGGCGGGGTTCTGGGGTCCCCGGTTGGCCTGCTGCTGTCCGGCCTGCTGGTTGGCGTTCTGGGCCTTCTTGGGGCAGACATTGGCATGGTGCCCCTGCTCTCCACAGTGATAGCACACTTTGGGGGCCACTGGCGTGTTGTTGACGGGGTTGGGGCGTTGAGCGAGGCCCTGTTGCGCCGGGTTGCGCTGAGCTGGAGCATTCTGCAGCTGGTTTTGAGGACGTTGCCGCTGTGGCGCCTGGGGGTACTGGGGCACTGCTAGTGCTGGCCACGGTTGTACGGGCCCTACTGACTCTGGAAGCGCTGCTGGCTTCTCATCTGCTCACTGCCCTGAGGAGGAACGAAACAGGGGCGACTGCTGCTCCCGATCTGCTGGCCCTGGAACTTCCTCTTCTTCTCCTCCATCTCACAGCGCTTGTGTTCCAGCATCAAAGCAACGTCCACCAGTTCCTGGAAGTTGGGGAATCTGGTGCACATCAGCTGGTACTGCAGTGCATCCTGCAAACCATCACGGAACCTGGACTGCTTCTTCTTGTCGGTGTCCACGTCTTCCGGAGCATAGCGGGCCAACTCGATGAACTTGTCGCGATAAGCGGTGACACTCATCCCTTCTTGCTTCAAGGCCAGGAACTCCTTCTTCTTCAAGGTCATCAGGGCTTCTAGCGCGTGGTGGGAGCGGAAGCTACTGCGGAACTCCTGCCAGGTGATCTGAGTATGGTCGACATGAGCGTACTTGTACGAGTCCCACCAGTCCAATGCTGGTCCCTGGAGCTGTCCTCCGGCGTACAACACCTTCTCCCAGTCGTTGCACTGTGCGATGTCGAGCTGTCTCTCCACCGCTTTGAGCCAATCATCAGCCTGCAGGAGGTCGGTGGCCTTGCTGAAGGTAAGAGGACGTCCCTTTAGGAATTCACCCCTCTTGTCACGGGGTGGCATGTTGTGTTGCGGCGGATTCTGCTGGTTCTGCTGCATCATCGCCATAGTCTGAGCCATCTGCTGCATCAGCTGGGTCTGCGTGAGCATCATCTGATCAATGGTGGGAGGTGGTGGTGGAAGTCCGCTGGCACCGGGGTTGCTCCTTGTGTTCACCATCTATCATCAATAAATAATTTTCATAAAAACTCCGATGGCTTCAGAGGTTTATCAAGTTGTCATGATGGAGGGCTTAAATAGAAAAAAAGCAAGAGAAATGAATACCCCCTCTATTTAATCACTAAAGTCCTTAAACCTTAGTCCTACATCTAGATGGTAGTAGACTTGCATCTACGCCCATCACAATCATTACAAAAATCCAAATCAAGCATAAGCATAATGACAATAATTTCAAGCACCTGGAGACATGATTCACACAAGACTCGACTGGATTTAAGTTTTAAAAAAGTGAAACTAGACGGCATTAAACATAGACATGGTGGTCTCCTTAGATTTGTCAACCGTTCTAGCTAGGCTACGATCCTACAGTCAGCACGGCTCTGATACCAATCTGTCACACCCGGATTTTCACAAAAACCCGAATGCGGCCATATGTGTGCCCAGGAAGTCATAGTACATATATAGCGAATAAATATGATAAATAGAGTACATATGCTGGAATAAATTCTTCATTAAATAAAATGTTTACATCAGAGTGCTAATAACAGCGGAAGGCTAATAAAACTCTCAACTAATGGAGCCACAATCCACAGGGACTCTGACTGGGAGATCACAACTCAGTAGTACGGTAAATCTTCTGAAAACTCAGCAGCAGACTCATGCCCAGCCCAATCTGTTTACCCATCCATGATTTTGTTGAATAAAATAGCAAGTGTAAGTAAACAATTACTTAGCAAGTATAGCACGGGTATGAAGGCTAAGAATAGGCTAGACACGGCTTAACTGCTTTAGCATTTTTAGTTGGTTCATTTTAACATTTAACAAATTACTATAAGTGAATGATACCCGGTTGCAACCCAATCAATAAAGTATAAGTGACATTAAACATAAATAAACATCATCTTCTAATAAAAAAGGAACCAGGCCGCTCGTGACCCTGAGCAAGGCTATCATGATAGATTTTACACTCTTCAGATGTTTTGCCTTTTACCCACCAGTCGCGTAAAAGTTCAAAAGAACTTTGCACCCAACCACGCACATCAACACTTCCGATGTGTGATTGCATAGGGACGCTACGAGGTTTTTCACAAGACACCCTAACAAGACAGTGGCCGCTGAGATACAGTAAGGTGGTGAGACCCGAGATCGACGTACGCCTACGGAGTCACACCATAGGGGGGTCGATGGCGTCCAGAGCACGGGCATCACACCCATCCATGCGCAACGTGTGGAGTTCTCTATCGCAGAGACTCCCAGCATGGGACTGGGTCTAACGTGACCTAGCCGACGGATCACCCTTCCTCGGTGGAATCCGGAAACACCTCGTGTCTTACTTCCCCTAACGCCGTTGGCCCCGACGGTAACCACTGACAAGCTAGAGCCGTACAAGCTACTTGACCAAGACCAGAGCCATAATAGTTCTGGCGGTGACGACAGGATCCTGGGTTGCCGCTTTAAGAACCGGACCTTACGGAGAGATACTGGAGCAAAGCACACAGCACATGCCCCAGCTCCCTAAACCATGTTGCTAAAAAGTAAGTTTTATCATTAATGTTGAAGTGAACCATTAAATCAAATTAACAGTTAAATAAAGGTGACAGTAGCTGCGCATAGCAAAATCTACCCATATGCATAAACCCAAGGTAATCAAAGGATAGGTATAAACAAACTAGGTACAACCTTAATAGGACATCAAATTTAGACACATGCGTATGAAAGTAAATGTATGTAAACAGGTGTGTATAGGTAGCAAGGATTGTTCGTGCTATAACTTGCCTTCATCGAAGGGCGGCCACTGCTGTTGCTGTGGGTCCTGCTCTGGAAAGTCTCCCATGTACTCGAACTCCAAAGCGTATGGTTCACCGACTAGACACGAATCACCATACAAGCGAGCACGCAAACCAATACATGCAAACAAATAATAATCTATTAGAACAGTATACCAAACAGTAGAAACAGAACATAAAAAGGGTTTAGAATTATTCTACGCTTCACCACGAACACATGAGCGCGAAAATCACACTAATAGGATCTAAAACGGAAAAGATATGGCTTTTTTAAGTTCTAGGGACCTGCTAGCAATTTTTAAAAGTTTCCAGGGGGTTTATTTGAGAAAAATCAGGGGCTAAAACATAATTTTATATAAAAACAGGAGGGTTTAAATGTAAAAAGGCAAGGGCTGGACTTCGACAAGCTATTTTAATAAAAAGCAGGGGCTAAAACGAAAACCAGGGACCTATTAGAATCTGAGGGCGGGTTGATTTGTAAAGGGCTGGAGCGCGGGTTGATTTGGGAGAATCTGAGGTGTTCTTTTAGAAAAATGCTGGCGCTGACCGTTTTCTAGGGGGTTTGACCCGGGCGGGGAAAGGGGCGTGGACCGTTGGATCGGACCGTGGAGGATTCCGCCGGCGGGGACTGGGGGAGTCGGCGGCGCCGCCCACGGAAGCGGTGGGGCTCACCGGAGTAGCTCCGATCCCGTGATGCGGGGTCCCATTGGTGACGTGAGATGGCTGGGAGGGAAGCTGGGACTGTGGGGAGTTCACCCATTCGCGTCACGACGCCGGAGGGGCGGCGTGGTGGCCGGGCGACGGCGACCCGAGACCTGCAAAAAATTTGAAACTTTGTTATCAAAAACCGCTGCATTTCTGTATCGCCAAACATCCCAACATAGGGCTACAGCGCCTACAAACACCAGCGGTCTGAAATTTTTTGGAAATTGATTTAACCAATCATTAAACATGTTGCTCACACTAGATGGTTTAGGTAAACCCCATGCCGCATACACAGAAGCCCATACCAAACATGTGAATTTACAATAAAAAAAAGGTGTTGAATTGACTCATGTTCATGACAGAAACTACACTGCTTTCTACCATTCCAGTTTCGTCTAGCCAGATTATCTTTAGTAAGGATAACCCCTCGCTCGAGGAACCACATAAAATTTTTATCTTAAGTGGGACTTTTGATTTCCAGAGTCTTTTATTTGTTTTTGGAATATTTTGGTGGATTAGATCCAGGTAATGTGTCTTCACTGAGAAAACACCTGCCGGATCCAAACTCCACTTGAAATCATCATTTTCCTCTGTGAGGACTACATTCCCAAGACGTGCCGCTAGGTTGTTCCACATTATTAGTTTGGGACCAATTAGGTCTCTTCGCCAAGATAGATTGGGATTCTCTGTACTAAGTACGTCCGCCACCGTATCCTGTTTTTTTCGAGCTATATTATATAGTTGTGGGTATTGTTCACAAAGAGGATTGTTACCTAGTCATTTATCCTCCCAGAATCATATTTGAGATCCATCCTTTATAATGAAGGTTCCAAATTTTAGGAAATCATTTTTAACCTTCATAAGACTGGCCCAAAAGTGAGAATCCCCGCTTTTCCATTGGACCTGCACCAGAGGTTTGGTCCCTAACTATTTGTTGCGTGGGACTTGTTGCCAAATGCCATCTGTTGTCAGCAGACGATATAACCACTTGCTGAGTAAAGCGATGTTTTTAATTCCAAGTTATGTATCCCTAGTCCCCCTTGATCTTTCGGGAGACACATGACGCTCCATTTAGCTAATCTGTATTTTCTTTTATGTTCATCGCTCTGCCAAAAGAATCTAGACCGATAGTAATCCAGCTTCTTTCAAATCCCTTTTGGGATTTCGAGCAAGGACATCATATACATCGGTAGACTGCTGAGAACTGAATTAATTAGTGTTAAGCGACCTCCATATGAAAGTTTTTTTCCTTTCCAACTACTGAGGCGTTGCTCAAACCGTTCCTGGATGCTCAACCAGTCATTATTAGACAGTTTCCTAAAATGAATCGGAATGCCTAAATATCGGATTGGGAAGGTTCCAGGGTTACATCCAAATAGTTCTTTGTATTGTGCCTTAGAGTTCTTGGCTTCTCCGAAACAGTAAATTTCACTCTTGTGAAAATTGATCTTTAACCCCGATAACTGCTCGAAAGCACAAAGGATATTCTTCATGTTCCGAGCTTGTTCCAGGTTGTGATCTAAGAACAAAATTGTATCATCAGCATACTGTAGTATGGAAAGGCCACCATCAATTAGATGGGGCACCACACCTTGTATCTGATTGTCTATTTTGGCCCTGTTGATAAGGAGTGTGAGCATATCGGCGACTATATTGAAGAGGATGGGTGATAGTGGATCACCTTGTCTAAGACCCTTTTTTGTCTGGAAGAACAGACCTATTGCATCATTAACATTGACTGCGACACTGCCACCTGAGATAAAGGATTTAATCCATTCTATCCATTTGGATGAAAAGCCCTTTAACCGAAGTGTCTGTATCAAGAAGTCCCATTTAACTTTATCGTAAGCCTTTTAAAAGTCAATTTTAAAGATGACACCATTAAGATTTTTTCTATGTATCTCATGAACAGTTTCGTGAAGAGTTATGACCCCTTCCAATATGTTCCGCCCACGCATGAAAGCTGTTTGAGTGGGACTGATAATGTGGTCTGCCACTGAGTTAATTCTGGTCGTTGCCACTTTTGTAAAAATTTTGAAACTAACATTCAGTAAGCAGATTGATCTATATTGCTGAATTTTGTTGGCCTCTTTGGTTTTGGGTAGCAAAGTTATAACTCAAAAATTGAGGCTAAAAAGGGGGAGTCCGCCGTTGTGTAAGGAATGGAACATATTCATCAGATCACTTTTAATAGTTTCCCAAAAATGCTGATAAAATTCGGCTGGGAAACCATCTGGTCCTGGTGCCTTATTATGTTCCATACCAAAGATCGCTTCTCGTATCTCCTTTTCAATGAAAGGAGCCGTAAGAACCTCATTCTCAATTTGACTAACTTGAGATATATCATGTGTGCTCTCTTCCAGACTAAAGAAATTCTCTTCCGAAGGACCGAAAAGGCCTTTGTAGAAATGAGTAATGTATTATTTGAGTTGTTGCTGACCTTCTATTTTGTCCCCCTCGTGCTCTAGAGAAAAGATACGTTTTTTCCGGTGTTTGCCATTTGCCACCATTTGGAAATATTTGGTGTTCTTATCCCCAGGTAAGACGTCATTCACTTTGGCTCGTTGATAATATCTCATTTCCTCCTCTCTCAGAAGCTTTATGAGATCCTCACGAGCTCTCTCTAACTGTTCTCTCTCCCCTTCGGTTAGATTTATGTGTTCGGCTTGGGTATCAAGCGTGCTCACAACATTTTGTAATTGTTCTTTTTGAGCTTTGTACACCCCATGGTGATGGCGAGCCCATCCCCGAAGATGTTTCCTTAACGCTCCCATTTTTCTATTCCAATGTTGAACTGTGTTTATCCCTGTAACTGGTTGATTCCAAATCTCTATGACTTTTGCTTTAAAGTCATCGTGGGCCAGCCAGCTAAGTTCCATTTTGAACTGCTTAGGCTGTCCAGAGAAAGCTGTATCTCCCGTCTCTAAAAGTAACGGTGTATGATCCGACACTCCACGGTCTAGAGCACGTACCGTAACTAGAGGGTATTTTAATTCCCATTCAGTGCTCATAAAAACTCTGTCAAGTTTTTCTTAAGTCGGATTCAGGAGTGAGTTTGCCCAGGTAAATTGTCTACATGACAAATCAATCTCCCGAAGATCAAAACTATCGATGATGGCATTGAATAAGAAGGGCCATCGGGGGTTAAAGTTATTTTTATTCTTTTGGCAACTATGCTCGGCCAGGGGCAAGGAGGAAAATGAGCTAGGGTTTCCCTCCCCCCGGGCGTTTCGGGTATTCGACGGCCATGATTCGCTGGCACTTCGGCTCTGTGCATGGCCCCGCCGCCTGGGCCGGAATGGCAGCCCGCGCGTTGCCGCCTAGGCTCACTTTTAGTTGGGTCGGCGCATCCACTGTCGTGTCTCGCAGCGCGCGTGTTGAGTTGGTTCGCTGGGCCGCGTCACGCGCGCCTGGGCCGCGCTGTTATGCGTTCACTGGGCTTTGTTGCGCTGCTACCACGCGCACTAGGGTCGCGCTGCATTAGGCCTTTCGGGTTGTGCTGAGCTGGGCCGTGCTGTTGCACCACGGGATGCATTTTTAGTTCTGGCCTAGCATGCGATTTAACGCCCTGTTTGGCAGAGCTCCCAGAGCTGATTCGCTGGTGAATCCAGGAGGAGCTCTGACAAACAGTTTTCCAGCGAGAAGTGATTCTCTGCTGATTCTGAGAAGTGATTCTCTGAAATGAACTAAGGGGCTGGTAGCTGAAAAAAGTAGCTTCTCCTGATTCTGTGAAGTGATTCTCCATCCTGATTTTGGTAGTTTATGCTAGGGAATTAAAGAGAATCACTTTCAGCCACAGAATCACTTCTCTCAGAGAATCAGCTCTCATATAGAATCAGAATTAGATGGAGCTCTACCAAACTGGCCCTAAGTTCATCTTTTAAAGTTTTCTATTTAAATTATTCAGTGTTATTTAGTTTAATTTAAGCCCAAAATTTTAGTTAAGTTATTAGATTTAATTTTTATTTCCTGTTTTTAGTAAGTTAATAATTATTTTCAGTATATTTATTTCTTAATAGGTGGTGTTTTATGTATTAAATTCACCACTATACTTGGTATGCCTCTAAATAAATGGATCCACCATGAAATTTGTTTAGAGTAAACATGTGATTATTTCTAACCACTGTTGTTTAATCATGAGTATTAAGATGAATTTCATTTGTTTTCCCCACCGGTGATGCAAATTGAAATTTAATTGTATGATTTTAATCACACCACCATAGGGTTATTATCATGCTTTTATTCGCATTTCATTGTATATGCTTACTAAGTGAAGTTTAATTTAATCTTATTTTCAGCTACTAATGTCAATGTTGTGGCCTCCTACCTGAACAACATTGAGTCATTTAATGGGGTGAACTTTCCTGAGTGGAAGGGCAAGGTCATGACGTGTTTGGCATGGAATGATCTTGACGTTGCACTAAGGCAGGATAATCCTGCTGCACCTGCTGTAGGAGAAAGTAATGCTCCCGTTGAGAAGTGGGAAAGATCAGACCGCATGACGCTCATGGTCATGAAGCGGACTATCGGTGCTGGCATCAAGGGTGCCATCCCCACTAAGAATGCTAAGGGGGTTTATCTGAATGCTAAGGAGTTTTCGGCCAAAAATGAGGAAAACTTTAAGAGCTCCTCTAAGACTTATGCTAGTTCACTCATCATGAAGTTGGTGGGCTCTCAATACAATGGTCAATGTGGCATAAGGTTGCACATCCTCAACATGTGTGACATGGCTAACAGGCTTAAGGAAATGCAGATGGAGATCTCTGAAGGTTTCCTTGTGCACTTCATCGTGACATCACTGCCTTCACCATAGTATGTCACGTTTAAGATTAACTACAACACCAACAAGACCACTTGGTCAATCAGTGAGTTGATCAGCTACTGTGTTGAAGAAGAAGAAAGGCTTAAGATTGAGAAGATGAAGGATGTTGTCAACATGGTCAGGAACCTTAGCATTTCAGGCACTGCCATGCATCAAAATGTGTTAGGTAGCAGCAAGCAAGGCCAAAAGAATAATAAGAAGAATGGGAACAAGAACTTTGGTCCCAGGAACAACAACAACAAGTTCAAGCGCCACCATACTAAGGGTGGCAAGATGTTGTGCTCCTTCTGTGATTCACCTAAGCATCTTCAAAAGGCTTGTCCTGGATTCAGGGAATGGCTAAAGGAAAATAGTAAGTGTGATGTTGTTTCTTTTATTGATGAGTTATTCTTAGCAGATTTTTCCCATAATACTTGGTGGATTGACTCAGGTGCCACTGTGCACATTTCTAATTCATTATAGGTATTCTGTTTGATCCGAACTATAAGAAGGGAGGAGCGATGCCTAAGAGTGGCTAATGGACATCCCGTTGAAGTTGAAAGCGTTGGAAGCTTCCACTTAGAATTGTCGGGCGGCTTCCAACTTAATTTAGTTGATGTTCTTTATGCACCTAGTTTAAAGAGAAACCTTATTTCTATATCAACTTTAGATAATTCGTGATATTTTTGTGAGTTTGGCAACAATCAGTGTGTGATGATTATGTGATGAATGTTGCTAATGATTCAAATAAGCGTAAGCGTGTTAATGAGACATCTTTTAAATTATGGCATTGTCGTTTAGGCCGCATTTCGAGGAAGAGAATGGAGCATCTCATTAAAGATGAGATACTTGATAAGTTAGACTTCTTTGATTCAGATCACTGCATTGACTGTATTAAAAGAAAATATGCTAAGACTATTAAGAAAGGAGCCACTAGGAGTACGGGCGTGTTAGAATTAATTCACATAGATATCTGTGTCCCGCTCTCAGTGACTTCAATAGATGGTTATGATTATTTTTTAACATTTACTGATGACTATCGTTATGGTCACATCTACCCCATTCGTAAGTGATCAGATGAGCTAGAAATATTTACGGTCTATAAACAAGAAGTAGAGAAACAGCACAACATTTCCATTAAGATTGTAAGATCAGATAGGGGTGGAGAATACTATGGTAAGCTTGGACAATATGGTCAAATTAAGGGACCATTTGCCAAGTACTTAGAAGAAAATGGAATAAGAGCGTAATACTCCATGCCGGGAGAACCACAACAAAATGGAGTTGCTGAACGTCGCAACCGTACAATAATGGATATGGCACGGAGCATGCTCAGTTATTTTAGCTTGCCTGTGGAGCTATAGATGGGAGCATTAAAGATGGCAGCTCACAGACTTAATTGTGTTCCATCTAAGTCATTCCCAAGACACCATTTGAGTTTTGGAATGGGAGGAAACTGTCACTTAATTATTTAAAAGTATGGGTTTGTCCTGCCGAGGCTAAGTTATTTGATCCACATCAGAGGAAATTACACTCTAAGACAGTGAGCTGTCACTTTATTGGATATCCTGATAAGTCTAAAGGGTACCGATTCTACTATCCTGGTCACTCCACTAAGTTTGTAGAGACCAGATAGGCTGTATTTTTAGAAGACTTAGGCATTAGTGGAAGTTTTCCAAAGAGGGATATAAGTCTCGAAGAACTACGGGTTGAGCTTCCCGATCCAGTAGTTCCAGAGCCTACGTTGGTATATCAGTTTGTACCACCAATTATTCCTCAGACAAGCAGCACTGTGGCAGCTAAAGGGGTTCAGGCTCCAACTCCAGAGGTTCAGGCACCAACACCACCAGAGGTTCAGGCACCAGTCCTAGAGGTTCATGCGCAAGCTGCGCCATTAGAACAGCCTCAACCAATTGTACAACAACCACTAAGAAGGTCACAACGACAGAGGAGATGGGCTCTTCCTAACATTAATGAGACATACTTAGGTGAGGATTTGTATGATGTTGGAAAGATAATTCAGAGAGGCAGTGGAAAGTCAGAATTCCACTAAATGGATTGAAGTCATGGAAGAGGAACTAAGGTCTATGAGTTCTAATCAGGTATGGGATCTAGTAGAAAATTCTGATGGAGTCAAACAAGTAGGGTGTAAGTGGGTCTACAAAACCAAACGTGATTCCAAAGGGAAGGTCAAAAGATACAAAGCAAGACTCGTAGCTAAAGGGTTTACACACAAAGAAGAGATTGATTATAACGAGACCTTTTCTCCTGTGTCTACCAAAGATTCTTTCAAAATAGTCATGGCTCTTGTAGCCCATTTTGATATGGAGTTACATCAGATGGATGTTAAGACTGCATTCCTTAATTGAAATTTAGATGAGACTATTCATATGGTGCAATCGGAAGGTTTCACCATTAAGGGCAAGGAATATATGGGATGGAGATTAAAGAAATCCATTTATGGACTTAAGCAAGCATCCAAATAGTGGAACCTCAAATTCAATGAAGTCCTTAAGAAATTCAGATTTATGGAAAATGATGCAGATAGATGCATCTATATTAAAGCAAAGGGTGGAAAGTTAATAATTCTAGTACTGTATGTGGATGACATATTGTTAGCTTGCAACGATAAGAACATGTTGTATGAGACTAAGAACTTCCTTTCATCCCATTTGATATGAAGGACCTCAATGAAGCCTCGTATCTACTTGGCATTGAGATACACCAAGACAGAGCCCAAGGAGTACTTGGATTATCTCAGAAAGCTTATATTGAGAAAATGCTTATGAGATATAATCTTGATAAGTGCAACACGTCATCCGTTCCGTTACAAAAGGGCGATAAACTAAGTAGAAGTGAGTGCCCTAAGAATGAGTTAGGAAGAAGTAAAATGGAGAACGTTACATATGCATAAGCTCTTGGAAGCTTGATGTTTGCGCAAGTTTCTACACGTCCAGACTTGGCGTTTACAGCCGGAGTACTTAGTAGATATCAGTCTAATCTAGGATGGGCTCACTGGGTAGGTGTCAAGAAGGCATTAAGATATTCCCAAGGCACTAAACATTACATGCTCACATATAACCATCAGATAACCTTGAGGTTGAATTTTACACTGACGCTGACTTTGCTGGTGATGAAGATGACATAAAGTCAACTTCTGGATATGTCTACACAGTAGCAGGGGGAGCGATTTCATGGAGAAGTGGTAAGCAAGGTGTAATGGCTGCATTTACAATGCAAGCTGAATTTGTGTCATGTTATGATGCCATGGGACAGGCAGTGTGGCTTAAGAATTTTATACCGCCATTAAGAGTTGTGGATAGTATCTCGAGACCTATCGCAATGTACTGCGACAATCAAGCCGCAGTTTTCTTTTGCACAAATGGTAAACTAAGTGGTGCTTCTAAGCACATAGACCTTAAGTTTCGTGTCGTGAAAGAAAGAAACCGGGACAATACAATTAAGATTAAGCACATAAGCACTAAAGAAAATTTTGCGGATCCACTCACAAAAGGTCTACCACCACACCTCTTCCAGAAGCATGTCCTAGGCATGGGTCGGGTGGGTAGCCTGGATCAAGTCCTGGTTCAGGGTCATTAATTTTTCCCAAATAAGAGTAAGAGTCCTGATGTAACACCCTAAAAATGCCTATTTTTAAAATTTAGTAATTAAATTGCCTTTATTTAACTTAATGCTCATATTTATATAAGGAAAATAAATTATTTATGAGAAATAAAATTAAATATAAGGTTAGAAACATTTTTGTTGCATTCATGTTGTCTGCATTGAGTTTCGTTTGTGTGTGGTTCAATTGGAATTTAAATTCTGTTTAAATTCGAATTTGAATCATTTTGTTTGAAGCTCTAGAAAAGTTGTAGCGGCCCGAGTCCACTTTTCCCCCCTGAACTCTTTCCCTCGGCCGAATTTGGCCCTTTTTCTTTCCTTCCCCCGCAGCGGCCCAGCTTCCCCCTAGCCACTTTCGGCCCAGCCCGGCCAGCTCCGCGCCAGCCCACCTCGCGGCCCAGCACTCTCCCTCTCTCTTCCTCTCGGGCCGAGCCTGGCTCGGCCCGGCGCAGGCCCAATTAGGCCCAGCAGCACCCCCGTTTTCCTTTTCCCCCGACGCGGCCCACCAGGCTGGCCTGCCTCACGCCGCTGACACGCGGGGCCCGCGTGTCAGGGTCATCTTCCACCTCCCGTCGGTGTCCGACCCGGACACGCGCCGGAGTCCGGCCCGGCCACGACACGGACGCCGAGGGCCACCCGAGCCGCCCACGTCCGTCCTATTTAAGCCGCCGCCCTGCGCCACGACCCCCATCGAGCCCCAGCTGCGTCCGCTCGAGCTCTCCGCGCAGCCGCCGCCATAGTTGCCGCTTCCGAGCTCGCCGCCGTCGTCGACTCGCCGCTCCGACACCCCTTCGCCCCGGCCGACTCTCGGAGCAGCACCGCCAGGCCGTCGGGAGCACGCTAAGCCCCCGCGCGACCCCTCCCGCGCCCTGGATCACCATCGTCGGCACCGCCCGACGCCACTGTCCGCCGGTCGTCGTCGATCCACCGTCTCGCCGTCGCTCCGGTCCAATTGACCGCCGGGGAAGCTTCCCTAGTAGGTAAGCTCGCTCCCAAGCCCGGTCTAGCTCCGTTTCGCGCGCTGTGGCATCCCCGCCGCCACTACCCGAGCGCCGCCGCCGCCTCCGCTCGTTGCACGCCACCACCGTTGCTCCGCCGTCGACGAGACCCACCCAGTCGAGTTCGCAGCGTCGCCCCGAGGCCGTAGCGCCAATCCCCGCCCCAAACCGAGCCCCCTAGTTCGTTTCCGAGCCACGCCGGCGAAGCGCCGCCGCTCGCCGCCGTTCAGCGCCGCCGCCGATTTCCTCTTCCCGATCTGATCCCTGCCATCCAAACTAGATCCGACGGCTCAGATCGAACCAAGGCCGAGTCAACCCCGGGTCAATACCGGTCAACCGAGTCAGCCGCGGCCGTTTTTAAAAAGAGCCCCTACCCTTTTTCAAAATTAACCCGCAGTCCAGATCAATTCAAAAATAATTAGAATCAGGTCCTGATTTTTACAGAAAAGCCCCTACCTTATTTAAAATTTGTACCCGAGGTCCTGTTTTGATTAATTTGCGAATAAACCCTCCTGTTTTTATATAAAATTATGTTTTAGCCCCTGAGTTTTTGCAAATAAGCCCCTGAAATATTTAAAACTTTACCAGCAAGTCCCTGAACCTTAGAAAAGCCATAACTTCTCCGTTTTAGCTCTGATTTGAGTGATTTTCGCGCTCACGTGTTCGTAGCGAAGCGTAGATTAGTTTCTAAGCCTTCTTTTGTTCTGTTTTTATTGTTTGGTGTACTGTTCTAATAGATTAATATTGTTTGCATGTACTGGCTTGTATGGATGCTTGTGTGTTGATGTATGAGTCCAGTCGGTGAGCCGTACGCGTTTGAGTTCGAGGGTTACGAGGAGCAGGACCAACAGCAGCAGCAGGAGCAGTAGCAACAGTTGGACGAAGGCAAGTACAGCACGGACAATCCTTGCTACCTAAACACACCCTTACATTATTTACTGCATATGCATGTGTCTAAATTGTTCCTATTAAGGTTATACCTAGCTTTGTTTATCCTATACCTTGATTCCCTTGGGCTATTGCATTTGGGTAAGAACTTTGCTAGGCGCAGCTACTGTCACCAATGTTTAACTGTTAATCTTGACTTAATGGTTCACTTCAATGTTAATGTTAAAATTTGCTTTTTAGCAACATGGATCAGGGAGCTAGGGCGTATGCTTCATGCTTGGCCCTAGTGTCTCTCCGTAAGGACTGGTTCTTAAAGCGGCAACCCAGGAACCTGTCGCCACCGCTGGAACTATAATGGCTCTGGTCTTGGACAAGTAACATGTACGGCTCTAGCTTGACAGTAGTTACCGACGGGCCGACGGCGTTATGGGAAGCATGGGTGAGAGTATGGTTTGATCCACCGAGGACGGAGTATCCGTTGGCTATGTCCCCGTGAGGCACAGTCCCGTGTTGGGAGCTTCCGTATGGCGGGGGTTCCACACGTTGCGCTATTTATATTATTGTTGTTATTCTTTTCCGCGCTTGGACGCCATTGACCCCCTCGTGTTGCGACATGGGCGTCAGTCAATCTCGGTGCCTTGGGTCATGCTGCCTAGGTTGTACCATAACGGCTACTGTTTTGATTAGGGTGTCTTGTGAAAAGCCTCGTAGCGTCCCTATGCAGTCACACCTCGGAAGTGTTGATGTGCGTGGTTGGGTGCAAAGTTCCTTTGAACTTTTACGCGACTGGTGGGAAAAGGGCGAAACCTCTGCAGAGTGTATAATCTATCATGATAGCCTTGCTCAGGGTCAAGAGCGGCCTGGATCCTTTTTGATTAGAAGTTGATATTTATTATTGTTTAATGTTCACTTCTACACTAATAACTGGGATACAACTGGGATTCATATAAATATAGTGATTATGATGATGGTTAAAATGAAACAACTAAAATTGCTAATGCAGTACAGCCGTGTCAAGCCTTTCTTTTAAGCCTTCATTATCCGTGTTGTATTTGCTAAGTAAGACATTTACTTACACTTGCCATTCAACAAAATCCCGGATGGGTAACAGATGGATTAGATGGTACTGCTGCTGTTGAATTTCCTGAAGATCTACCATTCTACTAGCTGTGCTCAACCAGTCGGTGTCCCTGTGGTTTATGGTTATCGGCTTCGTCTACGTCTTCGTTTAGAGAGAGTTAATAAAGAGACTTCCGCTGTGTTATTTAGTTATTTGAGGCAAACTCTGATGTAAAACCATTTTATTCGAGCATATGTACTCTGTTTATCATATTTGTTATCTATATGTGTTCTGTGGACTTCCTGGGCACACATATAGTAGCATTCGGGTTTCTGTGTAAATCCGGGTGTGACACCTGACAAGGTTTCTCAGTGATGCTATGGGTAATGCTGTCCCAGTATGTCGTGGTGTTGCTGACGACGCATTGGTCTGCTACTTGTTGATTTACTAAGGAGCGACTTTAGTTTAGTTTAGAATTAAGTTAGTGACCGAACAGTCATTAGTTTAAGTTTAAGTTACTGACCGAGGTCAAGGGGGAGAATGTTGGATTTCTTTGTTTGACCTCGGTAAACAACGAGACCGACAAGGATAAGGGGGAAATATGTTGCCCCCAACGTCGGACTCGGTAACAATTCTAGAGTCCATTTTTGCCGTGATCGGGAGGCAAAACCTAACCCCATTGGGCTCGGCCCCAAGCCTACAGTGCAACCTATAAGTAGAGGGTCAACCACATCGGGTACTCTGGCTCCAAACCACGTGAATCTCACGTAATCCACCCTAACCAATCCCTAAGCGGACTAGAAGGCTCAGAGGCTCGAGCACCACGTCCGGGGCAGTCTCGGTGGCATCCTGAAGGCCACCACTACCCCAAGAAGACGCTCAAGGAGCACCTACGCTACATCCCCGACTCCGCCCTCGTGATCGACTACATCACCACTTCACCGATGATGATGGATGTCGCCGCCGCCGGTAAAGGGCCGAACCCAACTCTTATTCCGCATCAGTTAACTTTGGTGTGATATACTTGTTAGACTAGTGATCATGTTTAAGTTGTATTAAGTTAATGTAGATCGAGTTGATCTAACATTGTAAACCAAGGAATAGTGCCTGGCCACCCATGTTTTCCACCTTCGTCCACTTGTTAGGGATGGTGGCAAGGTTTGCCTCAAAGACCTCAAACTTGAAAGTTCTGGCACGGCCTATCCACCGCCGGACCATCAACAGCCTTCCATCAGATTCTGCTAGGTAATGCAGGACCTCACACCGAGGAGTCATGTCATCTGGGTCAAACAATTGATGCAGATTGGAGTCATAGGATAAGTATACCTGTTTGTGCTAGGAGTCATCATCGATGCGCAGAAGAAAGGCTTGCCAGAATTTTGGCTCTCTGAGGTCATAAACATCAAGCTTCATAATGTAAAGCAATATCATAGATCTTTGTACGATGTTCCACAATCCTCTCTCGACGCATGCTGATGTTGATGACATCATGATCCTTGCAAGGAGTGATAGCAAGGCTGTGTCCTTCGGCAATCACGGTTGCGATAAGGGGACCATCGACTGGTGAGGATAGGATCTTCACCTTGACATGCACCTTTCGGATGTTAGCTCAATCATAGGCAGTAGAACTGTGGATCGCTCGAAGCACAGAAGGCCCCAGCACCGGGAGAGGGAGCCTCAGGCCGGAGAGAGGGTTGAACAGAGAGCAGCTGCCGTCTTCGTGCATGAGGTAGGCCAGGTTGTCGATGGTGAGGTAGCAGAAGTCGAAGCCCTGGCGGAGGATGGGCACGCAACGGATGGGCGTACTGCAGAGGTCGACGAGGGTGCCGTCGGAGAGGGCGAGGCACGGGCAGCCGCGAGTGGTGGTGGGCGGTGGTGCCGAAGCGCCAGGGGCGGCAAACGGCGCGGAGGCAGACGCGATCGGTGAGGGATGGCACGCGCTTGAGCACCAGGCCCAGGAGCTCAACGACGGAGTCGCCGCCACCGTCGCCATCTTCTTCAGCCCCGTCTCCCGTCCGGCGCCAACAACGGCATCGCGCTTCCTCCTAGCGATTCGAAACGGAAATACTCAAGAACACTATGAAGAAATTCATAGTCAAAATAAACAAGCGGGGAGGAAACATTCCCAAACCTGGAAGTCGGTAGCGCCTGGGGCGACGGCGTGGTCGCTGTAGCACCGACACCGAGGGCTTGGGAGTCAAGTCCGGTAGCAAGTGGCTGAAATGGCTGGATGGATAGGGGAGTCAGGTTGGTGGTGGATTCCTCTGACCCACCTATCTTCTGGCCCATTTCCAATCTTCTGGCCCGGCCCATAGATCCCCTTCATCAGGTCAACTTTTTGATCCCCCTTCATCAGGTCAACATTTTTAATTCGAACCATTTTTAAAAATATTTTAGAAACCTCATCAATTTGTTTTTTACTCCATCTGCATGCTTGGGAATAATTTACTCATTCGGCCATCCATTTACACTTCAACGGTACATCGTTCTTATTCTTAATCTGGCTGTTCTAGGAAGCGTGAGCGATTATTGTGCTATCTCGTAGACAGAAGCACAATGATATATATATATATAGTTCATCAATCAAAACCATCATAATTTTATGAAAATCCCCTAAGGCTCTCTGCACTCGTGTTCCTCTATTTACTTCCTCTAAAAGAAATATTTTATCTTGGTCATCGAGATTCTTTCCTCTATTTCAATTTCCCCCGCACTCATCTCTCATCTATACTCTCGTCTATACCAACTACCAGAACATGGGGCCCACCTATCAGATTTTTTTTCAATTTCTTCACTCTCTCCCCCTTCGACGCCTCTCCTCCTCTGCCTCTCTCTCCCATCCCCCCTCTCTCCCCACGCCCCCACCTCTCCTCCGCCGATACCCCCCGCCTCCCCACCTCGGATCTCGCACTCCGTGAGCACCACCGCGCCGAACTCGTCACCACACCCCCGGCTCTGGCCACCGCGCTACGCGGGTCTCTAGATCCCCCGTGCCTCCCCAGTGTTGAGTGGGCGTTCAGCGGCGGCGGGCGACAGTGGGCACGCGGGGCGGCCCAAGCGCAGGGCGGCGGGGCGGCAGTGGGCGCGTGTGGGCGCCCCAAGCGCGAGGCGGCAGCCGCCTCCTCCCCCCGCCGCTGATCGCCCTCCCTCCCCGCCGCTCCTCGTCGCCGGCGCCTGGCCCTCCCTCCCTAGCGCTCCACCGTCGCGCCGTCTCCCTCTCCCTCTCTCTACATCGAGTCCTCACGCGGACGCGGGGACGTGCCTCCCGCAGCGGCGCGTGGCTACCTGCAGCGGAGCGCGGGGAGGCGGCGGCGGCCGAGGGCGTCGGGCGTGAAGTGCGGCGGGCGGTGGGCGGTTGGAGCGCGCGCGGGCCCCACACTACGTCGGCCCTTAGCGTGGCCTCGCCATCCCGCTAGGAATGGCGCAGACCTGGGTCTCCTGCATTTTATCGTGGCCTATTCAGGCCCCGGTGCAGCTCTTCATCCCGGTAAACACTCCTGCAGGAGTGAATCTCGGAGCCCAGTGCGGAGAGCCTAATGTTTATAAAAATCCACCCACGGTTCTTTAATACGTTGTAATTTTGCGAAAACCCTCTAATATTTATAAAAAACAACACTGGTCATTTGGTACATTGTAATTTTTTTCTATACTATAAAGATCCAAAATTTTTGACAACCGACAAGCCCATCGATCATTGAAACACTACGCCTCCTAGCGACCCACCTGTCAGGTCTTTTTTCATCAAATGAACAGTTGCGAGACTAATGATCCACCTGCCATGCATTTCTACATAGTGCGGCATACAGGCCTCCCCTGGCCACCCTGTGAGCGTTAGCATTTGTGCGTCGATTCTCATGGACCAGCTCAAAGGATTGGAAGTCACCTTGCGGTGCCATTACTTCTTCACGGGTCACCTGGCCATAAGGCCCCATCACTTCGGCTTGAAACTCCTGACCACATTTTAACAGTCAGTCGCCACTCTGATTCTTTGCAAGAGCATATCGCTTGCCAAGTCCAGCCCCTCCCTACATGCTATATAGCCTCCAACGTCTCTGTCTACGTCTTGCTTCTACGGTCGACCGCACGGGCGCACGGTGCCGTCGACGGGGAGTAGATGGGGAGGAGGGGAGGGGAGGAGGTGGAGGTTAGGATTCGAGTTTCAGGTTGTCGAGGTTGGGGAAGGAGTTACTACTACAGAAATTCAACATCACAAACGGTTTTGCTAGACGTTTGTGATATACCGTTAATGACATCAGAAACGGTTTGTGATGCCAAGTGCACCGAAAAACCTCAAAAAAATAGCAAAAAAATTATTTTAATGTGGGAAGGCCACCAACCGGCTACCAACTATCCAAGCCATTTTTCCCTCGAGTCGCACCATTGTCTGGATATCATTCTGGTTCCTACCATATTATACTAAACTAAGTGTAACTTGCTTGTTTGAGGCCCTAAATGATTTCAAATTAAAAAGTCGTCAACTACAAAGTTTCATAAATTTTTGAAATCTACATGTCTTATTTTGGTAGTTTCTCCATCCGAAGTCGTTTATAAAATTTGAATTTCAAATTTGAGAACATTCAAACTTAGCTTTTGTTGACTCGATGATTTCAAATGAAAAAGTTGTCAACTATAAAGTTTCATAACTTATTGTGATTTACAACTCTTATTTTGACTGTTTCTTCATCTGAGGTCATTTGAAAAAACTTAAATTTCAAATTTTGAGAACTACAAACTTACTTTTCATTAGTAAAACAATTTCAAATCAAAACGTTTTAAACTACAAAGTTGTATAACTTCTGAAGATCTACAACTTTTCTATACATAATTTCTTCATCCGATGTAGTGAGAGTAACATTGTTCACAAATCTTATAGATCTCTCCTATAGTTTTTAGGAAACTCTATGAGTGATATAGATTTTATGAACAATATTCATATGAATTTGTCGAATGAAGAAATGACCAAACTAAAAGTTCTACATCTTGAAAAGTTATACAACTTTATAGTTCAACACATTTTTATTTGAATTGATTTACTACTTCAAAATATGGTTTTAAGGTGTATTGTAGACACCATCACAAACGGTTTTTCTTACAAACCGTTTGTGATTGTGCTTCAGGGCATCACAAACGGTTTGCAAAGGCTACAGCCCACTCACTTGCAAATTGTTTGTGATGCTACTATCACAAACGGTTTTTCAAAATCCTTTGTGATAGATCGTCTGTGAAGGTGGGTTCTGTAGTAGTGAGTACCCGAGCTCTAGAGGGGAGGTCGGGGGTGACGACCTGCCCGGTGGTGGTTGCGGGCGACGGGATGGAGTTGAGGCGAGCAGGCGGCACGGACGGAGGACATCTAGTCGGCAGGGTCGGCGGTGGGGTCGATGGCCGGCGGGGAAGGCGACAACAGGAGAGGTTCGAAAGGGCGAGGTCGCCGCTGAGCAGGGACGGTGCGGGCGGTTGCAGGGAAGGAGAAGGCTTGGCACGGCGACGACCGAAGAGGTTCCGAAGGGCAGGGCGGTGGGTGGGGAGGTGCGTGGATGGCCTGCGGCGGTCGCTGCAGGGCACGTGCGGCGGCGCGAGAGGTAGGCGGCAACCAAACTAGCGGTCGCCGGCAAACCAAAGTCACCCGTCTCTGACTCTGGTATGCCTTCAACTAGCTGAACTGAAGCTCCAATGAAGTTGGCCTCCCAGTCTCGATCAACCGTGGCTGGCCAGCCGGCTACAGAAGCCTGGCCTATCAGATATCTTCGAGACAGCTGCGTCAACATTGATTTTATTTATGGCGAAATAGTAATTTTCATCCTTAAACTATCAACAGAAGCTCAAATTCATCCCGAAACTACTAAAATGGTCGATTCAGTCCTTCAACTTTCACATATGGCTCGTTTTGTCCTTCGTCCTACATGTCATGCCAAGTTGGCAGGCTTAGTCAGCACTCATCCAGCTAGATTTTGTAAAATATCATTTTCTACCCTCTAGATGATTCATATGTTTGTATTTTTCTATTGTAATCCATTGTGGTCTATGGCTAATATTGTAATGTTTGTTTGCTATTATATGATGATGAATACAACCATATTTATTCACATAATAAAAATATGTTTTCATACAATACTTCTGATTCAAAGTAACATGCCATGAAAATATTCAATATAAATGACTTGTGCCATACAGTAGACACTCAAAATGATACCTAGATAAAAGGGTGCTGACATGGCATGCTAACCTAGCGTAACATGTAGGACGGAGAATGAAAATGAGCAGTGCAAGAAAATTGGAGGACTAAAATGATCATTTTGATAGTTTAGGGACGAAATTGGGCTTTGGTCGATAGTCCGAGGACAAAAATGGCTATTCTGCCTTTATTTATACCTGAACTGTTAATTATGAAGGATGAAAGAACATGGGCAGACAACATCAGGGTTGCTTTCCCGCTATAAACCATAAAACAGCTTCTTACTTCCGGTAACAATAGAGAGAAAGAGAATCCTTTATTTATGGTGGATTAATTCCCAAATGACAGGTTCAACCATTTAACAATTCTTAGTGATTTGTTCATGCACAAGCTGAGTTTTTCAAACTCACAGCTTTGTTGTTAGCAATTTCATGATATAGATTTGTCGGTGTTTGGTGCCGGCAGTCCACCATGAGGAGGCCCCACGACGGTATATTTGTAGTCACGGATCGCTTTAGCTAGAACTAGATGGTGAACATAAAACAATGTGATTAACTAGATTCATGCTATCAGATTAGTATAACACCATATGTAAGGTGCTCAATGAGTCAGGGTTGCAAGTTGATTTTGATCTAATCCTAGTCGGTTACCTTGTAACCGACATTTCGATGGACCGGTACAACGTAGCCAGTTTCCTCTGCCTTTATTAAGTTTTGTTTAAAATCTCATAAAATCTGAAACATCATCCAATTACTAGGTCTAATGACTGCATGTAAATTCTCTTTAGGCCAGTCTCAGTCCACAGTTTCACTACACGGTTAAGTAAAGAAAACTCTTTTTTCTCTCTCACGTATCATGAAACTCTTCGTTCTCTCATATATTATATCAGCACATTTAATGCCATAAAACTCTTTATGATAGTGTTAGTGGCAGCATAAGTTTAAGGATGAAAATCGGTTGCTAGTGTTTGTGGCAGCATAAGTTCTGTGCCAGCGAGTCGCAAGCTGCATCTTTTGGTGTTGGTGATGTGGAGGATGATTCTGCTAGGAGAATGATGCACCTGAGGCACCTGAGGAGGAGAAAGCAGCTTAAGCCAAGAGCCATCAACGAACTGCAAGCTGTCCTTTTAAAATTTCATAAATTTAAAACTATTGTGCTGTGTTGGATTGTTTGTTACTTTAGTTTGTTATGTACTGAAACTAGAACCTTCGTTCCTAGCTATTTGCTGAACTTGTGTATACCGCTGTGAACTTTGCTATACACTGATATTTATTTATATTAAAAAATACTGAAATGTATCTGCGTATCAGATTTTTTAAACAAATACCATATTCACGTATCTGTATCCGTCTGATACTGATACACGTATCTGTATCCGTGTAACATAGGTCGTGGGGCTTATCTCTAGGTCTCTAACTTTTCTGCTAGCCGCGACATCATCCTAACATCTCCCCTTTAATTGTAAGGCTAACCGCCATGAGTTCTTTCTCAAAGAATTTCACACCAAAACAATATGTTACCACGGTCAATAAAAATACTACTGAACCGCATGGCCATAGCGCTACAGTATAAATTGATTGGATAAATACAAAATATTTTATGGGAGTTGGCTTCATAAGATGGTCCTCTTTTGTCCATAATCATAGGCTTTTTCAGTAATCCCATGTCGGCTTTTTCAGTAATCCCGTGCCGGCTACATGATCATGAAAAATACTAGGTGGTAAGCCTTTTGTAATTGGATCCGCAAGCATAAATTATGTACCAATATACTCGCTCTTAATTGTTTGATCTTGAACTCTTATCTTTCACTACATGAATCTTAATGTTGATGTGTTTGGTTGAAAAACTAGACTTGTAGTTACTCAAATAGAAAACATGATACTTAATGTCTATGTGTTTGCTCATACAAGGCAAACAATTGAAGTATCTCTTTTATATCCATGTGTCTATCTCTAAGATGAGAAAATCTGTCTTTTAGAACGGACATTGGCAAAAAAAATGAAAAGTTTTGAGAAAATATGTGTTTTAGTACATTGGCAAATAAAATATAGAAAAAATTTGTTGGGCCATGGACAAAGCTCTAATCCAATCAAATAAACCATTGTCCTACTCAAGTGAATTTGTTGGATAGTCATATTAAACCATTAAACATTTGCTTATATCCATATTTTGACATATAAGACAAACAAGAAACGTTCAAAAAAATAAACAGATCCAGTATTATGGCAATAGAGGGAATTCAACAAGATTTCACCAAAATTAAACGAGCTGACTAAATGTGACCGTGATAATATTGAATAATTGCTTAATTTGCTAGAGCATTACTTTAAGATATCCAAACGACATGTTGACACAAGTTTGATCCAATAGATTAACTCGGGTCCAGGTTTGAAAGTTGTACCAAATACACTAAAATTCCATGTTTTAAGGAAATAGCATGGCATGACAAATAATCAGCCCAATTTAGCAATATTTCATAGAAATTGTATGAGTTATTCATTAAACTTGTTAAAATTTTAGACATATGCAAACAATATATCGAAGAAAAAAATGGCAATAAAATGTTGAGCGATCAAATCGAGCATGTGATCTCCTAGATCTTGTCCTACCAACCAATGAAACCATTGTACTAGTGAAGTAACTTCAATCTATGGACATCTTAAAATGTATTTAATTTAATTCCCGTAAACTTAGCCCTCGACTAAGTAGAGGGATGAGCTTTTTCTCTCTTTTTTTGTAATACTTTGATTCTTAGTTACATAACATTTTGTGTATACACATATATTCAGGGTAAATCTAGAATCCAATGTTAGGGGGCTGATCTTCCCCTTCTTCCTTTTTCTCTTTTTCTTCTTCTTCATCCCTTTTTCTTCTTATCCTCTTCATACATGGATAGAAAAATGTAGGGGGACGGGGACTTAGGGGGCCTCCATGGGAAGCAAGGGGTACACCTGCCCCCACCCTAGATCTGCCCCTTCGTATATCTTAGATTCATATTTACAGGCGGTCGACGAGACACAATGTTTTTTATTGGGCCCAAAAATGATGCCATGTTCGCTTAGGGACCATTTTCCACCACTACTAGAGAAATCATCATCGGCCCGGTACATATGCCGCAGCACCTTAAAAACATGGTGCCAAAGGTGCATTAGCACCGGGTCCAATGGCTAGGATCCCGGCATGCTGCGGGGGGGGGGGGGGGGGGGGGGCGGGGGGGTGGGGGGGTCTTTAGCACCGGGTGGTGGCTAGATCCGGTTCTAAAAGTCACATTTAGCACCGGTTGATGTTACCAACCGGTGGTAATGCTCTCGAACCTAAAGGGTCACCCTTTAGCACCGGGTGGTGGCTAGACCCGACGCTAAAGGCCTTTTAGCACCGGTTGGTAAATACAAACCGGTGCTAAAGGGAGTGTCACAAGCTACTTCAAAAGGAAAGCATCTTCTATCCAGTCACATGTGTTGCGTAGGTAAGATGGAAAAGAGGGTACGCACGAGCCAAGAGGTCCTTGGTTTGGCGAAGTCTGTATGTAAGCTAAGAGGTCTGCGTTTCAAATCTTTTTCATCAAATGAGCAATAGCTTGAATATTCCGACTGCGCAAGAAATCCTTCATTCACAAGCTAGCTTGGAACGGCGTAAAGAGGGAACTAGTAGCTGGGTGACGTGGAAGACATGAAAGGAGCCTGCTAAAGCTTCATTCCAGGTTTGGTTCAGGAATACGACGCAACAGACAAGCGAGTTCCACGAAGTGAATGGTAAAGCGATCCAAGGCGCCAGTAAACAGAGCTTGAGTTGTGAAGTTTTTCGCATGTTCACACTGAGCTTCCTGGGAATCCATCTTCTCTACAGCTAGCTTTCCTAGTTCTAGGTTTTCTTTGCCAAGTTTCTTTGGTCCTGAGATTGAACATGTAATTCCATTTTGCCACTGTTCAGAACCCTAGCTAAGGAAGAGGGCACTCCATGCTAACACCTCCTCCGTAACTGAGTTTTCCATTCAAAGTTGCAATAAAAGAAATAATAACACACGTGTAAAAGAAATGAAATAAGGGCTGACTAGGCTCAAAGATAGAAAGCTAGGAGATCAGTGACAAAACGGCGATGCGAGCTGTGGGAAAGAAAAGAGAAAATTCCTATTTGATACTAAAATAAAACTCAATTTCTTTATTGCCCTTAAAAGTTTTCCTTCTTTATTTGACACTTACTTCTAACTTCATTCCCTATTTAACATTTTCATAACTTTGGTCAGTTAAGTCAGGCGAAACGACATCTAAATCGTGTCCAAAATTAGTGGAACATTTTATAATGAAATAATAAATGGATATGAACAAATTTTATTCAAATGGAGACATGTACATTTATAGTGTTAAAATTAAAATTCACCAAATTCAACTACCTTGAAAACGAATTTTAATTTTATGGCATGAAAACCAATTTTAAAATTCACCAAATTCAACTACCTTGACACGATAGTATATAAAATTATTTATCATCATAAGTTACATAGAGAGTTGTGAGTTTCTTCTAAAATTTCCCAAATATCGAGCTCTTCCAATTTTTTATATAACTTATGGTGGGAAATAATTTTATAAAGTAACACACATTATTTTTTTGAAAATATTTTTGTGCCATAAATTCATAGTAGTTTCAAAGATAGCCTAATTTGATGAATTTTCATTTTTAAACTATAAAGATACATATATCCTTTTCAATAAAATATGTTCATATCCATTTGTTATATTATTAGAAAATATTTCATAAAATTTGGAGGTCGTTTCAGCTGACCTTGACATAAATGTTAAATAAGGAATCGAAGTTAAAAGTTAGTGTTGTCAAGAAAGGAATTGGGTTTGTTTTGATGTCAAATTAGGAATTTTCACCAAAGAAAAAACAACCAAGAATAGGATCAAATTACCACGATGCCCTTTTACAAATTTGTTAAAATACAAATAGTCGATTCAAGACTCCTTTTGGGGTACTAGACCAATCTTTTTTCTTGTAACAGTCCCACCCATTTGGTACTTTTTATATACCTCTAGGTATCTCTTATTTCTCAGTCATTTAATTATTTATGAGAGATGGTTCTTATATTTTTCAACCACGGTAAACATCCTTGTCATACATATAGTTGTATGTGTGTGTGTGTATATATATAATTGGTAACTCAGTATATAAGTCTGATTTGTAAGTTATATACCTACATACTCGTCAGTATCACTACCAGAGAACCTCACATCCGCCCCCCTCATAGGCCGCGACACATTTTGGACCCGGTGCTAAGGGTGCATCAGCACGGGGTCCAACGGCTATGAGTGGGGGCGGCGCAGGGATGGCAGGCTGAGCACATTAGCACCGGGTCTTGCGACGAACCGGTGCTAATGTGCTCACATTCGCACCGGTTGTAGCCAGCAACCGGTGCTAATGTGCCCAAGGCCCTTTAGCCCCAGTTGCTGGCTGCAACCGGTGCCAATGTGAGAGCAGTAGCACCGGGTCGTCGCAAGACCCGGTGCTAACGTGCTCGTATATAATACCTTCCCTCCCCTCGCCCGAGCCAGCATCAACACTTGGAGCTGTGTTCATGTTGTGCTCGGGACAGGGGAGGTGCTGCCAAATTTTTTTTCCAAAATTTGTGAAGATTTCACTCATCCAAGGGGCACTACAAGGTACATTCTTTCATTCTCTTACGTTCTTTATTAGCTTGTATTGTTTATATGCTTTAGAAATAGAGAAATTTGTGAATCAAAATGGAAAGAGAGCTTGTGTTCATGGTGGAGAGAGAGAGCTTGTGTTCATGGTGGAGAGAGAGAGCTTGTGTTCATAGTGGAGAGTGAGAGCTTATGTATTGTATTTATTAGTTATTTATTTAAAGTTGGAATAGTTAATTATTTTTTTAATGGAAGTATATTTAATTTTAGAAAATGAATAAATTAATTATAGTTTTAGAAATGTGTTTAGTTTGTATTGTCTTATGTATTAACTTTGTAATCTATTATATGTTAAATTTATATTTAGTTATATATTAAATTTGTATTATCTTATATATTACCTTTGTATTATATTATATATTAAATTATACAAATAATTGTTATTGGTTACTAATGTAGATGAATAGGCAATGGATGTACGGGGACAATCACGATACGGCGTTTCGTGATGGCCTGAAGGGGTTTCTCGATGTCGCCGAGGCCAACAGGACGCCGTCAGGTTTCATGTTCTGCCCATGCACTAATTATTGAAATATACAATCGTACAAACAAAGAGGAGCTCTTCAGGTGCATTTGATGAGGCACGGTTTCATGAGCAATTATTCTGTTTGGATGAAGCATGGTGAAAGAGGAATTCTAATGGATGAAGATGAAGAAGACGAGGTGGATAACGACATTCCGGTATTGGCTGAATACTACGGGGCCTTTGCAGATGCTGCAGTGGGTGATGCCGATCATGAAGATGCTGCTCAGGAAGATGACCCTAATTATGGACTTGGGCAAATGTTGCGTGATGCTGAGAAAGACTTGGCAATGATAAGGAACTGAAAAAGATACAACGCATGTTGCGGGACCACAAAACTGACTTGTACCCAGATTGCAAAGAGGGGCTTACGAAGTTGGGTAGTACGCTTGAATTTCTGTAGTGGAAGGCAGCAAATGGCATTACTAATAAGGGTTCCGATGAGCTACTGAAACTCGTAAAGAAGATTCTGCGCAAGGGTAACGAATTGCCATCGGCAACGTATGAAGCAAAACGGGTCGTTTGCCCTCTCGGTTTGGAGGTGTAGAAGATACATGCGTGTCCAAATGACTGTATCCTCTATCGCGGACAATACGAACACTTGGATTGTTGTCCAGTTTGTAGTTGCGCACGATACAAGATAAGGCAGGATGACCCTGGTGAGGTTGTGGGGGAGCGTTGTAAGAAAAAAATTGCTGCGAAGGTGATGTGGTATTTTCCTCTGATATCCCGTCTGAAGCGTTTGTTCAGGAACAAAGAGCATGCCACACTAATGCGATGGCACAAAGAAGAACGTAAGCAGGATGGCATGTTGAGACACCCCGCTGATGGATCCCATTGGAGGAACATCGACAAAGCATTCCCAGAGTTTGATGCTGATGCGAGGAATGTGAGGCTTGGTTTAAGTACTGATGGCATGAACCCTTTTGGTGAAATGAGCAGTAGTCCTCCACTTGGCCTGTGACTTTATGTATCTACAACCTACCCCCTTGGCTCTACATGAAGTGAAAGTTCATTACGATGTCAGTGCTTATTCAAGGGCCAAAGCAACCTGGTAACGACATTGATGTCTACCTAAGATCATTGGTTGATGAACTTTTGTAGCTATGGAAGGAAGAAGGTGTTAGCATGTGGGATGAGGACAAGCAGGAGCAGATGACATTCGAGCACTGCTTTTCATAAACATCAATGACTGGACTGCACTAAGTAACCTATCAGGACAATCAAACAAAGGATATAAAGCATGCACTCACTGTTTAGAGGAAACCGAAAGCATGTATTTGAAACATGGTAGGAAGGTTGTTTACATGGGTCATCATCGATTTCTTCCTACGAAGCATGAGCTACGAAAAAAATGTCCGCATTTTGGCGAGAATGCGGACCACCGTACAAAGCCAAGACACCGGAGTGGACAAGATGTATTTGATATGTTAAAGGACCTACAAGTGGTGTTTGGAAAGGGAGACGGAAGCCAGCCTGTTCCGACTGGCGAGGATGGTCGTGCCGCGATGTGGAAGAAAAAGTCTATCTTTTGGGAGCTACCTTATTGGCAATATTTAGAGGTCCGTAACGCGATTGATGTGATGCATCTGACGAAGAATCTTTGCGTGAACTTGATAACCTTCCTGGGTACTTATGGGAAGCCAAAATATACACTGGAAGCACGACAAGAGCTGAAACGATTGAAACAACGGAATGATCTACATCCATAAAAGAGAGACAACGGACGCCAGTACTTGCGTCCTGCCAGCTTTACTCTCAGCAGAGAAGAGAAGGCAAGCATGTTTAAATGCTTGAATAGTATCAAGGTTCCGTCAGGCTACTCCTCAAATATTAAGGGAATAATAAATATGAAAGATAACAAGTTCACAAACCTCAAGTCTCACGACTGTCATGTGTTGATGACACAGCTGCTTCCCATCATACTCAGAGGGGTGCTACCCGTTAATGTGCGGAAAGCCATTGTGAAGCTATGTGCATTCCTCAATGCAATTTCTCAGAAGGTGATCAATCCAGACCATTAAGTTCAACTACAAAACGACGTGGTGCAATGTCTTGTCAGCTTTGAGATGATATTTCCACCATCCTTCTTCAATATTATGACACATCTATTGGTTCACCTTGTCAAAGAGATTCGTATACTGGGCCCAGTATTTCTACACAACATGTTCCCGTTTGAGAGGTTCTTCGCTGTGCTAAAGAAGTATGTCCGTAATCGTTCTCGTCCAGAAGGATGCATTTCTAAGGGATACGAAACAGAGGAGGTCATTGAATTCTGTGTTGACTTTGTCAACGATCTTATGTCGATTGGTGTGCCCGAATCACATCATGAGGGGAGACTTGGTGGAAAGGGCACACTAGGGAAAAGATCGATGGTAATCAAGGACATGGAGACATTTCGTAAAGCGCACCTCACAGTTTTGCAACAACCAACCTTAGTTGCTCCGTACATCGAGGAGCACATGAAGATTCTCTGGGACGAAAATCCAACAAAGTCTGCAGCCTTTATTCGAGGGCATTGATGCGCAGCTAGCTTTTGTAGCTAGGGGTCCATCGACCACGATCTTAAAATTCCAAGGATACGACATCAATGGGTATACATTTTACACAAGAGCCCAGGACAAGAGGAGCACCAACCAAAACAGTGGAGTCCGAATCGACGCGACGGACACCAATGGCAATACTAACTCATACTATGGTGTCATAGAGGAGATATGGGAACTAGAGTACGGACCTTTGAAGATCCCACTGTTTAAGTGCCAATGGGAGAAGCTGACTGCAGGAGGTGTTACAGTTGATGAGTATGGAATGACGTTAGTGGACCTAAACAAGATTGGGTTTCTAGACGAACCGTTCGTCCTAGCCAAAGATGTCACACAAGTTTTTTATGTAAAGGACATGGCTAGCAGACCAAAGAAAGGGGCAGATAAGAAAGGGGTGGGTAAGCAATTGGACCCACCACAAGACGAGCCAAAGCGTCATATTGTTCTTCCTGGAAAAAGAAAAATCGTTGGAGTTGAGGACAAGACGGATGAAGATTATGATATGCTCGATGGGCTGCCTCCATTCTCGATGGCTGCTGACCCAAGCATCCTATTAGTAGCGGAGGAGACACCCTATCTACGGCGTGATCACAATCAAGGAACATTCGTAAAGAGGAAGTTTATTAGTGTCCGAGTAAATGATGATGACGTGTAATTTAATTGCACTATGTTCCAGAAATTCATATTTATATAAATGGCATCGTGTATTTGTTATGCATTTATGTGGTTTTAGTTTTTAACATTTTGACATATGATCCATCAAAAGATGTGACCACCCGAAGCCCATCTTTCGTGAAATGTAGCAAGTGGCCAATCAATGAAACCAAATGTTAATTCCTACGATTTTCTAGAATTTTCTATTATTTTCTAATATTTTCTAGTAACTCCCACTGTTTTCTAGAATTTTCTAATAATTTTAAAGGGCTTTGTTTTCTACAAAATTATTATTTAGAAATTAACAGATTCATTTAATAATTACTAGAAAATGAAAGCAAATGGTAATTCCTACTACTTTCTAGGATTTTATAATAATTTCTAATATTTTCTAGTAACTCCTACTGTTTTTCAAGAATTTTCTAACAATTTTAAAGAGCTTTGTTTTATTTATTTACGAATAAAGTAAAGTAATAGAAATAGAAAAAAGACCCGGTGCTAATTGTCGATTTGGATGAAAAAATGGCGGCAACTGAAATCCTAACCCTTTAGCACTAGGTAGATCCAACACCCGGTGCTAAAGTTGCCCAGGATTTCAGTTCCCGCCCTGGGGACCTCTTTAGCACCGGGTGTGCTTACACCCGGTGCTAAAGTCTCATTAGCACCAGGTATTGTATCCACCCGGTGCTAATGTGGTGGCCTTTAGCATCCCGGGCACCGCATTAGCACCGGGTGTGCTTACACTCGATGCTAAAGACTCATTAGCACCGGGTGATGTATCCACCCGGTGCTAATGTGGTGGCCTTTAGCACCGGGTGAGGGTAAGACCCGGTGCAAATGAGCCTTTAGCACCGGGTCTTACCCTCACCCGGTGCTAAAGGCGCCGCCCCATATAACCGCCCGCGCCCTCTCCCCTCCTCACTTCTCACATTTCTCGCCCGTCTCCGCCGCCGGTCCCGCTCCCGCGCCCGTCCCCGTCGCTGGTCGCCCTCGCTACCGTCTCCCGTCGCCCGCGCCGCCGTCGCCCGCGACGCCGCCATTCGCCCGCGCCGCCGATGGCCCGTCGCCGCCGCGTCCGCGCCCTTGCCCGCTCCCTCGTCCACGCCGGGCCCTCGTCCGCGCCCTCGTCCGTCGCCCCGCGCCCGAGCCCGCACCCGCCGCCGTCGCCCGCACCCGTCACCCCTCGGTCGATTTTTACATTTTGTTATTTAATTTTGTTATTTATTTTGTTATTTAATTTGGTATATAATTTGTTATTTAATTTGTTATTATTTATATGCTTATATATAATTTTGTATGTAATTTGGTATATATAATTTTGTATATATAATGTTGTATATATAATGTTGTATATATAATTTTGTATATATAATGTTATATATATAATTTTGTATATATAATGTTGTATATATAATTTTGTATGTAATTTGGTGTATATAATTTTGTATGTAATTTTGTATATATAATATTGTATATATAATTTTGTATATATAATCTTGTATATATAATGTTGTATATATAATTTTGTATATATAATGTTGTATATATATATATACAAGAAGCTGAAGGATGTGAAGTTTCACATCACTCGAGTGGTGGACGATGGGGAGCCAGTTGAGCCCAAAAAAGTGGCCAAAAAATTTATATCTCAGTGCGGGGTTGTTCTACGGGAACGTGTGCCCATTAGCATCAGAAAATGGAAATCCACGGACCCTACTGAGCCGCACGTGTTTCCCAATACTGAGAAGGAGATGCTATGGGCGGACTTAAAAGGAATTTTCGAATGGCCAAGCAGTCATGAAGAGCAACTGAAGGATTGGACAATGAAAAAGATGGCAATTCTGTTCCAGGATTACAAGAAAAAATTGTACAAGAATTATCTCATTACCGGAGAAGCACTGGATCCAGCGAAGCATCCAACCATCACTCATGATGCTTGGGAATCATTCTTGGAGTACAAAAACTCCGAAGAAGGGTCAAGTATGACCGCTAGAAATGCTGACAATGCCGGTAATAGGAAGTACACCCATAGAATGGGTTCAGGAGGTTATAAAGGGAGCATTGAGAAATGGGAGAAGATGGAAGAATCTCTATTTGCTAGAGGCATTCGTCCAGCGACACATGACTGGCCCAGACGATCCAAGCATTGGTACTATGGTCATGGAGGCACCCTCAGTCCGATCGACGGCTCGTTAGTTTTTGGCGAGGACTTGCGAGAACTAGCTCAACGTCTCATCAATATCCTTAAGGCATCTGAGAGGGGAGAATTTGTTCCTGATAGAGACAGAGATGAGCTAACCTATGCCTTAGGAAACAAGGAGCATCCTGGACGTACGCGCGGCGTAGGCATAGTACCATGGAAGAAAGGTTTGAAAGAGGACACCGCCTCCTATAGGAGCCGTTCGAGGAAGAAGGCGGAATATGAGCAGAGGGTGAGGGACCTAGAGGAAACGGTAGCAGCCCAGGGCTCAAAGTTACAGGAAATGGAGGTAGAGACAGAGCGGCGAATGAAGTTAGCATTGCTGCAGATACAAGCCACAAGAACCGCCAGCACAGAGCATGTACCTCTCCAAGATCCTAATGCGGCCCTTCTTAGCCCTCCACAACATCGAAGCAGCCACGCTTCCACAGAGCATGTACAAGGTCATGAAGACATTCCCGCACCTCAGTCTGAACCGGTTTGTTACCATCGAAGAACTCAACGGACCGCGTGTGAGCTTGTCATGAGGCAGAAGAACATATCTGTGGTGGTACGTCTGCGACATTAGTTTGTATATTTCGTAAATATCATCATAAATATTATTCATTTACTAAATTCATTTCTACTTATTTTATTAGGTCGCATACGGTATGACCAAACCAGTGGAACCAGGTCAAAGATGGCATTGCATGGAGATTCCACATGGTTACGTACCCGTTGAGGTGGAGCAAGTCGTTGACCAGTGGAATGACTTGGAACTTGACATCGTCGGAGGTGACAGAGAAACAAAACTCGGGGAGTGTTCTCACTGGATCATTCTATGGAGCAAGCGAGACATCGCCATACCTGGTAGCACCAAGTTTCCTTCAGATCCTCCGTCTCCAAGAGGTCCACCGGATCACGATTCTTTGGTAGCTCATGACGCAAACCCGTCTCCGTCTCCTCCACGGCGGAAGTCTCCGTCTCCACTGCGGCAGAAGCCTGAACCAAAGAAGCGCTCTAAACTGGGTAGCTTGGCCCCTCCACCACAGAAGAAGCCACAGAAGGTCAAAGAGAAGCCTGCACCACCAAAAAAAGCTTACGACCTGACTCAAGAAGAGCTCGATGCCTCTGTAAAAGAAGACGTAAAGAGGCAACTTTTCACGAGAAAACAACCAGAGCTGAAGATTGACCCCGCCACGGCAAAATCCTTCCTCCAAAATTTGACTAGGGGACAAAAGAAGAGGGCACAAGTATCAGACTATGACCGATCATTACTGAATTCTCAAGGGAAGAGGAAGGCGGCGGTGTCCAAACCTGTTGCTCAGCTCGGCAACCAACCTCAGGAGTCGTTGCCTCAGTTGGCATCTGAGTACGAGCTGAATGTGCAACGACAAATGGCCGAGACAGTACTCTCGAGAGAGGAAATCACGGGAGAAAAAGAAATTCCTGTGAGCACAGACATCAAGTGGCCATTTAAGCTTGGCGAGCCTTTGGTCGGTCCAGAAATGGAGAGCACGCTACAAACAAAGATGTGTCATTTCCATCAGTGGTATCTGGAACAATCAAGAAGCAAAAGGCGCATGTTTGGAGTTCGTGTAAAGGACCATGATTTTTTCAATGGCGAGGAAACCATCTGGTTGGAGTTTAAGGATATATATGAGGTCTACCACAAAGAAGCCATGGACGTGTCTTTGGTCGCCTGTTGGGTATTGTAAGTGCTTTGTTCTCATTTACATTTGACACTTGAAAAAAACTTTAATCTTGGCTGACACGCCCTTTATTGCTTAACAATTCAGAATGGAGATTCAAAGATGTCGGAGGGAAGGAATATTTGACATTGGTTACATGGACCCGACAAGGATAAGTGAAAAAAATGATTTTGATCAATCCAGAGGAGACATATCAAAATTTATACAAGTATCTCCAAAAACAAAATTATTGCGACTCCATACTATTGCCGTACAACTTCGGGTGAGTACCTATACATGTATCTACTTATAGTGCCTATACAAAATTTTATGGACTCTATACTATTACCGTTCAATTTTATTTCTCATTATAATGTCTACATGTATACAGTTTTCACTGGATCTTAATCATATTGTGTCCTGACCGGGGTATCGTCCACGTCTTTGATTCGTTGAAGAGGCCAACATATGCTTACCAGAACATCATCGACATGCTTACAAAGTGACATATATTTACCCATTTAACTCAATTCTGCCCTTACAATCACAATGATTTAACACAACTTTTTGGTTCACAGGGCGTGGATTCAATTTCGTCAAGATAACCCTGGTATGATCCATGAAACACTCACATGGAAGACTGACTTTCCGGTAAGCAAGTAATTTGTACGTGTAGGTCTCCGCTAACCTATTATATGAATTTTACTTAACTTTATTTTTTGATCGACAGTGTCACCAACAGGGGTCGGGAAATAACCTATGTGCATATTATGTTTGTGATAACATGCTCAATTGGTCGACAAAAAAGATGACACACCATGATGTTATGGTATGTAACACATTTTCAGGTTTTAATTTGATATATTTACTATTTTTGTAGAAAAAGCACTTGATTTTGTAATAAATTATATTATTTAGAAATATACGACTTCTTTTACTGATAATGAGATTCATTTATAATAAATAATATTATTATTAAATTTAAATTAATAAGTAAGGCACTTTGTTTTAAAACAAATGATTATTTAGAAATATAGGGCTTCATTTAATAATTACTATGTTTGTATTAATAAGAAAAACACTTTGTTTTATAATAAATGATTATTTAAATATAGACGGACATTTGTATTTGTAAGTAAAGCATTTATTTTATATTAAATGTTTAATAATTGCACATTTGTTTTCTTCAATTCCATGGAATTAATATTTCCAATTATTTGCAAATTATAGATGATGAGGCTACAAGAAGATAGACTCGATGAAGAGAGAATAGACGCAATTGCAGAACAGCTCATTGGATGGATTTGGGACGAGGTCGTTAATCCCCGTGGAGAATTCCATCTCCCCCTGGAGGATGCGCCGTCAAGTCGTTCCTCTAGTCGGATTTCTTAATTTATAATATACAGCTCAAATATATATAGTTCAAATATATATACAGGTCAAAATTATAATATATATATCTTCTATTTTGATTATATGTCTAGCTAATATGAATATATAGTACTACATGCACGACAGCTGAATACATGTTTGAATACGTATCATAATACATATATAAACATATATAAACGTACCAAAAAAATCCAGGTCCTTTAGCACCGATTCTAAACACCAACCGGTGCTAAAGGCCCTCCTATACCCGCTGTGTAGGTAGGGCCTTTAGCACCGGTTGGTGTTTAGAACCGGTGCTAAAGGCCCCCTTTAGCACCGGTTATTCTACCCGGTGCTAAAGGGTACCCCTTTAGCACCAGAAGTTTAGCACCGGTTGACAATCCGGTGCTAAAGCCCGTTCCCAACCGGTGCGGATGTGAGGTTCTCTGGTAGTGTATCATTGTAGCACATACTATTCACTCATCATATGTGAATTTTTTATCTACACACAGTCACGTACAAGCATTTACAAGTTTATTTATACAGTGTTACAAATGACTAAATTAACTTAATTATTGCAGCTGTCTAATTGATTTGTATGTATACTACGGTGTTCTTTTATTTCTTTGATTTGAGGTGCCAGTCACACCTGATAAAAAAGGATAGTATATAACAGCACCAAGTTAGGAATAAAGAGATCGACAAAATCATCTCCAGATTAAAGATCATCTGTCACACCGGTGCAAAAGCTAAGTCTCAGGACACAGGAGAGCTGATGCGCACAGGGGATGTCCATCATTGACGATAAATTCATGGACATGATCAATAGTGCATCATCACATTTTCAACATATAAACGGTTTTAGCCAGGTTCTCAAAGGGAATTTTCCGTGAAGTTGGGTACCACCGCTAGTAGAGAGAAAGCTCTATTAGTCCCGGTTTCAAAACTCTTAGTCACCTAGGAAGAGCCCGCACGCGCGCAGTCTCAAGCACAAGTCACACGAGTTTTCACGCGAAAATACATACATGTGTTGCGTGGTACTCAAATCCCGGACTTCTTGCCTCACGCGTAGCTTCCTTTACTAGTCGAAAACCCCTCACCACAACCGGTTCTGAAGAGTCAGTTGCGATGAGGGGTCATCACAAACTAGCGGTGATGGGACTCTCATCGCAACTGGTTAGTAGTTATTATTATTATTCAGATAAGTTAGAAATAAAACTAGAATTTTAAGGATATAAAAATGAAATATATTTATATAAAAATGTTTGTGAAATGTATAGGTTTGTAAGTTAGCAACTGAAAAGTTTTAAATCTCATCGAGTACTACAACTTGATGTTAACTTTATTTTCATTTGACGTTGTTTAATTAGTGTGAGCTATTATATCAATTTTTTGGGCATCTCAACTATTTCAATTGAAAAGGTTGTCAACTACAAAGCTTTAGATCTTTTGGAGCTCTGCAATTTTGATATAAAGTCTGTCTTCATCCGATTCAAATGAAAAAGTTATAAATTTATACTATGTACAATATCATCACAACCGGTCTGTAACACGAACCAATTATGATGACCCTCTCACAACCGGTTCACGTAAAAAACGGTTTTTGATGGGACGTCGGGAGCCCCCATCACAATCGGTTTCAATGGCTACCCAGCCCACCTACTTTCAAGCCCGGTTGTGATGGTTCAGCGAAAACTGGATGTGATGAATCGATTATGATGTCCAGTTCTGTAGTAGTGCTTAATATCTTACCCACACTGCACATGTGACACAGTTGTTGGTGTTCTCTTTTTAAATTGCCCTAAGGAGGACTTTTAGTCCCGGGTGCTAACGTCTAGTCCTGGTTGGTGTTGCCAACTCGGACTAAAAGTCCTCTGAGACCCTGAATATTACACACGGAACTAAAACTAGCGTTAGTTTCGGGTTAAAAGTTATCCAGGACAAATGTAGGGGATGGAAAGTCATTTTCTCTACTGCTGCATATTTAGAGAAGTCAAAAGGTTGTTCACAATCTGATTTTCCCAATATTATTCAACTCCACATGGTTAATTTCGCACTCGCTTGTACTACCTACGTACTGCCATCCCTCTGTGGGAAATGGAAACAATATCCCAATCTCTTTGCACATGTATATCATTAATATTATATGGATTGGAATAAATATTAATCTTCTGCTACCAGATTTCATATTTTACATTTTCTCTAATAATTCTTGTTATATAATCATATTGAAGCTTGCAAAAAGAAGTGGCATTATTTTTTTTGAAAAAGCTTTTCTTAGAATATTTTTTTGAAAAAGTAGTCATCCAGTTTATACTACTTTCTGCTTTGGAAGTGTCTGAAACGAAACCCTGAGCTCTAGCTTGAAATATTCAGTAATCGGTCAGTACACCTAGGGCTGGATATCAAGCTGGCTCGGCTCGGCTCGGTCCAGCTTTAACGAGCCAGCTCGGCTCGACTCGTTAACGAAGCGAGCTAGAGAAGTAGCTCGGCTCGGCTCGTTTGCTAGCTCGAACTGGCTCGATTAGCTGGCGAGCCAGCTCATTTATCATTAACACACGTGCATTCCTCGTAAAAAATATTTATGGCACACTGAAATAAAAAAACAATCATCGTATGTATATATATATATATATATTCAAGCTCAAAAATCAGATAGAAACAATAGTAGTTCACAACATGATATCATGACAACACAAATTATTATAATTATATAGCATATTTATGGCCACCACCATTCACCATTAGAGAATCAGGACATCACACAAACAAAATACATATTGCGCTATAGGCTCTGGCTTGTTATAGCTCGTGAGCCGCTCACGAACTGGCTCATTAACGCACCAAGCTAAAGCATTGGCTCAGCTCGTGAACAATTTAAAACGAGCCAAGCCACTAACGAGCCGAGTCGAGCGAGCTACCGAGCTACGAGTTTTTGTCCAGCCCTAAGTACACCACACCCTCCCTTAGGTGATATGGATCAGTATTTAAATATATTGATTTGTTGTACACTCATACAACACAGCAGAAGTTGCAATGGGATCAACGAAAGTACTTTATTGAGCGCATATGGCTTTCTTTCTTTAGAAAAAAGAGGTTCCCACCATGGCGACACATCAACAGAAATCAGCAAATAAGAAAAAGGTGCAAGAACCACATGTCAATTTATTATCTCCCGTATCTCTGCCACCCTTATGGCCCCCCTTCTTCACTGCGCCGAGCAACACTTTTTTAGGGTTAATTAGATATACAACATTGCAATGTTCGCTGTTTAAAGATATACAATCACAATTCATAACACTGTAAGCGTGACATTATAATTTTATAAAAATCCGAGATATACCACTACTTACCCTTCAATATATATCTTAGATTTTTTGGACAAAATCACCCCCATTTTGTTCCTTGTGACCCCATTCATTCTCTCTAATCCTAGGCTCCCAGCAAGCCGCCATCACCCTGTCGCCACCGTGTGGCCTCAATGGCCGGGTGGCCTTATGTGCTTACCGACTCAGAGGCAAGGAGCTGAGCGCCGGTGATACTGTGGTAGGCGAGGGCGAAGAATCCAAAAGACGAGATCGTCTTTGTTAATGTGTATGGCAACCGTTGCCGAGGATCACAGTCACAGATGGCTGGCCGGTGGTGCTGCTAGTCTGCTACACTATGCAAAAATCAGAGAAAATGATAGAAATCAAAGCAGCCAAGTGCTTCTTACTTGTTTACTCGGCGAAAAGAAATAGAAGAATTACTGGCTGTCGATTTGCTTGCCGAGTCAGAGGCACAGAGCTGAGCGCCGGTGGTACTGCGGTAGGTGAGGGTCAAGAATCCAAAAGTCGCCTTTGTTAATGGGTGTGGCAACCGTTACCCTTTATGGGTTACCGGTTACCAATGACTTATGATCGTCCGTTACCAGTAACAGTCATTGGCAACAGATGTTATGTTGAAGGATATTGCCTCCTCAAGATTTGAACCCAGGATCTATTAGATCGTGTGTGCCTCCCGTAACCATTCCACCACAGCATCATCTGTGGTTACAAGGAGAATGCAGCTCTTTTATATAAACATTTGTGAATATTTTTTAATTTTCATATACCACATCTTAAGTCCGATCGGCCTAATTTTTTTATGGTCATCCCTTATATGCTCGTTCAAGAAAAAAATATTAGAAAAATAATAGAAAAATAAAAAAAGTTATGTTCATCACATTGGTAATGGGCATCGACGTGCATCAATCGTAGTTATCAATATGGTGCACATTGGTAACGGACGTTATTGAAGTTTGTTAGCAATGATACCAATAATTGGTAACATGCTTCAAAATATCCGTTACCGATGTGGTGCACATTGGTAATCGGACGTTGTTGGCGTCCGTTACCAATAACAAGTTAATGGTAATGAACATTAATGTTGTCCGATGGGGCGGGCTTTATTCGTAACAGACGCTAATGACGTCTGTTACCGTTATCAGGTTTTGTAATAGACAATGTATGCCCATTATCAAGACCATGTTACCTATCTTCGATTTTCATATAGTGAGGATCATAATGTGAATCGGTCGTAGACGAGCGGAGCAGTAAGCAGTGAGGCTAATAATGCAGACGAGCGGTGGCACAAGCAGCCGTAGAGGGTAGCGGCAAGGCTAGCGTGGGTAGGGGAGCAGCGAACAGGGAAATTTGATCTAAAAAATTATGGAATCAAGTGAAAGGGCGGGTAACATCAATATTGAAGGGACGATGACACCCTAGGGGAGTGAATTGGGTATTATAAAAACTAAGGCTCCAAGCACATATAAAAACCTATTCCAATTTCTATCTAAATATATACTAGGTTTTTTCACCCTAGGTTTCAATCCTATCAACTACACATGGTAATTCTAGTAAAGGTAAATGCGGAAAGTAGTGTAAGAAATAATGCAGAATGTAAATGGTAGAGAATGCAAACTCCGGTATGGGATTTAAAAGTTCGCTCAAGAGCCTTACTCCCCGGTCAAGTAACTCCATGGATAGGCGATAAGCTCTTCCCACGCGCTCAAGTGGGTCACCACCTTACCTCTTCCGAACGCTCCTTGCCGCTTCTACTTGGCAGAGTTTTGGCAAAACACCAAGGGCCTCTCCTCCCTCTCACAATCACCAGTGGCCACTCCACAAACTCGTTTGGAGGGTATCGCAAGACTTACAAGCCCCAGAATTACAACACAAGGTGCACACAAGAACCGATAGCAAAGAGGTATGCAAACCTCACCTAACTCTAGGCTAATCCCTAAAACAATGTGTTAATAGGCCTAAACTAGCACTAATCAAGACCTAAGCCTTGTTGCTAATTGCCCTAATCTTCTCTTGATCACTTTGGTGGATAAAGCACTTGAATTTATGTGGAACACAAGTCTACAACTTTCTCAAGCCCTAACACACTTCAAATTGCCGACCAAAGGGGTATTTATAGCCCCAACATGACGAACTAGTTGTTACGTAGCCATTGCTACTTTTACTGTAATCACCGACTTATCTGATGATCCATATAGGGCATCACCGTATCAATCGGTGATACACATGTACATGGGTCACTTGCATCACAGACACAATTTTTGGGCATCACCGGATCATCCTATGATCTCCAGAAGGTTTTCAACGTGAAATTACTATCACCAATTCATCCTCTAATATATCGATGATCACCGACCCTTCCTCTGATTGATTCAATAGGTGATAGCAGTTCGTACCCATATATTGTTACTATTTACACTGGCCCTTCCTCTGAATATGTCGATGATCACCGATTCAATCGTGAATAGGTCGGTGATTGCCATTCCTTTGCAAAACTGAATTAATTCAATTTTTTCTTTAGTTTTGACTTTGTTTTTGGGCTACTTGATGGTCTTGTAGGGTCTTTATCACACGTACATTTAATCATGTTTGAAATGTTTAATCCACCTTGCATCTATTACATTAAGTCATTGTATACTAGTAAACATTGTTGGTTCTATAGTTAGTGTTGACACACAATCACCAAAATTACTAATGACATATGCTAGGTCCATTTTCCTTACAGATATTTTTTAAATTATTATAGTATATTTACAATATCGTGAATTATAACGACGTATCTTCACAGTAACATATATAGAATTAACGTCTTTCTTTGCTAATTTCTACAGCCACCACCATGACGTGTGTTTGGACGTTCGTTGAAAAAATGGTTTTGATCTCCACGTCGCAAAGCTTGGCTTTGCACACACTAATGCTGGATAGTGCACTACGGGAAACCGGGCGTTTGCCGAGTGACTGGGGCACTCGACAAAAGCCTAAAAACACTCAGTAAACCCTTTGCCGAGTGTAACACTTGGCAAATGCCCCACAGCATATCGGGTGACGGCAAAGGCCTCCTTTGCCGAGTGTTTTTTGTTGGGCGCTCGGCAAAGTTTTTGCCGAGAGCCAGACCTGACACTCGACAAAATAAAGCACTGTCAGATGGCGCGACGACGTCCACGGCCGTCTGCGAGATTTTAACGGAGGCTTTGCCGAGTGTTGCGCTCAAAGCCTCCAAGCTTTACCGAGTGTCAGGGTCGCACACTCGGCAAAGCAGCTTAGGGTTTAGGGTTTTTGCCACGGGCTGGCCCACTTGTTTGCCGAGTGTTAAGGTCAAAACACTTGGCAAAGGATCAACATTTGCAGAGTGTTTTCGCCTTAACACTCGGCGAACCTTTGCCGAGTGTTATGGCCAAAACACTCGGCAAACCTGTAATACTTGGCAAAGGTCTGTGCAAAAATGACAGAAACAACCTGTTTGCCGAGTGTTAAGGCCTTAACACTTGGCAAACACGCCCTTTGCCGAGTGTAACACTCGGCAAACCCACAAACCCCCCTATTTTTATTGCTCAGTCGCGTATAAAGGACCCTTCTCAAAACAAACAACACAGGCAGAAAAAATATATGATAATAAGCATCAGAGGCAGTTCATATATATACATCAACCTTCCACAAACATAAATCCGCAATAAACATCACAGGTAGTTCGACAAACACATAAAAGTCACTAAACCATCCAAAGGTTCACAAGTACACCATTTTTAACAACACAAAGCCACCAACATTCGCAAACGTTCACAAAGGCACCAACTCACTGAGGAGGGGGTCCGAACAACTCTCGAGCCACCTGCGCCGCAAAGTCTTTGTTGTCTTGAGGCCCGTCATTTGATGCCGCTGAGCCAAGAGCCTGCCCAAAATAGATTTTCCATGCGTGATACAAAAAATGAGTTGTGAAATGAAATTATAAGGTTCTCAAGTGACTCACGGGAGAAACAAGAACACGTGGTGGAGGCGGAGGTGGCATTGCCAGCGGCGGACCTTCACCCACGCGCTGGCCAATGTTCTGTAGGTAGGCGTACATCTGCTCCTGCCACATTCGGTTCGTCCGCTCCATCTCCTCCCGCTGCCTCTCTTTCTCGACCTTCGCCTCCTTCAACCACTGCACCTCCAGCTCCAGCTGCTCCCGTCTCTGCGTCTCTTCATCCAATACATTGCAAACGTAAATAAAGTGAACATACGATGAACACAAAAGAAATAACCTGTAGTGATTGCATCCCAAAGTATGAACCGGGAGGAGGTTGGCGTATGGTCGGGGAAGAGCTTGTGCTCCTGGCTCGAATATGGGAGAGTGTGGGGGTAGCGGCCGTGTCGATTGTGCTGTTGCCGATGAAGTACCGGCCATGCTTCTTGCCTCCTCCCGCCCTCATGACCACTTCTCAATCAATGTCGTGGGCGGTCGGATCGAAGTCTGGCCCATGGACCTTCTTCGCCACCTCTGTGTATACAGTGAGGTGTCACACCCGGCCCAGTTTGTATGGCCCAGTAGTGGTCCATGAGTGCGGGATGCACGTGTTTAGTGCCACCTTGCTAGTTTAGCAAGGGTGGAGGCAACTTATAAGCCCTTGTCTTCCAGCCATAGCACCTTCGGGTTAACCCTTTTACACGAAGCGAGGACGAAAGTGTAAGCAGGGTGCTATGTGTACACGTGCGCGCCCCTCGGAAGGGCTATGCGGGGCGGCTCGTGGAGGGTGGGGTGTTACAAATGGTATCAGAGCCGACCCTCGCGGTTGCGCGTACGGGTCAGTGTGCGGGCATAAGGCGCATGGCGCGTGTGGCCCGGGTAGGGCATACGACATGGACTATGGTGCCGGCACTGGATGTATGGTCGTGCGCTAAGGGGGAACGTTCCTGTACATTTGCCCGTGTGGGTGAGTTGTGCCGACGAGGACGTCGGGTTCTTTGAGGGGGGGTGTATGTCACACCCGGCCCAGTTTGTATGGCCCAGTAGTGGCCCATGAGTGCGGGATGCATGTGTTTAGTGCCACCTTGCTAGTTTAGCAAGGGTGGAGGTAACTTATAAGCCATTGTCTTCCAGCCATAGCACCTTCGGGTTAACCCTTTTACACGAAGCGAGGGCGAAAGTGTAAGCAGGGTGCTATGTGTACGCGTGCGCGCCCCTCGGAAGGGCTGTGCGGGGCGGCTCATGGAGGGCGGGGTGTTACATGAGGCGACTGTGGACGCTGGCGTTGCTGTATGCCGAGGGCAGGTCCTCCGGGTTGTACTGGATGTCGGAGGTCGTCTTGCCCTTGTGGGCCAAAGAAAAAGCCATGAACTGGTTGCAAGGCTGGCCACCATGTGACGATGATTGGGAAATAAACAATAAGAATAAGATTAGTAATTATACAGAATTGAGGGAGCGAATATAGAAATGACTCGGCGTACCCATTTTGCCCGATACTCGTCGAGGCTAAGGCTGCCATGATGGTGTGGTACACCTGGCATCAACAAACGCCGCTCCCAACAAAGGTTGTGCTACTCCTCCCACTCCGGGCTTACCCACTTGTCCACTATAGCCGCCCAGCACCGGGGATGCGCGGCGCACCACCACGGAATCGCCTACAAGACATCAAGTGTATGACATATAACAAGATCGAATTGAAAGTACTTGATCTTAGAATAAATTATAATCGATTTTCATACCACCTAGTATTGCTTCTGGATCAAACTCATTTGTTGAGTGGACACTTTCTTCACGGAGATTTTGAGCGCCGCATAATAATCAATGACGGCCTGGAGGCATGACTCAAAGTGCAAGTCTTTCATGAGCTTCGGACAGGCTATATGTGCCACAACATCCACCCTCACCTTGGCTACCGGGACGCATGTGTAAAAGTCCTGCATATATACGTGATGTATCCAATTATTAGTTGTAGATTGTTCGATGAATGTGATGTGCTGAGCAATGTGGTGCAACGAATACTTACCCACAGCTCGGCCTTTACCCCCTCGGCCTTATTGGCGAACACCCGGCCGCCAACGTCCTCCGCATTGGGACATTGTTAGTTCATATTGTGATTTCCAACATATGAAAAGAAAAGGTACTTATAACATCTAAAATTACTTACCTTTTGCCAGCAGGTGCAACTACAGGGCGATACTCCATGGGTATCGGTCGCTTCGGGGGTTGTGAGGGACCTCGCTGCCAAAGGGCCGACAGTCCTCGAGCTCCCCGGCCTCGTGCTCCCTGGCCTCGCGCTGCTTATCCTCGCGCTCCTCATCCTCCGCAGCCTGTCGGTCTATTGCCAAAGGAACAAACTCCTCCTCGGACAATGAAGCTACAGGGGTCCGATGTCACCCCTTGGCACGGGACGGCCCCTTGGCTCGACCCTTCTTTCGGCCTCTGCGCTTGGCACGGGACGGCCCCTTGGCTCGACCCTTCTTTCGGCCTCCGCGCTTGGCACGGGACGACGCAGCGTCATCGGAGGCTCCACCCGAGAGTGCGCGGTAGAGCGACATGACGTTCCTCATTGCACCGCCCCTGCTACCCACCATCTTGGTTCAATCACCTGCAATCAACAAAAACATACATTTATTAGAAAGAGATGCAATAAACAAAAAATATTAGAAAGAGATGCAATATATAAAAAACATCCATTTATTAGAAATAATCATTAGGATCAGGATTAGCTGGATCAACGGTCTCATCATCACTGTCATACATTTCGAGATGTTCATGACCGTCCTCCAAAGGAGCAGGAATGACGTCTTCACTGTCATTGCCTATTTGTAATCGCTCTAGTAACTCTAAGTCTTTGGCATTCTGAACCACATCTCCAGTGTCCTCGTCAACAAACATTTTCGAGTCTAATTCTATTCCAATCGCTTGGGTCAAATCTATCTCAAAAGACCCTTCAAGCCCATTTTCTTGGAAGAACTCTCCATCATAAATGTTTGGGTTAATGTTATAATCGTCATTGTTTGGGACTGGTAGTTTACCGTGTGGTGATACTTTGTACACAATATCCCAACACTCAAGACTTTTGTCCTTTTTGCACGGGTATGACAAATAATAAACTTGGTGGCCTATTGAGCCACAATACAGACATCGTCTCCGGGTAAGACAGATGATTGTCGAATTTTAACTAGCCCCAAATTAGGGGTCCGTCTCACCACAGAATATGGATCAAACCAACGACATTTGAAGATAACAGGATTTAGATGCTTGATTCCACCGAAATTCAGTTCGTATATTTCTTCAAGTCTCCCATAGTACTCGACCCCATCAAGGCCTGGCATATAGACTTCGATATTTGTGGTCCTTCGATTGGGCATCCTCTGCTCAAGGCTTGTTGTGCGAAAACGATAACCATTCATGTCATATCCGGTAAATGACCTGACCTTATATGCACAACAATCTGCAACCTGTCTCAATTCGGCACTCATAGAACCATCGGATTGGCCCTGCAAGTTCGACCACAATAGTTCGTTATATTACTGGCACGGCCTCGGTAGTGTCAAATTTAGTACAAACTAAAATTGAGTGTACCTTCTGTTTGAACCAACAAATGAAATCGGGGTTTCCATTTCCCGCGCCCTGTCTAAGAAGGGTATCAACTTCATGCGGGGTAGGACCCTCCTGGATGCCAGAATCAATCAAGAAATTCCCTGTATGAATGAGAAACAAGAGGGTTGGATGTAGAATAGTGACTAGGTACTCGAGGACAAGTTTGTTGAGAACTTACCGCATGTACGGCTCAACTTCGGATAGGTTGGTGAGCACATATAGCATGATAGCGCACCACTTCCCAGTTGCCCTCGAAAAATGCTAAGGTTAGATTCAACTTCACCAACATTGTAACGAGGCGGTGGATTGTGCACGCTAGGAAGGTTGTCAGCATAGTATTTTGTTGTGAAGTTTGACACCTCCTCTAGAATGTTTGCCTCTGCAATAAAAGCTTCAATTTTCATTTATTTTTGCATTTAGTTCGAAGAACCTTTTGACATCTCTCAGTTGGTTGGCACCAACGGTTCTGCACAGGGCCCCCCATTCGTGCCTCATACAGAAGGTGCAAAATCATATGCTGCATCGGGTTGAAAAAACCCGGTGGAAATATCTTCTCCAACTTGCAGAGCAACACGGGTGCAAGCTTTTCCATTTCTGCAATCACAGTCTTGGATACCTACTTAGCACAAAGCTGGCGGAAGAAATTGCTCAACTCTGCCAGCACTAGCCAGATATGCTCGGGGACATAGCCTCGAACCATGACCGGAAGAAGCCACTCAAGACATATGTGGTAGTCATGAATATTGAGCCCGTTGATTCGCAGAGTAGATAAGTTCATCCCCCTCTTCAAATTCGATGCATACCCATTAGGGAACTTTAACGTTTCGAACCAACTTAAGACTTCCTTTCTTTGATCCCTCGTGAGGACGAAATCGGCCTTAGGTTTTTTCCATATTTTGCCGTCCCTTGGAGGTGGTATCTCTAGCTTCGGTCTATTGCATATCCGCTTCTAATCCACTCTAGCATTCACATTGTCTTTGGTTTTATCAGGAATTTCCATGATTGTACCCCAAAGTGCCTCGGCAAGATTTTTTTGGTGTGCATTACATTAATGTTGTGTGGAAGCAGGAGATCTTGCATGTACAGGAGCTTCCACAAGCCCAACTTATGAGTCCAGGCATGTTGCTCACCATATCCCACAAAAGCACCGTCCTCCCCGACCTCGAGAGCGTCTAACTATGCACGAACCTCCGCACGTGTCATCAGCTCTGGTGTAGGGTCTTCAACCCTGACACCTTTCGTGAAGTTCTTGATATCTCATCTGAATGAGTGGTGAAGAGGGAGAAATTGACGATGTTTGTCGAAGCATGAATATTTTCCACCATTTGTGAACCAGATGAACATCAGAGATGCCTTACATATTGGACATGGGAACTTCCCATGAACACACCAGCCGCAGAATATCCCAAACGCTGGCATGTCGTGCAGGGAGTACTGGTAAAAGACATGCATTTTGAAGTTTGTTTTTGTAGCTCGGTCGTATGTCCATACTCCTTCCTTCCAAGCACGGTCCAAATCATCAATGAGAGGCTCCATATACACACTCATATTTTTCCCCATGTAATTAGGAATAATTAACGACAAAAATATGTTCTGTCGTTGAAAAAGGACGCCGGGGGGGGGAGATTAAGAGGGGTCACGAACATGGGCCAACAAGAGTATGGGACAACCATCATTCCATAAGGATTGAACCCATCTGTTGCCAAAGCAACACATACATTCCGAGCCTCTTGAACCTTGTCACGATTAATCGAATCAAAGTGTTTCCATGCTTCACCATCGGATGGATGTACAAGCTTATCAGGATTGTATCGACGTCCACTTTTGTGACATGTCATCTGTTTCACGGAGTCCTCGGTCATGTAAAGCCGTTGGATCCTCGGTATAGGTGGAAGGTACCGTAGGATATTCACGGGGATTGTACTTTGGTTCTTTTTCCCATCACCACCGACTACCTCCACGAATCTAGACGCCTCGCACTTTGGACAGTACTTTGCTTCCGCATATTCTTTCCTAAATAAGATGCATCCATCGGACAGGCATGTATCTTCTCATATGGCATCTTAAGTGCATGAAGAAGTTTCTGTGACTCGTACATGTTCTTGGGCAGAATGTGACCTTCCGAAAGCAGGCTGCCAAAAACTGTCAGGAAAACATCAAAGGCATCTCGACCCAAGCTAAACTGGGACTTGACGGCCATCAGACGTGCAATGGCATCCAATTGAGAAACTTAGTATGCGAGTGAAGGGGTCGTTGTGCCACTGACAACATGTCATAATAAGCCTTTGCAGTGGCCTCTGGCTCCTCCTCCCTAGGTCCATCATCGAAGTGTGGTTCGCCATAGTCATGTAACATGTCCCCTACCCGGCATCATCATCAAAAGCCTGGATGCACTGCCTCACAACATCGTCTCTCACACGGTCGGCCTCACCACGGCGCGTCCACCGGGTATAGTATTCCGTAAATCCACTCCTGACGAGATGTTTACCCGTGACCTCTTGTGTTTGGCGTTTACGGTTCTCACAAACCGCACATGGACAGAAAGTGGCTGGCGCCCCTTTCACATTGGCAAAAGCTTGCTTCAAGAAACCATCAGTATTGACAATCCATTCACCGGTCAACTCACCCTTACTTGAGCGGCCAGTGTACATCCACTCACGGTCATCTATCCCTTTATATATCACCGAGTAATAAATTATAATGATGAAATGCACCTACAGGATGCCTATAAGTCTAATAGGTCAAGATAAGTCCTAATCCCACCCGAGAATGTGTAGACAGGTTAGTTTCCACGCTCTACTCGTATCTGAGATAGAATTTCGGCAGCACCTCCCAGCTGTTCTCCAAATACACATCCAGAACGGAGATTGTGTATTCGGAGAACAACAGGGAGATGATGCCGAAACATAACCTCGGATACAAGTAGAGCGTGGAAACTAACCCATCTATACACATCCTCGAGCTGTCCAAAAAACGTGGACAATTCAAAATAGATACGGTTAGACATATGCAAAAATTCGCATATTCACAATTATCTCTTTCGAACGGGAGACACCTAACTAGGTTACGTGACATACGAACAGGATATGAAAAGATCTTTGACGTGCTCACCTACGGGCTCGACGGCGGGCGAGTCGGTGATGCTCGTGGCGGTGCAGACGGCGGGGAACGGCGTGCGGCGGAGCTACAAGCCGAATACGATGCAACACTCTCCCTGAAATAAAAACAAAATTTTGTCGAATAAAAATTTCGGCAGCACCTCCCCTGCACGGGGAGGGTTCTGAAACCCCATCCCGCAAAAAACAACGGCACGAAGGCTGACAAGCACATACACAAGGATATCCATGGCACATTTTCACTAACAATTTCACTATAGAGAGGAGAGGCAGAGGAGATAGACGATACCTCGAGCGGACGGCAGGGCGAACACGAGCAAGGCGGCGCCGATGTCGGGGCAGGCCGGTCGGGGCGGCGGAGCTCAGGTGCCGGGCGCGCGCGGGAGGCAGGCCTCGGCCGCGGATGGGAGACTGGCACCGGCTTCAGGCGCCAGGCACGTGCGGTAGGACCCGGCCTCGGGCGCCGGGCGGGCGGGGCCGCGGTCGGGCGGGTGGAGGGGCAGCCGACGTGGGAGGGCCTCGACCGTGGGTGGGAGGCGGGCGCCGGCCTTGGGGGCCGGGCGCGCGCACGAGGAGCTATCCTCGGGCCCGCGTGGGCAGGGTCGCAGTCGAGCAGGTGGAGGGGTGGCCGGCGTGGGAGGGGCGGTGCGGCGTGGGAGGGGCGGGGCGGCGGCGTCTAGGCGCGGCGAGGTGGCGGGCGGGGCGACGGCGGCGGCGCGTCGGGAGAGCGGCGGCGCGGCCAGTGTGCGTGTGTGTGGCGGCGGCGTGTGTAGGGTTGGGGTGTGGTTAAGTCCCTGGCACTCGGCAAATAGAACACGTGGCCAATGAGGTGGCCAGACCGGCCAGTGGCCGGCCAGCCACGTGGCCCTTTGCCGAGCGCTGGGCTGTAGGCACTCGGCAAACGACATCTTTGCCGAGTGTCTCAATACAAACACTCGCCAAATGCCTTGTTTGCCGAGTACAGTACTCGGCTCCAAACCTATAATTTCATGTAAATATTTTCGAATTCGTTCAAATACACATCAAAATATTTTGTGAAATACATTCAGCAACGCACATTTTATGCTTCTATGAATTGTTTTCATTATTTCATGCATATATAGCTCATTGTTCCTTCGAATATTTCATTATTTCATGCAGAGAGTCATAAAAAATTATTAAAAGTTATCAAATGGGTCCGAAAAATTATGATAACTTCACATGAAATAATCTATGTTGTCTGTTGCCTATGAAAAAAGTCATGAGCTGAAACTCCAATTCAACTTTCACTTCGACTCGAAATCCAGCCGTATCCTTCTCAAGTCTACGAAACTTCTTCGAAGATCCTCGATTTGTAAGGGCCGTACATGAAAAACTTTTCAAAATCGTCTCAACTTTGTACCGCAGCCTCCACATAAGATATTATGAGGTTTTGACAAATCTCATGGAGAGAAGAAAAAGTTTGGAGCGCAAAATCAATTTGATAAAAGAAACAATCTTGGCTTTGCCGAGTGTTTCCAAGAAAACACTCGGCAAAGTGAGGCTTTGCCGAGTGTATTCAGGAAAACACTCGGCAAAGTGAAGCTTTGTCGAGTGCCAGAGTCAAGCACTCGGCAAAGTCACCAGCCAAAAACCGTCATATTCAAAATTTTCAAATATTTTGAGTTTAAATTTCATGTTTTTTCAAAGTATTTTCAAATTATCAAAGTTGTTGCCGAGTGCCTCAACTATACACTCGGCAAAGAGGAGGCAACGCGTGAAACGGTGTGCCACTTGTTGGGCACGGGCCACCTTTTTGCCGAGTGTCAGGCCTGAGTGTGGCCACCTTTTTGCCGAGTGTCAGGCCTGAGACACTCAGCAAAGAGCTAACGTCCCAAACGGCCGCCAACGTCCGTTGCCAGTCGTGGCACGTGTTGGGCACGTGCCACCTCTTTGCCGAGTGTTAGAGGTCAGACACTCGGCAAAGAGCTCTCAGCCTAAGCACGTGGCACGTGTTAGGCACGTGTTAGCGGCCGTGGCACGTGTTAGGCACGTGCAAGCCATTTATCGAGTCTCAGCCTAAGCACACTCGGTAAGGCCTTCGATGTGTCGAGTGTGTATTTTTTGCCGAGTGTATTTGGTGGAGGCACTCGACAAAGGCTTATATTAGCCAAGTGCCTTTTCTTTGCCGAATGCATTTCTGTAGACACTTGGCAAAGACTTTGTTTTCCGAGTGCCCGATGAAATACACTCGACAAAGATATAGACACTCGGCGTATACGGGTCTCCGTAGTGGTACAACAAGCTAATGTGGTGAGGGGAAGGGGCTGTGCGATCCAGGTGCACGTGAGAGAGTTTTTTTACTAGCCCTAAAAACTACTTATTTTCCAGAGTCGAGGATAAGGCTCATATGGTTTGGATTGGTTTGGACTTTGGATATGTTATATATATTCTAGACGGCCCGAAGGTACGTGCGCAATCATGCCCAATCAATTAGATTCCAGCCGGTACGGTACACAGGTAAACCGACATGGCACAATCTCAAAGGAAAAGAAAAAGAAAGAAAAAGAAAAGGCGAGTCCATGCTCCATGGTGGGCTGGAGGCTATGCGCCTATGCATGAAAAACATGTCAGCTCGTCGATCTTTGCCCTAGGCTAGTAGCTTAGTGTCTTTGTGTGCTGGGCAATTGATACACTAGAAACTGCAGTGAGAGAGAGAGAGAGATCCTAATCTGTTTGCTCATGGCCGTAGCCATGCATCATCCTTCCGACTCCGACCCACCCACCATGCATCCTGTGCTGCTCATGGCCGCCCGTCTCGGCGACACCCAGCGGCTCAAGGACCTCCTGGATGGCAGCGTGGAGGCCGCGGCGCATCATCCCGAATCCGATTTCGTCGTCCGAGTCGGGGAGCCACGGCGGCATTCTTCCGCCTCCGCCGCGACGCTCCTCCAGGGAGTCACCGCCGTCGATTGCGACTCCGCGCTCCACCTAGTGGCGGCGGCGCGGGGCGATGACGGCGAGGAGTTCTTGGAGTCGGCGACCGCGATCCACGACATGGCCGGCCACCTCCTGTTCACGCCCAGCAGGAACGGCGACACGCCGCTGCACCGCGCCGCTAGGGCTGGGAACGCCAGGATGGTTTCTCACCTGATTGGGCTGGCCAAGGCCACCGCCGCCGGCGGCGGAGAGGGGATCCACGGCGCGGCGGGGAGGCGGGTGAGGGAGCTGCTGCGCGCCGAGAACGAGCTCGGGGAGACGGCTCTGCACGAGGCAGTCCGCGCCGGGCATGGCGGCATAGTCGTCAGGCTGATGGAGGAGGATTCTGAGCTGGCCGGGTTCCCAAGGGACGGTGGCGCGTCGCCGCTGTACCTCGCCGTCGTGCTGGGGGAGGTCGGCATCGCGCGGTCACTGCATGACACGAGTGATGATGGCAACCTCTCGTATCGCGGACCAAATGGGCAAAATGCTCTACATGCTGCGGTTCTCCGGGGCCAAGGTATATATGTGCGCATTCATTCATTATATCATCTTAAGACCAAAGGTTGAAATATTGAGTTGTGATAATCTTCTAATTGAAATTTTCATGTTCATGTTTTTAGTTGAAATTTCATATTCCTTGATCAGAATGTTCCTACTCGTTAGGAAATTAATGCAAGTATTGAAATGGCCACCAGATCGATCAAAGTTACAAATTTTAAGCCATATTCTCTTCAAATGAACGTTTTTAACTTTGTTCTAGATAGTACAGATTTTAAGGTTGAAGTTACAGTACAAAGTGACAAGCACTTTTACTGTAACACTATTTTAAGGCTAATGAGATTCAAATAATCAAATTAAAGATGAATACATTGAAATTATTTCCCACCAGATTTGTTCTTACAAGCACTTTTACAGTAACACTATTTTTTTCTTTCAAAATATACTCTTGCAAAATTAGTGGACAAAACCAAAAGGTCAAAGACTTTTTTTTTCAAAAATGGTAGTGATGACCGATTTGCTACTGAGTTGGAACAAGGACCTTACCGAACAAGGGGACCATGATGGCTGCACACCTCTTCACTTCGCTGCGTCCCAAGCAGAAGAACGAAACTGCAGGATCTCCCCTCATTCCAAGTTCCCTTGGATTCGCTTTACGACATCTACGGCGGCCGACATCCCACTCCTGTTGCTGCAAACCAACCCTTGTTCAGCGTACCAGCCTGATGACCATGGATCATTCCCCATACACGTCGCCGCCGCAGTTGGCGCAAATAGGGCAGTCTCCACTCTTTTACATATGTTTCCAGACATCGCCGGTCTGCACGACGCGAAGGGGAGGACTTTCCTCCACGTTGCCGTGGAGAAGAAGAGACACAGTGTGGCCAAGCAGGCTTGCAGAACTCCATCGCTGGGTTGGATTCTGAACATGCAGGACAAGGATGGGAACACTGCACTGCACCTAGCTGTGAAGGCTGGGGATAGCGACACGTTCTTTCACCTGTTCAAGAACCGGCAAGTACGCATGGATTTGACAAATAACAGTGGGCAAACATGTCGAGACCTGTCACTCATTGACATCCCTCCGGGTTTGTCGTATAAATGGGTATGCCATTGATATGATATTCTCTCTGGCTCCCAACTTTATATGCAATGCAGCAGGTAGTTTATTACATATACAAATAATCTATATATATGTTGTTTTTTGCAGAACCCCAAGCAGATGATCCATCGTGGTTTGACACGTGCGAACGCGAGCCATGGCGTCCGCCGCTGGGACCAGTTCGAGGACGAGCACATCCTGCGGCCAAGGCGGGAGGACGAGGAGAAAGAGTCGGAGAAGCTCAACAACTCGACACAGACCCTGGGCATCAGCTCGGTGCTCATCACGACGGTGACGTTCGGCGCCGCCTTCGCCGTCCCGGGGGGCAACGTCGCCGACGACCACGCCAACGGCGGCGCGCCGACGCTCGCCGGGAGGCCCGCCTTCGGCGTGTTCGCCGCGGCCAACGCGCTGGCGTTCGTCTGCTCCTCGCTGGGCACCGTCGGCCTCATGTACTCCGGCATCACCACCGTGGACCTCCCCACCCGCCAGAGGCACTTCCTGAGGTCCCTCTTCTTCGTCTCCAGCTCGCTCACCTCCCTGGTCGTCGCCTTCGCCTCGGGTGCCTACGCGGTGCTGGCCCCGGTGGATCGCAGCACCGCCGTTGCCATCTGTGTGATCAGCCAGGTGGTCGTCGTCTACCGGAGCTCAGGGCGTTTCCAGAGGATGTATTCGCTCGCGAGGCCATTGTATGTTAGAGCGGGGATTCGGCCATTGCTGATGCTAGCGAAAGACGTCTTTACGAGGATGCTGAGGTTGTTTTGGCCCTTCGTTGTCATATTTAGTTGGGCTGCTTGCGCAAGGAACCATATATAATTATAAGGGTCAATGTTAGCGAAAGACGTCTTGCTCATTTACGAGTGAAAACAATGGTTGTGTGGTCTTTAAGAATGGCATGTTTGTAGCTCTTGCATCCACTGTGAATGGGTTATTTATTTTAAATCTTGATGATTCACCGATCTGTAATATAAGTACTAAAAGGCCTCGGCTAGATGATTTGAATCATACCTATACGTGGCATTGTCGTTTAGGTCATATAAGTGAGAAGCGCACGAAGAAACTCCATTCTGATGGACTTTTAACTTCGTTTGATTTTGAATCATACGAGACATGCGAAGCTTGTTTGCTAGGCCAGATGACCAAGACGCCCTTCACAGGTTTTTCTGAGAGGGCGCAAGACTTGTTAGAACTTGTACATATGGATGTGTGTGGACCAATGAGCACGACAGCTATAGGAGGATTTCAGTACTTCATAACTTTCACTGATGATTTTAGTATATATGGTTATGTCTACTCAATGAAGCATAAGTCAGAAACTTTTGAAAAGTTCAACGAGTTTCAGCATGAAGTTGAAAATCAACGTGGCAAGAAAATTAAGGCATTGTGATCTGATCGTGGCGGCGAGTATTTGAGCCACGAGTTTAGCACCCATCTAAAGAGTTGCGGAATTGTTCCACAGCTTACGCCACCTGGAACACCTCAGAGAAACGGTGTCCAAGCAACGTAATCAAACCTTGTTGGACATGGTACGATCAATGATGAGCCAGTCAGACCTACCGTTATCGTTTTGGGGTTACGCTCTAGAAACAGCAACTTTCACACTAAATACGGTACCGTCTAAGTCTGTGGATAAGAAACCATATGAGATATGGACTGGCAAAACTCGCAGTTTGTCTTTTCTGAAAATTTGGGGTTGTGAAGTATATGTCAACCGACTTCAGTCGGACAAGCTTACACCCAAGTCGGACAAGTGCATATTCGTGAGATATCGAAAGGAAACAATTGGGTATTACTTCTACAACTGATCAGAGGGAAAAGTGTTTGTCGTTAGGAACGGTGTTTTCTTGGAGAAATAGTTTCTCAAAAGCGAGAAAAGTGGACATAATGTGTATCTCGAAGAAGTTCAAGATGAGCCTATGACGCAAGACTTTACGAGTGATGCTAATGTAGCAGAACAAGTTGAGGCACCTGTGGCAAGAGAAGAACCGCCACAACCACGAAGGTCGGAAAGGCCACGTCGCGCAACTAATAGAATGAATCTCCTAGTTACGGGAGAGCGCGACATATTGTTGATGGATAACGATGAGCCTAGGACCTATGCGGAAGCAATGATGGACCCAGATTCCGAGAAATGGCAAAGTGTCATGAGATCCGAAATAGATTCCATGGGACACAATCAAGTTTGGAACTTGGTTGACCCGCTTGATGGTGTGAGACCCATTGAGTGCAAATGGATCTTTAAGAGAAAGAGAGATGTGGACGGAAATGTTGACGTCCACAAAGCACGACTTGTTGCAAAAGGTTTTCGACAAATTCAAGGAGTTGACTACGACGAGACATTCTCGCCAGTAGCGATGCTTAAATCTATTCGGATTATTCTAGCAATAGCTGCATATTTCGATTATGAGATATAGCAGATGGATGTCAAAACAGCATTCCTAAATGGGAACCTGGATGAGGATGTATATATGATACAACCCGAAGGTTTTGTCGATCCAATTAATGCTAGAAAAATATGCAAGCTTCAAAAATCCATATATGGATTAAAGCAAGCATCTCGGAGTTGGAACCTTCATTTTGATGAGGTAGTCAAAGGGTTTGGCTTCCGCCAAAATGAAGAAGAGGCTTGTGTTTACAAGAAGGAAAGTGGGAGATCTATTGCATTTCTAGTCTTGTATGTGGATGACATATTGTTGATTGGGAATGATATTCCTATGCTGGAATCCGTTAAGACTTTGCTAAAAAATAGTTTTTCTATGAAGGACTTAGAGGAAGTTGCATACATTCTGGGCATAAGGATCTATAGAGATAGATCGAGAAGGCTTATAGGATTAAGTCAAGATACTTATATTGATAAGGTGCTGAATCGGTTCAGCATGGAACAGTCCAAGAAAGGGTTCTTGCCTATGTCACATGGCGTACACCTCAGCAAGACTTAGTGTCCTTCGACGGCTGATGAGCGGGAGCGCATGAGTAAGGTCCCTTATGCTTCGGCAATTGAATCTATCATGTACACCATGATAAGTACTCACCCAGATGTCTCATATGCTCTAAGCGTTACGAGCATACACCAGTCTAATCCAGGTGAAAGTCACTGTACAACGGTAAAAAGCATTCTTAAGTACTTTAGAAGGACTAAAGATGTGTTCCTAGTCTATGAAGGTGAGGAGGAGCTAATTGTAACAAGTTACACTGATGCTAGTTTCCAAACTGATCCAGACGATTCAAAGTCACAGTCAGGATTTGTGTTCACGATAAACGATGGTGTTGTAAGCTGGAAAAGTTCTAAGCAAGATACTGTGGCTGATTCTACAACGGAAGCCGAGTACATCGTAGCTTCTGAAGCGGCGAAGGAATGCGTTTGGATGAGGAATTTCCTCATTGAGCTTGGTGTGTTTCCCAATGCATCTAGCCCATTGGAACTCAACCGTGACAGAAATGGGGCAATTGTACAGGCTATGGAGCCTAGGAATCACCAGAAGAACAAACATGTACTGCGGAAGTTTCACCTCATTCGAGAGTTCGTTAGATGGGGTGCGATAAAGATATGCAAAATACATACAGATTTGAATGTTGTTGATCCTTTGACAAATGCTCTTCCACAGCCTAAGCATGAGTCACACATGAGATATATGGGTATTAGATATCATCTAGATTAGCTCTAGTGTGAGTGGATGATTGTATTATATCTATGACATATCGTTCATTTATTAAATATCCATGAAAAGCAACTTGTATATGATTGGCAATTATATGAATTGTTTGTGAAACTCTTTACTTGTATGGTTATTCTAAAATTGTCCCTAAGCTGATTAGCACATGTATTAGTTGATGATTATGTTTCACAAGTCATGGACATGGAGATGTCAAACTAATAATGTGGGCACATGTATAACATGGGGCTGGACTGACCCAACTTGAGATCTTGTTGTATATTTATCTCTTTTCACAACGCGTATGCTTTGTTCTAAGACCTAAGATTGTCGCGCGTACTCAAGATGTGAATTGACCTACTTAGGGACTACCAAACGCTACTCCGTAACTTGGTAGTCATAATGGTGGTTTTCGGGTTTGTCAGGAAACATGCTGTGAGGCGTGGTCAATCAAGATAGTATTTGCCCCTCTCTATACGAGAGAGATATCTCTGGGCCCCTCGAGTGATCGGATCAAGAAATACATGGCCGTGCTAGGTTAAGTGCTAACTTCTTGAAGGATCCGACTCACAGGTTCGAGAAAGAGAGGTCGACTTGGAGTTAGACCAAATATCGTGAGGCAAAGAAAATAGCTTGTACGTTATGATGTGGTGGTTCGTCTGATATGATCTTTACGTGCACATAGGAGTTGACACGTCTTGCTAGAGACCGCTATCAACTATTGGACCGAGTAGGAGTACTCGGGACATGTCTATGTGTGCGTGAACCCAAAGGGTCACACACTTAAGAGGTTTGGAACACTGGAAACTTGCCTATGTGATTGTCTCTACTGCAAGTGGGAGACTGTTGGATATATGCCCAAGAGCCAATCAGATTGGGCTTGTTTATGGGTTTGATCCACGAGGGATTAGGTTAACTGATAGGGCCCATGAGATGGCAGCCCATTAGTACGGCTTATATATATGTGGGAGGGGCTAGGGGTGCAAGCACCAGTCATCGACGCCCCAAACCCTAATAGCACCCGGTGCTACAGTACCGCGGGTGAACAGTAGCCGCACGCTACATCAATTCCTGCAGTCCCTCCTCCATCTATATCCTTCAGATTGCAGCCATTCGTGAGGTACTAGTACACCTACGTTTGGCGTTGCCGCCGCTACAGTAGCCGCCGCTACAGTACCGCGGGTGAACAGTAGCCGCGCACTACATTAATTCATGCAGTCCCTCCTCCATCTATATCCTTCAGATTGCAGCCATTCGTGAGGTACTAGTACACCTACGTTTGGCGTTCCATCCTCGTACGTGTGGATACCTCGGAGGTGCTGCACTTGGAGCACAAGGACAGACCGCACGTGCAGGACCAGACGGACATGAGCAATTGCACGGCATGGCCACTTCGTCGTGTTCGTCTACATCGAGACGGCTTTTGCTGCATGCCTGCATCTACGCGTCAAGTGGTAATGATCCGTGATCTATAACTGTTGTTGTTCCTGTTTTGGGGTAAATGAGTTTTTGTATGTGCTAGCGTAGCCTCCTCGTTTCCCTTCAGAAATGACTATAGCGTTTGGTGGCCTGCATAGGTTGGGTGTGATTGGTAGTTGCATTGGAGTGGTGAAGTTACTTTTGTGAATTTGTGGTAGGAGATAAAAGTGAGTGAAACCCTAGTGGTCACTCATGCTCCCATTCATTGGCCTCGCGTGCTGACAGATGGCGGCCATGGGGGAAAGAAGCCGGTGAGACGCGCTTCTTGTTGCTGGAGCCTGAGCCTCTCTGGATCTGCTGAGGTTATGAAGCGTCCCCTCGAATGAGAAGACTAAATGTGATACAAATTATCAGCCCCAGGAGGCTGATACACATTTATTACAACACATGGTTCGTTACCGTACAAACCGTTGCGGTAGTGGTTACTTGAGCACCACTATCACTTAGGCTAGACACAAGGCTATAAGCCAAACAATGATCCAAACTAATTTATCATCATAGAGTTGTGTCATGTGGGTCTTCAAGCGAGTGGCCCTAACACACAGACAAGACTGGGTGCAGAACGAACCCCTACTCAACGTCCTCAGGCACAAAGTCCGGGTCTTACACTGTAACAATATTAAGTAGGGGTGAGTACAAACGTACTCAGCAAGTTCAACCACACGCGTGAAGGGGACATAAACAATAGTATGCATACGGTATAATCAATGATAGGTTTCAGTTCATTTGTGGAAAAGCTAGGCTTTGCACATCCAAGGGTTTATTTTATAAAAGAGTTTTTGCAAACATTTCTTTTTAGTTGCATCAATAAATAGAGTTGTTTGACTCACATAGAGTCCAAGATTTTTAACGCTACCAGACTCCCCGTCTGTCGTAGTCACTACCAAAGTCTTTCCAAAACAACTCATGCCACAAATCATTTCCAAACCGACGGACTAGTGAAGTGATCAAGCCGTAACACGCCCAAAACCGTGGACATGACTACCCGGATAGATTTTAACTCTGCAGAGGTGTACACAACCAAAAGTAGGGTACCACAACACGAACACCTTAGTACTAGTGCAGATCCATCAAGGCCATTGCCCACCATAGTTAAACTGACTAGTCACCACAGAAGTGGCTAGGGGGTTAGCAACCTACCAGCAAGGTCCTACCCAGTGGCATAACTCACAAAGATCGTATCCCCATCTCCATGACCTTCTGTTGCTCACCAGCACACCTGATAACTAATAATTTAACTAGTGGGATTTATGCTAAGCCGTTCCCACATACAACGGTCGAGTGGAGGTACGGTAAATTGAGTTAGGCAAGATGACACATCAGCACATCCTTCTTTTGACAAGACGGGCATCTCCCACCATGCTCAACCACCAAGGTACGAGCTAACCTCGGTATTTCACACAAGAAATACCGTCTGCCCCATCACACACTGTTCTTATTCATTTTTCCAAACCCTCTTCCCTTTTTAAGGAATGCACACAGTTATTTTTGTAAACACGGTGTGATTGTAATATTGAGTGTAAAAGTAACCATGTCTTAAGCAGTGCTAGGAGTGATTAATATTTAAACAGTTCAACATCATATTTAAACATTAATCTGGGTCATCAAGGTAATAGTCATAGCAATCAAGGAGCAGCCATTCAACCATGGTTTAGCAATAATTATGCAAGTTTTATAAATTAGGCCAATAGGATGTGTTCATAAATATGGGGCAAAAAATGCATCAAAAGATGAGATTGAATTTGCCGTTCTCAAAACCCTCGGGGAGTTCCTGCGCGGGGTACTGGCCTTCGGGGTCCTGCTCGTAACACTGCTCCTCCTCGAGTCCTTCCTTGTTCACAACGTGATCTATGGCACACACAAACAAGCATACAAAATAAATAACAGAAAATAAATTTTATGCATTGAGCTCAAAAGAGAGAGAACATAAAGTAAATAAAAAATGGTGAAGGAAGGATCATTTTCGGGAATGTGCTGAATAGCTTGGCGGAAATAGTGGGAAGGTGTGTGGTGAAGTTTGGGGTCCATCCGGATTAAAAGGACGCGTCATTAGTGATTAAAAGGAGTTTAAAAATGAAGGATTGATTTGAAAAAAGCTTACTAAAACTCCAGGGTCTGAACAAGAAGGTGCAAGGGCCCAAATGTGTAGGATTTAAGATGTGAAAAGAATAAGAAACAGGGGTTTGCATAGGGATTAGGGGCTTTTATGCAAGGAAATAGGAGGGGGGGCTCTCGCCAAGATTGCCAGAGAGAGAGAGCAGTCGGGCCTTGGGTGCAAAAAGGAAAGGGGCCAGGGGTTACAGGCAAAATGCCCCTTTCTTCCCCACGGCGAATTGGGGAGGTGAACATGGGAGGAGATCGGCGGTGATGGCCTCGCCGGCACTCCGGGCAAGGGGCGGCCGGGGATGGAGGGGAGTGCGAGAGGTAAGTGAGGGGATTCCGTTCCCATTCTCACCTCGGGCGGAGGTGGCTCAGGGAGGCTTGCCCACGACAGTGGGCGGAGGGCGGCGGCGATGGTGGTGGGGGCGGCGCTGCGGGGATCGAGGAGCGAGCGGGGTTGGCCAGCGGCTTGATGATGCGGAGGAGGTGTTGTGGGTCATATTTATAGGCCGGGGAAGGGAGAGGGGAGGGACGGCCGGCGTGGCGGTTCACGGTGGTGATTTATGGCGTCGGCGGTGGGGGCTGAGCAGGAAGCGGCGCTGTCGGTGTCAGCGTGCGGGGGCCGGACGGACGAATGGCGGGGCCAGCGGCGTGCGTTGGGGGCTCGGCGTGCGGAGTTGGGTGGTTGTGCGTGTGCGCGCGGCGCGTGGCGGCATGGCAGAGCGCACAACCCGATGGTGGCGCGGCGAGCGGCGGGGCCAGCCAAGCGGCTGTAGGATCTAGGATTACCGACTAGAGGGGGGTGAATAGGCGGTTTTAAAAACTTCAATCACAACACTAGAGAAATTTGATTAGAACCAAAAAGGGAATTAAATCTCTAGCTACTCTAAGCCTATGTTGATTGTTTTGCAACCTAGGGTGACAAGATAAGAATTAATCTCTATGAAATTAACTTGCTTCAAGTAGATAATCAAGACAATAAGCAAGCAAAGAATAAGTGACACAAGAACTTATTCCGTGGTATCGATGACTTGCCGGTCACCCCTAATCCACATTGAGATGGATTCAATGTTCAACCGCTCCTCTATCAAATCTCCTCTTGATGTATGAGCCGGTTAGAACCAAAGAACCGCTCCAAATCTCGATTCCACTAGAGTTGCTCTTCACCGCTCCGGCGAGGTGAGAACAATGACCTCTCACAACCAACTTCCATGGCAACTTCACAATCTTCTTGAAGTGCTCGATGGAATCACCAGCTCCAAGCCGTCTAGGAGGCGGCAACCTCCAAGAGTAACAAATCAATGACCTTGCTTGAAGTCTCCCTAGTGCCACAAAGCTCAAACTCTTGATGCAATGCACTAGGATCCTCTCAATCTCACAAAGATGCAACCACTAAACCAAGTGAGTGAGAGAAAGGATGATGAATGCTCAAATGTGTCAAGGAAGCTTTCAAATGGGCCAAGAGAGCCTTCCCAACCCCGAGGGTGGAGTATATATACTCACCCCCTCGAAATCTAGCCGTTACGTTCAAAACAGGGTACAGGCGGACTGTCCGCCTCACACCTGGCGGACCGTCTGCCCTTCAAAACCAACGGCTACGACGTGTGTCAGATGGTGTCAGAACTAGCCGTTACGGACCTGCAGACCATCCGTCATACAGGAGCGGGCCGTCCGATAGGCCATGAGAAACTCGCACAAGTTTGCCTGTGGACCGGCCGCCTCACAAAAGTCTTCTAGAACGCTCGGAAACGTTTCTGTGTTGATGGTCCGCCAAAACGGTCCACCTCACATTTTTTGTACTGCAGATAGTCCGCCATTCAGCCGAGCACATTTCATACTTAGACAAAATTATCACACGGAAAAGGCCTGCGGACCGTCCGCCACACCTAGCCGCGGACTGTCCGTGCCCCCCAGACAGTCTGCCATTAGCCAGGCGGACATTCCGCCAGGACGCAGTGAGCCCTCCATGAGTTAGTTTTCGCCTCTTGTTTTTCCCACTTTCTCAAACGTTGTTAGTCCTCATGCATGCAACGTAATTGTTTGAGCAAAATGGCACCATGGACTCGTCAAGCCAAGGAGATTGACCCCTCTTGATAGTACGGCTATCTAGCCTATAATCCGGTCAATGTTCATCCACTAAACACCACTTGACCGGTAAAATAGAATACCCTATCTTATACCTTTGCCTTTGGCTCCTTTCGGTCCTTATTACACCCATCATGATCATGACATACCGCAAGAGCTCATCCAATCCCAAGGACTAACCTATTCTCATATCTCAATGAAATTGTTAGTCCATTTTGATTGTCATTAATTACCAAAACATAAATTAGGGGCCTAGATGCTTTCAGCGGCCCTGTGCGTGACGCGGTCATTTCGACGCGGGCATGCGTGGGGGCAGGGCTGGTGCGGTGCAGCGTGGCTGCGCGGAGGAGACTGCGGCGGCGAGTAATGCGGTGGCGGCGACACGTGTGCGAGCGGCCAGAGCGCGGTGAAGCGGGACGGCATAGCGGCGAGGAGGGGCTGGGCGAGCGCGTGCAGTAGCGAGACGCGCGGTGCAGCGAGCGGCAATCGTGGTGCGCGTATATAGGCCGGCCGGGGTGCTTGGTGTTGCAGCGGTGAGGGGGAAGGCAGCGCGTCGAGCGCCGGGAAATAGAGGAGAAAAAGGAAAAGGAAGGAAGGGAAAGGAAGAAAGGAAAAGAGAGGGGGGAAAGGAAAAAGGGAGGGAGAGGGAGATATTCGCGGTGGATAGGCCGGCGATCGGTCGGGCGCGACGGTTGACCAGAGAGCGGGTGGTGCGGAACAGGGATGGTGGGGAAAAAGAGGAGATGTTCGTGATGGAAATTGGACAGCGGAAACCAGGGTTTGACATTGGGATCTCGGCGGTAAAAGATTTTGAAGATGGAGTTTTTACGCGAGTGATTTAATTGGTGTGTTAGAGGTACTAAAAACGCGGGCGTCACAAACCTACCCCATTTAAAATGAATCTCGTCCTCGAGATTCGGCTTGTTCCTAAAGAGATGGGGAAACTCCTTTTTCAGAGAGTCTTCACATTCCCACGTAGCTTCTTCTACTCCGTGTCTGCTCCACTGCACTCTGCAACCTCGCAACTAAGATTTTCTGATCCTCCTAGTAACAGTATCCAATATCTTGACTGGCACTTCCTAGTACCAGAGGTCCGTATGCAAATATATTTCTTCTTCTGGCACATGCTCTTTCTCAGGTACTCTCAGGCATCTCCTCAGTTGGGACACATGAAACACAGGGTGTATGTCTGACATTGCTTCGGGTAGCTCTAACCGATATGCCACCTTTCCACTAGGGTAGGTTCTCCCACTTCTGACCACATCAGAAGGGTTCTGCACTTTCTTCCATAAAGCGCTTCAAAAGGCGACATTACTAAACTTGCTTGATAACCGTTATTGTATGAAAACTCTGCGTAAGGTAAACTTTGTTCCCAATCTTTACCATAGGTGAGGACACCGCTCTCAACATGTCTTCCATAATCTGATTTACTCTTTCTATTTGACCATCGGTGGGTGATAAGCGGAGCTAAGATCCAATTTGGTGCCCATAGCTTTATGCAAGCTTTTCCAAAAACTCGAGGTGAACTGGGTTCCTCGACTTGAGACAATTCTGCTGGGCACTCCATGTAGCTTTACTATATTTTCCACGTAAAGCTTGGCTAGCTTTTCTCCACCATAATTGGTCCATACGGGTAGGAAGTGAGCGACCTTAGTGAGTCGGTCCACTATCACCCATATAGAGTCGTGTCCTTTCTGTGTCTTGGGCAAACCCACTACAAAATCCATTCCTATCTCATCTCATTTCCAAATTGGGATGGGCAAGGGTTGTAATAATCCTACCGGTTTCTGATGTTCGGCCTTGATCCTTTGGCAGGTATCACAATGGGCGACGAACTGGACAATGTCTGCCTTCATTCCATTCCACCAATACCTTTGTTTCAAATCCAAATACATTTTGGTGGATCCTGGGTGTATGGAATATAGTGAGTTATGGGCCTCGTCCATGATTATCTGCCGGAAGTCTTCTTCCTTGGGCACACAAATCATATATTTGTACCATAGGGTTCCCTTACTGTCGACCCTGAAGTCTGGTGCCTTGTTTTCTCCGGTATGCTTGCAGATCTACATTAAATCCTTGTCTGAACCTTGGGCTTCTTTGATCTTGTCCTCCAAAGTGGGTAGGACACTCAGATTCTAGCTAGAACTCTGAGGAATGATGTGCATGTTCAACCGTGCCATTTCCTCCTTTAGATGGCCGTCCTTGGGCCCATAAGATTTCCGGCTTAAGGCATCTGCTACCACGTTGGCTTTACCAGGGTGGTAGTAAATTTCCACATTAGAATCCTTAACCAGCTCTAGCCACCTTCTTTTCCTTAAGTTTAGATCGGGCTGGCTGAAGATATACTTCAAGCTCTTGTGATCGGTATATATCTCACACTTGTTTCCAATTAGATAGTGCCTCCAGATCTTGAGAGCATGCACCACTGCTACAAACTCTAGGTCATGAGTTGGGTAGTTTTGCTCATGATGCCTAAGCTGTCGGGAAGCATACGCCACTACCTTCCCATCTTGCATGAAAAGACACCCTAACCCTTGGCGGGATGCGTCACAATAAATAACAAAATCCTGATGGATATCTGGTAGAGTTAAAACTATGGTGGTTGTTAGTCTCCTTTTTAGTTCTTGAAAGCTCCTTTCATAGGACTCTGTCCAAATAAACTTCTTCTCCTTCTTGAGAAGCTCTGTCATGGGTCGGGCTATCTTGGAGAATCCTTCGATAAACCTCCGATAATACCCAGCTAATCCAAGGAACCTTCTAATTTCACTTATATTAGTGGGTTGCTGCCAATTGGAGACTGCTTCGACCTTCTCAGGGTCCACTGCTACTCCTTCCGCGGTCAGGATATGACACGGGAAAGCCACTTTCTTAAGCCAAAATTCGCACTTGCTGAATTTGGCATAGAGCTTGTGGGCTCTCAGCTTTTCCAGAACCACTCGCAGATGCTGCTCGTGTTCTTGGACGCTCTTGAAGTAGATAAGTATGTCATCAATAAAGACTACCGCAAACTTATCTAGCTCATCCATAAACACCTTGTTCATGAGATTCATGAAGTACGCAGGTGTATTAGTGAGTCCGAATGACATCACCGTGAACTCGAATTGCCCATAACGGGTGACAAAGGCTGTCTTGGGGATGTCACTTTCCCTAATCTTCAGCTGATGGTACCCAGACCTTAAGTCAATCTTAGAGAAATACTTGGCTCCTTTCATCTGGTCAAAGAGGTCATTGATTCTAGGGAGTGGGTATTTATTCTTGATAGTGACCTCATTTAGTGCGCGGTAGTCGACGCACATCCTCATACTTCCATCCTTCTTTTTAACAAAGAGCACTAGGGCTCCCCATGGGGATGAGCTCGGTCTGATGAAGCCACTTTGCTGGAATTCTTCTAGTTGTTTCTTCAATTCTACTAGCTCAGACGCTGCCATCCTATAGGGTCTTTTGGCTAGAGGGGAAGTTCCTAGGACAAGTTCAATAGCAAACTCTATTTCCCGATCCGGTGGCATTCCATGTAGTTCTTCAGGAAAAGCATCTGGGTACTCATTGACTACCGGAACTTCCTCTAGGGATTTCACCTCCATATTAAAGACCATAGGGTCTGGTCCACTTCCCTTGGTGTGGCAGGTCACTTGAACTCCATCTGGGTTGGTTAGGTGCACTATCTTATCAGCACAAACCTATGAGACCAATGCGCTAGCTCAACCAGTCCATTCCAAGGATCACATCTATTCCTTAGGACTTAAGTACTACCAGGTCCGCTAAGAACTCTACCCCACTTAAAAGGTTTCCGACCCGTGAACAACCTAGTTGACACTGAATGTCGCCTCCACACGTTCGGGATAATAGGGGTGTTTTTAGTAGTACTGTAGGTATATTGTGCTTTTCCACAAAACTTGATGATATAAATGAATGTGATGCTCCAGAATCAAATAATATTGGTGCCAAAACTGAGCTAGCTAGGAACTCACTGAGTACTGCTCCTTGTGCCCCTTGAGCCTCCTGCTCGTCCATAAGACTGCTGGTTGTTGTTGTTGGTGTTGTTGCTGTGAACGGGGACACGGTTGGCTCTAGATAGAGCTGGCTTGGGCCCATTCACTAAGTTGGAGTAGGCTGACGCAGCAGGCTTATTTTTCGGATAGGGGCAGTTGGCGACGTAGTGCCCTGTCTCGCGGCAGTTGAAGCAAGCTCTTGCATTATTGTTGCTGGCAGTAACTTGGCTGGAGTTGCTCTGTGGGGGCTTCATGGTGTTCTGACTCTTGAACTGGGTGTTAGGGGCTTGGGAGCCTGTAGCTTGAGACTGGGTCCTATACTGCATAGGAGATTGGGATCTGGGTGCAGCATAGTTGGAGTTCCTTGGCTTCTGGAAGCGGTCCTGCTGGCGAGCCTTGCTCTCCAGAAACTTGTGTTTGTTCTCCTTCCGTTCATCTTCTTTGGCCCTTTCCGTAAGGATGGCCATGTTCATTAGAGTGTTGAAGCCTGGATAGATCTGAGGGGTAAGCAAGGTTCGCAATTCTGGATTTAGATCTTTCTTGAACATGTCCTACTTCTTCTCATCCTTGTTGACTTCTTCCGGAGCATAGCGGACTAGCTCCATGAACTGGTGGGTGTACTCTTCTACTGTCTTGTTTCCTTGCTACAGCTCACGGAACTCATCTTCCTTGTGCTTCATGGTGGCTGCGTGGATATGGTAGTGGTGAAACTCATCCCCAAATTCCTTCCAGGTGATGGTAGATGCATCCTGGACAACAGCACAATAATTTTCCCACCAGGCTAAGGCAGTCCCAGTAAGCTGGTGAGTAGCCAAGAGAACCTTGTCACGATCTTCACACCCGAATGGCTCGAGCTTCCTCTGGATAACTCGCAGCCAGTCATCTGCTTCCAAGGGGTTGCTGGATCCCCCAAATGTGGGTGGTCCGGTCCTCAGGAAGAGTGACAGCTTGTCATTCAGGTTCTGCTTACGAGGCCTGGCGTTTGAGTGTTTCAGCTATGGTTTGCATGAACAGAGTTTGATTGTATATTGCTTGTGCCAAGTCAAGGGGTGGCAGTGGAATATGCTGCTCTCCATCCTGGCTTCCCACTCTTGACTAGCTCACTTCCTGCTCCGGGTCTTGTCCTGGCTCAACTAGCTGCCTCTCTCCACTAGGAGCGGAGTTCACATGTGACTCTGAGAGGGCCTAGCACATGTGTTAACCATCTGCAGGTGGAGTAGGACCTCTGTGAGATTGGCTTAAGGCGATGTTTAAGTTATTTAACTCGTAATTTTCGAAAAGGTAGAATCCACCTTTTGCCGGCAAGCAATCAAACTAACAATCAACAGGCACAAACGGTTTTAATCAAACAGCCGGGGAGAGCTACAATACTTGGGGTCCAGACAAAACATGTATTACAAGGCGGGGTACAGGGCATGATAAGTACAGTACTGCTAGGGGTACAAAGGTTCCTCTAACTTCAGACCACGGAGACTTCATTCCCAAGCGGACGCTGGATATGGGGCCTACTCGCAGAGCGAGCCTTCTTCTGGGGCGGCGTGCTCTTCTCGTGGAGTGAGTAGCTCACGCTATTCATCTCCTAGGATCTCATTTTCCTGGGGTTGTCCAGCATATTCACCTTCTGTAGTTGCGGCTGACCTTGCGGAGTTCTCAGGCGGAGCTTGTGGGGTCCCAAAACGTTCTCCCCATGCTATGACAGGTGTCCAAGTAGGACATGATCTTTCCCTATTGCCGTGACGGGCGTCCCACTTCTGGTCCAGTCTTGTATACGCCAGTCCCGAGCCTGGCTGAGACTCTCTTGGGCGATGGCTTCACTGCTGATGGCTGCCGCGGTCCTGGCTTCAGCTTGAGCCACTTGGATCTGATGCATCCGTACCGCAAGTTCAGCTTGCTCAGCCCAATTAGTTTGCTCACCCAAGAAACTGGCTTGCTCATCAAAGAGTTGTCCAGGGAGTTGAGGTAGGTGACCACTTGGTACAAGGGGTCCTCTTCTTAATGGTGTTGTTCCAAGTTCCTTATGCGGGCCTACCAAACTGGAGTCCTGACGAGCGGGGGAAAGAACCTCATTGGTGTGGGGACGAGGTGTTATTCAAAGATGCAGCACATGTAGCAGAGTGCTTTCCTGATAGCCAAGGGATAGGTATCTTGGTGCCTAAACCCTATGGCGGTCACTCGCCAAGGCCCGGCTGCGGGGTAGCTATCGCTTTTGGCAATGGAAATGACCACTCTACAGTGAAGAGTGTCGTGTTGCTCGTATTCCCTGTTGTAGTACCTCGGGCGTTCTGGAACACTGAGGAGCTCTAGGGAGCCGATCAAAAGGCTAGGGAAGCCAGGCGCTTCTTGGCAAATGCCCTGGGTCCATCCTTCCTCGGCCATCTGAAACAAGGTAAGGGAAACAAGTTTGGCATGAATACAAACTGAAATGTTGTCTTTATTTCACAACGAAGTTGGGTACATGGTGCATGGATACATCAATACTAAGATGGTAGCTCTAGTTTGGGTACAATAAACTCTACTCATGGGAACTCTCCCTCAACCCAGGTATGGCGCTTCTTCGGTGGAAGACAACGCTCCAATATTTCTTCCTCGGTTTGTGTACCCGCATCTTGATGGGTTTCTTCAGATTCTTCTATTATTAACCCAACTTCTCTCCTGTGGACCTCTATTTGTTCCATTTCTTGGGTATAGGTTTTCCACTTAGTTTGGATAGCGGCTAGGGAGCTTATAGCTTGTCCGGCTTTTATCCATTGTTTCTCCATTTCTTGCTCCACCTTTTCTACCCTATGGATTTGGTGCTTCGGTTGTGCCGCCTGCTCGCAGTACAACCGGTCCAATCTGTTGAGGTAGATAGCCAAATGAGAAACAGTGTCCTCTAGTTCCTCATCTCTCCCAAGACTCCTCATCCGAGTGATCCATGCGCGTCCTCTTCCTCTGGTGGGTGGGAAAAATCCCATAGGTGTCCCCTAGAGGTGTTGCTTGTAGAGCACGCGTAGGCATATCAGGGCTTTTTTGGCGGCCTTCTGGTAGCTATCCGGGACACAAAAGCCGGTGGTGGAGACGAACCAAGGCACCACTTCAGGGTAGAGTGCGCTTTTCCTCATAAAGATCATCATCACACCGATGAGTGCCCCGGTGGTCGTACTCTCGATAGGTGTACTCGGGTGTGTTTGTGACCCCGATGCGTTCCAGGCTAACTAGCAACAACTTGGAGAGGCCAGGCTCTGCGGGGCAGATTCTGTCACTCCATCCTTCGTTAGCCATCTAGAACAGGGCAAGAGCAAAACTGAGTGTCGGTGTGGGGGAAAAGCTTTAGGCAAGGAAGGATCTAAAGTAGTAGGCTCAGAAGAGGGTCTCAATCCTAGGGGTCACATCCTACGGTCAACCTAACGGCTCTTATACCACCTGAAGCATCCCCTCGAATGAGAAGACTAAATGTGATACAATTATCAGTCCCAAGAGGCATTACACATTTATTACAACAGATGGTTCATTATCGTACAAACTGTCGCGGTAGTGGGCACTCGAGCACCACTATCAATAAGGCTAGAAACAAGGCTATAAGCCAAACAACGATGCAAACTAATTCATCATCAAAGAGTTGCACCGTGCGGGCCTTCAAGCGAGTGGCCCTAACACACAGAAAAGGTGGGTACAGAATGAACCCCTACTCAACGTCCTCAGGCACAAAGTCTGGGTCTTCCACTATAACAATATTAAGCAGGGGTGAGTACAAACGTACTCAGCAAGTTCAACCACACCCACGAAGGGGACATAAACAATAGTATGCACAGGGTATAATCAATGATAGGTTTCAGTTCATTTACGGAAAAGCTAGGCTTTGCACATGCAAGGGTTTGTTTTATAAAAGAGTTTTAGCAAACATTTATTTTTAGTTGCATCAATAAATACAATTGTTTGACACACAGAGTCCAAGATTTTTAACGCTACCCGACTCCCCGTCCGTTATAGCCACTGCCAAAATCTTTCCAAAACAACTCACGCCACAAATCATTTCCAAAACGAAGGACTAGTGAAGTGACCAAGCCGTAACTCACCCAAAACCGTGGACACGGCTACCCGGATAGATTTTAACTCTGCGGAGGTGTACACAACCACAAGTAGGGTACCGCAACACGAACACCTTAGTGCCGGTGCAGATCCATCAAAGCCATTAGCCACCATAGTTAAACTGACTAGTCACCACAGAAGCAGCCAGGGGGTTAGCAACCTACCAGTGAGGTCCTACCCAGGGGCATAACTCACAAAGATCATATCCCCGTCTCCATGACCTTCTGTTGCTCACCAGCACACCTGATAACTAACAATTTAACTAGTGGGATTTATGCTAAGCCGTTTCCACATACAACGGTCGAGTGGAGGTACGGTAAATTGTCTTAGGCAAGATGACACATCAGCATATCCTTATTTTGACAAGACGGGCATCTCCCACCATGCTCAACCACCAAGGTACGAGCTCACCTCGGTATTTTACACAAGAAATATCGCGTGCCCCATCACACACTGTTCTTATTCATTTTTCCAAACCATCTTCCCTATTTAAAGAACGCACACGGTTATTGTAAACGCAGTGTAATTGTATAATTGAGTGTAAAAGTAACCATGTCCTAAGCAGTGCTAGCAGTGATTAATATTTAAATAGAGCAACATCATATTTAAACGTTAATCTAGGTCATCAAGGTAATAGTCATAGCAATCAAGGGGCGGCTATTCAACCATGGTTCAGCAATAAATCATGAAAGTTTTATAAATTAGGCCAATATGTTGTGTTCATAAATCTGGGACAAAAATATGCATCAAAGGATGAGATTGAACTTGTCGTTCTCAAAAGCCTCGAGGAGTTCCTTCCCAGGGTACTGGCCTTCGGGCTCCTACTCGTAACACTGCTCCTCCTGGAGTCCTTCCTCATTCACAACGTGATCTACGGCATACACAAACAAGTATACAAAATAAATAACAGAAAATAAATTTTATGCGTCGAGCTCAAAAGAGAGAACAGAGAGTAAATGAAAAACTTTGAAGGAAGGATCATTTTCGGGAATGTGCTGAATAGCTTGGTGGAAATATAGTGGGAAGGTGTGTGGTGAAGTTTGGGGTCGATCCGGATTAAAATGACATATAAAATGACATGTCATTAGTGATTAAAAGGCGTTTAAAAAGGAAAGGATTGATTTGAAAAGCTTACTAAAACACCAAGGTCTGAACTAGAAGGTGCAAGGTCCCAAATGTGAATACTAAAAGATGATAGGGTTTAAGGTGTGAAAAGAATAAGAAAGAGGGGTTTGGATAGGGCTCGGGGGCTTTTATGCAAGGAAACAGGTGGGGAGGGAGCTCTCGGCAAGATTGCCAGAGATAGAGAGATCGGTCAGGCCTCGGGTGCAAAAAGGAAAGGGGACAGGGGGTTACGGGCAAAATGCCCCTTTCTTTCTCCCCACGGCGAACAGGGGAGGGGAACAGGGGAGGAGATCGGCGGCGATGGCCTCGCCGTTGGTCCGGGTAGGGGGGTGGCCGGGGATGGAGGGGAGTGCGAGAGGGAAGTGAGGGGATTCCGTTCCCATTCTCACCTCGGGTGGAGATGGCTCAGGGAGGCCTGCCCACGACATTGGGCGGAGGGCGGCGGCGATGGTGGTGGGGGCGACGCTGCAGCGATCAAGGAGCGAGCGGGGTTGGCCAGCGGCTTGATGATGTGGAGGAGGTGTTGTGGGGCGTCTTTATAGGCCGAGGAAGGGAGAGGGGAGGGACGGCCAGTGTGGCGGTTCTCGGCGGCGATTTATTGCGCCGGCGGTAGGGGCCGAGCAGGGAGCGACGGTGCGGGGGCCGGGCGGACGCATGGCGGGGCCAGCGGCGCGCGGTGGGGACTCGGCATGCGGGGCCGGGTGGTTGCGCGTGCGCGTGTGGCGCGTGGTGGCACGGCAAGCGGTGGGGCTGGCCAGGCATCCCTGGGTGCGACGCGGGCACGCGTGGGGACAGGGCTGGTGCGGTGCAGCATGGCTGTGCGGAGGCGACTGCGGCGGCAGCGATGTGTGTGCGAGCGGCCGGAGCGTGGCTAAGTGGGACGGCACAGCGGCGAGGAGGGGCTGGGCGAGCGCGTGCAGTAGCGAGACCCGCGGTGCGGCGTGCGGCCCTCGCGGCGCGCGTGTATGGGCCGGCTGGCGTGGTGTGGCGTTGCAGGGGGAGGCAGCGCGTCCAGCACCGGGAAAGAGAGGAGAAAAGGGAAAAGGAAGGAAGGGAAAGGAAGGAAGGAAAAAGAAATGGAGAGATTCGCGGCGGATTCGCCGGCGATCGGTCGGGCGCGGCGGTCGACCAGAGAGCGGGTTGTGCTGAATGGCGGGGGAAAAGAGGAGATGGTCACAACGGAAATGGGACGGCGGAAACCAGGGTTTGACATCGGGAGCTCAGCGGTAAAAGATTTTGAAGATAGAGTTTTTACGCGAGTGATTTAATTGGTGTTTTAGAGGTGCTAAAAACGTGGGCGTCACAGGTTAGTTCTCACCCGTTTCCTGTCAACATCTCGTCTTTCTTCCGATGCGAGACGGGGAATCTGTGCTCAGGCTGCCTTGAGTACTATCGATTGAAGGAAGAGGCGGAGAGAGGGAGGGAAGCCCTGCAACAAGGCGATGGGTCATGTCTATCCGTGTCGCTGGAGGCACAAGGTAGCGCTCTCGAGGAGGCGTTAGCGTCGCCGGCTCTGAGCAGTCAGAAGGCGGCTCCGACTAGTCTTCTATTCGCGAATCATCGAGATTTAGTCAAGTTAGAGCATCAATCAAGTTGTGTAAATCGAATGAATCTTGATGATTTGAATCGAATGCAGCTTGTATTGGCCCAGGCGTTAAACGTTTGACTTTACTTTTTTTTACACCTTTATTAGTTCTTCGTCATAAGCTCTGCCTGACTGGCCCTATGCCTCCAGGGAATACAGCAATACCACTCACAACGAGTTTGCCAATCCTTCTCTTTTTTGGAGTCAAACGAGTTTTGCAATCCTAGGACTTCTTTAGGACGTGGGATTTTTTCCCCTGAATCATGAGTGAATTCAACTGATTCATGTGAAGTTAAGGTTGCCTCAGACAATTATTGCGTGATAAGAAGTTCAGCTGTAACATGATCGAATAGTGTTAATTACCCAATAATTACATCGATAGATAAACATAACCAAATAGAGCGCCTACTTTAATTATTTGGATAGGAGCTGCATACAATCGCAATCATTGGAAAAGGTCTGAGGTGGTAGTTGCTGGATGACATTGACAAGGTGACCAGAGGATATCAACTAATTTCCTCACCCGTAACACGTGAAGGATTATTCAATTTCGTCAACCATCTTATTGCATTGCCTGCTCCTGAATCCTTTCCGACTGGCACAATTTGATTCCCCTTCTAATTTCAGCTCCAGTGGATCTGTCATTTATAACAATGAATGTGTGGTACCAATTTGTAGGGTAAGTATACAAGCTCCAACTCGTAGACTCCTCACTATTGGTAGTGCACGCAAGATGTTGTTTATCGGTCAGTTAGATATGCTGGTTTCACGCTTTCACTACGTTTCTGGATGGAATATGAAAATGATACGCTTTCACTTACCCACCATCTACTTGCTGGTTTGAACTGAACCATTGCAATCATAAGTCCTGCTAGTCCAAAATTCCATACCTCAGTACCACAGTCATACTAGGAGTATTACTTGAACAATCCGACCGCAAATCCTCCTTCACCACAACACACCAACACAGATTTAGCAAGCACATAATCAAACAAAATTCAATCACATTTGTAATATCACAGCCAATTCTTCACCACCACATGTAGGCATGAAAGACAACCAATTTTCCATACCTAGCAAAGAAAAAGCTTAACCATGAAAGGAAATCCAAATTTTCATAGTTTGGTTCTGATCATACTGATAAGAAAGTAGATGCAGAATTAAGTTATGCGTCAGCAGGGAAGAGCCAAGTCAGAAACTGACGTTTCTCCTGCAGCTCTGCCATCATGACCTCTGGCAGCAATGGCCTGATTTCCCCACCTCTCATGTTGTACACACCAGAGTCACCAAGAGGATCCACACATGGGCCAAAGATCTCACTAGATGGATGGTCATAAGTCCTATGCATGAAGTAGATGCAATCCTCTTGAACTCCACCTGCATATTGGCTAGCAGGGACGGACTTGGTGCATTCTGAACTAATGAAAAGGGCCTGAGCACCCAAGCTCTCCACCTTAGTCCACTGGCCAGGTATGGTTGTGAGATCTGCCACAAAGACCTGGAACCCAACAGTTTTGTCATGGTCTCCCAGTCGAGCATGCTGTGGAACACTCATCCATCGCCTCACCATTAACAGCCTGCCATCGGACTCTGCAAGAGTCTTTGTTTTACAACACTCCCCCTTGGGCGATTACCACGAATACATATGCCTCATCAAAAACTCCATCCGAAAACCTAGTGGGAAAAACGATACTTGGAGAAAAGAGTCATATCATCCGTTATTGTATTGCACATATTGCCTCATTAAAAACCTTATGTGAGAAACCTTCAAGGGAAAACTCACAAAGGAAAAGAGTACAACATTAAACCTTCTTGGTAATATAAATTCTATATTTGTTATTCTTCATGAATAGTTATCAATCTTCAAGATTTATATATGAACTTTCAGATTCTTATAATAATGATCTTCTTGATCTCAAATAGTCTAAGTGGTAAACCTTTTAGGTTCATTTAATAATTAATCGTCAAGTTGATTCCTTCTAGGTACAACATAAAATTTTCAAATCTATACATCCTCCCCCTCACAATGATATCATTTAAACTTCAATGTTTAAAATGTTTTAGTCATATTTTTCAGAAATATGAGTAAGCAATTATGTTCAATTATCATAATACTTCGTCTTCATAGACTCTTCTAGATTATGAGTAATTGGAAGCAATGTGCTTCATGCACTCATTACCACTTTTAGTTGTACAACACAAATGGAGTTTAATTCTTTCATAGGATTGTGGGGATTAATCAGTCTTCTTTTGACATTAAAAGGGGATAATTTAATCTGCCAATCACCAATATACCTTCTATGGCATTTGAGGATCCTTGCTATTTAGTGCTAGCTAGCTGTATATGCACTTGGAAGTGCTTGCATGGTTCCTCGCTTCTTTTAATTCAATAACTCGGGTCTATGTGAGTCGTCATTCATATCTTCAGAATTGTTGGTGTTCATTCAGGAATAGACTGATAAGTCATTCATTGACTATTTCCTTCATGGATTTCTAATTCTTCGAGAATAATATTTCTTTTCGCTGTGAGAAATTCTCTCATGCAAGAGAGAAGTGATAGTCCTTTTATATTAACTTAAATTCTTCATTGAACTTTTTAAAGAGAAAGTGTTATTCATAACAAGTCATTCTATGACTTAATTTCCTTCTAGGATTTTTCTCTTCTCGAGACTTTTAATATTCTTCTAGAATATTATCTACCTTAGACATTTAGTACTTAATATAAGATTAAATTTTGTTTCTTACGATTTTATCCTTCAAGGAAATTATGAGTCCTTCAAGGATCTCTTCTCATGGATTTTCAGAACCCACTAATTAACTGCATAATATTTATTTTATTCATTCATGCCATTCGCCAGATATGTAGCAGAATATCCATTCATATATAATGGGAGTTTACTAGCCTTTCTCAAAAGACTTATGAACCATTGCATTTCACCATATCATTATTTCATAATGACTCTCTAATTTGAACTTCTAGGTTCAAGTATTTTCTTCGTGGTTCAACCTCGATTTCATTCTTTCATTGACCCGATATGAGCGCTTCATGCGACTCTGCCATGGACTTTGTTATGGATCCATTTTCTCATTAGAGAAACATTTCCAATAATAGAGGTAATGTTGTCGACATTTATTATTCTCTCCCATATCTCCAGGATAAGACTATTATATAGTCAATTAGTATCTGCTATGCCAACACAAAATATTCCGCGCGCTTTATAGTGTTAGTCATTCATCTTCATGATGATTATTTCTTAGTACGTGAGGTAACGATCTTCTTTTCGGAATTTACGGAGATTTCATTCAGATTATTTGACAAGTTCATTTGGTCCAAAACCAACAGGCGTCCCCGTAGATTTTAAATTAATGATCAAGTCATTTTCCATGGTGAGCATACTATTAGATACCCGGGGTATACTTCCACACATAGCATTATGGTTACTGCAAGTAAACTTAACTTCTGGTTAATAACTTCATGTTGTTTCTCCTGATTCCAGATTCCCATTTGCGAGTTTTCATTGTGTACACATTCTCGTTGTGGTCAAATCCTTCAACGATTTTTCACTTCTAGTGTGTTTCCACTTCGGGTGATGTCCTGTTCCAGGACTTTCTCACATTTAGATTTTTTGGCATTTATGCTTTCCTTCATGCTGAGATTTTGTTTCTTCTAGAAATCTAGTGCGATATTATATCCATGCTTCAAGCTTTCTAGGAATATTTGAATTCTAATATAAGGCATTCGATAGGCATGGGCTTTCTCCCCCCTAATGCCGATATTAGATATTCTTAGTAGCATACTTTTCATAAGATATCCCCATATCATGAGCTTCTTTTAATGGAAATTCAGATCCATATTTCTCCAACTTCAAGTGGATGCCCATTTATGTATGCTAAATTGGTGAAATTATTTCATAAATGTTTCAAGCACATTTTCAAATATTGACATTCATATATATGCAGTGATCTAGACATATTACTGTAGTGGCATGAAAAAAATACATATACTTCATAAAGTTACTTCATGTTATAATTATGCAAATATAATTTACATGGAATTTCTACTAGAAAATTTAATTGCTCTCTCATTCAAGAATTCCCCATATTCATTAAAATTCTGAACTCATTAATACCAAATTATTTTCCACACAATGGACTTACATGTCCATTTTCTTTTCACAATCCGCAAACCCATTCTAATCAAGTTATCCAATTTCTAATTAGATAAATTCACTATTGAGCCAATTTCGGACCGGTTTTCTCCCCCTCATCTCAACCTTCTTGATTAGAGATGAACTAATGACTTCTAGCCATATAGAGCATGCAAGCTAATTAATTATATGTTGTAATAGCTTCCTGACTATCTCAACTAAATAGGAGATGTTTCTCAACGGGAGAAATTTGAGTGTGCATAGCATACAAGCTAATGTAATGACAGAAATATATGATAGTTGCAAGCCAACGTAGAGCGGAATTTTGATGTAATACCGTTGCAAGGGTTACAAATTAATGTAATGACATGCAGGTTTTTACATTAGTGTGGAATTTCTTATACTTGCTATTCTTATTGACATAGTGGTATATGGATCACAAATGCTATGCACAAAGCTACATGCTTAGTCATTATAATGAACATGGCTACGGGCCAACTTGCGCGTTGGTTTGTCCATCAATCTAACAGGATGCGGCTCTAGACCAACAATCTTACAAGATTAGGGATATGGCTATTAGAATTTTCAAGTTTATCCACATTCTTCATATATGCCTCTATATCCCCAATTTCTCTCTCTTTTCATATCATAATTACACTTCATGTGATGCTATGCTTCAAGCATAATCTATGAATCATTTTAATGTTCCATAGACTTCAATTATACTTCTAGTATATATATTCATAAAGTGGTATGAAATTCACATATAGATTGTACTATTCGGTGTACAATAATATGATTTGGGTAGAATAAACTTCAAGTTTTAGGGGTTATGTATTTGGTACATAATTAAGTAATATACAATTTCATGACTAAATCGAATCTTCTGAGACCAATTAAAAGTCTGTATATGATTAGTTCATATGCATAATGGAAATTCAGTTTCCATTCTACCTGCATGGTAGGAATGCACAATACAAATATAACCTCCAAGGTTACTTGAGGCATTTTTCGTGGAAGTATCACTTCAAATGATCATCAAATAGGCATTTAAAGGCAATAATATTTACAATATTCAGCATATAATTCTTTTATTTATTCCATGATATTAAATAATTACTGCAGGTAAAAAAATGCTACGAGCAAATAGGCACAAAAATAAGGTGATAAAAACCAATACAGAGGTAAGAAACATCAATTTACTAATTTACCCTTCTATTCTGGAAAAGATTCATAAACTAATGCGAAACTTCTAGTTAAAAGCAAAAATTACTTGCTCTTCATGAGTATAACCATATTCTTCATGAATTTAACTAATAGTGCAGCTTATGTAGGAAATTCATTGTTTTTATGCGTAATTATAACAATATACCATAAAATCAGTAAATGAACATCTTAATTAACAATTTACACGTGCTTCACATTTTAAATAATTATAAAACCTCGTTAGGTTTACCGTAAATTGTTTCACATTATACTCTTTTACAAGTCGGGATCGGTTCGGGTTTCTAACTCAGCATCTGCCGCACACTCGTTAATTTCTCTTCCTCTGTTGCTACTTCCGGTGAGCATGCCGGTTGTGAATGATAACTTCGGTCTGCATTCACATAAGGTACGCGGAGCACGTGCGGGCACTTCGGGGTAGGGCCAGCTCGCGTTCAGGCGGAACTGTGCCGGCGAGGCGTGCAAGCTGCTTCTGGCAGTGTTGGGTAGGCTCGCTTGGCTTCGGACAATCGAGCGGAGATGTGCTGGTCGCGATTTCAACTTCAGACTGCAAAGAGCTCATCAATGGGATCACCTGTTCAGCGGTGATGCGTGGTGGCCGGTGTCACTTCTGGTGCATGGCGCCAGTGTTCTGGTAGGCTCAAGCTTGCTTGCATGCAAAGCCCGTAGTGGATCCGAGGCAAGTTTGGCTTCGTGCAGTTTGCTGCGGTTCTTCGACTACAGGCCAGCACAATATAGAGGCTTTGACTGCCGCCGGTACACGGTACTGCTGGCATCGGCACGCGCATGACGGCACGACTTCGGGTTCAGCTTATGACGGCACACAACTGCAAGATGTTCTATTGGCCAGACTTCGTACCAGCGACATATACCCGTTGAATCGCACGACGGTTCGCCTTTTTCCGGTGTACAGGTCGGACATCACAGTCGCGCTAATAGTTAGCCATTCAAGGCCACTCTAGATGCATTTGCCGTGTGCAACGACTAAGCCAATCTGCACTACGTACATTGACCTGTATACTTCATGTATACTAGTATGTTTATACGCAGCTTCAATTTGCCTTTTCTTTTTATGCGTTCTAACATAAACAGATGCATGGTGCCGTGAGTGCCAAATTAAGGTGACGTACAGGTGAACTTGACTTTCTTCTTTTATTTATGCGTTCAACGGGAACATGCAGGGCCGTGAAGGCCAAAGTTTAGATGAACCAGTTAGATGCGGTATTGGCCTTCGTGGCCAACCAAATAGTAGATTGGTAAAATAAATTTTTGGCTCCATGATATATCGAATCTACTATATAATTTCAATAATTCATACCGTTTGTCTTGTTTCAACGAACGGATTCGAAGCCTGTCGCGTAGGACAGTTCGGCAAGGCCGTAGGACCTGCCGGCGTGATGACGAGTCGTTGTAGATCCGCTCACTGACGACGTTGATGTAGTCGACGTCGTCGAAGTAGTCGTTGGCGATAACGTTGAGCTTGAAGGCGACTCCTCCGGCGCGTAATCGACGAAGAACGGTCGTGCTGATAACGTGTTGTGAATCACGTCGTCAACGGTTGGATCTTCTCCCTCTCACGTCTCTCACAATAAGCACAAGAACACAAGTATAAAGTAGACAAGACACAATATAGGTGGAGCTTCTCTTTATTCCTCAAATCGATATCTTACAATAGGGGTGCTCCTCCGTATATATACTCCGAAGTAAAGGTAGAGTTTGATAAGAGCCCCCACAACATAACCGGACTAGGACTAGAAGTCATTTATCACTACGGGAAACCCCCCGTTTGCCGAGTGCCAGGGGCACTCGGCAAAGGCCGTTATGCACTCGGCAAAGCCTTTGCCGAGTAGTGTAACACTCGGCAAAGGGGTTACGGCATAGCTCGTGTCGGCAAACAGGCCCTTTGCCGAGTGTCTTCTGTCGGGCACTCGGCAAAGACTTTGCCGAGTGCAAAAGCCAGCACTCGGCGAAATAAAGCACGTGCCGACGTTCGCGGCCGTCCGTTAGTGCTCACGGGGCCTTTGCCGAGTGCCACACTCGGCAAAGACTCCGAGTTTTGCCGAGTGTCGCACTCGGCAAAGATGGTTGGGGCCGACACTTGTTTGCCGAGTGTCCGTCCTGGCACTCGGCAAAAATTTAGGCCATGGCAGCAGAAACGCCCTGCGCTGCTGCCCGGCGTCGACGGGCATCGGAGTCGCCCACACGGTGCACGAGGCATTGGTCCTCGACGACTTCGCCATGTAAGAGCTCCGATTCTACGAGGAAGGGGACTACTACAACCAAGGCCTCAAGCTCCATGAGGACGAGAGATACTTCTGAAAGTATCTCTCGTCCTCATGGAGCTTGAGGCCTTGGTTGTAGTAGTCCCCTTTCTCGTAGTATCGGAGCTCTTCCATGGCGAAGTCATCGAGGACCAATGCCTCGTGCACAGTGTGGGCGACTCCGATGCCCGTCGACGCCGGGCAGCAGCGCAGGGCGTTTCTCCCGAAAAAACAAAATAGGTTACGTGACACAGTTGTGCACAATCTTGGCCTGCTGTATTTAACTGTACGGTATGAATTCTTTGTCATGTCTTTGCGTATCCTACAGTAAATAAGATGTCATATCATCTTATTTACTGTAGGAAACGCAAGAACATGGCAAAGAAGCCACACGGTAAAGATAAATACAAGAGACGAAGAAGGTACACAACTTAAATATGAATCTACGAATTAAATGCTGAGGGGGTATGGTTTTGCATGTGCTCACCTACGGGCTCGACGTCGGGCGAGTCGGTGCAGACGGCGGGGAACGGCTACGGGCTACAAGCCGAGGACGGGCTACAAGCTGAGGACGGTGCAAAGGGCCTCTCCCTGAAAAAAAATAAAATGTTGTCAAATTAAAAATTCGGCAGCACCTCCCCTGCACGGGGAGGTTTCTGAAACCCCATCCTGCAAAAAAACACGGCACGAAGGCCGACAACGACATATACAAAGATAACCATGGCACGAAGGCCGACATATACATCCACATTGTTCAATATTTGGACAATGTAGAATCAAAATTGACAACCACATACACAAGGACAATGTAGAATCAAAATTGACATGCATTTGATATTAGCATCAACCCAACCTATCAATCAAATTTGGCATTTTGATTTGACATACATTTCATATTACCATCAACCTAATCTAGCAATCAAATTTTTGTCAAATAAAAACTTCGGCAGCACCTCCCTTACACGGGGAGGTTTCTGAAACCACACGTCCTGCAAAAAAACACGGCACGAAGGCCGACAACGACATATACAAAGATAACCATGGCACGAAGGCCGACATATACATCCACATTGTTCAATATTTGGAATAATTCAAACATTAAATATTGTTGGTCCCATGTTCACAATCCGCATTCACAATCACATACCACATACACATTCACAACTATAAATCGTCCATTCCTATAACAATTTGCATTTATTTATGTTGGATTCAAAAAATTGAAAATGTCTATATGGAAACAATCATCGATTTGCATTGGAGACAGATCAAGGAAGAGGAGCAGCGCACTCACCAATAGAAGATGAACGGGGCGGCGTCGGCGTCGCTCGTCGGGGCCGGAGAGGCGTCGGAGGTCGGGGCAGGACGGGCGGAGAGGCCCCGCGCTCCAGTGCCGCGCCGGCACCGCTCGTCTCCCCTGCCGCCGGCGCCCCCGACCCCGCTCGCCGCCGTCCCCCACGCCGCCGCGCCCCTAACGCCGCACCGCCCCGACGCCGGCGGTCGCCCGCCCCCGAGGCCGCTCCGCCCCCGACGCCACCTGTCGCCTCCCGCCCCCGTCCCCGGGCCGGCCGCCAGTCGCCTCCCCGATGCTGCCCCCGGGCGGGCCGCCGCGCCGCCCTCGGTCGCCTCCCGCTCCCTTGGGGCGGCCGGCCCTGCGAGGTGGCGCGGCGAGCCGCGAGCGGGGCGTGGTGCGGCGGCGGCGGCATGCGTGTGTGCGGGCGGGCGGGGGTTGTGTAGGGTTGGGGCCGCGCGTGGGCGGTTAAGTACCCCGGCGCACCCCCTGTTTGCCGAGTGTCTTGGATCTGACACTCGGCAACCAGATCCAGCACTCGGCAAACATGCCACGTCGGCCAATGACGTGGCCCTCGTGGCCTCTTTGCCGAGTGTCCCCGACCTGACACTCGGCAAAGGTGCTGTTTGCCGAGTGTAGCACTCGGCAAACATTTCCCAGAACAATTGCACCATACCAAATTTTTCAAATTTGATCAAATACACATCAAAATATCTTGTCAAATACATTCAACAATGCACATTCTATGCTTCAATGAAATGTTTTCATTATTTCATGCCTATACAGCTCATAATTTCTTCATAACTTTCATTATTTCATGCGGAGAAGGGCGTAGAAATAATTTAAAAAATATCAAATGGGTCCGGAAAAATATGATAACTTCAAATGAAGCAATCTACGGCATCTATTGCCTACAGAAAAAGTTATGAACTCAAACTCTAATTCAACTTCACTTCGTTTCGAAATCCAGCTGTCTCCTTCTCAACTCTCCGAAACTTCTACGGGGATATGCTCTGATTGGAAAGGGTCGTATATATAAACTTTTCAAAATCATCTCAACTTTTTTCCACAGGCTCCACATAAGATATAAAGAGCCTTTGACAAGTATCACTAGAAAAAAATAAAGTTTGGACCCCAAAAACATAAGTTTAAAAACTAAGGTCCTGAGTTTGCCGAGTGTTTACCAGGCAACACTCGGCAAAGGCTAGCTTCGCCGAGTGTCGACTGGTGAACACTCGGCAAAGGCTAGCTTCGCCGAGTGTTGTCTGGTAAACACTCGGCAAACCCACCAAGTTTTATAAAAATATTTTTAAATTTTCAAACTTTTATGTTTGAATTCCAAGTTTTTTAAGAATATTTTCAAATTTTCAAATTTTTGTGCCGAGTGTCTAAGTAGACACTCGGCAAAAGTCCAACCCCGGGCCTGGCTGGACACGTGCAGTGCACGTGCCACCTCTTTGCCGAGTGTCGGCTGGAGGACACTCGGCAAAGCTGTGACAATTCAAACGGCCGCCACGGTTGTGGGCGCGCGCGGCATGTGCTGGACATGTGCCGCACCTTTGTCGAGTGTCTCTGACCTGACACTCGGCAAATGTGCTCTTTGCCGAGTGTCTTTGACCGGACACTCGGCAAACCAGGGGTCGCCCAAACGGCTACGGACGGCCGCGGACGGCCGTTGACGGGCGTGTCGTCTGACGAGCACGTGCGCCTTCTTTGCCGAGTGTCTCCGTCTTGACACTCGGCAAAGCTATGATTTGCCGAGTATCGCTGGCCTGACACTCGGCAAAACACCTCTTTGCCGAGTGTCCCCTCTATGCCGAGTGCCCGACAGAATGCACTCGGCAAAGGGCTGGACACTCGGCATATACCCGGTTTCCCGTAGTTTATCTCCCCTACCTTCTATGGTTGGTAGGTCCGGTTAGGACTCTCCAAGAGGGTTTGTTTTACAACGTATGTCTCCGACGACTAAAGACCCACACATACATACGCTTGTGTTTTTTATAGACAAAATGCCCCGCTACAACTCTTCTTCCACTCACTGACGTGTGGCCCCAAATGTCGCCCCCTTCCTCCGTCCTTTCTTCTTCCCGCAGCGACGACGGCGAGCCGAAGCCCGGCGATCTCCCGAGGCCCGAACAAGAAAGGGACGCGCACCATGTCCGCCAGCTCCCGGTACTCGAGGTGCGGGTACGACGGCTGCGGGCACCGCCGCGACATGAACGTCTCCCTGCCCCACGCTCGAACTGCATCGCTCCAGGCGCGTCCACGACGCAGTGGCGGATCCGCTGCCCGAAGATCCTGTGTTGGCCTGGCGGTGGTGTGCGGCCGCCCAGCGTCGTCGAGGGGCAAGCTGGGGGCGGTGGAGTGCGGCCGAGCTGGGCGCGGTCGAGCGCGGCCGAGCTGGGTGCGGTGGAGTGCGGCGCGGCCGAGCTGGGTGCGGTGGAGTGCGGCGGCGCAGGGGCCGCGGCGGCAGGGGCGGTGGAGTGCAGCGGCGGCAATCGATTTTGTGTGCCAGACGGCCAGCTATATACAGACATGAGATTTGCTTTGTGGATTTGGAAATTGATTATTTTGGCCAGCAACAGCATGCTGCTGCTCCCGGTGTGCTGGCCGGAGGTTAGGCAGTGAGGAGCAGGCGGCGTACATGGCAAGCGGGGAGAACTACAAGGCGGCGAGCGTAGCTTCAGACAGCCTTCCCTCCCGCTACCTCATCCCAGTTGCTTTCTCTCTGCCCCCTTGCTTCTCTACCCCCATCGACGTCGTCGGCGCGGGGCTGGTGCCCGACTGCGTCGGACGCGCGTGGGCAGCAAGATCATGGCGGGGATGCACGCGAGGCCCAGCGGGAGCTCGGCGGCAGCGGACGTCGCAAGCAAGGCGGCGCGTGAACTCCTCGGCGGCGAAGTGCGGCGGTGGCAGCGGCGGCAGTGGAGTGCGGCGGCAGGGGTAGCGGATGCGCGCGGCTGGGCGGAATCGGCAAGGAAAGAACGAGGAAGATGACGCATGGGGCCCACATGGAGTACGGAATATAGATGTAGTAGGTCATTCTTTGTCTATACGGATATACTGTAGCCTGCATGTGGGTCCGAGAGCATTAAATACGTATAAGGCTTCGTTTGGAAGTAGATATTGAAGACCTTGACATTGAATCGGTCTAGAATACCAATGCTGAGGGGAATTCGAAATGACCTCCAATACCAATACCATTGTTTGGATGTGCAAGTAGTTGATAGCTGGAATCAAAGGGAAGAACCAATTCCAATTCATGTTTGGATGTACAAACGTGGAATTGTAGCGTGGGTTGTCTACAATGGTGTAAATATATTGCAATCTATATTTCATGCTTGCATATTTATTGGATGATTATATATATTACTTTACACAAAAAAACACGATAATAGTAAACAATAATAGAAGAAACTGCAATAATATGATAAAAAAGGAAAATTTGATGACAGCAAGCATTAAGTTTTTTTTGTAAATATAACAGCTTATTCCATATAACAGCAAGCTTACATTCTCAATAATTGGACCCAGAGAGGGCTCTTATGCTTGCCAACTCCATGGCTCATACTACACAGGCAGAAGAAGAAAATGCATTTGGATTCGAGCTCACAGGCAGAAGGAGAAAATGCACTCGAGCTTTAAACTGTGCAATGATAATCAACCATGAAGTTGGAGGAATTCACGTGTAACTAAATCAATACATTAGTATGAAACTTACATTTAGTTCAATGGGTCAGACATTCCATCGAGCATGTACTGGGCCACGCGCTCTTCGAGTCTAGGCCATGCCTGCACGCGGAGCTCGCCCGCCATTGTGCTGGTTCGTAAAGTGCTCATCGAGACACCAGCAAACGGGCGACGGGCGGAGTCCGGCCGACGCGGAGTCCGGGCGCCCACCGGCGAAGGCGACCTCCCTGGGGGGCAAGGTCGAGGCGGCCGGCAGCGGACACGAAGACCGATGGTGGCCGACAGGGAAAAGGGCGAGGCGGAGATGGGGGCGGCAGAGGAGTACCTGGCGGCCACAGGGAGCTGAGCGCGCAAGGGTATGACGGGCGGCCGGCGGCGGAGGTGGCCTCCGTCGTCGCCCAGACTCCGGCCCGTCTCCGAGTCTCCCGCCCGCGGCCCGTCTTTTTTTTCTTGACAAAAAATGAAGCGGTACGCGAGGAGGGGGGTGATTCCGGCCAATACAGAGGGGATGGGTTCTGAATTGAGGCGGGCTCGCGGGAGTGGGGGAAAACCACGCGGCATTCGACTCTGATTCCGTCAGTCAATGCCCAAGCCTTCCAAACAACGATATTGGGGGCTCATCAATGCCAATTCACGATTCCAGGTCTCAATACCGACTTCCAAACGGGGGCTAAAATGGTACGTCTCAAGGTAACCGTGAATTGTAATGACATGTTTTTAAATAGACGAATTGTAATGGCGTTTCTCTGAAGTCAAAAAATTACAATGACATATATCTGATTAACCATAAATTTTAATTGATCGAGATGGAAAAACTCAGCAAAGAAAACATAAGCCGGGACAACGACGTGCGTACCTCATCCATGAAGCGTGTAAAAGCCGGGACGGCTCGATGTTATTAACAACATAATACAACTACTGTTACCCATGAACAATGTGAGTTGCAATGTGAAAAACATAGCAACAAAAGGGTATATTAATATTTTGTATCCCTTATAAAATTTGATTTAAAACTCAACTTGTACGTAGAGAAAAAAAAAGAGACAAATGTTATAATGGGTAGATTGGATCAACTTAAATAATCTGGAGACTAAAATAGACCTTAATTTTGTTCAGGGGTTAAGAGGACAAAGTGGATAGATGAAAGTAGTAAAATAGACTTTTTCCAAAAATAAATAGGCAACACAAGATACTTGGTGTAAATTTCATAAGAAAGTACATCAGCTCATTTTGAGTATACTGATTCGAGCCAGTTATTTCAATTTTGGCATTCAAATTTAGCTACTACAAGTTTTTACACTATTCACAAAATCTGAACTCTCTGAAGCATTTCCAGTCCCCTCCATCTTTAGGACAAATTATGAATGTGAAAGAAACATTGTTGAGTAGCTTGATTCCTTTACAAAGCCAAGAAGTTGTTCATCAAAGTTCTGTTTACTAATGTTGTGTTGAAAACTCGAGTAGTTCTGCTATGGAGGAAAGCACATGGAAATGCTGAAAGGATAGCTGCACATGACACTTGCGGACAGTAATATAGCACACCTCAAAGTTTTAGGCATGTACAGCCATACATTGATCTTGATTTTGTTTATATCCAATATTCTTTAAGTTGGTTAAGAGGACCATGACTGCACTATAGAACCCAATACACTCCTCCTTTCCAAAATACAGGTCATTTGATTTTTTTACCACAAGTTTAACCCCTCATCTTATTCAAAATTTTGTGTAAATTATCATATTTTTTATGGTGGCTTGTTTTATTAATATATAATCTTTAAAAATATCTTAAATTTGACTATATTTTTATAAATTTTTTAATAAGATGAGCGGTCAAACTTATGGTAAAAATTAGTCAAACGATCTATATTTTAAAACGGAGTATATGATAAGTATTCCAGATATAGAATGTCAGTTAGAGAACCATTATTACTCCTGTTAGATTCAAATATAGAACCTCTTCAGCTGTGAACTGATGCATTCAACAGAATCCACAGTTGCCTAATATATATTGTTTCTTAGAATAACAAAGGGCCCCATCTAGAGCTCACTTATCTACACTACTGACCCGGTGGCTATAATTGTTTCAGACGTGATTTTTGTTGACACCCTTTACAATGTAACATCAGGCAATAAAATTGTGAAATACAAAGACAAGGCATTTTACTAATTTGCCTTGAAATATATAAGGACGTGGGCATCTGGATTAAGACTTGGGTCAAACCACGATTACCTGCACAGACAATCATGTACATGTATCAAAATCAAAAGAAGGTAAAATAGGAAGACAAAGGGTATCAGCATTGTTTGGAGAAAAAAATTAGATTGCAATAATGTTTTTTTAACATTGATCAGGACATGAATGAATTTAGCAAGAGCGAAATCCCCAGTTTGATCGGAAGACGAGCAATCTCTTTCACCCATGAATTCTGAAAAAGGATTGATGATCCCACCTGAAGCTTGGCCTTCTGCTCTCATGCTCAAGATTGTGGCTATGGGCATCACGGCCATATTTTAGAACACCAGTAAGAAATGAATGATAATATCCCCATCCAGCCTAAACATGACAATATTGTATAATTTATTTACATCAGCAGAGCTAACTATAAATGAAGCAGAACTGAAAGTTTAACTTGTTTGGCGTTTTTCAATTTCTTCTAGTCCTAAGGTTAGCTAATTCTATAGTTCTACTCCCATTTAGTCAAACTTTTCACGGTTAGCAAGCAAATATATTTCTTTTCAATTTTTAGTCATGATTGTGTTCAGATATGGCCACATGGGAGTAGGGGAGACAGAAATGTTTGAAAATAAAACTGGGAACTAATATGGAAGGAAACGACGGGCCAACCATCTATAACTTCGGTTTTGTACTGAACAAACAAACATTGTTGAAGTGAATCGTTTTTTTAAAGCTTACTGAAGTGAATCTTAGTTCTACAAAATTGGCACCAGAATCATTGCACTCATCCAAGATAAAAGGGCAAGGAGGAAAAAAAATTATACAGTGTACCTTGCTAGCTGATCAACCTCCTATATGTTTTTCTTCTGCTCTAATCCAATCGTTCCAATCTGATAAAAAAACAATTGATCGGAATGAGCCAGCAGGATGTAAGGAGTGAATACACGCATCAATATCCCCCTAAAATAAACGGCAGATCTATGTCAAATTTCTTCACATCAATTCATAAACTGAACCTGTAAGAATTAGAAATTTTCAGTATGAACAACATATAGAAAGCATGATTTATTTTATAAGTGAAGCAGCCTTTTTCTTAACAGATGCCTAAACCAATTATGATAAACAGGTAAAATAAGTACATTTTCTCATACATAAGGTAAAAGTCCTACTACTTACCAAGTCTCGGATGCCATCCCATCAGTTCATCTTTATCATCAGCAGAAGAGCACACCATGTAAGCAGATTAGATAAAAAAAAACTCGACCACGGGACGAGACTCCACCCGGGCTTTGTTCTAAGAAGGTGCCGTGCTTCAAACCCGGGTCGGGACGGAAGTTTCAACGACTTCCGGAGTTCAATGCTCTAACCGGTCCACCGCGAGAAGCTAGGCTGTAAGCAGATTAGATATAAATCTGAATTTCTTTTTTTCAGTAAATTGACCACATATGTGAAACCAAAAACAAGAAAACCTTGCCATGTCAACATATCATGGGAGAATCACCTTGTAACATCGTAGCTTTGGAAAGGCTGCATACAATGCACAAGTTCAGAAGACCTTTCCTATTTCTAAGATGAATGCCAAAAGTCCATATACACTCTAAAAGGATAACAATCACATATTTTTCACAAGAATTTCTTGAAGCATAATCATGTACATTTATGGTCAATTATCCATCACAACAGCAACCAGAAACTTCCTGACCAAACCATCTCTTTTCAGATCAAAACCTGTCAAAGTACATAAAAATACTTTTTGTTAACTGGGCAAACAAAAAATTGCCATTTGGTGAAATCAGACTAATCAGAAGTAGGGTAATTAGACTATCGAGAAAATGGGACATCTGAAAGGAAGATAGTACACCTTCACCAAAGAAAATATTTTATTGACCTACCAACCAGACTCAGACTTCCTTCAATGCTCTTTTTTTTATATCCATGACAAAACCAACAACAGGTGGTTGTATTCTTGTTGACAAACTCATTTCTTTTAATATCTATAGCAAAATAGTCAAATGACTCGTTCCCTGTAATTTCAACAGTTGTATATCTGTGGTAAAATAGACAAACTGTTAAATAGAAGATTGTGGAAATAATCCAATCTTGATATTACTAATTTCACATTAAAAGATGAACCCATCTCATCACCTTTAAATCAATAGTAGAAATCTGCTACTTATATGTACTTGTTTTTTATTTATGGAACATGCAACAATGCGTACAGATATGTAGTACATTAACCACAGAAACAACCTTTTTCTTTTGAAAGGCAGGGCAAATAATTTTGAAGTTAAGCCAGCCAATAAATAAAATTAAATCATGAAATCATCTAAGCTGAGAGATTACTTTCTCATACGGCTTTTAACCAGACCAGACTATACAGCCAAAAAGCCTTATTTTGTTTGGAAGTTTCGTGATGTATTCAGTTCAACTTAATTGAAGCTATTCAAAGAATGTATATTGTGGGATCTAGAAATACCCGGCTACACAAGGCCTAAAGAAATTCTAGAAATAAAACATTCAAATAATGAATATTGTGGTATCCATAATTGAAGAGCCTATGGGCATCCTACTCAACTAATATACATTGTGCATCGCCAGTAATTTGCTGCGTAAACAAAAAAGAATCATGAATGGCTGAAATGTCTTGCTGTTACCATAGTATAAGAACAGACCACACTAATGTGAACAACCCAGATCGAGAACAGGGAAACGGGCGTTGCTTACCTTAGCACCTCCTCTACCTTGGCGAGGCTGAGCTGTAGCATGGCATCGGTACTACTGCTATCGATAATATAATACCATTTTCAGCACCAAAAAAGTGGTTGCCGTCCACCGATGGGAAGACAGCCATGAAAAAGATTCTGCACTCAGATTGGAAAACTCTGACGTTGTGGACAGATTTACAAGTCTGGTGATGTCCATGCTTACATCCTCCATTTTGAAAAGCTGCATAGCAACAATTGCATGCTCATATTTCAATCTTGGTATATTGAATGCAAGGACGGTCGAGTTAAAAAGGTATTACATGATTGTCACATAATAAGCACGGGGTTAGTATAGTAACACTGAAGTGGATATGAGAAGAGGCAGTAACAAAATCGACAATCGGTCATTATTGATTAAAAGTATGCATACGGCAAGCGGAATCTCGGCAGCACAAAGTAAATGTATTTTCAATACAAAATAGCTTTGTAATTTCAACAATCAAGTACTGATAAAAAGATCAAAAGCTGTAAACTGACATAAGTTTCAAGGTTTCAACTTCCTGAGTGTGCACAAGACAAAAGTAAAGACACATGGAGCTTACTTTGAGCCTCCAGCCCCTGTGAAACAATATCTCACAATCATAGTAACATTCAGCTGCCAGATGCCCGGACCCTCTAGGGAACCCTCTCCTTTCTAAAAACTTCATGAAACAAAGATAAAAAAATAAAGATATCAATTTAGTTAAAAAAGCATAGCATTCTGAGAGTGATCACAGGACAATATACAGCCATAACCATAGCCTTTATAAAGCTAGAATTGTAACAACTGATATGCAATGGTAGATTGTAACAACTGATATGCAATGGTAGCTGTCTCATATCCAAGAGCAAACCAAAGACAACTTGGTGTTGCAAGAAAGTTAAAATTTTAGCAGTAGCTTATTGCTAAAGAATGAAAGGCCCTTCCCATGTAAATTTGCAATCGTTTGACCAAATCAGTAGGTTTTTGGTCCAATAGATAATTAAGCTTGAAATTCATATGTAATTTGTGTCCCTAGTGCACATATCAAACCAGTCAAAATTTGCAGGCATTTGATATTTGTGATGTATTTAAACGGGATATAAGAAAACCCAAAGGAAAAAATGCCGCAACTGCTTTAGAACATCAATAAATCAGGTGACATAAGCAAAAAGAACCCGCATAGCAGGACAGATCCAGGAAAATATAGTAGGGGGGCTGAATATTTATGATTTTTTTCTTTGGAACAAGTTACATGAATCTTCTGTCCACCATGGTATTGTGCATTGAAACGATTGATTTGAAACCAGCAAATGTGTGCAGTTTGACATCAAACAGAGAGTGGCTTTAGGTTCAAAAGAAAAGAAGAATAATGCCCACCAGTGAAGCCAAGGATGCTGGGTATTCTTTTATTTGGCACCATATATGTTCTCAAGCAGTGGAACCATTTCAGTTTCAGGAAATAGCGATGGTCTGCACTCTGTAAGCTACATGCACCAAACAAAATTAAAAGCCAATCTTATCAAGTCATCCTGATTCTTGCCAATCTGTGATGGAAGACTGGCAGCAAAGATGTGCATTTGGATCGAGTAGCAACCTACCTGACTGTGAATGTAGTTCATTTATGAACCAAAAATATAAGACTACATAATTGTTGCGTGGCCAAAACCATAATAATTTACAAACGAAGCACTGGAGTAATAATTTGAGGACCATAATAAATATTCAACTCACTTGACTGCCTGCAATATGAAAGCCCAGCACCCACCAAAGTTTGTCAAGTTGAAACACATCGCAGATTAAGAAACCATAGTGCTTGTCCAGTACCTACCAAGACTAGCACCCACCAAAACTGAGAGTTGGGAGTGAAGCATAATTTTTTGTACCATTAGCTTTCATGTTAGAACTGGTCCTGAAACAAGTAGATCATTATTATTGGCAAAATTCATACATTTAGTTAATTAATGAGTGGTCCTGAAACAAGTAGATCATTATTATTGGCAAAATTCATACATTTAGTTAATTAATGAGAGGTGTGCCCAGCTGTAAGAAAAGAATAGGTAGTAAGTCAAGCTCGAGCTGTTCCAGAAAAGGAAAAATACAGAAACGACCATTATATGCATTGATAATTTCATCAATCAGCAGTTAAACCAATACATTTCCAATTCAATTAGCACCTAGGTGATGCATCATTTTCCATACACACATGCACATATGAATAGATCTTCAATTTTTCATCAATAGAAAGGAGTGCAGAGATGGATGGGTACCTCAGCATTGGGTGCACAATTTCAGCCATTTCAGGGCAACAATGGAAAGTAATTGATGTCAATATCCACAGGAAATGAAAGGTGTATCACTTGAATATTATTCTCAAACTAAACCTTTAGGTGCACCACGTGACTTCTCTTGTCATCTCCCAATCAGAGCATCAATCATTCTCTTCTTCCCTAAGTTCACACAGAAACGAGGGTTACATTACAGAAACAAACATTGTAAAATGATGTAGTGGAATGTGCAAGTAAATAGACAAAGCAGAGTCGCTCAGATTTCATATCTTCAAGAATATAACATAAAAAATATGACAAATCAACAAAAATCCCTCACCTCCTTGCATTGATATTTCATCTCTTCAATTATCTCGACCGACAAAGGATGGCATAAATAAATATATTGTCAATGAAGGTGAGCAATATGGATTAACGGATCGAGCGGGAGTGGAGAACTTCACCAACCTGGTGACCTGTGTAGCCATTGTCTGCAGTCCTGGAACGTGACACTCACCGGTCGGGCTCGCTGAGGGACTCGACGCAATCTGATACGCACCTGAAAAATTGAAGAGGCAAGATCCGATCCGATGTGGTCTTGATTGGCACGATGATGGGATGCCTTGATGTGGATCAGACGTTAGGGTTTCCTTCCACGTCCCTCCATCAGCCCCTCAATCTGTACGAACGGCGGCGGCAGGCAGGAGGAGGAAGGAGGATGGAGGAAGTTCGGTTTGCAGGGGAGAACGGTGTGGCGGCGCAGGGCAAGGGGGCCACAGAGGGGCGCGTGAGTTTTATTTTTATATTTTTACGGGGGCGCGGAGGTGGAGGAGGGGCGCATTGGATTGGTAGCATTATAATTTTCAAAGTTTAAAAAATACTACCTTCATTTTAAATTATTATTTATTGTTGACTTTTTCTCGTTTCGTTTGACTATTCATCTTATTTAAAAAATTATACAAGTATCATTTTTTTATTTATGACTTACTTTATCATCACATAAATTTTATGTATAACTTATATTTTCGTATATTTGGACATAATTTTTGAATAAGATGAATGGTGAAACATTGTGAAAAAAGTCAACAACGAATAGTAATTTAGAACGGAGCGTGTGTCATTGATAGTGACATTTTTCTAATTTTTAAAAATTATAATGGTACGAGAGAAATTAATCATTGTTTTTTTTGTTTTACCGATGCAAGGCAACAAACAGAAGGAAATATTTTGATGATCGCCAAATTGACCGTATCAAATATGGAAGAAAAATATAAAATAAAAAGGAATTTCAGTTGTCGCGCGTGGGTGGGAATTTAAGTTTGAAAACTTACCCATACCATACGCTGCAAATACGGAAAGGAAATGTAAAAGTATTAGACTTTAATACGAACATAATCATCAACCAAGTAAACATATCATCTATTTGAAAACTTGCTTAAACTGTACATATTAAATATGGCAACACAAAGGGCACCGTGGGTAGATTTAGTGAGTCTGATTTAGGTGAAAAAAAAATTAATTTTTGGGGGGGAAATCTTGTTCCAACGTCGAAAAAATGGGTCTCGCCCTCCTTTCGTCAAGCTTTTTTTATGGCAAATGGATCCTCTATGAGGTGGGGTTGTGCCTAATCTTGGTAACAAGTATTTTCAAATCTAATTCTCTTTTCTTTTTCCACATTAAACTCGATTTCTAAGTTGAAATTTTCACTGCTGACAAATTTTCACTGCTGAATTAGAGAGGGAGAAAAATTGTAAGAATGTGCATGAGAAAATGATTTTACACAATGGAAGGTGTGTTTTGATCATATAATTACCTTATGGAAAACTAGAAATGAAAACAGATAATGGATCACGGGTTTTGGGGTAAACTTTGTGAACTTGAATTTTGCAGTTTTGAATCCAAATCAGGATATCAAGTTGAAATGCAATATCTCTGAGGGAACCCGAAAACATTCGTCTCTCGCTCTCTGTGGGGCGGGGGGGAGCCCGCGCCTCTCCCGGGCGACGAGCGGAGGCCTTGGCTGCCGCTGCGCCGTGACCCGCCCCTCCTCTCCGACTCCCTCCGCCCCGCTGCAGCTCGAGCAGGACACACGTGGTGCTTTGGGGCCGCGAGGACAACGGCGGGGCCTCCTTCCCTCTCTCTCTCTCTCTCTCCTCTCCCAGCAGGGATCCAGTGCCCGAAGGCTCGGCGGCGCCCATCGTCGGTGTGGCGGCCGAATCCGGGTGTTCTACCCCAGATCTGCGCAGTTGACCTCTCCCCTGCTCTTCCCCATCGGTGTGGGGAGCCGACGGGTGGCGGGGCGAGGGTGGCAATGGTTCGGCCCGGGTGACGACCCAAGGATCTTTGGCGGCGCGGCGCCTCGCCCGGGTGACACCGGGTGGGCAGCCGGGGCTCCGATTCTTCGGGGGGGAGGGGCGGTTGTGGTCCGGCTGCACCCGTCGGTGGCGGCGTAGGGACAACGTGGTCCCCACCTATTCCCTACCATAGCCCTCCGCTCCTGCTCAGCTCCCCATGGGTCGAGGGGATTCGAGGGCGAGAGGAAATCCAGCGTGTGGCTTTGTCATGGTGTGTGATGTTGCCTCTGATCTGCACATCGCCAATGTTGCACCCCTTCGAGGTACCCAGCCCTCTGCATCAGATTCATGATTTTAGTCTCATCCTGTTCAGTCCAGTGTCGTCCTATTGAGAGGGCGACGTGAGATTTGGTGTATCATTGAGAGAACCAAATCTCCTCGAAGCGTCAGGTGGTGCTGTTGGTTGCATATGGAGTCCGATGGAAAGCTTTGGCGGCTGCGAGGCACCGGCTGTGATGGACGCGAGTGGGGTCGGGGCAGGTGCCCTCAATTCGTCGGCGCGTGACCTTCAAGCGTAAGCTTTGATCAACCTTCGGGTCGGGCAACGGTGTTTGCACTCCCCTCTTGAGGGCGTTGCCTCTTGGTTCTCATTCGACGACGATCCGTGGAAGCTCTCCGAGGTGAAAACCTAACGCCGGCGTCGGTGCGCCTTTACTTTCCTGAAGGTGTTGTTTGGAGTGCTTCTTTGTGGTCGTGGTGATGGAGCAATAAGCTCCGCTGGAGGTCCGGTCTGACCAGTGTTGTTATGGTTTCATGGCTTTTTAGCTTATTCGTCAAGAATAGTCTCTGCATGTCTCTTGCGCATGGCCTAGAGGGTCTCGTTTTCGCTCTACTTGGTGTTGGATCTTCTAGTCTGTACTTCATTGTAAACTAGTAATCCCGATATTTGACTTGATTTGTCTATAAAACTTGGCCTCAATTGTTTTGGTCAAATGCAATATCTCTTACTTCAATTCAAAACCATTCACCTAAAGTTCAATTTTTCCCTTTAGATCTAATCAAATAACTAAGTAATTTCAAGATTGTAGACATATAAACTTCCAACTTTGGACACAATCGTTTTTGCTCCAACATGAAATTTCAATATCAAGTATTATAGCATCAATTGAGATGGTATTCAATTTTGAAAAATATATTAAAACTTTTAAGAAAAAATACTATTTTCCAAATCAAATACCATAAGTTCCCACTTTTTTCCATGAAGAAAATATATGCCCTCAATGCGTTTGGTTGGAGGGATGGGACAGGTTGGGTCCATCCCTCATTTTGGGTTGTTTTGGTTGGAGGGTTATCCTGCATCGAGGAATATACCTCCTGGACGTGGATATATTGACTCGTCCCCCAACAAACAACGTCATCCTCCTCATGTGCCCGTCTTCCATGCTCAGAGCTTGCCTAGATTGTGTTTCCCCGAAGCTTACCGTTGCAATGCATCGATCTTGGGGCATGGGCCTCATCGGCCCCAACCTTTAAGCCCAGGATGAGCCGAGGAAAGGTGGCGGAGTAGGCCACAGTGAGTGCGCGTAGGGGTGAGCTGCGGCGGCGGGCGACGGTGGAAATGGGGCAGGCTGTAGAGAAGGTCATAAGCTCTGCATCCATGGCTGATCTCTGCAGTCTGCACACAGTAACCGACACATGAGCTCCACCACATCGTGCATATGACAATTGGGTCCTGTAGTGGACAGGAGGAAAACGCCGTTGATTTCATTGGCCTCTTGTCCCTCAAACCAAACAAATAACTAGGACCATCCCATACTTTCAACCAAACAACAAGATGGACCATTCCATCCTTAAAACGTGGGATGATACTATATCATCCCACTTTAACTTCCAACCAAACACATCCCTAGAGTGCAGTGACATTGTGTCATAAACAAAAACAACTATTTGAATGTTGGGTGCATGTGCATACTATGACTCCACACTCCCAACTCTCCAAGCAATGGTACGGTGATTGAAAAGGTAGGAGTCTATATACTGTTCATAGGAATAGAAAAGACCCTTCCCGGCGGCACCGCATAGGGCTCCTACTGCCATGGGGTTTCTATGCCGCTTCCCGCCGTCCATTGTTTGGTTCTTTCTGGTTCCACTGCTCCGGTCTTCCTTCATTTTTGTCTACCGCGATCTTGTTGGTGGCGGTAAAAAGAGTGGGGATCCGTTTTTTCTCATCTATCTATACTATAAGGATCCAGTAAAATTGAAAACACTTCTCACCCAAAAAAAATGAACACACCCCTCACATAGGACCCACCTGTCAAGTCCCATAGAGAAAAAGGGTGGAAAGTTTTGTGGGAGAGGGAAAAAACCATGCTTTCCAGACCCTTTCCGCCATTTTGCAGCTTCTTTTTTCACCATGGAAAAAATGACCCACCCGTGTACCCACCCTAACCCGCAACCACCAATCACGCCAAACTTCGGTCTGCCCAATTGTCAACCTTCTAAAAAATCAATGTTTTTCTATGACAGCTGATTTCGCACCCTTCTAACAAATTCACGCATTATTGAATTGCCATTTATAGCAGCCGGTTTCTTCATTCCACGTGTTCTCTTCCATCTACACTTCATCGCCAGGGCCAAAGCTGGCGATTCCACGGAGGTTTAAATGCAGGTTGCGCTCGTCGATCACGCTCTTAAGGCCAGTCTCACTGGGAGTTTTATGGGCAATAAATTAACTGTCATATCAGTATTTTTGATGATGTGTCACTGTATTAATAAAGAGAGAGGTGAAATGAGTTTCATGATGATGAAACTTCATGTACACAATTACCTAGACAGCTTGTGTCTTGCATGTGACCTAGGAAACAACAATTGATGAAACTATGCATTGAGAGGGAGGTGTTTCATCCTAATTTTAAAAACTTGTAATGATATGTCATTCTAGGTAATTGTGCCTACAAAACTTCCATTGAGACCAGCCGGTTGCGCTCGTCGATCACGCTACCGAGGACAAGCGAAAAATAGACCGTGACTGTGTCGTCATCAACGGGCGGGCCGCCATTCCTATCGCACTATCGTCCTCACTAGGCCCTGCGCCATCGCCGTCATCACCTGCCCCCCTTGTTGCAGTCCATGTGCCATCGCTTCGAGGTCTCCACCGCCGATCCAAATTGGATGCTTCCCACAGTCATCCGCCGGCAGCAAGAATTCAATTCACCTTTGGACATCTCATCTACGTAACGCATTCGCATATTCTCTTACACTTGGTGTTGGCGGGGGAGGAGCCTGATGTTTTTTGGGTCATTTAATCTACACTTGGTCTTGGTTTTTAGCTGCTTGTTATAGTATGATTGCTTGCTACATACTTGCATCAATGCCACCGTAATCAATCTGGCCCGTTGGTTGTCACACATTTGCATTACAAATTGGTAAGTGTTCTAATTTAATTTTATTGATAAAATGGGACATGTAGCTTCTATTACATTTTACTAATCTTCTTGCTTATTTCTGTACACAGGTTTTTGTTTACAATTCGTGATATATGTGACGCCTCTTTGGAATAAAAAGATCCCTGCCATGCATACTATTTATTTTCAGTAGTCTATACTATAAAGATCCTAAACAATTCAAACATTTTTTACCCAAAAAAATTCCTACCCACCTCTCTAACCGGGCCCAACTGACCGGTGATTTCCGGGTTTTTAGGCGACAGGACGATGGAAATCGCATGTTAGGGAGTGAATCCGCCAAAACCAAAAATATTTCCTCACCGCGCCCGTCGCATACCCGCCCGCCGTACCCGCCCAACAATCCTCCCCCAATCCACGCTCCTTGACCTCAGCCCCAGCGGATCTGCTTCTCCTCCCTCTCCGCCGCGCAATCGCCACCCCCAAATGTCACCCTTCCATCTTCTCCGTGTCCCCTCCCTCTCTGCCCTTCTCCACGCCGCGCCATCCCCGTCAGACACATTGCTCTTTCCTCTTCTATTTTATTCATCTTCAAGCCACAGCGGAACGTGTGAAGCTGGCGCACCTTCTGCCTCCCCTGACCGCGGCGGCGGCTACGAACTTCAGAGGGCTCCCGCGGTGGCCGTGGTGGAGGGCTCCCACGGCGGCCACGGGCGGCTAGCAACTCCTCGCGGCGGCGGCGGTGGCGAGCGGCTACTTACGGGGTGGCTCCTCACCTGCCCGTCGAACCTCAGTGATGAGGATAGGAGCGGCCCAGAGGATCCATGGCGGTAGTGCGGAGCTCCAGATGGTGGCCTCGCCTATGGTGCCCACCCCTCGCCTCCTTCTTGTGTGCGGAGCCGACTTCCCCAGGCGTCACCGGATTTCCTCGTGTCTAGGACGGAGGCGACCACCTGCTTCGTGTGGCGGTATGGACCCCGGCGTCTTCCTACCCATGCTGAACCACGGCTGGATCTCGCGCGGGAGGATTCACGACTGGATGATGGCGTTGGAAGCAGGTGGGATCGGATCGCCTGGGACGGGGCTCCTGCTCCTCGAAGCAGGCGGAATCCCGGCCGTGCGGCGGCGACAAAGGAGGAGCGGGGGATGATGGGGTGCCTGTTTGGCTGCTTCCGCGCGTCCGGCGGCGACGACTACGAGTTGAAGGGCCGCAGCGACGCCAGCCACCGCGTGCCTCCGTCCCTGGACCCTACGGCGAGCCATAAGGTCGGTTTGCTGAACCCACTGGTTTTCCACTCCCGTGATGTTCGTTGCGGTGGATATGAGGTCTGTATTTGCGTGAGCCGCGGTCGCTTAACTCTGCATGTTTCTGTTGTTGTTTATCAGGATGCTACCGGGAGGAGGAGGACGCTGTCGTCGAGTAACACGGGATCAAGGAAGGAGGCAATGTCATCCATCAATTGAATCTCTAAGGAATAAGAAATAGAGTAGTTAGTGTGAATGCTTACTAAAAAAATAGGCTGTAGTCCTAAAAAACTGTAGGTTTGTATATTTTTTATGAGTGAAGTAGTATTTTGCTCCCATTCACTTATCTAATATCTTTGAACATCGACTGACGAGTGATTATTTCCTCCCTACCTTTTTGACACCGTAGCTCACTTATTACAGTACAATTTGTCATGCTCAAACTAAGCATGCACCTTTTTTTATTTCCTGGTTGTTTTAACATTTTTCTTAAAATCACTCTTTCCTCTGCTTCTCAATCTTGCAGGAAATCGGTTTCTTTGCATTTTGTCAGTTATACATGGTAGTTTGGATGCGACAGAAATGACTAATGGTATGTTACTTTATTTATCACATGTACAATCTTTAACATTTCTATTCTTAGAAATTAGAATTTTACTGTAAATTGCAAGGGCTGGGGCATGTCTAGACACTAGACAGGTGCAAAAGACCAAGAACTATCATCAGTTAGCACTGGCAATTTCTCTAAGTATCACCTGTTCCACGCTACAGTTCTGTTGTTCGTGTATTGTCTAATTTACCTGATATGGCACACTCCTTTTGCTTCCACCGGTAATTATCTAACCACAAGCACTCTTACCGGTGAAAACAAATACACCAATTGATTCTTTTTCAATTCTTTTGCTTATTGGTAGATCAAGATCTGACATTTATTTTTTCTGAAATGTATTATGTTAGTTTCTTTTTTTTGAAACAATTTTAGTGAGGCATGTGGAGAAGGAAGGTTACTCTTTTGCTTTTCCATTTGCTATCAGGTTTGATTTTTTGTCTGTGATGGGTGTGTAAAGGGCATGTTCTAGCCGATCGTGTAGTTTCTTTTATAGATTTATTAGTTGTATTTGTATCAAAAGCTTTCGCATGCGAAACATCATATTATTGTAGATATAAATTTAAGGACTTCTATATTTAGACTATGTTATTCTAAATGTTTTTTAATGACAAATATGCTGCAAACCTTTGGGCAATAATGTCAATCTCGATTTAATGTAATGGATCGGCTAATTAGAATGTTTTTTCTTTCTTGATGACTGTCAGCACTGACAAAATTGTAGTTCTTTTAGTTTTGCTTCATTGTTAAGGCAACAACCTTTGGAGTAGCAGCAAAATGGTTTACTGTTGTGTTAGTTGGTCATATCAGCATGCAGCGTTGGATACTCCTGTTGGTCCTCCAGTTTTTAATATTCTTTTCTTCCCTTTCATGTTTCTGGTTAGATTTAACTTGAATCTTGTTGTATGTGCAGTGATGATATCAGCAAGAAGAATCGTTAAGGACGATAGACACTGAGCATAAGGTATCAAACAAATGGGTGTGATGCAAGGGACCAATTCTCTTAAAAATGACTTTCTTTACACTTGCCATGCATACTTTATGATTTTTCTGGAGCATTATAGAAGAAGTTTGATTGTTTTGAATGGCAGCGTATGAATAGGCTAGAAGAATTTGTTGATTGGAAGAAAATATTTTCTTAAGATTGATTGAACGATACTTGTCTCAAGTAGTGTATCTTCCATTCTTCCTAATTTGGAAGCTTGCTCCAAACTGTAAAATCTAATAAAAACGTGTTTTCAGGTTAGGATGTGCTTGGAAGATGAAGGCGAGGATATATAAGAGAGGTGACAATCGTGAAGGGCAATGCAAGGAAGATTATTGTTCTTCAAGAGATGCCTTGAGTTCCTAGAGAAGCACCTGGTGCAGAGCAATATGCTACCATGATTTGTTATGTTTCAGTAATTAACCATTTTATGGTGAAGATGGTCAATGTTTGTAGATGCCAGGATTTAAGTTTGAAATTTGCTTGGATAGGTTTCTAGGTTTTAAATATTTTGAGTTGCAATTCTAAAGTATTGATTAATTTATGAAGTTTATATTTATGACTCAGTTTTTTGGGCTTGGTATTGAACTTTGCCTATAAATCTTAATTTTCTATATTTTGCCTACCCATTTGGTATTGACTATTTTGGTATTCACGAGATGGTACGGTGGTGAAGTTTTGGTTCAATGCAGGATCCAAGGCCTGCAACTTTGTGGTTTGTTCTTTGGATTGGGCTCATTTGATGTGCCCATTTGTGAGACATGGGTAAGCGACTTCATGATTAAACATGTTATTATGTTTCACAGTTGTGTTCATTTTGCAGATATGTGTTTATGCTTTATGCTTTATGTTGTCCATGCTTACTAATTCCACTATTTAAACAAACCTCAAAGATTTAAACAAAGATTTTTTAAAACCACGTGTTCATGTTTTGTTATAAGAGAAAGCTCAAAGCTATCAATGTGTGTTAGTCACTCATGTTGGAGTTAAGAAATATTTTATATTATATCAAATATTTTCTTTTATTATGTATGTTTTGATTACTTGGGTCTTTCATCTCAATCAATGGTTATGATGTAGCACAATTTTTGCGTGTCACAGTTTAACTTGTATTGGACTTTTTTATACACGTGTGTGCCACACGTGGGCTCTACTAGTAAAGTGATAAAGATCGACGAAGAATGATGCAGACATGGCAAAGTGAAGCTACACATTTGAGAGGACTAGGATTGACTCACACCGTCCATAATAAATAAATCAAACATGCTTTTGTATCAAATAACCAATGTACAATGAATTTTCTTGTTTTCGCATATATCAAACATGATGTGTACTAACTCTATTACCCCATAAGGTAGTATTTTAAACCTTGATGGTTGTGATTAGAAACATTTTCTTGTGCCATGTGTATAACTTGATGTTTTTTAAACATGTTTGTGCCGCACGTGCATCCAACTAGTAAGATCTAATCTTAGGTTTAGGGATTAGTTTTCTTCATACTATTTTTTTTAGTTTCGAAGATTTGGTTCTTTCTCATTCTCTACCGTTGGGTGGATTTGTCTTCTCTATGGCAGCTTCAATGGAGTTGTTGATGGCGGCGATAACGTCACCAACTCCCACGACAACATGGAGACTTATTTTCTGACGGCGATGTTGAGATGAAGATGCCATTGCCTCTGTGAAATAAGTGTATCTGGATCCTTTTCTATTTTATCATGGTAAAATCCAGTCACGGCGAAAGGCTTATCAGAATAATTTTGCCCCTGAAGCTGATGTTGATCGTTCTTGGCTTGAGTAAACTGGGATAGGTCTCGATTTTTGTGGCAGAAACAAGAAAAAGAAAGATATAATAAGGAAGAAGAAGATTATGCTCGTTCCTGGCTACAAGATGTTGGCCGTCGTTTCTTGGGCACAACGTATGCCTGTGCGACCTTTCAAGTTATGGGTTTGAGTTTTGGAGCTGCATGACGAAGACGAAGAGCAATACTTAATCTTTTTAAATATAACTCTATTATTTTACGAAGTGTTGTAGTACATGGTAGGATGATGTACTCATCTATGATATAATACAGGTCTTTCATTGATTAAAAAAATTGCTTGTAAGCAATCCAATCAATGTATCAAAATTTTTAAAAACCTTAGGCTATTCGCTCTCGTCGTACTCTATTTTCATCCCTAAAAGGAATATTCTCCTCTATTCCAATTTCTTCCACACTCGTCATACTCTATATCTTATCCCCTATATCAACTACCCACTTGTGGGGCCTACACATCATATTTATTTTCATTTTTTTTCTCCCTTCCTCCTCTCCTATCTCCCCCTTTTTTCTGTCTTTGATCTCCGACAGCCTCCCCCGCTCAGCCGTCTCTCCCCTCCCCTGTCCTCTGCGGCCCCTTCCACTCCCCTGCCCTTCGCCGGTCTACATCATGCCCTCAGTGTGGAACGACACGGGGCCGGCGGCTCGCCGCCCCTCCCCTCTACTGCGCTCTGGAGGTTCCACGCGGCGCCGGACCCCTCTCCTCCCCCGCTCTCGATGACCCGGCGGTTCCCGCGGCAGTGTCCGCCCCCTCCCCTCTCCCACTCTATCGACGTGCGAGACGACGTCGGGGCAGCGACCAGCAGCTCCCCACGGTGGTGCCCACCCTCGCCCTATGTAGAGGCCGCGCGGTTATGGACCGACGCGAGGCGGCGGCGGCAGGGTGGCCAGCGCGTGGCCGAGCGGCGTGGGCCAGCGGCGGTCGTGGAAGGCGGATTGTGCGCGGCAGCGGAGGGCTGATTGCGCGCGGAGGCGAACGGCCCCCGCGAACGACGGGCGTGAGGGCCGCGGCGGCACGGATGGTGGTTGCGGCCGGCTCCGGCGACGGACGTCTGTGGCCAGCGTGTCTACGGGCGGCGGCTGCTAGCGCGGTGACGGCGGTGGGGTGCCCCCTCCTCTCTCCTCGGCCGGCTTCTAGCGGCAGCGATCACCGGTGGTTGGTGCGCGGGGCCCACACTGATGTGGCGTGTAGAGATTCCTTCTTCCTCCGCTCTATTTGGCATGTGGAGACCCGAATAGGTTGGGAGCAAATGTTTTACTATCTCCGCTGCAGCTCCTCATTAGGTATTTCGGTACTGTAGGTGGGTTTGCAGTCCCCCGGTGTGGACAGCCTAACAGCGGATTCTCTTCCCGCGGCGAGACCGGCGAGCCCATGACCACGTGCTCCTCTCCGGTCTCCACCATGCTCGGCGCTGCCAGCACGGCCAGGGAACCATAGTGGAAGGGGAGTAAACGCTACTACAAACGCCAGTAGTATGGGGTGCGCGTGGAACGGAGCGGAGCAGCGGGATGGGTTCGAAGGGCATATGCCCATCCCGCACAAGCATGGGTCTGTGGAGTCTGTACGGGTCTGTTTGGTTGGGTGGCTATCTCCCAGCCAAGCCCCCATTAGCCATGAGCCCAATGTTTGGTTACCTGGCCAGCCCATTTAGCCAGGTTTAACCTATGCAGATGCGCGCGCGGGGCAGGCTCCAGTAAAATGTGACCCAAAGTCACACAAGCGAAGCCAGGCTCTGGCAAGGCCGCGCGCGCCCGTCCCCTGGCTCCCGCAATGCAGCTTCTTGGGCCGGCCCGACCTCCATATAAAACCAGCTCCATCGCTAGGGTTACCGCTCGGCTCTCTACTATTCACTCCCCGCTCGCCGCCGCACTCTGCTCCCGTTCGAAGGGCGATAGGGTTTCGCCTCCGTCGACGCCGGCGCCGACCAAAGCTTGCTTCCGCCGGATCTGCTGGTAAAGTGGCGCATGGTTGTGCCCGTGGTGCTCTACCTCCTCTCCTTCCTTCCCTCCTCCGTGGTGTGCTTTCGAAATCGTGATTGTTTCTGCTCGGATTCTTCTTCTCTCAATCGCTTGCTTGTCTAGGACTTTGACACGATTTTGGTTGGCCCATTTATCGTAGATCTCACCTTATTTGCTAATATCTGGAAAGTACTATGTCTTAGATCCGGTCGTTTGTCGCATGATTAAGTAGATCTTTGCCTGAGTAGTACTTGTCCCTTTATGGTAAGCCTATTTTGAGATCTTGCAGTACATTTGGGCATGTATGTTATGTTAGATGCAAGTTGTTGTTTGGTTGCGGTGACAAAGATTAAATTTTTGAGCTCTATAGTAGTGGTCAATGATGTTTTTGGCACTAGGAGGCTCATCATTTGATGTAGCAGCCGTGCCATTAGTATTACAGATCATGGAATTGTTTGTAGTACCACCATCAGGATAATTTGTTCATCATGTTCCTAATGTTGTCAATGTTTTACCTGGTTAGATATGGAGCATGCCGCCAAACGTCAGAAGATGATGCGTAACCTGGCTTTTTGCTAGAATTAGGTGCCAACTCACCTCTAGGCCATCCATCACCTATGCCCCAATGTCAGACAGGGATGTCGAACGACAGAACAACCTACGCTTCATCTACCAATCCAATGACCCAGTGTGTTAGCCTACTCAAGATGAGAAGAGCCCCATTTTTTCAATTGTGTGACCTGTTCCGCAGCCGTCGTTTGCTCACTGATACCATTCACTGCAACATTGAGGAACAGGTAGCCATGTTCCTCCATGTTGTAGGGCACAACCAACGTTTTAGCTGTATCCACTTCACCTTTAGGAGGTCCACAGAAACCATCCATAGGCATTTCCTGGAAGTTCTGCATGTAGTTGGTGAGTTGAGGAATGAGATGATAGTACCTCCAGCCACTTCAGTTCATCCTAAGATACAAAAACAGTCGTCGGTGGAACCCTTCCTTCAAGGTTAGACACTAATAATTGCTTGAACACTAATAATTGCTTGAACACTAACCTTGTGTAATTATTGTGTCAGTTGTGTATCATAACCCCAATTTTCACATGTTCTGCATTTATGTAGGACTGTGTAGGTGCCATTGATGGAACACATGTTTTAGCCAGGGTGTCAGCCAAACACAGACCAGCCTTTATTAGAAGGAAGCAAACCACCACACAAAATGTCCTTGCTGTAGTAGACTTTGACCTAAGGTTCACCTATGTTCTAGCTGGTTGGGAGGGGGTCAGCTCATGATGCTCTTATCCTAGTTGATGCCCTTCAGAGACTAGATGGACTAAAAGTCCCTCAAGGTAATGGCTGAAAACAAATTTAGTCAATTTCACACAACTCTTAGACAAATCTAATCCACAGACCATGCACTATATAGGTAAATTCTACCTGGTAGATGCAGAATATGCTTGCGGGCCTGGTTTTCCACCACCATACAGAGACACTAGGTACCATCTGAGGAAGTATGGCACTAGGACCCCACAAAACCAAAGAGAGCTATTCAACCTCAGACATTCTTCATTGAGGGTCACTGTGGAGAGAGCATTTGGAGCCTTGAAAAATAGGTTCAAGATCCTGTACAACAAGCATTTTCATCCATACAAAACCCAAGTCAAGCTTGTATTGGCATGCTGCATTCTGCATAACTGGATCCTCAGACATTGTCCTGATGATCATGTTCCACAGGAAGAAACTTGGCTGCCAAACAGTTCTGATGAGTCAATGCCAATCCATGATGTTGTCCTTGACAATAGTTCCTGGGCTACTAGAAGGGATGGTTGGGCTAGTAAGATGTGGGCTAATAGGGCAGGAATTAGGAACCGAGTGTGCCTAGTGCTTGAACTTTATTTATCTAGTGGTGGAACTTGTATTAATTCCATGATGATGTATTGAACAGATGCTACTTTTTAAGACCACTACATAGATCAATGATGAACTCCACTATTTCTTATAATCATGGTGTGAATGCATTGTCTGCGGATAAATTAGCCTATTTTTCTTTGAACATGTATGCATATTATTTGTCTTTCAATATGTATGAATTGCATTACATTATAGGGATGGCTGAGTTTGCTGTCTTGGGTGACCTGGGGGGTCATGCCAATGCTGAGGTGCCTGCTGCTGTTGATGGCAATGGTGGTCAAGGCAACGCTGGCCACGCAAGGCTGACCTGAACCAATGCTATGTCTGGATTTATGTTGCGTCGCTTTTCTGACCTTGTTAGTGAAGGGTTGAAAACAGACAATGGGTTCAAGGAAGTGCACCTGAATGCTGTTGCGAGGGACTTATCGGAGTTTCAGAATGTTGAGGTGACTGGGACTCAGGTTTACAACCATCTGAGGAAGTGGCGTGCAAGGTGGGTCAAGATTTGCAGGTTGAGGGAGCTCAGTGGTGCACTGTGGGATGAGGAGAACTCCATGATATCTCTTGAGGAGGAACACTACAATGGACACATTAAGGTCAGATCCTTTTACCTAGTGTTCTTTTTTCATGCACTATTTTGTCCACTGAGTAGTTATTAATGTCTAGCTCCTTGAATTACTTTGTGCTGGACCATCCTAAGGATGCTGACTACCTCAACACTCACCTGGTCAACTACGCAGAAATGCAGAACATATTTGGCACTGGAGTTGCCACAGGCAGGTTTGCCATGGGAAGCAATGAAGCGTTTGGGGAACCAGTGGAGCCACAAGAGCAGGAGACCATTGATGTCGACTGTGAGGCACCAAAACCATCAGGACCAAAACCAGCAGCACCTAGTGACAAGGGCAGTCTGGTGGACTAGGCAAGAGGAAAAGGGGAATGTCTGAAAAAGATGGTCTGCTCTATGGAGGCTTGATCAAGTTTGTTGATGGCCTTGCAAATGCAGTGAGGGAGGGGACTCCAGGTATCTACCAAGCAGTCATGGGTTGCCCCAACTTCAGCAAGGGAGCTCAGATGCACTGCCTCAACTTCCTCATGAAGAACAAGGGTGTTGCTGAAACCTTCCTAGAGATGGATGAAGTGGACAAGGACTTCTGGATGAGAGACCACCTTGCCAGCACCAACTTCTATGATGATCATTAGTGACATGACCAAGTCTGACTTCTTTTTTGGGGGGCCTTTGACAATTAACACCTAGTGTCCCTTTTTGGGCCATCTATCAATCTTGATGGTCTAGTTTAGGCTTTGTTTCAGACATTTACTCAAGTTTTAGTTTTTAATTGTTAACACAGGTGGTTCATGCATACCTGCACACATAAACCCTACTGTGTATGCAAATTATGCATGGTGCATACAGAAACACTTTGTATTATATGCCATTCTAAATATGCAGTCATTAGTTCAGTCTAATTATCTGTCTATGGAATGTTGTTGTGCTATTATCTGATCACATGTGTCCATGTTCATGATAGGGGGATATGGCTTGGTACGTTGTATTTTGTGGTAGACATCCTGGAGTGTACACTGATTGGAACTCCGGTCAAGCGCAAGTTTCTAGCTATAGCCATTCATGTTACAATAAGTACAACTCACTTGTTGATGCTCTTGATGCATACAATTCAAGCCTCCTTCTGGTTCAACCCCTCTGTTCTTTCACCATAGCTCAAAACAACATGAAGGAAGAGGAACCCAAGAACGTGATGGATCAAGGCAGCAGCCATGTCAGAGACAAAAAAAATATGCCATGCATTGGAAGGATGTTGCGATACTACTACTCATGTTTGCATTGTTTGTTAGTTTGCTTGTTATTTGGTTCAAGAAGTGAATGTCTAGTTGCCCAATGTGTTGTCGGCTGTATGAACACTTGATTGTGAAACATTTGAGAATGTAGAAGTAAACTTGCAATGTGTTCAATTATCCAAAATGGCAAAATGTGTTTCATGTTTCAAAATGAAAGTTCATACGATCAGGCCAATTCATGTCAAGTTGTCAGTCCCCATTCATCCAAAAGCACAACATTCCATTATTGTTCTTACACATACAAGACAGTCCACATTCATGCAAAAGGATGTCTATCAGACCCAAATGTTCACCTAACATTTGATAAGGACCAAACTTACAGAACAAACACTAGGCACCATCATAGTTCAACATCATTCATCCAAAAGAACCACAAACCATCATATCTTTACTTCAGTGACCTAGCTACCACACTCCATAAGCATTGCACAGCATCATCACTAGTGCTTCAGCAGGACACCAAACATGATGGCAATAGCAAGACCTGCCATATAGAACAAAAGCACTCACAACTTCTTCTTCTCTTCAACTTCTCTGATCACCCTACCTTGCAGTCCACGACACAGGGTCTCAACAAACACAGACCTTTGCAACAATTCTTCTTTCTCCTTCACAAGCACTTCCTTCTGCCTCTCCAAAGCTTCCTTCTCAGCTATGAGTGCTTTATTTTCTTTAGTTGCTTCGTTCCTCATGGCCATTGCCCCCATAGCATCTACTGCACATCACTTGTTGAGCCATTGCCTGCCATTCTTCATCCATCCATTTGACAAACCGGCATTTTTCGTTGTCTCCCTATCAAAAAAACATAATCACACCAATCATACTTCACCTATTTATGCTAACAATATGCAATTGGCCTATGGAATGTACCTTCAGGGGGCACCCAAGGTAGCGCCGGCCGCTGTGCTTGCCCTCCCGGACATACAAGCATCATGGATGCTTTCCATGGTGGCATCTCAGATCGGTACCACGGTCCACACCTCCCCAGGATGAATCTTCCTCACCTTCCGGGACAACACTCACAGAAGATGGCTGCAACACAATTGGGTAAGGCACCAAATCAAATCATTCAACCAAACAAAATCAATCAATCAATCTGCACAACGAGAACGAATTACCGTAGATAGTGGCTTGGAGTCATGTGTTGAAGAGCCTCCCGAAGAATCATGAGGGGATCCACTCCTCGTCGATGACCCATTCCCATCTACGGAGTCTTGCCTTGTCGATGAAGGGGACATGGACCGGCTGGGGGTCGTCGCCTGTATCTCCCCTCCTCCATCGACTCCTGCCGCCTCCGTCATGGCATGGTACGCCAAGCAACCAGAGCAAAGATGCCCGGCCCAGCATCCACTTACCTTCACTTGGACTGGTGAGTGGGGACCTCACCTCCGTAGATCCGGCGGGGCTTTGGCTGCGGCTACTGGTGGCGCGCGCCGAGCTTGAGGACGCCCCGCCATAGCGGGTTCCGGCCATCGTTGTTGGTCGCGATAGGAAGACGAAGGGGAAGACGAACGAGGAAGAAGGGGGGTGAATGGATGAGGGCTCACCGCCAGGGTTGACTGAAGAGTTTTTATTCCTGCGGCGATTTAGAGGAGATATGCCTACCGATTAGTGCAACCGGTCATTCGACCCAGCTAGCCATGGCAAAGCAAATATGGGCTACCGGTTCCAGCAAATCTAGCCACCCACTAATGCAGCCTACCAGACATGTTCCATCTCGAGCCGACTCTAGTTGGCCAGCCAACTAAAAATGGGCTGCCTGGACTAGTTTAACCAGGTTTGGGCTGGCCTGACTTTGTATGCTAGCCAGGCTGGGCTAAGCTCAGCAACCAAACAGACCCTACGACTGTACATAGTGCACACATGGCAAGCTAGCAACTCCTCTACTGGTCGACGAGCCATATGCCAGATCCCTTCCTATTTTGGCCATTTTTCTTGTGGCTGAGCCAGATGCCAAACCATGGCTGCCCTAGAGAGTAGGGGCGCGTCTAGGCATCACGAGCGTGATGCGAAGACGTGTGTCGCCCGAAGGAGTAGAGCCGCTTCTAATTTTTTTTATTGGGCTGGCGTTGGGCCGATTGTTTGGTCAGAATCGTGCGTACGCCTGTGACTTTAACAATGAAGTAGCAGGAAAAACAGTGCACTCATTTGCATTTAGAAAAAAAGTCATTGCTCATAAACCAAACATCCAAATTAAATTCTGATCGCACAATAATGCTTATTACGATAAAATCTTTAAAACAAGATCTCACTTGACTATATTTAGATGATTTTTTTGAATATTTTTTTATCAAACTAGAATAAATGAGTCCATGTTGCAAACAAATTGCTGCACATGAAGAACAGAAGAATTCACGTTGCGAACAAATTACTACTCATAGAGAACAAATTAGTCAACATTATGAACAAATTACTGCACATTGAGAACATGTAAGTCCACATTGTAAATAAATTACTGCACATAGAGAATAAATGAGTCCACATTACGAACAAATTGTTGCACATGAAGAACAGAAGAATCCACGTTGCGAACAAATTACTGCACATGGCGAACAAATCAGTCCACATTGCGAACAAATTACTGCACATGGAGAACAAATGAGTCCACGTTGCGAACAAATTACTGCACATGGAGAACAAATCAGTCCACATTACGAACAAATTACTGCACATAGAGAACATGTAGGTCCGTATTGCGAACAAATTGTTGCACATTGAGAACAGAAAAATCTAAGCTGCGAACAAATTACTGCACATGGAGAACAAACATATCCACATTGCGAACAATATATATACATGACGAAAGAGAACAGAAAAGAAAAAAAATAATAAAAAGAAAAATAGACACAGATAAAAACAAAAAACAAGAGAAATTAAAGCAAATAGAAATAGAGAACATCAAAGTCGTAGATAAAATTATATATAAAATATGCACACGACGAACAAATATATACACATGTTGAACAAGTATATACACTTGACGAACAAATATATGCACACGACGAATAAATGTATACACATGTTGAACAAGTATATACACATGATGAATAAATAAGTGTAAAAAAATATAGCTAATAAAATTAAATAGAAAAAATAAATAAATAACAAGTAAAAAAGAAAGAGAAAAGAGATATAATTTGATACATATGATATGAAAAAAAATAATGACAACCAAATACTCATAAAAAGAAAAAAACGAATTAAAAAGAAAAAAAAACAGTACATAGGTTTTTGCGCGCGACAGATAGCCACAGCGAGAGAGTAGTGCGTGTCTTGCACTCCTGCTCCTGCCGTTCGTTCGTTGCCGTATTGGCCCGTCACCCGCAGCGGTTGGGCCACCTCCAGCAAACCCGCCAAGGTGCTGGGAAGGATGGCAAACTACCCAGTTGGGCTTGGGCCGTTTTTGCCACATGGGCTAGCCACGGTTCTGATGGGCTGGCTCCCACACTTGGCGTCATGGACCTCAGTTTCTAACTGGACCAGCACGTAAGAGAGAGTCTCGGGCAGCGGGTTCTCTTTTTTCTTCTTTTCTTCTTAATTCTCAGCGTGGCCATCTAAGGGCATGTACAACCCACAGCTGTCTTTTTGTTGCCATATAGATCAAATGAACTGATGTAGCTATCATTTAATGAGGAAAGAGAGTGTTGCTGTCTACTGTCTCGTCTACTGCTTTGGCTCGTGATCTCATGCAAAACATCAGAAACCAGAGTACGTATTTATTATCACACAGACAGCTAAATAGACAGCAGCTGTCTAAACTATTATAGAACTGACTATTTAACTATATGTGTTAAATAGACAACAGCTGTCTAAATTGTTGTACATACTAACTGACCCTAACCGACACCGTTGCGCCATTGCCTAGTAACACGAAGCCGGAAGATCCAAAGCAGAAAGCACAAGGATACTCCCCAGTTTCTTCGCTGAACTTCTGTCCACTGGCTGCCGCTACTGCTGCACAGATTGCCCGATAAAGCCGCCTTCCCTGCTGTCTCTATCCAAGCAAGGATCAGACGATGTTATCCACTCGGTGCGTATCCACTCTACACCAACCTACTGCGACGAACATTCCTATTGGATCAGTACCAACGCCTCTATTTTCTGTTCCTAAAGTAGTTGGCCGTTTCTTTTTTTCTTGAAACAAAAAGTTAGTCGCTGGGCGTTGGGAAAAGGAGAGCGGAAGTACATATTCAAAGAATTCTGACGCCGATATTCAACTGGGACATAAACTGGTCCAGAACATACCAACCTATGTTTATATGCAGGAGCTCCACTGGGTATAAATTAGGCCTCGTTTAGATCCCAAATTTTACCCCCAAAGTTAACTATGCAAAAAAAAGATTTCCATCACATCAAAATGTCATAGCATGTATGGAGTACTAAATGTAGATGAAATCAAAAACTAATTGCACAGTTTTGTTGTACTCTACGAGACGAACATTTTGAGCCTAATTAATCAATTTTTAGATAATTTTTTACACATACAAATGAAATGCTACAGTGACGCACGCATCTCAAAACGCCCAAGTTTACTCCCAAATTTGGGAACTAAACAAGGGCTTAGCTGGTTGGTGTGGTGGAGCATCAGTGTCTGACATGGCTATTGAGCAGGCAACAGCAGTGTCCCTGGCCTGAAGACCTGGATGAAGTGTCAGCCCTGTTGCTTCGCTTTGCCAAACCTGTTAACAACAGCAATACAACAAGCATCTTTTAAGGCAGAGCGTGACGGAGCGAGGAGTTGGTTAGATGCTGAAGCATGAATATTAACAAATGGATTGCTGAGAAGTCATGATATCAAATTCTATCAACAAAACAATTACGGGAAAAGTCCAATTTTCACCATGAAACTATCGCAGAAGTATGATTTTCAACCATGAACTACGAAACCAGACGCCGATGGCCATTCAACTATCGAAACCGGACAAATTTGGCCCTTTGGATGGTTTCAAATGTGGTTTTTCGTTTTATAGGCATTTCAAGAAATGTGGTTTAACCTAAAAAATTCATAGCTAAATCATTTCAAACCAAAAAAATATGAAAGCGGTACACAATTTTTTTTCTAAAAATATAAAATATATGTTGGTGCTCTGCTTTGAGTTATTTGCATCTTATTTTTCCTATTCCTAGTGTTTTTATAAAAAATAATAAAGCACTAGAAACATAAACAAATAATATCCAAATGACTCAAAGTAGTGCACCAATAGAGGGGCTATATTTTTAGAAAAACAACAGTACTAGTTTCATATTTTTATGATTTAAAATGAATTATTTATGATTTTTTTAATTAAACTATTTTTCTTTAAATTTTCATAAAATAGAAAACAACTTTGAAACCACCTAAAGGACCAAATTTATCAGGTTTTGATAGTTAGATGGTCCTTAATATCCGGTTTTATAACTAATGATTGAAAACCAGACTTGTGTGATTGTTGAACGGTGTAAACCGAACTTTTTCCAACAATTAACGTCAAATACTGATGCTGCACTCGAACCCACAAGTCATAGGCAATCTTTTTTTTTGTCGAATACGCAAGCGGATTGTGTATCTTTGGGTATTAAAGTAGAGAAGAGTAACATGTTACAACGACGCTCGGATCGCCTACATCACCCGAGAAAATTGGTTGGCTTGGACTGGTTGACGAGAGAACCATTTGATCTGAACATAGTTGGCAGCAGGCTGATACAGATATATATAGATCAAAGTTAGGAAGCGGTCGTGTCCTTTGACTTGTTAGGCGTAGCATAATGATATCATCTGATGGAGGATGACTAGGCACTTTTTTTCAGTCCGGCGACCTTGATGAGGCAACGTCTGATTGGGGTTGGCGGTACACGCAGGCCAAGTGATATAGATATATATATACACACACGGGATCATGATTCATGACGCTAGCCATTCGTGATGAACAAATAAGAAATAAAATAGGCCCTTTTCACGAGAAAAAGTTCCCAATATATTTTTGTTTCAAACTGGACAGCGATCGTAAAGCTACAGCTAGGACGTGGTGCTTAACTCTATCCACTTGTTTGATCATCATGCGCCGTTCATTCTCCCTTTCCACAACAAAAATCAAAATGAATATAATCGCCTGGGCGTGCATCCTGCAAAGGAGATCCCTTATATTGCTCTGCCTTGTCACGCATGTATCGTCAAATTTAATTCAAGTTTGTGTTCCCTCTGCTGAAGCTGCTCTACTGCAAGGCGGTGAGGCAGGTCGATCGTTGATTGCCCCGAAAATCTCTGAGGCGATTCATGAAGGAAAGCAGTTCCACAAGCTGGAGATTCGTAAGATAGGAAGGGAGCAGAATAAGACTGCGCATTTGTTAGCGCATCTAGCGTTTAATTTAAGTTCCGAGTGTGTTTCTTTCTATCTAGACCATGTTTCGGAGCATGTCCGGACATCAGTTTGTAATGACTTTGGTTAAATAATAAAGCTCTCTTCTTTCGCAAAAAAAAATAATAATTCAAGTTTGTGTTCCCTCTGCTGAAGTTGCATGTGCATGTGCCATAAGCAAACGTGCACGCATCATGCCGAATTTCCGGTCTGCACAGTAGCAAGCTTATCAAATGCAGTTGACGTTCTAAGCTTGAGAATTGAGATGTTTCAGCTTTGTTTGGTTTGGCAATCTGGTAGTCGGAATTCAGAAAGTGTTGCTAAGCTCATACCATTTTCGCCGCGCGTGTTATCCATGGGTGTGATTGGTTCTCTGTATTCGGCGTGATCAGGCTCCTCAGATACAAGTGTGCATTGATTGGTTGCCTGGACCAAGAGTTGGGCCTAGCTCTAGAGGTGTAAAAGCTGCTGCGGAGGTTGGCTTTGGCAATACGCAAAAAATGGGCGTTTCCAGGAGCCAGGCTCTGGCAATGCAACTTGTGCTTAGACTGAGCCAAAAATGACTTAATATGTGTGTATATGTGACTCCATGCGTCCAGCCAAACTAGAACTCTTAGCAATCAGGTTGGATAGGAGCAGGCAACCAATCAAAGCTGTATTGCATGTATTTAGCCTAGCCAGCGGGGGCTGACTCGCTAGTACGAGCCTGGCTCAGCTCAACAGCTAAACAATCAGACCCCATGCCTCGCTCCCCGCCGTCCAGGCATGGCTTGCTCAACTGACACGATGACATCCAGCCGCCCAGAAACGCAGGAGGGCCCACGAGTATCAACTGCTTGCCACCGTCGATCAAATCTAAGAAAACACCGTGACATATGCGAATGTCCAGAGTCTAAAAAAGAGAGCTTTTTCACGGGGGACGAAGTCTTGGCTCTCATTCTCAACGTCAGAACGGAACTACGGAACCCAGAGTTGTTCAGTGTGATGATGATGCTAAAAATCTGACAAAACGCACGAGGGCATGTATTCCCTACGTGTTAGGTATCGGCTACTTCGATCGTATGACCCTTGCGACGTCTCAGTTTCACCCTCCGACGTATTTCTCTGGCTACAGTTGAACTTGTTATATTCGAATGTTGAAACGTCGGCATCTTCAGATAGGTGTACATCGAGCTGTGCATAAAAAAACACGGCGCTGCAAAATCTAGAAGAGCAGCAGGGACGAACGGGACGGGACGAATCGAACATAAGGTAATATTTGGTTGGAAGTCACGGAGATGAGACGGTCCCAATACAGAAATATACACGCGGGAGCGGGATGACCCCGTCTGCTCGTTTGACTGGTAGGCGCGTGAGCAGTTTGCCTCACCGCTCACCTCCCTCCCGGTCTTTTCCCCGTACGCCCCTCCCGTTCCCTGGCGCGACAAAAAAGCGGCGCATCTGCATCTGGCCGGCGGCGGCGCTCCTCGTCGGCTCGTCCTCCAGGTATTCCCTCCCTCCCCGGCCTCCTTCCTCCCTATCCGGTTCCTCCCTCCCCGCCCTCACTTGCTCCCTGTCCTGTTCCTCAGCACTGCCATCACCGTTCCTCCATCCTTGGCCGTGAGCAGGTTGTCTCCCAGGCCCTTCCCGTCTCGCATCGTCGCCAGTGGAGCCTCCCTCTCCGTTCGTAGCAAGCTGCAAGCTCGGTGATCTCCCTCCTCGCTTCCATCATCTATCACTGGGGTATCTCGGTTTCGTTTGTGCAAGGTAATGAAACCCTAGCGCCCTCACCCCTGTATGCCTCTGAATTGTGAGAAATTGATTTGTAACAGCTAGGTGGTAGTGTATATGATGTGCTTACATATGTGCACAAATCGTGGTAGTGCTTTGCTTACAGATGAATTTTTGTGGCTTGAGAGGCTCAAAAAATTATTTTTTTGAAAAAATCTGGTGGCTTGGAGTGTGCGGATTTGCCTCCCCCGTTTGAATACTGCGATCGATGGATTCTGGAGTAGTCAACTAGAAATTCAGACCAAATATTTCGACTCCTCCGTGCGGATTTTGTTAGATTTCACCGTTTGGGAGCGGTGTTTGAATAGGCGTCTCCAGTTCTCCACCAAAGATGGTTCCTGTCACTCGGCGAGCCAGGAATCTAACAATAGTGTAGGATTATGTGGATTCGTCTGATTTGATGTTACTTTTAAGATTCCGCCAACGCTCTTGAGTGATTCTCTCGGAAAAGTGGGATGTGTGCTCAGTGGGGGACTTCTAGTTTTCTAAAGTATGTTAGGTGGCTTTGTGGTTGGATATTAGATTGAGATATAAGCTTGTTTCATGCTGTTATTATGTTAGCGGTTGGTGCCAATGTTTTACTATTTTTAGAAGTGAAAAAAAATCTTAAGGTTGTGTGGATGATAATAGTTCTATCTGATTGAAAATTGGTGACCCTAGAGCTGATACTGATGGCATGTCTTACAGTTTTCTTGTTGGGTAGATTCTACTACTGGATCATGAACGCCACCTTGGAACTATTTCATGATAGTTCCTACATCCAATTGCTCTGAATGACTAATATCTGTGTGCTTTGTTACACCACTGAAATGATTATCTCCTTGCTTGCATGATTAACAGGCATTTAGGATGGTGGACAAGAATGATGGATCAGAGGGTCTTAAATTCAACACGTCACACCTGATTCAAACAACCGAAGAGGTTGCTCGAGCTTTTATCGCTGCGGCTTCAGCTGCCACTGCACAGTCTGCACGGCCATCTGTTGTATACTCTTCCAAAGATGAGAGTGGCAGCCCAATGCAGAAGCTTCAGCAGCAATTTTCAAAAATCATGAAGGGTTTTTCGTCCTCACCAGACCTGTCTGGACCTTACAATCCGGAAGTGCTCACAACACAAAAACGGCAGTGGTCGAGGTTCCAGCTGAAGTCATTGGTGCGCATCTCACTCTACCTGTGTACCACTCCTTGTCAATTTGTTTTTGTGCATACTATGCAAAATAACTAAGGTTATTCAAAGCTGTAAGTTGCGATTGATGTTGTGAGCCCCTGATATTTTATTTGCTAGGAAAGAGAGACATAATTAAATTGGGCACCATTTTGAAATTAGCTATATAAACGATCCACATACTCGAAATCGTTCATTCCCCAATCAAAGCACTTTGCAATTCATCATCGGGATGCTAATGCTATTTTGTTTGTTCTCTTATCTACAGTGAGATCATATAGGCTAGGTTTACCGTGAGTCTTTATGCAATAACATTTGCTTGAATGCCAATGTTTATGTTGCGAGTACATACATCTCAAAGTTGTTTCTTGGAACAGGGTAATAGGTGCATTAGAGAACCATCACATCTGTTTGAGAGCATTGTCATTGTTGGGCTTCCACCTCAGGCAGATGTCCAAGAGCTGGAAAACATTGCACTAGGGAGAAACGATGAGGATGGAAAGAGATCAAGAAAATTATTTGGCAATAGCCACCACCAAGTTCATGCAATATCAAATTTGGAACCGCAGGTTATCATCCATCTTGCCTACTGTTTTGTGTTGCTTGATTCGATGATTACATTCTGGTAGGGACCTGCATGCCATTGTTTATAAAAAAAGAAGTCATCGTGTTGATTTTATTTGTTTTCTTTTAGGTTCTTTTTGCATACCCTCCAGAGAAGCCTCTTCCACTCAAGTACAAGGATACCCTCTCTTTCTGTCTTCCCGGAGGTGTACAGGTCCGCCATATCCAAGCTATATGCAACTTTAGTTTTGATTCCCATGTGAAACAGAGTGTAATTGGTCTTCAAGTCTTCCTTTCGTGTTTGTTGGAAATGCCAACCGGTTAAGGCTATCGTATGTGAGACAATGAGTGACATAATAACAGCCATATATAACAGTGCTTATGAGTAAAAAGAAAAAGCGGGCAAATATTGTGCTTATATAATTATACGTAAATATGATTTTTTAGAGTATAAAGGTTGTTCAATGAGCAGAAATAAGAACTCATGAGGTTTTCTGATAGTTATTGAATACGATAATTGAAGTCATGTTTTCAGTTTTTTAAAATTCTTTTTATTAAGTAGTTAATGACAATGTATTGCAAGTAACTAATGCTGTCAGAACCAGCAGCACCAGTCAACAACCCAATGAATCTGTATTATTTCCTGTCATCCGTACATTTTTTAATAGTACCTTTTTTGTTAAGCAATCAGACAGTTTAATGATGTTTATATTTGCTCTAGGTTCATGCTGTCGAACGGACTCCTTCATTTAGTGAGCTGAATGAAATTCTCCTGGGGCAGGTGACTGTTACTCAGCTATGTTTGTGACTTTGTTTTGCTTCAATCAGTAGATATCTCATTACCTGACAAAGTCATCACTTCTGTGACCATAGTAACACCAAAACCCGAGTAGATTGATAAATACTTCCATAAAACTCTTCTCGTTTCATGAATTCTACTTGCAAGTTGCTGATCTAGTCTTTTAATGTTTTTCGTTTCGGAGTCTTATAATCTTTGTTACCCGTTTCAGGAACAGCTTAAAGAAAGCAACCAATCATTTGTGTTCCGCTTACAGGTAGACCTATATCTTTATCTACTGCATCCTTTTTGCTGTACCAGGTGGCTGATAATCGAGAGATTGCAGGTTGCTGATGACTCTACATTATATGGATGCTGTGTACTGGTTGAAGAAATCGTACAGAGACCATCAAAGCTGGTATCAATGCTCATGAATGATAAACCTGTTTTTCCACGCCGGAGTCGCTACGTGATAACAACACCCCGGTGTTATTGCATCCTGTCCAGGCTTCCATTCTTTGAGCTGCATTTTGGGGTGTTGCAGAGGTAGTTTTTGTGAAATCATCGTCTCTTTATCTTGTCGTACTTGTTGTATCTGAGTCCCGGCACCTGTACAAATCACTTACTTTGTATTATATTTTTTAGGCTAATCTACAGTGCAATGACTACCGATGCTTATATTTTCGTTTAGTTGCATAGCAATTGCATGCTAATCCAGGAAGTTTTGATGCTAGCACTCTCAAGTCTCTATATTGATATTCTACTTAATTTATTTCTTTTGTATGGTTTTCATAAGTAGCTGCCATATTTCTTATGCAGTATTCTTATGGAAGAACGGCTCGAATGGCTCACAGAGGGTGTCAGCATGCTAACTTCATTGTCACTTGAGGAAGCCTGTGAGGAGAATGAATCAAGCACGGGAGTTTCGTCAAAGGAGCTGTCTGTCACTGACAGCAGTTCTGGGTGTAAGGAGACCCAACTTGACTTTGTTTCTAAAGAAGAGCAAGAGCAAGATAGTTCTTGTGCTAAAGAACAGAGTGATCTTGAAATGGAAACTGTCACTCATTGTGATACCCCTGAAGCATCTGATCTCTGTGTTCCAGAAGATACATCATTGGATCAATCTGGAGTTAAGCATCATGAACATGATTCTGCACCAGATATCCAGAATGAATCTGGTGCAACTAAGAATTGTGATGATTCTCCACAGGGAAATGTGGATGATGAGCAGCTTGATCTCTTTATTACCGATACTATTTTGCCGCTCATGCGATCTCGCCTTTGTGATGACTGTGAATCATCTCCAAGGTATGGTATACCTACAAATGAGTCATTAGTATGCTGCTGTTAACCTCAGCACAAGAGAGAATGAATCTTATTACTGTTATTAGTTTTTCTTTTCATTCCTGTTTGTGAGAAATGTGTGCCCTTATTCCTCACTTAAGTACCTTATTCCACTCTCTCTTAAATGGAAGTGTACAGTCTTTAATCACATAGAGGTTGAATATTAATGAAGGTTGATAGAGAGCTGTTGAGCTGTTTGGTTGAATTTTAATTCTGAGTGAAATTAACCTTTTACTCCTGCTATTGTCTGTTGACACCTAATAGCTAATCATCATAGGCAACGAGCGGAAAAGTAGTGAGTTAAGAAGGGTTAGGAGCCACAAATCATCTAATATCATTTGCAATGCTTACTTTACATGATCACCAGTTGCTGTTTAGAGTGACCAAATAGTTACCATCATTCATTGCAGCTCACAGGATTCTCTTTCTGAAGGCAGAAATTTAAGAAGTGACTCCCAAGAATCAGATTCAGAGGAGCCATCTTCCATTGGTCACGGAGACTTAGTTAGAGACAACAACATACTGCAGTGGGCTAAGGTTTGTGCATAAAATCAGGCACAATTGTTTCCATTTTCCTTATTTTATGTGTTTGTTTACTTAAACATTTTCCCCAGGCAAAAAAATATGGTTCTCTGCAAGTTGTCTGTCAGTACTACCGGCTACAGTGTCCTGCTAGGGGTTCATCACTTACTTTTCATCCCTTGGAGCATTTGCATCCTTTGAGTTTTCACCGGCCAGGTGAAACAGTTCTTCATATTGCTGGTTCTACTATTGAGCTTAGGTCACGGGATACAAGCTTAGAGGTTGCTGAGGTATGTTGATGCAATTAGGATTGATCTATTTTGGTGATGTTGATGATTTATAGTCTTGAGATTTAAGACTAGCGTGCCTTCATTTTCTAGATGCGTAATGCACTCTATGCTGAGGAAGAATCAACTGCTTTATCCACATGGGCAGTGGCATCCATATGTGGATGCCTCAGGTTGGAACATGTAAGTATCGGATTATTCGATGATGATATAACTCTTTCTTAGCAGCTCATTAGTTGTTTTTGTTGCTCCTGCTTGATAATTTTATTAGAAAATGGATATATTTTAAATAATAAGCAGATTTTCATGTCTAGTAAATCAACATCTCTGCCTTTAGAAGTTGTGGACCTCTAGTGCAAATTATTTGCAAGTGGGCAATATTTGCATCTTTGATGTATAAATCTGTCAAAGAGAACTCCATTGGCTCAACGCAATACATTGGCAATCGTATGAACTCGATAAAAGCTTTGGCACTATAGTTGTGGTGTTCTAAGAATGTGCTAGTGATCTTGTTACTAGATAACCTTTTTATGTTATGCTCTTTTAGTCTATTCAACAAGTGTATTTCCAACTGGCTGCTGTGTGTCTGGCACATGGGTCGTGTGATGCCTTTTCTTTGTATTGGCTTCTTGTTCACTGGTAGTAATTCTTTAATAAAAATAAGTGCCACAGCTCCTTGCACTAGATCATTGTGTCATCTTCTTTATTTTTATTATTTTCAACATGTAATCAGTGATCTAGCCTTCTGCATTGTTGTGCATGTGCTTTATCTGGTTTGGAACAAAAAAGTAATGTAGATTACTTGACATTTATCTATTTTGATAATTGCAGTTTTTTAAACCATATAATTTTGGCAGGTAATGACACTTTTTGCTGCTGCACTCCTGGAGAAACAGATTGTTATTGTCTGTTCTAATCTGGTATGGTTCCAGGCCTAACAAATTGTTTGCACTTCTAAGCATTAAATATTAGGGTTCTTTCGGTTTAGCTGCTTATTCATTAGCTAAAGCATCATGTATAATGCTCCTTTCATGACTTTATCTATTATAAAAAAAGGGAATGTGAGGAAGGAAGATGTCTATAGGTGATTAAACAACTTCCAAGTACATTATTCTTATAATTCCTGTGAATCATATGGTTTTGTTGAGCACACAGAATATTTTGGTTGTCTTTCTACTGATGAAACAATTGAAAGTTGACACTAACATTCTCTGGCAATTTCTAACAACCAGGGAATGCTATCAGCCTCAGTTTTGTCCATCATACCTCTAATACGCCCGTATCAGTGGCAGAGTCTGCTCATACCGGTACTTCTATTTTTTTTTAAACTCAAATTTGGCCTTCATGTCAGGGATCCATTTACCGTAACCTTCATATGTTCTGCTGCTTCGTTGATTTCCAGGTTTTGCCTATTGACATGATGGATTTTCTGGATGCACCAGTCCCGTACATAGTGAGTTCCTTATCTAATTAGCATCATTTGTTTTGACCAATGTAGTGGGGACAAGGAAAAAAGGGTTGGGAGTTAGGGATCTGCTTTCAGTGTGCACACTTATTGGAGAAGGGGAGGATAGCAGGATGGGGATTGGGGGGAGGGAGATAAGTAGGGCCTTGCATTGATTAAACACTTGACATGTGATTATGTTTCGGTGAATCGCTATCTATTTGAGATGAGATTTGCATTGAGTTTATGTAGATTGTTGACGCAAAGATGTGCCAACACACCCGAGAACGCACGAACGCGCAGCACGGCCGTCACAGCGGCCAACACCCCGACCTCCCCGGGGCAAACCGGTCAGACCGGTTTCAAGAACCGGTCGGACCGCTTCCAGGCGGGAGATCGTGAAGACCTAGAAACTCGAGCTCGGGAGGGACCCCGTCGGAGCTCAAGCAAGCTAGGGTTGCTCTAGGGTCGGCAGGCCACCTAGAACGCCCTTGAACGCCGTAGAGACGAGCAAAGAACAGAGGATAAGGTTTGGAAGAGATTAGGGTTTGAGAGATAAAAAGTAAAGGACAAATATGTTGGTTCGACTGGGAACACCTCAATCGGCCTTGAGCCTTTATATTTATAGGCTGGGGAAGTCGTACCCCTTCAAGTTCGGTTACAATACGGGATAAAACATAGAGTCCTAAACCTACTCGAATTACAGACCCAAACCGGTCGGTTTCCGTCGAGAGCAAATCTTGTCGAAGTCGCAACTCTCTCATCCGGAGTCCAAATTAGGCCATCATGGATGCAAAAAACGTCTAAATTGCTTTAAATGTTAATTGGTCTTCGAAACACTTCAACTTGAGAATTGAAGAATGGTAAATTAATCCAATATTGCATCCATAAATTATTTTAATCACAAAAACCGAGAAATCGGCCCAAAGAATGAATATAATAGCCGAATTACTCATGAACTTTTCTTGCTGTACACATATCGTTCATATACGACTGATAGTGATCAATTTGCTGCTGAAGCCGCTCTAAATTTGAATGGTCTGAGCAAAACTGGTCTGATCGGTTTTGAATGGTCTGAGCAAACCGGTCTGACCGGTTCCAAATCCGGTCTGACCGGTTTTAGGCGACTCATTTGCAGGAGCCATTGATTATCACAAACGAAGCCGATTTTTCATCGGTTTTAACATAGCAAGGACAAAACATATTTGTTGCAACTGAATAATTCTTAATCGGACAGACAAGCCCGATAAGCCCATGTGTATCAATAAGATCAAGATCGGTCATAAAAACAATTATCACCATGTACCACTTCAGTCTCATCACCGATCCACTGAATAAGTAATTGATGCAAGGTAGACGGCACACATTGATTTGCATGAATCCAATCGCGTCCAAGAATTAAACTAAAGTTACCTTGCACCTTTGCAATGAAGAAGACTGTATCGAGCGTCTTGCTTCCAATAGCCAATTCAACGGAAGCAATTCCCTTTATATTAATATGATTATCTTCTCCCACGCCGGTAATCGTCGCATTTGTCTTGACTAGCTCTTCATCTTTCCCGCCAAGTTCCTTGAAGAGAGTGTAAGGCATGAGATTCACAACAGCCCCTCCATCGACTAGCATCCGTGACATCGGCTTTCCATTGATATATCCTTTCTGTTGACACGAGACCGCGCCAACGAAGTCGCCGCTGCCTTGAAGCGAAACCGGTCAGACCGCTTTATGAAACCGGTCAGACCGCTTTTGACGGGGCGACGGTAAAAACCTAAAATCTCTAGCTCGAGAGGGACCCCGTCGGAGCTTGAGAGTCTAGGGTTGTTCTAGGGTCGGCAGGCCACCTAGAACGTCCTCAAACGTCGTCGAGACGAGAGAAGAACAGCAGATACGAGGGTTGGAAGAGCTAGGGTTTGGAGATAAAAGTAATGCGAAACATAGAAAGATAAAAGTAAAGACAAAACGATGAAAGGTAGATTTGATAGATTCGATTGGATGATATTCTCAATCGGCCTTGGCCCTTTATATTTATAGGGTGGGATGGTCTTACCCTGTTGAGTCGGTTTACAATATGGGATAAAACTCTAAAGTCCTAAACCTACTCCAGCACGGGAGAAACCGGTCAGACCGGATAGGGAAACCGGTCAGACCGGTTTCGGCAGTTGCCAGATCGGCTACAGTAAAACCGGTCTGACCGCTTCCTAGAACCGGTCTGACCGGTTGCCCTCGGCCTGATAGGCAACTGCCAATTTTGGTCGTCAACATATGCCCCCCTGTTTTTTAGCAAAGCTTACGTGCTAAAAAATAACCTTTTGGACCAAAATTATCTAAGGACGATGATGAACAATACATCGGCCATATATAAGCTCTAAGGGCGATAAACATATTATCGGCCATACCTTGCTTTAACTCAAGTTGATGATGAAACAACTTGTTTTGGCTTCCATACCTGCTTGATTGTTGCTGATCTTGCTGGTACCACCTTTGCAAGTTGCTCCACTGATTCTTGTTTGTTCATTGACTGCTTTTGACATGGCTTCACACCTTTGACTTTGTTCTGAAGCTTCTTTTGTTTCTGAGCAACCCCTTTCTTTTTATATTTGGCCAAGAGCTCTTCAAAGCTCGGCCTCACTCTGTCTTTGATTTTCCCATGCTGACCGGTCAGACCGGTTCTATAACCGGTTAGACCGGTTTGTGCAGAACCGGCGTCCTTGCTCCTGTCTTGCCCCCCGAGTGTTTGAGTCTTCAACTTGAACCGAGGGGTCTTTTCTGATGGCATCTTTGAACTCGTAGGCCTTTCTTCACCAATTATTACATTTTTCCCTTTAGCCTTTTCGGCTTGATGCGGCCGAATCAACACTTTCGGATTCACCAATTCAAGTGTGTGCACAGGAAAAGGGTTTTCATCAATCTGCATTACATTAATCAACAATCGTCCTTGATTTATGGCCGATTGTATTTGCCTACGGAAAACATTGCAATCATTGGTAGCATGAGAATAAGTATTATGGAACTTGCAATAAGCTCGCCGTTTCAACTCATCATTCGGCGGTATAGTATGAGAAAATTTCAGTTTCCCAGCCTTTGCAAGCTCATCAAAGATCCTATCACACTTAGATACATCAAAGGTAAATTTTACTTCTTCGTGCCGATTTTTGAGTCGGCTTGAGAGAAGAACAAGTGCCAGGCTCATCTTTAGATGACCATACAAATTCAGCAGCATAAACCTCTTTACCCTCATCGTCTGAAGAATCATAATTTATAACATGCACACCAAAACGATCGGGTTTAGGTTTAGAATCTTTACTTCGGCTTTCTTGAGCCAAAGCTCTTTGCAACACTTGATTAATGGTTAGAAACTCATAGCCCTCTAATCTTTCTTTAATATGAGATCTCAAACCATTAAGACATAATTCAGCAAGATCCTTTTCAGAAATAACCAAACTATAACATCGGTTTTTTGTATCTCTAAATCTTCTAACATATTCAGAAACAGGCTCATCACTCTTTTGCCTAACCGATGTTAAGTGAGAAAGTCTCAATTCATTATCACTATTGTAAAAGTGTTCATGAAATTTTTTCTCTAATTGAGACCATGTATGAATGGAATTAGGGGATAATGCTGAAAACCATGAAAAAGCAGTACCAGATAATGACAAAGGGAACATTCGGATTTTTAAATGATCAAGATTACCATGAATACCCATTTGTGCATTAAATTGGCTAACATGCTCCCATGTAGTTCTACTATCCTCCCCAGTGAATTTAACAAATTCGGGTACCTTGAAATTGTGAGGATATGGTATAGCATCAAAACTCTCAGGATATGGTTTTTGACACACTAAAGTTTTGTCTTTAAGTTCTACGCCGAAAGTTTCTTTAAACATAATAGCCAAATCCCTTTTATATTTTTTAAGCATTTGATCATGATAAGGATCATTTGGCCTTTGCACACTAGAAGTAATATTATTCGGCGTATGATGTGGTACCTGGTTCGGCTGTACATACGGTACTTGTTGCGAATAAACATTGTTTGGCACTGCACCGTATGAATAACCTGAACTCTGGGGAGGTATAGGATAATATATAGTTGCATATGGAGGAACAAAATTACCAGCAAATCCATTTGTTCGGCTAGGATCAGCCTGAACAGGAGGTACACTAGTAATTGGTTCAGGAGATGATTGATAAGCAACTAAAGTACCAGAACCGGTCTGACCGGTTGGAACCGGTCTACCAGAACCGGTCTGACCGGTTTGTACAACCGGTCTGACCGCATTGTTCAGACTGCGCTGTTCTGGAGTCGTTTGACCTTCAAAATAGTTCATCGGCATGCCAAATTGAGGTGTGTGTGTTGCCGATGATCCAGGAGGCATGACATTATTTTGTGAAGTACTAGCAACATCAAACTTAGGAGCATTACTATCATTGACCAAAGGTTGCTTGCCTAACGAATTATCAATCATGTTTTGGACAGTAGCAATCATTTGTTTTTGGCCATTGACTAATAATTGATTAATTCGCTCCAAAGTAACAGGTGGTGTTGTAGTACTCACAGTGTCTTTTTCTTCATCATGCTCGTCTTCGCTCGAAACGAAGACCATCTCCTTGTCCTTGGAGATGCCGCCCTTCCGATTCTTGGAGAAGTGAGATAAAAACCACTGAGTGGCTTTTTCATCTGCTGCTGCTTTACGTCGGGCTTCCTTCTCCTCACGGTCCTTCATGAAGGCCTCGTAAGCTTGACGATCCTCGGCCGATAATTCATCAACAATCGGCCTAGCAATGTTAGCAGGATCAACGTCACTAGGTTTTGGTAGACTAACCATAGTAACAGATCTCTTTGCTTTCTTCCCCAGCGGAGTCGCCAAAATATGTTGACACGAGACCGCGCCAACGAAGTCGCCGCTGCCTTGAAGCGAAACCGGTCAGACCGCTTTATGAAACCGGTCAGACCGCTTTTGACGGGGCGACGGTAAAAACCTAAAATTTCTAGCTCGGGAGGGACCCCGTCGGAGCCTGAGAGTCTAGGGTTGTTCTCTGGTCGGCAGGCCACCTAGAACGTCCTCAAACGTCGTCGAGACGAGAGAAGAACAGCAGATACGAGGGTTGGAAGAGCTACGGTTTGGAGATAAAAGTAATGCGAAACATAGAAAGATAAAAGTAAAGACAAAATGATGAAAGGTAGATTTGATAGATTCGATTGGATGATATTCTCAATCGGCCTTGGCCCTTTATATTTCGTTTCGGCAGTTGCCAGATCGGCTACAGTAAAACTGGCCTGACCGCTTCCTAGAACCGGTCTGACCGGTTGCCCTCGGCCTGATAGGCAACTGCCAATTTTGGTCGTCAACACTTTCATATATAAAGCTTCCAAGTGATCAACCGATTCCTTAGGCTTAGAGAACACAGCATCATGAGGTCCAAAGTGGAGACAAGCAAATTCTTCCCCTGTCACCACAAAGTCATCGGGAACCGAACCAAGTACCACTGATTCGGCTGACTGTCTTATACCGGATTCTCCGAAACCGGTCTGACCGGTTGGTGAAACCGGTCTGACCGCTTTGGCTGCTGGCTGGCCACTTGACTTGATTCGCCACTCCTTGCCTTGAGGAATCATGTGTTTGTGAATGTTAAGTTTTTCACTTCTCAGCATCTCTGTTTCCTGCTCCCTTTTCTCTTTATTGCGCAAGCGTTGCAACTTTCTTTTCTGTGTATGATTCAAACCCGATGGACACCATCTGGGTTGATAGTATTTTTCTGAAAACTTGCTACTGCTAGCTTCATGATCATCTGTCTCGACTGATCCTTTATTTGCAACAGCAGCCGAATTTCCAATAACAATCGGTTCTTTATTCAAATCTTGCATAACTGCTGGAATATCACCAACTGTCGCAAATCCATTAACTTTAGTCTGCTTTGGATCAACTACAGGCTTCACATCCTTCTTCTTGACACGGTATTCTTGCTTAGAAGAAACACGTGGCTTCTGATCATACCGAAAGCGGTCTGACCGGTTTGATGAAACCGGTCTGACCGCTTTAGTGGCTGGCGCCGGATCTAATTGGTATGAGCCCAATCGGCTATGCACTGGAGTCCTGGGACTTTTCCCCATATAATCCTGAGGTGGTTGTGGCATAGGGAAGTATTGCATCCACACCCCTTGATCCCACGTCGGATATTGAGAATTTGATGCCGGAAATACCCATGGCATGGTAGTACACAATTTTGGTGGGGGAAACACAGTAATAACATCACCTTGATGCTTGCTATTCCCTCTTGGAGCTGTAGAATTATTCCGACGTGATGTTGCTTTTGATTTCTTTTTTGTTGGCCGATCAACTTGAACGGCCTTTGTGTACCTGTTCAGGAACTGATCATCCACCTTACAAGTACCCACTTCAGAGCGCCTAGGTTTGAGAGTTCTTGGTCGATCCTGGGACAAACCGGTCTGAACGGTTTGAGAAACCGGTCTGACCGGTTTCGCCTGATCAGCGAAGCGACCTTCTTTAGGTGAACTCTCTTGCCCCCCGGGCTTAGATGTTTCAATAGTAATCTTCAGAGACTCTTTTGCATCCAAGTCTTTCCAATCATCACCTTTCTAGCCGAAATTTTGTCATTGACATTATTCGGCCTTGGTTCTCCAATGATCACATTTTTCCTTTTGGCTCGTTCGGCTTGCTCCGGCCGAATAAGTATTTTGGGATTATTCAGATTCAAAGTATGAACAGTTCCATCTCTCTACATAGATATCTGATGAAGAATTAACAGCTGATGTCATCATTAGGTTGGTGTACAGAACAAGACATCTGATGTGCTCAACAGGCTAGCAAATGCTGTGATCATTGACGCCAACAGGAATCAGGTGCCTGAATAGTCCCTTACTCATTGCTGCTGTTGCTTTCTTAAGTTAAATTATGTGGGCAATATAGATAGATTTTTACCTTTTAGTTATTGGAAAGTGTCACAAGAAATAAGTAGTAACTTTGTTGACCTCGTATTAAATTGGAAGGCTGGGACTTGGCAGCACTCAGTGTCTCTAGATGTTGAAAGAGACTTTACTAACTGGAGATGATTAACAGTTCTTTGCGTACATTTCTGAGTATCAGTTTAACTCAACTTTTGCAAAACCTGATTTCGAGATCTTGCTTAATGATCATGTTCTCTGGAACATTTATTTTTTTAAGTGCACATTGATGTAGATGATTGATCACTGGATGCTAAGGGTTACCGCTGATACATGAATCCCTTGCGCTGTTCAGATTAAGTCTTCTTCAGTCCCACAACTACCACAACACACAGAGTTGCTTTCTGCCTTGCGTCCATATCATTCCATACTTGTTGGAGAAAGTTATCTTGCAAGAAAGCGTCCTGTTTACGAATGCACGGATGCTCAGGTATTGTCTTGGTTATCTAGTCCTTCATAATCTGTCCATTTTCATATTGTTTCCTTATGTACAAATAAGCCGTGTACTTTTCTATAGTTCTCACTTTACCGCCTCCTGCTTTCTCTGGGACTGGAAGTGATTGAATGGACATATAAAATATCGGCCTTATTTCCTTTTGTTTTTTGCTTTGTGTTGCAAGTATAGATCCCTAAGCCTATCTTCTGTTGGTTTCCAACAAAATATAGAGTAGTCAGAGCACTCTATGTTTGCTGCAGTTTCTGAATTTTTGGGGCTAGTATAACATTCTGGGGTTTTATATTCAGTCAAGGGTTTAGAGTGTATCTACTCACCTGTTTTTTCTTTGTATGTATCTAATCTTTTAAGCATGCAGGTGGAAGCGGCTAAAGGTTTCTTGGCAGTGCTTAGAGACTACCTTGATACGCTGTGCTCGAACTTGAGATCTCATACAATTACTAATGTGCAATCTAATAATGACAAGGTCTGTTCTCCTTCCCTTGTTTAGATGTTTTCTGTCTGATTTGAGTTCCTTTTTCTATATATATGAATTATTGGTATGAAATCTGGATAATTTTCTTGTCGCTGTTTTTGTTGGATGAAAAAAATTGTCATAGGGTATATCTCAAGGATGTTTTCCCCCATGCTTATGCAATTGCAGGATGCTGGTTGCTAACTCTATTTTTCTTTGCATAGGTTTCCTTACTTTTAAGAGAGAGCTTTATTGGTTCTTTCCCAAGCCGGGATAGACCCTTTATGAAGGTATTAATCACATTCTTTCTTTTGCCTTGATATAATTTCTGTGTTTGGTTTGCATAGAAGCAAGTCATGTTAGCTTAGTCTTGTTAATTTTCATCAAAGTGGACACTGAAGAAGTAGCGACACAGAAACAAGTGATATTAACATTTTCAATTCCATGTTCTCTTTTCTTTTCTTATAGCTCAGCTGTATATTCTTTTGGGATTAAATTGGCATGCTCAAATCCTTGAGCTCTCTAACCATGTCTCTGGCAAGAGAGAAAGAGAGAGATATCCACTGCACAGACTAATTTACATTGTGCTTTGTTTTTTGTTGACAGCTTTTTGTGGACACACAATTGTTCTCTGTACATACAGACCTAGTTCTATCCTTTTATCAAAAGGACTAAGTGTCTGTTACAGACTTTAATGTCTGTCTCCTCTTGCCAAGGTGAGACACTACATACCTTTGTATTCATTAACTTTACTGTTAGATTCCTGATTTCTAAAACTGTGTATTGTTTGTATACCTGCTTGCAAAACAATGCTTTTCCAGTTAAGTGTCAATGAGCACAAGACAATGACAATTGTACTGGTGCTCATAGCTTAGGCTGTATATCATTGATACTCTTACAGAAACATAGTTTTCTTTTTGTCGGATAGCTCAAAGAAAAACCCAGCATGATCTTCACTGTCAGCTTTTGTGCTTAAAAAAAAAGAATTCATCTTTAGTTAGCACTCTTTATCGGAGTTAAAAAATTTACTGCAGTACATCCATGATCAATTTGAGTCCTGATTTCTTTATTTGCGCTGCAGCCTTTAGGTGTTGAGCTCAACTGTACATATGGGTTTAGAAAGAATGAGCTGCCTTCGCCACTTTGGCAGTTCAGAGATGGGTTAAGAGCTGCAACGGACAACCCATATACTGTCCAAAAAATTAGTAGTTTATCAGAATCCAGTAATGGATAGTGAAGAAGAGTGCCCCTATAGCTGTGTAAATTAGTCTGGTGTGGTGAACCGGCGATCCGCCATCTAAGATTTTGTAGGCAGTAGTAGACCATAAGAAGCCTTTTATGGATTGTTCCTACAATACCTGTGCTGTAAACTGTAATGCAACCAAACATGCAACAAAATCTCTGGACAAATTGTTCATTTGGAATTAATCAAGCCTGCAAAGCTTCATCCAAGAACTTACGCTGGAACCTGAAGGGATGCCAAGAATCCAAGGGCTACGATGTTCCAAAGTGCATGCAGCTTGTATCTCTTTTCCTTGAGCTGTAATTTAACGTGTGGTATTTTTCATCTAAGCATTAGTCAGTGCAGCTTGTATCTCATTCTTGATGTATGTATGTGATATGTTTGACGTCAATCTGTATGTGGTAATTTGTTGGTGTTTTTCATCCACAGGCGTCGGTGTAATCTTCCGATCTCGCTAATACAGAAAAATAACGTCAGCGATGTGGTAACTTACAGTATACGCTATGCATTACTGCCTTTTCTTTCGTCCAGCCATTGCAGTGTTGCTATTCGAATGTATATGCATCCTTACTCGCTGTGAGCCAGGGGGACAACAACTCCAATGCGATGCCAGCGCTCGTGACCGTTCATAGGGTGTGTTTAGTTCCCGCGTAAGGGCGGCGGAGAAGTCACATCGGACACTGTAGCGTATTGTAGCACTTTTCGATTGTTTGTGGTAAATATTATCCTATCATGATCTAACTAGGCTCAAAAGATTCGTCTCGTCGTGTACATCAAAATTACGTAATTAGTTTTTGTATTTATCCACGTTTAGTGTCCCATGCATATGTTATTTACTATATTTAATGTTTCGATGTGATGTCGATGTGATTTTTTCGTTTGAAATTTGGGGAATTAAACACACCCATAGTATGAAGGGTTAATTTGATACATGCCATTGCAACTATCCGAGTTCGGAGAAACACTATTACAATTCGTCTATTTGCAAACATGTCATTACAATTCACGGTTGGCTTGAGATGTGTCATTTTGTACGTATTTGATGTTTTCGGACCCACATGGAGGCTATAGTATATACGTATAGACAACGAATGCCCCTGGTACATCTACATTCTCTACTCCTTGAAGTGTGGGCCCCACACATCATCCCCCTTCCTCGTTCTTTTCTTCACGAATCCAACCGGCCACCGCACTCCGACGCCCCTGCAGCCGCCCCTGCCGCCGCTCGCCTCCGCGCCATCCTCGGCGCCCGCGTCCTCGCGGGCCTCGTGGCCCACTGCCATGCCGGCCGCCACCGCTGCCGTGCCCCCACCCCTCACCTCGCTGTCTCCGCGCGCCGCCACCGCCGCAAGCTGCTCGGCTCAGCGCCTACCACAACAGCGACGCCTGCCTCCACCACCCGCCATGCGCAGCACCACCAGCAGCACCTGGAGGCCCCGTCCCCGCCGGGGATTAAGGTCTCCTTTGCGGCAATGGCAACTGCGGGCGCGGTGAGGACGGCGGCGATGCCGCGGAGGACGCCAAGGATGAGGCGCACGGCGGCGGCGTGAAGCACGCGAGGGCAGCTGCGGCCGAGCCGTTGGTGATGGTGCAGCAGCTGCGGAGCAAGCTGGCGGCCGCGACGGCCTCCGCAGCCGCGGACCCGCAATAGGCGTGATGCTGGAGCTGGAGCAGCAGGCCTCACCGCCGCCGCGCGCCGCGAGCTTCTCCATCGCGCTCGAATCGGCCCCCGCTCTGATGGCGACGACCGCCGCATGAGGCCAAGCTCCTAAGCGGCCGGGAGCGAGAAGGATGAGGGATGGATCGAGGAAGAAATGAGAGAGAGGAAAGGGATGGCATTGGGGCCCACTCATCAGAGAACATGATGTAACATGGGCAATCTGGTCCATACAAAAATACCATAACATTTGTGTGGGTCCGAGAGCAGACAATGGATGGTATGCATATGTTATTCAGTTTGAGTTTTGGCCAAGTTTTGTTGTCATGTTCGTTTGTCAGAACATGAACAATACATGTTGTCTTGTTTACAGGTTCCAACAATAACCATGTTGTCTTGTTTACAGGTTGCAACAATAACAAGTGTAGGTACTATGGAGATGAATTGAAGATCGCTATATACCTACAACTATTGGCGAAAACTGATCCTCCTATTCTTCGTCGTGGGGTTTCAAAGGGAGTTGCCCGAAAATTTGGTGTGCCTCAAAGAGTTGTTTAGTCCATTTGGAAAAAAGGACAAGAAGGTGGAATAAATGGAATTGTGAACAAGTGGTCTAAAAATTGTGGAAGGAAAAGAATAGAAGTAGATATGGAGTCCATAAAACGGATTCCAATAAGGCAGCGCACCACCTTAAGGGATCTTGCTCATGCATTGGGTGTCAAGAAGAGCACACTTCATAACCGTTTGAAAGAAGGCTATTTTCGTCAGCACACTAATGACATTAAGTTTAGCTTGACCAATGACAATAAGAATGCCCGCGTCAAGTATTGTTTGTCCATGCTGTTTAACGAGTCTTTTCTTTTCAATCCAATGTATAATGTCATTTACATTGATGAAAAGTGGTTCTACAGGACTCGTAGGAACCAAAAATTTTACCTCAATGAGCCGTGAAAAGCAAAAATTTTATTGAGAAGGTGATGTTCCTAGCTCTGGTTACGAGGCCTAGATTTGATGAGAATGGTCGATGCACTTTTGATGGAAAACTAGGTATCTTTCCCTTCATAACGGTGGAGCCAGCAAAGAGATGGAGCCCAATCAGGGACGCAGGTACAGAAAATTGCAAGGTTTTTTACATTTTGCATGTGAATGGTCAGTGCACTCATGAGTATTGTTGACATTGTTTGCATACGTAGGTACCCTTGTAACAAAAGCCATGACGTCCGTAACAAAAGATGTTAGCCGTGATTTCCTTATAAACAAGGTTCTACCCACAATCAAAGCAAAGTGGCCTGCAAAAGAGAAAGGATTGCCCATATACATTCAGCAAGACAATGCTAAGACTCACATTGACGTGAATGATCCTGCTTTTGTTAAAGCTGCCCAAGCAGATGGTTGGGACATTAGGCTCACATGCCAACCACACAATTCTCCTGACCTTAATGTGTTGGACCTCGGTTTTTTTGCAGCAATCCAGGCATTGTTTGAAAAGGAAACACCTAACAACATAAACGAGATTGTGACAAAGGTTGGTTAGGCATACCAGGAATATCCCGTGCAAAGGGCCAACCGTATTTTTCAAACGCAGCAGGGATGCATGATGGAGATCATGAAGCACAATGGAGGCCAGCACTACAACATTCCTCACATGAAGAAAAAGACTCTAGAGATGCAGGGCTGTCTTCCTACTAGTTTGAGTTGCACTCGACAACTCTATAGTCAGGCAATTCAATTTGATGCGTGAAACATCAATTCTTAGCGAAAATGTAATGCTTGATTTTGAATGAACTGCTAATATAAGTCTAGAGATGAAGGACAGAATGAAAATGATCATCACTTGTTTTGTCGGACCATGAACAGAACTTCCTAGTACATCAAATTCACTAGTTGTCAAACATGAACGGAAAAATAATCTTAAACATGGACATCTTAACTTCTTCTGTATTCTTCTTAGGCTCAGCATCTAGAATCCTTGCATCCAATCTAGCATTGGATGGATTGGAGTACCCACGACTCATCCAAAGTAGTGATACTGCAGCAGCATGGACGTCCTCATCGTGGTCTCCATACAAGCGAGGAAGCAACACAGGGAGCATCAAACTGCAGCCTTCATGCTTAACTTTGTCTAGATGAAACATGGATGCAAATGATTCTAGGGCATGGACAGCATCAGGTTCGTCGACTTCGGCAATGTCTATCTAGGAGTCCGGCACCTCAGTGTTACCTGCACAGGTAACATTCACGAACTGTAACTCACTCTCAGCCATGGGGTCGTCAGCTTCTACTTTCATGTCGCTCTCGGAATGGGGTAGTCATCTTCATCGGTTGAATCTGCTGCCCAGTTGACACCACGCATGTACTGCACGGCACGACGTGGAGCGACGTGCAACTCGGCGTCATGGCGATCCATCGCTTGCGGCGCGGCGTGGAGCGATTGGGCGGCGCGGCCATGTGGAGCAACTCCGCGGCGCGGTGGCGTGGAGCACGGCGTCGGTGAAGTGAAGTGGAGTATCAGCGGCGGGTGTTGTGGAAAATTGCGGCGTGGATGCTAACGGCAGGGGACGGAGAGGGTATTTGACGTAACTGAGGTGAGGCGCTGCATCTAATGCCGAGTGGGAAACGAGGAGCCGCGAGCGTCTGGGATGATGCGGAAACTATGGTCCCATGCTTAGACGTCTCCAATTCTTGGAATTTTTTTTGGTTATGCACTCTCAATATTTGGACGGAGGGAATATCAACAAACACACTCCCCTCTCTCGTGGGCCCGTGGCACCCATAGCACCATGGATGGAACAGCCCTTCAAACCCCAGATTTATAAAAAAGAAAAGAAAAAAAATTCAAAACCTAAACCACAACATCTCCGTTTACCACTGGGCAGTGTGGCTAGTGTGGCCAGTGGGCAGGCACTGATCGATGCCCGGCTCACCGACCGCATCATTCTGAGGCTATCTTCACTCGTCGACCTTTATTCTTGTCCTCTAAAACGAATATTCTTGTCCTCTAAAACGAATATTCTTGTCTAGTCATCGAGATTTTCTACTCTATATTAATTTCTTCCGCACCCGTTATCCTCTATATTTCTACTCTATCCCAACTACCAACGCGTGGGACCGAGCTATCTCTTTTTTTTTTCAATTTTCTTTCACCGAGCCCCCTCCCGAAACTCTCCGCATCGCCCCCTCCGCCGCCCCTTCCACCACTCCTCCACCCTCCACCGGGCCCGCCCCCGCTCCCTCCCCGACAGTCTCCGCCTCCCACGCTTCCTCTGCCGCCCCCGCCCCCTCCCCCCCCACCGCCCCTCCGACGCGCTCCTCCCCAACCCGCACGGGAGCACGAGCCTTGTGGGTAGTGAGCGTGGGTGTACTGTGGTGGGACAGCGGCGGCGAGGCCACGACGTGGTGGAGACCGGCATCGAGGTGGAGCTGGAGAGGACCGCCAGCATCGAGGTGGAGACGTCGAGCAGCGTCGGGATGCGCGCCGGCCATCAGCGACACGTAGTGGGAGGCGGCGACGGGAGGGCTCTAGATGCGCGCGAGGCCGCGAGGGAGGAGGGCGCGACCGCGGACGGCGGCGGCCGGCCAGTGCGCGGCAACTGCGGGCAAGCAGCGGCCACAAGCGGGTGGTGCATGGTGGCCACGGGCGAGCGGTGGCCTCGGCGCCCTCCCCCTTCCCTCCACGGGCGATGACGGCCAGCGCGACCGCGGGCGGCGGCTCCCCGTGCCGGATCCCTCCCCTCCCTCCCGCCAGCCCCAATGCCCAGCACCGCGCGGACGTCGGCAGCGAAGGCGACGCACTGCCCGTCGCCGAGGCGTGGGAGGTCGGGTGAGTGCGAGCGGTGGCGGGGTGGGCACTGCGGCGGCGAGCCCTCCCGATGCGAATCTAGGCAAGCGCGGCGGCGCCCTCCTCCCTCCCTCTCCTCGCCGGCGCCCTCCTCCCTCTGCGGCGGGTTGCGGGATCCGACGCGGAGCGGCGACGGAGGCCTCTGCGCGCGCGAAGCGGTTGGGCCGCGCCGGCCCAGCGCCACCGTGGCGGGGCCCGCTACCTCTGGTCGATTTGGGGATGGCCTCTCCTGCAGGGTGTTTTGGCGTTCCCCCGGTGTGGTCGTGTGTAGTGTGGACAGCTTTAGCCGGTACCCACACAGGCCGTAAGGCGTTAGCTGTTACGGTTACGGCCCATCCCGGCCCAGAGCCGCAACACAGCCGACTCTCATCCGAGCCGAGCCTCCGCCGCCTCCCGATCCGACCGGGCGACCCCTACCCATGGCCGCGCCGGCGGCGCTGCCGCGGGCACCACTTCGCCCCGCCCCAGCCATCCGGGTCGCCCCGCGCGGCCGTCTCCAGGCGACGGCGGCCAGCGGCGGGGGCACGGCTGGGCCCGTGCTCCGCACCTGCAAGAACTGCAAGCAGCAGTACGACCCGGCGGCGAACCACCCCTCCGCCTGCCGCTACCACACCGCCCACTTCGGAGGTAAGATAGACATCGTCGCTACTCCAACAACTCCCGTGCCTGATTTTGCCGGAGTTATCATTTGAAGTATATGTGTAATTTGGGGGCCAAATGTGCTGAATTGGCTTAGCTGGGGTGTCAAAAAGTACCAATCGATGTAATGAGTTCGGTCTTTGGTGAGGAGATTATTTACTTTCCGTTAGAGTTATCTCCTATGAATCAAGGTAGGGAACGATTCTTTATTCAGAAATGAACAATGATTAGCTCAGTTGGCGAGCAATCAATTTGAGCTCACGCACATTTTAAGTTGAATGTCAGGGGTTTCCCATCAAGAGTTGGCTTAGTATTCTCCAATCTGTTTAGTAAAAACATTGTGATACTTGCTTGAGCCCCACCTCGAAATTCTCACTAACCCTTGGAAATAATCTCCTCGCTCCAAACTATTCATGGCCTCATGAGACTGCTTAGGAATGTGATAAACAGAGATGTTTTCATCGAAACATTTTGTCTCATTGCATTCTCTGATAGTGTCCATCCGTATCTAAATTATCGATTTCTTCCATGCCAGGCGAAACAAAGAGAAAATTTGAGAGCGTTTATGCTGGTGGCACCATGGATACTCCAGATTCAGGCAAAGTGTTCCAGTATTGGCATTGCTGTGGGTCGGAAGATCCATTTGATGTGGGTTGTACCGCTTCTCCTCATTGTTCATATGACGATTGACTGCCTCATGGTTGGTTATGTTCCTGTGATTGTGTTATTGTTTCATGTGTATACCGGTTCCCAGGTTGTTTCTCTGTCGTTCATGGCAGAATGGATGTGTGCTTGAATCACGTTTGAGAAATAGTCTCTTGTTTACCTTTAGCGTTCTTATTACTTAACCCTTACATGTTCCTTATCGACTTTAGTCGATTAGTTCTTGAATACCTCACATATTTGCATATAAGATTGTACTACGGTTTCACATGAGATCCAAGTTCACATATTCCCTCATAATGCTGTATTTACATGGGACAATGGATGAATGCTTGAAATACAGTTACATTTTGTTTCTTGCTTAACTTCTTTATTACTTGGAAGTTAAATGTCCCCTCTGTATATGTGTAGCTGTTGTTGTTGTTTGATGTATTAGCTAGTACTTGCCAGTCTACTGCTCTTGGTTACAGAATTATGTCAATTCAGAGTTCTGTTTGTTTCTTTTATGTATTCGGCGAATTGTATTCTATATTTCAGTGTGCAATGCATATACAAGTTTCAATTTGTCATAATAGCTGGGATACTCTGTTTCCTCTGGTTTAGCCTGGTAGATTTGCATAGAGAGATTTTGATATTTGACACCCAATTCGTGACTTTGTGTGTGTCATGCATCTGGTAGTGTATCTAGACAATGAATGGGTAAGGCTTTACTAGAAAGTGAGGTCAATTACAAAAGGCATTTGTGGTGAGTGATTCATGTTGTTATTCTCTCTCTTTTTTTGCCTTGTTTTTAGGGATCTTAACCAGCCATTTGATAGCCAGTGAGCAAAAGTGGCTAACTCTACGCGGATGATGCTGCAATACTCCTTAAGCCGACTCGTAAAGACATCACGAACATGGCTCGACTCCTTCAAAATTTTGGGGAAGCCACAGAACTCTGCACGAATCTCCAAAAGACACAGATGGTCTCGATCAGATGTAACAACATTGACCTTGATGACTTGCTGCGTGATCTACCGGTAACAAGGACCAACTTCCCAATGCGCTAGCTAGGCCTCCCGCTCTCCGTTACGAGGCTAAAAAAAGTGGACTTCCAGCCTCTTATGGACAAGGTGGCAGGAAAGCTCTCAACATGGACAGGACGCAACCTTAAGAGTCTGCCTGACAAAGTCAGTCTTGTCCTCCCAACCTGTCTACTTCCTTACGGCGCTTAGGCCACGGAAGGATTTGATCGAAGACCTCGACAAGCTACGGAGGCGTTTCCTATGGGCGGGCGACAAGCTACTGACAGGTGGAAAGTGCAAGGTCAACTGGACCCGCAGCTGCCTGCTGAAAGAATGCCGGGGCCTGGGCATACCAAACTTGGACAAATTCGCAAGAGCGCTACGGCTCCGATGGCTGTGGCACCAATGGGTCTCTACCGACAAACCATGGGTAGGGACAGAAACGCCATGCGATGACGACGATAAACTACTATTCGCAGCATGCACCACAATTGCCCTGGGTGACGGGAAGAGGTGCACATTCTGGGATTCTGCTTGGATGCAAGGACGCAGGCCTAGAGATATTGCGCCAATGTTGTTTGAGATTTCGCGGAAAAAGAAGAGATCAGTTCATGATGCCTTAGGCAACGACAATTGGATTCGTGACCTCGACACCAGTGGACGCATATCCAACGACCTCCTATCGGCTTTTGTAAGTTTCTGGGCTTTGATACAGACGGTACAGCTGCAACCGGATCAGGAGGACAGGATCACTTGGAAGCTCACGAAATCAGGAATTTACTCCGCCGCCTCCGCCTACAGGGCTCAGTTTCTCGGCTGCACTACGACCCCATCGATTAGCTCCATTTGGAAAACCTGGGCGCCTCCCAAATGCAAGTTCTTCGCGTGGCTCATCACCCAAAATCGTGTGTGGACGGCTGATAGGCTCGCTGCGCGAGAATGGCCGCACAACACTTTTTGCCCCCTCTGTCGACGAGTAGCTGAATCGGCACACCACCTCTTAGCGGATTGCCGATACACGAAGAGAATTTGGGAGCTAACTGCAGCTTGGACGGATCAGCCTGTCCTGCGTCCAACTGACTGGACACCCACCTGTGATGCCCTACAATGGTGGACGATGATCACCACGTTGCAGGACTCCCCGAGAAGAGCCTTGAGAAGCCTCGCTTTGCTAGTCATTTGGGAGATTTGGAAAGAGCGAAACGCACGAATATTCGATAAACGAGAGTCGTCCACGACTACGCTTGCGGCATAAATTAAGAATGAGGCATCCGCCTGGATCATCGCCGGGGCAAAAGAGCTAGCGCTCCTTATTTCGCGTGAGTAGCGCGTTTTGTTTTCCCTTGCTGCCCTCGGCAGCTTGCTTTGTACACCCTTCTATATCAATGAAATAGGCACAATCTCGTGCCCGTTCGTTCAAAAAAAAAGTGGCTAACTGGTGCTGAGGATCGACAACTAGCTTGTTTTGCTAGGAGAGTTTGTTTGAGTTACTAGTAGCTTAGCAGGCGCTGACAAAGAAGATGGCACGTGAGTCATACGCTATTGCCCGGCCATGGCACATATTTGGGGGATTTATTTTGGCTGATGGTTTTGGCAACACAATCTCATGGATGATTCTCCCAATTCTTGACCAGGTTTGGGAGAACATTGGTTCCTACAGCTGGGGCTCCGCAGCTGGCTTTACCTTCAGTTGTGCGATGCGTGTAGTCAATAGCCGCATAGCACATGGCAGAGACGATGGCCGTGCTTCTTTGGCCCCCAAAATTTTTTTTATCTAGAAAATCTTGCATGCATGGAGTATTAAATGAAATATATTTGTAAAATCTTTTTAAGGATGAGTGTAACTTTGCGCAACGAATCTAACGAGCCTAATTAACTCATGATTTACTATAGTAATGCTACAGTAATCATTCTGAATTAACCGGGGGTTCTGCACGTAGTTTTATAAACCAATTTTATTTAATACCCTTAATTAGTGGTCAAACATGCTTATAAAATTTTTCATACCTTGAAAAACACAGCCTATGCGTACCTTCTTTAGATTAGGAGATTTGGGAGCAAATTCCAGCTGTGACTTGTGAGACCATACCATGGCCCTACAGAGGTACAAAACCTCAAGTTATTGCAATCTTTAACGATTATTTTTTCGTTCCACATTTTGTGCTTTTATGACACTGTTTTTGTTATGCAGCCTTGGCCCCACGTGGACGAAGGATCTTAGGTCTACTGCGTTTTTCATGAAAAAATGATGCTTGATCGAGGCAATCTTTTCAAGAGAAACTCATAGACCATAAGATGTCTTGTACCAAACAATGTTGCGCCTGATAATTTGAGATAGGTTAGTGACGTTTTTTTTTCTTCTCAACCTTAGTGTAGTTTTTTTTTTGAGAATTCTCAACCTTAGTGTAGTTTTTTTTTGAGAATTCTCAACCTTAGTGTAGTTGTGTCCAATGTTTTTCCATAAGAGAACACTGAAAACACAAGTACAACAATCAACAATGCCATTACATGTTGAGGGATAAATATGATAGACAACAATATAGGAGGTTATCCAACGAATTACAACACAAATACAAATTTGCGTTGAACTTAGAACGAACTCTCATGCTTCTGTACATATGTAGAAGTTTTGTTTTGGACATAACTTCCTGGTAAATATAAATTCGAACTAAATTGACAATTAAAGGGGTACCTCCTTAATTATTTGCTACACATTCTTCACAATAGAACATGCAGAAAATTACCAGAATTGGCAAGCATCCTGCTGTACATTTATCACAAGGTCTCTTGCACGATGAGAAGATGCTCGCACTAGTACCATTTCTGGCCTTTGATCCACGTTAAGGAATTTCATAACAACCGCGGCAAGACAGTCAAGAGCTCGATATCTCTTTGCGCTAAGAATCCCTTCCTTGTCAAACAGCTCAATTGGTTTTCTTTTACCCTGTGAGTATCAATAAGAGCTCATAATTACCAAGTTGTTATCGTTAGATATGTTGTTTCTTTTCTAGTAATAATGTCCAAACTGTAGAAATTACATTTTATTATTGGTTTAGTAATCCTATGCCCATCTCTCCACCACATTGACCCAGCTCTCCGCCACGTCAACGATCCGTGCTAGCGCCATGCCAACCTATCTCTTCCCTCCAATATTATTCCCATATACCAACTGAAACAAATATCCCGCTCTACACTCCCCCAAAAGTTGCCCTCTCCGCCACGTCACCTATCTGCGCTACCACCTCCCCACCCTATCTCTCCCCTCCAATCACATTCCATGGATCCACCCAAAACCGCCTGCGCCGCCCTCCCCGAAAATTGCCCAAAATCAATTTCCCGCTGCGTGCCCTCCCTAAAACTTTTCAATTCCCGCCCAAACCCACCAATAAATACCCCTTCACCCCCAACCTCAAATCACCAACACAAGTCCACTTCCTCTTCTTCCACATCTCAACTTCACCAAGTGGTTGTGGTGAGTGAAGTTTCCGAATTCGGCGATGTCGGGGCGTGGCAAGGGCGGCAAGGGGCTGGGCAAGGGCGGTGCCAAGCGCCACCGCAAGGTGTTGCGTGACAATATCCAGGGCATCACCAAGCCGGTAATCCGGAGGCTAGCGAGGAGAGGCGGCGTCAAGAGCATCTCAGGGCTCATCTATGAGGAGGTTCGTGGCGTGCTCAAGATGTTCCTCGAGAATATAATCCATGACGCCATCGTCTTCACGGAGCACGCTCGACGCAAGACCGTAACGGCCATGGATGTCGTCTATGCGCTCAAGCGCCAGGGCCGCACCCTCCATGGTTTCGGCAGCTAGATTTGCTTCTCTTCGAGTTGCGAACTACATGTGGTGTTGATGTTTGGTGTGCTCTGGTCTAGTGTCGTCCGTTTTGGTGATTGTGCATGATGTCCCTTTATTAGCTCAAGCATTCCTTCATGGTTGGGCTTTATGTTTAGTTAAGGCTCCTAGGCTTCATATATAGCTCGGGTTGGATAATGTGTTTGTGGGGAAAACCTATTTATCTTTCGGAAGAACTTATACATCTTACTATATTTGAGATTCGTGCGGCTTCTCGTTGTACCTTTGAAGCGAACTTTCGGCAGTGGCATGTGAACTTCTCTTCGTCTCGATTTCTTCTCGTTCCACTGTTGAGATCCTCCAGTGATGCTGATTGCTATATGGACGAAGAGGTGTGTTGATACTACTTATTCGAACTAAAAAATTACTGCTAGATTGATTCAGGGGCGGTGCCTAGTGGAGGCCAAATTGGCTTCCGGCCCCACTTCTTAGATTAGTATTCATCAATTGGTAAAATTAGGCTCTGTTCGGATATATAGTTTGTGATCTTTTACACCTGTAAGTAGCTTCCGATTGTAATTTCTCTTGTAAAATAGTGTTTCGGTAAATACTGAATTCCGTTGTCAGTTAACAACTATTGAGCAACTGAAAAAGGAAATGCACGAGAAAGAGTACATGCTCGTGCCTGTGGTGCGAGGCCCTCCAACAGTAGGCAGACTACAATCATGAACCGCAGCGCTGCCGATACTGTGGATCCGGCCAGCAGAAACTCTGCTCCTCCGTGCTTTACAGCGCCCCACCGACGCAGATCGATCGAAAAAGCCAAACTCGACGATGCGCTGCAGAATCGACTCGGATGCTGGAGACGAGGCCGAGGACAAGGTCGAGGATGTCCTCTTGGGAGGCCAGGGTTGTGGTCCTGCAGTGGCGCCTAGCGTTAGCTGTCTTTGTCATTCCTCCGTGTCATCACTTGGCAGGTTGCGCAGGCGCACACCAAGAACGGCGCTCGACCGTCTTTTTTTTTTGCATTTTGACTCCTTTTTTTTCCAAAAAATTTCACGCTTAGACTCCTGCAGAAACAAATTATGTTTTTGGACACTAGGGGTCGACACCATGATTCATGACATGGCGTCGAGGTAACACGTCTCGGCGCCACAAATCATGGCGTCGAGGTGCCATTAGGAGAGTTGAGGTGGCGGAGGCGGTGCCTACGTGGCATAGGGCTCGGCGCCATGATTGGTGGCGAAGAGCTCTCCTGCCCGACGCATGCTGCATCTGATCTTCCTTACTCTTGGTTTTTCCTCCCTCCCCAACCCGTCCAACCTCCGCAATCAACATATTGGACCGTAGAAACTTGGATTTGTTCCATAGATCTTCGAGAGCAAGGAATGCTTAATATGGAAAGGGATATGGTCTGTATTTTACGTATTGATTTGGTCTGTATTTTACGTATTTTGCAACCCTAGATATGGAAAGGGTAAGAAGTTATTAGATGATTAATATGTGTACATTTGTTATTGAACCCTAGGATGCCTAGGCATGGTAGAGGTGGTAAAGCAAGGTAATCTCCATCCATAGTATTAAAGTCTAGATTCATTAATTTGACATAACCATAACCCTGGGTGTAAATGTGTTTTGTTGAATAAGGGAAATACCTTTCAACAACGGACTCGCAATGCCTTCGAACCTTATCCATTACCTAGTGGTGTTTCCGTGCCGATGTGCTTTTGTGGTGATCCTTGCAAGGTTGACATTTCTGAGGAAGAGGAAACTTTTAGGCAAAGGTACTGGATGTGTGCGAACTTTGCGTTCGATCCAACACCGCAGCAGATCCGCATTGGCATGATGGTGAGAACTTAATGGTCAAATTAGTTTATTTGATTCGTTACATCATGTAATAGCAATGTAACAGATATTTGTTTTACAGACTCCACCTCCATGTGATTTTGAGGAGTGGATCGACACTGAGATTAAGAAGGAAGATAAGGACTTTTGGGATGGAATGAAGCAGTGGGATGCCGAGATAAATGAAAGGTTGGTGATGAGGCACAAACAGGAGGCAGAAAAAAAGGAGCGTGAAGAGGAGCTAGAAAGGAGGCGTGCTGCGAAGGCAAGGGAGGAGAGGGAGAAGAAGTTGGAGCGTGCTCGTCGTGCGAAAGAAGCATTGAAGGAGAATCCCGATGCTTTGAGGAAGGGAAAGTGGAAGCACTCTACATTTGTGTGTGTTAGCAAGTAGTTATGAGCAATGTTTTAGAGTATTGGACTATTGTGCTTGTTCTCGTGTAATGCACTTTTAATTCTCGCATGGTTAATCCATGAACAATGTTGCACTTTTCATTATTTTGACATGTACTAGACTAGTTTGTCAAGCAGCGCATTTTTCATTATGCTCTTAATGAATACAAATTAAGAACTAACGAAATAGTACATTACATAATCGAAAATGCAGAACACATGTAGTGGCATGTGAGGACCCGTACCAAACAAGTGTGAAGATGTCCTGTACTAAACCTAACATGCCTTAGGTAATTGAAACCAACAACAAGAATATGGATGTAGCACTTGACTATGATAGGCGGGGGCAGCAGAGGAGACTCTGGCTGCGGAGACTCCGACTACGATAAGCACTTGACTCCTAGTAGTGTCCCCACATAGCATATTGTGTAGCACCTTCTCCATAGTATCCTCCCATTGTAGGCAGGGGCGGCGGAGGTCCATCCTTCTTGTGACATGCGCAGTTGCAATATGGGTCCGTGCACATTGCCTCCTCTGAACTGTCACCATTGGTGTTGTCATCCTTGTTACCGCAACTCATGTTCATTTCTAGATCGAATATATGATTCTGTAGGTAGTAGATGTACTCCTGATGTGGATGAATAGGAGGAGGATCAACCCACCTAATAAATCCACAGTTTTCTGGGGCCTTGGAGGACTATAACAAAATAACTATCGTAAGTTGTAGAAAGCAATATGAAAATATATTAAAAACAAAGAGCTATAATATTTTCCATGCTCGTGGGCATTTGAAGAAACGATGTCCTCCATCTGTCCCCGCGGCTACCATTTGCAATAAGCAATCTTCCCCATGCATGCATTTTGACCCGTCTTTTTTGCGGTCATCGTATCCTCTCAGAGGACACTCTTTACCAAAATCACTTTTGGTTTGAACTGGAAACTCATACACTGCCTCCCCAAACTCATCTGGACAAAGAGACCCTTCCCACACAATGGGAGGTCCCCTTTCCCCCTTTCCTCTCCCAAAGCCGAAACCCTTCCCGCTAGACGACCCTCCAGACATCGCTACTTCTGTGAATGTGTGGCTCTTGAGTCTGTGTGTATATATAGGCCGAGGCACGTTCATTAGTCATGGTGTGCAGGTGTTAATGCATCTGGAAAGGCTACTTTGAAGGATACTGAAAAGGCTATTTTGAATGACACTGAAAAGGCTACGTGGAATCTAGACTTTTCAGCGACCTATTATTTCATTTAATTGCGGCATCACCGTTTTACCAGTTGAGAAGACAAGGCCCTGAACACGTTGTGCATTGGATGCTCTGGTGTCACTCCTTGTCCTGCTCGAACATTTGTTGGATTACTCATTATTTTGTATCATGTCCATTTATGGCTGCACCTGTACACATTAATATCCATTTTTAAAGTCCTTTGTTTTTTTGTTATTTAATTAGTTTACTTATAAGCCAATATTAGTACTAGCTCAGGTGCATTCATGACATACTACTAAAACAATGTTATACTAGTATCATTTGTAGTAGTGTATATTTAAATGATTTTTATACCGTTATAAAAAATTATGAAAACTTACACTTCTATCTCTAGTAAGATGTGTGCAATCATATTTAATCCTAAAGAACTTGCATGGAAATTAGCTCCATAGCTACTTGAGCTAATGCACGTACGCATGCATCCCTTTACCTTTAAAAATGTTGCCTAATGTTTTTAGGTCTCACGCGTATAATGATGATCCAGCTCCTTAAAATTACCTTGATCTACCATGGGCTTTCATAACATAAATAGAAGTGACACAGACCTTTGTATTCCTACATCTAGGAACAGATAGCCTCCATATTCTGAGCAAAGAAACCCTGAAGTAACAGTGTACAACTAATAGCATAAGCAGATCTTGCGCTCAGGTACATCAAATCTGCATTGGCTTACTGACATGATTTTTCTTACTGATGTGGTGAATTAAACAAATTAGATGCATTTATCCTTTCAAGCTTTTGAGTCAATCTGCTATATCTCACTCCTTCATGAAGAACTTCATAAGTAGAGTAACTAATGTGACCTTTCTTCATCAATTCCTCAACAAGTATCTTTGGTGCAGCTATGTCCTTGTCAGCACTTAAAATGGAACAAGTATCTTTGGTGCATATTTTCAAATGGCAGCAAACATGATAAATAATCTTAAAAATCATGGAAAAATCCGGCAGAGTTTCCCTTGTTTTTTGGCCATCCAAAACTCCACAAACATATCACATAATCATATAACCACATCCATAATATCCATACAATCAACCAATAAACAAAGTATAGTTGCAAACCACCACATCATAGTCCAGACAGTTCATAAAGTCCATATATACATACCAAGCAAAGTCGAAACGCTCAATCAACCAAACTTCACTGCCTCCTAGTCTTACCCTTACCACCAAGAGCGTCGGTGCCTGGAGTGTATGGCTCACGTGGACGACGAATCTGACGTGGTGAATGTTGTGAAGGCTGAGTTGTAGGAGCGTCGTGCAGCTGAGACGGACCTATCTCCACGACGCTGTCATGGTGGGCACCATAGCTATCGAAAGTATCCCTTGTCAACCGCGACGAGCTTTGTCCCCTGGAGGCTGCGGTGGCGTCATCTAGGTGTGTGTGGCTTGTGCACGTCCGTCGTCACATTCGACCTGCAACACCACAACGGGCAGCAGCACGACGTAGCTGACGAGCTAGTCTATGTAGATAACAATATAATCAATGCAACTGGTACATAAAACAACATTTGTTAAAAGGCATTACACTATAAAGGATCAAGTGGTTATTTACTGACAAATGTCACATATGTTTTCATCAACAATATTAAGTGAGTGAACAGGCAGTCACCAATGCATTCTACCAATTCCTTTTGAAATTTCACAAAATACCACACACTATACAACATATGAACTTTTTTACCATCCGGATCAACTAAAATAGCTCAAAAGGGTGTTAATATCAGCTAAACTCTAGAGACAGCTATTAATAAATAACTTGTATGGTAATGTCATGCTTGCTAATGAGCCTACATGAATATTACTACTTGCTACCCTTACAAATTGAAAACTTACTCCAAGGAAGTTGTTCAGTGTCGTCTCATCCACTCCTGTCCATGGAAAACGTTCAATGTCAATCACATACTGCCTCAACGCATTGCCTGTGAGACCAGGATCCCTAGGGCCATTCATTTATAGGATTAAACTACTCGGCTATGGGAAGTTTGACCTGGCTACTCCAAACTAGTCGGCTACGATGCAAGACGGCGTAGTTCACTAGGAGAACTAGTCGTGTACTGTTAGGAGACTCCCCAATGTACCCTGTTGTAGTACTCCCTGTTATATACGACTAGGATCATGGAACCGACTTGTAACTCTGCTCCCCGGATATATAAGGCGGAGCAGGACCCCTCCAAAACAACTCGATCTCACATGCAATACAATCAAGCACACAGGACGTAGGGTATTACGCAATTTGTGGCCCGAACCTGTCTAAATCTTTGTGTTTTGTGTGCACCATCGTTCCTAGAACTCGGCAAGACCCACAAATCTACTACCTGGGATACCCCTAGACAGACGCGCTCGACGTAAATCTTCGACATTGTCCTGCGAACAAAGAGGAGAAATGGTTCATCAAATTTGTTATCGAATAACTGTCATAGACTTGTGAGCTATAAAGTTTCCTGACATTACCACCCTGTCCAATATTGGGGCTGCCTCCACCAGCATCCCTTCCCTAGTCGCAAGGTCGTACGACGCGTCTTCATCGTCCAAAGACGCAATGTCGGCGTAGTCGGCAGGTGTCCATTGCCTCTTCAACTTGGTCTGCGTCACCCCTATGTACCAAGATAGGTACTGGTGGAAGTTGTAGTTCGTGTGCGACTGCTCGTTGTCATCCACATTGTCTTGGAGGAGATCCCACATGTCGATATGTTTGCGGTGCAGCATCGTGAAATCTATCATCTTCTTCTGTTGTTGATGATCTATCCGGTAATGTACAAAAACACATGAAGTGAGTGCACCAATCAATGGCTCAAATAATGTACAACGATCCATATAGTGAAATAATATAACAATGACTGATATAGTCAACAAGACAAAAATATGGTTTGAATAATATAACAATGAGGCATATAGTGAAGTAGGCACAAACTTATTTATGCAACTCGATGGACGTCAAGAACAGAGGTACCGGCCACTGCTGTCTCAAGCCAAAGTGACGTGCAACTCTATCCGGCAAATGGTACTCAACAACATAGAAGCAGATAAGTGGGAACATCATCCTGTAAATTTCTTCATCCACGTAGCACATGGTGCTCAACTATAGCTGAGCCACCCTTATGTCGTTGAAGGGCTCCCAAGTCACCTGCATCAAATAGAATGTAAGCACCAAAATAATTTAAGGATATATGTAGGCTGGATGAAAAGCAAAGGACTCACCATCGATGGCGTCAGTGCGTCCAGCTCGTTAGCAAACTCAACATACGCCCTCTTGATCTTGGTGAAGGGAAATGTTATCTGATCAAACAGGTAAGCAACCATCGGTCGAAGATGAGGGTTCGGCATGTTGAACTAGGGACGTGGTGCAAGAACTGTAGGCTGCCCAACAGGGATATGGGACCACATCCAAAGCTAGAGAAGGTACACACACCCGCCTACCGACGAGTACTATGACGTACGACGACAAGCCGGCCAAAGGTGGTGGTACAAGAAAGTCAACACGCCAGAGGCCCAACTGTACCCTCCCACCGTCTCCCAATCTGTCAGGCATGGGATGTACATCCAAGACGCACTGTCACCTGTCGCGCCTGGAAACAGAACACACCTACAATAAGAAGATTAAAATTTACTGCACAAATATGAATAAACAACAATTCGATGAAATGATGATAGTGCACATGATTAAAAACATGTAAAACATGGCCATCCAAAACTCACCCAAACAAGTGAAGGATCCAAGCCCTGCAGTAGTATGTATCTGTCTGCTCATTAGCATCTGCCGAACATAGACTAAAGTTCTCTCTAAGCCAAGCGATAGGTTCTCCCGAGGTGCAGTAACCTGGTGCCGCTGGAGGAAGCCCTCTCCCGAGGAAGGCCTCACTTGTGCCCTCCAACCATTAGCCCTGCACTGGCCACTAACTTACCTCAAACAGAAAGACCAAGAAACTTTTGAGTGTTCTCAAGGGTCACCGTCATCTCACCACAAGGTAGGTGGAAACTATGAGTTTCCGGCCTCCAACTACACAAAGAAAAAAGTACAATTTGCACAGTGAAGTAATCAATCGACTAAGAAAACTGAATGGGGAAGTGGATAAGTCATTGTTGATTGTACCTGTCAACCAAAGCTGTGATCGCCGTGGGGTTTAGAGCAGGCAACCCATGGCAAACCTGGTACGATACGACGTCCAAGCCGGACCTCTGCTACAGAGGAGTGTACCTATTGTCGTACTGCATGTCCTAGAACTTATCATGGGTTCGAGGACGCAGATGGGGCAGCTCATGCGAAGATGGATTTTTGGAAATTAGTACATAAATAAACACAAATTAAATAGAGTGACAAATAGACAAAGTCATTACCTGTCCCTCTGCGGTGAGTCGTCCTCGGTGCTGCGCATCGTAGAAAGGATTGAGAAGATCAGGTGTTTCTATCCTACAACAATAAGATTACAATTTAGTACACAAAATACAACTTATGAAATAAAACAACTTATCATTGAAATGATGAAAACATGTAAAAGATTGTAATTAAATAATTAAGTACTACAACATGTCTAATTTGCACCTAACTAAGCGACCAATGGCACGTGCGTCTATTGTGGCCAAGTCTGCCGCAGCGGCCACAATTGTTTTCCTCGGCTTCAGCAAGAAAGGGTGTTGCTCTGCCCCGCCTAGTTCTACCAGAAACTGTGTCCATGACCATTGAAAGTGCATCTAGGCACTTTTGTGTTTTGGTGATTTGTATGACAACATGATTAGTGATCTAACTTGTTTGTTTGAGTATATGAGCAGGGTTTATTCTTATAGAAATTCGTGAAATATATTTGTTGACAAGAATATACGCTCTCCATTTGTTCTAAATGATATAAAAGCAAACAAGTGCATGTGATCCCATGTTATTAAGGTAGACAATGACAAGTGAATTGAAATGACAAATGAGACAAGGATTTATGCATATTGGTTGGTCTCATTTAGAAGAAGCTTGTCAAAAGATATTGGGATGATTTATTTGAAGAAATTGGGATTTCTTTGGACTTGGATTTAAATGTAGTATTCATGGTGATGCAAAGCAAAGCTTAACTTAAAGTGGCAAGATAGGATGAAAGGGATCAAGCTAGATGGCTAGTGATGAGGTACTAAGCAAAGAGAAGGGCAAGATAGTCTTGCGCCGAGGAACATTGCTAGGGTGAAGAATCTAGTATCGTGGTTTGGTCTCTAGGCATTAATCAAGCCTTTATCTAGTGAGGCAATGCAATGCACCTAATCATTATTGAATCAAGTGTTGGAGTGGATTATGAATTGGTAATGGATTCTCGATGATACACTTGGAAATTCTAAGTCACTAGCTCAAGTTGGATTTGCTCAGCAAGAAAAGGATGTTGTGAGCCATCAAGTTGAGAATGGTCAAGTATGGCATAAATGAAGACATGGAAGCTCTAGCGGAAGTTTTATTTGCTATTTATAATCTTGAGTGAAGGTATGGCGTACTATCAAGAGGGATGCAACATTAGTTGTTTGACAACACCAAAAGTGCTCATAGGTCAATCCATGTGAGAAAGCCTTGAGAGAGAAGTCTTTTGAGACTTAGTGTGCTGGCTGGTCCAAAACCGGTCTGACCAGTTTTGGAAAGAGGTCTGACCGGTTTGGGTGCTCGGAGTGCTAACGGCTAGTTTTTTTTTAAACCGGTGTGACCGGTTTGGGAAACCGGTCTGACCGGTTTTCCACTGACATAACGGCTAGTTTTTAGAGAGAGGGGTATTTATACCCCTTGGCCCTCTCCTTTGAGGCTGCTGGTTCATTTGGTCTCTTGAGTGTCTAGAATGACTTGGAGTACCAACAAGCTCTCCCTAAGCATCTCTTTGTGAGATTGGTTGATATTGTTAATATATTTGGGATTGGGTTGAGAGAGTGATTGTGTGTGAGCTATAGAAAGCTAGAGAGAGCTAGCTAACTCAGTGAAGAGTGAATCCATAGCTTGAGCACTTCCGGTTGAAGTCTAGCATCAATTGAAGCATCTGTTACTCTTGGAGGTGAAGCCTCCTAGACGGCTAGGCGTCACCGGTGAGCCACCAAGGTTGTGGTGTGTCACAGACAGTTTGTGAAGGCTTGATCTTGCCTCCTTTGGGAAAAAGGTCACAACTTAGTGGAACCGGGGAAAGAGCTCGACCTTTGGGTCAATAGGGGCTTCCTCAACAGAGACGTATAGGATTTACTGTGCCTTAGTGACAGCTTTTGTTGCAAGCAGTGAATCCGAACTTTAGGAAACAAAACTTCGCGTCTCTCTTGGTTTGCCTCACATTGTTCAATTCTAGCATTCATACTTGCTTCCGGTTCGATCTACTTGGTTGTGCATTACTTGTGTGCAGGGACTTGGTGAACCTGCTAGAAATCATCTAGAGAAGCAGTCAATCAAGTTTGGTTTGTGCTAGAACTTGTAGAGGGGTTAATTTACCATATTGTGTTTCTCTATCAGAAACCGGTCTGACCGGTTTTGCTCTGACTTTATTAATTTCTAGCAAAAAGAATCTAGAGTTTCCGGAGATTTTTGCGGAGTCTCCGGACAAGTCCGGAGTTTTCAGACAAATCTTCAGAGTTTTCGGAGTTTGTGCTGGCAAATCATTTCAAGTGTTGGAAATTTGCAAAATCACCTATTCACCCCCCTCTAGGTGACATCAAGGCCCTTTCAACCATCTTGTGTCTCATCCTCTTCCTGGTTCCATGCTTGTCCCAACGACAAGTTTTATCAACAATGTATATGGGACTAGTGTACGGTGGCCACTGGACCATGTCAGTATAAGGTTATCAACACTGAACTCAGGTGGAATCCTGCTCTCATAGGCATAGTTGCGATGTCGAGCTGCTGCAATAAAATGAGAACATGGAAAGTGGTAATGCCTTTGTCTCCCACACGTGCATGGGAAATCCACTAGTACAACAATATAACTCCTTGGAGGCCGCACCTCACCATTGGGCGATGTTCCTCCCCTTTCAGTGACCTCGTACTTTCCTGTCAAGTGGTCAAAACATATGACTTCATGTGTGCGAGCCCAGGCCTTTGCTTTCGAAAGACGTTCGGCAGGTTTAACTGCCAATGACTGACCTTTCTCCTGTAGGTCCTTTGTAGCTGAGTGTCTCTTTTTGAACCATGCAACGATTCTGTAGAAGATGAATGCAACAATACAATTGATGGGCATGCCACGTACACCCTTAAGGACACTATTCAAAGAGTCGGCCATGTTGCTAGTCTGAAATGAATACCTCCAACCACGATCGTCATAAGCCCTTGTCCACTTCTCACGCTCCCTCGTCAACCCTTGTAGCCATTGTCTGCCATGTTCGTTTGTTGCCGTTATTAGTTGCTCCAACTTCTCCTCAAAGTACTGCACCTCAAGCTGTCGAGCAACTTCGTCGAATAGAGGAAAGTTGTCCTTCGTACCATCTTTCCGAAGTAAATTCTCGGCAAGGTGCCAAGTGCACCAACGGTGGTGCAATGGTGCATAGGCCGGAATATGTTCCTGTAAAACACTGAGTATACCCTGGTGCCTATCAGATATGACACAAACCTCCTAACCAGGACCTACAACATGTCTCCGAACAAGACGCAAGAATCATCCCCAACTATCTTGGTTCTCCTTCTCCACCAGAGCGAACACCAAAGGAACCAATGCATTCTCCGCGTCACATGCAATGGCTATCAATAGTGTGCCCATGTACTTTCCAAGTAGAAATGTACCATCAATGGACAACACCAAACGACAATGCCTGAACGCCTCCACACACTGGGGGAAGCACCAAAGGGCATGGAAGAATATCTACCTCCCATTAATAGTTACATTCGGTTTTGGGATGTACTCATAATGCATTCTCGGATTGGTTGCTTTGATTGCATTGAAGAGTGTTGGCAACTTCTCATACCCCTCCTCCCAATCTCTATATATCATCTTCCAAGCACGTTGCTTTGCCCGCCATGCTTTGCCATACTTTATCCTATAATGAAATATCTTCTCGGCCATGTCAATAATTGTGTTAACCTTCAAGTTGGGCTGAACCTTCAATGTTGACACAAACCTACTTGCAATGAGGGTAGACGTCAACTGTCGATGCCTCTGTTCTAGATCTTTCTCGACATTAGTGTGTGGACCTACAATTTTGGTGATATTGAAGTTTCCTGAGGCCTTCTATTTCCGAGCACATACCCTCCAATAGCAATCTGCCTTCTCACACACCACTGTGTAACGCCAGGCCACATATGAATGCCTAACCTTGAAAGGTCTCTTATGTTTCACAGAATACTCCTATAACCACCTTCTCAACGTAGGCAAGTCCTTGAACACAATGCCCTTCTAAATTTCCATGACATCCGCATATTCATGCTGCTCTAGCACCTCATCCTCTTTGCCGACTACATATGCACTATGACAATGTCTCAGATCACTAAATTTATCAACAAGTGGATCACGATATGGACAAAATTGTCTGACGAGCTCAATATCTTGTTGACTCATTGCTGGAATGGGGCGGTCATCATTAGAAGCAATAGCTCTAGCTGTCCCATAAGTCTCCTCATCATCATCAATTTCAACATCGACACTATTGGAAGCCCGTCCAGTATTGGATGATGGAGCCACACGAGGAACATCGACACTATTCGAAGCTCGTCCAGTTTTGGATGATGGAGGCACAAGAGGAACATCGACACCAATATTATTTGGATCCTCTCCTGAAACCACATAATAAGAAGACATCGGTACAAAGGAATAGAATCAAGGGTGAATAAGAGAAGAGTGTCGAGCGCATTTACCATTCGGGGCGGAATGAGCATCAGCGACCCCAACTACCACGGACACCTCATGGATGGGTGACGGTGATGGAGGGAGAGTAGGTGCTGGATTACCATGCCCATGAAGGGGTGATAGCCCATTACAGGGTGTAGGATCAATTGACAACTTTCACACCACCAAATCCAAACATTGGAAGACACTCTTCATGACAGTGTTCACATACTTTTCCCACCCACTCTCACATGTAATTGGGATAAGCCGCCTACCAAAAATTTGCCCTGATGTACCATAGTGAGGTACCCCTTCAATTGAGATGCCATCCTCATTTGAATTGCAACGAAGGCATTCACACACCCCACCAAACAACTCACTAAACAAAGGGCGGTCATCGAACATCAGAGGGACTCTGTGCATTGCAACAAAAGTGACATTCCCAAACTCATCTTCTTCCACACGTCATCCATGATACATTGTGACTACATTGTCCATCTAAATATTATGAATGTTAGTGAACTAGGTTGTTACTCAACAATAACTAACATAATTGTCTACCTATCTACATCTGACATAATAACCAAACTATATATATATATATACACACACACACATTATACTAACTATGGTAGCTCGCTATCTAACTGTATTGCATAACTATATTTGATAACTATGTAACTATATTGAATAACTAAACTTGTTAACTATCTAACTATATTATCTATCTAACTAACTATATTGCATAACTGAGATTGCTCACCTTATCTCGCCGGTGGAGCAGCAGCGGGAGCTCGCCACCCGCGCCTAGTCACCGGAGGACCAACACGAGCGCCCCACCAGCAATTCCATCACTAAATTTGCTTTTACTTCAAAACAATGACATCGGTTCCATTCATTCTTTAACAGTACCTGCTTAAGCACAAATACAATAATATATCACTTCACAAAATTTTGAACGAGCAGTACTTGTTTCCTGTTTTCTATGAATCCTGGTACAATTAGTTCTCACCTGCCCAAATATCACTTCATTCAGGTCACTCATCAATGGAGTTCTCTCTATTAAACGAGCCTGAAATTTTGAATTATAGAAGAATCACAAAATTTGTTGTGGACTGTATCATGACAACACAAAACGAATAGAAAAGAGCAAATTTGGAACAAAATTGAATAGTGAATGCAACAGGGGGACTAATTCAATAACATTGCCATTTTGGTGTCATTTTCCATTTCTAAAGCAGTACAGGTATTTGATATCAAAGAGCTTTAGTTAACATTCACCAGAATTGCAAGGAGCAACCTAATTGAAATCCAATGTTACCACTTGGTGATATAACAGATTATTAGAGAATCAGTTGTAGTTAACTTACATGATTGATGGGCCATGAAAAACATTCATGATAAAGGTTGATACATCATTTCCAACAGTACTTTCCTGATGAAGAGAATGTTGTAGCCTGAGGAAATAAAGAACTGGATAAAATAGACAGATATTTGAGTGCAAATAGGCAGATATTTGTGAAATTGCACACCAAAAAAATTTACCTGATTATTGGGAAACCAAACTTGGTTAGTATGTCCAGGCGTTGGTGTACTAGTATTTATTTGGGTCGGCAAGCATGACTACAATAAAAAGAAAACATAAATCACAGAAAACATATAACTCCATCAAAACCTAGATAATGTTTTGATAATTGAATAATTCATAGTAAGAAATTAAACTCCCAGACTTGTGGGACTTTAGTACCTTTGACCTGGTGAGCTCCAAATGCACATGAATGCAGTGCAAAAAGTTATGTGTTATATCATTGAAGTTCGTCACGCGCCTAAAAAAAATCATAAACAGTAAGGTTACAAGAAGTGTAACTGAAATAGCTTACAGTCCACAAGTTTGTCCAGGCGAAGTTAGCCTCTATATAGCGACCCTAAATTATCCCAGGAAATTCCTGTTACAGATTATGCAGCTAGCATATGACAAACCCAAACAAAAAGATTATCAGTCCTCACTTATCACCTTTATCTACAAACAATTGTACAAAGAAAATGTAGTAATTTATGGTGCTCTAGATTCTGATCGAGTGGCTTGTGGGCACTCTACTACAGCATAAGAAGTAATTTGTGCACATTTTGTATGAACCAATTCACCATAAGTACAGATGAATCACAAGCCGGGACGCAAAATTATTCAACCGAAGGAAATGCTACATTCAGTTATTCACAACGGTTAACTGCATACTGTGGGATCTAGTTGACTACTGCTAAGCAATCTCACCAGGGAAGAAGGGGGATATCACAAACCTAGGGAGGAAGCCCGGAGATGGCGGGCGGCGGTGCTCGTCGCGCGGGCGGGGGAGGCCCGGAGATGGCGGGCGGCGGTGCTCGGGGAAGCCGGCGCCCAGCGGACGGACTCCCACGGCATCGGCGGCGTGCCTACAGACGGTCGGACGGCCGAGCGAGCGAGCGAGATCCGGCGGGTGGGGGGAGAGTCCCGGAGATGGCCGGGCGGCGGTGCTCGGGGAAGCCTGCGACCGGCGGACGGATGCCCACGGCGGCCGGTGGACGGACGCTCATGGCGGCGGCGGCGGCGGGACAACAGACGGCGGCTGCGGCGGTGGCTGCGGCGGCGGCCAGCGAGCGAGCGAGAGAGAGAGACAGAGAGAGAGAGGGAGAGAGAGTGTCACACCCGGATTTACACAGAAACCCGAATGCTGCCATATATGTGTCCAGGAAGTCCACAGAACACATACAGCTTACAAATATGGAAATCAGAGTACATATGCTCGAATAAAATAGTTTTACATTAGAGTTTACCTAAATAATACATAGCGGAAGTCTAATTATTATCTCTCAACTAGCGGTGCCGCAGTACACAGGGACACCGACTGGTTGACCACAGCTTAGTAGTACGGCAGATCTTCAGGGAATTCAGTGGCATCAATCTCATTCATTCCATCTGTTACCCGTCCGGGATTTTGTTGAATAATGGCAAGCGTAAGTAAATGTCTTACTTAGCAAGTATAACACTGGTATATGAAGGCTTAAAAGAAAGGCTTGACACGGCTGTACTGCATTAGCACTTTTAGTTGATTCATTTTATCATAATCCAAATTACTACAAATAAAGGAATCCCGGTTGTAACCCAATTAATAAAGTAGAAGTGAACATTAGACAATAATAAACATCAACATCTAATCAAAAATGATCCAGACCGCTCGTGACCCTGAGCAAGGCTATAATGATAGATTGTACACTCTGCAGAGGTTTCACCCTTTACCCACCGGTCGCGTAAAAGCTCATGGAGCTTTGCACCCAACCACGCACATCAACACTTCCAAGGTGTGACTGCATAGGGACGCTACGAGGCTTTTCACAAGACACCCTAACGAAACAGTAGCCGTTATGGTACAACCTAGGCAGCATGACCCAAGGCACCGAGATTGACTAACGCTCATGTAGCGACACGAGGGGGTCAATGGCGTCCAAGCGCGGCAAAGAATATCAACAACAAAATAAATAGCGCAACGTGTGGAGCCTCCGCCATACGGTGGCTCCCAACACGGGACTGTGCCTTACGGGGACATAGCCGACGGATACCCCGTCCTCGGTGGATCAAACCGTACTCTCACCCATGCTTCCCATAACGTCGTCGGCCCGTCGGTAACTACTGTCAAGCTAGAGCCGTACATGCTACTTGTCCAAGACCAGAGCCATTATAGTTCCAGCGGTGACGACAGGCTCCTGGGTTGCCGCTTTAAGAACCAGTCCTTACGGAGAGACACTAGGGCCAGGCACGAAGCATACGCCCTAGCTCCCTAAATCATGTTGCTAAAAAGCAAGTTTTAACATGATCATTGAAGTGAACCATTAAGTCAAGATTAACAGATAAGCAAAGGTGACAGTAGCTGCGCCTAGCAAGGTTCTACCCATATGCAATAACCCAAGGTAATCAAGGTATAGGATAAACAAAGCTAGGTACAACCTTAAAGGGATAACAATTTAGACACATGCGTATGCAGTAAATAATGTAAAAGATGTGTTTAGGTAGCAAGGATTATCCGTGCTATACTTGCCTTTATCCAACAGATATACCGCTACTTAGAGTCTTCAACTATTGCTCTTCTAATCTTCAGATCACTCGAACTGTGTTCCTTCTTCTTGAAATCTCTTGACGACGTTTCTCTACTCGCAGCAATCACCGAGCACAACAAGCAGCTAAACAAGCAAACAAACAAGAACAGCTAAGAACAATACACCAATCAATAGAGAAGGCTTTACAAGAACGCACTAAAGGATAGGGCTTGGTTCTATGGTCACGTGAGCGCAAGAAACGCTGAAAACAGGGTTACGGTTGAAAATATACAACTATCGAAAGATTTGTATTTTAAAAGAAAACTGTATGCTGAATTATTTTAGTTATGTAAAATCATGTGTATAGGTTATTTTGTTGAAATATCCTATGTTAGAATTAATCATTTGTATTTGAATTTGTGAAGTCGGGCTAGAACTAACCATATTTTATTTCTAATTGTTTATGTGGGATTTATACAATTCAACATTTACTTTAGTAAAACAAGCATATGAGAGAGACTAATCGAATAATAAGATATTTCGTGTTTAGCTAGCCAATAGTATATTTAGAACATATTAATGTTGATATTATTCAAATTAATATTTAATTATGAAAGCTTGGAGTGAAAAGCTAGTTAATTATGAAACTCTAATTTGCTTTTAATTAGAAAAGCTAGTTAAATAAACATTGTTCAATTTTAACATTAGTTTGTGAAAACCGAGCTATATCTTAATTGACTTTTATTTATAAAACTCATTGAATACATATTAATCAAATTAAAGCTAGTATGAAAAACCGAGTATAAACCTTGATTATATTTTATTTAGGAAAAGACATTTAAATAACCTTTAATCAATTTAATATTAAATAAAATTTAGAAATACATGACATGTTAATTGACAGTGCTAGATCGTAGATTAGACTGATATGAATCTAACGCAACAAGAACGGAGTAAATCGGAGTTAAAACGCGAAAACTATGGCTAAAACATGTTTTCAGGGACCTAGTCGTAAATAACTATAGCTGTTAGGGGTTAGCAAGGAAGAATTGCAACACACACTAAACAGTGGGTGCGAAAGGGATAAAACCTAGGGTTAGATTTGCAAAAGTGTCTCGGGTTGGGTCTATGTGTGAAGGTGGGATTCTTGTAGGGGGTTTTCTGGAAAATCTCCGAGACACATGAATGGATCTTTAGGTTTCAGGATTCTCCAGGGGCCTTCTCGCAAAATCTACATCTCCTACCTCTGAAAATGCAGAGGAGCTCGCCGGCGCTCCTGGCAGCTTGGCTCGCCGGCGCTGTGGTGGTCCAAGGCCCTAGGAGAGGAGTGGAACGCGGAGAGGAGGTCGAGGGGAAACCGTGGAGCTTCTCACCGGCGACGGAGATTGACGGCGATGACCGGGATCTTGGCCGCGGCGGAAGCAGGGGACGGCGGTGGCTGCTTGACGTGGGCAGGAACTCCGGTGACCGAAGCGGCGACGATGACCGGCGGGGTAGATGCCTCTCGGCCTGGGGAAGGTCATGGTGGGGTCGGCTTGCTCCGTGGATCGACGGAGACGTCGAATCAGCGGCGAGGTCCGACGGTGGCGCTCGGCTTCACGTGGGGGAAGGTGCTCCGGCGGCGGGTCGGCGATGAGAAGCGGCGGCGAAGCTTCGGCTTGGCACGGAGAAGCTCAGGGCGGTCTCGCCTTCGCCCTTCGTTGACCGAAGCGGCGGATCGGCCGGCAATGGCGCCGGCGGCGCTTCTTGCTCCGGCGACGGCGCTCCTTGCGGCGGTGGCGCTGCGCAGCACAGGGGCAGGGCGAGGGCGGCAGCTAGGGCACGAGGCTCAGGCGGTGGCCTTTATAGGGATGCGGGCTCGCGCTTGCGTGGCACGCACACCGAGGAAGGAGCGGCGGCGCGGCAGCAGAGATTGCGGCGGCGGCGCGCGTCTGTTGCGGCACGGCTAGCTTCGTGGGCCGCACGGGCGACTGGGCCGGACGGAGCTGGGCTTGCGGAATTGGGCCGAGGCAGCTGGCTGGGAGGATGGGCCGAGGCAGCTGGCTGGGAGGTTGGACCTGCGCCGGGCCGAGCCTGCGAGTGGGATAGCGGGGCAGGGAGAGGGGGCTGGGCCGCGGCGAGTGAGGCGGAGCGGGCGGAGCTGCAAGTGGGATAGCGGGGCAGTTGGGCCGAGCTGAGGAAAAAGAAGGAGGGGGAAACCCGGCCGGGAAAAAGAGTTCAGGGAGGAAAATCGAACTATGGCCAAAACAACTTTTCTAGGGCTCCAAACAATGCAGTTCAAATTCAAATTTAAATCAGATTTAAATTCCAATTGAACTACACACAAACAAAGCTCAATGCAGCAGCATGAATGCAACAAAAAATGTTTCTACACCTTATATTGGATTTTAATTTTCTAAAATAGTGTAATTCCTTATATTAAATATGAGCACTCTTAAAAAAAATAAATTAATTACTAGAAATTTTTAAATAGGCATTTTTAGGGTGTTACAGAGAGAAGGCAGCTGTGGTGCCGAGCGTGAGATCTGTGCTTGGCGTCACGAATCATGGCGCCGAGCTCTGTGCCACATAAGCGCAGCGCTCCGCCACCTCATCTACCCTGCTAGCACCTCGGCGTGTTACCTCGACGCTAAGGTTCATGCGTCGACCCCTGGGGTCCAAATCTAAAATTTGTTCCTCTAGGGGTCTAAACGTGAGATTTTTTTAAAAAAGGGCTAAAATGCAAAAAAGGCGGGCGGCGAACGATGGGCGTGTTGGCTGTCGTTACGGCACGTTTTCGACCACCAATACTCAGGAATAAAAGAGGATATATGTGACATTCCATGTACTTAAGTTTACCTCTAATAAAGTTCCACGAGTTTTGGTGAGTTTCACTTGTGCAGGTACAACAACGAGAAATATGTGCTATAGGGGTCGGAAATGACCGATTCGGCCGAACGACTCCATTCGGCCGGTTAACCCCTTAGCCGTACACGACATAAAGCACAACCGGGAGTCGTCCACGTCAACGATGACCAAGAGATGATGACACACGACACGTGGGTGACCGACACGTCACTCTTGGGCCAAACCAACACGAAGACCACATGGATCAAGTCATCCACGAAGCCCAGGAAGCAAAGGCGGTGCAGGGGGGCAGGCTTGGGCTTCCAGCCCAGTTCGGCCGAATCCACCAATTCGGCCGAACCGCCCCCACTGCCCAAACCGCCTCCAACAGCTGATCAGGGCCGTGGGATGAAGGCGGTGCAAGATGGATGGATCAGCCGAACATGTCAGTTCGGCCGAACCAATCCATTCGGCCGAGTTGGCCGGGGGCACCGCCTCGGTCCCTTGGCTGATACTCCTCATCAACCGCCATCAACCACTATAAATGGAGGTGTCCCATGCCCGGTTTCACACACACAAAGCCAATGAGCTCTCATTTCCACTTCTCTCTAGTAGAGTTAGGATAGTTTAGTTGGGAGTTAGAGTTGAGTCGAGCTGTGCCTCGGAGGTTCTGGAGTCATCTTCAGAAGCTCTGGTATAAGCTCTTGTATCTTTTCCTTTCCTTTTGTAGACTTTGAGTTATCAATATAGTTATCTTTATCACTTTGCCTCTGTCATTTATAGTTTGCTTCTACTTTATTCTAGTTGCATCTATATCATGTTTAGACTATTGTTGGTTCTAGTTTTGATGCTTCTAGATCTTGTTTAAGTCTTTGTCTTAGTCGGTTCTTCGATCTTGCTCGATACTTGAGGTGAATTGTCACTAAGAGTATTGACAAGGTTGCTTGCTCTTGCTAGTGGAGTAAGTAGTTGTTGACTAGTGTAGGAGTGGTTCCTAGGCTAGCCAGTGGCCTTAGTTTGCCCCTAAGTCTGCGGAGGTGGTAATCGTTAGGTGGTGACAGCCCTATACGGCCTTTGTAGCCCATCACGTTCGTCTCGGCTTGTAGGATCCCCCAGCGCAGGGTAGATGCCACCCCTTCTCATAACTTTCTGTGTGGCGTAGGCTCTGCTGTCCCGAAGTTAAGACCTAGGTTTAACCTTGACCTCTGAGTGCTGGCTCTACAGCCTCTGTATCTCTAACCCCAAGTGACATAGACAGATAAAGTACCTAGGAATCCTCTCTCTCTTCTCGTTGCCCTCCCAGCTATCTATTCCTTCTCTTTCCTATCTAAGCCTCCCATGAGCTGTGTGTAACGGTATATCCACTCCTATCCAATACCGTTATCCCCCATCTTGCTAGTCGTGTACCCCTCTTTGATAGTCTCGAATATCTGTTTGCTAGTACTCTTGCCATAAGCTTCGCTGCAGAAATATAAATTACGATACCTCTGAATACTCCTTGGTGAAGTGCTACAGCGGTAATTCTGCGCGCTTGTAGAAGTGAGCCATAAGAAAAACCACTGAAACACTCATTACCCCAGTACTGGGATTCACAATCCTGATATTGGATCGTAAGAAGTGTGTCACACCCGGATTTTCACGAAAACCCGAATGTGGCCATATGTGTGCCCAGGAAGTCAAAGTACACATATAGCGAACAAATATGATAAACAAATAACATATGCTTGAATAAATTCTTCATTAAATAAAGTTTTACATCAGAGTGCTTCATAAATGAACTAACCAATAACAGCGAGAGACTAATAAACTCAAACTAATGGAGTTGCAATCCACAGGGACTCTGACAGGGAGATCACAACTCAGTAGTACGGTAAATCTTCGGAAAACTCAGCAGCAGTCTCATGCCCAGCCCAATCTGTTTACCCATCTGGGATTTTGTTGAATAAATGACAAGTGTAAGTAAACAATTACTTAGCAAGTATAGCACTGTATATGAAGGCTCAAAATAAGGCTAGACTCGGCTGAACTACATTAGCATTTTTAGTTGGTTCATTTTATCATTAACCAAGTTACTACAAGTGAATGAAACCCCGTTGCAACCCAATTAATAAAGTATAAGTGGCATTAAACATAAATAAACATCATCTTCTAATCAAAAAGGATTCAGGCCGCTCATGACCCTGAGCAAGGCTATCATGATAGATTTTACGCTCTGCAGAGGTTTCGCCCTTTACCCACCAGTCGCGTAAAAGCTCAAACAAACTTTAAACCCAACCACGCGGAGGTGGATCAGACCCCACAAATCACACTTCCGAGGTGTGACAGCATAGGGACGCTACGAGGTTTTTCACAAGACACCCTAACAAGACAGTGGCCGATTATGGTACAACACAGGCAGCATCGCCCAGGCACCGAGATTGACGTACGCCTACGGAGTCATACCATAGGGGGGGTCAATGGCGTCCATAGCGCGGGCATCACACCCAACAATGCACAACGTGTGGAGTTCCCCATCGCAGGGGCTCCTAGCATGGGACTGTGCCTCACGGGGGCATAGCCGACGGATCACCCTTCCTCGGTGGATGAAGACATACTGTCACCCATGTTTCCCATAACGCCGTCGGCCAATCCGGTAACCACTGACAAGCTAGTGACGTACATGCTACTTAACCAAGACCAAAGCCATAATAGTTCTAGCGGTGGCGATAGGCTCTTGGGTTGCCGCTTTAAGAACTGGACCTTATGGAGGGACACTAGAATAAAGCACGAAGCACATGCTCTAGTCCCCTAAACCAAGTTGCTAAAAATCAAGTTTTATCATTAATGTTAAAGTGAACCATTAAGTCAAGATTAATAATTAAGTAGTGATGATAGTAGCTGCGCATAGCAAAGATCTTCCATATGCATGCCCAAGGTAATCAAAGGACAGGATAATCAAACTAGGTACAACCTTAAAGGTACATCAAATTAGACACATGCATTTAAGAATTAATTTAATACAAGTGGGAAGGTAGCAAGGATTGTGCGTGCTATAACTTGCCTTCCTCAAAAGGCGGCTGTTGCTGCTGCTGTGAGTCATGTCCCGGGAAGTCCTCCTCGTACTCAAAGTCCAACGCGAATGGCTCACTGACTGGACACGAATCACCACACAAACATCCACGCAAGCCAATACATGCAAACAAAAAATAATCTATTAGAATAGTACACCAAACAATAGAAACCGTACAGATAGATGTTCTAGAAATATTCTATGCTTTACTACGAACATAGGAGCGTGAAAATCACACTAATCGGAGCTAAAACGGCAAAGATATGGGTTTTCTAAGTTCTAGGGACCTGCTGACAAGTTTTGAAAGTTTCCAGGGGCTTATTTGTGAAAATCCAGGGACCTATGCATAATTATGCTTAAAAACCGAAGGTCTAACGCACAAAACTAACCCTCAGGACTGCGGGTTCTATTTTTAGAAAGGTCAGGGGGTTTTCCGCTAAAAACAGGACCTAGGTGTAATTATTTTTGAACTATGGTGGGCTGCGGGTTCTATTTTGAGAAGTGGAGGGGCTCTTTTGCATTTCGACCAGAGCTGACCGGTATGTTGGGGTTTGACTCCGGGCAGGGGTGTCTGTGGGCCGTCAGATCTAGATCTGATGCCGCGGATCCAGCCGGGCGGTGGGGGTCGTCGGCAGGGGGGGATGCAGCACCGCCACCGGCTTCCACGGCGGAAACTCGCCGGAGCATGGCGAAACTCAGGCTAGGGGGCGCCATTTGCCCTGGGAGTTGGCCGTACGGGCTCAGGGGTTCATGGCAAGTTCACCTAGGGCCTTGGTGGTGGACGGAATCGATCGGGGCAGCCGGACGGCGGTGAACCGCGGCGGGGCTCGCCGGCGAGGGTGGGAATGGGTGATATAGCGCCTGGTTTTGGGCTTGGCTTGCCTGGGAGCATCAGGGGAACATGGCGAGCTTACCAGGGGGGTCAAAGGCACCGGTGGTGCGTCGGAGACGGCGGTCGACGACGGCGGCCGGCGAAGTTGCTCGGGCGGCGTCGGAGCAGGGGGGAGCTGCTGGGGGGCGGGGGTTGGGAGCTCGTGAGGAGGGTCGGGGAGGGCTGGGGGGTGCGTGGGGTGGCTTATATAGGCCTGGGGGGCTGCATTGGCGAGCGCGCCATGAATCACGCGGCGGCCGACGGATCAGGGAGCTTCCATGTGAGGGGCGACTTGCCTTTGGGGGAGCGTTGGAAAAGGAAAAAGAGCGCGGGAAAGGGGCAGGGGATTTCCAGGTGTGGCCCGCGGGCGTGGAGCGGGGCCAATGCGGCCGGCCGGGGCGGCGGTAATTGCGCCAGGGAGGGGGAGGGCGCTCGGGCGAGAGGTAGAAGGAGAGCCTGATAGGCGGGGCCCACCCGTCGGTGGGAGAAGGAGGGGGAAGGGAGGGGGAGCGCGAGCTGGGCCGGGGAGGAGAACTGGGCCGACCGGGGGAGGAGTGAGTGAGTGGGCCGGGGCGAGAAAGAAAAGGAGGGGGAGTGGCTGGGCCCAACCAGGGAAAGAGTAGTGGGGGTGAAAGTGAACCAGAGCAAGAGCTTAGGGAGTAAAAGCGAACCCGGCTAGAATAACTTTTCTAGGATTCAAACAAATGCAAATTAAATTTGAATTGAAACAGAATTCAAATTCCAATTTAATTCACTATCAAACAAAACATAGTGCAGCAGCTTGAATGCAACAAAAATATTTCTACAACTTATATTTGATTTTAATATTCCTAAATAATTCAATTAACCTATATTAATTATGAACAACTTAATTAGAAGCCAATAAATTACTAAAATTTTTAAATAGGCTATTTTTGGGTGTTACAAAGTGCCAACAGGGCGCAGCAGTGGCGGCATGAGGGCTCCCCGCAAGTCGCTAAGGGTGTGATTGGTTGCCCGGTTTTTGCCAAACCAGACCCTCGAGCTGCGACTCATGTGTGATTGGTCGGCTGTAGCAGGAGCAGAGCCTGTCCCCGACGATGCGAAATGGACGCCCGAGCCTGGCTCTGTGGATGCGGCAAAAATCGGCGTTTCCCGCGAGCCAGGCTCCAGCGGTGCAAGATGTGCGCCCGTTGTGAGGTAAAAAGGCCTGAAAGGGTGCATGAAGAAGCAACCAACCAGAATCTCGCAGCAGCTAGTCTATCTAGCTACAGGGAACCAATCAGAACCCCCTTGCATGCGTGGAGCCTGGCCAGCGGGAGCCTAGCTCCAAGGAACGAGCCAGGCTCAGTTCCTACAGGAACCAATCAGACCCAAGTCGCTGGATCTGGTGTGATGGGGTGAGGGAGCGAGACACGGAGCAGCCATGGGGACGGGGAAGGCGCCAAAGAGCGAAAATACGGGACAGCGAGGCGACCCCGAGGAGCTGTTTGGTCTGACGACAAGATATTCTTTTTTCGGCTGTATTGGGTGTAAATATACTGTGTTCACAGGCCATACAAACACATTTTCTAGCACAACGTCCGGTTATAATTTGGTAACGTAGCATAAAAGATAACAATTTTGAGGAAATACCACTAAAAGACTTCGTGCATATAAAATACCACTAAAATATACAAACGTTACCTGAAAATAGCGTTCCGTTAGATTTCGCTAGCATCTCTGACAAAAATACCACCAAACGGTCCTGCACGCCGGGGGTAGAGCTCTCTTGTGCAGCTGGAGACAGAGAGGTGTTACAACGAGGGAGGCGCGTACCGCGAGGGAGGACAGCCGTGCCAGCTGGCGAGGGAGAGTGATGGGTCGAGCGGCCGAAGTACGCGGACGGTGAGGGATAGGGAAGGGAGGTGTGCGGATAGGAACGGAGAGGGAGAGAGGTACCACTACGAGGGAGAGGGAGGGGTCAAGTGGACGCGGTCGGTGAGGGAGAGGCAAGGGTGGTAGACAGCTTGGGAGGGAAGGCGAGGGAGGGGTGGCGGTGAGGAGGTGTGTCGGCGAGGGAGGGGCGACGACGAGGAAGGGGCGGCGGCGAGGGACGAGCATTGGAGGGACGCGCTTCTGAGGGAGAGGTGCCATGGCCTTCAGAGGATGAGGGTCCAAGGGAAGAAACGTCATTTCATATTTGTGTTTTTTTCTGAAATGTGGTGAAAATAGTCTCAATAAACAAAATCTAACAGTGCTATTTTTAGACAACGTTTGCATCTTTCGATGGTATTTGTGGAGCCAACTTCTTTTAATTATATTTTTTGGATGTTGTGGTCCATTGATGCTACAGAATCAATTATCCATTATAATATTTCGGACCCATGATTTAAACTGATTTTAGCTGTTTGGCAACTTGGTATTGTTTCTCACTTGGTCTTCACTGTGCAGCGGCCGCCGCCTGGCCTCCTCCGCCCGACTGGCACCCCACCTCTCCCAAGCGCCCCTTATTTTCATCGATCGCAGGATCTGGTGGGAAACAACGTTGCTCCCTGGAGGCCGCGGCACAACCAAGCCACACAGCTACTCCATCGCACCTGTCCTCGTGGTACCGCCACCGCGTCGTGGCCTGTCCGGATGCCTCCACATGCCGTGCCATAGATGAAGCTCTGCCGAGTAGCTCCGCTCCCCACCTGCTCTACCGGCCTCGCTGCCGCCGTGTCGGGGCGCCCAGAGGCCTCAGCGCCGCATCACTGCTCCACCACCATGTCGCTCTCCATGGCTGCGACTGACACACCGCCACTGCCCTCGGGGCTCTCTGCATGGCTCCACATGGTGGCCGACGTGCACCAATGTCACACCCGGATTTTCACAAAACCCGAATGCGGCCATATGTGTGCCCAGGAAGTCCACAGAACACATACATCGAACAAATATGATAAACAGAGTACGAATGCTCGAAATAAAATAGTTTACATCAGAGTATAACATAATTACTTATTACAGCGGAAGTCTATAACTCTCAACTAGAGCGGAGCCGTAGTCCACAGGGACTCTGACTGGGAGAGCGCAACTCAGAAGTACAGCAGGTCCTCAGGGAACTCAGCAGCAGTCTCATGCTCAGCCCAATCTGTTTACCCATCCCTGATTTTGTTGAATAAATGGCAAGTGTAAGTAAACAATTACTTAGCAAGTATAGCACGGGTATGAAGGCTCAAAAGAGGCTAGACACGGCTTAACTGCATTAGCATTTTTATTTGGTTCATTTTAACATTAACCAATTTACTACAAGTGAATTAATCATGGTTGTGACCCAATTAATAAAGTATAAGTGACATTAAACACAAATAAGCGTCATCTTCTAATCAAAAAGGATCCAGGCTGCTGGTGACCCTGAGCAAGGCTATCATGATAGATTGTACACTCTGCAGAGGTTTCTCCCTTTACCCACCAGTCGCGTAAAAGTTCCAAGGAACTTTGCACCCAACCACGCACATCAACACTTCCGAGGTGTGACGGCATAGGGACGCTACGAGGTTTTTCACAAGACACCCTAACAAAGCAGTAGCCACTATGGTACAACATAGACAGCATGATCCAAGGCACCGAGATTGACTGACTCTCAGGGCACAGCGATAAGAGGGTCAATGGCGTCCAGAGCGCGGGCACGCATGCCAACAAGTAAAAGAGCGCGACGTGCGGAGTTCCCATACCACAGGTACTCCCGACACGGGACTGTGCCTGACAAGACATAGCCGACGATACCCCCGTCCTCGGTGGATCAAACCATACTCTCACGAGTGCTTCCCATAGCGCCGTCGGCCCCGTCGGTAACTACTTTCAAGCTAGAGCCGTACACGTTGCTTGACCAAGACCAGAGCCATAATAGTTCTAGCGGTGGCGACAGGCTCCTAGGTTGCCGCTTTAAGAACCGGACCTTAGGGAGAGACACTGGAGCAAAGCACACAGCACATGCCCAGTTCCCTAAACCATGTTGCTAAAAAGCAAGTTTTATCGTTAAGTTAAAGTAAACCATTAAGTCATGATTAATAATATAACAATAATGAAAGTAGCTGCGCATAGCAAAGATTCTACCCATATGCAGTAATCCCAAGGTGACAAGGACAGGAGTATACAAACTAGGTTCAACCTTAATAGGACATCAATTTAGACACATGCATATAAAAGTAAATGTATGTAAAAGTGTGTTTAGGTAGCAAGGATTGTCCGTGCTATAACTTGCCTTCCTCGAAGTGCTACTGCTGCTGCGAGTCCTGCTCTAGAAAGTCGTCACCGAGCTCGAACACCAAAGCTAACGGCTCACCGACTGGACACGAAGCACCACACAAGCATACACGCATACCAATACATGCAAACAAATAATATTCTATTAGAACAGTACACCAAACAGTAGAAACAATACAAATAAAGGTTTTAGAAATATTCTACGCTTCTCTACGAACACATGAGCGTGAAAATCACACTAAGCGGAGCTAAAACGAAAAAGATATGGGGTTTCTAAGTTCTAGAGACCTACTGGCAAGTTTTAAAAGTTTCCAGGGGCTTATTTTGAAGAAACCAAGGACCTATGCGTAATTACGCGTTAAAACCCGATGGGTTAGACGCAAAAATTTAAACTCAGGACCGCGGGTTCTAATTCCTTAAAGCTCAGGGGGTTTTTCATTAAAAGCAGGACCTAACTGGAATTACTTTTGAACTAAACAGGACCGCGGGTTGATTTGCAGATAGTGGAGGGGTTTCCCTTCAAGATTGCCAGGGTTGACCGTTATCCCGGGGATTGACTCGGGCTTGGACTCGATCTGCGCCATCAAATCGAGATCCAAGGGTCAGGGGAGGAGGGGGAGGCGCCAGCCGCCGCCGGCGACCGGGGGAACGGCGGTAGGGCGGCGAAGCTCACCGGAGTTGCACGAAAAGCGGCTAGGGGCCACGGTTTCCAATGAGGTTTGCACCTATGGCTTTGGGGGGGAGATGGCGATTAACCCTAGGGGGTTCAAGTCAACCCAAACGCGGCGGCGTGGGCGGACGACGGCGAGCCGAGGCATGGTGCACCGGCGAGGGTGGAACACGCGCTACTACTCACGAGAGCGGAATTGGGGTGGCTCAGGAGCTTCAATACCTCAGCACGCAACTCCTGGAGGGCCGAATCGAAGCGGAGTGAAGCTGTGGTGGCCGGTCGTCGGTGGCCGGTGCTCGGGCGGGGGTAATGGCGGCAGTGTTGCGTGGAGGGGCGGCGCTGAGTGGGTTGGGGCTCAAATTGGAGGCGGTGTGGGTTGGGTGAGGTGCTAAGGTGCTTCGGTCGCGCTTAAATAGCCCCAGGGATGGTCGCAAATGGCAGGTGGGCCGGGGAATCGGGCGGGCGGCGATCGGGGGATCTCCGGGGGGTTTCCATGGTGGGGCGCACCGGGAAAAGGAAGGAGATCATGGGGGGGAGGCAAGAGGCTCGGTCGGAGCCCAGGGTGCAGAGCGGGCCAGGTAGGGAGTCCGCAGGCGCGTGGGTATCGCGGCAGTGTTCCAGCGCCATTCACGTGGGAGAAGAAGGGGAAAGAAGATACCGACAGGTGGGGCCGCGGCGTCAGCGGGAGAGGGAGAGAGGGAGGGAGTGCGGCTTGCTGGGCTGGAGAGTGGCTGGGCCGGCGTGGGAGAAAGGGAGGGGGTTGCTGGGCCGCGCGCGGTGGAGAGGAGCCCAGATGGAGGGTGGCTGGGCCGCGGGGAAAAAGAGGGGGGGGGATCTGGGCTGGACTGAGGGAAAAAGGTGAAGGGGAGAAAGTGAACCAGAGTGAGAGCTTGAGGAGCAAAAGTGGACTCGGGCTGAAATACTTTTCTAGGACTGCAAACAAGGTGATTCAAATTTGAATTTAAATAAATTTAAATTCCGATTTGAGCCACAAGCAATACAAAATAAATGCAGCATCATGAATGCAACAAAAATGTTTCTACAACTTATATTTGATTTTAATACTCATAAATTATTAATTACTAAAAATTTTAAATAGGTAATTTTTGAGTGTTACAACCAAGCCAGTTATTGCGATTCAATTCAGTTGAAAACAACAAATTAGTTTAGATTGGTTGGGTTCTAAGGGTGTGTTTGGTTGGGTGGCCAATCCCCAACCATGCTCTAATAAGCCAGCTTGGGCTTTTTTGGATGCATGTACAAGGCCTCTAGCCAGCCTACCCACTCCCTTCCATGGCTACGCCGTCCGAGATGCTGGATTCGAGGAAGCTTGACTGTGATTCGGGTGTGTCACACCTAGACCTGGTGCTATGTTGTCAATTTGTGCTTGCGGTGGAAAGGCGCGGCGACTGAGGGTTGCTGCTCCATCAGAAGGGGGTGCCGATGTTGTCTGCCTCCAGTCCTAGATCTGGCGCCGCCGTGGGCGCTGCTTGCACCGCCGCTCCCTCCATCCGGTGGCACGCCGCCTCAGCCTTGATGCAACATGGTATATTAATCAACCACCAATCCAAACAGATTTTTAAGCTTTCCGACAGAAAATAATTAGGCGTGTAATTTACCGATAGAAAATAATAGGGGTGTAGTTTACCGATAGAAAACTAGGTGGTACCCGTGGGATGCTGCGAGAATTTTTTGAACAAAATTTTAGGGTGAAATTGAAAGTAGAAACACTAAAGTTGATTGCATGGCAATATTCTTTTACAAACATATGAGGTTTGTGGAAATTTCACATTCGACAGGGAGGAAGATAGTGTGAAATCTTTACCGGTTTGGGGATAAGTTGGAATTGGTTGTGCGAATATTTATGGTTGAACAGATTGTATTGCCAGAGTCTCGAGAAAGTGATCACATGTACATGAAAATAAGCATGGAGGAATAGAAAAAATGTAGTAAGGAGTACAAATTGGTCCAAAGCAACCTATGCATCTAGTACCACCCATTCGTGCTCTATGTCGACATCGGTTCTCACGAGCAGTAGCACGATCGATTTGAGGAGTGAGAACATGATTAAGGATGGAATGAATCATAAGAAGACATGAAGCCGAATAAGGTAGGATCAGTTGAGCAGTAGTTGCGAAAAGGAGAATGTGGCCAAACCGAGGAGAGACCTGAGTGCTTGAGGTGCTCTTGGAGTTCTTGGCCCTTCCTTAGGGCAGTCTCAATCCATAGTGTTTATGGATAGTGTATATGATGACATTAACACTACATTAGAAACTATACTCCACAAGCCATAATTTTTAGGTTGGATCATCAATATATGCATTATCTTTCTTCTCTACCAATCATATTTATTCTTCATCTACTATGGAGACACCACCATCTCCCAATGTAAAACTTGATAGTGTTTAATACATAGATTCTCGTGTTGAAACTACATCTTGCATGAGACTTGGTTTCTTCCTTTTTTTTTCCTTCTCTCATATTTAATATAGTGCCACATAAGCAAAAGGTCATAAATAATAGTTCAATTAATGTTATGAAAACTATTCTACATAGAGGGTTGTGATTGCCTTATATAGATATTAAATATAGATATGGTTTTTGTTTAGTATTACAAGAAAAAATGGGGAGAGCAATCGACTAAATAAGGGTTGCATTGTCAATTTGCTCGATTATCATTGCACCATTCCTGGGGATGGAGGTAGTACATAGAGATGTACTCACTCCGTTCCAAATTACTATTCGTTGTTGACTTTTTCTCGCAATGTTTGACCATTCGTCTTATTCAAAATTTTTGTTCAAATATGCGAAAAATAAGTCATACTTAAACTATATGTGATGAAAAGTAAGCCACAAATAAAAATAGTCAACGAGCTTTCCGTGATAAGTCATACCATGTTTGTTATGCGACGCTGGATGCTTCGTTCTTTCACATTGGTATACACCTGAATCTGAATGAACAAACTGGCAGCTCTCTGGGTTTGCAGAGTTTAGAAATTATCATATTCAAGTTTCAAAAGCGAACTGTTGTGTCAATTTTTAGGGATTCTTTTGGGGATTTCCCTTGCCTTTTAGTTCTTTTCTCGCCTTGTAGAAATCAAACACCACGCTTGAGCGCAAAACTGATTATAGATGATTTGCGGTTTGCCATATTTCAACATCCTGTAAAAAGGGGTATATCGGTTCCAATGCAAACTCTCCTTTCTACATAAACTTTTTTTTGAAACACCATGTACACTTACCAATACAGTAGGCAAACCCTACTCTATGCGCTGCTCGGAGAGACTAAGTCCGTAGATCCAATTTTGAGATTCACGAAAATCACTGCAGACTACTGAAATAATAGTATCGGTTAAATCCTCAAATAAATATAAAAAAATATGACACATAAGCTGAGTCAAGAAGTCTAGGTGGTTAGGTTCTACCGTAAGAAATTTTACCAACATAACTTGAATCAGATAGCCCTTCATACACAAAATTGCTGGCGTTGTTGTGATTGACTAACATGTTCCACTTTTGAGCATTTTTACGGTGCTTCATACTAATACATAGTAGTATAGTATAGAGAAGATCTAACTGTCAATTTTTAAGGATAATTAGTAATTATTTTGATCTTTGCGGCCTTAATAATATTATAACTTTATGCCGTATTTTTTGCAATTTAGTCCATTTTTGTAAGATTATCACATTTAGACCCCTGGTGAAAAGAATCTCAGAAATGGACCCAGGGCACGGAGCCAGAAATCCTGACGCCATAGTTGTTCACCTTGGCGCCAGGAAGCTCGGCGTCGTGTCCCAAAACGTCATTGCCAGCTTGGCCTCGTGTGAAATAGACGGCGCCAAAGGTCATGGCGATGTGCTATGCAACCACGGTGCTAACAGGTGTGGCGCCATTCTCCAGCTCCTAAATAGCGATCACCTTCTGGAAGCAAACCAATTCTACTTCGAACAGAGGGGCTCCGGTTGTCTCTCTGTCCCCCTCCTGACCTTCCTCCCTCAGATCCACCTGAATCGGGCTGATTGGACTCAGGAAAGCTCCTGATCTACATCAAGCAAGGTGAAGTCCCTCTCCTCCCTCATTTTTTCCTTTCAAATCGACTGTGATCGCTATATTTTGCTTAACCCTAGGTAGAGCAATAGTTGAAGAAACTTTGAAATGGTTTGGTTAGTATACATAGTCATGGTATTGGAATTGTAGGGTATTGGAATTGGAATTTTAGGCACGGTTTCAATATAAAATACGAATAATTTTTTTTGGTTTATAGGTTGGAATGGGCTACACGCGTGAGGAGGGTCCTCCTGGTGTTAACCCTACAATGTGCTTCTATGGGGATCCATGTAGGGTGGAAAGATTTGAAAAACCAGAAACATACCGACACAGGTACTAGATGTGTGCAAATTGGGCTTTTGATCCTTCGGAAGCCGCTATAATAATTAGCAAACTGGTTAGTAAGATCAATTTGTAGGAGATGAATTAAATTTGTATGATGTTTTTGTAACATGGTTGTAAATGACTGCAGGAGCCTCCTCCACTTTGTGATTTTGAGGAGTGGATAGATATGGAGATCAACCCACTACAAAAGCATTGTCACACCCGGATTTTCGCAAAACCCCGAACGCGGCCATATGTGTGCCCAGGAAGTCATAGTACACATATAGTAAACAAATATGATAAACAGAGAACATATGCTGGAATAAATTCTTCATTAAATAAAGTGTTTACATCAGAGTGCTTCATAAATGATCTAAACAATAACAGCGGAAGACTAATAAAACTCTCAACTAATGGAGCCGCAATCCACAGGCACTCTAACTGGGAGATCACAACTCAGTAGTACGGTAAATCTTCTGGTAACTCAGCAGCAGACTCATACCCAGCCCAATCTGTTTATCCATCCGGGATTTTGTTGAATAAAATGACAAGTGTAAGTAAACAATTACTTAGCAAGTATAGCACGGGTATGAAGGCTCAAAATAGGCTAGACACGGCCTAACTGCATTAGCATTTTTAGTTGGTTCATTTTAACATTAACCAAATTACTACAAGTGAATGAAACTCGGTTGTAACCCAAATAATAAAGTATAAGTGACATTAGACATAAATAAACATCATCTTCTAATCAAAAAAGATCCAGGCCGCTCGTGACCCTAAGCAAGGCTATCATGATAGATTTACACTCTGCAGAGGTTTCGCCCTTTACCCACCAGTCGCGTAAAAGTTCAAAAGAACTTTGCACCCAACCACGCACATCAACACTTCCGAGGTGTGATTGCATAGGGACGCTACGAGGTTTTTCACAAGACACCCTAACAAGACAGTGGCCGCCAAGGTACAATAAGGTGGTGAGACTCTAGGCACCGAGATCGACGTATGCCTACGAAGTCACAGCATAGGGGGGTCGATGGCGTCCAGAGCGCGGGCATCGCACCCAACAATGCGCAACGTGCGGAGTTCCCCGTCGCAGGGACTCCCAACACAGGATTGGGTCTAACGAGACCTAGCCGACGGGGCTACCGTCCTCGGTGGAATCAAGAAACACCACGTGCCTTACTTCCCATAACATCGTCGGCCCCACCGGTAACCATTGGCAAGCTAGAGACGTACAAGTTACTTGACCAAGACCAGAGCCATAATAGTTCTAGCGGTGGCGACAGGCTCCTGGGTTGGCGCTTTAAGAACCGGACCTTACGGAGAGACACTGGAGCAAAGCACACATCACATGCCCCAGCTCCCTAAACCATGTTGCTAAAAAGCAAGTTTTATCATTAATGTTGAAGTGAACCATTAAGTCAAAATTAATAGTTAAATAAATGTGACAGTAGTTGTGCATAGCAAAATCTACACATATGCATAAACCCAAGGTAATCAAAGGATAGGAGTAAACAAACTAGGTACAACCTTAATAAAAAATCAAATTAGACACATGCATATGAAAGTAAATGTATGTATAAAGTGTGTTTAGATAGCAAAGATTGTCCGTGCTATAACTAGCTAAGTAATTGTTTACTTACACTTGTTATTTTATTCAACAAAATCCTGGATGGGTAAACAGTTTGGGCTGGGCATGAGTCTGCTGCTGAGTTTCCAGAAGATTTACCGTACTACTGAGTTGTGATCTCCTAGTCAGAGTCCCTGTGGATTGCGGCTCCATTAGTTGAGAGTTTTATTAGTCTTCCGCTGTTATTGTTTAGATCCTTTATGAAGCACTCTGATGTAAACACTTTATTTAATGAAGAATTTATTCCAACATATGTTCTCTTTTTATCATATTTGTTTGCTATATGTGTACTATGACTTCCTGGGCACACATATGGCCGCATTCGGGTTTTTGTGAAAATCCGGGTGTGACAAATTGGTATCAGAGCTGTGCTGACTGTAGGATCGCAGCCTAGTTAGAACGGTTGACAAATCTTAGGAGACCACCATGATTAGGTTTTATGCCGTTTAGTCCCACCTTTTGAATCCAGTCGAGTATTGTTCATGTCTTTAGGTGCTTGAAATGATTGTCATTATGCTTATGCTTGATTTGGATTTTTGTAATGATTGTGATGGGTGTAGACGCATGTCTACTACCATCTAGATGCAGGACTAAGGTTTAAGGACTTTAGTGATTAAATAGTTGGGGGTATTCATTTCTCTTGCTCGTTTTCTATTTAAGCCCTCCATCGTAACAAATTGGTAAACCTCTGAAGCCATCGGAGTTTTTATGAGAATTATTTATTGATGATAGATGGTGAACACAAGATGCAACCCCAGTGCCAGCGGACTGCCGCCACCACCTCCCACCATTGAGCAGATGATGCTCACGCAGACCTAGCTGATGCAGCAGATGGCCCAGACAATGGCGATGATGCAGCAGAACCAGCAGAATCCGCCGCAGCATAACATGCCGCCCCATGACAAGAGAGGTGAATTCCTGAAGGGACGACCTCCTACCTTCAGCAAGGCCACCGACCCCCTGCAGGCTGATGATTGGCTCAAGGCAGTGGAAAGGCAGCTCGACAACGCGCATTGCAACGACCGGGAGAAGGTGTTATATGCTGGAGGACAGCTCCAGGGACCGGCATTGGACTGGTGGGACTCGTACCAGTACACTCACATCGACGTACTCAAATCACTTGGCAGGAGTTCCGCGGCAACTTCCGCTCCCACCATGTGCCAAAAGCTCTGATGACCCTGAAGAAGAAGGAGTTCCTGGCACTGAAGCAAGAATGAATGAGTGTCACCGCCTACCGTGGAAAGTTCATTGAGTTGGCCCGTTATGCTCCTGAGGACATGGACACCGACAAGAAGAAGCAGTCCAGGTTCTGTGACGGCTTGCAGGATGCACTGAAGTACCAGCTGATGTGCACCAGGTTCCCCAACATCCAGGAACTGGTGAACGGTGCTTTGATGCTGGAACACAAGCGCCATGAGATGGAGGAGAAGAAGAGGAAGTTCCAGGGCCAGCAGATCGGGAGCAGCAGTCGCCCCCGTTCCATTCCTCCTTAGGGCAGTCAGCAGATGGGAAGCCAGCAACGCTTCTAGAGTCAGCAGGGCCCATTCAACCGTGGCCAGCACCAGCAGCGCCCCCAGTTCCCCTAGGTGCCACAGCCGCAGCGTCCTCAGAACCAGCTGTAGAATGTCCCAGCTCAGTGCAACCCGGCACAGCAAGGTCCCGTTCAGCGCCCCAACCCCGTCAACAACATGCCAGTGACCCCTAGAGTGTGCTATCACTATGTAGAGCAGGGGCACTATGCCAATGTCTACCCCAAGAAGACCCAGAATGCCGCCGCCCAGAACAACAATCAGAGGGCTGGTCTACCGCAGAATCAGCAACAGGGTCAGGCCTACCATGCTCCGCAGAACCCCGCCAGAGGAAAGCTCGACCACACTGGGGCGGAGACCGTTGAGGGAGCTACTGATGTGGTAGTGGGTATGTTCCCTGTCATCTCCACCCCTGCGACTATTTTGTTTGATTCCGGAGCTTCGCATACTTTCATATCTGCTGCATTTGTGAAAAAGAACTTAGTGGCATTACTGCCCATGAAGAATGATATGCTAGTTAGCTCACCAAGAGGGGAACAGCGCGCCACTCTACGCTGTCCCCATGTCACTGTCACCATAAGCGGGGTAGACTTCGAGGCACGCCCGATCGTCCTGGAGTCTATTGGTTTCGACCTGATTCTGGGTATGAGCTGGCTAGCCAGATATGATGCAGTGATCCAGTGCGCCAGGAGGACTATACAACTGATGGCAACATCCGGAGATAAGGTGGAGTACCAGGCAGCCAGTCCATTGGAGCATAATCAAGTCAATCAAGCTGATGGTGCAGCTCCCGCCGACATCAGGGTGGTGAGCGAGTTCCCGGATGTGTTTCCTGATGAATTGCCAGGTATGCCCCCGGAACGTGAAGTTGAATTCATTATTGAACTAAAACCTGGCACTACACCTATAGCTAAAATGCCATATAGAATGGGAGTGAAGGAGCTGGAGAAACTGAAGGAGGAATTAAGCTCCTTCCTAGCCAAGGGGTATATTCGTCCTAGTGCTTCACCATGGGGAGCACCAGTATTCGTCCTAGTACTTCACCATGGGGAGCACCAGTACTGTTCGTGGACAAGAAGGATGGGACATAGAGGATGTGTGTGGACTATCGAGCCCTCAACGAAGTGACCGTCAAGAACAAGTACCCGTTGCCAAGGATTGATGATTTGTTTGATCAGCTGAAGGGAGCTTGTGTGTTCTCCAAGATATACCTTTGATCGGGTTATCATCAGATGAGAATACGGTCATCGGACATACCCAAGACGGCTTTCACTACTCGGTACGGGTTGTACGAGTTCACGGTTATGTCCTTCGGACTAACCAATGCTCCTGCATACTTTATGTACTTGATGAATAGTGTCTTCATGGACTACCTTGACAAGTTCATGGTGGTGTTCATTGATGACATTCTGGTCTTCTCCAAGAATGAAGAGGAACATGAAGATCATTTGAGGATGGTGATGCAGAGACTCCGGGAACATCAGCTATATGCCAAGTTGAGCAAATGTGAGTTCTCGTTGAAGGAAGTGGCATTCTTGGGACACGTGCTGTCCAATGGAGGAGTAGCAGTGGACCCGAAGAAGGTTAATGATGTGTTGAGCTGGAACCCGCCTCGGGATGTCAGCGAGATCAGGAGTTTCCTTGGAATGGCCGGATATTATCGGCGGTTCATTGAAGGATTCTCCAAGATTGCTAAACCCATGACGACGTTGTTGGAGAAAAATGCCAAGTTCGTCTGGACAGAGGAGTGCCAAACCAGCTTCGAAGAGTTGAAGAAGAGGCTGACAACAGCACCTGTACTGGTGTTGCCCGACATAGCCAAGAGCTTCTCCATCTACTGCGATGCATCCCGTCTAGGATTGGGGTGTGTACTTATGCAGGAAGGAAGGGTCGTGGCATATGCATCAAGACAGTTGCGGAAGCATGAGCAGAACTATCCGACACATCATTTGGAGTTGGCAGCTGTGGTGCATGCTTTGAAGATTTGGAGGCATTATTTGATTGGGCACAAGTGTGACATCTACACTGATCACAAGAGCCTGAAGTATGTCTTCACTCAGTCAGAACTGAATATGAGGCAACGCCAATGGTTGGAGTTGATCGTGGACTATGATCTGGAGATCCATTACCACCCTGGCAAGGCTAACTTGGTGGCAGATTCTCTGAACAGGAGGAGCTATGTGAACAAGATCACCGGCCACTGTCTGCCTGAAGAACTCAGCTAGGAATTTGAGAAGATGAGTCTGGGGTTCGTGACCAGCATCACAGAGATGACGGTAGAACCGACTCTGGAACAGGAGATCCGGAAACGACAGCTTGGTGATGAAAAGATCAAGGAAATTGTGGAGAATGTTGCCCTAGGCAAGGCCCCTGGTTTCCAAGTGGATGAACAAGGAACCTTGTGGCACGGGAAGAGGATATGTGTGCCCGATATAGCGCAGATCAAGGACACGATCCTGAGAGAAGCGCATGATTCGGCATACTCGATCCACCCAGGAAGCACCAAGATGTACCAAGACATCAAGGAAAGATTCTGGTGGTACGGATTGAAGCGTGATGTGGCGACACATGTGGCACTATGTGACACTTGTTAGAGAGTCAAGGCTGAACATCAGAGGCCAGCCGGATTACTCCAGCCCTTGAAGATACCGGAATGGAAATGGGAAGAAGTTGGCATGGACTTCATCACTTGTCTACCCCGCACACAGCGAGGATTTGACTCCATCTGGGTGATTGTTGACCGCTTGACTAAAGTAGACCACTTTCTTCCAGTGAAGACCACTTACACCGGAGCCATACTGGCAGAGCTATACATGGAGAGGATTGTGTGCTTGCATGGAGTGCCCAAGCAGATAGTGTCTGATCAAGTTACTCAGTTCACTTCACACTTCTGGCTGAAGCTGCATGAGTCCATGGATACTAAGTTGCAGTTCAGTTCAGCTTACCACCCCGAGACAGATGGACAGACAGAGCGGACTAATCAGATTCTGGAGCACATGTTGAGGGCATGTGCACTGCAGTATGGTGTTAGCTGGGACAAGAGTTTACCCTATACGGAATTCTCGTACAACAACACCTATCAGAAGAGTCTGCAGATGGCACCATTCGAGGCTCTGTATGGTAGGAAGTGCAGAACACCACTGTTCTGGAATTAGACTGGAGAAAGTCAAGTCTTTGGGCCTGATATACTCAGAGATGCAGAACGCCAAGTGCAAGTGATCAGGTAGAATTTGAAGGTGGCACAGTCCAGGCAGAAGAGTTATGTTGATGTCAGACGGAGGGATCTCAGTTTTGCAGTTGGAGATCTTGTGTACCTCAAGGTGTCTCTGATGAGGGGCGTGAAGAGGTTCAATGTCAAGGGCAAGCTAGAACCTCGATACATCGGACCTTTCCTAATACTTGAAAAGAAAGGTGAAGTGGCATATCAGTTGGGACTACCCGAAGGATTGGTCGGAGTGCACGATATGTTCCATGTGTCACAGCAGAAGAAATGTTTGCGGGTGCCTGAAGAGCAAATCCCGATAGATGAGCTGAATGTGCAAGAAGACCTCACTTATGAGGAGTATCCGGTTTGGCTTTTATTTAATTTGTTCATAATTAATATAGGTTAAATGAATTATTTATGAATATTAAAATTTAATATAAGTTGTAAAAACATAATTGTTGCATTCATGCTGCTGCATTTAATTTTTGTATTGCTTCTGATTCAAACAAGAGTTTAAATTTATTTAAATTCGAATTTGAATCACCTTGTTTGGAGTCCTAGAAAAGTTATTAGAGCTCGAGTTCACTTTCACCCCCTCTATTCTTTCCCGAGCGCAACTTAACTCCCTCCACTTTTCCCGTGCACGCAGCGCGGCCCATCTCCCGCACCGGCCCAGCTTGCGCCACTCTCCCCCTCCCTCCCCTGCGGCCGACAGGCGGGCCCCGCGCGTCAACTCTTCCTTCTTCCTCCCGCTCGCGCGCCCTCTCTCCCCGGCGCGATCCCCGCCGCCTCGGCCGGTCGTTCCCACCCCGCCCCGCGCCTTCCTGCACTGCTGTGGCCCACCACGAAGCTTCCTGGAAGCTTCCCCGCCCCGCTCCTTTCCATTTTGGCGTGCACCCACACATGGAAGGCCTCCCCCGGGATGGAAACCAAGATTGGCGCCGCCGCTGCCAATTGGCGTGACACGCACGCCGAAAACTCCCCCGAGCGCTATAAAAGCCGCCCCGACGACCCAGCACCTCACCCATCCTCCACCGAGCCACCCAAACCTCCCCAGCAACTCTCCCCGCGCAGCGCTGCCGCCCCGAGCTCCGCCGAGCTCCGACCACCGTCGTTCTCCCCTCTCGGCCGCCGCTCCAAGCCCCTCGACACCCCGGGCGACCTTGCAGCAAGGTGAGGAATTTCCCCTGCTCCTTTAATTGGTCAAATAGCACCCTCGTCGCCTTGTTTACCCTCCACCCGAGCCGCCCGCCGCCGTTCATCGTCGGGAGCCCTCACCGCCGCCTAATCCCCATCGATAACCCCCAGTCCAAGCTCCCCACACCCCCATGGTGCTCCCCGACCCAATCTCGTGGCCAATGGTGGCCCCTAGCCTCAGATCCGCCGAACTCCGGCGAGGGACCACCACGGCCATGGGCGGCGCCGCCGTCCTCTCTGTCGCCGCCGGCCACCCCTCTCCTGATCCGGTCTGGGCCGCCCGATCAGGATCTAACGGCCCCCGATCACCCCTGCCCCGAGTCAATTCAAATGTACCGGTCAACTCTGGCGGTTTAGCACAAAGGCCCCTCCACTTTTTAAATTAAAACCCGCGGTCCACTCCTATTCAAAAGAAATTACAGTTAGGTCCTTTTCTTTTCGGAAAACCCCCTGACCTTTCTAAAAATAGCACAACAGTCCTAGCTAGGAGTTTTCACGCGTAGACCCTTGGGTTTTTATACGAAAATACGTTTAGGTCCTCGGTTTTCTTCAAACTTTTAAAATTGCCAGCAGGTCCCTAGAACTTAGAAAACCCATATCTTTTTCGTTTTAGCTCCGATTAGTGTGATTTTTGCGCTCATGTGTTCGTAGTGAAGCGTAGAATATTTCTAGAACCTTTATTTGTATTGTTTCTATTGTTTGGTGTATTATTATAATAGATTATTATTTGTTTGCATGTATTGGTTTGCGTGCTAGCTTGCATGGTGATTCGTGTCCAGTCGGTGAGCTGTACACTTTGGAGTTCGAGTACGTGGAGGACTTTTCAGAGCAGGACCCACAGCAGCAGCAGCACCCACCCTTCGAGGAAGGCAAGTTATAGAACGGACAATCTTTGCTACCTAAACACACTTTATACATACATTTACTTTCATATGCATGTGTCTAATTTGATGTCCTATTAAGGTTGTACCAAGTTTGTTTACTCATATCCTTTGATTACCTTGGGTTTATGCATATGGGTAGATTTTGCAATGCACAGCTACTGTCACCTTTATTTAACTGTTAATTTTGACTTAATGGTTCACCCCTTCAACATTAATGATAAAACTTGCTTTTGAGCAACATGGTTTAGGGAGCTGGGGCATGTGCTGTGTGCTTTGCTCCAGTGTCTCTCCGTAAGGTCCGGTTCTTAAAGCGGTAACCCAGGAGCCTGTCGCCACTGCTAGAATTATTATGGCTCTGGTCTTGGTCAAGTAACTTGTACGTCTCTAGCTTGCCAGTGGTTACCGGTGGGGCCGACGGCATTATGGGAAGGCACGGGGTGTTTCTTGATTCCACCGAGGATGGTAGCCCCGTAGGCTAGGTCTCGTTAGACCCAATCCCATGTTGGGAGTCCCTGCGACGGGGAACTCTACACGTTGCGCATTGTTGGGTGCGATGCCCGCGCTCTGGACGCCATCGACCCCCCTATGGTGTGACTCCGTAAGCGTACGTCGATCTCGGTGCCTAGAGTCTCACCACCTTATTGTACCTTAGCGACCACTGTCTTGTTAGGGTGTCTTGTGAAAAACCTCGTAGCGTCCCTATGCAATCACACCTCGGAAGTGTTGATGTGCGCGGTTGGGTGCAAAGTTCTTTTGAACTTTTACGCGACTGGTGGGTAAAGGAAGAAACCTATGTAGAGTGTAAATCTATCATGATAGCCTTGCTCAGGGTCACGAGCGGCCTGGATCCTTTTTTATTAGAAGATGATATTTATTTATGTCTAATGTCACTTATACTTTATTATTTGGGTTACAACCGGGTTTCATTCACTTATAGTAATTTGGTTAATGTTAAAATGAATCAACTAAAAATGCTAATGCAGTTAAGCCGTGTCTAGCCTATTTTGAGCCTTCATACCGGTGCTATACTTGCTAAGTAATTGTTTACTTACACTTGTCATTTTATTCAAAAAAATCTCGGATGGGTAAACAGATTGGGCTGGGCATGAGTCTGCTGTTGAGTTACCAGAAGATTTACCGTACTACTGAGTTGTGATCTCCCAGTCAGAGTCCCTGTGGATTGCGGCTCAATTAGTTGAGAGTTTTATTAGTCTTCCACTGTTATCGTTTAGATCATTTATGAAGCACTTTGATGTAAACACTTTATTTAATGAAGAATTTATTCCAGCGTATGTTATCTGTTTATCATATTTGTTCGCTATATGTGTACTATGACTTCCTGGGCACACATATGACCGCATTCGGGTTTTTGTGAAAATTCGGGTGTGACAAGAATGTTCTTGAGGGTATGAAGGAGTTTGAAGAAGAGGTGCAAAGGAGTTTGAAGAAGAGGTGCACTCAATAGTATGGTTGTGGGTCTATGCATTTGTTTAAAGACCTTTTCCTCAAATTTATTATGTTGGCCTCGTGAAATTTCGTTGCATTTTGAATTTGTTGTACTAGACTAATGTGTATGGTATTTGGACTATTTGATGGTGATGTGAGCCTTGAATGTTTAAGTATTGTTGGACTATTTGATGTTTTTAGTTCATTTATATGAAGTGTTGCTAAGTTAACGAGATCTTTGGCTATAAGGCGGCATTCGGCGCCACCATGTCGCTCGAGTCTTCAGTGCCGACCATGCAAACTGTATTGGATATTTGCAGGTTACGGCACCGACCATGCAAACTGTATTGGATATTTGCAGGTTACGGTGCCAAAGAATCTGGTGTCGTAGCTCCACACCTCAGCGCCAAACTTTTTGGCGCCCTCACTGCAAACTGTCAAGGGTTGCAGGTTATGGCGCCAAACCGTCTGGCGACGTACTACCACATCATGACGCCAGGGCTTTTGGCGCCATGGTGTGTACATACAACGCCAGGGCCTTTGGCGCCGTACACTGAGCAGCACTACACAATAAGTCACAGCCACATATCAACCACGTGTTTATACATTCCCAGCCACATATAACCAACATGACAACAACAGATCGAAGTTCAACATATCAAACACAAGTTTAAAAAGCTAAACATATGATCCACAAGTTCAACATATGATCCAAGTTCAAACAGCTACCAAGTCATCGAACAAGTCCAAGTTCACAATACACATAACAATCACAAGTCTAACAACTAACACTCCATATCACCTTCTTTTCCCTCTTCCTCTAGCCACTGCCTTGCCCTTGCCCTTTTGAAGCGCATCTGTGCCAGGTGTGTGTCGCTCGGGAGGACGGCGAACACGTGCATGCGGCTATGAACACGTGCATCTCCATATATCAACTTCAATGCATGTTGTTGTGCCCTCCAAGCTTTGCCATATTTCACTGTGTAATGCCATTTCAACCTCACAATCTGAATCACGGCACGGACTCTGATAGTTGGCATCATTTTGATAACGGGGTACAAGCGGGTGGCAATGAACTCAGAGGTGAGCTGGTGATGTTTCTGATTCAGCTTAGAAGATCCACAAGTGTGTGGCCCAACAACAGTGGTTATCTTGAACCTTTCTATACCCTTTACCTTGTGAGCATACAGTTTCCATGCACAACGTGTTGCCTCACACTTTATGGTGTAATGCCTTTGGGCGTACGAGTTCTTTAAACAAAATGGATGGTTATGCACTATGGCATACTCCTTCAACCACATCTTAAGTGCTGCCATGTCTTTGAATACATGTCCCTTCTTAATTATGGAGCTACAACCTGGGTGGGGAATCTCACTACCCTCTACACCACCATTCGCCACAGCCTTGTGTGATTCACTAAGGTCACAAAAATCTAAAACACAGAGGTCACGGTAACCTCCGAAGTATTTGTTCACTGCTAGGTGACAATAGAGGAACATGACGGTCATCATCAGAATCAACTGCCCTCGTAGTCTCATACATGTCATCATCACCGCTGACACGAACACCAACACGGTTGGAGGCCTCATACTCAAAAATAGGTTCTTCAGTTGAAATAGTAGGTCGTGATGGCTCATTGTTTCCGAGTGTCTCATCGATCTCATTATGACCAACATCATCAAATTCAGAACCTACACAATCATCATCATTGGCTCTTCCTGAGTAAATGCCAACTCAACATGCCGAGAAAGAACAACATGAACCTCCTATTACACCCGTGAACTAACTAGTGGTGAGTTGTTCAGATCAAATATAGGTGCCTCCCTCAACACCTTCCGCACAAACAAATCCAATGCTCTAACCTCGCTACCCATCACAACTGACATATAATTCCCCCACTCATCCTGACCACTAATGGAGATCAACCTTATTATGTGTGGACCCTTTGAGGATCCAACATCGATTACCCCTTGAAATATGATATCCACATCAAAACCTGTGCAACTCAACATTGATTTCAATCTTTCCACAATTGCATTGAAAGTTGTCCTTGCACTAAAATTGAAAGTTGACCTTGCACTAAACAACAATGTCAATTCTTCCATATTCACAAAATCAACACCCCCAATCTCATTCCTTGAAACAGTCACACCATGATATATCGTCATTAGTTTATCCATCTATTTTAGATAACGAAAACCAATCAATCCAAATATGAAAACAATCAACACAACCACTCCAATAATAGGTCATCTATGTACCCTGTCATGCTCATCTTTGGTCTAATAACATACAACAAATTCACACCATCATCTCCATATAACTACACAAATGGGGTAGGTTTTGTTCCAATAAACCCAACTACAAATGTGCTAGCAAATCAAATCCTACGTTCCACATAACCTACACTTGCATCTAAACCACAAATATCACTCCAAACCGACGGGACTCAAGTGTAAAACGATTCTAATTCTAGGGTTCCATCCACCACACCATTACACCAAATGAGGCTAAACGAATAAAAATCTATGGACAAAAACAAGGGAGGGGAGGGTGGTCACCTTGCCCAGGCAGGAGCTGGTCGCCGGCGGTGCCAACCCCCCCCCCCCCCAAATGGAGGATCTGAGGGGCGCCGGTGAGAGGAGAGAGAGACAGCTCGGGTGAAGAAGAAAGAGAGAGAGGGCGCGGGTGGAAGGGGCACGAGTGGATGTTTAAGTCAGGGAACGGCGCCGCGATAGTTATGGCCGTAGGTCTGAGGCACGACGCCAAAGGCCATGGCGCCGTTCATTTCACATGAACGCCAGGCTGGCACTGACGTGTCAATGCACAGCGCCGTGGTGTCTTACTACGGCGCCGCTCCTCCTGGCGTTGTGTCATGGTCCAATTCATTCTTAGAATCTTTCTATCAGGGGTCTATATGTAAAGATCTTACGAAAAAGGACTAACTTGTAAAAAAATACCTTTATGCTCGTGTCAAAAAATATATAATAGTGATACCATTTGTGGTTTTTATCTATAATATACTTATACTACTCACATGTACTATCGATAACATAGGTGAACTCTTCGATAGTATATGATTAATTTTAGCCGTTGGATATTTTTTTACGACTATCCCCACTTTTCACCTTGCTATACCTGGCAGGATGCATGAGTACGCAGCAGAAAGAATGTCGAAATGTTAGTGCTGTTGTGAATACGCCTATTAAGGTTGCAATATTTCTTTCATATTCCACATCTCAATGTTTCACATGCATTCAAAATGAAAGTTCTTCACGTTCATTCCTACACTATAATTAAATTGCCGATTCGGCCGGTTTGCGGCACCAAACCAGGCTCTAAAAAACGCTGATTCCCCACTAGTGATCCCACCCACGAGCTTAACCACCTATATACCGACGGCTCAATGTGGACAGAGACCCCATAAAAGGCTGCTTGCTTTCAGGTTAAATCCAACTCACACACTCAACCGCACACAAAGAGAAGTGCGATTCCACAGGAACTGGATCCAACCCAGTCACAGGTAATCGATTCTATTCCAATAATGCATCAGTCTGCTGCGACTGCTGGGTGCTGCATGCTGCTGACCTTTTCCTCTTCGGCATGCCGATAGATTGGAGCTGAGTGTGAACTCCCCGAAACGGCTGCTGGGCCTGGGAGCTAACATTTACACGTTCAGAGCCACTTTCATTTTCACAAACCTCTCTCTATCTCCAAATGTAACTAGCGTACGTAATGCATGATTTTTGAACGAACTGACGTGAGATTGTGTCAATTTTATTGAATATAAGGAGTACGTAATGCATGATGGTGACGAAGACGCTTGCCATGCATGGCTATAAAACCTATAGTACAGAGAGATTCATTGAAAATTAGGCTTGGCTACACGGCAGCAAAACATGTGTTTTCGATTACTTCCTCCATTGTCTCGACGGTACTCCCTCCGTCCCTAAATAATATACGTCGTTTTCGCTTTCCAAGAAACATTTTTGATCGAATATATAAAAATATATATTAATATTTATGATACATAATAGTATCATTAGATAGATATTTGAATCTAGTTTTTTAATAATTTTTTTTGGAGATTAAAATGTTGCATGTATTTTCTACAAATCAAAGCAAAGTCGTGACATGAAAACCAACGGTGACAGTTATTTAGAGACGGATGGAGTACCTGGCTGGCACACTATTTGATGAATATTAAAAAAATTGTATCAAATTCGTAGGCAATCGATAGACCACGAAGCATATGGTCTTGTCAAAATTTCATTGGCTTTTGACGTACTCTCCTATGTATTCAGACCAAGCAAACATTATGAAACAGAGTTAGCTAGTATTTCACAGTAGGGTGCATGTTACTGACGAAGAGGGAAGGCATTGTTGTGGAATACATTTCTGATCCACTTTTTGTTAGCAGGAGAACTGCTTAAGAATTAAGATTATGTCGGAGAGTGGACGCTATTCCACTGGGCAAAATGCTCGGCACTGACTGGTTCAAATACTGCACAAATAGCTGCACCTTTCTTTTTTTTGCGAATGAAATAACTAGTACACCTTTATTGGGTCAATTGGAAATTTGGAGCACTGCGTATACGAAAGCAGGGACAACTCAGCTACTATTTGTGATAGCTCATTTCTGCATTTATTTTGGCTTATCGCGGCACGCATTATTTCGTACTTTCGTTTTGCTTACCTACTGGGTACGACACTACAACCTACTGGTATCGAGTACTCCCTCTGTTAGAAGTCGTTTTGGATAAAGTTAGAGTGAAACATAAGGAATATAAATCATAAATAATATTTAAGTCGTTGAGTTTTGAAATGTAAAAATCATATAAATAGATTGGTCTTAAAAATTATTTTCATAAAAATATACATATATAACATTTTTAAGAAATATTTTTATAGAAAAGAGAAGTCAAAGTTGTACTTTGGTGACCGCGTCGCTGTCCTAAATGACTTCTAATACTGAACGGGATGGAGTATACCCCTAGAGTCAAAGCTTGAGTAACTGATCAAGAAGTTCCATGGGTTTTGAGTTCATACACTGCGACTTTTTACCCTGTTGTTTTCACACGCTCAAGGTATCACAAGAATAATTATACAACTATATATACTACACATTTTGCTCGCTCTCCATTAAGGAAATATGCTTGAAATGTTAAAATTTCATGAGAAACATGCATTTATCATATTGTTCCACAAAGCTTTGTGAGCGGTTAGTGTGAAATTCTTGAGTTCCAAAATCTGTAACTCTTTCCATCCCCTTCCACCAATTGAAAAGGTACACTTGTTTTTTAAGCATTGTTCCATCATCTATCTATTCGCTATTCTAAATAAAAGCCATGCCATTGAAATTTTAATATTCTTAGCATTAATATGCCAAAAGCTATCATGGTTGGCTTAAAAAATCAAGAATATATAGAGTTATCTTAAAAATGTTACAAAAATATAATTTTACTAGTACATACTCAATATATCACTACAAAACTTTTATTTTTCCCAACAGTTTCTCTGTATAAGTGGCCAACAGTTATAATATATTCAATTAGTTTACTAGCTAAAAAACTATGGGTAATGAGTTTGTGGAGATTACTTTGTTGAATTGGGAATTGCCAAGACCGTTGAAAGAGATAGAAAATTATACTAAAAACATTGTGTCAAAATACTAGTAGTACTAATACTTTTTTTTTTTGCGAAAGGCCACAGACGCTCACACTCACTATGAATAGACGGATGCAAACCCTACCCATATAATCACCTCCTAAAGGCTGAACCGATATATGTTAAGAATGACAAAGTCACCACAAGCGACTCGACAGGCATATCGCCTACCACTGAAAATTCCGACCAATGCTGAACCGAGGACTGTCAATTGGAGTGTGAACTGCCCAAAACGGCTGGGAACGCCTTTTCCAGTTCTGCCGCTTCCGTTTTCACAATATGTATATCTCCTCTATCTCTCCCTTTCCGGCTTGTCTGCGTTGCATCTGCATTGTGGGGATTCCATGCTTTTTCCAATAAAGGCTAGGTGATATAGCGTCGTGCCTAATGAGTAATGTACGTGGACTGTCCAAAGATAATTGTCGTAATGCATGATGGTGACAACGACACTTGGCAAGTGTGAACTGCAGCAAATTATCCTACAACAAACCTTTTTCTGAGATTATTAAAACGAACAAAAGGCAAAGCACAGTGTAATATATATTCACTAGACCGAAAAGTTCTTGTGCCTTCTATTATTTTCTAGATCGGGCACTTTGTTGCATCCCTAGGTGCATGAGATTACCACAGAGGAATCTAAGGGCATTGTGGAATACATTTCCGCTGCACTTTTTATTTGTCATATATGCTTAAAGATTGTGTTGGAGAAACGGAGCTCCACTGCCCAAATGCTATGAACTGACCGGTTCAAATTAAATGCTACACAAATGGACCACTCCATGACGACCATATGTCTTGGTAACAACTTTAACGGGTCAATTTGGAATTAGGAGCACTGCCTATACGAAAAGCAGGGACAACTCAGCTGTTTTGGTGAAGTCGGGGAATAATTTTTTCACATTTTTTCTGGGATTATCCATTGGATAACCTGGAACTCATTAATAATCAATTCATAAATTGTTTTCTCTCAACTACTGGTATGCACTACCAATCTATCTCTAGTTACTCATCACTGTACTGATTATCAGGAAGTTTTAAGTGATTTGAGTTCATACACTGACTTCCCCCCCCCCCCTATTGTGTTCACAGAACCAAGGGTGTCCCAAGATTATACAACTATATTGCAGATGTACACATTTGCTCTCTAATACAGGCACTATGCTTGAAATGTTGGGATTCCATGAAAAACATGCATGATCATATTGTTTCATAAAATTCCGTGGGCAGTTACCGTGAAATTCTTGAGTTCCAAAATCTAGGCTTGCTACATACTCATCGCCTTACACCAATTGAGAAAAGTAGAATTGGTTTTAAGCATACTCTCTCTCTCTCTCTCTCTCTCTCTCTCTCTCTCACTACCGGATTTCGATTCTTCGCCGCGAAGCCCATATAGCAAACGGCGAAGGCTTCACCATGTGGGGCCCACGGCGAAGCCCCAACGGCGAAGGGGGCTTCACCGTGGGCCTTATCTCTGGCACACGACAAAGGATTCGCCGTGTGTCATTCTAGCCACATGGCAAAATATAACGGCTCACGTCCGTTAACGGCGCGCGGGCATCTTCCCTTTTTTTCAAATCTTTGTCGTGTGCTAGGTGCCCTTGCACACGGCAAATCCTATGGAAAAAATAAAAAGAATCGTCACTCCCCCGGCCGCTCACCTGCGTCCTCCCCCCCATCCCCCCCCCCCCACCGACCGCTGGGCAGCCGCCGCCGACCACCACCAAGCCGCGCCGCACAGGCCGCCTTCCGCGCCGCCCCGCCCCCTGGCCGCCGCCCACGCCGATGCCCAGCTTGCTGGGCCGCCGCGCCCACGCCGCCCCTGCGCTCGCGCTGCCCCGACCCGGCCGCACCCGAGCCGCCTGCGCCCACGCCGCACCCGCGCCCGCGCCCCGCGGGCCTAGCCCCGGCCGCGTCGTCCGCCCGAGCCAGCCTATGTTGGGAGCTGAGAGTGAGAGAAACGACGGAGATGAGAGAGAGAGAGGTGGGAGATGAGACATATGTTTTATTTTTATGGGGGAGGGAGAGGGAGGATCTGTGGGCTCAAGATTGGACCAATAGGAGGCCTTCATTTTGAAGCTCTATGACGTGGCAATGAGTGTTTTTTTCTCTTGTATTAAAATTTTGGATGGCAAAACAATTTCAAATGGAAAAGTTGTAAAATACAAACTTTTACATCTTTTCAAGACCTACAGCTTTGATATAGAACATATTTACATCCGAGGTTATTTGAAATTTTTAAAAATTCAAGATTTCAAATTAGATACATTATAATAATATTTTAAAGTGTTAAACAATCTTTAATTAAAAAGTTATCAACTACAAAGTTTTAAATTTCATGGATATGTACAACTTCGATATATAACTTATTCACATTCGAGGTCATTTGAAAAGTTTGAAATTTCAAATTTCAAATTAGATAACTTATAATAATATTTTAAGGTATTGAACAATCTCAAATATAAAAGTTGTCAACTAGAAAGTTTTAGATTTCGTCGAGGTGTATGACTTTGGTGTAAAGTATTTTTTCATATGAGATCATATAAAAAAGTTTGTATTCAAAACATACATCCACTAACTCTCTCACATACAATCACATGTATACTTTTTGTGAGATGTTTTGATTTTATAAACATCAATATGACAAAATATGCGAAATCTTCTCAACTTTTTATCACAGCCTCTATATGTGATACAATCACTTCATGACAAATTTCATGATTTTTAGACCTCATTTGCATTTTTTAGAACTTAAAAATCATTCTGACACACGGTCGTGGTCGTGTTTCGTCGTCAGGATGTTTGAAATTTCTTTTGATTTCATGGAAAAGGTCTTAAATTGGGCCAAATAACATCAATATCATTTTTTACTCATTTTCTTCTGTTATTTGAATCATTTTCCATTCAAATTTGATTTGATTCAAAAAATTACTTGAAATGTAATTAATTAGTTAAATATATGAAACAAGTGCAAATATGTACCAATTTTTAAGGTGGAGTACCACATGTTGCATGTGGAGTGGAAAAAAATTTGAAAGGTAGTCGTGTGCGGCGAAGTATTAGTTCGCCGTGTGAAAAAAATAAACACACGGCAAAGAATTACTTCGCCATGTGCTTTTTCTTTGACACACTGCGAAGCAGAACGGCGGCATCCCATTCCAACGTCTGTTGCCCACGGAGGGAGGGAGAAAATAAAAAATTATCGCTTCACCGTGTGCCAAAGAAAAAGCACACGGTGAAGTAATTCTTTGCCGTGTGTTCAAAAAAAAGCATGTGCTTTTTTTAACACACGGTAAAGTATGACTGCGTCGTGTGCTCTTCAAAACACACGGCAAAGAATGGTTTCGCCGTGTGTCCGATAAAAAGCACACGGCAAAATTTTGGACACACGGCGAAGGAGGGGTTTCCGGTAGTGTCTCTCTCTAAATAAAATTCATGCCATTAAACTTTGAGCATTACTATTTTAAAATTATCATGGTTGTCTTTGTAAAAACTCTAGAATAATTTGGCTGTCTTAAAATTCTAGAATAAAACTGTAGGCCCTGCATATATTCATATGAAGTCATGAAAAAATATAGGTCCAACTTGCACTTCTCCCTTCGCATAGCGGTGATGTGTCGGTCTGTCATTTCTTATGACTGCTTCTGGACGTAACTTAAGCGCAGCGCTGAAAACCTTGCGCCGGGTGTTCACACAGTGAAAGCTACTGACAGCCCAACTCTAATGCCCTAGAGCTTATTATATGTAGCTATGTACCCCTTGATTCCATCTCAAGGAAGTGCTTTTATAGCTGCCATCACAACAAAGTAAAATTTTAAGTAGTTTCTCCGATTATTCTTGATTGTTATCAAGTGTCCATGCGACCTGGCATGCTTATGAATGGGAGAAAAACAACGTACCAACAAATCTTGAATTCTTTTAGGCCAGTGCAAAGAAAATATTTGCAATGACATAAGTTCGTTTCACACTAAGAGAACTTGGATACGGCATTTTTGTTTGTACATATGCTCCTTTGTGAGGATTAGAGATGGTAGAGGACAGGTATGTGTGCACATCAATTATTTGTATATTGGAAGAACACATGCTTGGTCTTGGTTGTCCTAGTTGTGATTTGGAATTCCTAAGCACATGAATGATTTGGATATCAGTGTGTTCACACCGAAGCGGGATTACATATATTCAGGATATCTCTGCCTCAGCTGGCCTGACCCTTTTTTATATTTATCTAAAGTCTGGACCAAATAAGTTTGATTACTGAACTAATGTATTTTTAAGGCAAATTTGCAGTTTATTTTCATCTAAAGATTCTTGGATGCACCTTTGGATGCAGAGGCTGGAATATCAATATATTCCTAAAAAAATCTAAAGATTCTTGGAAAGAAGGAAAACCTGAAAAATTTCGTGGTATGAACACTTTTGACAGGGAGGAGGAAGAGCAGCAGCCGTACCTACTACTACTAGTTGCAGCCGGTCGGCGGTGGCACGTATTAGCGAGCAACCAACAAACCAAAGACAAAGACAAATAAACATCAAGGCTGTTCACACTTGGAAACTAACACACGAACGCTCCTTCTCTCTCTCATGCTCCATTTTCTTACACCCACGCGCACATATAGATACAGTCTAGGGATGCTGAAGAGAAATCTATACTATAATAAAGAGAATTAGATTTTAAAACATTTCTCATCAAGATTAGGCCCATCCCACCTCACAGAGGACCCACCTATCAAAAAAATGTCGTTGAAAGGGGGTAGACCCATTTTTCAACCTTAGAAAGAGATTTCCCCGAAAACCTAGAACTTTATTCAAAATCACCTTGAAAAAAGACCTACCCACGCGACCTTTATATTACCATATTTAATATGTATAATCTGAGTAAGTTTTCAAATAGATGGTAGTTGATAATTATGTTTGGATTTAAGTCCAATGTGTTACCATAATCTAGTCGACTTCGAGCCCACCTCGGAGTCCAGGAGCAGTCAGCGCTAAATCGGACGCTCAGGTCGCATACGGGCTCGGATTTGGACATTCTTTATATGTTTGGAAAGCTAAGAAGATAATATTTGAAATGGAGCTGGTCTCATGTCAAAATTTTTTGGAAGTCTAGAATCTGTTTCGGTGTTGCGTCGCCGTATTTTGGCCTTTGGGCCATGTATCATGTTGAGCCCAATAGGGGCACGTCCAGGGGGGTCAACCACGACCCTAGACTCCTTAAAACAGTAGTCACCACCCAAGTTAGGGTTTGGATTTTGCTTAGATCAATTCTGTCAAGAACAACATCGCCGCTCATCGGTTTGTGAGACCCCAACTTCGTGAGTTTAATCATACATCTGCAATTGTGTTGCGATCGTTCTCGTTCTTGCTTGTGTTATTCGGTTCGCAGGCAAGGATTAGCCTTCTGGGCGAGGTCTAAGGAGACGTGGTGCTGCGATTACGGGGTTCGGAATGTGTTGTTCGGATGCCGGATCGATTTGAGTCGTGACTCCACCAAATCGAGAGTTATGAGAACCTTTCGGAAGATCAGGAAACCCTAGTTCCCATCACATGGTATTCAGAGACATGTTTACCATCAGGTTCATCCTTTCGCTTTCGTCCTATAGTCCAGAAAATAGCCCTAAAAAAATTTCCATTGTCCTACTACCCTTTTATCCTTTGCAATTTTGTTTCAGATTCGCTTTGTTGAGTTTGTGTCCGTGGTCGAGTCTTGTTGCTGGTATTAGGTCGTGTTCATCATTGTAGTTTAATCGCACATTCCTGTGAATTGTTTGTTTCCGCTGCTACCCATCCACCATTACCAGATTCCAAGTCGTGCCACCCCATAACTCGACTTGCCCTCGGTAGCCACCTTACGTGAACTCCTGCCGTGCAAGCCCTAGATATGTTGCGAGTCGCCGTGTGTTCATTGCCTTGCATCGTAGCCCTTCTTGGTTCATCTTGCATACCCTAGCCGCTGCTGTGCTTTCTGCCGAGTTGTGCCTCTCGAAAACCATAACATGAGGTATCTTCCATAAAATAGGCGTAACTTTTCGCTCGGTGCTCCGTTTGGGCTCATTTTTTTACAGCAGATTTGTGATTCCATTTGGAGGTGACCCTAACTCGCCTTTGGCAAGTCAAAAAATTCAAAAAAAACAAGAAGATAAAGAAAAAAATTGATCAGGTTGTTTTCAGTCTTTAGGAAACGTTCCTGATTTTCTGTAGACCGCATCATAGCTCCAAAAAAGTTGCAAATGTATGTGGTTGGAGCTTTTGATATCTCTGTTCAGAGAAAAATATAAAAAATAGTTAAAAATAAAAAAATCATGATTCCTACTAGTCTTGGAGGAAATTGCTGAAAGATTAAAAACAATTGCATAGAGTGTTGTTTTGCTTGTTCTGTGAGATTTATCCATCGTTTCTTGTTCCAACTTGTTGTGCTACGCCTAGGACACGTCTGAGCCAGCAATTTTGACTTGCACTTTGGATACTTATTGAACTTTGCTATTCTGCATTCGTTACTTGCTACTCCTTGCTACATATTGTGCCTTTCCAAAGCTCCACATACACCTTCAGGACGGCACTGGTTTTTTACCCTTGCAATCGCGGACTACACGCCTTACAGGTATTATTTACCTTGCTTGTTGGTAAGAACCTTGCAAGAGCTTGGTAAGACGCTTCTTTTGCTGTGTTGAGAGCACGTAGTCAGATTATTAGGGATAACATTCACTGTGTGTTCTTGTTTTGGTGCTTTTTGATGGTAGGAGATGATGCACCAAAGGCTCCCACAGATTTCAGTGAATGTGTTAGTCGAGAAGAGCTAGAAGCTCCTCATGACAAGATGGAAGAAACAATCAACAAGGCTGTCACTAACACGCTCATCGTTATGAAGCTTGGCACCATGTTAGAGAGGGTGGACCGACGGGTGTCCGAGCTTGCTGTAGTGGAGGCACGTCCACAGCCACAGTAGCCACCACCTCCACGTTTTCCAGATGACGCGGTGTTTCATGAAAATGGTAATTATGATGAAGTAGCTACCAGAAACGCACGACTACAATGCCGTCTTCGCCAGAATAGGGTAGGTATGGGTGGCGCTCACCAAGGTAATAACAATCGTGATCACTCTTATGCTAAGATTAAGTTTACCATTCCATCTTTTTCGGGTCATTATGATGCTGAGGGTTACCTTGATTGGGAGATGACAGTAGAACAAAAATTTTCTACCCACATTGTACCAGAAGAACATCAAGTTAGACAAGTCACTAGTAGGTTTAAGGACTTTGCTATTATTTGGTGGATCAGTCTAGTTGACGATGGTAGAGCACCTACGTCTTGGAATGATCTTAAGGTGGTTATGCGTGACCGTTTTGTTCCTGCTTCATATCATAGAGATTTGCGTAAGAAATTGCAGCGTTTAGAACAAGGAGAAACTTCTGTGCAGGATTACTATAGTGCTTTGCAAAAAGGCATAATGTGTTGTGGTTTTGTAGAAGGGCATGAGGATTCTATCTGTGTGGTGCTATAATTTTCACAAAGATTGACTTGCGTAGTGGTTACCACCAAATAAGAATGAAACTTGGAGATGAATGGAAAACAGCTTTTAAAACCAAATTTGGGTTATATGAGTGGTTAGTTATGCCTTTTGGTTTAACCAATGCACCTAGTACTTTCATGCAATTGATGAATGAGGTTTTGAGGGCTTTTATTGGGCGATTTTTGGTGGTTTACTTTGATGATATATTAATTTTTAGCAAGTCTTTGGATGAACATATGGAACACTTACATGTTGTTTTTGATGCTTTGAGAGATGCACGTTTGTTTGGTAATCTTGATAAGTGCATCTTTTGCACCGATAGAGTTTCTTTCCTTGGCTATGTTGTTACTCCACAGGGAATTGAGGTGGATGCGACGAAAATTGAGGCCATTGAGAGCTGGCCGTTGCCCCCAAACCATGACACAGGTACGGAGTTTTCTTGGTCTTGCAGGTTTCTATTGCCGCTTCATCAAAGATTTCAGTACCATTGCTGCGCCGTTGCACGAGTTGACGAAGAAAGGTGTGGTGTTTCACTGGGGAAAAGCACAAGAGGAGTCCTTTGCAACTTTGAAGTACAAGCTTACGCACGTGCCATTGTTGTAACTTCCAAACTTTTGTAAGACTTTTGAGTTAGAATGTGATGCTAGTGGAGTTGGCATTGGAGGTGTTTTGATGCAAGATGGTAAACCTGTTGCATATTTTAGTGAAAAGTTGCATGGTCCAAACCTAAATTATTCTATATATGATAAGGAATTGTATGCATTTGTACGTTCTTTAGAAACGTCGCGTCATTATTTGTGGCCTGAATAATTTGTTGTTCATTCTGATCATGAATCGTTGAAGTATCTTCGCTCTCAAAATAATCTGAATCGTAGACATGCTAAGTGGGTTGAATTTATTGAAACTTTTCTTTATGTTGTCAAACACAAGAAGGGGAAGGATAATGTGATTGCTGATGCTTTGTCTAGATGATATACTTTGTTGTCCCAACTTGATTGTCGGATTTTTAGACTTGAATCGATAAAAGAACAATATGCGCTGGACCCTAATTTTAAAATGTGTTGCTGAATTTTAGAGAGGGACGTGCATGAAACAAATTTGTGGTTAATGATGAGTTCTTGTTTAGAGCTAACCACCTATGCATTCCAGTTGGTTCCATTCGTCTTTTGTTGTTAGAGGAAGCACATGGATGAGGTTTGATGGGACATTTTGGTGCTAAGAAGACTGTGGATGTTTTGACCTCGCATTTTTTTGGCCTCATATGAACAGAGATGTTGATAGGTTTGTTTCTCGCTGCTCCACATGTCAAAAGGCTAAGTCTCGCTTGAATCCACATGGGTTATACATGCCTCTTCGAGTTCCTTCTACTCCTTGGGCAGATATTTCTATGGACTTTGTTTTGGGATTGCCTAGGACTAAGAGGGGGAGTGTGTGGGATATGCATCCCCGGGTACCCTCAAGATAGAAGACCGAGTCCTAGTAGAACTACTTGGAGAACTCCTACTCCAAGTAGAACTACTTGTGTACTCCTACTAGGACTCCCATATTGTAACCGACTAGGAAACTTGCCATGTAACCTTGCCCCCTGTGATATATAAAGGAGGGCAGGGGTCTCTAGTTCGGGAGAGTTCTACAGAACCACCCAACGAGGAGAATACAATATACCAAACCCTCATATAGGACGTAAGGTATTACGCTACTCTGGCGGCCCGAACCTGTCTAAATCCTTGTGTGTTGTGTCTTCGCGTTAACCATCAAGTTCCAGGTCCGATGATCCCCACAAATCTACTTCCTGGGGTACCCCTAGCAGACATGCTCGACATAAATCATCGACACTTGGCGCCCACCGTGGCGCTACTCGCCGAAGCTCAACATTAGGCGCGATGGGATCCAACTTCAACATCAACAACGGATCACAGAATCGTTGGGAGAACTTGATGGACCAATAAACTTAAACAACAACCACATCATGATTGAGGAGAGCGCGGCATTAGTCTTCGTTGGGCAACTCGGAGTTTGTTGCGGCATCAAGTCCAAGGCGGAAACTGGCTAGTTGAACTGGAGTCGAGGACGTACTGCTTTTGGCTTCCTCAAATTGATCAACGGAATTAATTTTATCACTGTTGTGCTTTGCCGTGTTGGAGTTCGAAGCGGACTCTGAAAGCCCCTCCGTGGAAAAGACTCCGAGTCTCTCCGTGAAAAAGAATTTCTTCCTGCATTGCAAGTACCGAGGCAAGCTCCACGTAAAGATTACGACAAGATTTTTTGCATTGGCTATTAGCTATATGTACACGAAGGATGTATATGGGCATTACTACTTCAACTCACCAAGAACTTCTGACTACTCCGATCTGACAAACCAGCCGGAAAGGAGTCTGGCATGATCAAGAACTAGTCCCGGACACGTTCCGACCAGTCGGCTACATTGACATCCAGCTGCATCGCCTTGTGTACGACTACTTTCACTACTCGTAAAACTAATCGAGATCGGCTGCATCGACTCGCCATGCGACTACTTGTTTCGACTAGTTAAAACTAGTCGAGATCGGCCGCATCGACTTGCGCACGACAACTACTTCGACTACTCAACTAGTCGAGAACGGCTACCGCGCCATCAGCAACTAGTCGGATCCAACTCCAACTAGTCAACTTCAACAACGACCGCCACGGCTTCGTCGACAAGTCATCCGCGAATCAAGCTAAGTCTTATTTAATAATTATTTTCTTCATAATAATTTTATCAGTTTGTTTAAAACATGCTTGGCCATAAGTCGACTACTCTAAAAGAGTACTTCACTCGACAACAAAAGTTCTCGAGAGCCACACTATCGCCGCCTATGGAGCATGCCACGTTAGCCCTCGTATTTGGTAAATCGAGTTACGTAGGGCATTAGGTCGCGGATTTGATGCATCGAACTACGTAGGGCTCTCAGAGGCTATATCCACAGATTCAAGATTTCTCGCCAATAGGTTACAAACCTTCACGCGACATCTACTACAGGAGAAAAGTCCTAACCGACTGACTGCTTTATTATTTCTCTCAACTCTTAATGACCAATACCGCTCGATAGCATGCACCTTAATTCGTGAAACTTCGGTTCCTTTGCGACACCTACGCACATACACGTCAAAGAAGACACTAGTCTCGCGTTATGGGCTATGGTTAAGCGGGATCAAGTGTTTAAACGTAACAGGGCTACTATTCGAGTGGTTACGAGTCTATCAAGAGCAATGAGCTTAACAAGTTTAAACATGTATTACAAATGCTATTATTTACTTTTTCATGATCGGATACTACTAATCCTATATATTTAAATTGCAGGGTTACCGGTTGAATATTCATAACACGACCACGGAGCCACTTGAGTACTTTTACTAGTCGGTGCTCACATGCTGAGTACTTCGACCAGTCGCTTGAAGCTTGAGGGCTGCACAGTACAAGCCAAGACATGAAGACAAGTACTGGAGCTAGTCGGTACTCAAACAGCGCGGCCTTACAATGCCAGCCGAGTACTTTAAACTAGTCGGTACTTGCATATTACAACAACTCGAAGACTATGTTCTTGACCCTTGGACCGAATGCAAACCATTCGCTTCAAGGCTCGGGGCTACACTCAAGGGGTACACATTTTTTGTGCATATTGTTGATCCATTCAAGATCTTCGACTAGTTTTAACAAAACTACTCAAAGCTCGGGGGCTATACCCAATGGGTGCACCTACTCGGTGCTTGCCATTGAACTACTCGAGATGAAGATAGAAGACTACTTTTGAACCTCCGATAACTTAAAAAGTAGTCGGAGGCTCGGGGGCTACACCCATTGGGTGCATCTAAAGATGCACTCCAATGTAAACTACTCTACAGAGAAGACTTGAGCGTCTTGGGCTTAGCTCCAACTACCTGAATCGTCTAAAGATGATGCCTTGAAGATGTTAAAGTAGATTCAAGACTTGAAGTGAAGGCGAAAGATGCTCGGGGGCTTGTGGGATATGCATCATCGGGTACCCTTAAGACAGAAGATCGAGTCCTAGTAGAACTAATCGGAACTACTCGTGTACTCCTACTAGGACTCCTATATTGTAACCGACTAGGAACATACCATGTAACCTTGCCCCCTGGGATATATAAAGGAGGGTAGGGGTCCCTAGCTCGGTAGACTAGATAACTCAACTCACGTGCAATACAATCAAACACACAGGACGTAGGGTATTACGCTACTCGTGGCCCGAACCTGTCTAAATCTTTGTGTTGTCCGTGCACTATCGTTCCTAGAACTCGGCGAGACCCACCAATTTACTTCCTGGGTACCCCATAGCAGACGTGCTCGACATGAATCAATTTGTTGTGGTGGATCATTTTTCTAAGATGGCACACTTTATATCATGTCATAAGAGTGATGATGTTATGCATATTGCTGACCTCTTTTTCAAAGAGATTGTTCGTTTGCATGGTATGCCGTCTACTATTGTTTCAGATCACGATGCTAAATTCTTGAGTCATTTTTGGCGGACTCTGTGGAACAAGTTGGGTACAAAATTGTTGTTTTCTACTATTTGTCATCCGCAAACTGATGGACAAACGGATGTCGTGAACCGTACTTTGGGTACTATGTTGAGAGCTATTTTGAAGAAAAATTTGAGGATGTGGGAAGAATGTTTGCCTCATGTCGAGTTTGCATATAATCGAGCAACACATTCTACCACCAAGGTAAGTCCTTTTCAGGTAGTGTATGGTTTCAACCCTCGTGCTCTTATTGATATTTTGTCTTTGCCTACTAGTGAAAGGATTCATAATGATGCCAAGGAACGTGGTGAATTTATTTTGCAAATGCATGAAACAACTAAGCACAACATTGAAAAGATGAACGAAAAGTATAGAATTGCTGGTAGTAAAGGTAGGAAAGAAGTTAAGCTTGAACCGAGTGATTTAGTATGGTTGCACTTGAGAAAAGAAAGATTTCTAGATTTGAGAAAGTCTAAGTTGATGCCAAGAGCTGATGGTCCATTTAAAATACTTGAAATGATTAATGATAATGCATATAAACTTGTGTTGCCTCCCGAGTTTGGGGTTAGTCCCACCTTTAACATTTCAGATTTGAGGCCATACTTGGGAGAAGATGATGAGCTTGAGTCGAGGACGACTTCAATTCAAGAGGGGGAGGATGCTGAGAACATCACTCCTATGGATACTCACAACAATCCTCCGTTGATCGTTCAAGGTCCAATCACTAGAGCTCGCACGCGATAATTGAATTTAGATGTGAGCTCGTTCCTAAGTACTTCTCTATGTGATTATGAGAATAGATTGGATTATATTATAATTAGAAATCATGGAAAGGACTAGAGGATAGTTGGAAAAGGGCTTCAAGGTGGAGAGGACCAGCAAGGGCGTGCAAGCCAAGATAGAGGCCCAAATCAAGTCGACTTCGAACCCACCTCAGAGTCCAGGAGCAGTCAGCGCTAAATCGGACGCTCAGGTCGCATACGGGCTCGGATTTGAACATTCTTTATATTATTGGAAAGCTAAGAAGATAATCTTTGAAATGGACCTAGTCTTATGTCAAAATTTGTCCGAAGACATCGGGAATCGACGAAACAAGTTGATGTCCAAAACCTGTTTTGGTGTTGCATCGCCGTATTTTGGCCTTTGGGTCGTGTATCATGTTGAGCACAATAGGGGCGCATCCAGGGGGTCAACCATGACCCTAGACTCCTTAAAATAGTAGCCGCCACTCAAGTTAGGATTTGGGTTTTGCTTAGATCAATTCTGTCAAGAACAGTGTCGCCGCTCGTCGATTTGTGAAACCCCAACTTCGTGAGTTTAATCATACATCTGCAATCGTATTGCAATCTTTCTCGTTCTTGCTTGTGTTCTTCGATTCATAGGCATGGATTAGCCTTCTGGGTGAGGTCAACCGTGCAACGCTGGTTGATAACCTGAGGAGTCGTGGTGCTGCGATTGCGGGGTTCAGAACGTGTTGTTCGGAAGCCGAATCGATTTGAGTCACGACTCCACTAAATCGTGAGTTATCAGAACATTTTGGAAGATCGGGAAACCCTAGTTCCCATCACAAGCAGCAATGCTGCAGTGGGTGGCGGCATCCTTGACGACAGCGAGAACGGGGTGCTAACAGTGGTGGAGAAAGCGGTGGTTGACAGCGGCGGCGGCGACCGGGAGGTAGAGTTGACGGCCACCGCCGGCGACGAGGAAGCGGCGGCGTCTTGTGCTCACGGTTCATATTGTTCTTACATTAATTTATTCTGAATCTGCAGACGGAGGTCGAGTACGTGTTGGATGATTTGCGAGAACGTCACCGAGTACGAGAGGTGAACATTCTGTGAATTAGTGGCACTCGCACGCTAGCAGATCTAGTATATGAACTGAAAATTTACAGTAAGCGGTGATTTTGATAGATCTGGGCAGGAAGGGAATCCGGCTGCACATCATCAGCGACCCTTCGAGACGGCCAAAATCTCTGCAGGAGGCTACCCGGGAGGCCGAGAAGATGACGAGGAGCAACTCCAATCTGCACCTGATCTAGAACAGGACATGGGAGATCGTGCAGGCGTGCCCACGTCCGAAGAGCGCAGGGCGCCACACCAAAGAGGCTCATGGTAACAAAATTCTTCGATGACATGTGTGCTCTGTGTACATCTATGTTTGATTCTGTTGCATAGGGCTTATGTAACAGTTCATTGTGAGATGGAACATGAGAACTATGACATATTTTTTTTCCTTCAATGGTAATATCGCTTTGAACGAGGAACATTTTTTAGCACTACAATCTTTCTAAAATGGTTTTATGAAACGATGATAATGGAATTCATCCGTCCCAAAATATAATGATCATTCTAACTCAAATTATAGTATAGATTATTGTTAATGGTGAATGGTTTACGTTATAAGAAAACTTGTATTCCCGTCATATTATCGTGGGCTTTTTTAATTTTTTATTTTGTTTAACGTGCGTGTCACACGTACGTCATTACTAGTCTATGTAAAGAATAATAGAATAATTTATCGGCAATATATAGACGCATGATATGTCGTTTGCCATAGAATATCACTTATGAGTCACGATCATTGGCGACTCACTGTGACTTGGAGAGTTATTGAACCTTAATCCTTACCTCCTTCCTTCCTTTCTATGTAGGTTTTAATGGTTTGAACATCTCCAAGAGCATTGCTATATTGAATTGTTATACCTAAAAACTACCAAAAGTATAAAAACATGCTCCAAAAGCATTGCTATATGTATTGCTATCTCGAAAAATTTTAGGTTATAACCTAAATTTCTCTCTATTTGACCCAAATATACCCATCCAACACTTTGGATTGCTAAATTTTTCCTATCAAGCGGGAAAGCTCAACCCCCAGCACAGGACATTTCCAGGCTGTTCCGGCCGCCACGTCGGTCCATTTCTGCACCGGCTCCACCGCCTCTCTGTGCTTGGCCCCATTTTCCGACGCCCCTGCTAGCATCTCCGGTACCGGCAGGTGTGCGCAAGCTCCACCAGCTGAGACATGGCCCAGTGCGGGTGAGCTTCAAAGTGTAGCAGGCGGAGGTTGAGCTCTGTTCCATCCGCGCACCATGGCCATCGCTACCGTGGGAGCGGGTTCCTACGGAGAAGGCAGCCCTAGTGCAAGTGAGCTATTATTCAACGAACAAGCCGTCCGATTCATACATCAATTTTTCGATTCAAAGCTCAATTTGGTTGAATTGGAGCTTGAATCAGAGGAGGAATTGGGGAAGAAGATGACTCAAATCTGATCGAATTGGAGCTCAAATCGAAGGAGGTTTTGGGGGAAGAAGAAGATTTGGGGAAGAGGAAGTGCGGGCAAGCTCCAAGACTTCACCGTTGCTAGCGGCGCACCAATTAATGACGACGACGACGCGCAGAACACCTCACGACCCGTCTATGGAGTGCAAGAAGAATTCTTGTCGTGGAGATGATCTTTTTTGCAAGAAGTCCCTCATGAAAACATGCAATTTTCTATGATTCTTCTGTGTCTTAGACAATTCATAGAAATCCCCCTGACTTTGGAAGTATTTATACATAATTTAGATTTAGTTATGCTGTTGGGGAGGGTCACAAAAGTTTCCTAGGATTTTTCTCTCCTAAATCTAAAACAAATGTTAGGTCTCCAAATTTAGTAATGCTGTTGAAGATGGTCTTAGCTCTAGCTCCATTTTCATTCTCACATTGCTCGTGTTCCTAGATCTCCCCCTTCTGAAATGCAACATGTACAGACAGATATTGCAGGAAACTAAAAGAGAAAAAAGGAAACAAAAAAGAGCAGCGCCGATATAGCTACCCCGATCCGTGCTTGATAAAGTATATAGTAGCTACGCATAACTGATTTGGCACGTACATCTCAGCTGGACCGATTTGGTTTGGCTCCAACCTAACTTGCATACAACTAACCGAGACAAACAAATTAAATCCGTTCATACTGCAGCGCCAGAGACAGCAAACATACCACACCTATCTTTTGCCCTCTTTAATTATGGACGATCCACCCTCTAATTATTATTAAGGATACCACCGGCGGGACGTCCGATGGTAAATTTTTATCGGACGTCCCATTGCAACATTTAAAATTGAGTGATGCGACATTAAAAATCATTTTTTGCAACACAAAAAACATATATAAAAATAACTCTGTCATCCGATCTGGATAGAAAATGCCCACCGCAAAATAATACAATATTTTATGCAACATCCACTGAGAATGTCAACACGTACAAATAAAAAATTGCAACATCAACACTTTTCTTTTGCAACATATAAAAATTATTACCATAACATTTTTAAATTACAATTGCAATATTTAAAACATGTTATTTTTCTTGAAAATATCAATGAAACAAAATATATAGAATTAGTAAATTAGACTAAAAAAGTAACATAATAAATAAGCTATTGAAACATTTAGAATAAATTTTTACAATATCATAAAATTACAACAAAATCTAATTAAAACTTCTAGTGCAACGTCACCGTATGTCTATCGCAACAAAAATACATTTCCAGACGTAACATCAGTATTGGTTTGATGGGGCACTTATATTCCAACATTATTTTGTAGCAACTACAACAATGAACAAGAAAAAAGAATCTCACTACAGCATGAGTCGCTGGGTGGAGTGCCCGACGTATCGGACGTCCGCTCCCGAGCAATACCAAATTATTAATTATAAGTAGAAAAAACGTAACCTTTTCCTTGGGAGAAAGTCTCAGAACTCGAAGCCAAATGACCTTTTCTTGACTCCGTACACGTGCTTCCACCCGCCGCCCCTGCGTGGTGGGCCCTCCTCTCCCCGCGAACAAATCCAAGTCCGGTGGGTGTGGCACGCACGCATGCACGGCCTAATCACGAAGACGATGCCGCTGCCGCGACAAACCCCGCGTTCACACCTCGCATCGCACACCACCAGACACGGGACGCAGCTAGCGAGTGCGCCGCCCGAGCTCTCGGCGTCGGAGTGGCGGCGGTGGGGCCCACCGCGCCCTCCCCACACCACACATGCCGCGCCAGTACGCAACCACCGGGCATGGCATGGGCCGACGCCGACGTCGACGTCGGGCCCCACCCCGCGACGGGCGTTCACACCGGCTGGCTGGCATCTTGTCTCCACGCCCGCACCCAGCTTCCGGTTGACGCGATGCCCCTCCTCCTCCTCCTGCCCTCGCGCCGCGGGTATTTAAACGCCGGCAATGGTCACAGCCACACCACCGTAGGACAGGACGGCATCTGCAGCAATTCTTTCTACCGTACACACGCCGCCATGTCTGCCGCCACCGCTCGCATCATCGTGACCATGCTGGCCCCTCCGCCTCCGTCTCCTCTCCACGGATCGGCACCGCCGCCGGCAATGGCGGCGGCCGCCGAGAGGCCGCAGCAGCAGCCCGGCGCCATCATGGAGGAGCCTGCTAAGATCGAGAGGTACGCGCGCGGATATCTTTGTTGATGATTAACGACGAGCTCGATCTTTCTCCTCCATCGAAATGTTGTGTTCATACACACACTGACCTGGTCCTCCAAGAGGTGATTTCTTTTCCTACCAAGAGCTGACCACGGAAATGTTCGATCATTATTAGCCATGGCAGAGAGGAGCGGCGGCACGCCGGAGCCGACGACGGCGGTCAAGTGATGAGCAAGCCGCGGGCGGTGGTCCGGACGCTGACCTGCGAGCGCAAGCCCTACGTCGAGGGCTTCGCGTTCTGGCGGAGCATCGGCAGGTAGCAATCCATCGAGATAACCTGGTATATGCTGGAGTGTTCATTTGGCAGTAATAATATCCTGGTATTAACCGTTACAGCTTGTTCCTTGCTGCAGGCCTGAGCTGCAGGAGTTGGATCCTATCCTGTCCTTCGACGAGTTCGAGTGTACGTTGACATCGCCCAAATCCCAGCTTCTAGCTAGCTATCTTATTTATTACAGTCATCAAGAGCATGATTTTTTATGTTAAAATTAACTCACCGGACAGATACGGATATATGCTGGCCATCTGTGTTCCTGTACAAAGCAAAAATGGCAACTGATGATAAAGTGGCTTTTCACATGTCCTGATCTAAAACAGACGTATTCTTTTGGCAAATAAAAACACACTTAGCCCTTTTTTAGATGCAAATTAGGGGGTGGGGAATTGAATGAAAGATGTCACTTCATCGTAGCATTTCGTTTGTATTTTTGAAAAATTATCCAAAAATTGATTAATTAGGCTCAAAATGTTCGTCTCGCCGAGTATAACCAAACTGTGTAATTAGTTTTTGATTTCATCTATATTTAGTACTCCATACATGTGCCGACATTTTGATGTGATGGAAATTTTTTTTTACAGTGAACTTTGGGGTTGCTTTTTGTGAACTAAACAAAGCCTTATTTCTCCGTCAAAAGTCTAGCTAGATGTCGCATATGTAGCATAACTATTCAATTTTGCTACTTGATTATTGGGTACATATATAAATATCACCTTGAACTTGAAGGAAACACATAAAAGTCTCGAACGCTGTCATGGATAAATTTAAATATGAATCATATATAGTCAATACGAAATCCATTCACACCTTTAATTTCTTTGTTTTTGCAGTTTCTGCACCTGCTGGCTTTCTTGATCATCCGCACAGAGGTTTATATCTTCCTCTGACATCATCTATACAATCAATTACATCCATAATAATGTAGCAGAATATAATAATCATTTGTAAACTGATATTCTATATTCTTCTTCCTTTTTTCTGCTGCATCTTAATTAGGATTTGAGAACGTCACCTATATGCTCGAGGTACGAATTCACACGGCTTTCTTATGATCTTTACGAATAATCCTATACTAGCTTAGATGTTGCAAGCTAAGGTTCATTTAGTGAATTGAACAATGCTACTTTTTTGCTTCAAGCTGACAAAATGTTTTGTCTTGCCGTTGCTTTCAGGGAGGCGTCAGTTACCACGACTTTTCAGGCCACAAGGGCACCATCAACACAGGAGATGTTCAGGTTAGGTCTCCCATCACAGCAGCATTGAACCCACAAAGACTAAATAATAAGAGCCGTCGAATAATAGTGTGATTTGCATAATTCTGTGGGAAAAAGCAGCGGCTAAATGTTTTAATTACCAGATACTACCCTAGCTATAAAAGAAGCACAAATGCTTGCTTAGCTTGATGCTTGTGAAAGGGACAGGGTGCCCCCCAGTTCATGCAAAAGCGGACGATGCTGCTGCATCTATGTCCTGCTTGGCGTCGTGTCAAAATCCAGCGTTAAAAGTAGGCGTAGAAGCACTACCAGCACGTGACACAATGCTACTCCCTCAGCGTACGCCGACCACCATGCTGACCACTGAGCCAGTCAGAGTCCACTCATGTAAAGCTACTAAGCTAGCGCGCGGCGGCGTATAGAATTGGTCAGACCACTACATATACGTGCGCGCGCATATGCATGATTGGTCAGAGAGTTGACATGTACTATACTTAGCATTGTTAATTTGTGGTCATCGTCAAGTTCTAACGGCGGTGGTGCTTGCTTTGGGTGGCGCAGTGGCTGACGGCGGGGCGCGGCGTCGTGCACGCGGAGGTGCCCGCCGGCCATGGCGTGCAGCGCGGCATCAACATCTGGATCAACCTCGCCGCCGCCGACAAGAGGTATGATCGATCTCACTGCAAATTAAAAACTCTTTGCTAAATCCATCAATCTCCTTCTGCTACCTTCTGTTTGGGAGCTGCTAATCGACCAGCTGCGGCGTGCAGGGTGGAGCCGAGGTACCAGGACCTGGCGAGCGACGCCATCCCCACCGCCACCGCCGCCGGCGTCTCCGTCAAGGTCATCGCAGGCGAGTGCCTGGGCGTGCGCTCACCGCTCCGGCCGCGCACCCCGGCGCTGTGCCTCGACGTCGCGCTGCGGCCCGGCGCGCGCCTCCGCCAGCCCGTCCCGCGCGGATGGAGCGCGTGCGCCTACGTCATCGACGGCGAGGCCGCCTTCGGCGAGGGCGGAGCCACCGCCGGAGCGCGCACGCTCGTCGTGTTCGGCGCCGACGGCGACGGCGTGGACGTGCAGGCCGGGGCGGCGGGCGCGAGGGTGATGCTGGTGGCGGCACGGCCGCACGGCGAGGCAGTGGTGCGGGACGGGCCCTTCGTCATGAACACAAGGGAGGAGGTGGAGCAGGCGCGGGAGGACTTCCGCCGCCGCCGCAACGGCTTCGAGATGGCCGACGGCTGGACCTCCGACCACGTCGCCGCCGCCGCCATGCGTTGATTCATTCTCTAGGCGTGGAATTTTGCCCCCAAGAAGCCAAGACCAAATGAATGAATGTTCGTGTAGCGTACAAAGTGTTTGTAATAAGGTGTCATCAATCTGGAATCATTGTTTACGCACGTGGGCTAGCCATGAATTAGAATTTACGACGACGACTCCTATATGTGGAGCACGTTTGCCTCTGCAATGGATGTGGAACGGAGCACAATGGTCTGCAGACTTGCATCAACGAGTAAGGTTCCAAAGTTCAGCAGAATTTTAAGAATTTCAGACTTCTCCGTCCTGAAACGAAGAAATTCAAGCCAAACGTTATTACAATTATTTGTCTGGAAAAAACATGAATTGTGTCCGAATTATTACATACATTTCACTAAATTTCACATTTTCACTGAAATCTCTATGCCTGTGTCAAAAAAAAAAATCTCTACGCCTGCCAACGAGAGCACACGTCGGGCAAGCTATGTTCAAGTGCTTGGATGAGACTTATTCCTTATGTTGCGGTCTTTTTTTTTTTGCAAATAGCAAAAATTTGGTGTGACGACGTTTAAACTCTCACCGATGACAACCTTTATTCAATCCCAAAAAAGTGTTGGTACTGTACCACTGGAAATATCCAAGTTCAATAAGGGCCCCTTTGGTAGAGCTCCACGTGAGGGTGGAGTTGGAGTTGGAGTTGGAGTGGAGGAGATGATTTTTTAGCTCCACCAGCTCCACCTGTGCCATGTGCAAAACAGCTCAACATCTCACAACCAAGCCCCAGAAGTGATTCATCGCCACGACTGTTTGGTACAGCTCCACCAAAAATAGCTCCTAAAGCTGTTTTTAGAGCTATACCAAAGGGGCCTAAGATATTACATATGGTGGTTCCAAAAAAAAATGGCTGTTGCATGTTTGGGCCTCGGCCCATCAAGAGAAGGAAATCGTTCTCACGACCGCCCATCAGCCTCACATCGCCCAGCGATCCGTGCTCGCCTCTGACTGGTACAGACGGACGCTGCCCCGCTTCCGGGGCGCGTCCGGGCATCACGCGGGTGACGCGGACACACAGTTACCTGAAGAAGCGGTCACATCTTATTTTTTTTATTGGGCTATTGCTGGGCCGATTATTTGATCACATATAGGATTGTTTTTGCATGTACGCCAGTCGCTTGAGGAGTGAAGCAACAGAAAAAACAGCACACGCCACTTGTATGCGATAAAGTTTAGAAAAATGTCGTTGCTCTTAAACCAAACATCCAAATTAAATTTCGATCGCACCATAATACTTATTGCGATAAAATCTTCAAAATAAGATCTCACTTGACTATATTTAGATGATATTTTTTACAAATATTTTTTTATCAAACTAGAACAAATAAGTCCACGTTGCGAACAAATCGCTGCACATGGAGAACAGAAGAATTTACGTTGCGAACAAATTACTGCACATGTTGAACAAATCAGTGCACATTGCGAACAAATAACTGTACATGAAGAACATGTAAGTCCACATTACGAACAAATTACTGCACATGGAGAACACATGAGTCCACGTTATGAACAAATTGCTGCACGTGAAGAACAGAAGAATCCACATTGCGAACAAATACAGTCCACATTGAGAACAAAATAATCTTATATGCGAACAAATTGTTCTATATGGAGAACAAATACACTCCTCATTCTGAACAAAATAATCTTATAGGCAAACAATGAGTCCACATGCGAACAAATTGTTCTATATGAAGAACAAACACATTATTCTATATGGAGAACAAATACACTTCACGTTGCGAACAAAATAATTTTATAGGCGAACAATGAGTCCACATGCGAAGAAATTGTTCTATCCGGAGAACAAATACACTCCACATTACGAACAAAATAATTATATAAGTGAACTGAGTCCACATGCGAACAAATTATTCTAGCTATAAATCAATTAGTCTATGTATAACATGAATCTACGTGCGAACAAATTATTCTAGAAAAACACGGATGCGTTGACCCTATCCTATCCTCACCAAAAGAAACATACAACGAGAAAGAAAAATATAATAGAAAAATAAAATAAACATTCGTAATAGAAAAGGAATAAAATTCACGAAAAACAAAGAAGAAGAAAAAATAAAATTAACAAAAAAATCTGTGTTAACAGAAAAGAAGAAATGACTAGAAACAAAGAAACGGAAAAATACGAATAGACAAAAGAAAAAAATGAAAAAAAAATGTGACAGAATAAACACATTCGGGATGTAAAAGTAGAACACGGGTCTTAACTGGGCTTCCGATTTGTTTTTAGTTCCACCACTGAACTACTGGACCGTGTCTAGCAATATGGGCCGAATTAACTCTCCAAATGACGCGACACCACGTCCTCACGGGAGACTCCCGGCCTGCTGTACGCGCGTGGGCGACAAATATTTTTTTTAGCGCGCGCGATGCATAGCCGTCCCGCCGCTTCCGGCCTCGTCGCCAGCCGCGCGGTACGAGCTCCAGCCTCCAGGTAACGAGAGTGCTCCCCTCTCCGTCTCGAACCTCAAGCTCGAACTAGATTTGGACTGAGGAAATCGTTGTTGGTACGGTACGAGGAGCAGCAGAATAGCAGATGGGGATGGTGGCGCTGCCGTCGTCGTGGGAGGGATCGAGGAGCTCCCGCCCGACCTCCTGGGCATCATCCTCCATTGCCTTCCGTCCCTCGCCGACCGCATCCGCCTCCGCGCCATCTGCCGCCCCTGGCGCGCCGCCACCGCCGCCGAGCGGAACCCGCGGCTGCCCCCGCCGCTCCCCTGGCTTGCACTCCGCGACGGAACCCTCGTCGACCTCCAAGGCGCTCCGGTCCGCTGCGCGCCCATCATCCGCGAGGGCGTCTCCCGCTACGTCGCCGTCGACAGCCTGGCCTTGCGCGTGCACGACCACGGCTCCTGCTCCCTGATGAACGTGAACCCTCACTCTGTTGCTTCCAGAGGTTGTGATGGCTGACACTACAAGAATAACTCACATCCGCACCCCTCATATGCTTCGGTGCACTTAAGATCTGGTGTTAATGTAACGTTATCACCGGGTGCGAAATTGGGACGCCCTCGGGAACCCTTTAGCACCGGGTTGTAAGACCAACTGGTGCTAAAAGTCCCCTTTAGCACCGGTTGGTGTTACAACCCGGTGCTAAAGGGTCCCCTCCTTTAGCACCGGGTGGTGTTACGACCCACCCTTTAGCACCGGGTCGTAATACCACCCGGTGCTAAAGGCCCTTTAGCACCGGTTCGTAAATACGATCCGGTGCTAATGTAGGTGTCACATGCTACTTCAAAAGGAGCGCATCTCTAATCCTATCACATGCGCTGTGTAGGTGAGATGGTTAGGTGGGTGCACGCGCGCGAGCCAAGAGGTCTTGAGTTCGAATCCCGCAACACGCAAATATGCAAATAATTTTGGCTAGTGCCCCCACCTTTAGCACCGGTTATTTGACCCGGTGCTAAAGGGTGGCTAAAGGTGGCACCCTTTAGCACCGGAAGATTGGCACCGGGTGGGAAACCCGGTGCTAAAGGGCTTTCCCACCCGGTGCCAATGTGCATGATTCTGGTAGTGTGAGTTGCAGTGCAAACAACAGTACCTAACACTAATAGAAAAAATTACCTTTCATCCCATATCTTTAGTCCCGGTTAAGTTTTGAACCGAGACAATAGACATTTAGTCCAAGTTTATATCTTTTTAGTCCAAAAAGACCTTTAGTCCTGGGCGGAAACACCGACCGGGACTAAAAGGGTGAGTTTTAGTCCCGGTCGGTATTTCCGCCCTAGTCCCGGGCGGTGGTTTCACTCGCGACTAAAAGGGTGAGTTTTTATTCCGGTTGGTGGCTCCAATCGGGACTAAAAGGGTCTTTAGTCCTGGGTGAAGGTGTTTCAGGGTTACAATAAAGAGAAAGCATCTCACATTCCATCACATGTAATGTGTAGGTGGAGTGAATAGGTGGCTGTGCGTGACACCATGCAAAAGATTGTTGCTTTGAATCCCATTAGGTGCAAACATTTTTTGGCGTCAGGGACGTCCCGGCCTCCTAGCCGCGCGTCTCTACTAAATATGTATGCTTCACATGTACCTCGTTTCTTATTGTTACTGTTCAATTAGAATGATCAGTTGAACCAATCAATGTAAAATTTAGAATCCCTTTGATGGTGAATTCTTTCTTTTCATGCTATATTGAAATCTATTTGTTGCCTTTCAGGTCGATTTTTGTTTGTTCTTTCCGGTTGATGTGTAACTTTTTCTTAGCTTGCGATCTGTTCGCTCGGCTTATCAGCACCAGCTAGCAGTACTTTTCTCTCAGCACAAATCAACACCAGCCACCTATCACCAGCGAGCCAGCAGTATTTTTCTCTCAGCACAAATCAGCATCAGCCACCAGGCAAGCGAACAGGATTACATGAAAGGGCACATGATTGGTTTCTATATCTATTTTCTTTGACCACTGGGGTTGAATATGCACTACGCTGCTGCTGATTCTTCGTACTAGACCCTTATTGTTTAGGAAAAAGTCTAGATCACCCCCTCACCTATGGGGGTTGGACTACATAACCCCCAATCTATGAAATGGTCTATATCACCCCCCTCGAACTTTTCAAAACCGGTCAAATTACCCCCTAAAGAAAATTTGAAAAATCATAGTAAATCACAGAAAAATCATAAAATAGAAAATCAAATTGTGTTGGAATTCAAATGAGTATATATACACAGTAAACATATAATATGATATGTTTTAGTATATTTTTTGGTTGTAGCTTTAGATCTATGGTTTTCTTCATAGGTGTAAAAAAATGTACTGAAGCATATCATATTATATGTTCACTGTGTAGATATACTCATTTGCAGTCCAACACAATTGAATTTTCTATTTTATGATTTTTCTGTGATTTACTATGATTTTTTCAAAATTGATTTAGGGGGGTAATTTTACCGGTTTTGGAAAGTTCGGGGGTGATATAGACTGTTTCATAGGTTAGGGGGTTACGTAGTCTAACCCCCATAGGTGAGGGAGTGATATAGACTTTTTCCTTATTGTTTATACAAAAAAAGACGAGGTTGATGATATTTGATTTGAGCGGTTCACTTTGTTGATGATGAACTTCACATGTGATTTGGTGCCTATTAACAGTGTTCTTTTTTTCCCAACAATCTAGTAACATTGTTCTTAATTATATGAGCCCTACATTTTTTTTGAGGGAACCTACGGAGGGCCACAGGCTCACCTGAATTGCGTTTTATTCCATCAAAGGGCAAGTTTTGAGGCAAGCGCGCTGCCTCGGAAATGAGTACAGGGGGGAGAGGAGAGCGTTTGGGGAGAACTAATTTACAGCAATCATCTCAAGTCACCAAGTATGCAAGGGGTCAGTGTCGAGGCGTCGCAGAGCCCGGGATGCCCAGAGGGCATTGTGCGAGCTCAGAAGGCGGAGAATGTTCGCTGTCGCGAGGGTCCGAGCGTCGAAGACCATCGCATTTCTTTCTTGCCTTCCAAATCACCCACGCGACCGCCAGAGCAGCTGTATGAGCCAATAGCGCAGTCACGGCGGCGCCCTCAACTCGAGAACAGATGCCCTCCAGGGCGGCACGGATCGTCACAGGGGGTGGTTGTTCCAGGAGAAGATGGCCCCACAGCCCGGCCAGTCGTGGGCAGGTGACAAAATGATGCTCCACGGTCTCCGGCGCCCCGGGGCAAAACGGGCAATCGGGGGAGGCCAGGACGTCGTGTCCGAAGAGCCAGTCCCACGTGCGCGTGCGATCATGGCGGAGGATCCAAAAGAAGACTCGCACCTTCTTTGGGGTGTAGCAGTCCCAATTGATGTATGTCATGGGTGGCCCACCCACCGGTGCGCATAGCAGGGCGTAGAAGTCGCCAGCCCTGGGCGCGACGCGGCGATTCTGGCCGGGAGCCGCGGATCAACCGCTCGTCCGGCCGGTCACTACCAGAATGACGAACATCTGCACCGGTTGGGAACCGGCTTTAGCACCGGGTATCCCAACCGGTGCAGATCATCCGAGGCTAAAGGGGTGCCCCTTTAGCACCGGGTGAAATAACCGGTGCTAAAGGGTGCCTATTCGCCAAAAAAATATGTGTGTTGCTGCGGGGATTCAAACTCAGGACCTCTTGGCTCGCGTGTACCCACGTAACCATCTCACCTACACTACACATGTGATGAGATAAAAGATGCTTTCCTTTTGTAGTAGCATATGACACCCCATTTAGCACCGGATCGTATTTACGACCCGGTGCGAAAGGGTCTTTAGCACCGGGTCGTAACACCACCCGGTGCTATTAGCACCGGGTGGTGTTACGACCCGGTGCTAAAGTGTGAGGGCCTTTAGCACCGGTTGCTAACACCAACCGGTGCTAAAGTGTTAGCAACCGGTGCTAAAGTGTTTCCGGGGGCACCCTAATTTCGCACCCGGTGCTAACGTTACATTAGCACCGGATCTTGAGTGCACCGAGGCATACGAGGGGTGCAGATGTGAGTTATTCTTGTAGTGGGTGAGACAAGGAGATGTCGGCTATGGCGTCGTCGAGGAGAGCCAGCTCCGCTTGGACGGCGACAGTGAGCCACGGCTGGAGTAGCTGATGGAGCCCGCCGGCTTCAACCATCTCCGCCACCGTCACCTCCTGGTCGGTGCAGTGGGAGAAGATGGCCGGGAGCACGTCGCCCGAGGATCCCGGCCTCCGTCCAGGTTTTGCACCAGGAGACGGTGTCCCCGCTACCCAGCTCAACCTCCGTCGCGCTCCTGTACAGCGGAATGATCCCCTTGATGTAGCTCCAGCTCGGCTTGTCCGCCGTGGCCTGGCCACCGTCGTAAGAGCCCTACATTTCAATCTCAAGGTTGAAAAGATCCCATTCTTTTTCATTCCAGTGATGATGAGGAGTGCAATAGTTTGTATATCCCACTATTCCTGTGTGTATAATCCATAATGTTCAATCCCTTTGCGCTGATATTATTGCTCCTGCTGTTTCGGTACTGATTGTGTTGTTTCGCCTAAGTGTTCTTCGCAAGCTGCTGAGGATGTAACCTGCCTTTTCGGTCGGCAGACACAATGTATTGTGCATACTTTTTTTGGCACTACCTGCTACTAACTGGATTTGAATATCTGGAGCATTAGGGAGAAAGATAGGATTTTACTAGACGGTTGATTTGTAGCAAAAAGTATATTACATGGTTTCCTCTGTTTATCGAGCATTTGCATACTGAGAAATGATGTGCTTCCACACTTGAAAAGTGGCTTGCTGGGTTGCGCGGCAGGTTGTTTGGAGGTGGATAGCTTGGTGGATTGGATCGTGATCACGACTCCGAGGGTGTGTTTGGTTTGGAGACAAGGTAGGATGGGATGTCCCGTCCCTATTTTTTGGGATGGATGGTCCCGTTTCGTGTTTGGTTAGGAGGGACGAGTTCGTCCCAGTTTTTTGTTTGGTATGAGGGATCGAGAAAATGGAATGGATGTCCATTTTAACACCGTTATATACACCGTTTAGTGACCCCACTTGTCATATACATGGGTCCACTGTCATCCTCAGAAAAAAAATCCTTTTCATCCTCAACAAAAAAAATCTTTTTCCTTCCCATGTTGCCGCTTGCTGGCCTCCTCGCCGGTGGCCGCCGCTCGCTGGCCTCCTTGCCTCCCCACCGGCCGCGGCCTCCTCGCTGCACCCGCCAGTCGCCGCCGCAGCCCTCCCGCCGCACCTGCCCGCCGCCGTACCTGTCCGCGGCCTCCCCGCCATGCCCGCAGGCTCCCCGCCGCACCCGCCCGACGCCGCTGCCCCTGGCCGCGGCCTCCCCCTCGTGCCGCCCGCCGCCGCAGCTCGCGGCCCGCCGCCGCCCCTAGTCGTGCCCTCCCCGTCGTGCCTGACGGCTGCCGCCGCCGCCGCGCTGTTGGACGCCGTCGCCTTGCCTCTGCGCGTGTCGGCCACCGCTGCCCTTGGCGGTGCCACCCGCTGCCTCGCCTGCAATGGACGGGGGAGAGACGGAGCGTGACAGGGGCGAATTGGGATGCCCCCGTCCGCTCAAAACGAGTGGATGGATCCGTCCCGCATATTAAGAGAATATTTCCCTTTGGGGATGGATCCGTCCCCTCGCCCCTGAACCAAACACAAAAAAAAAGATCGACCCATCCTGTCCCACGTCATCCCCTAAACCAAACACACGCTGAGATATCAAACCATTCCCAAATTTTTATAAAGTCTCCTTTGTCCCTTCCAGCGGGTTAACAACTCTGGTCCCATGGCATGGTATCTTTCAAGAAAAAAAATTGCATACACCTCCATTACAAACTTTCAAAATACCATCCTAATGGTGTCATAGAACAAAAAATCTGAAAACAAATTGTTGGTGTAGGGCTTAAAATCACTCCACAATGTTTGAGCCCAAAGCGCGAACCGGATTTGATGTTGATTTTTTGTGAAGTTATTTTGGCGATTCTTTTATAAGTCAGAATGGCTTTTTTTAAAATATAAGCATGGGCGGTATATAGGTCGTGTGTGTGACCGTATTGTACGCCCAATTGAGTAAGGGTGTATAAGCACGACGCACGACTGCCCGATGAATCTGTAGCTAAGTGGGCTTTCGTGGCAGTGCACGACACCCCCGCCGTCCCCCGGCCGCCGCTCCAGGAATTCCAGGTTCGGAAAAATTCCCCCTCTGTTCTTGAATGTTCTGAGTGCGATCATCTTCCATACAGTGTTTGATTGTTTCGATTGGGGATTTCTAGGATTGAGGGATTTCGTTGTTGGTGAGAGGACGAGCCGACGAAGATGGCGGTGGCGCTGCCGTCGTCGTGGGAGGAGCTATCTCCAGATCTGCTGGGCCTCGTGCTGCTGCGCCTCCCGTCCCTCGCCGACCGCGTCCGCCTCCGCGCAGTCTGCCGACCCTGGCGCGCCGGCGGCGCCGCCCAGCGGCACCCGCTGCTGCCCCCGCCTCTCCCGTGGCTCGCCCTCCGCGACGGCTCCCTCGTCGGCCTCGACGGCGTTCCCGTCCGCTGCGCGCCCATCATCCGCGATGGCGTCGACTCCGGCTACCTCGCCGTCGACAACCTGGCCTTCCTCCTGCACGCCGACGGCGCCTGCTCCCTGATGAATCCTCTCTCCGGCCTGATGCTCCATCTCCCCAAGCTGGCCTCTGCCGTGCGCCGGGCGATCGACGAGTCTGCATTCTATGATCAATCTTGCATACCAAAGACGTATATGAAGGTGATACTGTCATCATCGCCGTTCGATCCGGCACTGGATCCCCTGGTCGCCGCCATGATCATGGAGGGAGACAGTGTTGCAATCTCTTCTTGCAATCAGGATAATGCCATCAGCGTCACTGTGCGTCGAAAGAGGACCCTGGTTTCTTTAAGGGACAGCCTCCTCGGCATGTCCCCAGAGCAGAGAGCAGAGAAGATTCAGGGCCCTCAAAGGATCGATGATATTGCCTTCCTTCACGGGAAGCTATATGCCCTCACCAGGCATGAAGGGCTTCGAGTCATCGAGCTCGATGCTGCTCACCTTGCCCAGGCAAGATCATCACCAGGATTTCTTCAGTGCATCCCTGACGACCCCAAGCAGCAGGAAATTTACAATTATAGTATAGATGAGCCTAGATACTTGGTCCTGCGGTACCTTGCAGCAGAATCCGATGGCAGGTTATTGATGGTGAGGCGGTGGATGAGCGTTCCACGGGATGCTCATCTGGGCGACCACGACAAGACAGTCCGGTTTGAGGTCTTCCAAGCGGACCTCACAACTGCCCCTGGCCGGTGGATCAAGGTGGACAGTTTGGGTGGCCGTGCAATCTTCCTTGGTATAGAATGCTCCAAGTCAGTACTTGCTAGCCAATGTGCTGGTGGTGTTCAAGAGGATTCCATCTACTTCATGCACAGGGTTTTCGACAAACTGCCAAGAGGGTTATCCGGTGCATGTATGGATCCTCTTACTGACTCTGGCATGTATAACATGAGAGATGGGAAAATCACCACATTACTGCCGGAACCGGTGACGTCGAAGCTGCGGAGCAAAGTGCAGTTTCTGACCTGGTTCTTCCCTGCTGATGCATAACTTTTATTCCCTTCTTAAAAGGTTGTTTCGTTATGAAATATCAGTGTGGTGATGTGTATCTGCTTTCTTATCATTGCTAGTCAATTTAAGTTGTTCAGTAGAACCAAGGTATACAAAAGGTAGAATCACTCTTTGCTTTTTAAACTCTTTCTTTGTAAGGTATGGGAAATTGGTTACCTCTGAGGTCAGCATTTGGTTGTAATAAATTGGATACGATCTTAGTGCAGTTTAGCTTTGTTTGATTCTGTGCTTGTTCAATTGTTGGGGCAATTGAGAACTCATAAGGAGACTTTGGGGTGGGATAGTCTCCGGACTGACTATTCTAGTAGGCTTATTGTTTCCTCTACTGCTGTATGCAAACCAGTATTCTAGATTATTCTAGTAGGCTTATTGTTTCCTCTACTGCTGTATGCAAACCAGTATTCTAGATTATTCTAGTAGGCTTATTGTTTCCTCTACTGCTGTATGCAAACCAGTATTCTATCTAGTAGGCTTATGTCGTAGATCCACATGCGGTGCTTTCAACGAACACAAATTCGCCCGAATTAGATGCGATTCAGTGCTTTTGAAAAAGCCACCACACTGTCAGATGGAATCATAGTCAGTATTGGTGGAGTTCTAGGGCGCGTTTGGGACTGCGGGCGGGTATTAGATATGTATAGCCTGCACATATACTTGACTTGTATACCTGATTGCATTCCTTGTATACCAAGCCATATTGGCTATATATATATATGAATGATATCACCCCCTCCAAGCCATATTGGCTATATATATATGAATGATATCACCCCCCCTGTTGGGTGTGTGGTGTTTCCTCGAACATACCTCTCTACATTATGGCTAGTCAAATTGTAATGGTCAATGTGTCCAGCCGTCCAAGCTATGCAACATTTAGTCCCTTTGATGGTTAAACTCTTTCTTTGCATGCTACAGAAAATTGGTTGCCTTTCATGTCAACATTTGGTGACAGAATTTGACAAGTGTGGTTTAACTTATGTTGGCTATGTGCTTTGTAAATGCCTCAAAACACTGAGGTTATGTTGGTTTCTCTCTTTTTTTTTCCTCTTCAGCCTATGTGCGCAAATCCTGGTATTGTGTTCTTGATTTTGGGACTAGTTATTCATCAAATTTTCATGATGTAGTCTTTTTGCGCCTCCAGAAATAAGATGGACATCGAAGGATAAATGGATTTTTTGTCAGGCGTACAACAGAATGTGAGTCGTACAGCTGAGTTAATGAGCTTGCACATCAAGGAGATAAAAGAAAACTTGCACATCAAGTGAGCACTAGCCTTGCTCATTTGTTCCTTCATGCAGACGGCAGAGCTTTGGGTGCAACAGGTTCAGGAAGTAGGTGATATTCATAGATTAATTTCAGAGTTTGATGGAGCTGAAGCTACAATTTACCACAGGTTGCAAACAACATGCTGCAATAACATTGAAGTCGAGAATCGTACAAAGGGACGCCCTGGGCAACTGAATTCTGAAAGTGAAACAACTGAAATAGAATTCAACAGGTACCACAATTTGCACCAATTTCCGTTTCCAAAAGAAAAAGGACATGGAAATACATCGCGTTAATTGTAGTCAAATGGCTATCGCATTCCAGATGCAAATTCTGGTAATGCAAATTCCAGATGGTTCACTCACTCTCCAATGGCATTGCAATAAGCAGGACAAAACATAATATCGTCAACATTAAAACAAAGCGTCATCAACTACATAGCTTTAACAGCTACAACATTCACCCCAACCCAACATTCTGATACATCATGAGCTAAAGGTACACATTGTTAGTACCGATTTATAGAACGATACTTCTGATGGCCATATTACAAACAAATGATCCTAAGAAATACATTCTCAAGATACCCATATAACAAACATATTAGCGCACTGTAGTTTATTTAGACCATTCTCATAACTAATTGGCCGGTATATAAGATTTAGGCAATTATAAAATCTCACCAAAGCAGAACCATGAAGCTTAATAGCACTGGTAAAATATGTAAAATGTCAGACAAGTCGTACATAATGCCTCCATCAGGTACAGAATGCTAGAGAGTACACATGTAACTGTGAGGACAGACCAGAATTTCTTCTACAACAACAATGCTACTTCTTGACTTTCCTAAAGTATATGACTATCCGCGAATCTTTAGAAACAATGCCTATTGAAGATAAACGAACAAAACTTGATATCTCTGGGGGGCGTGTACCTCAGACAACCTTTGGAGATGAAACCAGCCTTTGGTTCTCCTCATCCAACTCGGCTGTGTCATCATCACCTCTATCGTGCTTAGCTCCCGCCTCTCGCTGTACTGGAGCATTCCCTTTTGTTGTAACTGACTGCTGATAGAGCACTCCACCAGCGAGAGTGAAGAGTAAGCAAACCAAACCAAATGCGCTTGCATGCTTGTCCCAGATCATCACATTGATGGCAACCGTGAGGAACTTGTTGACCACCCCTGTCACTGTGAACGCCGTGGCAGAGATCGCCTTCCTTGCAGCGAAACCAAAGAAGCTGATGAGCAGACCAAACACGCAGGACAATGAAACTGCCACAAAGGCATCGAGCTGAAACCAGCTCTGCCCTCTTGATTCAATGGCTCTGAAGATCAACAAGTGCTCCCCCGTCAAAAGCCCAAACACCGGTGCCATTAGCAGCGAAAGCAGGTTGTTGTAGAGCACAAAGCCCCATGTGTTCAGCCCCAAGTTGGTCACCATGTGCTTGATGTACACCATCTCAGTAGTTATGGTGATCAGATAAGCAAGCGCCCACGAATACGCAGTGAGGGTGAACCCAGAATCTGTCATCACATAGCCAACCACGCCTCCCAAAATAATCACCAGGGACATGAATGTGAGCTTGGAAGGACACGGCTGCTTCCGGAATGTGGTGTCAGCAATAGCCACCAGAAGCGGCGTCAGGGATCTGAACACGATGAAGGTGTCAACATTGGCGTGCTTCAGGAGGTGGGTGTTGGTGAAGATGGCAAGGTAGAAGACAACCGCAGCCGGCGCAAATTTCTTGGCAGTCTGGAAGTTGAAGGGGTCGTGGTAGAGGAGGCCGAGCTTTCCCAGTAGCCATACTCCGACCACTGATGTCAGGTACTGCAGGGCGGTCAGCAGGCCGGGGTAGCTGAACTTGGTGATGGCGTACTTGTTGATGATGGCCAGCAAGCTGGAGCACAACGCGTAGCCGACCACGAGGCTGCTCGTGGCGTACGCTTGCTTCGCCATGAATCAAGATCCGTTGACCTGAAAATTCACACGGAATATCAGAAGCGGAATCCCAGCAGCTAATGGGAAGGTGAGAACCGCATTAGTTTCATCCGGGCACTAACCTACTAGGTGACATCTACCGGGTTGCTACTGAAAGAATGAAACGAAGACTATCTGGATCCTGGGCAGCCATGACCATTCCTGTGAATATTCTACATCTATTGGTACCCAGATCACGCGTGGTAAAAGAAGGCGGAAGGAGGCGAGGAGATAGATAGATCTGGGAGTGGAAAGTTTACCGAGGAAGCGGGTGATGGCGGATGGATCCCGTCTTGGGCGGCAGCGGGGGATCCGGTGCCGGAGCCGCCGTGCCGGGAGGAGGGCGGCGGATTGGGAAGGACAAGGCAGACGGAAGTCAGAGCGAAGACGAAGGAAGTGGGACAGGAGAGGAAAAAGTCCATTTTAGGTCCCTCACATTTTATCATCGTCCGTTTTCCATCCTTAATGTACAAAACTAAAAATATTTGGTCCTCCATATTCCAAAACCGTACGTTTTGCATCCTAACCCGGTTTAGTCAATGGTTTGACCGTGGTATAGACCGACATGGCGCCTAATCATTCCCGTAGTGGGACCCGCACGCTCTCTCTCCTTTCTTCCTCTCTCTCCTGTTCCTCCGCCCGCGCGCGCCGTCGCCCGCTGCCTGTGCGCAGCCGCCGCGAGGAAAGGATGCCGCTGACTCCTCGTCTCCTCATCCGTCGTCGCCTCCCCATGGCGTTGGGCCGCCGCGGCGCGCAACAAAAGAGGAGCATGGCGGGGGTGAAGTGGGTGGAGGTGGAGGCGGTGAGGAAGCGAAAATGAAGCAGGAGGAGTGTGAGGACGGGGAGGGAGAGGCGGGCGTCGCCGCGGATGAGGCAGGAGTGGATGGCAGCGTAGACGAGGAGGCCCGGCGGGTGGGCGAGGGTGGATGCGCCATCGCCAAGGCCGCCGCTGCTTCCCCGTCGCATCGTCGCCAAGGTCCGAAGGACCGCCAAGGCCGCCGCCGGATAAGGAGGCCGAGGCCCGCCGCCGCCGCTCCGGTGCACCGCCATGGCCCTCCGCCACCGCCCGGTGCATCGCTGCCCGTGGCCGAGCGCTGGCTTCCTCCTCTCGGCGCATCATCGTCCTTCTCCCGCCCGTTGGCCTCCTCCTCTCGCTCGCCACCGTTCGCGGCCTCCTCCTCTCCCGGCGCATTGCCGCCCGCGCCCGTGCACCGCCACGCTGGCCGTCATTGCCCACGGGGAGCAGCCCCCGCCGCGCTGTCATCGTCGCCAGTGGGGAGCAGCCCGTCCGCCGTGGGAGCTACGCCGCCCCGCCCGCCGCGGGCGCTCGGCCGTCGCCCCACCCGGACGCCACGCCGCCACCCCACCAGCGCGTGCAGGCCCCGCACCCGCCACCAAAGGAGGAGAGGGAGAGGAGGAGCGGCGCGAGCAGGGAGGAGGCGGCGAGGGGGTGGCGCGAGGGAACATGAGAGAGAGGAAAAAAGGAGAGAGAGAGAGCATGTGGGTCCCACCACGGGGATAATTAGGCGCCACATCGGTCTATACGGTCAAATCATTGACTAAAGCGGATTGGGATGCTAAACGCACGGTTTTAGAACATGAAGGACTAAAGATTTCTGGTTTTGTATATTAAGGATGAAAAGCGGACAACGATTAAACGTGAGGGACGTAAAATGGACTTTTTCCGACAAGAGAGGTGGGGTGAGGGATGAGGATGGGCCGAGTTAGATGATCTACTGGGCCATGATTTGGCCCACCTGATTAAAAGCAAATGCTGGGCCGGCTCAGAAAATTTCCGACGACAGCCTGTTCGAATCGGATTCGGATCGAGCCGGAGCCAGCCGGAACGGATAGCTATCGCGCGCGTGACGCGGCCGCCATTGTCGCCCGAAGAAAATCGCCCACCGCGAAAGGAGAAGGAGTAGGGTTTTCGGCTCATTAGCCAGCCCACCGCTGACATCGTGGTCGCGTGGCCCATTAATCATCCAGAGACTGAGAAAAGTAAGCATTTGTTCAGCATTTGTACTATTATTTTTTGTGGTAGTAAGGTCGGCCCATGTTGCACTTCGCAGCCCATTTATTATATTTTCGACCTTTTTTCTTTTTGCATTACCTCTCATTTTCATTTTTGTTTATATTCTATTTCTTTTTATTCTTTCATTTCCTTATTTATTTTTCTTACACTATCTCATTTTATTTTCTGTTTTTTGTGTATAATTTTGTTCGTGATTTGGATGTTCTCTATTTCTATTTTTCTTTAATTTATATTTTTTTGTTTTATAACCGTTTCTATTTTTATTGTTATTTTTCTTTTCTGATTTTTTTGCACTCTTATTTTCTTCTATTAACTTATTCGTCATGTATATGTATATTGTTCGCAATGTGGATATATTTGTTCTACATGTAGAACCATTTGTTTGCTTCTAAAACTAATTTATTTACCATTTTAAGTTGATTTATTATTTATTATACTAAATTATCCACCACAAGATTGATTTGTTCATGTTGTGAACGCATTTGTTCTCCATATAGAAGAATTTGTTCACTCGTGTAGCTATTTTTGTTCACTCTATAAAGTAATTCGTTCGCAATATTAAATTATTTGTTAGCTTTTTGACTATATTGTTCGGCAACTTGGATTTGTTTGTCGACCATATTTTATAATTGATACCATTCATCATTATCTTTTTTTCATTGGATTTTAACAAATGTATATCCGATTGTTCTAATACTATCAAGTCATTGTTCGCTATATGAAATTATTTGTTCCCTTTGTAAACTTATTTATTCATGATGCAAACTTATATGTTCACTCTATAGAGTAAATTATTTAACGATGTCTACTCATGTGTATACTTTGAATATAGTTTGTTTGACATGTAATTAATATGTTCAAGATATCTATTTCTAAGTTTATTGTGTAGAACATTTTGTTCTTGTGAGTACTAATTATGTTCATTTAATAGAAATTTTGTTCGGTATGTTAAATTATTTGTTCGCTTTATAGGCCAAACTAATTTTGTTCACCATATCAAATTATTTGTTCACTTTATAGGCTAAAGTTGTTCAGTGATGTGCATACGTGTAATCTTATATATGTGCAAATGAAATATTATATCATAGCATGATTACCATCATCTAACAAGCCACAAATAGCTACTGGAGGAACACGCATACACTCCTAATCTGCTCCCATCATACTTGGCTTGAGCCATACTATTACATGATCTACTTGCAAAAATAAGGTCAAACTTATTGAAACTCCTACATATATTCCTAATCTTTTGCAGAATTAGGTTGATCGTGACTTGAAATTCTCCCATAATTTTATTCAGTTCCAAGCAGTCAGTCTCACGTGTGTTTGTTCTATGAGTTATTATAATTTGTTCGATGCTTTAATATTTTTGTTCTCCGAGCTCGTAAATTTGTTCTATGTGTCCCATAAATATTCTTAACTTGGTAAAAAATATATGTAATAAAATTATCCAAATATAGTCAAGTGGGGTCTTGTTTTGAAGATCTTGTCACAAGAAATATTATAGTGAAATCGGATTTTAATTTAGATATCTCATTTAGGATTTAGGATTTTTTTTAGTTTCGAACGTATAAGCACGTGGATGATGTCACCTATTTCTGTCTTCTATTGCATATATTCACAGACCACGCATTATCTCGTGCTCCGCGTAGAGAAACACTAAAGTAAATAAGTGGGCTTAATTTGAATGAATCAGCCCAATTAATATGTAGCAGTATCGTGAAAATTCACCTATTTCTGTCTTCCGGTGATGATTTGTTTGCTGTCACCTACGTGACACCTGGTCACGCCCGGAGCCAGCTTCCACCTACACAACATTGCCCAAGCAGTGTGTTTGGTTACCGTATCTGCGTAGCCTGGCTCGCATGCCAGGGCCAGGCCCCAGCGGGACAGGCTCAACGCGTGCAAGAGGGCCATGTTTGGTCGCCTGTCTATACCTAGTCTGGTTGCGTAGAGATTTTGTTTGGTTACCTGAGCTGCATAGCATGTTGAAAAAAGACATGTATACAATGTTTGATTGGTTGATTGTATAGAGCTGATTCTCTGGTGAATCCAGGAGCAGCTTTGTCAAACAGAGCCTTAAAGAGAATCAGCTCCGGGAGCTCTGCCAAACAGAGCCTTAAAGAGAATCACTTTCAGCCACAGAATCGCTTCTCTCAGAGAATCAGAATCAGATGGAGCTCTACCAAACAGGCCCATATAGTTTGGTTACCTCTTGCAGGGAGTGGTGAGGATACCACTAGTGATTTCTACCATTAAGTCATATCAGCATTGTAAATCAAAGAAATTTAGCATCCTAATTAAGGCCCTGTTGGTTTCCCACGCGCTAAACTTTAGTGCCGTCACATCGGATGTAAATATGTTAATTAGGAGTATTAAATATAGATTAATTTTAAAACCTATTACATAAACGAGGAGTAATTTACGAGACGAATCTATTAAGCCTAATTACAACATGATTAGACAATATAATGCTACATTGCTAAAAAAAGACAATATAATGCTACCGTAAACGTATGTTAATTATATATTAATTATAGTGAAATTAGGCTTGTTAGGTTCGTCTCGTGAAATAGACATGACTTATGTAATTAGTTTTATAATTAGTTTATGTTTAATACATCTAATTATAACATATTTAAAGTGTTATAACATATTTAAAGTGTTAAACTTTAGCACCCAGATCCAAACACCACCTAAATCGATTTAGGGCAAATACAACCAAACACAAAAATAGGATCTAAACGAGGATTTAATTAACATCCATGGAAAAGATTAGCTTTTTACATTTGAGCAGAGCAATAACAAAATTGACTGACTTTTGACTCTACACAGTGGAGGAGGGGAGGGGAAAGACATACGACAACAGATCTGGACTAAAAACCACAAATACACCAATTTTTGCAAGCAATACAAGAGAAGAGAGGGTTGGATGGATTGGACAATTTTTGCACAGCAAAGCGGGATCTTCTCCTTGTGCTACCATGCAAGGCAATCTGAAATCCACGCCTCCTCTCCTGCAGTCCTACCTGCACAGCAAACGCAAATCGAAGAAAAAACGAATACATCAGGGGAAATAGCGAACGAGAAGAGGAGAGTGGATTGAGACAAGCCGGAGAGAGGAGGTGGGCAGGTGGTGCTCGTCTCCAGACTGCTGCCGGTGAGGACGGTCTCTCCGCTACGTCCCGCCTCTACGAGTCCCCGCACGGAGTGCTCACCTGAATCGCCGCCGTTCACCCCACCGGTGCTGACGGGGAGGGCTCCTCTGCCCCCGCCTGTTGATTTGGTTCCAATCCCCACGCCGCCGCTAGTCGACTGACAAACGGAGACATGGGATAAGATTGAGGGGAAGAAGAAGAGGGCGGTGAGGTTAATGAAGACCGTTGGCGCCAAGAGGGGCCGGTGACCCTAGAATCTCCCGCCCTGGCGCACCTTGCACGCGCAGAACCCAAAGACTGAGCGCAAGGAGCACTCGTCTCGCACCGAGCGTCGCTGGAAACGCCTGATTTTTTTCGTATCCGCGGAGCCAGGCTACGGGCTGCTTTTTGCACGAGGTGAGCCAGGCCCAACATATGGCCCAATCTTGCATCTCAGGAGCCTGGATGCAGTAACCAAACGCACCCTAAGTTTCAGACAGGTTTCACAGCTGGAGCCGCCGTGCACGTGTAGATAAAAGTTGCCATTTCATTTCTCGTATCGAAAGTTTAAAAGCTAATCACCTCTTCTGATGTTACTACATAATCTGGCGGCTCAAATGCTTGAACCACGTCCTAATGTCCCTGTATCATGTCCAAATGTTTGAATATGATCATCTCGTACAAAAGAAAATTTCAAACACTGGAGAACAAAAATTCAGGGGGTAAGAGCTCCAGTCCCCTCCATGGTATAGCCGTATAGTTTCACTTGTTCAAAAATATGCTCTGGGCAGACATCGTCTAATTGACGGAAGTTGAATGCTGACAACCGTGCCATAATTTTGCAGAGGTCAAGCATCTGATGTCGGACGCACAAATACTCCCGTCCCGTCCATTTAGCCCTCTTTCTCTCCAACATTGAATTTCGCAATGAAGAAACCAATGGTATCCACTGATGACGATGGATCAAACCTCTGAACAAGTTCAGCTTCATGCTCTGTCAACCATTCCCTGTAAAGGCATAGTTTTTGTTCAGAGTTGGAAGAGAATTTTAATTAGGTGTTTATGAAGGAGAAATTTCACCAAGAGATACTAAATTACTAATCACTACAGAAGAAATATCTGTCTATCTTGGACAAAAAGAGAAGTTCTCAAGATGCATCAGGAGAAACAACCAAGACTAGGTCTGTTAAAAAAAAGACAGACTAAAACTCACCAGGTTACCAGCAAGTACATGAACCGTTCAAGTCCACTTTTTAGGTAGCGTTGCCAATAATTAACAATACAATGAAATGGGACTGGTGACTACGATACGGATAAGGCTCATGTGACAAATTCCCAAAAAAATAAACAAACATCTTACTCGGTACATGTCTTGTTGAATAGCTCACATGAACCAGCAATACCATGCCCTCCAACTTTTGGGTGCTGAAAAAAAGAACAAAAGTGATGTGGGAAATGTCTCCAAAAAAAATGATGTGGGAAATGGAGACGTGAGTCATGCAAGTAGTAACTTTAGTAATCTGGAACAAATAACGACACAAATACAGCTTTTCAACAGCAATGTGAAGATCAGACCAGAGACAAGATGACAAGATTTTAAAGTGGCATATGCTATCAGTTTAAACAATCTAATCAAGTTCATTGGCAACTCTCTAGAGTATGGCTTTATTAATTTTTGCTTTCTTGCTTTGCAACCTACATCCCGGTACCTGAGTCATGATGTAGTTTAAGACGATAGTGATGAAAGGTTTGAGCAATGTACAAATTAATCCACTGCTCCACTAGCCAGCCTATCTTGCAAAAAGTGGAACTTACTTGCGATACCAGTGACAGAAATTTGTAGGTATCCAATGCATATCTCACCAAGGCCTCATTCTCTCCTGGATTTATAGTACACCTGCAAAGAAGAAAAGAAAAGAAACAAGAACTAATAAACTGACTATTCACTGAACTCTCTTGTTCCTCCTTTGAATTGCAGGCCACATATACCACAATATCACTTTGTATTGTATGGCATGCAGATAGTAGACTGTTATGGGAGTGGGACCAGCTAGGCCTTTGGGCCAGATGGGCCTTTGGTGGCCGGCGTGCTACAGTGTCCGCGCTACAGTGCCGTGAACAGTAGCCGGTATTAGTACCAGATTGGGATTCTAGTGTTTAGGGTCAAGTCTTCTCATCTATATAAGGATGGGATTGTATCTCCTAGCGATCAATCAATGAAGAAGTATTAATCCCAAATCCCCCAAAAAGTCTAGTCTCCCTCCACGCCGACTTTGCCCGGCCTTCCTCTCGGCAATGGTTATCCTCTAATGGACCTCAGTCCATAACATAGACTCTGTCCCAAATTCCAAAGTATTATTCACCTCACAACATTTGACCATTCATCTTATTCAAAATTTTAGTGCGAATGTATGAAAAGATAAGTTGGTGATAAAGTAAGTCATAAAAAAATAAATGATACTTACATAATTTTTTTAATAAGATGATGGTCAAACATTATGAGCAAAAGTCAATAGTAAATAGTAATTTGGGATGGAGAAAGTGCATAACAATGTAAATAGCCATTTGTGCACAAACTACAATTAGATATCAAGTTTTCAATCAAATGGCAACCAAAGATAGTCATTCAAATATGTGAACATGGAACTAGTTGACTGCTTCACTACATGGGCGACAGCAAAATGTAAATTTATGACTAGAGCAAAGACATTAGTAATGTCTGGTATTCATGCAGCAATTAAGATGAACTTCTGGTGATTAAATCACTAGCTGCACTGTAGTATCCTGTGCCTGTTATTTATATTCAGTTTGTGGACAGGCAAATAAGGTGGCCTTAGGAAACACTAGCCATATCCAGTAAGAAACAGCTGTAAATTGAAATGTTGGTAGACCAGCTACCAGCTAAACTAATTACATGTGCAAGTTCTTTTGTCTTCTACACAGATGACAGATGAAGTAGAAAAGTTGAACAGAAACTCACGTCGAATAAACAATTACCCCACCTGGGCGAACTAGCTTGACAGCTTGATCAAACATTCTCCTCTGATACTTCGCATGAGTTTTCAGCGACTCTAGAGTTTCCTGTCAGAGTGCAATTCATATGAAAAACAAAAGGAATCTTCCATGTCCTAATACAGGCAAATGCTCCAGGTGACAAGGTGCGTGCAGATTAACCAGAATAGATAGCATGTCAAGCTCAATTCAAAAAATCTTTGTCCTCATCAAATGTTTGCCCCAAAAACAAAAACATATATTCAGGAGTTCACAAATCCAGGTGACAGTAAATAGACAAAACGAATTAAAGAACATTTTGAAGAGTATCACGAGAGGCTGTTAAATTTAAAGTTTAAAGGCTACCGCAGTAGTGCATATCATGACTGTTTGCCAGAGTTGGTTGCTTTCCAGGTGGGAAAAATAGTAGCACAGTCTAGTCTCTAATTACCATATTTTTTTCTCAACACTAATTTCATAACACAAAATACTGACCATCAACAATGAGCGCAGTATTTTAATTTATGAAAAATAGAAATCCAAGTCTTTGTAAGTAGAATGGAACTAACTCCCATCACATCCAATAAAACCTAATTAAACTTAACATCCCTACAAAGTCCAACCTTGTGGTTTCATTGTTCATGAGTCTTTTTTTACTTTGTACTCTCACTATTGACATCATAAATGTTGAAATAGTCCCATGGAGCCTGATCAGATCTTAAGCATGTAAGTTTCTTGTGATAATATAAAAGATAGTAGGTGTAGGACCAGGAGTTATGATTGTTCTTTTTTCTGACTTTCAGTTGCATCTTGTTTATATAGGATGAACATACAAAGGGAGAAAATGCAGAAGTAAAATTTCAAGGACATGATACATTGACAATCAAACATATAACTAAATTAGGTGAAACTTACCTCACCAGCAAAGAGACGAGGTCTTAAGCCAAGTGCAGAGCATGGAGCATCAAGGAGGACACGATCAAAGCTGTTAGGAAAAAATCCCTTTGACTTTTCAACTCTACCACCAGAGCAATTATTTCTTCCTGGTCCATTCTTCATCCACCTTAAATTCTTCCTGAGTTCTGCCTTGCTAACATATCTTTTGGATTCTGGGTTTTTATCGTCTACCAAAAAAGGTTCTGTTTCTGTATCAGGAAAACACTTCATCTAGAGTGATCTGGTCTACAGGCTGTGTAAATGATAAGACTTTTTACTCCCACTCATTGCAAATAGTCATAGAAGTTGTTCAGGCCATCGGAACAGCTTCAAAAAAAAAATTTCTCGAACACGCAGGAGGAACAGCTTCAAATACTTTGACTAGCAATTTTATGATACTATTTTAAGTAGAAAGAGCTACATGCTATGAAAGTAGTCTTCATTATGGCCTTATGGATCTATGTTGTGAATCTATGCAACCTTATAGATGCCGATGCTCAAAGTTTAAAAAAAAAAGTCTAACAAAAAACCGAAAATGACATATTTACAATCATTGTCCATGAATGTGATGCTTTGACCAAGATAAGGTCTCCAATGAGAACTTGCGAACTGAGTAGCAGTCTCCCAAGATAGAGCTCGGTTGGTAGACTCTCCCACAAAGAGGCCATCCACCAGGGCTCAAACTCGGAAGCATACAAAAAATGGGTGCAAATATGTGTGCTCCTTACCAGACTGTGCCACTGTTGTTGTTGAGCTGTCTTCACCGTCTACATTAGTAGCTCTGCCATCTACTGTGGTATCACAAGGATCAGAGTTCTCTCCCAGTATCTTAATTGCTTCACAGTGACTGTCAGCCATGCCAAGATTCGTTGCCTCATCAATCTTCCTTACAGATTTGAGGGCGTCAAGTTTATAAGCTTTAATACAATTCAAGTCCATCTCTGAAGCCAACTTCAGAATATCCATCACCTGGAATCTACTTTTATGTTAGAGAAATACAATTACAAATCCCTTTTCTCAAACATGCAGGATAACTTTTCTCAATCGAACATGCAGGATAACTAAATGTCATTGCATTAAAAAAGGATCAAAGTATATTTATAAAATTAGAAACAGCATAAAAGGGAGAGTAAGAGATAGGAAGGTAGGACAAAAAGAAACAAATGCACCACAGAGAAGAGCCACAGCTGAGCTGCAGGCCAGGTTGACTCAAACCTTGACCCAGGTCTAAATATATGTCCAATCTGGCATGAAAAAGAATTCACCTTGTTGTGAGATCTATCAAGGGCAACAACTTCTCCTTCGTCCTTCATCAAGATAGCAATTGCCGTTGTTTTTCCTCCTGGTGCTGCGCACATATCTAGTATTCGCTCTCCTGGCTGGGGATCTATATAATGGGTCGCGAATTTTATGCAATACAGACCAGACCAAAATCTTTTAGAAATGCAGTATGAGATAATAGATGTATAACATGCAAAATTGAAAGAATATGTTCCACATAACAAAGCCGATCCGTGGTATCATTAGAGAAACAAAATTTTGAAAGCATGCGAGTAATATTTAATTCAACCAAATGCAGAGAGGTAAGCATCTAGAGAACAAAGTATTAAGACAGCCAAGATTCAACTGTTTATTCCTAGCAAGATTATGAGATTTTTCAAAAACTTCACAAATGGTTTTGATTAACACTGCAAACTCAAAGAAGCCCTAGTTTCTCTCTCGACTAGAAGCCAACCAACACAATGATCTCTGCTAATACCTGGAAATTCAATATGTAATCTGGAAAAAATGTTGAATATGCATTTCCACAAGTTTCATCGGGAGTGTTTCATATTTTCAGATGATGTACCGTCCTCTAAATAATCATTCAGCTAATTCAATTTCCTACGTAACGACAATTGGTTTTCTAAGCTTCAGTACCTGGGTTTAAACTAACACAATCAATACTACAAAAGCATGTTGAATATTTGTATCAATCAAATGGCAAAGATGATAATATTGGACAAGAAATTACTTTCAATCTAGCAGCCGAAAAAAATACAAATCGTACCAAGGACTCGAGCAGCCACAACACTTGGTAAATTTTGAAGAAATATCTCCCCTTCAAGCACATCTAATGATAAAAACAAATGAATAATTAGGCTTACGAATTTGAGGGACAAAAACACAATAATATGACAAGGGTGATACAGTACTTGGTGCATTTATATCAACTCAATTAAAGTATCAATTTGGCAATCCTTCTTGCAGAAAAAGTAGATTGATAAAATTAAAAATTAGGAATGCATGTAATAAAATTAAGCATGCGTCAACATTCACACCATTTTACAAGTGTTTGTTAGGTCTGCTTCTGATGGAAACTGAAGCCCAAACAAAACTTAAGGTATGTTTTGTCTCTATTCTTTCTGGAAACCAGGGTGGAGCGGAGCTTCATCCATATGCAATTCCTTGGTAGCTGCCACAAGAGAACAGCATGGCCAAGAAGCAGCGCTAGGCTGTTTGGCAAGCTTGACTGGGTGCACAAGTTGTAGCTAAAGATTGAAATGATATAAATACCATTAAGATAAAAAGTAATCTATTGTTTGCTAATCAAGGATCAATATAATTTGTCATCAACTTTTTCCTAAAACTGTAAGGCTGCATATCTGTCTTTCATCATGAAATTGTTAGTTATTTGATAGCGTAAAAAGGATATGCAGATTGCTATGTACTGTTTACAAAGTATAAACTACTGAAACATGCTTACATACGCTGCTGAAAATTATAAAACAAATGTAAAAAATATGTAGATATACCATTGAAAGATGGGAGCTTGTATACCCTCTCAGTCATCTCTACTGCAACCCCATGAGGAACACGAAATATTCCAGATCTTGACATTGCAGCAGTCCCTTCACCAATGTACAAACCCTTCCTTGCCTCATAATGTACATCTGCAACATGGAGTATATTACATAGCTCTATGAATATGCATCTTTTATCAAGGAAAAAAAAACTTGCAGCACAAGATAAAATTATAGTACGACACAGAGCAACCATCTATTCAAAGGGAAAGCAGACACGCATAAATGAAACAAAATCAGTTTATTTAACAAGAACTAAAAACTTCCACTACAAAAAGCTTGCCTGACTGCAATCCCTGTAAAACGGTTCCTCGTGTTATACCCACAGCCCAACCACCATCCTTGACAGGCTGCTCAACAGCAACTGACACTGCAACCTTATCACCTTTTTCAACATGTGAACTACAAGCTAAAACACCAGGAACATACACCTGAAGACAAAGCAAATATGAACAAAAAAGATCAAATCGTCATTACAGATTTGCCAGTAGCAATAGATTCGTGCATATTTCAAGAACGTATATTTCAGATGAAAATATAAAGGAAAATTAGCAACTCTTTCAAGAAAAAGGGAAGGTCTTATTTTAATAAAGACGATTAAGTTTATGCAACACATCCAGTCTAGCATCAAGGGCTATACATTCAATGCCGCCATATTACTATGTTCAACCAAAGAAAGAGCAAACTAGTTTGTTGAAAGTCAACATATAACCACTGTGAACTTGTTCAGCCAAATACATCTGAATATAGCAAGTGTTCCCCAATAACATATGCTAGTGAAACAAAAAAAAAGATTTGACTCATATCACAAACTATGTAGGCACAGAAAACAGAATGCACGAAAACATGTTGCTACTGTGTCTCACGAAAGGACAGTAATGGACCTTCTCAAAGATTCTGCCAGGGAAGATCCCATACATCTAGATTCAATTTAATTCTGAAAAATCAAGGCTGAGTGACATTATAGAACATATGACATCCGGTGGTGAATAGTCGCAAATAGGGAAGTCACCACACATGTTCAGCATGTGTCACACTGGATGGTGCAGACTGAATCTGATGTCTATATTACAAGTTGAAGGGATGATAGTAAATATGAGAAAAATCAGGATGCCTTTCACAAAATATCTGTCAGTTTTTGTAGATTTATATCTGCCTCTGAGATCACAATTTATGGAAACATTGCAGATTCTCATCCTGTTTTTAGAAGTGACTCTCATTCAACTCATTTGCTACATATAGGCACACATCCAGGAAAAGAAAGAATATACCTGGGCACCCCGAAGAACTGACTCTGCACATTTTCGACTTACAACTATCTCCTTAACAGATTGGTCTGGCTGGCTATTATAATTCAGCACATGTGGTCCTGATCCCTGAACAAACAAAACATTGTCAAGGCCAGCATAAGGGCACTTCTGAACCAAAGAGCTCCGTTCATGTGCTTGGTCTCCACAATTCTGCTCAGTAATCTCCAAGCCATTAATTCCATCAGAGAACCCATTTTCGCATACTAGGTCCATAAGTTTATGCACGACAGCATCAGTGGAAGACTTGAGAGTATTGACACGGATACAACAATAACGAGAAGGATGCCTGAGCAGGAAAGTAATAGTTAGCCATATAGAACAGTAACAGTTGTCATGGACTAAAAAATAGCAGGGAAGTCAAGAACAAGCTCCCTAGACAGATATCCGTTACTTAAATAAGTGCCTACGAATTAAGACTTGTTCTACTCATATACTTCAGAAAAACTATGTAGCGAGTCCAAGCGCCAGATGTCCAGAACTGCTAAAACATAAAATCGCATTTGATTAACTTGTACAGAGACAGATCATATATAGTTGTACGACTATCTTCAGAACAGCTGTGTGATTTACTGATGATTTTATCTCCCAAACATTTCAACTGATAAATGTGCACTAAGTCCACTTGTTTAGTGTTGCAGGGCTGCAAAAATCTATGTGATAGATGTGCTGAACAGCATGGAATTCTGGGTATGTACTTAAAATCTTGAACAAGTATTCCTTGTTGTTAGTTGGCTAGATCTGGATGAAAACCAGTATTTTTCATGATGACATAAACCATATATCCATCTTGCTAATTCTGAATCATTCTTTTACTGCCTAATGTATGGGCTGATCAAAGAGTAGATAATGTTTAAGCATGGGATGTGCAAAGCATCAGCCTACATTTCATCAATCTACAGCGCTTGTTCCAGTGAAACATCACACTTCACAAGCTAACCAACGCTATAGCTAAATAGCTAATAACAACCCTAGAGCCTTGAATAAAAGGAAAAAACAGGAATCCTAGAATCAGCAGCAACCAACTAATCCGGAGAAGGCGACTAACGCCAGAGCAAGAGGCTGGCGGGCGGGAAGACTCACGCGAGGGCCTCGGAGATGCGGGCGAATCTATCCCGGCCGTACGCGGCGGCGAAGTACTCCTCCACCTCCGGTTGCCACCGCAGCTTCGGGCTGAACGTGTACCGCCCCGCATCGGCGCCGTCCGGCGCCGCCGCCGAGGGAGATGGGGAGGGGGAGGAGGAGGAGTCCATCCGCGGCGACGGCGGCTGGGGCGGTGGAGGGGAGCTAGGAAGCAGCGAGATGGAGAGCACGAGGGGTGGGAGAGTGGCGAACGGGAGAGCAGAGTGCAGAGGCGGCTGGAGGTCGGGGGAATCAGGGGTTTTGCAGGGCTTTACACCTTGGAGACAAAACGGATCACAAGATAATTTCCGAGGCCTTTGCTAAGCATCTTTCAAATTCCGAAACCAGTTTGAATAATTTTGATAATCCACTATGTCTTATCTCTGTTTGTAAATGTATGACTTCCTAGAGTGCAGGTGTTTAACAGCTTTTAATTTCCTATATGTGCTTTTGCCAATCACTAGACCATCCGGCCTTAAAAATTCTTTTAGAACTTGACCAAAATTCAATTCAAACTTTGTGTTTAACTCTGATTTCTTTGTATTTCATTCTTAAGATCTAATAACTCGTATGTTTTATAAACAATATGAGTCTATATAACTATGTGACTATATTATCACCCAACCATCAAAAGCATAGCACCCGCGTACTCCCTCCATCTCATTCTATCAAGAGTGCAATTCTGATATTCAAAAGAATCCCACAAAAGAATGTAATTTTAGTAATAACTAACTGTCTTATTCCTTAAATAGATAATTATACGTATGTACCTCCATCTTCTATGTCTAAATTTGTGGGATTGAGATGGCTACTAAGGGTAGTATGGTCTTTTGTCAACGATACTAATCGGTCTGGAAAAACCATAGTTGTATTTTTCATGGGACGGAGGGAGTACCTCCACTATATAGTAATATAAGCCGAGTAGTAAACCTCCATAAGATTATGAATGGCCAACAAGACATATAACAAAATAAAAACTAAAAGTAACTATTTATTCACTTTTCCGGTTAAATCCAATGTGCAGAAAAGACTTCATTGGACTAAACACTCGACCCTTAGCATGGGTCCCTTTGCTTCCATGAGGTAACCATGCCCGTCCACGACTCTACGGGGCTGTTGGATGCATGCATCCAGTCCGACCAGGCTCAGCCAGGCCGTGTTTGGATGGTTGCATCAGGTTTTGGGCCAGGCCCCCGCGATGCAAATTGGTCCTCCCAGCCAAGCTCCGGCGATAAGAATATTTTCATCGTTTCCACCAAGCCAGGCTCTCGCGATGCGGACGATGGAGCGCGTGTGACTCTACCCCTGCTTGATGCATGCACGCTAGAAAACCCTAGGGTTACCGCCCATTTCGTGCCATTCTCCACCCATATATCCTCACCCCTACCGCCACTCCCCTCCGCCATCGCCATTCACTAGTCCCTCCGCCGCCAGGTAACTCCTCCCTACTCCCCGCATCGCCTCAACTATCATGTCCTCTCAATCTATCCTCTCCTCTTTGCGCGTCGCGGAAGACCAGCCCTAATCCCCTCGTTCTTTGATTTGCGGTCACGATATGAAAAGAACTCTGGTGTAAAGGCAAGTGATTTATTTTGCCCCCCTCAATTTCACCTCTTTCCTCTTCTGATTTCATAGTAGTAGATGCAAATCTCGTTGCATCCCTCACTGTCTCATGTAATTTGTGCAGCAACCTGAGTGATCTAGGTTTCTAAGTAGTGGTAAGGTATGAAATCGACTTGTTGGCTTGGGATTTGGATTTGTAATTCTATGTCATTAGTTGTTCATTATGGATGTAGCAACATTTCGTTTCTTTTGTGTGCAGGGGTGCAGATCTACTTCTCCTCAGTCCGTTGGCTGGTGTTGTGTTGACTGCTCGCTGTTTGTTGGGGGCGATCATTAGGGGTACACAAACCTATGGGATAATCACCCTTGTTAAACATTAAACTCATGCGTATAACCAGAAAAAGAGAAACGGAAGTTAAGGCCCACGGCCCAGCAACGAACGAAGGCCCAGTCAAGGCACCCCGCGGAGCGCCTCGACGCGCACCACAATCTCCGCTTCGCTCGAGGGAACCGACCCCTCGAGCGAATCGGAGAACTCCGCCTCGGTCGAGGCCTGAGGATCGAGCCTCGAGCAACCTACGAAATAGGGAGAGCTCCACCTCGGTCGAGACCCCCGCTCCGACAAACGATTAATGGCGCTCACCACCGCCGTGCATCCAAAGTCAAAAGGTAAATCTCTCGCCATACCGCCCTGACAGCCACGACCCCCCCATCGCATCTGTCAACTCCCGTCACTATGCCGCCAACCGAGGCTCTGTGCAGGCAGGACGGCGCCGTACGAACAGAGCCTGTCACTCCAACTCCCTATGCTGCCAACTCCGACGATCCGAAGCCTTCCACCGGGCGGGAGAGACCCTCGAGCAAACAGCAGGAGAAGAAGAGAGGACGGCAGAGGCATGGCGGGCCATCCCGAGCACTATGCGGCCATCCTTGGCGCTGTGCGCACATTTCGCCACTATACGAACAGGGCCGGGTCACTCCAACTCCCTGTACTACCAACTCCCATAGTGATTTCCCACAGAATGGGCTGTACCCTGGCATGGGAGACCCTCGAAATGGTGTACGGGCGAATCATTACCGCACGAAGGACAGCTCGGATCCTCAAAACCACTCCCTGGCATCATCGACAGTACGAGAATCGATCACAGGTACCGCAATACCGCATAACAGTGGCCAAGGACAAAGAAGCACGCCCGACGCCACTCCTACTACTGTGCAGCTCCTACGCCTGCACAACGACACACGCCTGTAACCCCTTCTCCTTGGCCTATAAAAGGAGAGGGGGATCAATCGATCAGAGAAGACAGAATACCCGCACACGCTCCGAAAACCACGATATTGGCACTCCGCCTCAATCATCTGGGACTTGGAGGTCTAGCCTCTTCTCCCAACCTACTTGTATCCCCTACTACTTGCAGTCCGGTGCAGAATAACATTTCGCACATACCACCTCGCTGGAAGTACGGTCTTGCGACCGGGCCAGGATAAATTCGTGTCTTGCATTATCTTCTGCATCAACCATCAGGGGAGAGAACACAACGCATTTCTGGTTGGTGTCGGGACCACGATTTCTAAACACCGACAGTGGCGCGCCAGGTCAGGGTCTCGCGTTGTGATCAACCATTTCATCCACCATCTCCCTTGATGGCAACCTGAGTCGTATGCGACAATCTTCTTCCGATGCCGACATCAGATCAACTCCCTGCTGGATTCGAAATCTAGTTCGGGAGTCTCGAGTTTAGGGCGACTGGCGATGGCTACAACATGCAGCTCCTGATGAGGAGCACCAGCATGGGCATGCCACCACCACTCCTGTCACCACCACCACCACCACGCAAAAAGCGTCCGCGTCAACGCGCGCGGCGAACGCGCGTGGAGCAACGCAGAGCAGCCCGCGCCGGCTCCCCCAAATGGGTTGAGTCCAGCACGACAAGGGCAAAGAACACTACCACAATGTCGCACTCGGCCAAGGATAACACGGTCGACCCGTGGTGAATCCCCGGTGAAGCGCGCATCGCAACCGTGACCAATTCCTCATCAGTTGACACGGACATGACAGCGTATGAGGATCTGCCAGGGCACCACTTGCTCTCAATTCGCAACCTCATAGCAACATCGCCAGACGACGACTACCCCAACTCTGGCAACGAGGCACACAAGAGCGGCCAGAGGGTCCCCGAATGGGACTACTCAGGACTTCGCGATCGTGAGGCCTTTTTGTCATTCCAGGTTGTGGCAGATTATTGCCTAACCTGCTCCGACGACTCTAGCGAGGTGGATTACGATCCCGCCAGGGAGTGCTTCGTCGTCATCCCGGGATGGGATGGCGGAGATGACGGGGCAGGAGAGCCAGCACACGCTAGGGATCACGAGCAGGCGCCTGACAACGTTCCGCTTGCACAAGCACAACTAGCCCAAGTCCGCGAACATGAAGCCAAGCTCGAGGAAGAACGCCGACAGGTCCGAGAGCTCCGGGCAATGCTTGAGGACAACCGTCCTATGCGCGGCGCGTGTGCCAGGGAAGCCGAGCGCATAGCACGAGCCCGCATCGAGGCTGATGACGATGTGGACGACCCACTCGCATTAGCCAGGGCAAGCCAAAATCTTATCGCTGTGGCGACCTTAATCCGAGCCATGCCAGAGCCCTCAACGCCCGAAGGCCGAAATCTGCGCCGAGAGGTGCAGCTCCTAATCGAGCAAGCGACTACGCAGCAAGCTGAAAGCTCAGCCTCTCGCATACGCAGTTCCACTGGGCCAAAAACTGGTGGAGCAACGCGGGAGCACGAGGCATCGGCACAGACCCCGCGAAGGGATAATCCAATGCCACCCCCGCCCTCGAATAAGGGAAAGACACCCTCAGTGCACAAATGCATCGGGAGGAAGCCTCTCAAGGAGCGAATCCTTGACACACGCGGTGACGCCCGCGACGACGATGCTCGCAACACCCTCAACAGAAAGAGGTGGGATGGCACATCTCGCGGTTTCCAAGCCCGCTGTGGAGGCCGCTACGACAGCGACGAAGACAAGAGCCCAACGCTAGAGCCCCCGAGAGCCCAGGTGTTTGGCTGGGAGATCCGTGTGGCCCCGATTCCCGCACGATTCTGGCAACCGACGACCGACGACCATCACCAAGTACTCGGGGGAGACAGACCCAAAGGTGTGGCTCAACGACTATCGCCTCGCCTGTCTATTGGGTGGCGCGACTGACAATGCCATGATCATCCGCAACTTGCCGCTCCACTTGGCGGATTCTGCGCGGACATGGCTTGAGCACCTACCCGCGAACCAGATTCACGACTGGAACAACCTCGTGAAGACGTTCGTAGGTAATTTTTAGGGCACTTACCTCCGCCCTGGAAACTCATGGGACCTTCGAGGGTGTCGCCAAACATCCAATGAGTCCCTTCGTGATTTCATCCGCCGCTTCTCCAAGCGCTGCACCGAGCTCCCAAGCGTGGGTGACTCCGAAGTCATCCACGCCTTCCTCGAGGGCACAACCTGCCGGGACTTGGTGCGCGAGTTAGGACGAAGTCCTCCTACCAGTGTAAACGAGTTATTCGATGTCGCCACCAACTTTGCCTCCGGCAAGGAAGCGGTTGGAGCCATCTTTGATGGTAGAAGGGGAAGCGGACGGATGAAATGCCCGCGGAGGGCAGCAAGTCCAAAGGATCCGCAAAGAAACAAAAGCAAGGCAGGAAGGGGAAGAAGCCCCAAAAAGCCTCGCGCCGACAAGAGCGGACCGAGGACCCCGACGAAATCCTCGCAGTCGACCCTGCTGCTCCCAAAGCTCCTCGAGGCCCCCCTCGAGGAGGCGGCATCTTCGATGACATGCTCAAGAAACCTTGCCCTTATCACAAGGGCGTCGTAACCCACACCCTCGAGCAATACGGAATGCTAAAGAAATACTTCAACCGCACCGCTTCGAAGGACGAAGGGGGAAAAAAGGACACGAGCGACGGGAGTGGCCAAGGGTTCCCGGAGGTGGAGAACGTCTTCTTCATCTTCGGGGGGCCAACAGCGAACATGACCACTCGACAGCGCAAGCGCGAGCGCCGAGAGGTATTATCCATACACAAGGTGGGGCCATCTTACCTCGACTGGTCAGAGGAGACCATCTCCTTCAGTCGAGAGGATCACCCCAACTACATCCCAAATCCGGGGCAATACCCGCTTGTCGTTGATCCCATAATCGGCAACACCCGGTTCTCCAAGGTACTCATGGACGGAGGCAGCAGCCTCAACATCATGTACGTCTCATATTTGGAGCTCATGGGCATCGGGAGGGACATGCTGCGCCCCAGCAAGGCGCCATTCCATGGCATTGCGCCGGGAAAGTGAGTTCAGCCCCTCGGGTAGATCGATCTGCCAGTTTGCTTCGGTACCCCCGACAACTTCCGCAGGGAAACCCTGACCTTCGAAGTAGTGGGATTTCAAGGTGCATACCACGCCATACTTGGCCGCCCATGCTATGCCAAGCTTATGGCCATCCCAAACTACACATACCTCAAGTTGAAGATGTCGGGGCCAAACGGCATCATCACCGTGGCCCCATCGTTCGAACATGCCTACATATGCGACGTGGAATGCGTCAAGAGCGCTGAGGCACTTGCCGAGGATGAGGCTCTCGTCGTGGACCTGGAGAAGATGGCAAACGAAACCATCCCCTCCACTTCAAAGCATTCAGGCAGTTTCGAGCTTGTGGAGCACACCAAGCCCGTGCCCCTCGACCCCAGCATCCCCAACGACAAGAAGGTAAGGGTCAGTTCAACCCTCGACGGCAAATAGGAAGGTGGTGCTCGTCGACTTTCTCCGCGCCAATGCCAACATCTTCGCGTGGAGCCCCTCGGATATGCCGGGCATACCGAGGGAGGTCGCCGAGCACTCCCTTGATATCCTGCCCCACTCCAAGCCGGTGGTTCAACGCCTGCGACGCTTTGACGAGCAAAAGCGTCGGGCCATTGGTGAGGAGCTGCGCAAGCTCCTTGAGGCCGGATTCATCAAGGAGGTATTTCACCCTAACTGGCTCGCTAATCCTGTTTTAGTTAAGAAAAAAATGGGAAATGGAGGATGTGCATAGATTATACTGGTTTAAATAAAGCATGTCCAAAAGTCCCTTTTCCTTTACCACGTATCGATCAAATTGTGGATTCAACCGCGGGATGTGAGCTGTTATGTTTCCTTGATGCTTATTCTAGTTTCCACCAAATTAAGATGAAAGTTTCTGACCAACTGGCAACCTCTTTTATCACGCATTTTGGTATCTTTTGCTATGTCACGATGTCGTTTGGCCTTCGAAATGCCGGAGCTACATACCAGCGGTGTATGCTTCGTATTTTCGGAGATCATATCGGGCGAACCGTAGAGGCATACATTGACGATATTGTTGTAAAATCCAAGAAGGCGAACGACCTGGTAAACGATTTGCGCGTTGCGTTTGATTGTCTCCGGGCCAACGGGGTAAAACTAAATCCGGAAAAATGCGTTTTTGGGGTGACTCGAGGCATTCTCTTGGGTTTCATAGTCTCTCAGCGAGCATTGAACCCAACCCTGAAAAAGTCTCGGCCCTCGAACAGATGGGACCGATCCGAGACCTAAAAGGGGTACAAAGGGTATTGGGATGCTTAGCAGCCCAAAGCCGGTTCATCTCGCGTCTCGGCGAGAAAGGCTTGCCCCTGTACTGACTCCTAAAAAAGAACGAGCATTTTTCTTGGACCCCCGAGGCTTAGAAAGCCCTCGATGGGCTAAAAGCATCACTCGTGTGAGCGCCAATTTTAACGCCACCTAAGGAGAGCGAGCACCTCTACCTCTACGTAGCCGCAACGACCCAAGTAGTTAGCGGAGTCATCGTCGTAGAAAGAACTGAGGAAGGACACGCTCTGCCCATCCAAAGGCCGGCATACTACATCAGCGAGGTTCTGACCGAAACCAAGACGCGATATCCACAAATCCAGAAGCTGCTCTACGCAGTAGTGCAAGCTCGGCGCAAGTTGCGCCACTACTTCGAGGCTCATCCTGTCACCGTGGTCTCATCTTTCCCCTTGGGGAAGATACTCCGCAACCAGGATGTCTCGGATAGAGTAGTCAAATGGTCCGTGGAGTTGATGGGCGAAGCCCTCACTTATGCCCCTCGCAAGGCAATTGAATCGCAAATCTTGGCCGATTTCATGACAGAATGGACCGACACACAGCTGCCCCCGCCCCAGATCCAAGCCGAATGTTGGATCATGTACTTCGACGGGTCTGTGATGAAAACCGGCGCGGGCGCAAGCCTGCTCTTCGTCTCACCCCTCGGAGAACATATAAGACACGTGGTACGCCTGCACTTTCCGGCGTCCAACAACATGGTCGAATACGAGGCCTTACTAGCCGGCCTTCGTATAGCTATAGAGTTGGGTGTCAAACGCCTCGACATCCAGGGAGATTCACAACTGGTCATCGATCAGGTTATGAAGGAGGCAAGCTGCCACGATGACAAGATGCAAGCGTACTGCAACGCGGTACGTCGATTCGAGGACAAATTCCATGGCCTCGAGCTCAACCACATAGCGCGAAAATACAACGAGGAGGCTGATGAATTAGCCAAAATTGTGTCAGGGCGGATCACCGTTCCACCAAACGTATTTGCCCGTGACCTAGCAGAGCCGAGCATCGACCTCAAGCCAACTCCCAGAGCTCCTGATGGTTCCTCGAGGACCGAACCCTCGGGGGCTGCGGGCATCGAGCCCATGGACGAGGATCCTTTGAAAGAGGAACCTGAAGCCTCAGGTCAGGAGATATCCTCAGCGGACGAGGGTGAAGTTATGGAGATCGACGAGGCCCCATCATCTCGCGATTGGCGAAACCAGTATATCACTTGGATCAACCAAGGGGAGCTACCCTCGGATCGAACCGAGGCCCGGTGCATCACGAGAAGAGCCAAGTCGTTTCTCATTATCGATAGCGAATTGTATAAGCGCAGCCCCTCTGGAATTTTGCAGTGATGCATTCCAATTCCGGAGGGAAGGGAGCTCATTCGAGACATCCACGCTGGCTTCTACGGCTACCACGCGGCGCCCCGTACCCTCATGGGCAACGCGTTTTGCCAAGGCATCTACTGGCCCACGGCTGTCGCCGACGCCAACTAAATTGTGCGCACTTGCGAAGGGTGTCAATTCTACGCATGCAAAACTCACCTCCCGCCCCATGTCTTGCAAATCGTTCCTATCACATGGCCATTCGCTGTGTCGGGGCTCGACCTCGTCGGGCCAATGCGAGCAGCGCCCGGGGGCTTTACGCATCTGCTACTGGCCATCGACAAATTCTCAAAATGGATCGAGGCTCGACCCATCAGCAGCATCGGATCCGAACAAGCTGTGTAGTTCTTCATGGATATAATTCACAGGTTCGGGGTCCCTAATTCGATAATTACTGACAATGGCACCCAGTTTACAGGCAAGAAATTCTTGGAATTCTGTGACGATCACCATATCCGCGTGGATTGGTCAGCCGTAGCACATCCGCAGACAAACAGCCAAGTAGAACGTGCCAACGACATGATTTTACAAGGCCTCAAGCCAAGAATATTCAACAAGCTGAATAGATTCGGCGGAAAGTGGGTGTTAGAGCTACCCTCGGTAATTTGGAGCCTTAGAACGACCCCAAACAGAGCCACGGGTTTCACCCCATTTTTCCTCGTCTATGGCGCCGAGGCTATCCTCCCCATGGACTTGAAATATGGGTCCCCGAGGCTCAGGGCTTACCAAGAAGAAACAAACAAGCAAGCTCGTGAAGACTCACTCGATCAGGCAGATGAGGCTCGAGACGTGGCGATATTACATTCAGCACGGTACCAGCAGTCACTCCGAAGATATCAAGCCCAAAAGGTTTGACGATGAGACCTCAACAAGGGGGGCCTAGTGGTAAGGCTGCGACAAGACAATCGAGGACGCCACAAGCTCACACCGCCATGGGAAGAGCCCTACATCATCGCCGAGGTCCTCAAACCAGGCACATACAAGCTCGCGAACGAGAAAGATGAAGTGTTCGCCAACGCCTGGAACATCCAACAGCTACGTCGCTTCTACCCTTAAGCTTCCAAGCATTCATGTACATTTGTAATTATTTCAATAAATAAATAAAGAATGATGTTAAAATGAGTAAGACTAGGCTTACCCTCGAAAAAAGCAAAGTCTCACTCGCGGGGCTAATTCGAGGGGGGGCACCCCCTCCTAAAAATTGTCCCGATTTTAAGATTTTTTTCTTCAAAACTTTTCATCACAATCATCTCCAGTAAATTGCCAAAAGGCAGCTCGAGGCATAGATTGACCAAGGCCAAGGGCCGGCCGAGTCGAGGGATCGCCTATGCCTTCGAAAGGATACGACATCCCCCTCGCCACCCTACGCTAAAGTTAGTCTATGAACGATATTTTCCTCGACAAGTACCTTGCAAATTCAGTGAGAAATACGTGATAAAGAAAACAATAATTCAAATAAAAACTCGAATGTGCACTTGAAAATATGAAGTTGTTTAACCACTAAAGTACTTATTACATAAATATCCCTAACTACTCAGGGAGCAGGGTCTTCGGGGCCTTCGGGGGTGGCGTCCTCTTCGTCTTCGGTGTCGGGTAGGAGGTCGCTCTTGAAGATCTGCGCCAAGGTGGCAGCAGGAGCAGAGGCGTCGGGGCTCTCCACGACGGCCAGTGCAGCGTCGTCATCGAGGTCATCCGCCACCACGTAGCCGCCGCTCACCGCCTCGAGGTCCATGACAAAGTGCGTCGAGATCACCTCGAGGGTCTTCTGCACGCCAAGGCGGAGGGCCCCCTTCAAGCGCTCGGCAACATAGCTGCCCAAGGCCCTTAGGCGGCTGGCCACCAAGCTGCCTGACTGGGACTCGGGGGGCTTCTGGCCCCTCGACCTCCTTGTAGACGGCGAGGGCTACTTCCCGTAGCTCCTCCAGATCCTCCTAGGCCTTCGAATAGGCCACCTAGAGCGACTCCGCCTGTGAGGAAGTCTCCTCCGCCGCCTTCCGCAGCTCTAAAAGCCCAAAAGCAAAATCAGCTAAGTTTTCGAAAACTGGAATTCAAATTAAGGATAAGTTCGTATCAAACTTACCTTCTATCAGCTTCTCCTTCTCGGCGAGGGCCTCCCGGGCGGTGCTGACCTCCTGCTGCAGCGTTGCCATCTCGCCTTGCTGGGCCTCGACTGAGGCCCGCAGCTCCGTGATGGCAACATCTCCCTCCATCACCGTCACGGTGAGCAGGTCGATAGCCTCGCCCTGGGTCTTTAATTGGGCCTCAGCCGCGACAAGCGCCGAGTCCCGCTGCTGCAGCTGCCCCCGGGCCTCGGCGAGGGCGGCGTGCTCCTGCTGAAGCTCGCCCTCAAGCGACGCCAGCGCATGCGTCCGCTGATGGAGCTCGTTCCCCTGCCGAAGGACCTCCTCTGCCGTCTCCACGGCGAGGGCCCTCTCGCGCAGGCGCTCCCGCTCAGCATGGCTCAAAGCCTCCCTCAGATGATGCACCTCGACGTGCGCATCAGCGAGCTCGGCGACCTTTCGCCCAGCCATCTCCCTCAGGTTCTATTATTAACACGGCAGACAAAGGTGAGAAAGGGGGAGAGACACAAAACACGCAACGAATTTAGCAAACAGACCACTTACCAGGTGGACGTCCAAGCCCCGGCCGAGGTGAAGCTCGAGGACTTGCCTCAGGGCCTCCTGGACCGTGGTCCCCAAGGCCTGCTGCTCCTCCCATAGGAGATGCTCAGCCAGGCCAGAAGGGATGCCACGCCGACCGAGCCCCAGGTTCCGCCAGGCCTCGAAGGCCGGGCCGCCAGGCAGGGCGCGCACGGTCCTTTCCTCCCAAGGGCTCCAGGTCCCGTCCCGGAAGCCCGGAGCATCCTCCTCCTCATCTTCCTGGCCACCCTCGAGGGTGGCCGGGAGGGTCACCATTGCGGTGCCCACCCCCGGCACCTCCTCCGCCTCCGCCTTACCGCTGCCCCCGGCCGTGGTCTGACCCGCGTCTTCAGCGCAGGCCGCACCTTCTGGTACCCCCATGCCCTCGGCTGGCACAGAGGTCTCATTCATCCCCGCAATGGCAGGGGCCGCATCCTCCACACAAGGAGCCGGGGTCGTCTCCCCGGCCTGGACATCGCCCGCTGCCGCCGATGCTTCCACGGCCGCCGCCTGCCCCCTTGATCGGGTGATCCCTCGCGCCAGGGCCGCCTGATTCCGGGCGACGATCTCCGTCACCTGGGGCGCTCCGGACGAGGGCGGCGCCGCTGAACGAGGTGTGGCACGTGACGACACCTTCAGTGCATTCGTTGGCGCCAATGGGAGCGATGCCGGCGGCCCGGCTTGGCTAACAGAAACCAAGTCAATAAAATTCAACCAAAAACAACCCACGAATTACGACCAACAAAAGAAGACAAGAACTTACCTAACCCAAAAGAGGCCGCTCAGCCTACGCTTCTTGCCGCTCGAGGGCTGCCGGGCCGCCGAACGGCCGCGGCCCCTCGGCGGTAGGGTCTCGCTCGCGGGCCTCGAGCCCGCGGGTGCAGGGCTTTGCGCCCTCGTGGCCCCTAGCGCTGCGGCCCCCTTGTCTGCCCTAGGTGCAGGCAGGCTCAGAGCTCGAGCCCCTGGAGCAGTCACCACGGTACTCGGGGAGGCGGCACGCGCCGTCGAGGGCGCCGAGCCGCTCGAGGCCCCCCTACCCCGCAATGACGTCGGGGTCTCCTGGCTTCGCCCCCCGGGGGGCACAGTTACTTCAGCCGCCACTGGCGTAGGTGGCGGAATCTCCACAAGGTCGTCCGAGGAGGACGCCTCTGGGCTGCTCTCGGGGGTAGTAGGTGGGGAGCGCCCCTCCCTGGCCCGACGGCGGCATTCCTTCTCATGCGCCGCATTTCGCTGGCGCTTCCTCTTCTTCTTCTGCTTGGCCGCATCCTTCCGCGCCTTCTGCCTCTCGGTAGAGACGCGATTGGCCGCACGGACCTCACGAAGAGGAGGGGCAGAGCGATATCCCTTTTGAGACAAGCCCTGAAGAGAAAAATCCAAGATCGACAATCAGAAACCCTCGAGGGTAAGAAGTGAGATTGAATCTAAATCAAACTTAAAAGAGAACTTACAAATTGTCAATACCCCGCTTCGGGGCGCATCTTGACGGCGAATAGGGCCGCCTCCTTGCAATCGAGCTTGGAGACCTCCACAGCTCGTCGTGCTCGGTGTATGCAGTACTCGAGGACGAGGGTCCCCTCCTTCATCTTCGAGCCCTGCCAGGGCGAATTCGCCCTGAGCTGGTCAAGGCGTAGTGCCCTCTCCATCAACGGCAGGACGTACCACTGGTTGAAGTTCGTGATGACCCCTGCCACGGTCAACCCCGCCCTCGACAACGCGGTGAAGGCATCGGTGAAGACCTTGAGTCACTCCTGGCGTTCGGCGGGGGAGACGCCGTAGCTCCACGACTCCGGTCGCTCGCGCAGCACCTTGGCGGTGTACGCCGGCAGCTTGTTCTCGACGTTGTGGAGGTAGAACCATCCCTTGTCCCGGTCAGCTTTGTTGGAGGTCATCATCGCCGGGATATACAGCCTGCTGTGCTGCCCCCGGGCTTGCAAGGTGAGGCCCCCGGCACAGACGGCCCGGCGGAACCACCGAGACTCACCCACGGTCGTATGCAGCTCACCCCAAAAAAGGTGAACCCATAGGTCCCAGTGAGCCTCTATCCCCAAGTACCCCTCGCAAACGGCGACGAAGACCGCCGCTTGCGAGATGGCGTTGGGGGCGAAATTGTGGAGCTCCACGCCGTAGTAGAGGCATAATCCGCGGAAGAATGGCGAAGCAGGGACTCCGAACCCCCGCTCGTGTAGCCTCGCCAGGCTCACCACGAAGCCCTCCGGTGGAGAAGGCTTGTGGTGGTTGGACGGCGGCGCAATCCACATAGGCTCATCGGGGTTGCTGTTTGCCGGCAGCACCTCGGCTTCCACCAGCCCGACGAGGTAGTCATCGGTGGCGATGGAGGGGCTCCACGGAGTAGGGTCAACGATGGTCACCATGACGAACGGCGATGGCGAAAGGCGGAGTTTGTGCGGGGAAGAGAAAAGGAAAGAGCGGCGGTGCTTGAAAATAGTAGATGCAATCGGAAGGCAAGGGCTGGGTAAGCCAAACCTTTCCCCTTATCTCTTTATTTATAGTGTAACACGAAGTGCAACCGGCATCCCAGCCGCGTGAAATACGCATTCAATGCAGTTGGCACCGCTGTCAATGACGGCCGGGCCCCACCGGTTGGGATAACCACTACGTGCGAGAACCCAAGCGTCGCAGACGCCACGTCCCATCGTAACTACCAACGCCTCAGCCACTCCGCCTGAAAAGGCGCGCCCGCTTCGCATGCTCCGCGCCACGTCGGCCACGATTACCAAAATAAACGCTCGAGGCTAGCCAGAAAGCTTCCAAGATAAGCTACCTCTCCTCGAGGCCCTACTAATCAGGGGTTCGAAGCCCTGGCCCCTCGAGGGTTCGACAGGCACCCCAGATCAAACAGAGTCAGGGATAATCGGGGGCGCGCGCGATCGAGCCTATCCTTGAATGCGAAATTCGAGGGCACCCCCCATGTTATATTCAAGGCCAGATGGAGGCAGCTAGTTGAGGGATCCCACCGAGGGAGAGCAACGAGCCTCGACCCTGACCACGAGCCGACCTCCATCGAACGAGGCACGGACGTCCACTTGAATTACCCGCTAACAGCTCACAGAGGCATCCATGACTCGCGGCCCGCTCGAGGGAAGCATGGAATGCGTCACCCCTCCTCCCCATGAACGGGGCGACGAGGGTCGTAACCCAGAGTCGAGGACCGCCCCTGATCGACCTTGCTAGGGCCAGGGCTCTACCTTGAAGACGAAAATATGTTGTAGCTCGTGAAAGCGCAAAATACTGACAGCCCTTGCAGGAGTATATCTACTCCTCCAAGGCCTCGGGGGCTACACCCGTGGGTGCGCTAGTGCGCACCCAGCAGAATTCTTCAAGGAAACCTTATCAGAAGCACCCACGACGAAAAGCCTTTGACGGATTAAAACCTACTCCAACAAAGGCTTGGGGGCTATTGTTGGGGGCGATCATTAGGGGTATCCAAACCTATGGGATAATCACCCTTGTTAAACATTAAACTCATGCGCATAACCAGAAAAAGAGAAATGGAAGTTAAGGCCCACGGCCCAGCAACGAACGAAGGCCCAGTCAAGGCACCCCGCGGAGCGCCTCAATGCGCGCCACAATCTCCGCTTCGCTCGAGGGAACCGACCCCTCGAGCGAATCGGAGAACTCCGCCTCAGTCGAGGCCTAAGGATCGAGCCTCGAGCAACCCACGAAACAGGGAAAGCTCCGCCTCGGTCGAGACCCCCGCTCCGACAAACGATTAATGGCGCTCACCACCGCCGTGCATCCAAAGTCAAAAGGCAAATCTCTCTCCATACCGCCCTGACAGCCACGACCCCCCCATCGCATCTGCCAACTCCCATCACTATGCTGCCAACCAAGGCTCTGTGCACGCAGGATGACGCTGTGCGAACAGAGCCCGTCACTCCAACTCTCTGTGCTGCCAACTCCGACGACCCGAAGCCCTCCACCGGGCGGGAGAGACCCTCGAGCACACAGCAGGAGAAGAAGAGAGGACGACGGAGGCATGGCGGGCCATCCCGAGCACTATGCGGCCATAACTTGGCGCTGTACGCACATGTCGCCACTATACGAACAGGGCCGGGTCACTCCAACTCCCTGTACTACCAACTCCCACAATAATTTCCCATAGAATGGGCTGTACCCTAGCACGGGAGACCCTCGAAATGGTGTACGGGCGAATCATTACCGCACAAAGGATAGCTTGGATCCTCGAAACCACTCCCTGGCGTCATCGACAGTACGAGAATCGATCACATGGACCGCAATACCGCATAACAGTGGCCAAGGACAAAGAAGCACGCCCGACGCCACTCCTACTACTGTGCAGTTCCTACGCCTGCACAGCGACACACGCCTGTAACCCCTTCTCCTTGCCCTATAAAAGGAGAGGGGGATCAATCGATCAGAGAAGACAGAATACTCGCACACGCTCCGAAAACCACGATATTGGCACTCCGCCTCAATCATCTGGGATTTGGAGGTCTAGCCTATTCTCTCAACCTGCTTGTATCCCCTACTACTTGTAGTCTGGTGCAGAATAACACGTCGCACGTACCACCTCGTTGGAAGTACGGTCTTGCGATCGGAACTAGGATAAATATGTGTCTTGCATTATCTTCTGCATCAACCATCAGGGGAGGGAACACAACGCATTTCTGGTTGGTGTCGGGACCACGATTTCTAAACACCGACACTGTTGTTGCGGTAAAGCTATGAATTCTCCCTTCTCCTTAACTCTCTACATGTTTTTAGTCATTTTGATTTGTGAATCATGCGGTTTTGTACTTGCTTCATGTTGAGGACACTAAATATATGATGATTTGTTGATTTATTGGTCAGATCTGTGATGCTAATAGCTTGTTGTGGCTCTTACGGTACAACTGATCACGAAGTTCCTTGCCAATGATGATATTGTTTTTAATATGAGCACTTGTCCATGCCAATGATGTTATTGTTTTGAATCTAGCCACTTATCCATGCCAATGATGTTATTGTTTTGAATTTGAGCTCTTGTCCATGTCAATGATGATATTGTTTTTAATCTGAGCACTCGTCCATGCCAACGATGTTAGAGCATCTCTAAGAGACTAGCCAAATCGTTTTCTAAAGTTAAATTTAGCTATTGTTAGAGAAAAAAATATTTCCAACAGAACTCTGTAAATGACCCTCCAAATTTAGTGGCTATCCATCCCACTTCATTCGCTAGCTTTTTTTAGCTAGCCTACCTCACTAGCCATCTTTACAGACTCTATTGGATTATTCTGTTATTTGTTAGTCAAATCTATTTTCGAGAGTAGCTAAATCAGTAAATTTAACTAGTCTTTTTAGCTAATCTCTTGGAGATGCTCTTATTGTTTTGAATCTAAGCTTTTGTCCATGCCAATGAAAGATGAGGACTTTGTCCATACGATGTTATTTATTATTTTCATTTGGATAGATGAGGTCTTGGATGCACTAAGCCTAGCCATGGCCAGCCTGATTGTCTGATGCGAGCTAGGCTCACCAGGGAAGACAACCAAACAGACCCTACCTTGCTGTCCTTCTTGTGGATTGACCTTTATTGCCACGAGCCCACAATCTTCAAGACGTTTCCTTTGTAATATCTTTCAAGCTCAAACATCTTCTAACATCCTCATCTTTCTACAAACCTATACATACAAAGGAACGAGCCAAACACACAATCTCAGTAGGAGATAACACACATTATTTTTTGCCTTCCAAAAGACCCAACAAAAAATATAATAGCAGGAAGACTGACTAACCGTATAATTTATTTTCTATTTGGTAAATAGTATTGAGACCAAACCCAGAATTGATTAGGATTCTAGCCAACACAAAGCTCCTAACATGTGAATTTAAACGACATATGGAGTACACATTTTGCTATGGAACATCGAAGAGATGTGGAATGATATTTATTGAAAAGTAGTTGCATAATGTTATAGACTTTTTTTGTTATGTGCTAAAAATATATGATTATACCAAAATACATGGTAACATTGTGTTTCAAAAAAAATGTGTCAATCACTTATTTGGACATGACATTATCTAAAAACTATTTGGCAGGAGCTAAGAAAAAAATGTGAATTGATTATAGATCAGTTGGTAAGGTCTTTTAAGTCCTTAACTCAGCATTGGTGTCGCATTTTTCTGAATTTATTGTAAAATTTAACCGGCGCTATTATTTCAGTGGTTGTACTGTGTTTCTAAAAAATGCGCTATTATTTCAGTGGTTGTACTGTGTTTCTAAAAAAATGAAAAATATGTGCGCCATCATCATCATAGAAGACAATCAATGATTTGGGATCCATTGCACTTAGACACGCCGTTGTACACAAGTAATGTTAATAAAGGCTGTCATTGTTTCTCCTAATTAGGTATCGAAACTATGTCACTCTTTTTTGATTGTTTCTCCTTTGAAAAATAAGAACCCTCGTTCGAATCTGCATGATATGCCAGTGTCCCACACCAGGGGATCAGATATATTTGTCCATGTGTAAAAGCAGAACCCTAGCTTGGAGCCAGCTACATAGCGCGAGAACATGCGCGCCCACAACACTACACGTGACTTTAGGCGTTGTTGCAGTTTGGGACATAAGAGTAGATTGACCAAGGAATCTTTGGAATATAAGGGCGCCTCCAACGGTGGGCGACATCGCTGGTATAGACAATATTCTATTCGACAAACAGTAGAAAAACCAGCCCACTAGCTCTTCCCTCCGTGCGTGTCTCGCACGTCTTCCAACACTCTCCTCTCTCACGGACACAGTTCCCGAGCAGCTCACTGCCCCTGTGCATATACTCTCTTTCTTCCAGGTCAGATAGCAAAATCGCTGACCTGATCCAACCCGGATACCTGGGATCCATTCCATGCACTCTTCGAAGCCACTAGACCTAATGCGTCATTGCTCAGATTTCAGTGATACGAAATTAGGGTCCCCCACCAGATTTTCGGAACAAGGATCATTTTGATTTAGATGTTTGGCATCCGGGAGGATTGATGGATTGGAGTAAACAAATTACTACTCCATCCGTCCCAAAATGTAAGCCGTTTGACTGCTCGTTTTATTCAAAAAAATTGTAAAAATATAGTTAAATTTAAGATTTTTTTGAAGATTTTATATTAATAAAGCAAGCCACCATAGAAAAATATGATAATTTGTATAAAATTTTGAATAAGATGAACTGTCAAACTTGTGATGAAAAAAGTTAAACGACCTACATTTTGAAACGAATGGAGTATACTATACATAGTTTTTTTAAAGAACTATATTATACATAGTTCAATGGATAAGATGTTGTATGCCAAGTTTCCGTGAGTCCAACTATACCTCTTTTAAACAAGTGTAGTGATCGGACAATTTTAATTCTTGTTCATTATTCCCCTTTTAGGAACTCATTTAAATAAAGTGTTTTTCTTTTTTGGTTTGAGAAATAAAATATGCTGATCCATCACTACCTCCTCACATTTTATTCATGGGATATTCACGTGATATGCGAAGAATGGAGTCATCCCAGGCCACAAATTCATGGGATGGTCACATGATACGCTGTTTCATCTTCTATGACCACTTGTCATCTCAAACCAAAATACCCCACTAATTTTATTGGACTTGAGGTTAAATTTCCAGGGCCAAACTGCTTCTTGTCTTATCTCTCTCCATTTTCTCCAAATCTATCTTTTCGCAAGCCTTCAAAATTTTGCTGTAATTCAAGCCCCGGTTCTCGTAAGATAGAGATATAATTTTGTAGGAAAGAAAAGAAAACGTGGACACAGAATGCTTTGGAACTTCTCAAAGGAAAAAACAACACCTATCAACTCTGATATTATATCAACTTATTTACTTATTACTTGGAAGCAATTCTACAGAAAATTTACATGCTTAATTAATTCTTTGACGATTCAGATAAGGTCATCTAGTGGGAAGTTTCATTCATAGTTTCCAGAAGTGAATATCATTTAAAATGGTTCGAGTTGATGAACGAAACATGACCCTTCAATACACAGTTTCATTTTATGGTTTTATCAGCAACCTTTCACATTTAATTGCTTTGCACAGGATTGAGATAAAACCCACTGGCCCATGCTAGTTTAAATATATATGTTTCAGAGTTTGGGAAACAATGTACATTATATTCAGCTTATCTAATTTTAAATTTCATGTCATGCCATTACTTTTTATCAACATGACATATTGTATCATTTCCACCAAATCTCCAAAGTGATCCATTGGTAAAGACAGCTCAGCTAAATCAGCGTACAACACATACGACAAACGAAATCAGCGTCCAACACATACGACAAACGAGTAGCCCTCTCAAAATATTTTAGACAGAGAGAAGACTAGCACACAGAACACAAGATAAACGACTAGTAGAAACAGAACTACCCTCTGAGCAATGTAGGAGCCACACTAGCGTGGAGTTGGAGGTGGAGGAGCTAATTTTTTAGCTCCATCAGCTTTACTCGTGCCATGTGCAAAACGGCTCTACCTCTCACAATCAATCATCTAGAAGTAATTTACGACGCCATGTGCAAAACGGCTCTACCTCTCACAATCAATCATCTAGAAGTAATTTACGACCATTTGACGCAGCTTCCTCCTGTTTTTGGAGCTCTACCAAGAAGGAGCCTCGGTTGGTTAACTATGCCTCCTCACCCTGGGAAGGCTGCTGGCTATTGCCATTTCCCTTTGGTGCCTGTTCTTCCATTTGAAGCTGCCCCTGGTTGCCATGCGCTGCTCCGCCTCCGCCCCCACCGCAGCCGCCGCAACGGCGTCTCTCGCGGTACAACCAGCCGGCGGCATGGATCGCCATGAAGAGCACGACGAGCACGGTGAGCACGACGACGCTCTCCCACTCCCTCGTGCTGCCGGCGGCGTACGCCGCCAGAAGCCCCAGCAGGTCCAGCACGACGGCCGTGTTGGTGGCGGCGAGCAGCAGGTCGGGGCTCCCCTGGTCCTCCGGGCACCGACGGCGACTGCCCAGGATCTCGAGCAGCGCGATGACGACCACGGACGCGACGAAGGACGTGGAGTTGCTGTAGAAGAACATGTGGTAGCGCCGGGTGTTGGTGTCGTGAAGCACCGCGTTGCCGGCCTCTCGCCGGCCGCCATGAACGCCGCCGTCGTCCTGCCACACGCCGCCCGGCGGCGCCAGGCCGGCTTGGTAGGTGACGCTCGCGGCCAGGATCCCGAGAAGCATCAGGTACTTGCGCTTCGCGTACACCTCGTCGCGGTACTCCGTCTCATCCCGGTTTCTTGGCCCCTGCTCTTCCCGGGGCTCATATGACCTGTTGATGTTGAATAAATTGAGCACGGTCATCTTCAGGACGACGACGATGGCGATCACCGCGCCGATGAGCACGAACACGAAGACGGAGGTCCGCAGGCTCCGGGCGCTGCCGGCGGCATAGGCGACGACGAGGCCGAGCAGGCCCGCCAGCTGGCACGCGTAGAGCGGGTACCACCGGATGGCGAGACGGTGGAGGTTGGGGTTGACGAGGAGGAGGATGAGCGCCATGGACGCCATGAAGCTCGCCGTGTTGCAGTACAAGAACGCTTGGAAGCGCCGCGGGGAGGCGTCGAGGAGGATGGCGCCGCCTGCGTGGCGCCCGAGCCGCCGGTCGTCGTCGTCGTCGCTGGCCCAGAAGCCGCCAGGCGGGGCCAGCCCGACCTGGTAGGTGATGGTGGCGACCAAGATGGCCAGCAGCAGGAGGCGCTTGTGCTCCTTCTCCGGCAGCGTCCCCGCCGGCGCGCGCCGCGTGAAAGAAACGACCTGTGCCACAACGTACAGCAGGACGGCGGCGGCGGCCATAGACGCGACGATGGCGGAGGTGACGAGGTCACGGCAGCTCCCGGCGGCGTACGCGCCGACGAGGGCGAACATGTCCAGCACCATCACCGCCAGCAGGGTGTGGCTCCTCACCAGCCTCGCGCTCTGGACCATGACGATGGCGACGACGGACGCGACGAACGCGGCCGTGTTGCAGTAGAAGAAGGCCTTGTACCGCGCCGGCTGCTCCGACAGGAGTATGGCGTCGCCGGCGGCGTGCCCGTTGCCGTCGTCCGGCCAGAAGCCGCCGGGTGGGTCCAGCCCCGCCTGGTACGTGATGGTCGCCGCCAGATTGGCGAGGAGCACGACGAGGGACCTCACCTTCTTCGTCGCTTGATCGATTGTGTCGGCTGATGGCTCGTCACTGCGAGTGTTGGCACGGAGGCGCTTCAACAATTCTGTCGTCAGCATCGCCAACCCCATCACGAGGAAGACGAACGCGAGGACGGCGCCGAACAGGCTGACGAGCTCCCGGTGGTGTACGCCGCCACCAGGCCGACCAGAGCGCCGACGAGGAACACGTAGAGGGCGAGGGACCTCGTGGTGGTCCGGGCGCTGAGCTTGTTCTCCAGGAGCAGCACGACGATGAAGAGCGACGCGACGAAGGCGGTGGTGTTGCAGTAGAAGAACATCCGGTAGTGGCCGCTGTGGTGGGCCTCCACGAGGGAGTCGCCGGGGCGGTAGCCGCCGCGCCCGCGCCCCGCCGGCGAGTCCCAGAAGCCGCCCGGCGGGCTCAGCCCAGCAACGTAGGTGACGGCGACCGCGAAGGTGGCGAGCACGAGCACCACCTTGCGGCGCTCCTTGGCCCTGAGAACGCCGGCGTCGTCGTCCTCCTCCTCGTGGCCGCGCTCACGCACGACCGTCGGCCGATGTTGCGCCGCCGCCTGCAGGATGTGGAGGCCGACGTAGGCGGAGAGGGCGAGCACGAGCGAGGCAGCGTAGACGGTGGTGGGGCCCTGCTGGCAGCTGCCGGCGAGGTAGGCCCCCATGAGCGCGAGCAGGTCGAGCACCATGACGACCCGGAGCGCGGCGAGCTGGGCCCTGGTGGGGTGCTTGAGGAGGAGGAGGGAGATGACGACGAGCGACGCGACGAGCGCGGTGGAGTTGCAGTAGTAGAAGGAGAGGAACCGGGCCCCGTGGGTGGAGCGGAGGATGGGCGCGCCGGCCCTGGTGGCGCCGCGGCGGCCGGCGGCGGCGGCGGCGTCGGGTGCGTCCTCTTTCCAGACCCCACCCGGCGGTTCGAGCCCCGCGACATAAGTGACGCTGAGGACGAGCGTGGCCAGCAGCAGGAGCTGCTTCCGGAGCTTGTACTCCGACGAGTCCCCCGGCAGCGGCTCTACTACGTCCCGGGCGGCGGCGCTGGGTAGCGACATGGATGTCGAGATCTAGCAGGGCGACGCCGGCGTGGCTCTGGCTCCTCCTCAGGTAATGCGGGTAGAGAAGAGAAGGGAGGAGAAGTGGAGAACTATCCGGCGACGGGAGCGTGCTTGGAGGACCTTGTGACTGCTGGAACAGTGCTGCCGCTGCTTCCTCGTGGCTGCTGCCACTGCCATTGCCGAGCTTGCTGGAGGTGGTGTTTAGATCTCAGAACTGGGAGGTTGAATTTGGGAGTAAGATGTCACTTTGTAATCATTGCATTTCGTTTGTATGTGTAAAAAATTGTTCAAAAATTGATTAATTAGGCTCAAAATGTTCGTCTCGCAGAGTACAACAAAACTGTGCAATTAGTTTTTTATTTCATCTACATTTAGTACTCCATGCATGTTATGACATTTTGATATGATGGAGAATCTTCTTTTTGCATAGTGTATTTGGGAGTAATTTTTAGGAACTTTTGGGACGGAGCGTGGATTTTTAATACGGAGTAACCGAACTGAAGGAGTGAGGAGACCAAAGAGGACTAGAGTTCACCTCAAGTCTTCACGGTTCTGAGAGTTGGTGTTGGAGTTGTTTTCTCCGTTGTAAACAAAGACTATTGGAGAGTCCTAACCGGACCTACCAACCATAGAAGGCAGGGGAGATAAATGACTTAGAGTCCTAGTCCAGTTATGTTGTGGGCTCTTAGCAAACTCTACCTTTACTTCGGAGTATAAATACGGAGGAGCACCTCTATTGTACAATATCGATTTGAGGAATAAAGAGAAGCTCCACCTATATCGTGTCTTATCTACTTTATACTTGTGTTCTCGTGCTTGTGTCTTGTGTTCTACTTGTGTTTCACAACACTTTCTATATATAAACGGTGTAGGCCTGGGATAGTAGACAGGTGGTGGCCGGGGATTGGCCAGTGTTGTCTGTGTGCGCGTGTGAATGCATCAGGCGCCGGGGCCCAGGGAATTGACTTGAAGTCAACACACACGACAAGCCTCCAGTGTACTGGAGTGGAGGATCAGACCGAAGACGGACGCTGAGACGTCATCCGCAGACGCAGGTAAACGTAACGACGGGCGTGTAGGTCACTCCTTTCAATATAAATTGACGATTATAGCTGACTCCTTTCGTGTACTAGCCAAACGTACCAATGATACGCACGTTTAACAAAAAATACGGTAATGCTTAAGCCCTTGTTAGTTCCCAAATTTAAGAGTAAACTTTGGCCTTCTGAGGTGCGTCCATCACTGTAGCATTTCGTTTGTATGTGTAAAAAATTGTCCAAAAATTGATTAATTAGGCTCAAAATGTTCGTCTCGTAGAATACAACAAAACTGTGCAATTAGTTTTTGATTTCATCTATATTTAGTACTCCATACATGCTATGACATTTTGATGTGATGTGAATTTTCTTTTTGGATAGTGAACTTTGGAGGTAGAATTTGGGATCTAAACAAGGCATAAGTTCGCGCATCTGACGCATGGCCAAAAAATTAGACGGGCCGGCCCATATTCATCGGTAAATGCTCCTCCTCACCTGACGCCTCTTCTGTCCATTCCCCCTCTTCCATGTGTTCCTTCACGCACTGCACGCCGCCACCACGTCCGCTCCTCCAAGCACCGACGCCGCACCCGCTTCTCTGCGTCATCGCCCATCATCTCCGCTCCTCCGCGCCGTCGTCGCTCCCCCATCCCCGCTTCTCTGCATCCCCACCGTCGTTCCCCATCCCCGCTCCTCCGCGTTGCTGCTGCCACCCCTTCTCCGCGTCGAGGCGGCCTCCCTCGTCTCCGCGCCGCTGCTGTCCATCTCCTCCTCGGGCGCCGCCGCCGGCGACCATCTCCTCCGCGCTAGTGCTCTCTGCTCGCCATCTTCCTCCTCTTCCTCCTTCGGTTCTCATTTTTTGTTAGGGTTTTGCTGCATGTTGTAAGTGTTTATCTCATATGTTTCAGATGTTTCAGAAAAATGTTGCAATTGTTCAATGTGAATGTTGCAAAAGTAGATCTGAGATATTGCGATGTTGCATATGTTTCGCATGAATGTTGCAAGTGTTTCATCCAGATGTTGCAAAAAAATTGGGAACTTTTTGACTCCTGCTATGCGTGGCTGAGAGTTGTGAGCGCGTGTTTCTAGTGTTGCAAATGATGACTATTTATGTTGCAGATACTATTGTTTGATGTTCCATACGCTATTCTTGGATGTTGCGAAAATTTTACATGTTGCATGCAACATCTTACCCATGTTGTGGCGGGATTTTTTCTGTGCTACAGTATCATCGGAGAGAAATACTTGGTTGTGGTTGCTCCACGTCACTGTCTGATTTTTTTTGTTCCCGTCGGACGTCCGGGCGCTAGCAAGACCGTAAAAAATAAGATTGCATAATAGATAGTTGGTCGGAGACTGTGTTGGTTACAAACTCGACGATTCTATACTACAGAGACGGACGAGGGAGGTGTAGGATTTGATGAAAAAATGCCTGACAGGTGGAATCGCTAAGAGAGGTAGTGTTTTAATGACACGGTCACCAAATCACAACTTTGACTTAATTTTTTATAAAAATATTTTTTGAAAAGTTATATATGTATATTCTTATGAAAGTAATTTTCAAGACCAACCTATTTATCTGATTTTCACATTTTCAAACTGAACGACAAATGTTATTCATGATTTATATTCCCAATGTTTGATTCAAACATTGTCCAAAAACGACTACATCAACGTCGCCAGCGAGTGGATCTGCACCGACTCGTCATCACGCCGGCAGGTCCCCGGCCTTGCCGAGCTGTCCTACGCGACAGGCTTCGTATCCGTTCGTTGAAACAAGACATACGGTATGATTTGTTTAAATTATGTAGTAGATTAGATCTGTGCTCATGTCATCAAGCAAAAAAAAATCCAATCTACTATCAGCCATGAAGGCGAGTATCTGCCATAGGTCACCCGCATGTGGTTTCGTATATTACGTTGTACTTTGTACTAATTAAAAATCTTAAGAATTTTTTTGCATTGATTATACAATCACGAACAATGCCTTAGCTTGAAGCTCGCACTGCCTGCATCAATTTCAGTCATATGCATAGATGCATGGATACTTGCAGTACAGGCACGTGAATACATCTAAAAAAAGCCAAGAAGGCAAGAATAATTCACACCCGTGTTAGGCCATGTCCCATTAAATCAGAAACTAACGTGATATAGCAGCCGGAAGCCTGTAGCACAGGATGCAGCTACAGCACGTCGCCGCATTGACCACGAATCAAGCCAGAAGCCGATCCACGCCCACAGTTGTGAGGCTGAGACGAACCCATCATCCGTAGAGCACATCGGATGAACTGTTGTGCTGCTGCCTGTGGCCGAACTACATACATGTAGTGCCCCAAGCTCGCTCCATATATCACCAGAACCTGAAGCCCCACAACTAAGCTCGCTGCATCTGCAGCCAAAGCTCACCACCGCCGCGCCTGCATGAGCACTGACGTCGTTGCCCGCCTAAATGCTGGCATCGATCGCTAATTCGCTCGTCTGCACGCGAGCCGACAACGCCCGCCACCGAAAAAATACGCATGTATATGTCAGCTCACAGTAGAGCTGCAACGCCGTCGTGTGCTGTTGGCCTGTTGCCGCAATGCTAATTACATTCATCTGCGCAAGTGCCTGCACGCACAACACATGGATGCAAGCGACCGAATATGCGCCACTAATGAAGCAGATGAGTGGAAGAGAGGCGACAATGATTAGGTTTCTGGCATACTAGGCAGTTATGGAGGCTGTAATGGGTTGCCATAGTAGGCAACCTATGAAGGAGATGGGACGATCAGTGGGACCAGAGGAAATAAAAAATTAACCCACTAAGACTTTATTTGCGGAGTAAATCCTGAAAACATAATAAATTTGAGGTATTAAAGTTTTCTAGCAGAAAACACCTCAGAAGATTTTTTTAGCTGTGGCAGATGAAGAATTTATTTTTATTTACAGTGTGCATCTTCTGTAAATTAATATTCATGAAACTATTTATTGTTTTATGATATAATGTCGCATAATACATTAAATGCCTTTAATCATAGAAACATGGTTTTAGGTGTATGAGCTCTCTAAATTTGAAAACCCCTTTGAGGCTCATATTTTAAATTTTCTAGCATGTTTAATGGACATAATTTTGAAAATTTGAACCATTAATCCTTGAAGTTGCTAGAGAATTACCTTTAATCATAGAAATACGGTTTTAGGTTTATGACCTGTCTCAATCTTGAAGAACCTCAGACGTAACCCCCCATGAAAGTGTCATATTTTATTTGTTTTCCTAGCAATTTGAGGATGGGGTAAATGTTTTGCTAGGAAAATTCTGGGAAATTAATTGAATTATCTATTAAATAGATTTAACCAATGTAAATTAATTTTACACTTATTATATGCATTTTAAACACATGAAGTGAGCCTGTAGCAAATGCATGTATAATGTAGGAGTGATAAGTCTATTATTACCCGAAGAAATATTATTGGTTTTAAGCCTTGCACAACATAATTTCTAGAAGAAATATTGTATAACTCTGAATGTTATTTTATACACGTCACATTTTCCTCCCAACATGGCATCATGCTTTTACAATAGCAGCTAATTCGTACGAAGCATGCCAAATATTTGAGTTCATATATAACATGAAGTTACACACATTCAATATGTTTTCTTGAAGAATCATATTGTTTGCCATGTAAGCATTTTTGCAATTCAAGAAGAAATGCATAGACTCATACCGAAAATGTTTATGCAAATAGAATATGCATAAATTATAGAAGTGGACGGAAAATAAGGTACATTCTAGAAGTAATGCTAGGCTTAGGGGGAGATGAATTAAGACAAAGAAGTTTCATACTCCGTTAACCAAAAGTAAATAAAATTTCCTACATAAGCTGCACTGTTAGTTATATTCATGAAGAATATGGTTATACTCATGAAGAGCAAATATCTGTCATTTTTAAACTAGAAGTTTAAGACTAGTTTATGAATTTTTCCCAGAATAGAAGGGCAAATTTGGTAAATTGGTGTTTCTTACCTCTATATTGGTTTTATCACCTTATTTTTGTTCCTATTTGCTCGTAGCATTTTTTTACCTGCAGTAATTATTTAATATCATGGAATAAATAAAGAATTATATGCTGAATATTGTAAATATTATTGCCTTTAAATGCCTATTTGATGATCATTTGAAGTGATACTTCCACGAAAAAGGCCTCAAGTAACCTTGAAGGTTATATTTGTATTGTGCATTCCTACCATGTAGGTAGAATGGAAACTGAATTTCCATTATGCATATGAACTAATCATATACAGACTTTTAATTGATCTCAGAAGATTCAATTTAGTCATGAAATTGTATATTACTTAATTATGTACCAAATACATAACCCCTATAACTTGAAGTTTATTCTACCCAAATCATATTATTATACACCGAATAGTACAATCTATATGTGAATTTCATACCACTTTATGAATATATATACTAGAAGTATAATTGAAGTCTATGGAACATTAAAATGTTTCATAGATTATGCTTGAAGCATAGCATCACATGAAGTGTAATTATGATATGAAAAGGGAGAGAAACTGGGGATATAGAGGCATCTATGAAGAATGTGGATAAACTTAAAAATTCTAATAGGCATATCCCTAATCTTGCAAGATTGTTGGTCTAGAGTCGCATCCTGTTAGATTGATGGACAAACCAACGCGCAAGTTGGCCCGTAGCCATGTTCATTATAATGACTAAGCATGTAGCATTGTGCATAGCATTTGTGATCCATATACCACTATGTCAATAAGAATAGCCAGTAGAAGAAATTCCACACTAATGTAAAGACCCCCATGTCATTACATTAATTTGTAACCCTTGCAACGGTATTACATCAAAATTCCGCTCTACATTGGCTTGTAGCTATCATATATTTCTGTCATTGCATTAGCTTGTATGCTATGCACACTCAAATTTCTCCTGTTGAGAAACATCTCCCATTTAGTTGAGATAGTCAGGAAGCTATTACAACATACAATCAATTAGCTTGCATGCTCTATATGGCTAGAAGTCATTAGTTCATCTCTAATCAAGAAGTTTGAGATGAGGGGGAGAAAACCGGTCTGAAATTGGCTCAATAGTGAATTTGTCTAATTAGAAATTGGATAACTCGATTAGAATGGGTTTGCGGATTGTGAAAACAAAATGGACATGTAAGTCCATTGTGTGGAAAATAATTTGCTATTAATGGGTTCAGAATTTTAATGAATATGGGGAATTCTTGAATGAGCGAGAAATTAAATTTTCTAGTAGAAATTTCATGTAAATTATATTTGCATAATTATAACTTGAAGTAACTTTATGAAGTATATGTATTTTTTTCATGCCACTATAGTAATATGTCGAGATCACTGCATATATGAATGTCAATACTTGTAAATGTGCGTGAAAAAAAATTATGAAATAATTTCACCAATTTAGAATACACGAGTGGGCTTCCACTTGAAGTTGGAGAACTATGGATCTGAATTTTCATTCAAAATAAGCTCATGATATGGGGATATCTTATGAAAAGTATGCGATTAATAATATCTAATATCGGCATTAGGGGGGAGAGAAAGCCTATACCTATCGAATGCCTTATATTAGAATTGAAGTATTCCTAGAAAGCTTGAAGCGGGAATATAATCACGCACTAGATTTCGAGAAGAAACAAAATTTGCATGAAGCAGAGTATAATGCTAGAAAATCTAAATGTGAGGAAGTCCTAGAATAGGACATCACCCGAAGTGGAAACACACTAGAAGTGAAAAATCATTGAAGGATTTGACCACAGCGAGAATGTGTACACAATGAAAACTCGCAAATGGGAATCCGGAATCAGGAGAAACAACATGAAGTTATTAACCAGAAGTTAAGTTTACTTGCAGTAAACATAATGCTATGTGTGGAAGTATACCCCGGGTATCTAATAGTATGCTCACCATCGCAAATGACTTGATCATTAATTTAAAATCTACGGGGACGCCTGTTGGTTTTGGACCAAATGAACTTGTCAAATAATCTGAATGAAAACTCCATAAATTCTGAAAAGAAGATCGTTACCTCACGTACTAAGAAATAATCATCATGAAGATGAATGCCTAACACTATAAAGCACGCGGAATATTTTGTGTTGGCATAGCAGATACTAGTTGACTATATAATAGTCTTATCCTGGAGATATGGGAGAGAATAATAAATGTCGACAACATTACCTCTATTATTAGAAATGTTTCTCTAATGAGAAAATGGATCCATAACAAAGTCCATGGCAGAGTCGCATGAAGCACTCATATCGGGTCAATGAAAGAATGAAATTGAGGTTGAACCATGAAGAAAATACTTGAACCTAGAAGTTCAAATTAGAGAGTCATTATGAAATGATATGGTGAAATGCAATGGTTCATAAGTCTTTTGAGAAAGGCTAGTAAACTCCCATTATATATGAATGGATATTCTGCTACATATCTGGCAAATGGCATGAATGAATAAAATAAATATTATGCAGTTAATTAGTGGGTTCTGAAAATCTATGAGAAGAGATCCTTGAAGGACTCATAATTTCCTTGAAAGATAAAATCGTAAGAAACAGAATTTAATCTTATATTAAGTACTAAATGTATAAGTAGATAATATTCTAGAAGAATATTAAAAGTCTCAAGAAGAGAAAAATCCTAGAAGGAAATTAAGTCATAGAATGACTTGTTATGAATAACACTTTCTCAGTAAAAGGGTCAATGAAGAACTTAAGTTAATATAAAAATGAGAGAATTTCTTAGAGAGAAAAGAAATATTATTCCCGAAGAATTAGAAATCCATGAAGGAAATAGTCAATGAATGACTTATTAGTCTATTCCTGAATAAACACCAATAATTCTGAAGATATGAATGACGACTCACATAGACCCGAGTTATTGAATTAAAAGAAGCGAGGAACCATACAAGCACTTCCAAGTGCATATACAGCTAGCTAGCACTAAATAGCAAGTATCCTCAAATACCATAGAAGGTATATTGGTGATTGGTAGATTAAATTATTCCCTTTTAATGCCAAAAGAAGACTGATTAATCTCCACAATCCTATGAAAGGATTAAACTTTATTTGTGTTGTACAACTAAAAGTGGTAATGAGTGCATGAAGCACATTGCTCCCAATTACTCATAATCTAGAAGAGTCTATGAAGACGAAGTATTATGATGATTGAACATCATTGCTTACTCATATTTTTGAAAAATATGACTAAAACATTTTAAACATTGAAGTTTAAATGATATCATTGTGAGGGGGAGCATGTATAGATTTGAAAAAATTTTGTTGTACCTAGAAGGAATCAACTTGACGATTATTATTAAATGAACCTAAAAGGTTTACCACTTAGACTATTTGAGATTAAGAAGATCATTATTATAAGAATCTGAAAGTTCATATATAAATCTTGAAGATTGATAACTATTCATGAAGAATAACAAATAAAGAATTTATATTACCAAGAAGGTTTAATGTTGTACTCTTTTCCTTTGTGAGTTTTCCCTTGAAGGTTTCTCACATAAGGTTTTTAATGAGGCAATATGTGCAATATAATAATGGATGATACATACTCTTTTCTTCAAGTACCGTTTTTCCCACTGGGTTTTCGGATGGAGTTTTTGATGAGGCATATGTATTCGTGGTAATCGCCCAAGGGGGAGTGTTGTAAACCAAAGACTCTTGGAGAGTCCTAACCGGACCTACCAACCATAGAAGCCAGGAGAGATAAATGACTTAGAGTCCTAGTCCAGTTATGTTGTGGGCTCTTACCAAACTCTACCTTTACTTCGGAGTATATATACGGAGGAGCACCCCTATTGTAAGATATCGATTTGAGGAATAAAGAGAAGCTCCACCTATATCGTGTCTTATCTACTTTATACTTGTGTTCTTGTGCTTGTCGTGAGAGGCGTGAGAGGGAGAAGATTCAACCGTTGACGACGTGTTTCACAACACTTTCTATATATAAACGGTGTAGGCCTGGGATAGTAGACAGGTGGTGGCCGGGGATTGGCCAGTGTTGTCTGTGTGCGCGTGTGAATGCATCAGGCGCCGGGGCCCAGGGAATTGACTTGAAGTCAACACACACGACAAGCCTCCAGTGTACTGGAGTGGAGGATCAGACCGAAGACGGACGCTGAGACGTCATCCGCAGACGCAGGTAAACGTAACGACGGGCGTGTAGGTCACTCCTTTCAATATAAATTGACGATTATAGCTGACTCCTTTCGTGTACTAGCCAAACGTACCAATGATACGCACGTTTAACAAAAAATACGGTAATGCTTAAGCCCTTGTTAGTTCCCAAATTTAAGAGTAAACTTTGGCCTTCTGAGGTGCGTCCATCACTGTAGCATTTCGTTTGTATGTGTAAAAAATTGTCCAAAAATTGATTAATTAGGCTCAAAATGTTCGTCTCGTAGAATACAACAAAACTGTGCAATTAGTTTTTGATTTCATCTATATTTAGTACTCCATACATGCTATGACATTTTGATGTGATGTGAATTTTCTTTTTGGATAGTGAACTTTGGAGGTAGAATTTGGGATCTAAACAAGGCATAAGTTCGCGCATCTGACGCATGGCCAAAAAATTAGACGGGCCGGCCCATATTCATCGGTAAATGCTCCTCCTCACCTGACGCCTCTTCTGTCCATTCCCCCTCTTCCATATGTGTTCCTTCGCGCACTGCACGCTGCCACCACGTCCGCTCCTCCAAGCACCGACGCCGAACCTGCTTCTCTGCGTCATCGCCCATCATCTCCGCTCCTCCGCGCCGCCGTCGCTCCCCCATCCCCGCTTCTCTGCATCCCCACCGTCGTTCCCCATCCCCGCTCCTCCGCGTTGCTGCTGCCACCCCTTCTCCGCGTCGAGGCGACCTCCCTTGTCTCCGCGCCGCTGCCGTCCATCTCCTCCTCGGGCGCCGCCGCCGGCGGCCATCTCCTCCGCGCTAGCGCTCTCTGCTCGCCATCTTCCTCCTCTTCCTCCTTTGGTTCTCATTTTTTGTTAGGGTTTTGCTGCATGTTGTAAGTGTTTATCTCATATGTTTCAGATGTTTCAGAAAAATGTTGCAATTGTTCAATGTGAATGTTGCAAAAGTAGATCTGAGATGTTGCGATGTTGCATATGTTTCGCATGAATGTTGCAAGTGTTTCATCCAAATGTTGCAAAAAAATTGGGAATTTTTTGACTCCTGCTATGCGTGGCTGAGAGTTGTGAGCGCGTGTTTCTAGTGTTGTAAATGATGACTATTTATGTTGCAGATACTATTGTTTGATGTTCCATACGCTATTCTTGGATGTTGCGAAAATTTTACATGTTGCATGCAACATCTTACCCATGTTGTGGCGGGATTTTTTCTGTGCTACAGTATCATCGGAGAGAAATACTTGGCTGTGGTTGCTCCACGTCACTGTCTGATTTTTTTTCCCGTCGGACGTCCGGGTGCTAGCAAGACCGTAAAAAATAAGATTGCATAATAGATAGTTGGTCGGAGACTATGTTGGTTACAAACTCGACGATTCTATACTACAGAGACAGACGAGGGAGATGTAGGATTTGACGAAAAAAATGCCTGACAGGTGGAATCGCTAAGAGAGGTAGTGTTTTAATGACACGGTCACCAAATCACAACTTTGACTTTAATTTTCTATAAAAATATTTTTTGAAAAGTTATATATGTATATTTTTATGAAAGTAATTTTCAAGACCAATCTATTTATATGATTTTCACATTTTCAAACTGAACGACAAATGTTATTCATGATTTATATTCCCAATGTTTGATTCAAACCTTGTCCAAAAAGACTTTTAATATGATACCGTAGGGAGTAGATAGATAGATAAATAAATAAAACTAGCATAGGTGTGGAACATAAAGATAAAATTAAGAAACTACTTTTATAACAAGAGGTCACGGTCATGCACACCCTTTCTTTGTGATTACATTGTTCCATGTATGCCGGTGTAGTGTAAGCGTTGTATCCTCTCCTTTCGATAGGCGTTTTCCGTTCCAACTCGTACACATTGTTATTGTATACGAACCTAAAGCGGTCAGGTCACGCCTATATAGCAGCGGCTACGGGCAGAGATAGAGCTGGGACTCGGACAGTGCTATTTATGGGCCATCCAAAGTACGGCGTTTTGGCATGGCCCAAAGCGACACGACGCGATTAATTTTGGGCCGTGCCAGCACGGCACGAATGCGAGGGCCGTGTCGTGCCTAGGATCTCAGCATGATGGGTAGCATGGCACGACATGAATCTTGAGCCGTGCTTGGGCCGGCACGACACGAAAATGATCCATTACACTAACATGTATTGTTATCCATATATTTTTTAATTATCTTTCCACAAACCTCAAATAACTACTATAATATAAGAAAATCATAAAAATCTACCTTTAATATATGAAATCATATCAACGATTATTTATAAATTAAGAAAATCAGTAGCATTTTCTATGGTCGCGTGGTAATTCTAATGTTCACCAACAATATCTAATAACAAGAGTCATTTAATCCATTAGTTTTATAAATTCTTGTATCATATGAAGTAATAGTATATATGAACATATGAACGGTCGCATGATACAAACTCATGTATTTTGGGGGCCGTGCTTGGGTTGGCACGGCACGAACACGGGCCATTGTGCCGTGGGCCGTACTTGAGTCTAGGTAAAAGCTTGTCGTGTCATGCCTGCGTGCCTCGCGTGCCTAAAAGTCTAGGCACGAAGCAACCCGCGGCACGTGAGGCACGGCCCGAGTTCCACCTCTAGGCAGAGAGGAACTACCAAGGCTATCGAAGAGTAGCAAATAGGTGTTAGCTTAGTTCGTCCACCAATGCCGACCGCCGCGCTATCTGATCGACGATCGATCGAAACACACACAATCTTTCAGCGAGATTTGGAATTTTTATTTTAAATAATATTATTTTAATGATTAATCACAAGAATAGGTGTCGAAATGTAGGAATTATAGAAATATTGATCAGTCGGTTGTTGGAGAGCCGAAAGAGGACCTATCGGCTGTGGAAGGGCCGACAGGAACTAATCGGCCGGCCAGGGGCCGAAAAGCTTAATTTACCTATCGGCCGGTGGATGGCCGATAAGGCCTATCGGCTAAGAGATAGATTTATTTTACCTCATCCATTCCCTTTCACTGCACGCGTGAGCGAGAGAAATGAGGCTGCTTGGGCCGGAGGGTGGGCACGTTCACCGACGCGTGGCGGTAGTCGTCGGAGATGGCGAAGCGGAAGCGCAGCAGCAGCATGGCAAGCACGACCTTGGCCTCGACGAGCGAGTACGCCTGGCGATGCAGTTGCGCGGCCCGCCGCGAACGGCAGGAACGCCGGCCGCCCCCCGCCACGAAGCGCTTCGGCCTGAACTCGTTGGCGTCAGAGGCCCATATGGACTCGTCGTGGTGGATGGCCAGCACTGGGATCCACACCGACAGGCCCGCCGGCAGGGGACGCACGTATGTGAGCTTGGAGAGGTCGTCGTAGGACTACGGGGCGTTGCCGTAAATGCGGGCTATAACGTCCCGCCTCCCCGAGGCCGGGCCCGCCTACATGTGGCAGTCCTCTGGGACCTCAGGTCTGTCCTCACAAACCAACACAAGTCGTCTTTTCTATGCACTTTGTCCTCACTCGTGGGCATCCGGGAAGAACTTTCCGATCGGTCACCCATCCCTAAATTGCTCCGGCCCAAGCACAATAACCCCGGAGTTCTTTCGATATGAGCTTCCAGAAAAGAAGTTGCAACGTATTGGTATGAATATTTCTGTCAATCCTATTAAACCTTGGACTGTCACACGGACGACCTCGGTGCGGGCCCAGTCCTTCCACTCGTGGTGCGTCGAGAGCGGCATGAGCGCCCAGGTGAGCAGTAGCGCCGACGTGTCGTGCCCGGCGAAGAAGAACGTCTTGCACTCGTCGATCATCACCAGCCGCAGGTCGTAGCTGAACCGTCGCTGCTCCCGTACGCGGACGTGGCGCGGCCCTCGTCGGCGATCTCCCGGCTCCGGCCGATGGACTCCGTCAGCACGGCCTCCAGCGAGGCGTTCAGCCGCCTGATCTCCCGCATGTAGTGGCTCGGAAAGCACCTGCACAAACGTCGAGAATCCCAGACACGCACGTACGTCAACACCAGAAAGTGTGCACGTACAGAAATTCGGGGCGAGTGTTGGGCCAGGATCCCTAGGGCCATTCATCCAAGGGATTAAACTACTCGATATGGAGAGTTTTGATCCGACTACTTCGGACTAGCCGGTTAGGGTACAAGACGGTGTAGTCGATCAATAAAACTATTCGTATTCGAACATGATACATAATAGATTACCTTATTGTAATAATCCTTGTTGTATACGAGTAGTTTGTGTAACCGACTTGTAACTCTTGCCCCGGATATATAAGGAGGAGCAGGGACCCCTCAAAACAACTCAACCCACTCGCAATACAATCAAGCACACAGGACGTAGGGTATTACGCTACTCGCGGCCCGAACTGTCTAAATCTTTGTATTGTTCGTGTACCGTCGTTCCTAGAACTCGACGAGACCTACAAATCTACTCCCTGGGATACCCCTAGGCAGACATGCTCGACATAAATCGTTGATAGCGAGGAATCAGCAGTGCTCAACTTTCCCTTCGATCAGTCTTCTCTTCCATTTCTATTTTAATTACTAAATTTCCCGTGAATCGATGTTCGTTGGCCGCTAGGCTACCTATCGGCTGTTCGTTGGCTGATAGGTTATTTGGCTCACCAACATCCGAGAAGACCCCTCGGGCAGTGGTCCAATCGGCGACGACAACATCCGCAGACGGTAGAGAATTTTGCCACCTCACCTCCGCGTGGGCTAGCCGATAGGTCTCTTTTCGGCTCTCCAACAGCCACATTTTTGTAATTCCCACATTTCAGTACCTATTTTTCAATTAATTATTAAAATAATATCATTTTTTAAAAAATCGAGATTTGTTCCGTGCGCAGGTAGGTTGAGCGCTTGCTTGCGAGTTGTGACACGTGCCGAGAGGCAAGGCGATGTCGGCGCTGGAGGATCCGATCTGTCTCCACCCACCCCGCCGTTGCGGCGATCAGTTATATATATATATATATATATATATATATATATATATATATAGTAATACTATACTATACCTTGGTCCAAGCCAGTCTCCTCCCCGCATCTTGTTTTCTCGATATGTTTTAGTTTTCTTTCCGATTTCCACGCTCACCGCGCGTCTGAATAAAAACGATCGTGGGACGGAGAGAGAAGCGGCGGTTTCTCCTAATTTTATCGCCCAGCTTGTTCCGTTTCGCCTTCCACGGCCGCCACGAATCCTCCGCCCCGGCCGGCGCCCGGCGGCCGCCGTTCCCCCTGCTACCCTCCTCTACGGCGTGCTTCAGGACTCTGGCGCCCGTCGCTCCCGCCCCCTCCGCGAGGTGGCGCAGATCCCCCTCCCCGGGAAGGCCTCAGGCTGGCTCCCCGATGCTGCTCCATCCAGCTCTCGTGCGGAAGAAGGTGAGCACCAGCAGCTCCCGTCCCCGGCCTCCCTGCGCCCTCTTGTTGGGCGAGACGGCGCCGAGGTGCACCCTGCCGCCCCCTACTAGATGTGTTCTCTTGCCGCGAGGTGTAGCCTCCCCGGCGCGGTGCGCCATCCGGATGTGGGTGCACGCCCTCATAAACGTTGTCACGGGCGTGGGCTCCTCCTCTCGATTTCGTTTCTCACAGGCTCTCCATCTGGACGATTTCTCCCCGCCAAGGATTTCTATGGAGATTTCCCCACACTGCACAAGGTACTCACTCGATCTCCATTGCATCCGTTTTCCAAAGATTTTTCTCAATTTCCTGTCAATTTCCCGCATTGATTTGCGAATCTAGCGTTGGTCTGACTGTCGGCTGATGTGGAAACGCAGGATTGGGACGGATCCACGCGCGGAGGCCAAGGCCTGGCTTGGGTGTTTCACCAACCAGTGGATCCCTGTACTTACCACCAGCGGCATTCTAATGAGAATGCATGCATTTCCTTCGTTTATGTGTGCCATGATTGAGGCTTTGTTGACCAATTTCTTGTTTCAGTGACCTGTACGTCTCAATTAAGCTGGACCATGTATTTGTTTGTAAACCTCTACTGCATCACAATCATTGGTTAAAATTAGATGACATGTGATGGTGCCATTGATATAAACTAATTAACTAAAGATGCATTTATGTTCTGTTAGACCTATATACATCCTAGTTTGTCCGACCGGGATGCTCTCCTGAACAGTTTGACTTTGTTGTTTATATTTAATAGAGTCTACTTATTAGGGATGCCGATTGCACAAATAATTTTGAATGAAGCTTTTGGGCTAGCTAAATATTTCATAGTGGTACCTAAATATTTCATGCTGGGGATATTTCTTTTGGGAAGAAAGCCATAACCTGAGCTTGATCTTGGGGTTCGCACTGGTCACTTGTACTCGGTGAATGCTGATGTTTGATGGTGCAACTATTGTGACCTCCCATTCCCTCTTCACTGATGGTTGCATGCAAAGTCATAATATTGGTTTGACCACCTGAACCGGATGGAAATGTGATTGTAATTTTGCTTCAGTTGGTAAATCTTTACTTAAGTTATGTACATTTCTGCTATCTAAAAAATATTGATTCCGTTGACCTTTATTTATCAAGCAGTTTTGTAGCATTCTCTGGTTGCTGTCGCTGACCAGTGTCATTGGTGAGATCTTTCCCTTGCAATCTTCTGAATACCTAAATATATGCATTTTTAACTCTGCAAAATTTGATCTACTCACTGTATACTGAGCAGTACTGCATTTGCAATTGCGTGTCGTTATTTCTGTGCCCAAATTAGTGTCAGTTGTTGATATGGGACTATGTCACAGGACTATTTAGTCTAGCTAGAGTATAGATTTTGAACCTGTGTAGATATTTTATTTTTTTATGTTCTAATTTGTAGCTACCAATTAGCTAGTCGTGTAAAGAATAAACAAACATGCCTTTGTTTTCTTCCGGCACTAGCATCGAGGGTCTTTTTTCATGAATAATTTTTAGGGGAACCGAATCTAAAAATTTTATGTGCATACAAATGTAGATGCGGCGGCACTACTCCTGAACTTTGCAGTTTGTACTACTCATTTTTCTGGCAAAAACTGATGCAGAGTTGAGCTTAATTGCCTAGTGAAGCTAGCTTGTGTTTGTAACTTTATGTGCATACAAATGTTACTGATTTCCTAGAGCTATACAACATGCCAATGTAATTAGCTCATCTTTAACAAATGCACCATATTCAATGCCATAACTGTTGTTTCCTGATTGATGGAAACGCTCATTGGAGCAGAGATAAATTTTTTCTTTTTTGAATGAGGATGCCAAAAAGAGGTCAGTGACACTGGGCTGCTCCGATAGTGCAAGTGATGATCCTCCTAATCACGATGCTGCCCTTATCCCTTCTCAGCTGCTTGTGTTGCTTAATTTTTTTTGAGTGCGCCTGAAATCTGGATTACACAGCGGTGGATTGTTTTTTTTTGTGTCCGTATGCTTTTTGGATAAATCTGATTTTGTTTCTATAGCCAATCTGGTTCTTACTCTTTCAGTGATGCATGATTTTTATCTAGTTGACAGAGTGCTCCTTAGCATGGGATTCATATATATGCAAATGAAGGATTATTTTTTGTATTGCAGTATAGGGCTCTAGCATTGCATTACTCTCTTCCTATGGCATCTGAATTAATTTCAGATGGCATAATGGTATGAAACATACACGATTCAATTTAACTCTTGCATTTCACTAACTCGATACTTAGTTGCATATCTGTTAGCAGGCTAGCAGCTCAAGAGGTTAGTTCGTGGATCACTGTTCAGATATTTATGGACTCTGTAGACCAATTTTTTACTATTTATAACTTCAGTTATCCGGCGAAGTTTGGCTCCATCTCATCATCTTCATTGCTTTGCAGTGGAGTGAGGTTGTGTTCGGTTGGTAGATCAAGGTCACATTGTGGCCTTGAGTGGTGGTCAGCTGTCAAGGTGCATGAGTCGGTGGAGTCTCCAGTAGGCACACTCTCTGTTGCGGCAACATATGCTGAAGGGTTACCTCGTGCAGCAGCTCTGCGGCACATGCTTCATCGACAAGTAGTGGTGAGTGAGCTAATAACCCAGAACTCAGATGTGTGGCTCCATGCAAGTTCTATTTCTTTATGTAATTATGTTCATCCGAGAGATACAACACAGTGTCACTGAATCCAAACTTTGGGATATATTCATATGGTATAGCTAGTGTTAATTGGAATACAGCACCGCTTTTTTAAGATTATGCTGTATTTATACACTTATTTCCCTCTCTATTCAGATTGAGAAGAGCTGTATCTTCTTTTACAGTAGTTGTTTTCCTTCATTGAAGATTGTGTAAAGCGATATTTTTAATTGTATTTCTCTTTGGTTTGGAGGGGTTGAAAAAGGCACAACTGCTAAAGATTTGGAAGTGAAGATGCAACGGTCTTACAACTGGTGAAATGATTGCAATCAGAACAGGCAAGCTGGATTGTGATTCAGATACTGATAGTAGTAGCTGTTATGTGGTGTTGTACTTTAGCTCATGTTGTTAGAAATGCTTAGTAACCTCTTGTTTTGGTTGGGATTTATGTAACGTCGAAGTGCATGTTGATTTGTCATTCGGAATGCAAGTGATGCCAGTTGACGTCTCCACTCTTATTTTGTTTTTTTATTCGTCATCAGAGACAACATATTGCTCAAATCGGATATCACGTACAATTCCATTTAAATCGAAAATTATCTATTATCTTACCGTACCATACACGCCTTAATTAAACTGAAAAATCCCTACCTTCACATTGTGAGTGAGGTTTTATTTGACCAACCTTGAAATCGAAACTTGCAGAAGAAAAAAAATCTTGCAGATCGGACAAAACCAGTTTGGTGGAAGTGCGGAACGGGTGCCGTGCACGCCTCCGGATAAACAGGAAAGGGCCGCTCGGCCACGCGCGGGAGTTCGGCAGGAGCCGCGCGCGTCGGGTGGGCGAGCCCCGGAGCGCGCCGCAGGTTGGCTCGGGTATAGAATAACTAATCTGTACCCAGGGTATGAATTAGCGAAGTCCTATATATATATATATATACCCGGCAAAACCTCAACCACAATTTGCTCATCTTTTTTCTTCTCGTACTCACCTCCATATATACAATATGCTGGAGCACAAGAGGCCCAGAGACACCAACGACGACTGAATTGGACTCGACATCGTACGCGCGTGCTTTCTGATGCAACTCTCACTCAGCTCGGTTCAAGTCTGATAATCTCTAGGCCCCCTGAGCGTATTCACCTGGCCACCAGGCAAAAGCTCGAAACAACCTTATACTTCCGCCCCCGCGTCGCACCCCATCCCACGGGCGACACGGGAGGACCAGACCGCCGCTGCTGTCGCCAGAGAGAGGAAAATGCCTCTGGAGCCTCCCTTGCCCTCGCTCCCCTTTGCCTGTTTTCAGCACACGGGTGCAACCCCACAGCGGTGGGCTGCTCCGGGGCCGCTGGCGCCAACTCCGGAGCGACGGCATCAGGAATTCAGGATCCGGTACCCTCACGCCTGGATCTACGCGGCGGAGGCTCTACTGGTGCGTGGCATGCTGGCGACTTGTGTGTCTCCTCGTGGTGCGTATGAATGTATGATACTAGTTGACTCGACCGAAATTCGCAGGAAGCGTGACTGCAGTTATTAGTATAAAACTAAATCTTACATGCGACGACGTGGCACGTTGTCTCTTGTGTATTCCTACTCCCAAATCTCCCAGGCTTTAACTTCTGCAGACCCATCGATCAATCTCCATTGCCAACAACCGGAGGGAGAGTGCGCAAAGAACCACCCAATTTACATTCGATTTAAATGATCGCCGAATGTTCATATAAGATGAGAGCTAACACGTGCTCATCTTTTCAACGTGTCATGTGTTAACCCACGTCTAGAGGCCACGTAATCAAGCCCAATTCACTTAAAAGAGAGCAAATTCGGTAATCCCATTATGTGTTTACAACATGCCCAAGATCAAGCACACGCATCGTTTATAAATTTCTCATCACCACAATAATCATAGAGGCAAATTTTATACATTACAAGAGTTCAACACTTAAGTTTATAACATCAACGTAAAGGAGTTTAAATCCGAAATTTAAATGAAAGGGCTTCAAAATACAAGTTTTGGACCCTCCAACAAAGACAATAGTATCATGAGTTTAGTGAAAGTTTCCCAACATCGATCTCTCAAAAGAACATTAAATCGCAATGGAAGGTAAAAGATGATCAATGGTGTTGTTGCCTAAGAGCACCATCGATGCAAGCATTAGCGGCTCGGACTACTCATCATCGACATTGGGGTGGGTGGAATAGAAGTGACCAAACACTACTTCCGGATTACCTGCAACTTAAGTAACCATAGCACTATGAGTACAAAAAGTTACTCGCAAGACTTATGCAATATATATAAGCAAGGATCATGCATATGGATGTAGCAAGGAATGAGGCTTTAAGGTTAAGTAAATTTTGTAAAATCCTATCTCATCCTAGCCTTAGTTTTTTACCATTAGCAAGTAAAATAACACCCTATGGATAGCTAGCAAGTTTCATTAATCTTGCCCAAACTCACCTCAAGTTTTAGTGATTTAGCATGTACAACATCATATAAACATAGATCATGAACATAGGAACATTTAACATAAATATTTGGTAACTTAGCAAAGAATCCGATGCTTTGAGCTTGCTCATAACCGAGAGCGCGGCAATTCGAATTGATTTAACCTTGCAAGGGTGTACTTATTTTATCCACACGACACAAAGACCATGCGGCTCGCCCACTTGTCCAACAGGGGCACTCATGACAACCCTTCCCAAAAGAGCCCCGAACTTTTGAGAACACGCCTAGCTTATGTGGAGGAGACCTAGGTTTGTAGGATCTAGGATTACCGACTAGAGGGGGGTGGATAGACGGTTTTAAACTTCAATCACAACACTAGAGAAATTTAATTAGAACCACAAGGGGAGTTAAATCTCTATCTATTCTAAGCCTATGTTGAGGGGTTTTCAACCTAGGATGACAAGAAATAATTCAAGTTCTAGATAGATAACTTGCTCAAATTAAATTGCTCAAAGTAAACAATAATGGACAACTCACAAACAAGAGACAAGAATTTATCCCGTGGTATGACTTGCCGGTCACCCTAATCCACATTGAGATAAATTCAATGTTCAACTGCTTCTCTATCAAGACTCCTCTTGATCTCTAAGCTGGTTAGAACCAAAGAACCGCTCCAAATCTCGATTCCACTAGAGTTGCTCTTCACCGCTCTGGCGAGGTGAGCACAATAACCTCTCACACCAATCTTCGAAGGCAACTTCACAATCTTATTGAAATGCTCAATGGAATCACGAGCTCCAAGCCGTCTAGGAGGCGGCAACCTCCAAGAGTAACAAATCAACTTACTCGCTTGATGAATCCCTAGTGCCACAATGATCAAATCCTTCATGCAATGCACTAGATGCTCTCAATCTCACAAAGAAATGCAATCTCAAAGCAATTGAGTGAGTGAGAGAGGAGAACAAGGGCTCTAGTATGTCAAGTAAGCTTCCCAAAGTGCCAAGAGACCTCACACACCCGCGGGGATGGGGTATTTATAAGCCCTCTCCTCGGAACTAGCCGTTACGTTCAAAAAGCGTGAAAACGGCCTTCGCGGACTGTCCGACCTGCACCCTCGGACAGTCCGAGCTTGAATCTAATGGTCATATTTGCGCAGTCAAACGTGTGTCAGAGATGACTGTTGGGCCGATCGGACTGTCCGACCGCCACCCGCCACCCGCGGACTGTCCGAGACGCATCACGGACGGTCCGCCAGGCACGAGTGGACTGTCTGACCCCTTGCATCGTTGAAAACCTTCTCCGTCTAAAACCGAGCTATTTTACGGATTGTCCGAACTACATCCCCGGACTGTCCGACCATCAAAGTCAATGCTTGAAAGTTAGCACACATGGGCCCACCTATCAGCACAGGTCGCGGACAGTCCGACCATAACCCGTGGACTGTCCGAGAACCGTTCGGACACCCCGAATAGAATATACCGAAGATTTTCTATTTAATTTTTAAATCACATATCTCAGACTGTCCAGGACAAGGCCTCGGACTGTCTGACCAGTCTCGACAGAACTGGATTTCCACCAGATTTTCAACACGCTCTTTCTACGATAAGTCACCACTCATCTAAATGCACAACATGCAAGTTAATGATCAAAGTGGCACTATAGACACATCAAGCTAATGACGTTGATCCCTTTGGATAGTACGGCTATCTAGCCTATCAACCCGGTCATATTTCATTCTCTAATCACATCATGACCGGTCAAAGCAAAAAACCCTATCTTATACATTTGCCTTGAGCTTCCCATGATCCATAGCACACATGCCATCCACACATCATCTTTTGAAGCTCATTCCGATTCTCGGGACTAACCTATTTTCATATTCTCAAATGAAATTGTTAGTCCACGTTGGTTGTCATTAATTATCAAAACTTAATTAGGGGCCTAGATGCCTTCAAGGTTCACCGGGGACACCCCTAGTTTCCTATATAAAGTCCAACAACCACATATCTCGGACCGTGCCCCAAACGAACAAGACACCTAAGATAATGGGATCATCCTTACCATTAATTGGACATGTGGTAGCACAAAAAATGTGCTCAAAATAATGTCATCCACGGACGGGCCTTAATCGGCTCAAGCGATTCTATGTCACTGAGACTCCTTTCTCGTGACCCTACAATCCGCCCAAGTCTCGCAACCAACTTTTAACCTCATGTTCCATTATTGACCAACAATGTGAAAATCTCGCAACCTAGTATTGATGTTATTAACCAAAAAATCCCTTCCCTTGACCCAAGTAATCCATCTCCAACTCTAAGCATAGCTAAGCTACAAGTTAACATTAACCCAAGTATACAAGCGACAAGGTATGGAAGTAAAATTTAGGGAAGGTAAAATGCATCAAAGACATAGGTGCTACCCAATAATACATAAATAGATAGCTAAGCACATGCAACCCATACATATAGCATAATAAACAATTTATATTGTAAAAAGGGTCAAGAAGCATGCTTAGCGGCTTGCCTTGGTTGTCTTCGGGTTCGACAAACACCTCCTCAACGGCCTCGGGTTCAACGGTAGCGTTCTCCGGCGTCTCACTCTCTAAAATGTATCAATGTATGCATGCTTTAGGAATGATGCAATAAAGAAATGCTCATGAATCATAATAATTAATTTAGCATGGCAAGGACAAGGAAAACGCAGGGTACTTAAACTAGCTAAGCGGTACACAAAGCATTACAATGATTTACTCATAAGCACACTAACTTGCAAGCATGATATGGCCATAATGAAATTAAACATGGAACAATAATACAAGGAAAAGTTGTACCAACAGCATATGCTAATACAAGATTCATGGGGTTGAACTTACATTAAAACCTATTTTCATTTATCCACAACAATATATACAAATTAAACCTTCTAAAAACATATAAAGCAAAATAAGCATGTAAACATACAGTAAAAATAACGTGAAAAACAGATTATTAGAGTTGGATTTAACCTAATATCTATTTCCATTCAATAGCAGTAATTAAACTAAAACAAGCATCCATAAAGCATATAAATCAGGGAAAACATCTAAATAGAGGATACAAATGTCAAATTCTTTTTTTTCATAAACTAGACAGTAATAAGAGATTCACAAAGCTGGATTCACCATTTTAACAATTTTCTGCATTTTATGAACACTGTAGTAATTTCCAGCCCTAGAAAGGTAGATTAAGCTCAAACAGCAGTGAAAAGCTACAAACAGTGAACTTGATCCATATATGGACAGGTCGCGAGCCAAGGAGTCTAAAAAAGTTGGAATTGCATATTTTAGAGCAACATACAATTTATCATGCATTTTTAATCCTTAGAACAAATAAATCCATATCTGAAAATAAATAACAGAAACATGTGCCACTTGCATTTTCATATCGAATAGCATCTCCACAGGAACCTAACAAAACAAGAATCACAATTTGTTGAGATCTACACGATTTTATAAAAATCAAACAAGTATCAGCATACACAATAAACATAGCCACACATGCACAGCACGCAAACATTGGGCTCAGGGACCAGATCCGGCCCAGCAGAGCCCAGAGGCAGCAGCCCAAGGGGCAGCCCATGGCCCAGCGGCGCGGGTGAAGGCCCAGGCCAGCCCACGGCCAAGGGCGCGACGCGGCGCACCGGCTGCGCGACGGGCGGCGATGGTGAAGCAACGGCGGTGGCAGAGGGCGACGAGCGGCAGCGCCGGGGCTAGCACGACGTGGTCCACAGCATGGTGAGCTCACCGGAGGTCGGTGGCAGCGAGGTGGGCGGACGATGGGGAACGGCGACCTTGACGGCGGCGGCGCTGCACACGGTGAGAGAGGGGCCGTGGTGGAACCGGAGAGAAAATTAAAGGGGGCCAACTGGCAAGATTGACATGTGCTGGTTCAAAAATTTGGCAATTTATCTTAATTTTATATTATGGACACAAGTATACACTAGCTAGCCATGACTATATAGTAATTAATTAAGCAACATGCACAAAAAATGAATAGTTTCAAAAAAATGATCAATATATCTTTCATGTCCATTGTGTGCAATTCTAATTCATATTAATCTACTTGAGAATTTTGATCAATCATATTAATATCGCATCCCGCTCCTCAATTGCCTTTTATTAGAAAGAATAAAGTGTATTTCTTTTAAGTTTTACCTTTAGTTTCCTACAAAAAATTAGCATAATTTCATCAAAAAATTATATACTACTATAAGATAAGAAACTAAAAAAGTAAAGTTTAGAGAATTGGGGGATATGAATTAGTGAAATAGATATTTCTTATATTGGTTTGAGTTGAAGTAGGGGTATCACAAAATTTTCTTTTTGTTGGGGGTGGCAATGGCCCCTGCCGGCCACCCCCAGTTCCGCCACCGGAGAGAGGGCGTGAGGGCCGGCGGGGGTGGAGGAGATGGGGGAACGCACAAAGGCGAGGTAGGTCTGCGGTGGCACTCACTAGAGAGGGAGAACGGCGGCGGCGCAGAGCTTCAAGCGCTAGGGTTTCACAGCGGCGATCGGTGATGCGAGGAGAACGTTCAATTGCTCAGGTACTTATTAAATGGTCTAACTGCCCAATTTCTTTGGCTACTTGGGAGGACATGGAAGCTATTCAGCAACAATTTCCAAGAGCTGCTGTTTGGGGACATCCAGCAAGTAAAGGAGGGGGAGATGTTAGCAGCTCCATGAGGCAAGATGAAGGCCAAGTCATTTCTTCAAGTGTTGGGCCTCGCAGGTCGGTCTGGCCCAGAATAGCAGGCGTAGTAACGTGTGAAGGGTTCCCACTGCTAGTATATGTAAGAGAGAGAGAGGAAGAGACAGACATGAACTTTACTGTAACAAACTCATGTTCTGGATCTAATCAGACCTCTCCTCTCCCGTGTCCCTTCTCTGCTCCTTCCAAATTCCCGTTCTCTTCCCTTCTCATCCACCAGCTGCTAACAGTCCGTCATACAATCCTAGTTGTATACAACAAGGAGTACTACAACATGGTAATGAATGAGTCTCCTAGCCGTACACGACTTGTCCTCCAGCCAACTACGCCGTCTTACACCGTAGCCGACTGCTTTCTTGGAGTAGTCGGGTCAACCTTCTCTACCGAGTAGTTTAATCCCGTATGTGAGTGGCCCTAAGATCCTGGTCCCACAACGTATATGCATGTTATTTTTATTTTGAATAAAGGCAAAGGTAGGTGATCGATTTGGTCAGATTTTTTATTTTTATGAGAATTTTTAGGAGTTATCTTTCTTCTTTCCAGTTCCCTTGTAAGAATCAACGTAAAGACTCCCAAAGGTTTGTCTAGTTAGTGCTAGTAATATTGCAGGACTTGGACTCAAAAGTGACGGTGGGTGATGGTAAGGAAAAAAAGAGGATGGCAGTTAAAGTGATCAGAAGATGCTTTGAGATTGATGCAGCCATCCTGAGCAACTATCATATTTGTTTCCCACTAGACTTGAATCCTTGAATAATCAGTGTAGTAGGTTCCTACTCCATTCCACTTCAAGTCACAGCCACGGTTTCTCCAACAATGTCCATTCCATTTCGATATATATTATTAAATCACGTAATAATGTTCCGGTACAAATCCGTTATTGCCAATGGGGAAAGTCAAAGAAGCAGCTACATCGGCAAAAATATCGAGCCGAGAGCCAATGATCAGATTCAAGGTACACTCAAGGTGTCCATTCCGGGAGATAATTTCTTGGCTTAACCGGTGTTCTGCATCCCAGCAGCAATGCCCTTCATGGTCAGGATGAGGGTGTCCTCCAGCCCCGGCGCGTACTCACTGGTCGGGTTCAGCTTCACGAGCTCCGCAGCAGGCTTGTTCCAGTCCATGATCTCCTTGGACAGGTGGGGGCGCAGCGTGACATGGTAATCTGGGTCGCGGATGCGCTTCATCGTGTAGGCCTGGCATACGTTCATAGTGGTGATGTACGCATCACGGAGGCGGAGACGCTGCTTCAGGTACAGATCCCCTTCAAGAAGATCCTTGTGTCCAGCAACCTGAATTTTTGAAGTAGCCAATCAATTTATGAAAGTAGAGGATTCTGACAAGTGCATACTTTTGTTCTACGAATTGAACACGGATTCAGTCTTTTCTTAGTTGGGGCACAAACCTGGAGGAGAAGCCGTTTGGTCTCTTCATAGTTTGCCCTCAGCTTCTCCCCAAGAGGCCAGAGCTCTGATGAAACAAGGAGTTTATCATACAACGCGGCGATGCCCGGGTCACCCTTGGCGAACACCATCTCAACCAGATCAATTGTGACCCTGAAGAACGGCCACTCATTGTACATCTCCTGGAGCATATGGAGGTTCCTAATGTCCTTCTCCAGGATGTGCTTGAAGGCAGCACCAAAGCCTAGCCAGACAGGGAGGTGGAAGCGAGTCTGTGTCCACGCAAAGATCCATGGGATGGCACGTAGAGACTCGATTCCACCACTGGGCTTTCTCTTGGATGGTCTGCTCCCTATGTTCATCCTTCCATACTCCATCTCAGGTGTTGCCTGTTAACATGAACATTACAAAGAAAATTAACTGTATGCTAAAGGCAGCATGCATCCACCTAAAAATGTTCTGTTTTTTTAACTTAGTGCCTTGAGTGCATTATATTTTCAGCTTTCATATGTTTCAGTGTTGGCAAAGTATACTATAGATAGTAGTAGCACAGCAATCAGCAATGTGAACATTTGCACTGTAAATCATCAGAACATATAGTAATATATATTTGAACTATCTGATGAAGGGAAATGAAGTACTCACAAGGCGGAAATACTCGACAAAGCGTGGTTCTTGGAAAACAACGGACCGGTATTCCTTTGTTGCCACGGCGGCCATCTCATCAAGCAAAGCACGCCATTCTGGTTTTGGGGAAATTGGTGGATGCATGCCATGCTCAAGAGTAGCAGCTGTGAAACGCTGCAGTGTCCTGAAGCACAGGTGCTCCTCACCAAAGGACTGTTCAATGACTTCACCCTGAACAGTGACCCTCAGGGATCGATGGATTGTTTCTGGTGGCTGAGACAAAATGGCAAGATGAGTGGGGCCTCCACCTCTTCCAACAGTACCACCACGTCCATGGAACATTGTCAACTTGACCCCAAATTGTTTAGCGACTTTGATAAGCTCCTCCTGAGCTTTGTACAGCTGCCAAGCTGCTGAGAGACGACCAGCATCCTTACCCGAGTCTGAGTAGCCAATCATGACCTCCTGTTTACCATTAATCCTTTCCCTGTACCAATCTACTGAGAACAGTCTGGCCACTGCAGCTGGAGCACCTTCAAGATCAGCCAACTTCTCAAATAGTGGGACAACTCTAAGTGGTGTCTTCACATGGCATTCACGCTGGAGAAGCTCAACAGCAAGTACATCAGATGGAGCTGTTGCCATAGAAATAATGTATGCTCCAAAGTTGTCGGCAGGAAGTTCAGCTATCACACGGAATGTGTCTAGGACATCAGCAATCTCATCAGTAGTGGGCAGGTCTGGACCAAACAATGGACGCTTCCCATTGAGTTCAGACAAGAGCCACTCCTGACGGCGTTCCTCAGACCACTCGCGGTATGACCCTATTCCAAGGTAGGTGGTGATGGCATCAAGGACATCAGTGTGCCTGTCAGATTCTTGCCTTATGTCAAGCCTCACAAGGCACAGTCCAAAGGTAGAAACTTGGCGCAAGAAGTCAAGAAGGCTTCCATCAGCAATTACACGGTCACCACAAGCGCACAGAGACCTGTAGCATAGCTCCAAAGGCTCTAAGAACTGCAGCAAGACAGTTTTTTCATATCAATGATCAATCCAAAATTGTTATAAAGAAAAAACCACAATTCAATTAGTGCAGTTCAAAAGTCCTTCGATCAAATTGACCTGCTCAACGTTGGTGAGAGTAGATTCCTCAGGAATGTCAGAATATCCACTGGATAACAACTCTCGTGCCCGCTCACGTGTATTGTAAAGCTTGTCCCTGACATCACCAAGTATAACCCGATATGGCTCACTTGGAGGAACCTTCTTCCAGAACTCTGTTACGGAATAAATCAATGATTAGTCTCATAACATTATGTTGGTTGTAGGAAGTCAACTAGCCATGTACCATCTGATATTCTGGGAAAAAAATTGTAAATGGCAAACAGTATTAGTTGCTAATCCAATTTACCTATATAGTGCTTCGCATCTTTCTTTGAGGAGCGGTGTAATTCATCTGCTCGTGCCCGAAGCTCATCATTACACCGCCACATAGACAGCTGCAAGAATTTGCAAAAAATGCCACTTTGCAATGCTCATTGGTTCCATAAGTATAACAACAGATACATGAACTAATCAAGTCATTTGTACCTCAAACATGAGATTCTCAATCTGTGAGCAATACAAATTTGCAGCCATCATTCTGGCAAGCAAGCAGACATCCCTTGTAACCTCTGGTGTCACCCTTGGATTTCCTAAGTTGGTTAAAGGCGTTAGGATGCAAATAACATAGCAATGAAATTCAGAGAGCAAAATGAAGCTGGCCCATTGCTTATTACCATCACGATCTCCCCCCATCCAAGAAGAGAACTGAATGAGAGGGGCATTATAGGGCACACGCTCATCAATTCCAATGTTCTTCAAGGCAGTATCCACACGGCGTAAAAACTTTGGAACACCTTTCCATATTGTTTCATGGAAGTAACTCATACCAGCCCGCATTTCATCTTGGGGAGTGGGCTGGGTTCTTCTGATCTCATCAGTTCTGAAGGCTGCTTGGATCTGAAAATAAGGAATGGAAGGTAATACTTGGATTATTGATGTACCTACATAATAAATGGTATGTAGAGCCTTATGCTGATAACAATTTTAAACACTATATATGCTGATAACAATTTTAAGCGCTATATATGCTGATAAGATCAGCGCATGGTTTGCACAAATCAGAGCTGAAGAAATTGAGCATATAGGGAAGGAGTTGCCGTAGATAAAACACAAGTCTAATTCTCGCAGTATAGATTATGTGTGTTACCTCCCTCTGGAGAGCCTCGTCAAGCTCCTGTTTGTCATCTGGTGTGATGTCCTTAGAGTACAGTTGAACCAAGCAATTCCTTATCCTAGATTTATATTGGCAATCATGCCAATTAGAGAACATAATCATGTCATGTATTTGAGTTAGATTTTAAGGCATTGTTTCCCTGACTCACCTTGAGTGCTTCTGCAGCAGCGATCTCCTCACTGATTGTGTTGGATGTGCAGTCAAAACCAAGTCAACAGTCTGACTCTTCAAAGCATCAAAAACCTCAGCTGGTGACTTCTTGAGGTCAACTACAAGCCGCTTAAAAGTTTCCTCAATGTCAGATTCAGTCAGTGCAGAGTTCTCATCAGCAAAGTCCCCCTTCTTGAGCTTGATTCTCCTCCGATAAGCGATCTGAACTTCCTCAGCCAAGTTGGCCAAGTTAAGCATGTGTGAGAAGGCTTTCGCCATGACGATTGAATCACCAGGATCCAAGCTCGTCAACATGTTTCCAAGTTCATCGAGCCTTTCTGAGTCATGCTTCCTTTCATACTCAGCAGCTATCTCATAACACTCTTGAACCTACAGAGCAGAGAGTGTGAGAAACGGGTTTCGGTAAAAAAACAGTAAGCTGTTGTTTTCTTTCGAATTATTTGGAAAACTGAACAAGGTCTGATTATCTGACTAATCACAAACGAGGCACATGAGAACTGTCCTATGCATAGTTGCATACACAAGGGTTGCAACCAAGTCAATCAATTAATATTATGAAATACATATTATATGGCAGGTGTTATTTCAAGCCAACTTGGTATCTGTTATCAGTAAACACTTCGGACAATTGCCCACAATAATTCTTCCCTTGCTCTACATCAAAAATTGATGTGTTTAGTTTCATCATAAAGATTATGGCCTGTTTAAGCAAGTCACAGCTTGTTTGTCATCCCAGTTAGCAAACAAGATCAACTCAAATTTGACTTGCACAGTCAAATAGTGAAAACGAATTAACACAATCCTGCAAGACGATACTCCAAAAGTATAATTATTAATTGCGTATCAAGATTTATATAAGGAAGTAAAGTCAACATCCAAAGTTCCCAACTCCATTTAGTGCCCCCCACTACATGCTCTAAGCACTAAGAATAGCATTTTGGAGTGTTCTAGAAAAAATTAAACAAAGAATAGCATCGAAGAGGAAACAGAGAAATCATCTGGAACCCAGTTGCTCTTTAAGAGTAAGGTCCAACTTCCAAATTAATTTATTAATCCAGTCAGCATACAGGATCAAACTTGACTCAAATTAGCCAAGCCTTACACTAAAAATAGTAGGATGGCGGATAAACCACTGCAAATGTTAGCCTGATCCGGAAAAGCAACTGGCCACACAAGGTGGATCCAGGATAGAAGGGAAGAAATGAGAAGGAGAGATTTCACGGTACCATCTCGCGGAGGTCCTCGCCGTGGAGGTCCTGGAGGATGTCGAGGAAGCGGTCAAGCAGGAGGGCGTCGTACTCCACCAGCTTGTCGTCCTCTGACAGCTTAGCCGGCGCCAGCATCCGCAGCTGCGCGTCGATCGACGCCATCTTCTCCACCTTTCCCGCCATCCCACAGTCCCCCCAGAAACCACCACTCACTCGATTCGGTTCAAGAACTCAACAAACAGACTGAACTAAGACGCAGATTCGATCCAAGAAACAGTGCAGCGAAGCAGAGTTTTGATGCAAGATTATATTTTTCTTTTTATCTTTTTGCAAAGGTGATTTGATTGATGCAAGAAGTAAGTACGGTCGACGGATCTGATGCTGGAGATTGATGGAGATGGATGCAATGTGACTGGATGAGAGGGATCAGATCGTGGGGTGTGGGAAGGGGAGAAGCGAGCAAGGGAGCAGCGCAGCGAGATTGTTGGAGGGGAGTGGGGCTAATTGGACGACTGGGTGGAAGCTCAGCTGACTACCAAAGCCGGATTAGGAGGGGGTATTTATACAAAAAAAAAGTTGCGCAGGGATCAAATCAAAACCATAAAATTGATAAAAAAAGCCTTAAGAAATAGCAAGAACACAATGGCGAATTGGGCATTCTCCACTAAAGCCTCACCAATGATTATAATTTGTGATCTTCTTTGTGTTACGTCATCTCCAAAATTATTTGCGGAGGAAAGATTTTAAAAGCACTGAGAGAAAACAGAACTTATTGAATCATTTCTAAGGCATTTTGTCAAACAGTTTTAATATTTAGAAATCATTTTATGTGCGTCGGCGGAGTAAGCAAATAAAACCAACAAGAAATGCAAGCCCATACCAGTTAGGACTGTTCTTTTTCTTGTAAAAGTCTATTTTCTTTCGGCTAAACAGGTGCTTTTAATGCCTATTTGGTCAATTTAATAATTGCATTTCCAAACCATTTAATAGTTGCCATTTCTTTAAATGCGAGTGTGTGTGGTCCATCTCAGATCTCACCATTCCTCTACCAACATTTCAAGTATGGGACCATATAATCCATATCTTTGCAGCAACTAATCCATATCCTTATGTTGATGTAGCAAAGCATTAATCTTTTGCCTAACGATGACAAGCAGATGGCATATACTCCCTCCATATTGATATTAGATGTCATTTTAGACAAGATTTTAGTCAGATATTGGAAATATAAAATCATGAATAACTTTTAAGTTTTGGAAATGTGAAAACCATATGAATAGATTTATCTTAAAAATATTTTTTATAAAAGTATACATATATTATTTTTAATAAATATTTTTATAAAAATAAGAAGTCAAAGTCACATTTTAGAGACTGTGTCGTTGTCCTAAACGTCATCTAATATCAATACGGGGAGAGAGTATCGTATGTTCCCAAAGCATCCTTGCTAGAGAAAAAAAAAGCATTCTTTAGCTTAGAATAAATGTATGGTAAGATAATGTATCATGTATACAACTTCCTAACAAATGCCAACCAGCCATTATTACTAAAGCAAAAGGCACGCAAAAAAGCCAAAAGCAGGATGTACCAAAACTACAACAGAAATCTTGTGACGTGGGCACATGAGCTCTATTTCCTGCATGGGCATGGCATGCTATAGTATAACTAAAGATGTTTCTACAGTATTTTCTTTTTTTTTTTGAAAAGGACGGGTACACACAATCCAGTTTTACAATATCATCAGCTTATAAGCTGACATCGTTCACAAATAGCATAAAGGTATACTCAAATAAAAGAGAGAAATCAAGTGCAGAACCTATTATTGATTCTCCGTCCATTCCTAACAAAAATATCCAAGGCTATGACTTCCAAAGCCTTGATCGCCAGATGGACCTTCTCGCTCGTATCCTTACGCTGCAGCACAGGCCAAAATCTCAGCCAATACACTCACCTAAAAATAGCATGCATAAAAGAGGTAAATTATTTTTTCTCAAACACTAAATCATTGCACGTGCACCAAATTGCCCACAAGTATTTTCTTGAAAAACACGCACTACAACATTTTACTAGTAGTCCTCTCTTGTGCATTATATATAAAAATGATTTTTATTGAAATGACCAGCCTTCCTACCATTTATTCGCTCAAGCAATCGACTTGTTTAATTCAGTTGTAAATGCAGAAAAAAAAATCAGGTACATTTGAAAAATATAATGCTTCCTTCGTGAATAAAAGACAGTTCTGTTGAAATGAAATAGCAAACAAAATTGCTAAAATTAAGAAACAATTTTACTTATCATGAGGTTTTACTTCAGATGTGAATTCAATCAAACTATGGCACGAATCATTGATAGCTTTCTACAAAATTTGGTTACTCTAATGTTCCAACAGTTTTTCATTGATCAAAGAAGGCTTAATGAATTTTATTTTTTCTAGCATATACCCTCAGTTGTAAAGGATATTCCCCTGACAGTTCCAAAGAAGTCGGCATCAATGGAGAGGAAAGCAAATCCATGCTTTTGCTCCCCAAGTTGGAGAAAAATAAAGAAATTTCTAATTCTATGTCCACGATTCCTGGATTGCTCTGCTCCGGAAGGTATTCCATATACAAATGGTATCTTAGCATCACGTATTTTCTTCTCAAGCATATATTGAGACAAGGTTAGAAAATTACCTGATAAGGAGGCATCAGCAGCAAATTATTGCGATGATTCTTCTTTCTCTTTTGGGGGATTGGATGGATGACAATAGATATATTGATTGATTCACGCTCAGGATCCGGTACGCACATGGATGACTGGATGAGATAGCATCTCTCCTTTTATATAGTTGAAATAATTGAGACTTGCTAGTTGTTGCCCCGGATGATTGGAAGTAAAAAAAGCCTTTCGTACGGCATGCTCAGAATCACGGAGCGTTTGGTTCCACACTTACCGTTCATCAAATATTGGACTTTCTGCACCACAAAAAATACATTCAGACATGGAAATCCTCAGTGTACAACTGTACATACATGGTTTTCTCTAAGCGAGCATAGTTTTGTGCAATAATAGCAAAGCTGTCCTTGCAGGCTTGGGATTAATTTCCAACGATTTTTGTTCAAATGCAAACATATTCAGTGGAGCGAGAAATGACCAATGTCTGTACTGCCCCAAGTACGGAGGGAAAGGGATGCCATTAAAATTTCAAAAATGATGGGGAAAGAACCTTGATTTCTATGGACGAGGTTTTTCTATCATCAGTAGCTCTGTAAAGTAGCGCAATCAAGCACTGTTATACGTCCGGAGGCTGTTCGCACCGGTAGATTCTACCCACTAAAACATAATATTTCGTCATGATCATCGATATTCTCTACTCTAAATTTTTTTCTTCCGCGCTCATCATACTCTATCTTCACTCTCTATACCAACCACCACTATGGGTCCCAATAAATTCTTTTTTAATCTTCCCCTCATTCCTCTCCCTCCCCCTCTCTCTCTCTTCTATGCTCACTCGGCTTCTCTGCCTCCGCCTCGCCCCGCCCCGCAGCTTCCCCCACCGTCCTCGCAGCTCCCCGCGCCACCACCGCACGCCGCCACCGAGGTCGTCCACACCGGCCTCTCCGCCGCTCCCATTCCTCTCCCCGCCCTCTCCGCTCCCCTACCTCGTGCTCCACTGACTTCGTGGCGGGCAGTGCAAGCGCGGGGGCGGTGCGGCGGGCGGCGCCAGCGTGGGGGCAGCGTCGGGGCATCACCGCTCCTCTCCTCTGCGGCCGGCGGGACGCCGCCATGCCGGCCTCCGGTGGCGCGCAGGGCTCGTGGGCGGCCAGCGGCCTACGTGACACAACCCTGCCAGCGACGCGGGAGGTCGGCGCGTAGGGCGGCCAAGGCGGGTGCTGGCAGTCGTTATGGCATGATTTCCGACCTCTAACCGAGTATAAAATGAACATAACGGAATCATGCACCATAGCTATAGGGTTTAGTTCTAACCATTTTCATGAGTTTTGGTGTTTATTCGATTTCAGGAGGTAGATGACCAAAGTTGAGGCAAAAACCACATGGAATGATGGGTTCGCCGAATCCCGAGATTCGACCGAACTCCGTCCTTGAACCCGGGACGTACAAAGTCATGAAGACATAAAAACCATCAGCACCCCGGGCTTGGATGGACTGCTACGACCGCCATCAACACGAACCCAGTGGACCGGAGAACGGGAGTGGCCCAAGCCTAACTCGACCGAAGCCCGCAAGTCTACCGGAAGGCCTCCAACTCGGCCCGAACCAGGCAACCGACCTAGGAACTGCCTCAGGAGCTGAACCAACACGTGGGAAAGGAAAGAGGCGGTGCAAGGGCGGTTCGGCCGAACACGTGGCGTTCGGCTGAACCCCTCAGTGGTTCGGCCGAACTGGGGATGCATTGCCTTGAGGTGCCGTGCGAGATACTCTGCCTCCACCATACTTGTTCAACTATAAATAGCAGTCCTCGGGCCCTGAATCAAACACAACACAAGAGATAAAAACATTAGTGAAGTGCTGCCACTTTGTACTTAGAAGATAGGGAGAGAGGAGAGGTGAGCGTCCCGAAGAGGAGCCAATGTGTCGGCCCCTCTTCCAGTTGTACCTCTACGGATGCGGCTCTGCTTCAAGTAACATCCGGGTCATGTCTAGTAACTCTTGTATCTCTCTCTGATTAATTGAGCATTCGGTTCTTACTTTTATATGCTTGTTGGTTCCTCGTTCATTGCTTAGTTGATTGGTATAATTATACACTGGTTGCTTAGCTTGGGTGCCTGCCTTTCTATAGGAGGTAGGTACTCGCCGACTAGTGTAAGCGCGGTGCTTAGACTTAAGGTTAGCTTGTATTGTACCCGAGTTGGCACAGAGGCGGTAGTCGTTAGGTGGTGACAACCCTATATGACCTACGTAGTCCATCACGCATGGCTTGGCCCCACAGGATCCCAGAGTGCGGGGTTGGTGGCAGGCCTTCTCATCCCTTTCTGCATGTCATTGGCCCCCTTGTCCGCACACAAGTATTTATCAGTAGTGCATGTCTGCTCAGTTAGTCAAGAAAGGACATTAGCTCCAGACCCGTACCTTCTCTACCCTCCTACCGCTTTTCTTCTCTTGTCTTTGTTGTCAACCACCTCATCCATTTCATTCACCCCATTATCCTTGGACAACTTAGTTTAGAATTAGTTCACTTCTCGTTTCTCATGGAAATTGATACCTTGGAATACTCCGGGTGAAAGCTACATTGATATCGGTTCGCTTGAGGATTTATCTGTAGGTCATAAGAAGTGCTAACAAGCTTTCTGGTGCCGTTGCCGGAGAACGGTAGCTGTTCTGATTCCAAACCCAAGTTGTCAGTGTATCCCACCATCCACCATATGGATTCCACTCTTACTTTACGTCAACATTCGGCTCTAAAGGGCGATTGTTTGGAGCCACCACCATCATCACATCCCATCCACACACCCGGCTATGAGCTACGTCCCGACTTCATAGCCATGGTTCGAGAGCAAACGTTATCAGGAACGAATGCTGAGAGTCTGTCACACCCTGAAATTTTTGGATTTCAGGATGTGATTTTGAAGAATAATTAAATAAAGAATTTCTCATAATTTTAAAATTTTTCTCAACCTTATTTAATTTACAGAGAATTTAGTACAGGAAAAACAATTTTTCTAAATTAAAATAAAACAATATAGGTCATAATATTCCTTGTCTTGCATTCACGCCGGTTGCATTTAGTGGCCTTTTGTGTGCAAAATTTTCTAAAATGCGTTTAGAAGCCTAACGAGAATTTTTCACATTTTCTATGATTTATTTCTATTTTCCCATAGCTAATTCTAATTTTTAGAAGGTGCTAAAATCCTTTTCATGAGCTCCAAATTGTTTACTTTGGTTCCTCATGTCCAAATCTATCTCTAGGATTTTTCTCGAGAGTTTTTGAGTTTTCGGAGTACTTTTCGTGGCTTAATTGATTTATCTAGACTTTTCTAGATTTATCTTGCACGGGAAAGTATATTTCAAAAATTAAATGTAAAACAAAACCCAAAATTCTTGACGAGCCGAAACCCGTCGAGCCGGCCCATCTTTCTTCCCCGTGGCCCGCCTCTTTTCCCTCCCCCCTCAGCACGCCGGCCCGCAAACCCCTTCCCTCTCCCCGGCCCAGCTCGCTCTGCGAGCCCAGCGCCCCGCTCTCCGGCCTCCGCTTGGGCCGCCGGCCCAGCCTTCGCTCAGCCCAACTCACTTTCCTGGCCCAGTCACCCGCACGGCCCATGAAGCCAGCGCCACCGCCGCTCCGCAACCTCTGCCGCGCCGCCGCTTCTTCCTTCCTCGGCGTGCGTGCTACGCTGGGGCCGCGCCCCGCGGCCCTATAAAATCCGAGCTCCTAGGCCCGCACGTCCCCTGCTGCCGCCGCTGTGTCCTCCGGCCGTCTCATCATGCGCATCACCGCCGCCGCCAGGAGCGTCGCCGTGAACCATGCGCCGCCTGCCTATCGCCTCGACTCGCCCCTCCAAGTGCCGCCGGAGGGCATTGGCATCACGAGGCGCTGCGCGTCGCCTAGCCGAGTCCACGACGCCGGCCTTTGTCATTAAATCTACCGTCGAAGGAGCGCCCTGTCCATGAGCCGCGGCCGCCAATCCTCGCCCGGGAAATCCACCGTTGTCGAGCACCCTCGGATTAAACGACCGCCACCACGACGATCTCCTCGTCGAGCAGAAGCTTCTCCACCGGTCGTCGTCGAGAAATCGCCGCTGGAGCCCCCCACCCTCGTGAAGACGCCGCCGCCGGCCGCCTGCTCCACCGCGGTCCGGAATTTCGACCGCAGTTCTTCGCCTCCACTGCTGGTGAGCAACTCAGTGCGATTCCCTATGCCCCCTCTCACCTGCGCGCCTTCCCTAGGCTCCCCACCCACCGGAGCGCCAACGAGCAGAGCCGCCAGGACCGCTGGCCACCATGGTCAAGAGCTCCACGAGCTTTTGCAGATGACACGCTGGAGAATCGCGTACACTTTAGACCTTTTCTCGTGTCTTGGCGCTTTCGCAGAAAACCCCCTACAAGAACTCCCCTTCCGCACTTAAATCCCACCCGAGCACTTTTTAGATCTAGCCCTCATGGTTTATCCTTTTAGCGAGCCCTATTCACTAAGTCTCAGCCATCTTCTCAGCTAGCCCTCCAAATCTATAGATAATCACGTATAGGTCCCCAAAATCTCGTTTAACCCCTGGATTACGCGTTTTATCTCCTATTCGACTCGTTCAAGTTGCGTTAGCTTCGTATAAACTTGGACTACGCGTTAGCGCTGTTACTTCACATATAAATTGTTTTTGAATTTAATTATTATTAATTTGATTAAAGGTTAACCAAATATGACTTCCTTAATTAAAAGTTAATTAAGGTTTATACTCTGTTTTTCTTATTAAATGTTCAATTGATTAATAAAGTATTTAATTTGTTTTCTAAATAAAATATAATTAAGTTATATCTTAGTTTTTCATAAATGAATTCTAATTTGATTAATGTTTATTTAAAACTATCTTTTCTAATTAAAAAGCTACTTAGAGTTAAACTACGAGTTTTGATAAATAATTATCAATATTGATTAACATTAACTTAAATGTATTTCTATTGTAATATTGATTAGTTCAACACGGTTCATAAAATAATTCGATTAGATATCTCACATGTTTCAAGTTAATGTTTAATATGATATAATTTCTACATAAAGAATTATAAATAAAATATGATTAGTTTTATCTCGGCTTTACAAATTCAAATATAATTGATTAATTCTAACATAGGATATTTCTCTGAAATAAGCTGTATATATGATTTTACTTAATTAAAATGAATTCAGCATATGGTTGATTTCCTTTTACAATCCAAATCTTCCGATAGTTGTATCATTTCAACCGTAGCTCCGTTTTCAGCGATTCTTACGCTCACGTGTCCTTAGAATCGAGCCCTGCCCTTTAGTGCGCTCTTCTAAAGCTTTTTCTTTTGATTGGTGTATTGTTCTTAGTTGTTCTTGTTGGTTTGCTTGTATGTTTGTGCTCGATGATTGATGCGAGTAGAGGAACGTCATCAAGAGATTTCAAGAAGAAGGAACACAGTTCGAGTGATCTGAAGATCAAAAGAGCAAGAGTTGAAGACTCTGAGTAGTGGTATCTCTGTTGGATAAAGGCAAGTATAGCACGGACAATCCTTGCTACCTAAACACCCCTTTAATCATTTATTTCATATGCATGTGTCTAATTTGATGTACCCTAAGGTTGTACCTAGTTTGTTTACCCTATTCCGTTGATACCCCAGGTTTATGCATATTGGTAGAACTTTGCTAGGTGCAGCTACTGTCACGTGATCCAACTGTTACTCTTGACTTAATGGTTCACTTCAACGTATTGGTAAAACTTGCTTTTTAGCAACACGGTTCTGGGAGCTAGAGCATGTACTTCGTGCTTTGTTCTAGTGTCTCTCCGTAAGGCCTGGTTCTTAAAGCGGCAACCTAGGAGCCTGTCGCCACTGCTGGAACTATTATGGCTCTGGTCTTGGATAAATAGCTTGTACGTCTCTAGCTTGCTAGTGGTTACCAACGGGCCGACGACGTTATGGGAAGCAAGGCGCTGGGCGCGGTTTCGATCCACCGAGGATGGGTCATCCGTTGGCTATGTCTCGTTAGGCACAGTCCCGTGTTGGGAGTCCCTGTGATGGGGAACTCCACACGTTGCGCAATGTTGGGTGTGATGCCCGTGCTCCAGACGCCATTGACCCCCTTATGGTGTGACTCCGTAGGCGTCAGTCAATGTCGGTGCCTTGGGCCCCGCCACCTTGTTGTACCTTAGCGGCCACTGTCTTGTTATGGTGTCTTGAGAAAAGCCTCATAGCGTCCCTATGCAGTCACACCAAAGGAAATGTGATGTTTACGTGGTTGGGTGCAAAGCTTCTTTGAGATTTTACGCGACCGGTGGGTAAAGGGTGAAACCTCTGCAGAGTGTAAATCTATCATGATAGTCGTGCTCTCGGTCACGAGCGGCCTGGATCCTTTTTGATTAGTAGTTCCCTGTTTAATATGATGTTTATTATGCTTAATGTACTTTTACTTTATTAATTGGTTTGCAACTGAGATTCATTTATTGTAATAACTTGGATAATGTTAAAATGAATCAACTAAAAATGCTAATGCAGTACAGTCGTGTCAAGCCTTACTTTTGAGCCTTCATTACCCATGTTATACTTGCTAAGTAAATGGTTTGCTTACACTTGCCAATATTTAACAAAATCATGGGTGTGTAACAGATGGATCAGTGATTGAGCCAACTACTGAGTTTTCTGAGGATTTCCATACTTCTGAGCTATGGTCAATAGTCGGCGTCCATGTGGACTTGAGGCTCTACCTATCAAGAGAGTTAATAAATAGACTTCCGATGTGTTTTGTTTAGTTATTGCATTAAACTATGATGTAAAACTATTTTATTTGATCATATGTACTCTGATTTTCCATATTTGTAAGTTGTATGTGTTCTGTGGACATCCTGGGCACACATATGGCAGCATTCAGGTTTCATTGTAAACCTGGGTGTGTCAGAGTCCATACGCGTATCTGTGCGAGTTTGAGCAACTCTGTTCGTGTCTCGTCATTGCGGACATGACACAGGAGACGCTCAAATGGAAGCTATTCCCGTTTTCATTAACGGGAGGAGCAAAGAAATGATACTCTCTAGCTGTCGGTAACATGGAAGGGCGTTGGAAACTCTTAGAGAAAAATTCTGCCTAAACTTCTTCCCAGCTTCCAAGGTAGCCAGCCTCCGAATCGAGATCCTCACCTTTAAGCAAATAGAGGGAGAATCATTAGGAGCTGTGTGGGCTCGTTTCAAGCAAATTCTGCCGTCAGGATCGGACCTAAGCCTACCAGAACCTGTTGTTCTACAACATTTCAGCCTTGGCCTCTGTCCCGTAGCCACCACTTTCTTGAACTCTACTTCAGGAGGGTCATTCTCTTATCTGATTCCCAGTGAAGCGAGGATAATCCTGGATCATATCTTGGATGACACTCCCTACACTGGAATCTATGATGAACTCCCCGATGAAGAAGAGAAACAGCCTGAACCTGGAGAGCCTATACACTTGCAATCCAAATCAATCAGCTCTTCCATTCCTTTAGAATCTGTAGCTCATTTCGAACCACAACCTTATTCTAGCCTGGATTATTATGATCCACTCTACACCACTCCGTATGATTTTGACAATGATCTATTTGATGACATCGGGAGTGCAACAAGTTTCCCATTGGAACGTGTAGAGAAGAATGATCAACCCCGTGACAACGACGAACTCGAATATTAGAGGGAGTACTTAGGACGTCTCTCTGCTATCATGAGTCGGGAACGGCTAGAAGAGGCGGAAGCCTCGACCGAGGTTGTCAAAATGCCCAAAAGGATCCGAGGAATATTCTGTGAAGTTATGGGTAATGACAGGGAAATCGGGTACGACCCGAGCCTCGGAATCAACATAATTTCTAGATCTTTGGTGCAAGCCCAACTACCCGATGAACCATGATCATCATCTAAAAAATGTCTATGGTTCACATCGGGAAGGATCCTCGATTGTTTAGGAATCTTATGGGTCACATCCGTTAAGATTAACGACCCTGAACTTTTCCAGGATTTCCATATCTTTGACCTACCCGAAAATTCCACTCATTCTATCTTTATAGGTAGGTCAATCCTAAAAATCCTGGAAAAAGCACCGATAAATCAGCTAGTAGAGCTTAGGATTAGAAAATAACTTGTTCGTGTCTCTTACTCTCATTCCTTAAAGACTCCAGTAGAGATAAATCCCGATCTTGATCCTGATCCTATAGAGGAAATCATGTCAACTTCCTTGATAGACATAGAGCCGACCATTCTAGAGAAAGAAGAAATTCATCCTACAATCAAGCTCGACCCAACCGAAACTCCAAAACCATCTCCAATCGAGCTAAAACCTCTTCCCCCTGGACTGAAGTACGCCTTCCTCTTTGAGGACAAGCAAACTCCAGTAATTATTAGTGATAAGCTATCCGATGTAGAAACCCAACAGCTTCTCACTATCCTGGAGAAGAATCGATTGGTCTTAGGGTATTCACTCCAAGATCTGAAAGGGATCAGACCTTTGTACCCATCGCATCCCAATCGATTCCGAAGCAACACCATCTCGGGAACCTCAACGACGGTTGAACAATGCCATGAGGGAGGTTGTGAAAAGGAAGTCCTCAAACTCCTTCACGCTGGGATTATCTATCAGTTCCCAATAGTGAATGGGTTAGCCCCATTCAAGTCGTTCCAAAGAAGGGAGGAATGATGGATATGCGCAATTTCAAGAATGAGCTCATCCCTCAGCGCACCATCACTGGTTGGCGTATGTGTATCGACTATCGTCGACTCAATAAAGCCACCAAGAAAGACCATTTCCCCATTCCGTTCAAAGATGAGATGCTTGAACGGTTAGCCAAACACTCTTTCTTCTGCTTCCTTGATGATTATTCTGGATATCACCAAATTCCAATCCATCCAGATGACCAAAGTAAGACCACGTTTATATGCCCTTATGGGACGTACGCCTATCGACAGATGTCCTTTGGGTTGTGTAACGCACCTGCATCCTTCCAACGTTGCATGATGTCCATCTTCTCTGATATGATTGAAGAGTTATGGAAGTGTTCATGGATGATTTCTCAGTTTATGGGAAGACCTTTACCAAATGCGTGAAAAATCTGGACAAGGTCCTCCAGAGATGCCAAGAAAAACACCTCGTCCTAAACTGGGAAAAGCGTCATTTTATGGTGCGAGAAGGGATTGTCCTAGGATAGAGCTAGACAGAATCGAAACGTGGAATCGAGGTAGACACAACTAAAATAGAAGTGATTGAGCAACTTCCACCTCCCACAAATGTTAAGGGGATTCGTAGCTTCCTTGGCCATGCCAAATTATGTAGGCGTTTCATTAAAAACTTCTCCCAGATATCTCGGCCTTTGACCAATCTCCTAGTGAAAGGACCAACACTAGGCTTAGAGGGGGGGGGGGGGTGAATAGGCCTGTTATAAAATTCTGCAAAATTTCTTCAAAAAACTGTTAGGTGTCGGATGATCTGACTCAGTCTTAGATCTTCCGGCCAGGAAGATCCGACAATGTGTAGGATCTTCCGACAGGAAATAAAACTTACTTCGTGATTTGAAATCTACGGACCTTTTGATGATTCTACTTGAATACAAAGATGACAAATGATGTAGAGAACCTTCTAGATATGATCAACACACAAGAATAGCAGCTAGCAAGTAGATCGGAGCAAATCGAGCAAGAATATCAAAAGAAACAAGTGAGCACACGGAGACAAGGATTCACTTCCGAAGTTCACTCCACAAAGGAGCTACATCTCCGTTGAGATGCTCACAAAGAGCCGGGCTGTCACACTAGCCCCAAGTCTCTCTCAATCAACCACAAAGGAGGATTGAGCTACTTACTATTGGCTCTCACAAAGAGAGGGGTGATACAAACTTCCGGGGCTCAAACCACAAGTGAATGGGAGCTCACCGGCACCTCTAACCGTCTAGGAGCAAAGCTCCAAGAGTAACAAATGCGAATCGAAAAATCAAAGTTGCTTCAAGTGCTTCAAGAGATGAACAAGTGAGGGCTCAAGGTTACCACTAGCTTCACACCACCAATCTTCTCTCTCACTCAAACCCTAGGTGAATCCTTGCAAGAATCAAGCTTGGGAGGGAGTGGAGGAGTGAAATGAATGCTCAAGTGGGTGCTTGTCACGAGTTAGGTCAGTGGAGGCAGCAGCAATGAATGAGGGGGTGAAGGGGTATATATACCAACCCCCAAAATGTGACCGTTATGTGTTCTGTGAAGGGGTATTGGATCTTGCGACCATGTGTCGGATCTTCCGACTGGCGCCGGATCTTCCGGCCCAGAATAAGCCAAAACCGAGCCGGCCGGAACTTCCGATCGGATCTTCCGGCTAGGGGTCAGAACATGCATACAGGTACTCCCAAGGGCTGAAAATGACTAAGTCTCGGAAGATCCGACACAGTGTAGGATCTTCAGATGAAAGTTCCGATGCTAGGATCGGATCTTCCGATGGAAATCAACTCGAAACCGAGCCGGTCGGAACTTCCGGTCGGATCTTCAGGCCTAAGTTCCGACCACGCAGGCAACATATGAATGTGGCTTTGTGTGTCTCTCAAGTGGATTTTCATCTCAAGCAGCACTTTTAACGACTAGAATTTGTCGAACACATCCCCCTTGATAGTATTGTGGTCCTATACTCAAATTCAAACCGAAAATTAAATTAAAATCTTCAATTGAATCCACCACCATATGAAATCAAATTGGGGACCTTCTTTTCACATTTCTATTCTTTTCATTTTATTCCTGCACAACTCATTCAACGCATTATATCCAAATTTCTATTGTCATTAATCACCAAAATTGATTAAATGCCTAGATGCACTTTCAATCTACCCCTTTTTGGTGATTGATGACAATATAAGTTTTGTTTTACAAGATAGGAATAAAATTCATGTTTTTCACATCCAACAATAGCTAGAAAAGCTCCCCCTAAATTTGTGCATATTTAACTTAAGAAAGCCTCAAATGCTTTTGCACAAATTTAAGCAAAACTTTCATATTCAACCTTTTCATCCATGTGCTCAAGTGTGATAATAAATCCGTGATGCGTATGACATATATTCACAATCATTAAAGAGAGAAATAACATTACACCATCCACAAGCATCACATAGAAATAACATAACAAGTTCAATATCACACTAGCATGAATTTTAAATAAGTCTTACAAATATAAAAGTTCTCACTTGGCACACCGCACAAAACTCCAAATAAGGTTCTTACAAGTCCACAAGCTAAAACATGAATAAAAGATAATGATGAGTCTCCAGTGACCAAATTCACTCCCCCTTTGTTATCAAGGACCAAAAAGGGAGCTACTCGGTGGCTTCATCGTCGTCCCCATCATCACCGGCATCGCCATCATCATCGTCCTCGTCATCGTCACCATCATTACCATCGTCATCATCCTCATCGTCGCCATCTCCCGCACCAGCTTCTTCCTCGTTTTCAGACTCACTTTGATAGAAGTCCTCTTCGCCGTCGGTGTCTTCCTCTTCCACTTCTTCCTCATCATAAGGGATAGTTTGAGAGGGTCCAAAGATAAATTCTTGAGTGTTGTCCTCCCAAGGATTATAAAACTGAGGAGGAGGAGAGAATTCTCTAGGTTGGCGAACAGGAGAATGAGGCAACTGATAGTGATCCAAAAGGTCCTTTTGCTGCTTATCTAACTTGCAAAGCTCTTCATCCATATACTTCTTGTGCTCATGCATTTCTTTAGCATTGTGAGAGCATACCTTGAAACAAGCGAAGAGCCCTTGCACAGTAAAGTCTAGCTTCCCTTTCTTGCTCTTTGGACCAAGAGAAGCACCACGAGATGAAGATGGGCCTTCTGAAGGAGGAGGTGCATGAGAAGATGAAGCACCATGAGTAGTAGTCGGAGCACAAACACCTTCATAGGGCTTAGCCTTAATCTTTAACAACTGCTCAAATTTGCCTTGGGGAGAGCGATATGGGAAGTGAGGCTTGTCAGTCAAAATGTTCACTCCAGTCACATGCTTAATCATATGGAAGATATAGGGAGCAAAGTGACAGCCACTAGATGACTCATGGGAGCATCAGATAATTTCATTCCAAATGAAGTTGAACACTTTAAACTTAGGCTTGCCGGGGGCCATCTGAAATAGCAAGTTCTTGGCCCTCTTGGAAATATTATCAGCATCACCTGCCCTAGGATACATGGTTCCCCTGAAGAGTTGATTAAGTAACTTGTAAAAAGGAGAAAGACCCTTGTACTTCCCAAAGACAACTGCTCCATAAGCCCCATCATACATGAAAGCGAGCTTCACATCATCAATCTCACGCCCTTGATGAAGATCTACCTTGTTGTGATCATTGGTAGTGTGAGCATAGGCGGTTTCCTCAGCTAGCCCAAAAAGCCCCGCAAAATCGTGCAAGGAAATAGATAGGCGTTTACCACTAAGGGTCCAATGCATCTCATCCCTCTCCTGATCAATCCACAATGTGGCATAGAACTGAGCAATCACTTCTTCATTGTAGGCACACTCAAAAGCCATGATCTTGTTCACATCCATCTCAACACAACGCTCATAAACATCATCAACAACTGGCTTCAACGGCGGTAGCATGCCCTTCAAATAATTCCAATCCACCCAATACATGGGTGTACACAGCCTACCCATCTTTCGAATCACCGACTCATACCAGTCCGCTTGATGAGGTAGCCAAAAACGAGGATCACCCTTGAATTGCTTGGAGGTGATGGATCGAGGGTCCTCATGTGCACTAAACCGAAGTGGTTTCATGCTATTGGCTGCAGACTTGAAATTCACCAAAGCTCTATCATTTGGATGACGAAAAGGGATAGCAGTGGATATGAAATTCTGAGCAAGAGTGGATAGATCAATGTCATCATTATATTCAGACCCAGCATGTTCATCATGGTTAGCTCTCTTGGTCCTTGGACGTGGAGGAGAGGAGGAGGTTTGAATTTCCTTTCCTCGCCCTTCACCACTAGAAGACCCCCTTCCTCTGACTGCCCTTGCAGCAAGTTGTTTCTTTATCCGTTTGCCTCTCCCTTGCTCTCTTGACCCATCATCAGAATCAGTCTCAATCTCAGGAGATGAGCCAATATTTCTCCCAAAACTTGGTCGAGCTTGCAAGGTTGACTTCTTCCACTTAGTATGCTTTATACGACCCATCTAGATAGACAACAAGAAAGGATCAACAGATGGACGATAAAGAGAAAGTTCAAATTAAAAAGTCAGTGCCTCAGGTCTGTTGGATCTTCCGGCTACGTGTCGGATGATCAGAGGCTCGGATCTTCCAACGCATAGTTGGATGATCCGACAAAATCGAGGATGACCTAAAAATTTGGGAATCGAACTTCTGGCCCACCAAAAGTCATGATATCACAGGGAAGCGTTCTAGGCGTGTATATGAAGATATTCACCAAGGGAAATCCACTAGAACCTTCTACATTGAGAGATCGGGCGATGGGGATTTTGAATCAATACCTTTGAGATTTCCCGCGAAAACTCCGGAAGATCCGAAGGGGTTCGAGTTCCTTGAGGTTTGGGAAATGAAAGGAGGCTTGAAGATCAACAAATCCACGGATGAACTTCAAAATCGCCGTACAGAGTGGATAGGAGGAGAGAGAGGGCACTGGGAAGAAGATGGAACGAATAGGAGAAATAACGGTTCATCCCAGATATTTATAGTCGCGCACAGGCCAGAAGATCCGATGCACAGTCGGAAGATCCGATCCTGGAGAAAAACTAGAAGTTCTAGCGGAAGTTTCGGCCTTTCCCAGGTCCGGATGATCCGAGGGACCGTCGGAAGATCTGACCACCGGAAGATCCAAAGGAAAATTGAGAGAGAGAGGAGTGAGGCAGAGCTGTCCGGAACTTCATTGAGTAAGATCCGATGGTGTGTCGAAAGATCCGGGGTAGAGAAATTAGCTTTTTATTAGAATTTTTCATGACGAGATTTGATGGAAGAATTTGAGTGAAATAGCCTATGGACTTGTAAGACACTTGTCTCAAGACTGATCAGCAACAATCAACATTACATAGCTATGATCAATTTGAGACAAGGAATGATCCAACGATCACAAGATCAAATATTTTTGAAAAACTCATACAAAAAGGATAAAATGATTTTTCTTCTAGTCTAGGCAACAAACAATTGTGTATGCAATAAGTCAAGCCAAGTTACGAGAATCCAAGATATTTAGCTCACTCCTCAAAGTACAAAACCTTTGCTTATCGAGAGGCTTAGTGAAGATATCGGCTAGTTGTTTATCGGTTCCTACATGACTTAGGGCAATATCTCCTTTGGCTTCATGATCTCTAAGGAAGTGATGTCTTATGGCAATGTGCTTGGTTCTTGAGTGTTGGACTGGGTTGTTGGCTAATTTGATGGCACTCTCATTATCACACAAGAGTGGAATATGTTTGAACTCACAACCAAAGTCACTCAATGTTTGCCTCATCCATAGTAGTTGAGCACAACAAGCACCGGCTGCAACATACTCGGCCTAGGCAGTGGATAGTGCAACAGAATTTTGTTTCTTAGAGCTCCAAGACACCAAGGACCGACCAAAAAATTGGCAAGTACCCGGCATAATCCGAATCGGAGTAGCCAAGTAAATCAAAAGTGGAGCCCTTGGGATACCACAAGCCAAAGTTCGAAGTATGTACTAGATATCTAAAGATTCTCTTAACGGCCATTAAATGACATTCCTTTGGATTGGCTTGAAATCTTGCACACATGCACACGCTAAGCATTATATCGGGCCTAGATGCACAAAGGCAAAGCAAGGATCCAATCATGGAGCAATATACCTTTTGATCGACCGATTTTCCTTCTTCATTGAGATCAAGATGACCATTCACGGGCATTGGAGTCTTTATGGGATTAGCATTGGCCATATCAAACTTCTTTAGCATATTACTTGTATACTTTGTTTGACATATGAAATTTCCATGCTTCAATTGCTTGATTTGAAAACCAAGAAAGAATTTCAATTCTCCCATCATTGACATCTCAAATCTTTTGGTCATTATCCTACTATACTCTTCACAAACTTTTCATTAGTAGAACCAAAGATAATATCATCAACATAAATTTGACATACAAACAATTCTTTGTGTATTTTTCGAGTGAAGAGAGTAGAATCCGCTTTGCTCGTTACAAAGCCATTCTTGAGAAGAAATTCCTTAAGGCATTCATACCATGCTCTTGGGGCTTGCTTGAGCCCATAGAGCGCCTTATGGAGCTTGTAGACGTAGTCGGGATGCTTGGGGTCTTCAAAGCTCGGTGGTTGCTCCACATATACCAACTCGAAGAGAGGTCCATTCAAGAATGCGCTCTTCACATCCATTTGATATAGCTTGAAGTTGTGATGTGAGACATAGGCTAATAGAATATGAATGGATTCAAGCCTTGCCACTGGAGCATATGTTTCTCCAAAGTCTAGACCTTCAATTTGAGTAAATCCTTGAGCAACCAATCTAGCTTTGTTTCTTGTGACAATGCCATTTTCATCTTGCTTATTCTGGAACACCCACTTGGTGCCAATCACATTTTGCTTGGGCCTTGGGACCAACTCCCAAACTTCATTTCTTGTGAAATTGTTTAATTCTTCTTGCATAGCAATGACCCAATCCGCATCTCCAAGAGCATCTTCCACCTTGAGAGGTTCCAAAGAGGAAACAAACGAGTAATATCCACAAAAATTTGCTAAACGTGAACGAGTAGTTACCCCTCTTTGGATGCTCCCAAGTATATTATCAACGAGATGATCCCGTTGGACACTTTGATGAACTCTTGGGTGAGGAAATGTTGATTGACGTTGAATAGGCCCATCATCATTATCTTCAACATGAGATACATCATTTTCAGTATCATCAATTTGAACTCCCCCTTGATCATTGCCATGATCATGATCGTCACCATGAGCTTGAACTTGATCTTGAAGGGAACTTGATGGTTCAACTCTTGTCGATGATGATGGATCACTATTAAAATTGATTTCCGGAGCTTGGACTAACTCTTTATCTTCAACTTGAACTTCGCGAGGCCTCACTTCTCCTAGTCTCATTCTCATGATGGATTGGATAGGAGGTTCTTCATCATCTACAAGATCATTTTCAACCTGCCCTACTTGAGAGCCGTTTGATTCATCAAATTTGACATCTACCGTGACCTCAACACAACCGGTGGTTTTGTTGAGGACACGATAGGCGTGTTCGTTAGTACCATAACCAAGTAGAAAACCTTCATCAACCTTTGGTGCAAACTTTGAGCTTTTGGTCCTCTTGTTAAGAATGTAACACTTGCAACCAAAGACTCAAAAGTAATGCACCTTAGGTTTGTTACCGGTGAGGATCTCGTACGGAGTCTTGCCCAAATATTTTTGAAGATAGAGGTGATTGGTGGCATGGCAAGCCGTGTTGATTGCCTCGGCCCAAAAGATATCCAGAGTCTTATATTCATCAAGCATTGTTCTTTCCATCTCAATCAAGGTCCAGTTCTTTCTTTCAACAATGCCATTTCGTTGAGGTGTATATGGAGCGTAGAGCTCATGTTTGATGCATTCTTCATTGAGAAACTCCTCAACATTGACATTCTTGAACTCCGTCCCATTGTTACTTCTTATTCTCTTGACTTTTAATTCAAACTCATTTTGAGCACTTCTAATGAATTTCTTGATAACTCCTTGAGCTTCACTCTTGTTTTGTAGAAAGAAAACCCATGTAAACTGAGAGAAATCATCTACAATGACAAGTCCATACTTGTTTCCACCAATACTAATATAAGAAATTGGTCCAAATAAATCCATGTGAAGCAACTTCAAGGGTCTCGAACTAGTCAATATGTTTGTGGGTGGATGAACGGCACCAACTTGCTTTCCGGCTTGACAAGCGCTACATAACCTATCTTTCTCAAAGACAACATTTGTTAGTCCTAGAATGTGTTCATCCTTTTGAAGTTTGGCCAAGTTCCTCATGCCAACATGGGCTAGCCGGCCATGCCAAATCCAACCCAAGCTAGATTTTGCCACTAAACAAGTCTTCGGTTCCACTTTAGTGGTTGTGAAATCAACCAAGTAAAGCTTTCCCTTAAGTTGACCCGTAAAAGCAATAGAGGAATCCTCTCTTCTAAGAATGTTCACACCCTCATTGGTAAATAGACAATTGTAGCCTTTTTCACAAAGTTGTGAGACCGACAACAAATTGTATCCCAAAGAATCAACTAGATATATAAACATTGGAAAGAGATGAGTCATTAGAGATAGCAACTTCACCTTGACCTACTACATCACCATGATTATTGTCACCAAAAGTAATCTTTTCTATAGGTGAGTCATATACTTCCAACTTGGCAAACATATTCTTCTCTCCGGTCATATGATTTGAACATCCACTATCAAGAAACCATGAAGGTCCACCGGAGGAATATGCCTACAAAACAAGTTTAAGCTTTGGATTTAGGTACCCAAAACAGATTGGGTCCTTGAGTGTTAGCTTTAGAAATCTTAGGCACCTAAACACTTCTCATCATTTTCTTTGCATGAGCACCCACATACTTCACCACCATCTTCCCATTGTGATCCTACACAACCGTGTAGTCAATGGTGTAGTTGGGAGATGGCTTATGCTCAATGATCTTTTCTTCTTTCTTGATCTTGGTTGAGTTCTTGGCACCTTTGCTAATTCCCTCAACCGAAGGCTTGTCTTCAATGGTGCTTACCATCGCACCATGAGCAATGTTCATTAAGTCTCCAAGGTTTGCACCCTTGGTGAACCTTGGGCCTTCATGACCTCTCAACATCCTAGTGCCATTTGCCTTTCCTCCTCTAGTGAATCCGAGCCCATCCTTGATACTAGGATATCTTCTGGCTTTATATGCCGGATGGGACTCAAATTCACTCTTACATTTTGCCTTGTCTTTGCCAATTTCCTTGGTCAATTCTTGAATCTTAGCATCTTTAGCTTTGACTCTATCTTCTAGCTTGGAAAGGTTAGTAGCACAAGCATTTACATCAAACTTATAGCATCTTGAGCAACCTTCACTAGTAGAGACATTGGAACTAAGAGTTGTCTTAGAGTCAACCTTGGTACGTTCCCAAAGAGTGCTAAAGTTAGCTTCTAGGTCTTTGTATTTGACCTCTAGGCTTCAATGCCTTTCTTCAAGTTCACTTTGTGCATTCTTTAGGTTGGCTAGAGAGTCATTTGCCTAGGACAATTCCTTAGACATCTTCTCAAGTGAGTTGTTGGCAAGTGACAAGTCACTTGTAGATTTCTCAACCTTGATCTTCTCCTCAACTAAAGTTTCTTCAAGAGCAAGATTTCTCTCCTTTTTAAGGATGTGCAATTCTTCTTGCCTATCAAGAGACTCTTTCCTTTTCTCCAATTTCTCTACTAATTTTTAAATTTGTTTGTAGCCTTCTTTGCCAAACTTCTTTATCATGTTCTTTTTATGTTCGGCTTCCTCTCCATCTATGTCATTTTCTATATTCCTAGATGTCAAGATGGTAGATGAGAGGGATGGGGTGATGTTTAGTACCTTTGTCCCTTGGGCCATGAGGCACATGGGAGCTTCATCATCACTATCTTGATAGTTGTTGAAGAGTCTAGGTGTTGGTGTAGGGACTTGAATGGAAAGAGTTGTCACTTCTTCATCATAGGAATTATCACTAGAAGAATCCCACCCTTAACCAACATGAGCACTTCCAAACTTCTTCTTGTACTCTTGACTCTTCTCTGTCTACCTCTTCTCCTTATCAAAGTTCTTGTCTTTTGACTTCTTGTCTTCTTTGTCATTCTTCTTGCGAGGACAATCGGCAATGTAATGCCCTTTCTCCCCACACTCATAACATCTTCTTTGAGAGAATGACCTCTTGTCACCCTTGGTCTTCATGAACCTCTTGAAGTTCTTCACCATCATGGCGGTTTCTTCATCGGTGCTGTCATTTTCACTTGAGTCTTCCTTATTCTTGGATTGAGAAGGCTTTTCATTTGTCTCAATCTTCTTGCTTGGTTCGGCCTTGAGGGCTATGGTCTTGACTTCATTTGACTCCATTGACTTGGCTACGTCCAAGTTGTTCATCTCATGATATTGCAACTTGTTGAACAACTCCATAGGTAGCATTTTCTTGAACTTGCTCTTGTCTCTAATCATGGTGGCAAGCATCGGGTTCTTCGGAGCATAAGCTCTAAGCATCTTCTTGGTCACTTTGTGCTCATCCCAATCATTGCTACCAAGCATACGAATCTCCGTGACAAGAAGCTTCAACCGATCGTATATCTCTTGTAGAGTTTCATCCTTCTTCATGACGAAGGCTTCAAGTTCTCCTTGAAGTAGATCAATCTTGCCCTCCTTGACCACTTCCGTCCCTTCATGAGACAATTGAAGAGTGTCCCATAGGTCCTTTGCAACCTCAATTCCTCTAATCTTGTTGTACTCATAGGGACTTAGAGCACTTCTAAGCACCATCACGACTTGAGCGTTGCGGAAGAAGTCATGTTCTTGCTCACGACTTGGCTTGGCATTCTTGTCAACACCTATATTCACAATAGTCCAAAGAGATGGGTGAAGACCATACAAATACATTTTCATGTCATCGCTCCAACGAGCATAGTCAACCCCATTGAATTTGGGTACTTTGCCCATAGGGACCGATGAGAAATTAAGACTAGTAGGATCAAGATATTTGTTGGAAGATGTAGTCTCATATGTATGAGACACAGAGTGGAGTCCTTCGAGAACGTCTTTTTTCTCTCAACTTCTTCTTGAGAAGTTTTTGTGCCTTCTTCTCGGCTTTATCTTGAATCTTCTTCTTCATCTTCTCTCTTCTCTTCTTCTTCTTTTCTTCTTCATTCAAGCTTTCATCGACATCGCTTATCGTAAGATCGTCATCGCTTCAGCTTGTGTCAATGATCAACGGAGGATCTTCTTTGAGAGCGGAAGCACCAACACCGGAGTTCTCTCCCGAAGTAGCCATAGTGTTTTTCCCTTAGCGGTTAAGCCTTAATCAAGGGATTAGGCTCTAATACCAATTGAAAGGACCAACACTAGGCCTAGAGGGGGTTGAATAGGCTTGTTATAAAATTCTGCAAAATTTCTTCGAAAAACCGTCAGGTGTCGGATGATCCGACTCAGTCTCAGATCTTCCGGCCAGGAAGATCCGACACTGTGTAGGATCTTCCGACAGGAAATAAAACTTACTTCATGATTTGAAATCTAAATACCTTTTGATGATTCTACTTGAATACAAATATGACAAATTGTAGAGAACCTTCTAGATATGATCAACACACAAGAATAGCAGCTAGCAAGTAGATCGGAGCAAATCGAGCAAGAATATCAAAAGAAACAAGTGAGCACACGGAGACAAGGATTTACTACCGAAGTTCACTCCACAAAGGAGCTACGTCTCCGTTGAGATGCTCACAAAGAGCCGGGCTGTCACACTAGCCCCAAGTCTCTGTCAATCAACCACAAAGGAGGATTGAGCTATTTACTATTGGCTCTCACAAAGAGAGGGGTGATACAAACTTCCGGGGCTCAAACCACAAGTGAATGGGAGCTCACCGGCACCTCTAACCGTCTAGGAGCAAAGCTCCAAGAGTAACAAATGCGAATCAAAAAATCAAAGTTGCTTCAAGTGCTTCAAGAGATGAACAAGTGAGGGCTCAAGGTTAGCACTAGCTTCACACCACCAATCTTCTCTCTCACTCAAACCCTAGGTGAATCCTTGCAAGAATCAAGCTTGGGAGGGAGTGGAGGAGTGAAATGAATGCTCAAGTGGGTGCTTGTCACGAGTTAGGTCAGTGGAGGCAGCAACAATGAATGAGGGGGTGAAGGGGTATATATACCGACCCCCCAAAATGTGACCGTTATGTGTTCTGTGAAGGGGTATCGGATCTTCCGACCATGTGTCGGATCTTCCGGAAAATGACAGATCAGTGTTAGAAAACCCTAGAAAAGTTCTAGGCATCGGATCTTCCGACTTAGTGTTGGATCTTCCGGCCCAGAATAAGCCAAAACCGAGCCGGCCGGAACTTCCGGTCGGATCTTCCGGCCAGGGGTTGGAACATGCATACAGGTACTCCCAAGGGTTGAAAAATGACTAAGTCTCTGAAGATCCAACACAGTGTAGGATCTTCATATGGAAGTTCTGATACTAGGATCGGATCTTTCGATGGAAATCAACTCGAAACTGAGCCGGTCGGAACTTCCGGTCGGATCTTCCGGCCTAAGTTCCGACCACGCAGGCAACATATGAATGTGGCTTTGTGTGTCTCTCAAGTGGATTTTCATCTCAAGCAGCACTTTTAACGACTAGAATTTGTTGAAGACGTCCCCCTTGATAGTACGGTGGTCCTATACTCAAATTCAAACTGAAAATTAAATTAAAATCTTCAATTGAATCCACCACCATATGAAATCAAATTGGGGACCTTCATTTCACATTTCTATTCTATTCTTTTCATTTTATTCCTACACAACTCATTCAACGCATTATATCCAAATTTCTATTGTCATTAATCACAAAAATTGATTAAATGCCTAGATGCACTTTCACCTAGCCAAGGATGCCCCTTCGTTTTCGATGAAGAGTGCTATGCAACATTTCATACCCTTAAGAAAGCACACATCTCCGCACCCATCATCCAGCCTCCCGACTAGAGCATCTCATTTGAAATCATGTGTGATGCAAGCGACTATGCTGTAGGAGCTATGTTGGGCCAAACTAAGGACAAGAAGCATTATGCTATCTCATACTCTAGCAAAACGCTTACTGGCCCCCAGCTCACCTACGCGACCACGGAAAAGGAGCTCTTAGCAGTCGTGTTTGTTATAGATAAATTCCGGTCCTACCTAGTTGGTGCTAAGGTCATAGTCTATTCAGACCACGCTGCTTTGAAGCACCTTTTGACCAAAAAGGATGCGAAACCAAGACTCATCTGCTAGATTCTACTACTCCAAGAGTTCTACATCAAGATAAGAGATGAGAAAGGAGTAGAGAACTCAGTGACTAACCATTTGTCTCGAATGCAAGTCCCGTCTGATCTTCCAATTGCGATTATCTACGAGACGACACGCTCCTTAAGGTCACCACTACTAATCCAAGGTACGCCAACATACTGAATTACAAGGTGTCAGGGTACGTTCTGCCTAGAGAAAACAGAAAGAGGTTAGCCTATGAGAGTAGACTCCACCTCTGGGACGACCCGTATCTATTCAGGATATGCAGTGACGGACTCCTCAGATGTTGCATTCCTGCACATGAGGAATACAAGATCTTGGAAAGATGCCATGCAGCCCCCTATGGAGGCCATTATGGTGCATTTAGGACAAATGCTAGAGTCTGGCAATGCAGGTTTTATTGGCCCAGCATGTACGAGAATGCCAAAGAATTCATTAGGAGGTGCTCTTGTTGCCAGAAACATGGAAACATAAACGCTAGAGACGCGATGCCACTCACCAGCAATCTCCAAGTAGAGATCTTTGATGTTTGGGGAATTGACTTCATGGGTCCTTTTCCCAACTCAGAGGGCTGCAAGTTCATCCTGGTAGCGGTAGATTACGTCTCTAAGTGGGTGGAAGATTTGCCATGCATAGCTGCTGACTCCAGGAGTGCCAGATGAATGTTTCATGAAATCATCTTTCCTCATTTTGGTGTCCCTAAGATAGTCATTAGTGATGGAGGCTCTCATTTCATTGACTTAGCTTTCCATAGGTATCTTTCAAGTTTTGGGGTGCAACACAACGTAGCTACACCCTATCATCCTCAAACTAGCGGTCAAGCATAAACATCGAACAAACAGATCAAGAACATTCTGTAGAAGACCGTAATGAAACAGGTAAGCAATGGAAGGATAAACTTCTAGATGCACTTTGGGCATACCGTACAGCCTACAAAACAACCATTGGGATGACACCATATCAACTGGTCTATGGCAAGACCTGCCACCTACCGGTAGAAATGGAATTCAAAGCTCATTGGGCCATTAGGAAGTGGGGTATGGACGTCCCAGCAGCTGGCCTTAGACGGTGGATCCAGCTAACTGAGCTAGACGAAATGAGAGAGCGAGCATACCATAGTTCCCGACTATACAAGGAACGGACCAAGAGATGGCATGGCAAAAGGATTAAGGTCAAAACGTTCCAGCCGGGAGATAAGGTCCTCGTCTTCAACTCCCGCGTCAAGCTCTTTGGTAGGGGGAAGATTAGGAGCAGATGGGATGGCCCGTTCACGGTGATTAACACTGCATCTCACGGAGCCATCACATTGCAAAACGAGGATGGGAATATTTTTAAGGTTAATGGGCAAAGGCTGAAGATCTTTCTAGAACCAGAGCCGCCACCACTCGAGGACTTAGACGTCATCGAGTTTGCGAAACTCTAAAAGCCCGTTCGGAAACCTCAACCCATGAACTTCAACTCCAAACCTTTCTGGGCCAAAACCACCTCAACACTCAAAGCCACGACCTAAAAGTTAACACCCGACTCAGCCCGCACACAAAGGGGTCCAGAGGCCAGTTCGGCCGAACCTGGCTGGTTTGGGCGAACTGGCCAGTTCGCCCAAACCCTGGAGGTTTGACCGAACCGCCTTCCTTCACCCCACGTGCGGATATTTCCATCCATCCCATCTACAACCGAGCCTCCTAAAATTCGTGAGGAAAACGTCGGGGAAGTCGTTCTTCGATCGGGAAATTCCTCGATAAAAATAGGAGACCCTCGTCTTCTCTCGTCATCTCCTCAACAGAAAACTCCTTCCCTCTTGCCATCATGACTTCCCAGTCCTCATCCAAGGACCTATCCTCAGCGATGGGCTCAAGCCTCGCAAGCCGGATCGATGGATCCCCTCACCGCGAGCAGGCTTTGTGCATCGTCGACGTCGATCCGCTATTATTAGGCGGAGGGCGACATGGGAGGACGGCCGCTTGCAGCCCCATGGGGCACCCCGACTCTCCACGTCGCTCAAGACAAGATGGCTCACCTGTGTCCCGAGTGCTGTTTGACCCCTTCGCGCCAACGAAGGGAATCAAGAAGCCCCCGCGCTCATCGTCGCCCATGCGCCTGAGCACTGGCCAACTGCATCTAAGGTCGGCATCCACAAGGATGCTGAACCTCGACGTTATGCTGCTGGCGCCAGAAGAGGAAGGGATGAAGATGTCAGAGTACACACCTGACAGCCCGCCTCGGTACAGCATCAAGGGCGAACGTACCCCCACCGGGTACGGGAAGGTCCTCATCCCGCCGCTGAACTGGGACGAGCTGGGACTGGAGGAATCCTCTCAGTCTACCCCTCCTCGGTTGTACCCAAAGCTGAGGCACCATAGGAAGCCTCCGCCCATTAAAGGTCTGTCGGACAGATGGAGTTCTCCGAAGATGAGGAGGACGAGGAAGAGGAGAAGCCGCCCACTCTAGAGAGGCTGCAGGAGGAGCTGGCGCAAGCGCACAAGAAAATAAATAATCTAGAGGAGAAGGTCGCAGAGGTTGAGCTAGGGTGGATGGAGACAGAGGACAAGATGGACATCCTCCGTAGAGCCCTCACCTCCAAGATCAAGAGGCTCGCCAAAAGCCACGGGACACCTGAACCTCTACAATCCACTTGCAGAGTAGAAGTCTCGGGGTCATCGTCGTTTAGAGCACCATTTAGTTTAGTTTTCCCAGTTTAGTTCGCTTGCTTCATTTAATTTTTAGATCAATGTTTAGGAGGTGCTCAGTTATTGCCCTTTCCAATCATTTGTTTCCAATCCTTAGTTTGATGAATAAAACAAAAGTTTGAGTTGAATTGAATATTGCACAAAAATAATGCTCTGACTGGTGTATTTGAGCCAGTCAGAGGCTCGATTTTACCAAAGTTACATGAGTACAGGACGACACAGGAGCGAAACGAGACGAGGAAGCGCACGGCTTGGCCGAACCAGTTGGTTCGGGCGAACTGGGCCGTTCGGGCGAACGGGCTGGTTCGGCTGAACCAGCCTGACTCGCCCCATGTGCACACGTGCACGCTGGTTTGCACTCCTTACTCCTGCCCAATTTTTCTGTGTTGTCACGTTTCAAAATTTTCACATGAGTATATCATTTAAATGAAACATTCTCAGTTTTTCTTTCATGCTATGAACTATGCTTGTTGGTTATTTCAAATTAAGTATCCACATGCCTGTGAAATCTTTCATGTTAGGACCCACCTGATCTAAGTTGTTGATGAATGCGATATGACTTGAAAAAACAAAACCTCTTGTTCATGCTTTCATTCGGGTGAATTTATTTCGAAAATATAAAATCATACCCTATCATTTCACCCTTCCATATACCTCTACATCCATTTGACATATTTACATGAGATATGACTTATAAAAAGCTCATCATGACTAGTATAATGTCTTGTCAAATTTTGAGTCCCTGTAAATAGTCATGTTGCCCCAGATCAATTGCAAGAATATTTATCATCAGAGCCGCATTAGAAGTCCTCATGCCTTGGTGATACCCTAAAAAAATGATGAGAAAAATAAAGAACTCATGAAAGTCTAAATGAAAAAGGAAGAATGAGAAAAATTCCCAAAAGGGAAAGAAAAAGAAAGGGGTCATGAGGTTGAGGACCAACAATGAGCTCTTCATTCCAAACTTGCAATTTGATCAAGGGTGACCGACACAATCTCCAGAAACCAATCTTTGACTTGACAAAAATATGTGTCTTAACAAGATCACCACCTGAGAGACAAAGAGAAAACATACAAAAGAGAGTGAGTGTAAAGGATTGACTCCGGAGAGCGTGAGAGTATCAGGGATAAAAGGACAAGGGTTATTTATTTGTGAAATTCAGAAAACCCTGAATGCAGGATGGCCAAGATGGATCTTGTTGTAAGAGCCATTCCGTTCATCAACCACCCAAGATCCAGGGAGTAGCCACTCCAAATCCACAGGTATGGAGAAAGGTTTGAAATATTCAATATGCATTTGCTCATTTCATGAAAAGAACTCTTATCTTAGTATTGCTCTTATTTCAATTCTTTACTCGGGACAAGCAAAGATCTAAGTTTGGGGGAGCTTGTTGGCGGTCGTTATGGCCTGATTCCTGACCTCTGACCCAGTATAAAATGAGCATAACGGAATCATGCACCATAGCTATAGGGTTTATTTCTAACCATTTCCATGAGTTTTGGTGTTTATTCAATTCCAGGAGGCAGATGACCAAAGTTGAGGCAAAAACCACATGGAATGATGGGTTCGGCCGAATCCCGAGATTCGATCGAACTCCGTCCTTGAACCCGGGACGTACGAAGTCATGAAGACATAAAAACCATCAGCACCCCGGGCTTGGATGGACTGCTACGGCCGCCATCAACATGAACCCAATGGACTGGAGAATGGGAGTGGCCCAAGCCCAACTCGATTGAAGCCCGCAAGTCCACCGGAAGGCCTCCAACTCGGCCTGAACCAGGCAACAACCTAGGAACCGCCTCAGGAGTTGAACCAGCACGTGGGGAAGGAAAGAGGCGGTGCAAGGGTGGTTCGGCCGAACACGTGGAGTTCGACCGAACCCTCCGATTCGCCCGAACCCCCCTGGTTCGGCCGAACTGGGGATGCACCGCCTTGAGGTTCCGTGCGAGCTACTCTGCCTCCACCGTCCTTGTTCAGCTATAAATAGCAGTCCTCGGGCCCTGAATCAAACACAACACAAGAGATAAAAACATTAGCGAAGTGCTGCCACTTTATACTTAGAAGATAGGGAGAGAGGAGAGGTGAGCATCCCAAAGAGGAGCCGGAGTGTCAGCCCCTCTTCAAGTAGTACCTCTAGGATGCGGCTCTGCTTCGAGTAACATCCGGGTCATGTCTGGTAACTCTTGTATCTCTCTCTAACTAACTGTGCATTCAGTTCTTACTTGTATATGCTTGTTGGTTTCTCGTTCATTGTTTAGTTGATTGATATAATTGTATATTGGTTAATTAGCTTGGGTGCCTGCCTTTCTATAGGAGGTATGTACTAGCCGACTAGTGTAAGCGCGGTGCTTAGACTTAAGGTTAGCTTGGATTGTACCCGAGATGGCACGGAGGTGGTAGTCGTTAGGTGGTGACAGCCCTATACGACCTACGTAGTCCATCACGCTTGCCTTGGCCCCATAGGATTCCAGAGTGCAGTGTTGGTGGCACGCCTTCTCATCCATTTCGGTGTGTCGTTGGCCCCGTTGTCCCCACACAAGTATTTATCTGTAGTGCTTGTCTGGTCAGTTAGTCAAGAAAGGACATTAGCTCGAGACCTGTACCTTCTCTACCCTCCTACCTCTTTTCTTCTCTTGTCTTTGTTGTCAACCACCTCATCCATTTCATTCACCCCATTATCCTTGCACAATTTAGTTTAGAATTAGTTCACTTCTCATTCCTTGTGGAAATTGATACCTTGGAATACTCCCGGATGAAAGCTACATTATTATCCGTTCACTTGCGGATTTATCTGTAGGTCGTAAGGAGTGCCAATAGCGGACGAGCGGCGGGCGGCGCCGACATCCTCCTCCCTCCTTCCTCGCGCTCCCATGGTGCAGGCGGCCGGACCCTCCCCTCCTCCTCCCTCCTCCCTTCTGCTTCCATCGCGCGGAGGGGGCAAGTTCGAGGGCGGCGCTCGTCATCTCCACCGGCTCCTCTGCGGCCCGTTGCCGCCGTCGCTAGGGTGGTCGCCTCCTCCTCCTCTCCTGGTCAGCGCCACCGTCTCCCACCCGCCCTTCCCCCCTCCACCCGCGCCGCCATCTCCCGGCCGCGCGCCAGCCCCCAGCGGCCGCCTCCTGCACGCGCCAGATCCGGGCCGCGGTGGCGGTCTCCAGCGTGGATGGCGAGCGCGGCGGGCGGCGAGCACTGCACTGCACTGTGGGGCTCCTTAGTGCAGCCGCCCCCTCCTGCTCCCGGCGGGGGGGGGGGGGGGGGGCAGCAGGCGGGGGAGCAACAACGGCTCCGAAGGCGGGCCGACGTGACAGCGCACGGGCGCGACGGCGAGGGTGGCCGAGCGCGTGGGCGGCGACAGTGGCCGAGCGCGAGGACGACGACGGTGGCGTCGAGCAGCAGAGGTGGTTTGGAGGGCGCGGGGCTCATGGTCCCCACGCCGACGTGGCGCGTACCGTGCGCCTGCGCCGCCCTCCAGCTTTGTCATGCGTGGAGGCCGGCCGCTATTTTAGCGGCGCTTTACCGACACCCACTGCAGGCCAAAACCGAGATCCCACAAGGCATACACGCCCATATGGCGCGTACCGTGCGGGATCCGGTCCCCGGTGCGAGCAGCCTGACTCAACAAGTGGGCGAGCAAGCATGGAAGCAAAGTTGTACTGTGTCGTTGCCGTCAAATTTGGACGGCTACATCCTAGTCCTAGAAAAAAAAGATCCAGTTGTTTCGCTTTCATCCGTGCAATGAGTGTTTAATTTGTGAAAATATTAAAAGAATTTGATGCCCAGAGACAGGGAAACCTCCGATCCCTCACACATCGGACTACCCCCGCTTTCCTCAGACCCAGACTTGCAGTTGCGTTAGTCGCCATTTATGCAGTACCGTGAGTCCTCTTGGGCCTTGTTTGGATCCCAAATTTGGGAGGTCAAATTTGAGATTATTGTGTCACTGTAGCATTTCGTTTGTATTTGTAAAAAATTGTACAAATATTGATTAATTAGGCTCAAAATGTTCGTCTCGCAAAGTACACAAAACTGTGCAATCACTACAAGAATAACTCACATCCGCACCCCTCATATGCCTCGGTGCCCTTAAGATCCGGTGCTAATGTAACGTTAGCACCGGGTGCGAAATTGGGGCGCCCTCGGGAACCCTTTAGCACCGGGTTGTAACACCAACCGGTGCTAAAAGTCCCCTTTAGCACCGGTTGGTGTTACAACCCGGTGCTAAAGGGTCCCCCTCCTTTAGCACCGGGTGGTCTTACGACCCGGTGCTAAAGGGTCACCCTTTAGCACCGGGTGGTGTTACGACCCGGTGCTAAAGGGCCTTTAGCACCGGTTCGTAAATACGATCCGGTGCTAATGTAGGTGTCACATGCTACTTCAAAAGGAGCTCATCTTTAATCCTATCACATGCGCTGTGTAGGTGAGATGGTTAGGTGGGTGCACGCGCGCGAGCCAAGAGGTCTTGAGTTCGAATCCCGCAACACGCAAATATGCAAATATTTTTGGCTAGTGCCCCCACCTTTAGCACCGGTTATTTGACCCGGTGCTAAAGGTGGCACCCTCTAGCACCGGAAGATTGGCACCGGGTGGGAAAGCCCTAAGATTGGCACCGGGTGGGAAACCCAGTGCTAAAGGGCTTTCCCACCCGGTGCCAATGTGCATGATTCTGGTAGTGAATTAGTTTTTTTATTTCATCTACATTTAGTACTCCATGCATATTATGACATTTTGATATGATGTGAATTTTTTTTTGTATAGTAGAATTTGGAGGTGGAATTTGGGATCTAAACGAGGCCCAGGATGGCATTATCAGCTACTTCAACATCTTTTCAAATACATTAATCTCTTTTTATATCTTCATCCACTTTTTTTTTCATTGGATGCAGAGGAGATATTGCATGGGTAAAGTTATGAATACGGATTTTCTCGAATGTCAGAAATTGTGTTGACCCAGATCGGAGTCTAGCGGAAGTAGATTAAAATTGGATGGGTAATACATCCTTATCTGTAGCTTTTCTATACGGGTGAATATTTTCTAAATCAAAGCCATAAAGCAACAGCATAACATGACAACTACTGTCAATCGGCCGCATGTTGTCTGTCGAGACAAAAAGGGTAGAGCAGTTGTCCGACAGCTGGTATTTCTAATTCATACAAGACTGCGGATCCTCGCCAGGTGTTTACATAATATATATATATAATTAATGGATTGTGGCAGGGCCGTATACTGGCAGGGCAAGGTGGGCGATGGCAACACAGCCTTGATCGGCAAGCAGCGATGTCTATACGTGCGTCTGGAACCCTCTCTCTCCTCACCGAGCATCACTCGAAGCAGTGCGGACGAAATACTATTTTTTTTGGCGGATAATGAGAGTCCACGTCGATTGATGAACATGGATGATATTTAATTGGTTCAGAGTTCAGACGGCTAATAATTTCGTAAACTAAGTACTTAAATGTGTGGTACTAGTGAAGGCGTACTCCATGGAGACTGGAGCGTGCACTATATATTGTATCTGAAAGTCAAACCACCACTCCTACATCAATAGATATTTTTCCTCTTGGCTTTGTAAGCTCAAGTGCAGGTGCAGGCATGGTCTAGGACGTATGCTATGGCGTTCACAATCAGTGGCGAATCCAGCGGTTGAGGCAAGGAGGGGCTGCCACTCCTTCTTCCTCCTCCAGCCCCCCCCCTCTCTCTTCTTCCCCCTCCAATTTTTAGGGGGGGCTTGGTGGGGCTGCAATGGAGGCAGCCGGCGGTAGGGGGGGCTCTAGCCCCGGCCGCCCCACCGCTGGATTCGCCACTGTTCACAATCATGTGGCCACTACCGGACTGTCCGCGGATCGGAGTGGAATCTCACTTGAAGACTTGCAGAGGACTGGCTGCATTATTCACACTTCACGGTAGGTCACATTAGGGCTGTGTTTAGATCTTTTGTCGAAAAGTCACATCGGACACTGTAGCGTAATGCCGCACTTTTCGTTTGTTTGTGGTAATTGTTGTCATACCATGATCTAACTAGGCTCAAAAGATTCGTCTCGTCGTGTACATCAAAACTATGCAATTAATTTTTTTATTTATCTACATTTAATGCTCATGCATGAGGAGAGAGATTTGATATGATGTGATAGGACATTTTGCATAGTGAAATTTTGGGTGGAAGTTTATAACTAAACACAGCCTAGGTGAAGTGAGCATCTGACGTAACAAGGGTTGTATGTTTTTAATCTCAGGTATATGATGAAAATTGATGCTTCATATATACTCCCGCGAAGACGAGAAAAGCAAACGGCATTCTTCATTGGTTGGTTCTCATCAGCACGTAGGGTTTATGTCAGTTTTCGCATAAACATAGAACACTTACTGCATCAAGGGCACCCCCTGTTGGCATCAGAAAAGCCGCGCGAGTGAGGAATTTGACGAGTGCTGTGCTGTGCAGGGCAAAAGTGAGAAAAGCCGCAACAGATGGGCCGTTGCCCCCTCTGCTAGCTGCTGTACAACCAGCCCATTGCGAGCCAGCAGGCACAGGCAGCACTGCAGCAGCCTCTTGACGAGTGCTGGGGTGGTCTGGGCAATGAGTGCTAGAGTGGGCCGGCCTACAGGGCGCAGGGGAATCGGGCGGGCTGTCAGGATATCAAGAATTGTTTGGTTCCGGCCGTATTTTGCCACGCCAATCCGCGGCGGTGAAAACTGTTAGGGCTATTTGGGAGCCCAAAACCCCGCGGGGATCCCCTCGTTTTCCCGTGGTCCCTATGTACTTCCGCGAACTAAATAAGCTATCTAGCACACGGCCCGCTACGACCCATCTAACAACCTAACAGAAGCATGCATTAGCCAGACAACTGTATATAGTGGATAACGAACAATCATGTTGTTTGTTGCTGCTTTATTGTCAACAGAGAAAGAGAATCAATCGGTGAGCATATTTTTTTTCTGTTTCTTATATTTTTGTTTTTCTATTAAATCCCCGTAATACCATATTCAATATTTTTTTAAACGGGTTCAACATTTTAAAAAATCAATTCAACATTTTTAGAAAATGTTGAAATAATATGTATTGTTGAAACAATATAATAAAAATGTTGAGTTACTATATCAAAATATTGAAATGCAAAATTTAAATTTATAATAACATATTGGATCTCATTTGGTTGCATTAATTCCAACAAATACTATGGTCAAAATGGATTTTAAATCGGATGCATAATTTAATAGAAAAGATTGATTGAACTTTGAAATTGGTTAGTATTGTTCCGTCTTGCCAGTCGAATCCTATGCCTACCGTATCTCCCATGTACTGCTGTATGCTGGTGTCATCTTTCCGCTTCTATGTGCGTGTCTTCTCCGCCTTAGATGCAATATTGATTGTCCAAACACAACAGCACGAATCTTGTACATTGGAAGCCATCTAACAAAAAAAAAGTTTCCGGAAGCTTATATACGATTGTCGCGTTTTCCCGGGGACAGAAGTCCACACGAAAATTGGCCACAGGCCAAATATCCTTGGTATTTGGGAGCCCCTCCGACGGGAAAAAAATTGCATGCGCACCGCGCGCTGGGTGCGCCCCCCCTCGTGGCACATCGCGATTGGAAGGACACACTTTCCTTCTCGCGTTCGACTGAGTCTCGCGTTCGCCTGCCGTTGCTCGGCTCGGCTCGCCTACTCCCGCACGCACGCATTCGGCTCGCGCCGGCCGCCCGCACATCCTCGGCTCGCGCGCTTCTCGCGTTCCTTGCCTGCTGCTGCTCATATCCCATATTTTACACAATTTCTTTTCCGAAATCACATAAATGACAGCCAAAATAAATTAATGTTGACAAAATAAATATCCAAAATGTTTACTCCCATGACAGCAAAATAAATTCATGTTTAGCCAACAATATGGTTCTTCATGAGAACATGTCTACGTAGATTCATCAAAATGAAACTTCCTAACAATATCTTGCGTTGTAGCAGCTTGATCAACTCCCATTAAGAGACTTGTATACCCTCCTGGTATGTATGGAGGAGCCATTGCAGAAGGATTTGCAAATAAATTGAACTGGGGCATTGTGACGTTAGTATATCCACCTTGGGCAAAAGGAGCATTTATGGTTGAAGATATCCCAACATTAAAACCCTGTGTATAGTACAAGAAAGTGTTCATAAATCATGTTTGTAATGGAATAAATTATGAAAATAGATATTGTCTTACAATTATTTGGTTTCACTCAGTGTGTTCCTCTCTTGTTTCAATATCATCATGTTCCAGATCGTCACCACCAGTAATGTAATATATATGATAAATAAATATGTAGAATAAAGTTTACACCAGAACAGAAGGCATCGGACAGGTCGCTACCTTTCTTCTGGGCACCCTTCTTCTTTTTCTTCTTCTTCCCTGTGTTCTTCTCAAGAACATTTTTTAAACGTGTCTCCTTTGGACCTTTTATGACTGGAGGGATTCTGAATGCTATTACACCATTTAGCGGATCTCGAACACATTCATTTGGAGTAGGGGGGATCTCATTGGATTTTTCATGCATCTCACTTAGATAAGTATCCGCTTCCAAGTTCAAGTCATGCATGGCTTTCTGGATTTTATCAAGTAGTTCTTTTGATGACGAACACTTCAATGCAAGAGATGTGGCCTGTCGAGATATAAGTGCTGCTTGTGCATTCAAATCTCCCTCCTCGGATCGTTGTTTTGTTTCAATATAAAATCCACTTTTGGCATATTTTGTCCATCTAGGCAGTATATATTGTGATGGCAAATTATATACCCCATTCATATTGTAGACTCTAAGAGCATGTTTGCATAATAAACCTGAAACATATAGTTCCAAATTGAAACAAATAATATTTCAAAATATAATTTAAACAGCCTGAAAGATAATACTTAACATACCTATGCATTCAAACATCCGGCAAGAGCATGTAATAGTCAAATCTTCAGTGTTTAATATCACTGTTACTCCACGTTCAGATTGTATATACTTAACAAAGAATGTCGAATTTGTCCCATTAGCTTCCAACAATTCACAAGACAACGTAAATTGTTTTTTAAACTCTTCCTCAAAATCTGAATACATTCTCCTTGTATATGTTTCTGCTGCAGTTTTCAACATTGGCAGATTTGGAATGTAGCAAACTGGGATCTTCCGACGTGACTGAAAATCAGCATCCTTCTCATTTGACCTTAGAGTGACTACAACATTTTTACATTCTACAAGGAGTTTTGAAAGACCGAGTTTTCTATGAAATATTTTCTTGAAGACATTGTTCATACCTTCGCTCTTTTAGGTCGAGTGCATGTCTGCTGTAAATGAGTCATGGTGTACCGCAGCCCACTTTGCCCTCAAAGCATACAGGTTTGACATCCATGTGTTATCCTCAAGGTTGTATTTAGCCAACAATTCATGCCATTTCTCTGTGAAGTAAATCTCTACTCTGTCTTCGTAGATACAACTTTTGAAATCTGCCCAGAACTTGTTACCTGACTTGTCCCCTGCCTCGTCCTCTGCCGCTTTAATTATAGGACCAAGATGTTTGATAGCATTTTGGCCAATATGCCACAAACATAGACGGTGGGCTGTGTTTGGGAATACATGAGCAATTGCTGCTGCCATTGCCGCGTCTTGATCCTTGAAAATTGTGCTTGGGTGCTTTCCAGACATTGCTTGAAGAAAAGACTCAAATAGCCAAACAAATGATGGAATAGTCTCGTTGAACATGAGTGCACACCCAAAAATTATTGTTTGCTTGTGATGGTTGGTGCTAAGAATCAGAGCAAAAGGCATTTCAAACTTATTTGTTTGAAATGTGGTGTCAAAGGACACAACATCACCAAAGCATTTGTAATCCATGATAGACTGACCATCTGCCCAAAAGAAATTTGCTATATGACCAGTTTCCTTGTCCACCTCAACTGCATAAAAAATGTAGGGTCCTGGACTTGTTTATTTCTCAGATATTCAGATAATGTTTGTGCATCATTGGCTTCTAAGTACTGTCTGCGCTCGCGACCAATCTCATTATAGCAATCCATCCTAGTACACGGTACTTTGTCTTCCCCTCCATAATGCTCCTTCATGAAATTGAAAACTTGGGATGGCTTCATTCCAGACCGCCATGCCTGCCCAATTAATTTTCTATCCGCCTCTATAATCTCTCGTTGGGACCTCAACTTATGTGTTTTATTTGGACCGGCAAGCCAATGGTTGTGCTCTACTACGACCTTTTGCACAATCCATACATTCTCCTTGCTGATACTAAACTGGACACGAGCATCACAACCGGTCCTTGTAATATCTTTTTGTGATGCCTCATTTTTCCGATGTCCTTCGCCATTGCAAACAAAATATTTCTGACATAAACTATCATCTGATTTGTGGCGCTTCGTCCTGCTCTTTCTAACACTGAAGCCAACAAGTCCAGCATAGGTATTGTACATCTCATAAGCCTTTTCCTCACATTCAAAAGACATTCCAACTTTAGGTGCCATCTCAACATATTTATCAACCACATCCTGTATAAATAACTGTCAATTGAAGTTGTACCATAACAAAAAAATATTAGATATAGTCTGTGAAGTTTGCTATTTTTTATTTATGTTTACCTCGTCAGGTACTTCGATCTCCAAAGATCCATTATGTGTTACTTGTTGTTCCTGATCTTCTTCATGATTGAAAGCAACATCATCATTCATAGAAGGAGCATGTAATCTACATCAGAAAATGATCACAGCCATTAAGTTTAATTGTTTAAAGTTCGTACGTGGGATCACAACCGTTGAGTTTAATCTACATCAGGACGCGATCACATCGATAAGAGGGAGCATCCACAGCGGTTACCTGTTGACGTCTTCGTCGCAGGGTAGTGCTTCACCGCGCCGCCCTTCCGGCATCGCGTCACCGCGCCGCCCTTCTGCCATGGTGTCGCCGTGCCGCCCCAGGAAGATGAAACACGCGAGGGCACACGGAAGCCGATCGGGGGAGATGAATCACGCGAGCCGAGGATGTCCTTTCCAATCGTGAGGGCGGGTGGGAACCGATCGAGGGAGATGAATCGCGCGAGCCGAGGATGTGCTGGTGGCCTGCGCGAGCCGAAGGCGTGCGTGCGGGAGCAGGCGAGCCGAGCCAAGCAGCGGCATGTGAACGCGAGACGCAGGCGAACGCGAGAAGGAAAGCGCGTCCTTCCAATCGCGTTGTGCCACGAGGGGGCGCGCACCCAGCGCGCGGTGCGCATGCAATTTTTTTTCCTCCGAGGGGGAGCTTGACCCAGTCCCTCGCGATTTCCACGGGGCCAGCCCACCCCACCTCGGGAGTCCGGGCACCGCCTCCCCTTCCACATCCCCGGCACTTCGTCCGCTCCGCACACACACAACACATGCCTCCGTCTCCCCGTCCACTCTGCTTCTGCCCAGCGCCGCCGTCCTGCCTCCATCCAACGTCGCCTAGCGCCCCTCGCCCCCTCCACCTTCCCATCCAGGCGTGCTGCTCCACCTCCCCATCCGGTCGCCGCCGCTTCGCCTCCCTGTGGACCTCAACGCCGCCATGGACATCTCGACTTGGGACACCTCTACCTTGGCCGTGGCCTCCACCTCGTCTTCCTCCTCGATCTCACTGCGATGTAAGTTCTCTCTGCTTCCTCCTCTCCAAGATTTGTACTCCTCACTGATTCTGAAATCCATAGTCAATTCTTGGTACAAAGTAACAGTTAGGCCAGATCTTTGATTTCATTTGTTGGACTGAACAAATCCTTGATCAATTCTCGTCCTGCTCTGGTTTGTAGAATACTCGTCTAGGCATCATCTACTGCATGTAGAATACGGGTCTGTATTTCAAATTTGTGAAAAGAGAATACGACAATATCTGAAAATTCGCATATGAGAATAAACAAATACTTGTAATATCTGCAAATTCGCATATGTGAATGAACAAAGACTTGTAGCCCTGGATCTTTTGCCATACACCCATACTGAATAAACAAAGACCTGTATATGCCCATATTTCATGTGCCTGTATCTTTTTCTGTGTGGGATTGAACTAGTATGCAGCTGTGTATATTTGATTCTTGGATCTTTTTGTGCTTGAATTACAGTACAGAGTTGAATACTCTACTTACTACACTTCATTTGACTTGCTAGCTAGGCTGTTGACAATACATATACACATATATGTATTGTGTTGTTTCTGAATTCTAATCCATTTTATGACCATTTGTCTTGATGAGTTTTCTTTACCCAATTTTTCATAGTAGATGGTACTAGTGTTTTGATTTATTTAAGTTGATTATAGCTGCTAGGCATAAGATGTTACTAATGATACCTCTCTCGAATTAACCAAGCTCAAAACAGTATGCTTCTCAGGGAACACAAATATTGTTTCTCAGGGACCATACTTTGCTACAAAAAGATTAATTTACCTCATCTTTGACACCTCACTTTCCATGAAAACTAGCTGCTAGTATTATTTTTCTAGTAACATACCACACATACGTGTCATGAAAAGTTACTGTATCATGAGCTTAAAATTATGTGTTGAATTTGATCCTTTGATTGTTGATCTGAAATACTGTTAATTTTTGCTGCTTGATTAGGAAAATGTACAATCATAGATGTGAGCTTCAGGTGTAAATATCGTAAATTATGTGTTGAATTTGACCCTTTGATTGAGACCTGTAGCTTCAGTTAGCATTATCAGTTCTCCTAGCGTAATCTTGTAGTAGATATCGTCAGGTATGCTTGTGCTTTTCTACAATTTGTTGTCTCGTCAGAACAAACCTAGTACCACCTTTGTAATGCTAGTCACAGAAGCGATATTTACATGTTATTTGTGAGCTTGCTAGCCTTGTGAGAAGTCCTTGTGGTTTACGACAAGTGATTGATTACGCTTTGAGGTATAGATGAACTTACTGCCACCTCCGGGCTAAGGTATGGACATAATAGCTAGTCCACTTCTGTACTGATTACAACTTCTGCTTGCTATAATGCTTATCGGTTCATGTTAGGAGGATGATGGTGTATTTTGAATGAACACAAACATTTAGTCTCCAACAAGCTATGATGATGTATACTACCGATATAGATCAATAGATGGATGGCTTGTGTAGTATTTCAATGGAAGGTAGCTAGTGGTTGTGTAGTTTACAATCTGTCATTTGGTTGAAAAGGAAGATTTCTCAGGTATATTTTTTTCTCCTCATCACTGTCTATTTGCAATCAGTTGGTAGGGTATACAACATATATTTCACTGTATGTACTTCAGTTATATTTTTTCTAACTTTGATTTGTAGAGTCTTAGTGGAAATAATATTTCATGTGTTCTTTCAAGTCTAGTATGTAATGCCACTGATGTCAAGAAACCTAGCTAGTTCTCTTTTGGTGTCAAGAAGTCATGTCCTTTTTTGTCTACTACAACTGAAGACCAAAAAGCCCCTTGTGAATAAAGCTTCTATTTCAATTGGACTAGCGCCTTAAGTTTGGTTATGATGTTTTCTCGATATAATGTTCGTCGAGATTTAAACTTCTACATTGTTCTAACCATTTGTCTATCCGTCGAGATTCTGATATCGTGATTGGAATTTCTGGTGTCAGACTTTTGTTGTTGAGATTCTGTTGTATATTTGTATATAACGTGTGTAGCATTTTCTACCTGTTGGTTGTCTGGTACTGCCTTTCAGTTCTTTTTGTATGTGGAGATTCTGTTATCTGAAGCGTGCTATGGCAAGTAGGAGTCCTCGTGTGAAAGGAACTAGCTGATTACGAAGCATGTAGTAGTACGTTATTATTAGTAGTAGCGCAAAGCTAGCTGATTATCCACCCACTCTGTCTCCCAAACAGGACTACGGGGGAGGGGCTTTCTACCCTGGGGTTGGGCAGGGATGTGGAAGGTCCAGAAAAATCCCGACGGGGGATGAACTGCTCGGGGCTGACCTGGCCCGTGCTTCCAAAGGAGGCCTTAGGGTATGAGTTCGGATAGGAGAGGGATTTGGGGAAAAGCTAGACCAGAGAAGGGAATTGGTAGGATGAACGATGGAGGAATTGTGTTAGGGAAATAGTTTGTTACATCTCAGTTCATGATCTGCGCTCGCTACTTATACTCACGCCTCACGCACTCATGATAACTACTGGGTCCATTCTGGACCAGATGTCTTAGGATTGGGCTGCGTCTTCCTCTTGCCTCCGTCGTTGATGTCGAGCTCTGTCGACGATTTCTGTCGAGCACGTCTGCCTGGGGTACCCAGGGAGTAGATTTGTGGGTCTCGCCGAGTTCTAGGAACGATAGTACACAAACAACACAAAGATTTAGACAGGTTCGGACCGCGAGTAGCGTAATACCCTACGTCCTGTGCGCTTGATTGTATTGCACGTGGGTTGAGTTGTTTTGATGGGGTCCTTGCTCCTCCTTATATATCCGGGGAGCAGATTTACAAGTTGGTTATACAAACTACTCGTATACAACAAGGATTATTACAATAAGGTAATCTATTATGTATCCTGTTCAAATACGAGTAGTTTCATTAAACAACTACACCGTCTTGTACCCTAACCGGCTAGTCCGAAGTAGTCGGATCAAAACTCTCCATATCGAGTAGTTTAATCCCTTGGATGAGTGGCCCTGGCGAACCTGGCCCCACAAGCCCCCGAGCATCTTGCGCCTTTGCTTCAAATCTTGAATCTATTTTAACATCTTCGAGTAGTTGGAGCTAAGCCCAAGATGTTCAAATCTTCTCTAACGAGTAGTTTCATTGGAGTGCATCTTTTAGATGCACCCAATGGGTATAGCCCCCGAGCCTCCGAGTACTCTTTAAGCATTCGGAGGTTCGAAAAACCAATCTTGAACTTTACTTGAGTAGTTTAATGGTGTGCACCGAGTAGGTGCACCCATTGGGTATAGCCCCCGAGCTTCGAGTAGTTTTATTAAAACTAGTCAAAGGTCTTGAATTAAACATAATAGGCACAAAAGAAAGTGTATCCTTCAAATACAGCCCCAGGCTTACGAGTACTTTTAAGTAGTCGTTGGGTCGAACACTGCTCTCTTTATTTATTCTGAGCAGTGAACGCTAATATATACTCAATGATTGTAGCCCCCGGAGTGCGTATACTTTTTAAGCAATCGCATAAGCATAACAATCTTCGAGTTGTTTCCGAATGTATAAATTGATTAGCTATAGTTTTGTGTCTGCGAGTGGTTTTGTTAAAACCAGTCGAAGATCTTTTTTCACAGCTTGTCTCCTCAAATCTCGGAGGAAATCAAATCCCGGATTATCCGCTAACAGCCCCCGAGCTTTAAATCAAAAATATCTTTGATTTAAAGATCTAAATAATCTCCAGGAATCCGTTGTCATTGAATTCGAGATTTTCGCCGGCAAAAACTAACTTAGGAATGTTCTCGTGAACAAACCATTCCTTGTAACAGAATGCGATACGGCGGGGATACTGTTCCAAACAGTAACCCTAACCGGAGGTTATAAATCTGGAGTGCGACCTTCATTCGTTTCATAACATTGAGTCCAGCACCATCGCCTTTCTTCTTCAAATCGTAGCTTCCTGAGCGTTTAGGGTTCCCTCTGTTCCCATCTCTTGTGAATGCGAGAAAAAAAGCAAAGTCTTAACCCGCTCTGCAACCATGGGCCAAAAGAAAGCTGTCGCAAAAAACACTGAGAAGCCCACCTCTGCCAAGCCTGCGGAGAAGAAAACACCAAGGAAAAGGGTTTCCTTGGTGGATCCAAACACAAAGCCAAATTCCAAGACCCATCATTCTCCAGCCGATGCTTGGAAATATTGTACCGCGAAAGAGGGAGATCTCCATAACCTGGTGGCACAAGGTTTGCTTTTATCCCAAGAAACTCTTGAGTGAAAAGCTTGCTTTGATTTGCAATTTCCTACTGAAAACACAAATGAGATTCCTTTGTTCGTGTCTTTCTATGAGCGTGGAATTGGTCTTCCAATTTCCTCCTTTTTTCGCGAGCTCCTTGATTTTATAAGCTCCAACTGCATCATCTGAATCCCAATGGGATTTTGAACATCACGGTTTTTGTTCATGCTTGCGAAACATTCCTTGGCATCAAACCCAATCTTGCTCTATTCCGCACCCTCTACCATATAAAGCCACACCCAAATTTCCAAAGGATGGAGGTGGTTGGTGGAGCGGGAATTCAATTCCGCCAGAGGATGAAGGAGCAATGGTTTTCCATGCCGCTCAAGGAATCATGTGGAGATTGGAAGTCCGAGTGGTTCATAATCGGTGAGTAGTCGAAAACGAGTACTTCTTCTTTGATATTTATAATCAATGTACTTTGTTATACACTAATCCTGCTCCTGTGTAATTGTAATATAGCAGGGAATCATGGAAAAAGCTGCCCTGTGAAGGATGGATGGTATCCCAGGGATCTATCGAACTGGAATACGAAGCCAACTGCTGAAGAAGCTAAGGATGTACCTGCTTTGTTAAAGCGAGTACAATCCTTGAAGAATAAAGGCTTGACCGGAGTAGGGATAGCATTCAGCTTCCTCAAGCGGAGAATCCAACCACTCCAAGAGCGCATCAACCTCGAGTACAAGTACGAGGGGAATGCAGATCCCTCTCGGATGGTGCCTGAAGTGTTGTCGGATGAGATAGTTCTGATGCGCCTATCGCGCATGTTCTCTGGTGTGAACAACAAGAAGCCATTCATCGCCAAGGAGTTCTGCAAAGGTCAATCTCCTAGTTCTGTAAGTACTCACAGCCTTTGTAATTTAAATTTGAGTTGTTATAAACATGCATCTTGATGTTGACTCTTCTGATATAGTTGTCTATTGATTCTATTGGGCCGATTGGTGGCCTTTCCCCACAAGATTGGGAAGATTTCGGAAAGAGTTCTTCAGAAAAGTTAGAGCCATCAAATGAAGACATCAAAGCAGTCGCTGACAGTAAAGAAGAACTCGTAGCAGAATCAGAGGAAAACATAGTTGCCCCAGATGACAGTCAAGTGAATCCTCAAGGTAAAAGATTTCTTCATAATTGAATCCGAGTACTTTTTCCCTTCCGCCAATTGATTTTCTTGTACTATTTCTGAAAAACAGAGAGTACGGAAATAGTACCAGCTATTCCTGCGGGGGTAAAGCGGAAAAGAACTGCTCGATCTCGATCAGAAGCCCCATCAGGAGCGTACGTGCCTGGAGCAGAGGAGGGTTAGCGATTCAAACTCTCCAAATTCATTACCGCCCCGCAAAGCTCATCGACCACAAGTGCTATGGCGAGTGGTACCACAGGGAGCACAACCAGCTTCAAGTTGGGTGCTCTGAAGTAAGTATATTGAATCAAATATTATTCCATTTGCGCTGTCATTCGGATACATAGATTGCTTCCTTTGTGAAGAGCACCATCCACCGCACTTGGGGGCGCACTGTGTTGGCACTCCTTACGGCCTACAGATAAATCCGCAAGCGGACGGATACCGATGTAGCTTTCACCCGGGAGTATTCCAAGGTATCAATTTCCACGGAGAACGAGAAGTGGACTGATTCTAAACTAAGTTGTCCTAGGTAGATGGAATGGAGTGAATGGTATGGATGAGGTGGATGACAACAACAAAGAGAGAAGGAGTGATAGGAGGGTAGAGAGGGTACGAGTCTGGTAGAGGTATTCTACTGATTGATCGAGCAGATCAGAGGATACAGATAGATACTTGCTTCGGGACAAGGGAACCGGTGGACACACAGAAAGGGATGAGAAGGGGTGCCACTATTTCCCAACTGGGGAATCCTACGGACCGGAACTAACGTGATGGGCTACAAAGACCGGAAGGGCTGTCACCACCTTACGGCTACCACCTCCGTTGCGACGGGAATAAACTAAGTTAGTCTCAAGTATAGGCACCACGCCTACACTAGTCAACTAATACTTATCTCCTATAGAAAGATAAGCACCCAAGCTAAGCAACCAGTATACAGTTATACCAATCAACTAAGCATTGAACGAAGAACCAGCAAGCATATAAAAGTAAGAACTGAATGCTCAATTAATCAGAGAGAGATACAAGAGTTACCAGACACGACCCGGATGTTACTCGAAGTGAAGCCGCATCCGTAGAGGTACAGCGGGAAGAGGGGCCGACACTTCGGCTCCTCTCCGGGACGCTCACCTCTCCTCTCTCCCTATCTCTACTGATACAAGTGGAGAACTAACAGTGCTTCGCCTGCACTCTACTCTTGTGTTGTGTGTTTTGCAGGTGAAACCGGGCCTCTATTTATAGCAGGGAAGGACGATGGAGGCAGAGTAGCAGCCAAGGCAGCTGGGAGGCGGTACCGGGCCGTTCGGGCGAAATCCCCGGTTCGGCCGAACTGCCCAGTTCGCCCGAACCGGTGGATCCACCGACTCAGCAGCCAAAGGCCAGGATTGCTCCCTGGAGGCGGTTCCTGCCTTCGGCCGAACAGGCCACTTCGGCCGAAGTGGGCCCGGCCCAGTACCGCACCGCCTCTGCTTTGCACACGTGCTAGTCCAGTTCCTGAGGTCGGTTGGCAGGTCGGTTCGCGTCTTGGGCTGGCCTGGAGGGCCTCCGGTGGACTCGTGGGCTCCGTCGGGTTGGATATGGGCCACCGGTCTTCTAGATATGGGTTGAGCCGGCACAGAGTGGCGTGGTCGTGGTCCACAAGTCTTGCCCAGCTAGGGGGGCAACCGGCCGAACGGAGTCGTTCGGCCGAAATGGTCATTTCTGACCCTTATAGCACGTGTTTCTCCATTTTGTACCTGCATAGAGGACAATCACCAAAACTTGTGGAAATAGTCAGTGATAAGCCCTATAGCTATGGTGTGTGTCCACATTGTGTTTGTTTTATACTCGGTTGGAGGTCGGAAATCGGTCTGTAACGACCGCCAACAAGCTCCCCCAAACTTAGATCTTTGCTCGTCCCGAGTAAAGAATTTAAAACATGAGCAAGACTAAAGTAAGGGTTCTTTTATAATCATGAATACTTGCATATTGAATATTCAAACCTTTCTCATACCTGTGAATTTGTGGTGGCTACTTCCCGGATCTTGGGCGGTTGATGAATGGAACGACTCTTACAACAAGGTCCTCTTGCTCATCCTGCATTCGGGGTTTTCTGGTTTTCGCAATTAAATGGCTCGTCTCCCTTCATCCCTGACACTCAGCTCTCTGGAGCTCTCTCTCCTTTCACTCATTCTCTTTTGTATTTCTCTTTGTCTCTTAGGTGGTGGCCTTGTCATGTTGAGTATTTCGGTCAAGCCAAAGATTGGCTCCTGGAGCTTCTCATCACTGCCCTTGGTCATGTTGCAAGTTAACGATAGAGAGTTCATGTTGTTCCTCAGCCTTTTTGACCCCTTTTTTTTCTTTTCTTTTCCCTTTTTGGGACTTTTTTTTTCTTTGGATTTTCATGAGTCCTTTATTTCTCTCTTTTTTTTCAGGGTATCATCAAGGCATGAGGGCTTCGACTACACTCTGATGATAGATTTGCTTGCAACAGACCTCAGACAATGTGATCCATTCCAAGAACACAACTTTCAACAAGACTTCATACAGAATATGACAGGTTTCAGGAGTAAACTCTCAAGCATATGTGGTATTTGTGGACAGGATGAAGGGATAGAGCAGGATTTTCATCTTTTCACAAATTAAATTCTCCCGAATGTTGGTGTGAACAAGTGGTTCATTTTATCGAGTCATATCACAAACATCAACAACTTATATTAGGGGGGGTCCTATCATGATGATTTTTTCGCAAGTACTAGATACTGAGTTTGAAATAAACAACATGCAGCAATCATGATATAAAAGAGAGACCGAGTTCGTTTCGTTTATGTGAGGCATGCATTTTCAATTTTTCGAAACGAGACAACACAGGAAAGTAAACAGGGGGGAAGAAGGTGCAAACCCACGTGCAGGTGCGCGAGAGGGGGCAGCCGGGCTGGTTCGGCTGAACCGGTCAGTTCGCCCGAACTGGCCAGTTCGCCCGAACTGCCGGGTTCGGCCGAACTGGCCCCCGGGGCTCGGTCTGTCGTGCCATGCGTTCCTGTGTCGTTCCTGTACTCGTGCTACTCTCTGTTAGACAGGGCATTCTCCGGTCGGCTCAAATGCACCGACCGGAGCGACAATTTTATCTTCTTTCTTGCAAACAATTCAAACTTTATTTATTCAACGAACTAAGATTGGAAACAAATATTTGGAAGGGAAATTTCAGAGCACCCTAAACATTGATCTAAACAAATAAATGAATCAAGCAACTAGCAAACCAAACTAAACTAACGGTGCTCTATCTAAAAACGGGACGACCGCGGGACACTATTCTGAAGGCGGTCCATAGAGATCTTCGTGTCCCGTGGCCTTGAAGAGCCTCTTGAGCTTTGCGCACAGGGCCTTGTGGAGGAGTTCCATCTTGTCCTCCCATTCCATACGTGCGAGCTCGCCCTCCGCCACCTTCTCGTCCAGGTGGTTGATCTTCTGCTTTGCCAGTGCCAGTTCCTCCTTCAGGCTCTCCACGGTGGGCGGCTTCTCTTCCTCTTCTTCATTGTCCTCCTCATCGGAGAACTCCATGTCCCCGGGCAGCCCTTTGATGGATGGGGGCTGCCTGTGGCGCCGGACTCTAGGGTGGCGCCGTGGCGGAGAGAACTGGGATGAGTTTGCCAGCCCCAGCTCGTTCCGGTTGAGCGGCGGGATGAGGACTTTTCCGTACCCTCCTCCCGGGATGCGTTCTCCCTTGATGACGAAACACGGTGGGCTTTCTGGCGTGTAGTCCGGCTCCTCTCCAGCCTTCTCCTTGGGCAGCAACAATGCCAAATCCGACACCCTCGAGGAGGATATTGACCTTGGGCGTAGCTGCCCTTCGTTCGGCCTTGGTGATGGCGAACGAGGCGGTTTCTTGATCCCTTTTAGTGGGGCGAGGAGCTCGTTGAGTGCTGAGCGGTGAGGGGAGTTGCCGCGCCTCACCGGGCTACGTCCCGGCGTCCTCCCCCGGTGCACGTCTCCCGCTGCGTCGATGTCGGAGATGCGGAAGGCGTGCTCCTGCCGGGAGGAGTTGCCGTTCCGGCTACTACTGCTCGAGCCCTGAGCCAATGATGTGATGTGCCCTTGGAGGAAAAAGAGGCCATGGTGGCTGTGTTCTATGGGATGGAGTTGGCTTAGATGAGATGGGAAACGTCGACAGAGAGTCTCTGTTTTTATCGGGGATTTCAGATCGGAAAAATGGAGTTTCCCGACGATTCCCTTGCGACTCTTGGGATATCTTTAACTGTAGATGTATCTGGGCGAGCATATCTGTCCCTGGGGCCTGGGAGGCCAATTCGCCCGAACCAACTGGTTCGGCCGAACTGGGCCTGTTCGCCCGAACAGGTCCCTGGGCCCCCAGGTGCGTGGCCCATGTCGTGGTTCAAGGTTTTGGTCATGGGAGATTCAGGTCGAGGAGGTTTCCAAGGTTCAGGAGGTTTTGGCCCAGAAGGATTTGAAAATGACGGATTCGGGCCGGGGTTCCACGGACGGGGTTCAGAGTTCTATGAACTCGACGACGTCTAATTCGTCGAGTGTCGGAGGTTCTGGTTCTAGGAAAATATTCAACAGCTGTCCGTTAACCTTGAAGGTGTTTCCGTCCTTGCTTTGCAAAGTGACAGCCCCATGAGATGCAGCATTGATTTCTGTGAATGGGCCGTCCCACTTGCTCCTCAATTTCCCGTGACCAAAAAGTTTGACACGGGAGTTGAAGACGAGAACCTTGTCTCCCGGCTTGAACGTTTTGACCTTGATACTCTTATCATGCCATCTCTTGGTCCATTCTTTGTATAGCGGGAGCTGTGGTATGCTCTCTCCCTCATCTCATCTAGCTCGGCCAGCTGGATCTTCCGTTTGAGGCCGGCAGTTGGAAGGTCCATACCCCACTTCCTAATGGCCCAGTGAGCTCTAAACTCCATTTCTACAGGTAGATGACAGGTTTTGCCATAGACTAGTTGATATGGGGTCATACCTATGGGCGTCTTATAGGCCGTGCGGTAAGCCCAGAGTGCATCTGGAAGTTTATCCTTCCATTGCTTGCCCATCTCATTTACGGTCTTTTGCAGAATGTTTTTGATTTGCTTATTGGAAGTTTCTGCTTGACCGCTAGTTTGGGGGTGATAGGGTGTGGCTACATTATGCTGCACCCCCAAACTTGAGAGATACTTACGGAAGGCTGAATCTATGAAGTGGGAGCCGCCATCACTAATGACTATTCTAGGAACGCCAAAATGGGGGAATATAACCTCATGAAACATTCGTCTCGCATTCTTAGAGTCAGCAGCTAAACAAGGCAAGGCTTCTACCCACTTAGAGACGTAGTCCACTGCTACTAGGATGAATTGACAACCCTCGGAGTTTGGGAAGGGACCCATGAAGTCTACCCCCCCAGACACCGAAGATTTGTACTTGAAGATTGCTAGTGAGTGGCATTGCGTCTCTAGTATTGATGTTCCCGTGTTTCTGGCAGCGGGGGCACCGCATGACAAATGCTCTCGCATCTTCATACATGCTGGGCCAGTAAAAACCACACTGCTAGACTTTAGCATTGGTCCGGAATGCACCGTAGTGTCCTCCGTACGGGGCTGCGTGGCATCTCTCCAGGATTTTATAAGCCTCATGTGCGGGTACGCACCTTCTGAGGAGTCCGTCGCTACAAATCCTAAAGAGGTACGGGTCGTCCCAAAGGTGAAGTCGGCTCTCATAGGCTAGCCATTTCCTATTCTCTCCAGGGGGGACATAACCCGTTACCATGTAGTTTACTATGTTGGCATACCACGGATCACCAGTGGTGACTTTAAGGAGGGTGTCATCGATCGGGAGATTGGACGGGACTTGCATCTGGGACAAGTGGTCAGCCACTGAGTTCTCTACTCCTTTCTTATCTTTTATCTCAATGTCAAACTCTTGGAGTAGAAGAATCCAGCGGATGAGTCTCGGTTTTGCATCCTTTTTGGTCAGAAGGTACTTCAGAGCAGCGTGATCTGAATAGACTATAACCTTGGCCCCGACTAGGTAGGACCGGAATTTGTCTATAGCAAATACGACTGCTAAGAGCTCCTTCTCCATGGTTGCGTAGTTGAGCTGGGGGCCAGTGAGCGTTTTGCTAGCATACGAGATAGCATAATGCTTCTTGTCCTTAGTTTGGCCCAACACAGCTCCTACAGCATAGTCGCTCGCATCGCACATGATTTCGAATGGGATGCTCCAGTCGGGAGGCTGGATGATGGGAGCGGAGATGAGTGCCTTTTTGAGGGTGTGAAATGCGGCATAGCACTCCTCATCAAAAACGAAGGGGGCATCTTTGGCTAAGAGATTGGTCCAGGGCCGAGATATCTGGGAGAAGTTTTTGATGAAACGCCTATAGAATCCGGCATGGCCAAGGAAGCTACAGATCCCCTTGACGTTTGTGGGAGGTGGAAGTTGCTCGATCACTTCTATCTTCGCTTTGTCTACCTCGATCCCACGTTCTGACACCCTATGTCCTAGGACAATCCCCTCTCGCACCATAAAATGACACTTTTCCCAGTTCAAAACAAGGTGTTTCTCTTCACACCTCTGGAGGACCTTGTCCAGATTTCTCAGACATTCGGTAAAGGTCTTTCCTTAAACTGAGAAATCGTCCATGAATACTTCCATAATCTCTTCAATTATATCGGAGAAGATGGACATCATGCAACGTTGAAAAGAGGCAGGTGCGTTACATAGCCCGAAAGACATTCGCCGGTAGGCGTACGTCCCATAGGGGCATGTGAACGTGGTTTTACTCTGGTCTTCTGGGTGGATAGGAATTTGGTGGTACCCAGAGTAACCATCATGGAAGCAGAAGAAAGAGTGTTTGGCTAACCGTTCATGCATCTCGTCTATGAACGGAAGGGGGAAATGGTCTTTCTTGGTGGCCTTATTGAGTCGATGATAGTCGATGCACATACGCCAACCAGTAACGGTGCGCTGAGGGATGAGCTCATTTTTGTCATTGCGCACTACCGTCATTCCTCCCTTCTTAGGAATGACTTGAACGGGACTAACCCATTCACTATTGGGGACAGGGTAGATGATCCCCGCGTGAAGGAGTTTGAGAACTTCCTTTTTCACGACCTCTCTCATGGCATTGTTTAACCATCGTTGAGGTTCCCGAGATGGTGTTGCTTCAGAATCGATTGGGATGCGATGAGTGCAAAGATTTGGGCTAATCCCTTTCAGGTCTTGGAGAGAATATCCTAAGACCGATCGATTTTTCTCCAGGATAGTGATGAGTTGCTGGGTTTCTACCTCGGAGAGTTTATCACTAATGATCACTGGAGTTTGCTTATCCCCAAAGAGGAAAGCATACCTAAGTCCAGGAGGAAGAGGTTTGAGCTCGATTGGAGATGGTTTTGGAGTTTCGTTTGTATCAAGCTCAATCGGATGATGAGTTTCCTCCTCCTCCGTAAAGAATGGAATATCCTCTTCTGGAATAGGTTGTTCGAGGTCTAGCAAAGAAGCTGACCTGACTTCCTCTAACGGGTCAGGATCGGGGTCTGCCTCTATTGGAGTATTCAAAGATTGGGCATAGGAGACAGGGATAAGTTCTTTACCGATCCTAAGCTCCACTAGCTGGTTTATTGGTGCTTTTTCCAGAATCTTCAAGATTGGCCTGCCTATGAAGATGGGATGTGTGGTAGTGCTAGGTAGGTCGAAGATGTGAAAATCCATGAAGAGTTCAGGATCGTTGACCTTAATGGGTGTGACCCGTAAGATCCCCAAACAGTCCAGGATTCTTCCTGAAGTAAACTTAAGTCATTTTTGAGAAAACGACCATGAGTTATCAGGGGATTTGGTTTGCACGAAAGAGCTAGAGATTATGTTGATTCCGAGGCTCGGGTCGTACCCAATTTCTCGGTCAAGGCCCATGATCTCACAGAATATCCTTTTGGTTTTTCTGGGCATCTTGACCACCTCGGTCGAGGCTTCGGCCTCATCTAGCCACTCCCGACTCATGATAGCAGAGAGACGTCCCAGGTACTCCCGCTGGTATTCCAATTCTTCTTTGTCGGGGCCCGATCCTTTTGCTCTACACATCGTTCCCGTGGGAAACTTGTTGCACTCCCGATGTCTTCGAATAGATCATCGTCAAAATCATGAAGAGTGGTGTAGAGTGAATCATAATGGTCTGGGCTAGAATATGGTTGTGGTTCGAAATAAGCTTCAGGTTCTGATGGACTGGAAGAGCTAATGGATTTGGATTGGACTGGTATTGGCTCTTTGGGTTCAGGTTCAGGCTGCTTCTCTACTTCATCGGGGAGTTCATCATAGATTCCAATGTAGGGGGTGTTGTCTAGGATACGGTCCAGGACTACCATCGCTTCACTAGAAACCAAATGAAAGAACGACCCTCCAGAAGCAGAGTCCAAGAAAGTGGTGGCTACGGAACAGAGGCCAAGGCTGAAGTGTTGTAAAACAACAGGTTCTGGTAGGCTTAGGTCCGGTCCTGAGGCCAGTATTTGCTTGAAATGAGCCCAGGCAGCTCCGAGCGATTCTCCCTTTAATTGCTTAAAGTTAATGATTTCCGCTCGGAGACTGGCTACCTTGGAGACTGGGAAGAAGTTTAGGCAGAATTTTTTGTTGAGAACTTCCCAGCTCCCGTCCATAGTACTGACAGCCAGAGAGTACCATTTCTTTGCTCCTCCCGCTAGTGAAAACGGGAATAGCTTCTATTTGAGTGTCTCTTGTGTCATGCCCGCAATGGTCAGGCATGAGCAGAGTTGCTCAAACTCACGCAAATGCTCGTATGGACTCTTGGCCTTCGTTCCTGAGAACGATTGCTCACGAACCATGGCTATGAAGCCGGGACGTAGCTCATAGCCGGGTGTGGATATGGGATGTGATGATGGTGGAGGCTCCAAATAATCGCCCTTTGGAGCCGAGTGTTGGCGTAAGGTAAGAGTGGGATCCATATGGATGGTGGATGGTGGTGGGATAGACGGACAACTTGGGTTCGGAATCAGAACAACTACCGTTCCCCGGCAACGGCGCCAGAAAGCTTGTTGGCACTCCTTACGGCCTACAGATAAATCCGCAAGCGGACGGATACCGATGTAGCTTTCACCCAGGAGTATTCCAAGGTATCGATTTCCACGGAGAACGAGAAGTGGACTGATTCTAAACTAAGTTGTCCTAGGTAGATGGAATGGAGTGAATGGTATGGATGAGGTGGATGACAACAACAAAGAGAGAAGGAGTGATAGGAGGGTAGAGAGGGTACGAGTCTGGTAGAGGTATTCTACTGATTGATCGAGCAGATCAGAGGATACAGATAGATACTTGCTTCGGGACAAGGGAACCGGTGGACACACAGAAAGGGATGAGAAGGGGTGCCACTATTTCCCAACTGGGGAATCCTACGGACCGGAACTAACGTGATGGGCTACAAAGACCGGAAGGGCTGTCACCACCTTACGGCTACCACCTCCGTTGCGACGGGAATAAACTAAGTTAGTCTCAAGTATAGGCACCACGCCTACACTAGTCAACTAATACTTATCTCCTATAGAAAGATAAGCACCCAAGCTAAGCAACCAGTATACAGTTATACCAATCAACTAAGCATTGAACGAAGAACCAGCAAGCATATAAAAGTAAGAACTGAATGCTCAATTAATCAGAGAGAGATACAAGAGTTACCAGACACGACCCGGATGTTACTCGAAGTGAAGCCGCATCCGTAGAGGTACAGCGGGAAGAGGGGCCGACACTTCGGCTCCTCTCCGGGACGCTCACCTCTCCTCTCTCCCTATCTCTACTGATACAAGTGGAGAACTAACAGTGCTTCGTCTGCACTCTACTCTTGTGCTGTGTGTTTTGCAGGTGAAACCGGGCCTCTATTTATAGCAGGGAAGGACGGTGGAGGCAGAGTAGCAGCCAAGGCAGCTGGGAGGCGGTGCTGGGCCGTTCGGGCGAAATCCCCGGTTCGGCCGAACTGCCCAGTTCGCCCGAACCGGTGGATCCACCGACTCAGCAGCCAAAGGCCAGGATTGCTCCCTGGAGGCGGTTCCTGCCTTCGGCCGAACTGGCCACTCCGGCCGAAGTGGGCCCGGCCCAGTACCGCACCGCCTCTGCTTTGCACACGTGCTAGTCCAGCTCCTGAGGTCGGTTGGCAGGTCGGTTCACGTCTTGGGCTGGCCTGGAGGGCCTCCGGTGGACTCGTGGGCTCCGTCGGGTTGGATATGGGCCACCGGTCTTCTGGATATGGGTTGAGCCGGCCCAGAGTGGCGTGGTCGTGGTCCACAAGTCGTGGTCCACTCCGTTCGGCCGAAATGGTCATTTCTGACCCTTATAGCACGTGTTTCTCCATTTTGTACCTGCACAGAGGACAATCACCAAAACTTGTGGAAATAGTCAGTGATAAGCCCTATAGCTATGGTGTGTGTCCACATTGTGTATGTTTTATACTCGGTTGGAGGTCAGAAATTGGTCTGTAACGACCGCCAACACACTGCAAGCGCACCAAGAGCAATAGTTGAGGAGAGCGGAAGAAACAGAGCACGTCGAAGAGGACGTAACCCCTGTTGCCACTGATGAAGTGATGGAGTTCCAGAGTTGAACCAATCCCCAGAAAAGAACTCGACTGACACCAATCTGGCTTCAGAAGCAGGCCCAGCGGAAACCACAAATCAAGGAGGCACTGACGGGCTGCCGTCAATTGTGGAGGTAGGTCATATTGCACTTGCTTTGAATTTGTTATCCTCGAATTGTATATGAATAACACTTGTGCAAATCTTGAAGGCTGATATGGCGACTGAAGAAATCGCCAACATTATTATTGAAGAAAGTACTCCGCAACCAGAGGGAGAAGCTTCCGCACCAGTAAGTAGTACTTGGAAAGAACTTATCCTTTTGAGTAGTATACATGCAATATGAATCTGTTAATGATTATAGTACTAAATGCAGGGTCAACTATCAGCAGAAGAACCTGATAATGAAGCAATGCTATTGAAACAACACTCGGAAGCTGCTCTGGTAAGAGAAAAACTTAGTAGCGAGCAGTTAATAGAGTAATCATTAACTGAAGTCAAGTGTAGGTGCTAGCAGATAAGTTGGAAAAGATCAAAGATGCAAGCCTAGAGTCCCGGATAAAGGAACTTGAAGAAGACCTTGCAACTGCTTATGAGGCGCGGGAGAAAGCCCGAGTTGATGCTCAGAACCTGATTTCTCACTTACACGAACAACTCGAAGGAATAGGAGATGAGAAATCTCAGTTAGACACTCGTAACCGAGCATTGATTAGAGACAATAACATTAAGTTAAGCCAATGTTGTACACTTGGACCATTAAATTAGTCGCATGAAGTATAATCATAGACTTGTCTTGTTTCTTAGGGTTGAAGAAGGAATTGGTGGAAGAGCAGAGCAGCAGTACATCGTGGTACAACCTGGCGCAATCAAAGACCGAAGACTGTACCCGCTTGGAGAAAGAACTCGAAATGCTGAGCGAGAAATTTACCAAGGAGCATCAAATCTGTGTCGATATGGAGCGGTCCTGCACCGAGGCTTTGGCTGGCCAACAAGTGAAACAGCAAGAAGTGGAGGATCTCCAGGCAGAGAAAAAAGCCATAGAAGAAACAATCCTTCCCATCATTGAGATGGTAACGCCTGAAGGTTCTTCCGCTGCGAACTAGTCAATCCTGGAGCGGATCAGCGCGGTACCTGAGCCGATCACCGACTTTTGCAAGAGTACCATGAAGAAGTGCATCAATCAGCTGCTGGCAATGGTGAAGGCACACAATCCGAACGCCAAGCTCAAAGTCGTGGAGTTACGAGAAGGAGGAAACATCGAGGAGTTCGAGGCTCTGGTGAAGGAAACGGAGCCAGTAGCTAATACTTCTATCAATTCCTTAGAGTAGTTCTGAGTTGTAATTTTAAGTATTCGTTTGAACACTCTGCTTTGTAAGCCATATTGAATGCTTGTCCTGTATATAACCTTTGCTACTTGTTTAAAGTAGTCGTTATGAAATACTACTAGTTAAGTAGTATCTTTCGAGTAGTTTATGCAAACTCAAGGTACTACGGGTAGTAGTCTATCTGATAAATTGCTACTGTTTAAGTAGTCTAGTGGTCGTGTAAGGTTCACAACTAGGCTATGTAGAATAATAATAGTTGTATCAAGCCTTGTTAAGGCCTATCAATTTTGCTAATGCAAGGAGAGAGAATTGTGCGTATACGCATGAGTATTCTGTACTTGTTAGTACTTTGAGCACCTTTAGGTGATACTTTAGGGAAATGAGTGCAGTTGGTACAACACTAATTCCTCAAAGCTTTCGTTGAGAAAGCCAAACAATCAAAAGAAACGAGACTATCGCCTTTGACCGTGTATAGGTGTTGACACCAAAAATTGGCACCAGAAAGAGGCTGACATGTGGGCCGGATTCGTTGAAGAGATATCGTTCGGCAAAGGAGTTTTTCCCCAGAGCATTCGGTAAAGACGTTTTGCGGTCGGGAGCGCATCGTCATTCGGCAAGAGAGCTGTTTCGCAAGAGGCATTCGGGAGCGCGTGATGACGTGGATCAAGTATAAGGAAAAGGCTGGTTTAACTTGGAATGCAAGGCGGATACGGTGCCCCGGCGTTTATCTTTTTTAGGAAATAAATAATGTAATCGTAATCGATTAGGAGTCGTGTCGAAACCTGGGTATAAATATAAACTCATGGTGATTGTAAAAGGATCGTTCAATCAATCATACAACAAATCGGCCCCGTGCCAACTTCGAGTCCTTTAGTCGAGTCGTCGAGTTCTTCGAGAGGAGTCATCGATCCGTCGACCTCCGTAAGTACCGGCAACCCTGCGCCATGCCTAGTATCATGCGGTGGATTTAGGTTCTGGTTCAGGAAGGTTCCATTGTTAGATCATGAGCCATGCGGTGGGCTAAGTTTTAGCTTGGAACAAGTTATCGGTTCTGTTGGATTTTGGCAAGATCTGATAGATCCATTAAGTTACCATGTGTTGCTCTGGATTTTACTTCATGTTTAATTCATTACAACACTCCTTTGCCCAATATAGGTTGATTAGAGTCGGTTCTAGCTCATAATGCATTGCGTTTCCATAGCCGAATTCGAAGTCAATCTAGATTGCCACGTGTTGCGGGTTCAAGCTCGTTGGTCTTGTGTAGGTCTTGACAGAACCGGGTATCATGCGGTAGATGCAGGTTTTTGGGTCGTTTTAGAGCTAATCATCCGGTGGATTAGAATTCGATTCGATCTGATAGATCTATCATCATCGACGAAGCGTGTTCCTTCTTCACGGAACCCGATTCGGCTATATAGCTGTATTCGGCAGTGTTGCCACGAGTGAAACGTGTCCGTGGTTTTGTTTTAAATAAAGAATGCTTTTAGCTTTCCATGTTTAGGGTGTATCATGCGGTGGATTGCTCTATTCTTGGTTGGTGGTGTGATTCCAAGCAAGTCGTATCATGCGGTGGATTAACTTGCTTGTTTCATGCTCGACGGGTTGAAAAGTACCTAGACATGCGGTAGACTAGTGCTTTTAGCCTATGCATTCTTGTTTATTATGAAATTATGGTCATGCTTTCGCCCTTTATTTATCTATCATGCTCTGTTCCCCGTTGATCGGTTATGAATGTATGTCATAATGTTTATTCAGTCGATTACCGATCTTTCGTCATGCTTACGTCACGCATTCGGCAGTGCGCTCCCTGCGAATTTTGCCGATTGCCGAATGATGCTTTAACTGCCGACAGATAGCTTCCCTGTAGCTATATGTCGTTCGAAATTGGCTCCGTAGCCACAAATATGGAACTGACCGGTATTGCCCAGTACGTTCCAGGTGTTATCTAAACATCTTTTCTCCCTTTGTCAGTTTCAGGAAAATTGACTGGCACGTTTTCGGATTCAAACGCTCGGGCCACGTGTGAAGCCAGCTAATTCGGCTTGCTGTGTGCTTGGCGTGAGGTGCGGATTTTACGTCAACACACTTTTTGGCACGCCTGGTGGGACCAACAAGCTTCGAAGATGCCTGAATTAAAAGACATTCTGGACGTAACTTTCGAAGAATTGTCTGATGAACATCAACAAATGGTGAAGACTGCTGCAGATCAGTTCATCAAGAAATGCTTGCTGTCTTTTGCTAAGAACAGGAGTGGTGCACCGTTTCTCAAGTCAGATCTGCCAAGAGTTCTTTTGCCGGGACAATCTGATCTTACTGAAGATGAAGAAAGGGAGAAGTTCTCTAGCTTGTTGTACAAGGCTTTAGGAGAAACAATGACCAATCATAATGCTGCATTCCTGAATAGTTTTCGGCTCATATTGGTCAACATCTTTGGTCAACACGTGGATAAGCCTTTTGAGCAAGCGCATGGACAACTTGGTGGACCAACATATTTCAATATTCAAGCATCGGTCCCAAAACGTCACGGTAAAGGTACTGAAGAAACTGAAGCTTCTGGAACCAAAGACGCGAATGGACAGCCGATTCAGCAAGAACTTCAGCATGCGTTGCCGAAACCTCGTACATATGGTGATATGGCATTCGGCACCACGGGAAATCCACCTGCTTCTGCTTACAAGATATCCCCTCTGAACAACAGACTGCAAAGGGATATGTATGGAAACGGATATTCAGAATTTATGGATTACAATGCTATTGACGCTCTCCCGAATCCTGGGTATGTTGGTACTGCAGGGATGCCTGCTGGAAGACCAGGGAATCAAGATACCAATATTGACCTCATGGTGCAAAAAATGACCGATGTATTACAAAATCAATTCGGTCTGAAGCCTAAAAATCAGGGGTACATGTATTCGTCTCCTTTCCCAGAATGGTACCAAAGGGTATCATTGCCGAATAGAGTCAAGGTGCCTACAGAGTTCACTAAGTTCTCAGGACAAGACGATACTAGCACTGTAGAACATATAGCTCGATATCTGATGCAGCTTGGAGAAGCTTCGGCAGATGAGGCTTTCAGAATCAGATACTTTCCTTTGTCGCTGACGGGTCCAGCTTTTACATGGTTTGCTTCTTTGCCTGCTCAGTCGATTTGTACTTGGAAAGACCTGGAGCAGAAATTCCATGCTCATTACTACATTGGCAGTACCGAGAAAAAGTTGGTTGATTTGACCAGCTTAAGGCAGAGAAATAATGAGACACCTACAGAGTTCCTCAGGAGATTCAAGGAAACAAAGAGCATGTGCTTTTCTCTGAACATACCTGATGACCAGCTAGCTGGTATGGCTGTAGCTGGCATGCTGCCTGCCATTCGGGAAAAGCTATTCGGGATGGAGTTTGATGATCTGGGCCAGTTGTCACACAGATTGGCCTTAATGAGTAACCAAGCATATGGTTTCAAGAAAGATGCCAGATTTGCTAAACACAATGACGTAGCTGACATCTATAACCAATTTCTTGAAAGAGCAGATCAAGAAGACGAATATGAAGATAGCGAGGAGATAGCCGCAGCAGAGGTAGTGTGGGGCAAAGAACCAATCATGGTGAATCAGAGGTGGATTAAACAGAATAAGGGCACCTATGATTTTGATGTAACTAAGGCAGATAAATTGTTTGATTATCTTGTAAAAGAAGGCCGGATCAAGCTACCAGAGGGGCATTCTATGCTTCGGCCTGATGGAGTGAAAGATAAGAAGTACTGTGGATTCCATGATAGAAATTCTCATTCCATCAATGAATGCAGGGTTTTTAGAGTGAGGATTCAGAAAGCCGTCCAAGAAGGTCATCTGAAATTCGACAATAAGATGAAGTTGGACAATAACCCGTTTCCTCAGAACATGATTGGGTTCTCAATCAATATGGTGAATGTTGCCGAATCTGGAGAAAGGGGAAAGATGAGAGTCCTGACGTCGAAGGAAGCGAAGCAGAATGGCTCAGTCGATCCTAATCGGCAAATCACGATCGAACAGATTCGCGAGGAAAAGCCTCGCTTCCCGAATAGCCGATTTGAAATTGGGAAATTTTATAAACCCAGAGTCACATCGCGCATTCTCCTCAATAAGTGGCAACGTCAGCAAGAAAAAGAGCACTACCAGAGACGTGAGTACGAGGAGGAGAAGAGGAGGTGCGAAAAAAAAAGGTATGAGGAAGAACAAGAGGAATATGTCCGAGAACAAGAACGAGCACATTGGAATTGTGTCTTCTTCAGACACTGTTGGAATGAGGGTTTAAAGTTGCCCACGTGGAATAATTGTCCTGAATGCAATAATGGATATGTCGAACATAGGCAAGATGATGCCAATCGCCGATCCGTCCACGAAAGAATTGGAAGGATACATCCTAGTGATGATCGGCGTCTAAAAATATATAAGAGTGATGATCAACCAAGAAAAAGACATGCTGATCGTAGATGGATTGATCATGAAGAAGAAGATCGTGAGTATGTCTGGCAGAAAGGACAGTGGTGTCCACCTGGTTTAAGAAAGAGCCAGAAGAGAAGAATCCAACGCCTGAGGAATCAAGAGTTGAAGCGAGCAGGAACCAGGATGAAATCGATATGGCGTCCAAAGGACAGGCCTGACGGATCGGGTCATTCGGCTCCTACATGCATGGTATGTTTCTTGCCGAATGAATTCATGGCCCCAGCTAATCAAATTGTACAGGAAGAGATATTGTCAGAAGTGGATGAAGCCGAGCAATGTGGGTTAATGGCACAATTGGTATTGAATAAGCAAGCTATTTTCGAGAAGCCAGTCCAGAATCGGCACATGAAACCACTGTACTTGAGAGGATATGTCAACGGAAAGCCACTGACGAAGATGTTTGTTGATGGTGGAGCTGCTGTTAATGTGATGCCATACAATACATTCAGGAAACTTGGCATGAGCCCTGGAGATTTAACGCCAACAAGCATAGTTTTGAATGATTTTGCTGGAAATCCTTCGGACACCAAAGGATGTGTACATGTAGACCTGATGATTGGATCTAAGATTCTGCTTACAACCTTCTTTGTTATTGAAGGCAAAGGGGCGTACAGCTTGCTACTTGGAAGGGATTGGATTCACGCGAATTGCTGTATTCCATCTACTATGCATCAGCAGCTTATTCAGTGGATAGATGATGAAGTGGAAATTGTCCCGGCAGATGATTCAATTAGTGTGGCTAATGTGGAACCAGCCTTCTGGGAATATCAAGGCATAGATTGTTTCTCAGGTAAGGACTGGGGAGAAGGTCCTGTTGAGCCAGTCAGCAGTGATCAACAGCCGATCGAAGCAGTCGGCTCTTTTAGTAATTTTTAATGGATAATCCAATCGATGGGACTGATGGGAAGCTAGGACGAGGATTTGTGTCGGCTGATAAATTAGAAGAAGTAGACATTGGAGACGGTGACAAACCAAGGCCGATATTCATCAGTGCTAGCTTGGATTCGGTTTTCAGAGAGAAGTTGATTGAGTTGTTAAAAGAATACAAAGATTGCTTTGCTTGGGATTATTCGGAGATGCCTGGTTTAGATCGTTCCATTGTTGAGCATCGATTGCCGATCAAGCCTGGTTATAAACCTTACAAGCAACCACCCCGGAAAATCTACAAAGATGAAGTGTTGGCCGATGTGAAAAAAGAAGTGGAAAGATTAATAGCAGCAAACTTTATTCGGCCATGCAGATATGCAGAATGGATCTCTAATATTGTTCCTGTATACAAGAAAAATGGGAAGATGAGAGTTTGCATAGACTTTAGAGATCTGAACAGAGCTACACCCATGGATGGATATCCAATGCCTATTGCTGACTCGTTGGTTGATGCTGCTGCTGGATATAAAGTGATTAGTTTCATGGATGGTAATGCGGGGTACAATCAAATTTTTATGGCGTTGGAAGATATAGCGAAAACAGCTTTCAGATGTCCAGGACATATAGGGTTGTTTGAATGGGTTGTCATGACGTTTGGTTTGAAGAATGCTGGTGCAACTTATCAGAGAGCCATGAATTATATTTTTCATGAGTTGATCGGCAAGATTGTGGAGATATATATCGATGATATTGTGATTAAGTCATTGGATCATGAAGCACATTTGGCCGACATAAGGAAAACTCTAGAATGCACTAGGAAACATGGACTCAAGATGAACCCAAATAAATGTGCTTTTGGAGTTTCGGCAGGAGAATTCCTTGGGTTTCTGGTGCATGAAGGAGGAATAGGAGTTGGCAAGAAAAGTATGAAAGCCATTGATGAAGTTGTTCCTCCAACCAATCTTAAGGAATTACAGTCATTACTTGGTAAGATCAATTTTGTAAGAAGATTCATATCAAACTTATCACAAAAGGTGTTGCCTTTCTCTTCACTGCTGAAAGTCAAGAAGGATCAGAAGTTTGTATGGGGCGACGAACAACAAAAGGCTTTCGATGAGATCAAGGAATACATGAAAGAACCACCAGTATTGGTACCTCCACAACTAAACAAGCCTTTTAAGTTGTACGTGGCGGCCGATGCCCAAACTATTGGATCGGCCCTCATACAAGAATTTGAAGGAAAGGAAAGGGTAGTTGCATACCTTAGCCGGAAATTGCTTGATCCCGAAACAAGGTATTCGGCTACTGAGAAGCTTTGTTTATGTGTTTACTACTCCTGTACAAAATTTCGGCACTACTTGCTACATGCCGAATGCATTGTGTATTCAAAGTTTGATGTGATAAAGCACATGTTGTCTATGCCGATTTTGAACGGAAGGATTGGCAAATGGATTTTAGCTTTGTCTGAATTTGAGTTAAGGTTTGAATCGGCAAAAGCTGTTAAGGGGCAGATTATTGCTGACTTCATTACTGAGCATCGCGATTCATCAACTAATTTGCTTGAAATTACTCCTTGGGTATTATTTTTCGATGGATCTTCATGTGACAAAGGTGGTGGAGTAGGTATTTTGTTGATTTCGCCGAGAGGAGAGGTATTTGAATTTGCTATTCCTATTCAACCTACTGTTACTAATAATCAAGCCGAGTATGAGGCAGTGCTCAGAGGACTTCAATACTTGAGAGAAGCAAAGGCCATTGCGGTTGAAATTTTTGGAGATTCAGAATTAGTCATAAAGCAACTAAATGGCGAATATGAGTGCAGGAACGATATCTTGAGGAATTACTATGAGGAATGCACACAAATTTTAAAGGAGTTTCAGTCAGTAATTCTGCGGCATATTCCTAGGAGAGACAATGGAGAGGCGAACAGATTGGCTCAAAGTGCTTCGGGTTATAAAGAGCTTCAAGAAGTTTTTGCTAATGATGTATATGCTTTCGGGAGCAATCTGGCAGAAGATGATTGGAGAAAAGAAATTGTTGATTATCTGAAGAATCCATCCCGAAAGGTTTCTAGAAAGCTCAGGTATAAAGCTTTAAAGTTTGTTCTTCTTGATGATAATTTATATTATAAATCCTTGGATGGGGTGCTATTACATTGCTTAAATCAAGAAGAAGCAAAAAGGCTGATAAGTGAAGTGCATGATGGGCTGTGTGGAGCACATCAATCGGCTTACCGAATGAAATGGGTTGTTAGGAGAACTGGGTACTATTGGCCCACAATGCTAGAAGACTGCTTTGAATATTACAAAGGATGCCAAAATTGCCAAAGATTTGGAAATATTCAGAGAGTTCCAGCATCAGTTCTGAATCCTATTATCAAGCCATGGCCATTCAGAGGATGGGGAATAGATTTGATTGGCCAGATAAATCCTCCATCTAGCAAGGGGCATAAGTTTGTGCTTTTAGCAACCGATTATTTCACTAAGTGGGTTGAGGCGATTCCATTAAAAAAGGTGACATCAGAGAATATGGTTGAATTTGTCAAAGAACATATCATTTACAGATTTGGAATTCCTCAAACAATCACCACAGATCAAGGAACTCAGTTTACATCTTCAGAGTTCAGAAATTTTGCTGAAAGTATGGGCATCAAGTTGTTGAATTCTTCTCCTTATTATGCCCAAGCTAATGGTCAGGCAGAAGCTTCTAACAAGATTATGATTAAAATTATACAGAAGAAGATTGATCAGAAGCCAAGAAAGTGGCATTCGGTACTCAATGAGGCTTTATGGGCTTACCGAATGGCTCCACATGGGGCTACACAGACGTCTCCTTATGAATTGGTATATGGACATCATGCTATCTTGCCATGGGAGGTGCAGTCAGACTCAAGGAGGATAAAGTTGCAAAAAGATTTAAGTGCTAAAGATTATAATGATTTAATGATGGACGAATTAGAAGATTTGCATATGATTCGTCTCAGGGCCTTGGAAAATGTTGAGAAAAATAAAATGCGAGTTGCTAAGTATTACAACAAGAAGGTGAAGGTCAAGCAGTTTGCAGAAGGAGATTTGGTTTGGAAAGCCATATTGCCGATTGGAACTAAATACAGTGCATTCGGTAAGTGGTCTCCAAACTGGGAAGGTCCTTTCAGAGTGGTCAGATGCGTGCCTGGAAATGCATATATCCTGAAAACTTTACTAGGAGAGGAGTTTACTGCTGCTATCAATGGGAGATACTTGAAGAAATATTATCCTAGTGTTGAGATTGATCGCTGATTAAAATGTTCAATGTCAGAACGACTGAAACAGCCGGCATTCGGGAAGGAGCCGCCTTCAGAACAAATACCAACAGAAGAAAAAATGGCCAATACCAGAATGTATTGCCCTTAGTACAAATATTTTGCATCATGAATTTGACCAAGTTATCACAAAAAGGACTGCAAAAGATAAGTTTTATTGCCGAAATTCCATAATCCCTAGTACAAACTAATGGAACAGCTTGTTCAGAACAGACTGGGGATGAATGGAATCGGCAATGGCGGCGCCATGAGCATCAAGGCGATTTATGGAGGCCTCAATATCGTCGATCTCCTCCGGATTGCCATTGGCAAAGCCAGGCGGTAGCCTGGAATAGTCAGCGCCAGTGTGCGTCGACATGGCGACTAGGCCTGCGGCAGTGCCCAGACGGATGCCGTGTGAGGCCACCTCATCGATACGGCCTGCCACTGCACCGAGGCGAGCTTCTGGCGTGTCCCCAGGAGCATTCACTTTGTTTGCCAAAGACTCAACCAACATCTTCAGCTGATTGAGTTCGGCGTCGCGATCTGTAGGATTACAAAGCAGCAGCGGGTTAGTCCAAGGTCAGATTGAAGTTAAGAAAAACGCAGAAATTACCGTCGATGGTCTCGAGCAGCTGCTTGCGCTGATGTTGCCACTCTAGATCTGCGATCCCGGCTTGTTTGGAGATGACCTCCAGCTCACGCCGAGTGTCATCACGTTCCTGCTTGAATCGGCGGGCATCGCTATCCGAGTAGGGCAGATCCCAGTTGGGCCTCGGGGATCGGCTAGATAACTCCGAAGAATCACCCGCTGCAGCCGGGGCAGTGACGGGGTTCCATTGGATGAGCCTGAAAATACAAAGAAAGTTGAGAATAAGGCAAAATCTGGAGGAAAGGATAAGAAGAGGCAGACAGTCATCACCTCCGACGAGCACCGGCGCGGCTCCCTTCAGCTTCGTCGACGGCCGGGCGCCTTCTATTGTTGTTGGCCATTGGGGTTTTCTGGAGGTTACTGTGCTCGAAGGAGAGGGGACTCAGGCTAGCAGAAAGCTTGGGAGACGGAAGATTTGATAAGAGATTAGGAGCGCTCAAGGTTCTTATTTATGGAACTAACGAAGAGATCGTGGCCGAAGATTGTGGTGCATATCCCAAGGAGTTCGGAAGGTGGAAAGGATTTTCCAACCGATCGGTTTCCATGTCGTTTGGGATTCTTATCGAGTCGTATTCGGTTTTGACTGAATGAGATTCGGCTATGTCGTGTTTGAAGCGTTTTTCGGGTCTGACACTGTTATAGCCAGCTTTGCCGAATGAGTTGTCCACAATAAAAAAAAGGGAGATAAGAAATGGCAAGATTGCAGGATTGATAAAGCATTCGGCTATCGACTGTTGTTACAATTACAAGCCCAAGTACTTTGAGATTACATTTTTAGCATTTGATATCATATTGCTAATACTCTCTAATAAGTTTTTATCAGCTTCTTGGGTTTTAGCCAGAGCAGCAAGCTTTGCCTTGAGTTGTTTTTCTTCATTCAGAGCTGCTGAAGCTTCCTTTCGCATCTTCTCTGTTAATTTGGGAAGCTCAGCTATCTTCTTCTCATCAGCTTCAATTTCGGCCGATAGATCTCTCAATTCGGCTTCAAGTGCAGCTTTTCTGACCTTCTTATTTTCAAGTTCAGACTCCAATTTGATCAGTAATTCCTTGCTGTTCTGAGCTTGAGTATGCAGGTCTTTCACAGATTGTTTGGCTGTGGATCTCCTCTGTTCTAGAGCTGGTTGAGAAGATTGGTTTTTTAGAGCCTGCTTTACTGCAGCGTATTGTTGATCCAAATGAGAAACTGGTTCCAAAGAAGTTTTGATATCATCAGGGAGTTCTTGGTCAATGGATTCCAGTACATCCCTTAAGAGATCAGCATCTTTGACTTGATCTTGGATACTCTTGTGCAGCAAAGCAAGGATATCTTTTAGCTTTGTTTGATTTTCTTCTGACAGAGTTTGGCCAGAAGATGTTTCTTCCCCTTGTTCGGCAACCAAGTCATCCACAGCAAAAGAATAGCTGGATGATGAAGTGGGTTTCTCCTGAAAGATGGTTCTTACCGAATTAGTAATAATCTGCTGAATAGAAGAGTAGAGAAAGTTGAATGATTATGTTTACCTCGTTCCTGACTTCCTGAATAGGAGAAGGAAGCCTTTCAGGCTCAATGGGAGGATTTTGTGTATCTTGCTGAGGAAAAGCTGGAAGACTTCTTGGTGAAGATAGTGCTTCTGATTGGGGAGGAAGTTGCAAAGCTAAAGATGAATCATGATGAGAGGGAGAGCTTTCTAAGGTTGGATCCATTGAGAATTGTTCTGCAGTTAATAAAGAATGAGTGCCGATGAAAAAGAAGTTAAGAGAATAAAGTGGTGGAATTTTACCAGTCAATGAAGCATCGGCAAGATCTGCACTGATTGCTAGTTGCTGTGCTCTGGCCTGAAACCAAGAAGAGATAAAGCTGAGCAAAATACCAATGACATTATGGTCAAAGAAGGAAGGCTCTGACCTTGATAACTTTTTTGCTGCTTGTTCTTTTCTTCTTTACAACTGAGGGGGCAGCTAGAGAAAGAGTTTTTCTCTTAACAGATGATGGTCTAGTAAGTATTGGGTCTAGAGAAGTCTGTCTAGCCATCAGTTGAGCTAAGGTAGGAGATTGGTGCCCCAAAGCAGATATTGGGCCTGCAGCTTTGTACAAAATTGCCCTGGCAAGAGGGGCAGGTGTTGTGTCCTGCAAAATGACAGAATCAGAATCAATCGGGGTTAATGTTATTGAGACAGATGAAGGAATAAGCATATTACCTCTGAAGTTGGCTGATAATCAGGCATTAACTCGAGGCAGAAGGGATGGATTGGCATGTTGAAGATATGATCATGGAATTCTTGCCACCAGAGAGTGAAAGAAGGATGGGCAGATATTATTGGCACAAAAGGATCAGGTGCATAGATGGTGCCACAGCATTTATAAGTAACAATCCTTCTTGTCTCTGTGGAATCCTTGACAATCTCCCTAGGCTTGAGAAATTCGTGAAGAAATAGCCTGGGAGGCACTTGGCCACATCCCAACTGTCTAGCCATCATGTTTGGCTGATAGTATTCATAAGTGCTTTGAACCAGCCTCCCTCCACAGAATTCGGCTGGCAGGATGCAGGGCTGGATGAAGGCATTGAAGATTGCTATGGATTGTACATCAGTGCATCCTGTTTCAAAGCTAAATTCGCAAGGGAGAGTAAGATTGTCATTATCCAGATATGGGAACCAAAGAGGATGAGCAAAGCCTCTGAAGAAGAGCTCAAACAGTTCACCGATGTTCTTGTTAATAGATACAGTGGAGGCAGCTTCTCCATAAGTTTGACAACCTTTGGTTCTCCGGATTTCTCCTTCTTTGTAATTGATTGAAGGAAAGTCTTGGCTGTTGAGGTCAATAGCGACAATTTGATGCATGTACAACTGCAGCCACATTTGGACAAACCACCAGGGACCATTTACACAGGGGATTTTCTTGCTGGTATGCATCAGGTGGGTGGTTTGATTGAGCATATGGTAGACGCTTCCCAAGAGGTATTTCCCAAGTGGGATGAGTTTTCCAGCAGCCAGCTCTTCAGCCATCACAATATGATTCAGGGTTGGCTCATTGGCTTTGCCACAGAAGACTGATCTGCATAGCCACATATTCAGGAAGGCTCTGTATTCAACATCGGTCAGAAGGCCATCAGACATATGGTTCTGGATGTATTTCTTGTATCCAACCCCTGTTTTTACTCCTGTCTGCTTGGAGGAACCTTTGTGGTCATATGGATATACAGTTCCTGTGACACTCAGGCCGGTCATCATGTAGACATCGGCCAAAGTGGGAGACATTGGGCCGTGACCGAAGAGAAAAGCATTTGCACCATTGGACCAAAAGTGGCAAGCTGCAATCAGAAGGTTCTCATTCTTTGGTGTTTCGGCTAGTGACAGCTCCAAGCAATGAGAAATACGCAGATGATCCCAGTTCTGTGTTTGGGGGCTCTTGTCATCAGATATCCTTTTGTACCAATTTCTCCAGCCGGCAATTGGGGGCAGAGGCCAGTTCTTGAAGGCGTCTTGCCACTCACGAGGTTTTGTCAATGAAATCTTGAAAGGAACCCTCTGAGATTCGGCCGCAATGAGCTCGGAAGGATCTGAATCCCCTACAGGGCCAAGGAAATAGGATGGAGCTTTTTCCTCAATGGGGATGAGGATTTCGGCAGCCAGGGCCTATCGAGAATGGAAAGAGATGAGAAGAAATCTAAAATGCAAATCGAAAGAAGAATACCGAATGTGCTTGAGGGGATTGAAGCTTACCTGGAGGGCAAAATCTTGGTCCGCCATTTGAAGATTGAATCTTGGAAGTCGATGACCTAGGGTTCGGATCTGGATGAGAGCTCTGAAGATTCAAAAGGAGAAGCGGGTGCCGAGCAGAACTAACTTGAGAATGTTGGGTGCTTCTGGTCAATTCCGAGATAAAATTATCTTTTATCCCGAAATTGAAGGGGCATGTGTTGACACCAAAAATTGGCACCAGAAAGAGGCTGACATGTGGGCCGGATTCGTTGAAGAGATATCGTTCGGCAAAGGAGTTTTTCCCAGAGCATTCGGTAAAGACGTTTTGCGGTCGGGAGCGCATCGTCATTCGGCAAGAGAGCTGTTTCGCAAGAGGCATTCGGCAGCGCGTGATGACGTGGATCAAGTATAAGGAAAAGGCTGGTTTAACTTGGAATGCAAGGCGGATACGGTGCCCCGGCGTTTATCTTTTTTAGGAAATAAATAATGTAATCGTAATCGATTAGGAGTCGTGTCGAAACCTGGGTATAAATATAAACCCATGGTGATTGTAAAAGGATCGTTCAATCAATCATACAACAAATCGGCCCCGTGCCAACTTCGAGTCCTTTAGTCGAGTCGTCGAGTTCTTCGAGAGGAGTCATCGATCCGTCGACCTCCGTAAGTACCGGCAACCCTGCGCCATGCCTAGTATCATGCGGTGGATTTAGGTTCTGGTTCAGGAAGGTTCCATTGTTAGATCATGAGCCATGCGGTGGGCTAAGTTTTAGCTTGGAACAAGTTATCGGTTCTGTTGGATTTTGGCAAGATCTAATAGATCCATTAAGTTACCACGTGTTGCTCTGGATTTTACTTCATGTTTAATTCATTACAACACTCCTTTGCCCAATATAGGTTGATTAGAGTCGGTTCTAGCTCATAATGCATTGCGTTTCCATAGCCGAATTCGAAGTCAATCTAGATTGCCACGTGTTGCGGGTTCAAGCTCGTTGGTCTTGTGTAGGTCTTGACAGAACCGGGTATCATGCGGTAGATGCAGGTTTTTGGGTCGTTTTAGAGCTAATCATCCGGTGGATTAGAATTCGATTCGATCTGATAGATCTATCATCATCGACGAAGCGTGTTCCTTCTTCACGGAACCCGATTCGGCTATATAGCTGTATTCGGCAGTGTTGCCACGAGTGAAACGTGTCCGTGGTTTTGTTTTAAATAAAGAATGCTTTTAGCTTTCCATGTTTAGGGTGTATCATGCGGTGGATTGCTCTATTCTTGGTTGGTGGTGTGATTCCAAGCAAGTCGTATCATGCGGTGGATTAACTTGCTTGTTTCATGCTCGACGGGTTGAAAAGTACCTAGACATGCGGTAGACTAGTGCTTTTAGCCTATGCATTCTTGTTTATTATGAAATTATGGTCATGCTTTCGCCCTTTATTTATCTATCATGCTCTGTTCCCCGTTGATCGGTTATGAATGTATGTCATAATGTTTATTCAGTCGATTACCGATCTTTCGTCATGCTTACGTCACGCATTCGGCAGTGCGCTCCCTGCGAATTTTGCCGATTGCCGAATGATGCTTTAACTGCCGACAGATAGCTTCCCTGTAGCTATATGTCGTTCGAAATTGGCTCCGTAGCCACAAATATGGAACTGACTGGTATTGCCCGGTACGTTCCAGGTGTTATCTAAACATCTTTTCTCCCTTTGTCAGTTTCAGGAAAATTGACTGGCACGTTTTCGGATTCAAACGCTCGGGCCACGTGTGAAGCCAGCTAATTCGGCTTGCTGTGTGCTTGGCGTGAGGTGCGGATTTTACGTCAACAATAGGTGAGGGTATCTCATCCAAGATTCTTAGGTTTTTATACCTCCTTTTAAAAGGGAGTCTTGGTTTCTTTTGAGCTAGGGTAGAAGACTACCCGAGTACCATGCTACGACTACTGTCGATATGCATACGGTAAAGTTTTCTCTAATGAGATATGGTTTGATAAAAAATGCCACAACTTGTAGATGGTGGAGAAATATAACTTTTCTCTAATCAAAGTTCTTTTACATCGAAGAAGATACAATTTCCCGTGTTACGGGTAGAATTTGCGGAGATTCTCTACGTTCCATACATTTGGCAATTCTTCGCCTTCTGGAGTTTGCAATTGATATGTCCCGGGTCTAATGACTTGTTTTATAAGAAAGGGACCTTCCCACCGTGACATAAGCTTGTGCAACCCGTTAGGATTTTGGATTCAACGTAGTACCAAGTCTCCTATGGTAAAGGATCGAGGTTGGACAGAGCGCTAATGAAAGTGGCGCAATCCTTGGAGATAACGCGTGTTCTGGATAAGAGCTGCTACTCGAGCTTCTTCGATGCCATCAACATCCTGGGATCTTTCTTGATGAGCGAGTTGTTCATCATAGTTCTCCAGACGCGGAGCTTCCCATAGGAGATCAGCAGGTAAAACAGCTTCGGAGCCATACATCAGGAAGTACGGTGACTGTCCGGTAGCCCTGCTGGGCTGGGTGCGTAGCCCCCAAAGCACCGCGGGCAACTCTTTGGCCCATTTACCGTCGTATTTCTTTAAAGGCTCATACAATCTGGGTTTTAACCCTTGCAGTAGCAAGCCGTTGGCCTTTTCAACCTGCCCATTGGCACGAGGATGAGAGACTGAAGCATAATGTATCTCAATCGAGTACCTATCGTAATAGTCTTAGAATTCTTCACTCGTGAATACAGAGCCTAGGTCTGTGATGATGTTGTGAGGAACTCCAAATCTCTGGACGATACCATCAAAGAATTTGATCAAATTACCGGCTTTGGCGTTCACTAAGGGTACTGCTTCAATCCACTTAGTGAATTTATTGATGGCTACGATAAGCCATTTGAATCCACCTAGAGCTTTGGTGAGTGGACCGATGAGGTCGAGACCCCAACAGGCGAAAGGCCATGACAGGGGGATAGTGTTGAGGTCGTGTGCTGGGACGTGAGCTTGTCGAGCAAAGAACTGACAACCTTGACACTTCTTGACAATATCCTCTGCATTAGCTTTGGTGCTATAGGCCAGTAGAAACCCGCTCTGTAAGCTTTACCGACCAAGGTTCGTGAAGCGGCATGATTACCACATACACCGCTATGAATTTCTTGTAGTAGGGCTTTGCCTTGATCAGTTGTGATGCATTTCATCAAGACGTTGACCGAAGCCCCACGCCTATAGAGTACATTGTCCACCACCACGTAGTTAGCAGCTCGTCGTCGAATACGTATTTTCTCTTGCTGCTCCTGTGACAATTTATGATCTTTCAAGTACTCGATGAAGGGATTCATCCAGTCGGTGTCGATTACCATGATCTGTGTATCCGACTGGGACTGGAGTTGGGTGGTTTCGTCTCGTGCCGGCTCCTTAATGGATGGCTGGAGTAGTTCTTGGACAAATATTTCTGCTGGGACTTCGGTTCGACGTGACCCTAGTTTTGACAGAGCATCTGCGGCAACGTTGTAATCGCGAACGACATGGTGAAACTCTAGGCCATGGAAGTTTTGTTCCAATTTACAAACCTCTTTGACTTAAGCATCCATCGTCTCTTTAGAAGCATCCCAATCTTTGTTAACCTGGTTAATGGCGACAGCCGAATCGCCATAGACGACAAGTCGCTTGGTACCGAGTGATGCTGCCATGCGGAGCCCATGCAACATAGCCTCGTATTCTGCTTCATTGTTGGTGACCTAGAACATAATTTGTACAATGTACTTGAGTTGATCACCTTTAGGAGATATGAGAAGTACACCTGCGCCTCCTCCTTCAAGTTTGAGTGACCCATCAAAGTACATGATCCAATGCTCAGGACGAGTAGTTGTTGTAGAATTTTGAATTTCTGTCCATTCGATCGTGAAATCAGCAAGGGCCTAGGACTTGATGGCTGTCTGAGATGTGAAGTCAAGGTGGTACGCTCCAATTTCGGCCTTCCACTTGCAGATGCAACCTGTTGCGTCTAGATTATTGAGGATTTCGCCTAGTGGAAATTTAGTTACGATTGTGATGTTGAAAGCTTGGAAATAATGTCGTAACTTCCAAGATGTGATGAAGATAGCGTAGAGTAGTTTTTGGACTTGCGAGTAACGAATCTTGGACTCGGAGAGTACTTCGTTGATGTAGTAAATTGGCCTTTGTACTGGGAATACATGGTCGTCCTCTTGTCTTTCGACTACCATTACAGTGCTGACCACATGGGTTGTGGCTGCAATGTACAGGTAAAGATGATCACCCTCCGTAGGTGCTGTTAGTACTGGCAGAGTAGATAAATATGTTTTGAGTTGTTCGAATGCCGTGTGTGCTTCTTTCGTCCAAGAGAACTTATCCTGCTTTTTAAGCAATTTGAAGAAAGGGAGACCCTTTTCCCCAAGTCTTGAGATGAACCTGTTTAAGGCTGCGATGCATCCAGTCAACTTCTAGACATCTTTTATACTCTTCGGTGCTTCCATTGTAAGGATTGCCGAGATCTTTGCTGGATTGGCTTCGATGCCCCTGTTGCTGACCATGAACCCCAGAAGCTTCCCTGATGGGACACCAAAGACACATTTGGTTGGGTTTAGTTTCCAACAAAATGTTCTAAGGTTGTCAAAGGTCTCTTGTAGATCATTGATGAGATGTTCTGACTGCCTTGTTTGACGACCACATCATCAATATATGCCTCTACATTGTGTCCGATTTGTTTGGATAGACACTTTTGTATGGCTCGTTGATATGTGGAAGTCCCGCGGTGGAATCCATGACTTGATCAATGCGTGGAAGTCTCATGGGGTCTTTTGGACAGTGTTTGTTGAGGTCTGTGTAGTCGACACAGATCCGCCATTCGTTGTTCTTCTTCTTCCGAACTAACACTGGATTGGCTAACCACTCTGGATGGAAGACTTCCTTGATGAAGCCTGCGGTGAGTAGTTTGGCGATTTCGCCTTTGATTGTGTCACGTCTGTCTTGTGCGAATCGTCGGAGGCGCTGTTTTTTGGGCTTTGCGTTCTTATCAACGTTTAATTTGTGCTCGACAAGTTCCCTAGGAACACCAGGCATATCAGATGGCTTCCAAGCAAATATATCTTTATTATCACGGAGGAACTAGACGAGTGCATCTTCCTATTTATAGTCTAAATGTGCCCCTATAAGGGCAGTTTTGGATGTGTCGCCCGTCCCAAGATCTACAGTTTTGAGCTGTACTTCTTCGGAGGGCTTGAAACTGGTACTTGCTGACTTCTTGCTGGGTACTTCTAAGTCGTCTTCCTTCGATTTCTTGGCCAAGGAGAGTACTTCCAGCATCTGAGTAGGAACTTGCGAGGTGGCGGCGAATTCTACTGCTTCAACGTCGCAATCGTGCGAGATCTTTTGGTCTCCCTTTAGGGAGAGTACTCCTTTAGGAGCAGGCATCTTGAGGACCAAGTATACGTAATGCAGAATCGCCATGAATTTGGCGAGGGCTGGTCGCCCAAGGATCGCGTGATATGAAGTCTTGAAGTCTGCCACCTCAAACTTGATGTACTCGGTCTTGAAGTTTGCTTCCGTCCCGAAGGTGACCGGGAGTGTGACTTTGCCCAGACGGATTGCTGCGTTGCCTGGAACAATGCCGTAGAATGGGGACTCTGTAGGCTTGAGGTATTTTGTAATGTCTAGACCCATCTTCTTGAACGTGTTTGCGAAGATGACGTTGAGCCCACTTCCACCGTCGATGAGTACTTTGGTCAATCTGGCTTGCACCATGACTGGATCCAAGGCTAGTGGATATCTCCCGGGATTTGCGAAGTTGGTCCATTGATCCGTCCTAGAAAATGTGATGGGAACTTCCGACCACTTCAAGTATGTTGGAGTAGCGGGCTCTATTGCCATGATCTCTCGCAGGGTTAGCTTCTTGGCGCGCTTCGACTGGTTCAATGCTTCTCCACTGAATAACACGGCTACGACGTTCTCGACATTTGGTAAGCCATTGCCGGGTTCTTTATCGTCTTTATCTTCCTTTTTCTTGTCAGTTTTAGGCGCTTCTGGTGTTTGCTTATCAAACTCCTACTTCAGGTGGAAACATTTTTCCATTGTGTGCTTGCCATTGGGATGATATGGGCAAGGACCGTTCATGACATCTGCCACTGAACGAGTCTTGCGACTAGGGTGCTGGACTGTATTGTCTGGCTTGCGCGTCCTATTGTCGCGGTTGAAATCCCGGTTGTTTGAGGGATCATTACGTCGGTCACCGTTGTCTTTGTTGTGGTTGTTGGTGTTGTTGTCGCGATGCCTGTCAAAGCGTTCCCGTTCGTGGTCGTCTTGGTCTGCCTACTCAGTGACGATGCATCGAAGCTCACTGATGTCCTCAGGGCGGGGGTGGCCAAACTCGCGGTGTAATTCCCGAGTGTAGAGGCTGTCGTGAAAGCAGTCGATTACTTCATGGTCAGAGATATCCACGATTGTAGTTCTTTTATCGAAGAATCTCTGGATGTACTTGCGTAGAGTCTCCCCTTTTTCTAGCTTCCAAGCTGCCATTTCATAGCGGGTTCCGGGCTGAGCCCAGGTTCCCTGGAAGTTGGCAGTGAATTTCCTGGTGAGGTCATCCCAAGAGTCAATGGACCCGGGGCGGAGGCCCTCGAGCCATGTCAGGGGCGTGGTATCTAACATGATGGGGAAGTAACTAACTTTTATGTCATTGGATCCCCCAGCCATCTGAATAGCGGTAGAGTAGATTCTAAGCCATTGTTCGGGGTCTTGCTTGCCCGTGAACTTTTCAATTCTAGTTGGTTTGAACTTGCTTGGCCACTGGTTTTCCTTTATGCGTCTGGAGAAGGCTGGAAAGCCGTCATACTTGTCGCTTGGTGAACGATCGCTCCGGTGGCTGGAGGTGCTGTGATCGGAGTCGTATTGTTGTCCACGGTTGTGGTTCTGGCGTGGTTGATCATCATGATTCGGATGGTGATGGTGATGATCGTTGCCGCGCTCTTGATGACGGTCGCGAGGGCGATCTTGATTGCGTGGTCAGCTTTTGTGGCTTTGACGGGGTGGAGGCCCGTAGTCGCGGTCGTATTCTGCGCGACGACGAAGCTCAGATTCCACGTGCAGCTATCGGCTCGACTGGATTACGAAGCGAGCGTCGCGGTTGTCATTGATGGTGTTGCAAAGGTCTCGATCTCATGGCCTTGCACCATCTTGGTTGTGACCGCGCCCTCTCCCCTGCTGGTGGCCGCGATCAAGACCCCGGTCATGTCTGTGTCCTCCCGTAGTAGCGGTTGATGCTTCATGTGGAGGAGGCCTCCCAGCACCTGAGCGCCTGGTACCCGATGTGTGGTGGCTAGGATTTGCTTGGTTTGTAGCCTTGTGAGCCATGTCGAGGAGCGTGAGTACTTGTCTGATGGTAGGAGTGTCGGGCATGGCCCTGACAAGTTCTGCCGTGACAGAGATGTTGAGTGGTGTGTCCCGAGATACTAGCTGGTCCCCGACCATGTCGAAATCTTCTGTAAGGTTTCGGATGGCATTGGCACGTATGGCGACGTTGATGCGCCTCTGCTTGTGCTTGGCGTTCCTTGCTTGGCGCAAAGTCTTTTGCTCATCTGTTTCTCCGTCGGCGGTGCGTTCCTCTTCTGATATGTCTGTAATGAGCTCGCGATCATATTGGGTGCCTTGGTCTTCGTTGCCAGCCATGAACACTTGACGACCAGGGTCTTGCTCGCTGAGGGAGAGGATGATCTAGGTGGCTGAGAAGTTGTCGCTCGAGCTTTCTGTTGAAGTGGTGAGCGATGCAGTCTTGCCGTCTTGGTAGGGCGGATCTTCTAGGATGACTGCGGCAAGTCTTGACTCGTTGTCCCGGCAGGTGTCAGTTGGGATCGCTCCAGGCCAGTGAACGGAGAGTCCCCCTGGTGTTCTGGTTATGACTAGTCCGGACGGGAGGCGAACAAGTGGTTCTTCCAACACGAAATTGGTGCTGAAGTGGGCGTGGTGGCATAGGCGTGCGACGTTATCAGGAGCGTCACTTAGTAGGACGGTGAAATCATCGTCATTGTCCCTCGATAGCGTTGATGCCAACTTGAGGTTTTTGAAATGATCTACCTTCGAGTGAAGCTCCTGACTCGTCCCTCCTCTTGCTTTCGTGGTCTGCATCTGTTGATATGGAGCCACCACGTTGGAGAGTTCAAACGGGAGTCGATCTGGGGGGTTGTCCGATGGCGTGGCCAACTCGGAGTTCCCTGCTCTTTCCATATTTGGAGTCGAGTTGTACCCGTACTCGACTTGAGGAATTCCGGATGAACTTGGAATTAGGATCAAACTTGGCGTTGGGACCAAGATCGAATTTGGAGTAGTCGTCGAGATTTGTCTCTTGACGAGGCCTCGTAAAGATCCTGGTGGGGTCGTCGTCGTCGAGTAGGGGCCGGGGTTGTTCGCAAGGTAGCTAGTGAACCTGCCATCACTTAAGGCGATGAAGGTCCACGCACCGCAGACGAAGGTGGCTCCTTCCTCGATGTCGGCGATCTTGAAGGCGATTGATTCCATCGTCCCTGATGGTGAGCTTTCGGTGAGTAGCCCCACGGTGGGTGCCAAGTGCCGATGATTTATGTCAAGCACGTCTGCCAGGGGGTACCCTAGGGAGTAGATTTGTGGGTCTCGCCGAGTTCTAGGAATGATAGTACACGAACAACACAAAGATTTAGACAGGTTCGGGCCGCGAGTAGCGTAATACCCTACGTCTCGTGTGCTTGATTGTATTGCATGTGGGTTGAGTTGTTTTGAGGGGGTCCCTGCTCCTCCTTATATATCTGGAGAGCAGATTTACAAGTCGGTTATACAAACTACTCGTATACAGCAAGGATTATTACAATAAGGTAATCTATTATGTATCTTGTTCGAATACGAGTAGTTTCATTAATCAACTACACCGTCTTGTACCCTAACCGGCTAGTCCGAAGTAGTCGGATCAAAACTCTCCATATCGAGTAGTTTAATCCCTTGGATGAGTGGCCCTGGCGATCCTGGCCCCACAAGCTCCAAAGCGGAGTCCTGACTTGGGCCTCTTGGGCCGGGAATGTTACCTGGGATGGTAACACTCCCCCTTTGTTGACTGCCTGCTTGATCCCAAGCAGGTGCTCTTGGAAACTTCTACTTAAGAGCTTGCTCATCTTCCCATGTCGTCGATGATGTAGGTGAACCAGACCAGTAAACCAGCACTTGAGTGACAACCTCCGTGCCCCGTGTAACCAGACGACGCTGAACAATATGAAGAGGAAACTGAAGATGAGAATCATCAGGTTGAAATTCAATCGTTACCTGATGGCCAGTGGCTGGTGCTTTCTTTAGTTGTGATACATGAAAAACAGGGTGGACAGCACTGTTTGCCGGCAACTAAAGTTTATAAGCAACGGAACCAATTTTCTCTAGAATAACATATGGCCCAAAGAACTTGAAGGAAAGCTTGTTGTTTGCACATATGGCTGCAATTTGAGATAAACTGACTCTCCCACAGAAAAGTGACGTTCAGTTCTATTTTTATCAGCTTGAGACTTCATACACTGTTGTGCTCTTAGCAAGTGTTGCTTGAGAAGTTCAGTCATCATATTGCGATGCTCCAACCATTCTGTCAATTCTGTGGCAGGTGTTGTAGCCAATGGAACAATCCCAAAATGATTTGGTGGGTGACCAATTTAGAGCTTCAAATGGTGTAGTGTTCAGAGAGGTATGAAAACAAGTGTTATACCAAAACTCTGACAAAGAGAGCCATTGTGGCCACTGAGAAGGACATGCATGAACAAAACAACGTAAATATGTCTCAAGACATTGGTTAACACGCTCTGTCTGGCCATCAGTTTGAGGATGATAGGCTGTACTCATTTTCAACTTAGTACCATACAACTTAAAAAGCTCTTGCCACAATGCACTTCTGAACCCAGTCTCGAATCATGGATTTCATATTAGGCCAATAGAAGAGTTGCTTGATTCTGGAATAAGTGACTGGGAAGCCAGAGTGTCCTCCAATAGCACTAGCATGAAGAGCATTAAATACCTAGATATGAAATGCTGAAAGGGAACCTAGTCAGATACGATTTTTGTATCTAATAACACCCTGACATAATGTGAAAGCACCATCAGAACCAGAACACAAGGCTAACTTTTGCAACCGAGCCTGGGCTTGATCATCCTGTAAGTAAGCATCTGTTAATTTAGTCAGCCATTGAGGAACAATAGTAGAAACTGACAAGAGCTGGCTGGTGGTAATGGATGTCTTGAAAGAGCATCAACAACATTGTTCTCAACTCCTTTCTTGTACAGAATCTTGTACTGAAACCCTAGGAGCTTAGTAAAAACTTTCTGTTGCCAAACAGTATGAAGTCTCTGAGTGTTCAACTGTGCTAAGCTCTTCTGATCAGTATATATGAAGATTTCAAAGTATTGTAAGTATGATCTCCATTGATTAATAGCAAGAATAATGGCCATGTACTCTTTTTCATATGTGGACAGACCTTGTGTCTTGGGTCCCAAAGCCTTGCTGACATAAGCCAGAGGATGTCCATTTTGAGACAGAACAACACCAATACCCACTGCACAAGCATCAGTTTCCACACAGAATGGCTGGGAAAAATCAGGTAAAGCCAAAATAGGTGATGTCATCAAGGCTTGTTTAAGAACTTGGAATGCAGTTTCAGCTTCAGCAGTCCAGACAAAAACAACATGCTTACATAAAAGATTAGTCAGTGGTTTGCTAATGATACCATAATTCTTCACAAATTTCCTATAGTAACCAGAGAGTCCAAAAACACATCTTAACTCTTTGACTGAAGTAGGTGATGCCCAAGCTTGAATTGCAGCTATTTTAGATGGATCAGTAGATACTCCAGCCTCACTAATAACATGCCCCAAGTAAGCAATACTCCTTTGGGAAAATGTGCATTTACTGGGTTTAACTTTCCAGCCATCGTGTAGCAACGACTCAAGCACCTGCTCAATATGCTGAAGATGAAGATCCAATGTGGTGCTGTAAATAAGGATATCATCCAAAAACACCAACACACACTTCCTGAGCAAAGGTGCCAAAGTGCCATTCATTGCTGCTTGGAAAGTCCCTGGGCCACCAGTTACACCAAATGGCATGACTAAAAACTAATATTGGCCAGAATGAGTAGAGAAGGCAGTTTTGTACTGATCACCAGCCTTCAACAATATTTGATGAAATCCTGATCTGAGATCCAATTTAGTGAACCAGCTTGCCTTGGATAAATCATCTAAGCATTCATCAATAATGGGAAGTGAAAATTTGCCCTTGACAATGATAGCATTCAAAAATCTGTAGTCAACACAAAAGCGCCAAGTACCATCTTTCTTCTTAGTCATGACTACTGAAAAGGAAAATGAGCTTGAACTTGGCCTAATGATACCCTCTTGGAGCATTTTAGCTATTTGGACTTCAATTTTTGTCTTAAGAGGAGGTGAGTATCTGTAAGGTCTGATGACAAATGGTTGAGCACCAGCAATTAGTGGTATGCTATGATCACAAGGTCTGGATGGTGGTAATCCCTTTGGTTCAGCAAAGACAGAGACATACTTATCAATAAGAAGCTGAATGGGTGGAAGTATCTCTTCTGGAACATCTTTTCTAATAACAGTGAGTTCAACCTTCGTATGCTCATAATCCACAGGCAGATCCCCTTGCAATCTTACTGAAGAATTCTTATAAGGAATAACCATCCATTTCTGAGCCCAGTGAACTTGCATTGGTGAAAATTGTTCCAACCAATCCATACCAACTATCATGTCATAGAATTGCAAGGGAAGAACCTTTAAAGTAGATTGAAATTTACATTATTGGATGGACTAGAGACAATTAGAAAATTTTGTATCACAGAGTAACTGAGCACCATTTGCTACTTGCACAGAAATAGGCTGAAGGACTGGTGAACTTCCCACCAACTGTGAATCAATTCTCTGGCTGATAAATGTATGGGAACTACCTGAATCAATCAAAATCAGGATAGGCTTATGCTGAATGTGACCACAAAGCTTGAGAGTTTTCAGAGGCTGGTGGCCCAAGACTGCCTCCTTAGAAAGAGTAACATTCAATTCAGCAATTTTCTGGTCAGGTAAGGAAGAAGCATCAATTTCCAACTGGACAAGTTCCCAGATCTCCTGAACCACGTGAAGTTGAACCTGTTGGGTACAAGTATGGTTACGAGACCACTTTTCACCATTCTTGTAACATTGACCCCGAGCCTTCCTGTAAGCCATGAGAGTCTTCAACTTGTCTTGCTCAACTGTGGTCTTGTTAGTGATTAAAGACTTGGTGTCAGGAGCTTGAAAGCCTGAATTCAAAGGCTTGTCCTTGAAGGGAGGAGTTGGTAAGGGATGAGGACCCTAAACAGCCCCAGCAGCATATGGAGAATAACCAGACTTCTTGACCTCTTTCAATCTAGAGGTATCCAGCACTTCTTCCTGCAAAGCAGCCAACTCACAAGCAGTATCCAGATCTCTTGGATGGTGTAAAAGTACACTAGATTTAATATCAACATGAAGACCTGTGGGGCCAGGATCCCTAGGGCCACTCATCTAAAGGAATTAAACTACTCGATATGGAGAGTTATGATCCGACTGCTTTGGACTAGCCAGATAAGGTATAGAACAATGTAGTCAAGTAGTAAAACTACTCGTATTCGAATAGTATACGTGATAGATTACCTTGATGTAACCCTTCAGGTCGGATACGAGCAGTCTTTGTAATCGGTTTGTAACTCTGCTCCCCCGGTATATAAGGAGGAGCAGGGACCCCCTCGAAACAACTCAACTCATATACAATACAATCAAGCACACAGGACGTAGGGTATTACGCTACTCGCAGCCCGAACCTGTCTAAATCTTTGTGTTGTTCATGCACTGTCGTTCCTAGAACTCGGCGAGACCCACTAATTTACTCTCTGGGGTACCCCCAGATAGACGTGCTCGACATAAATCGTCGACACTTGGCGCCCAGCGTGGGGCCTCTCGTCGAAAGCTCACCATCAGGGACGATAGGATTCACCACCTTTGTCACTGAAAGCGATGGTAGGTTCGCAAGCTACCTTGCGAACAACCCCGGCTCCTACTCGGCGACTACCTCCAATTCGATCTCGGCTCCAATTCCGAGTTCGATCTTAACTCCAAGTTCGCTCGGGATTCTCCAAGCCGAGTCTGGGTACAACTCGATCCCAGGTATGGAAAGAGCAGGGAACTCCGAGCTGGCCACGCCATCGGACAACCCCCCAGATCGACTCCCGATAGAACCCTCCAACGTAGTGCATTCGCATAAACAGAGGCGTACCACAAAAGCATAGGCAAGGATGACCCAGGAGCCCCACTCAAAGCCAAGTCACCCCGATGACCTCGAGCTGGCATCAATGCCATCGAGGGACAATGACGATGACTTCACCATCCTGCTAAGTGATGCTCCTAATAACGTCGCGCGCCTACACCATCACGCTCACTTCGACACCAAGTTCGGGTTGGAGGAACCACTCGTTCACCTCCCGTCTGGACTAGTCATGACCAGAACACCAGGAGGACTCGCCGTTCACTGGCCTGGAGTGATCCCGGCCGATACCTCCCGGGACAACGATTCAAGACTTGCCGCCGTTATACTGGAAGAACTCCCCTTCCAAGACGGCAAGACTGCATCGCTCACCACCCCAACTGAAAGCTCGAGCGACAACTTCTCAACCACTCAGATCGTCCTCAGCAAACATGACCCAAGTCGTCAGGTGTTCATGGCTAGCAATGAAGACCAAGGCACTCAATACGACCGCGAGCTGATCACTGACGTATCAGAAGAAGAACGCACTTCTGACGGAGAAACAGAGGAGCAAAAGACTTCGCGTCAAGCAAGGAATGCCAAGCGCAAGCAGAGGCGTCTTAACGCCGCGATACGCGCCAATTCCATACGAAACCTGACACAGGATTTTGATATGGTCGGAGACCAGTTAGTATCCCAAAATGCGCCAATAAACATCTCCGTCGCAGCAGAACTCGTCAGGGCCATGCCCGACACCCTTGCCGTCAGACAAGTACTCTCACTCCTCGACACAGCTCAGAAGGCTACGAACCAAGCGAATCCTAGCCACCACACACCAGATACCAGACACCCAGACGCTGAGAGGCCTCCCCCACATGAAGCTTCAATCGCCACCACAGGAGGACATCGACGTGACCAAGACGCTGATTGCAATCACCAGCAGGGGAGAGGACGCAGTAACAACCAAGACGATGCAAGGCCATGAGATCGAGACCTTCGCAACGTCATTAATGACAACCGCAATGCTCGCTCTGTCATTCAGTCGAGTCAACAATGACGCGTGGAATCCAAACTCCGTCGCCGCGCAGACTACGACCGCAACTACGGGCCTCCACCCCATCACAATTACAGAAACCGACCACATGATCAGGAACGCCATTACGACCGTCACGAAGAACGTCGCAACGATCGCCGAGGAGAGCACCGTAACGATCGCCACCGCCATCAAGAGTCCTCGAATTATAGCGATCGACCTCCCCAAAATCACAATCGTGGACGACAATACGACTCCGACCACAGCACCTCAAGCTTCCGGAGTGATCGATCACCAAGTGATAAATATGACAGCTTCCCAGCTTTTTCCAAGCGCATAAAAGAAATCCAATGGCCAAGCAAGTTCAAACATACTGGAATTGAGAAGTTCACGGGCAAGCAAGACCCTGAACAATGGCTCCGATTCTACTCTATAGCCATCCAGATGGCCGGGGGATCCAACGACATCAAAGTCATCTACTTCCCCGTTATGCTAGATACCACGCCCCTAACATGGCTCGAGGGCCTCCGCCCCGGGTCCATCGACTCCTAGGACGATCTCACCAGGAAATTCACCACCAACTTCCAGGGAACCTGGGCTCGGCCCGGAACTCGTTATGAACTGGCAGCTTGCAAGCAAGGAAAAGGAGAAACCTTGCGAAAATACATCAAGAGATTCTTCGATTAAAGAGCTACAATCGTGGATATCTCTGACCGGGAAGTAATCGACTGCTTTCATGATCGCTTCTACACCCGGGAATTACACCGTGAGTTCGGCCGACGTCGTCTAGAAAACATCAGCGAGCTACGACGCATTGTCGCTGAATGGGCAGACCAAGACGACCGCGAGCGGGAGCGCTTTGACAGACATCGCGATAACAATATCAACAATCACAACAAAGACAACGGCGACCGATGCAATGATCGCCCAAACAATCGGGACTTCAATCGCGATAACAGGAAGCGCAAGCCAGACAATACAGTCACGGTAGTCCAGCGCCCTAGTCGTAAGACTCGTTCAGCAGCAGACATCATGAACGGTCCTTTCCCTTACCACGCCAATGGCAAGCACACAATGGCAAAGTGCTTCCACCTAAAGCAGGAGTTCGACAAGCAAACACCAGATGCACCCAAAATCGACAAGAAAAAGGAAGACAAAGACCACAAATCCTGGGAGATATCCTCTGGTTTTAAACCCAGTTGTGGCGCAAGCCAGACTGACTAAAGTACTCATTGATGGAGGCAGCGGGCTCAATGTCATCTTCGCAAACACGTTCAAGAAGATGGGCCTAGACATTACAAAATACCTCAAGCCTATAGACGCTCCATTCTATGGCATTGTTCCAGGCAATGCAGCAATCCCCCTGGGTCAGGTCACACTACCAGTTACCTTCGGGACAGAAGTAAACTTCAGAACCGAGTACATCAAGTTTGAGGTTGCAGACTTCGAGACCTCATACCACGCAATTCTTGGGCGACCAGCCCTCGCCAAATTTATGGCGATCCCACATTATGTATACTTGGTTCTCAAGATGCCTGCTCCTAAAGGAGTACTTTCCCTAAAGGGAGACTTAAAGGTATTGTATGATTGTGAAGTCGAGGCAGTAGAATTCGCCGCCACTTCGCACGTCCCTACCCAGATGCTGGAAGTACTCACCTTGGCCAAGAAGTCGAAGGAAGACGACCTAGAAGTACCCAGCAAGAAGTCGACAAGTACCAACTTCAAGCCCTCCGAAGAAGTACAGCTCAAAACTGTAAATCTTGGGACGGGCGATCCGTCCAAAACTGCCCTTATAGGGGCAGATTTAGACTGTAAATAGGAAGACGCGCTCGTCAAGTTCCTCCGAGATAATAAAGATATTTTTGATTGGAAACCATATGATATGCCTGGTGTTCCTAGAGAACTTGTCGAGCACAAACTAAACGTTGACAAGAACGCAAAACCCAAGAAACAGCGCCTCTGACGATTTGCACAAGATAGACGTGAGGCAATAAAAGAAGAACTCGCCAAACTACTCGCCGCAGGCTTCATCAAAGAAGTCTTCCATCCCGAGTGGTTGGCTAATCCAGTGTTAGTTCAGAAGAAAAACAACAACGAGTGGCGGATGTGTGTCGACTACACAGATTTGAACAAGCATTGCCCGAAAGATCCCATGGGACTCCCACGCATTGATCAAGTCGTCGACTCCACTGCAGGATGCGCACTGCTCTGTTTTCTGGACTGCTATTTAGGATACCATCAAATAGCTCTAAAGAAAGAAGATCAGATCAAAACATCTTTCATCACCCCCTTTGGTGCTTACTGCTATACAACTATGTCTTTTGGATTGAAGAACGCCGGCGCCACATATCAGCGAGCCATACAAACGTGCCTATCCAAACAAATTGGGCGCAATGTAGAGGCATATGTTGATGATGTGGTCGTCAAAACAAGGCAGTCAGAACATCTCATCAATGACCTTCAAGAAACATTCGACAACCTTAGAACATTCCGTTGGAAACTTAACCCAACCAAATGTGTCTTCGGTGTTCCGTCAGGGAAACTTTTGGGGTTCATGGTCAGTAATAGGGGTATTGAAGCCAATCCGGCAAAGATTTCAGCAATCCTTACAATGGAAGTACCGAAGAACATAAAAGATGTCCAGAAGCTGACAGGATGCATCGCGGCCTTAAACAGGTTCATATCAAGACTAGGGAAAAAGGGCCTCCCTTTCTTCAAATTTCTTAAAAAGCAGGATAAGTTTTCATGGATGAATGAAGCACATACGGCATTCGAAGAACTCAAAACATATCTATCCACTCCGCCAGTACTCACAGCACCTTTGAAGGGTGATCATCTCTATCTATACATTGCAGCGACAACCCATGTGGTCAGCACTGTAATAGTAGTTGAAAGACAAGAGGACGGCCATGTATTCCCAGTACAGCGGACAATTTACTACATCAGTGAAGTACTCTCCGAGTCTAAGATTCGTTATCCACAAGTCCAAAAACTACTATACGCCGTCTTCATCACATCACGGAAGCTACGGCATTATTTCCAAGCTTTCCACATCACGGTCATAACTAAATTCCCGCTAGGCGAAATCCTCAATAATCCAGACGCAACAGGTCAAATCTGCAAATGGAAGGCCAAAATTGGAGCATACCACCTTGACTTCACATCTCAAACAGCCGTCAAGTCCCAGGCTCTTGCTGACTTCACAGTCGAATGGACAGAAATTTAAAATTCTACGACAACCACTCGACCTGAGCACTAGGTCATGTATTTTGATGGATCACTCAAACTTGAAGGAGGAGGCGCATGCGTACTTCTTATATCTCCTAAAGGAGATCAACTCAAATACGTTCTACAAATCCTGTTTCAGGTCACCAATAATGAAGCAGAGTACGAGGCTATGCTGCACGGGCTCCGCCTGGCCGCATCACTCGGTATCAAGCGACTTGTTGTTTATAGCGATTCGGCTGTGGCCATCAACCAAGTTAATAAAGACTGGGACGCTTCTAAAGAGACAATGGATGCCTACGTTCACAACGTTCGTAAATTAGAACGAAACTTTTTAGGCCTGGAGTTTCACCACGTCGTTCATGACTACAACGTCGCCGCAGATGCCCTGTCAAAGCTAGGATCTCGACGAGCCGACGTCCCAGCAGAAATATTCGTCCAAGAACTACTCCAGCCATCCATTAAGGGACCAGCACAAGCTGAGACCATGCAATCCCAGTCCCAGCCAGAAACTCAGATCATGGTAATCGACATTGACTGGATGACTCCTTTCATCGAGTACTTGAAAGACCACAAATTGTCAAAGCAGAAGCCAGAGCAAATACGTATTCAACAACGAACTGCTAATTACGTAGTAGTGGACAATGTACTCTATAAGCATGGGGCTTCGGCCAACGTCTTAATGAAATGCATCACAATTGAACAAGGAAAAGCCCTACTATAAGAAATTCATAGCGGCGTGTATGGTAATCATGCTGCTTCACGAACCTTGGTCGACAAAGCTTACAGAGCAGGTTTTTTCTGGCCAACAGCCAAGCACGATGCAGTGGACATCGTCAAAAAATGTCAAGGATGTCAATTCTTCGCACGACAAGCTCATGTTCCAGCACACGACCTCAACACCATCCCACTATCATGGCCTTTCGCTTGTTGGGCCCTTGATCTCGTTTGCCCCCTTACCAAAGCTCCAGGCGGATTCGAGTGGCTCGTTGTAGCCATCGATAAATTTTCCAAGTGGATCGAAGCAATGCCCTTAGTAAACGCTAAAGCCGGTAAATTGGTCAAATTCTTTGATGGTATTGTCCAGAGATTTGGAGTTCCTCACAACATCATCACAGACCTAGGCTCTGTATTCACCAGCGAAGAATTCCAAGACTATTGTGACAGATATTCCATTGAGATACATTATGCTTCAGTTGCTCATCCTCGTGCCAACGGACAGGTGGAAAAAGCGAATGGTTTGTTACTGCAAGGGTTAAAACCCAGATTATATGAGCCTCTAAAGAAATATGGTGGAAAATGAGCAAAAGAGCTGCCCGCGGTGCTTTGGGGGCTACGCACCCAACCCAGCAGGGCTACCGGCCAATCACCATATTTCCTGGTTTACGGCTCCGAAGCAGTTCTACCCGCCGATCTTTTATGGGAAGCTCCGCGTCTAGAGAATTATGATGAACAGCTCGCTCAGCAAGAAAGGTCTCAGGATGTTGATGGCGTCGAGGAAGCTTGAGTAGCATCTCTTATTCAGAACATGCGTTATCTTCAAGGATTACGTCGCTTTCATCAACGCTTTGTTCAACCTCGATCCTTTACTATAGGAGACTTGGTACTACGCCAAATCCAAAAGACCGAAGGGTTCCACAAGCTTATGTCTCGATGGGAAGGTCCTTTTCTTGTAAAACAAGTCATTGGACCTGGTACATACCGGCTGCAAACCTTGGAAGGAGAGGAATTGCCAAATGTATGGAACATAGAGCATCTCCGCAAATTTTACCCGTAACACGGGACATTGTATTCAAGTCGTTGTAAAACAACCCTTGTTCACAAATTAATAAAGTTATATTCCCCTGTCATCTACAAGTTATGGCATCCTTTATCTCATTAGATAAAACTATACCATTTACATACCGGCGCTAGTCGTCGTGTGGTATCCGAGTAGTTTTCTACTCCCGCTCAAAAGAAACCAGGATTCCATTTTAAAAGGAGGTATCAAAACACCTAAAATCCTGGATGAAGTTACCCTCACCTATACATGGTTGAAGGCGATAATCTCTTTTCTTTTGATTCTATGGCTCTCTCAGCGAAAGCTTCAAGAATTAGCGTTATACCAAGTACACTCATTCGTCCTCCCCTATAAAAGTCACCTAAAGGTGCTCTAATGTACTAAGAAGTACAGTATATTTATGCTTATGCGCATAACTTTTTGCCCTGCATTAGCAAAATTGCTAAACCTTAACAAGGCTTGATTTAACTCCTTCTAGTTGCGAACCTTGAACGACCACTAGACTACTTAAACTGTAGTCACTCATTAATTATACCACCCACAGTACTTTGCATACGCACAAACTATTGGATATTACTTACACAGTAGTATTTCCAAATGATTACTTTAAACAAGTATCAAACATTATATACATGGACAAGTATTCATATCGGATCCAAAACAGAGTATTTAAACGAGTACTTCAAGTTACAACGCAGATCTACTCTAACGAGTCAATGAAAGTATCTGCGACTAGCTCTGTTTCTTTCACCAAATCTTCGAATCCTTCAATGTCCATTCCTTCTGGAAGCTCTACGACTTCAAGTTTGGCATTTGGATTGTGTGCCTTCACCATCGCTAACAGCTGATTGATGCACTCCTTCATGGTATTCTTGCAAAAATCAATAATTTGTCCAGGCATTGCACTGATTCGCTCCAATAATGACTGGTTAGTCGTAGCTACACCCTCTGGTGTTACCATGTCAATGATGGGGAGCATCGCCTCTTCTATGGCCTTCTTCTCAACCTGGAGATCCTCCACTTCTTGTTGTTTGGCTTGTTGTCCCGCCAAGGCTCTGGCGCAAGCTTGTTCCATGTCAACACGGATCTGATGCTCCTTGGCAAATTTTCCATTCAGATCCTCGAGCTCTTTCTCCAAGCGGGCACAATCTTCGGTTTTGGATTGCGCCAAGTTATACCACGATGTGATGTTGATCTGTTCTTCAACAAATTCTTTTTTCAATCCTGCAGAGACAAGACAAGTCTATGATTACACTTCATATGACTAAATTAAAGATTCATTATTCGGTTTACTTACTATTGTTGTCTCGGATCAATGCCCGGTTACGAGTATCCATTCGAGATTTTTCATCTCCCATTCCCTCGAGTTGTTTGTGTAATCGAGAAACCAAGTCTTGATTATCAACTCGAGCTTTTTCCCGCGCCTCATAGGCAGCCGCAAGATCTTCTTTGAGTTCTTTTATTCGAGATTCCAGACTTGCATCTTTGTTCTTCTCCAATTTATCTACCAAAGCCTGCATTTGATGTTAGTTAATAACTACTATATTAACTATTTTCTATTAAGCTTTCCTCTTACCAGAGTGGCTTCAAAGTGTTGCTTCAGCTGCATTGCTTCATTGTCAGTAGCTCTCCCTTGTGGCGGTGGAGTACTTTGTTTGATAACAATGTTGGCGACTTCCTCAGCCTCCAAACCAACCTTCATGATTTTACAGGCATTGTTCATATAAAATTCCGGGAAATATACAGAGCAAAGGCTATATGATTTACCTCCACAATTGGCGGCGGCCTTTCGGCATCTCCCTGGTTTGTGGTTTCTATGGGGTTTGCCTTTGAAGCTAGATTGGCATCAGATGTCTTTTTCTCTGGTGATTGGTTCAATCTTGAAACCCCGCCACTCTCATCGACATCACCAGGGATGACTTCTTCTTCTTCATGCTTTGTTTATTCAGCTTTTTTCAATTGTTCTTGCTGCGCTTGCAACGCGCTCGCAAGTGCGCTAGATGGAACCCTTCACAAAGAATGCAAGATTCAACAACTGAATAATGGCTCAATTGAAAGGATATTCGATTTAACAAACTTACTTTGTCAGCGCGGAGGTTTTTGACTTAAAGTTGAACTTCTTCAACTTCAGCACGCCCACTTTGGAGCTGGTTATGCTCCCTGTGGTACCACTCGCCATGGCACTTGTGGTTGAGGAGCTTTGAACAGCGGTGATAAATTTGGAAAGCTTGATACGCTGACCTTCTTCTGCTCCAGGCACATATGCTCCTGAAGGGGTATCTGATCGAGACCGAGTTGTTCTCTTCCGTTTTACCCCTGCGGGAACTTTTGACACTATTTCTATATCCTCTGTTTTTCAGAAATGGTACATCCAAATTAAATGGCGGAACGGATAAAGTACTCGAATTTTATTATGAAGACTTCTCTTACCTTGAAGATTAACTTGCTTGTCATCTGAGTCACTTGCCTTCTCTTCGGATATTACTTCAAGTTCTTCTACACTGTCATCAATCGCCTCAATTTTCTCATTGGATGGCTCTGACTTGTCTGAAGAACTCTTTCCGAACTTCTCCCAATCTTGCGGAGACAGGCCACCAACTGGCCCGTCAGAATAAGTGGCTGACTACACGAGAAGAATCAGCATTGAGACGCATGTTCAGAATAACTGAAATTTAAAGGCTGTGAGTACTTACAGAACTTGGAGATTGGCCTTTACAGAATTCCTTGGTGATGTATGGCTTCTTGTTGTTCACATTGCTAAACATGCGCGACAAGCGCATTAGCAAGGTCTCATCTGAGAGCTCTTCTAACACCATGCGGGAAGGATCTGTATTTCCCTCATACTTGTATCCAAGATTGATACGCTCTTGGAGTGGTTGGATTCTTCTCTTGAGAAAACTGAATGTTATTCCCACTCCAGTCAAGCCTTTATTCTTCAAAGATTGAACTCGCTTTAGCAAAGCGGGCACATCCTTGGCCTCTTCAGTGGTTGGCTTGGTGTTCCAATTGGATAGATCCCTGGGATACCATCCATCTTTGACAGGACAACTTTTTCCATGATTCCCTGATGTATTACAATTACACAGGAACAAGATTAGTGTATAACAAAGTGCATTGATCGTAAGTACTATATAAAGAGTACTCGTTTTTTGACTACTCACCGATTATGAACCACTCGGACTTCCAGTCTCCACATGATTCCTTAAGGGGCATGGAGAACCACTGTTCTTTCATCCTTTGGCGGAATTGAATTCCCGCTCCTCCAACCACTTTCATCCTTTGGAAATTTGGATGGGGCTTTACATGATACAAAGTGCGGAATAAAGCGAGATTCGGGTGGATGCCAAGGAATGTTTCACAAGTGTGCACAAAGACAGCAATATTCAGAATCCCATTAGGATTCAGATGATGGAGTTGGAATTTGTAAAACTCAAGGAGCTCGCGGAAAAAAGATGAGATTGGAAGGCCAACTCCGCGCTCACAAAAAGACACGAACAAAGGAATTTCATTTGTGTTTTCAGTGGGAAATTGTGCATTGAAGCAAGCCCTCCACTCAAGAGTTTCCTGGGATAAGAGCAAACCTTGCTCCACCAGGTCATGGAGATCTCCTTCCTTCCCAGTGCAATACTTCCAAGCATCAGCGGGAGAAGGATGAGTTTTGCAATCCGGCTTTGTGTTTGGATCTACCAAGGGAACCCTCTTCCTTGGTGCCTTCTTCTCCGCAGGCTTAGCAGCAGCGGTTTTCTCTATGTTTTTGGCATCTGCTTTATTTTGGCTCATGGTTGCATATCGAGTTAAGACTTTACTTTTCTCTCGCATTCACAAGAGAAGAAAGCACGGAAAGTTCTAAATGACAAGGAATCTATGATGAGGAGACAAAAGGCTATAGCGCTACGCTCAAGGTTAATGAAACAAATGAAGGTCTCACTTCAGATTTATAACTTCGGTTAGAGTTACTGTTTTGAACAGTATCTACGGCGTATCGCATTCTGTTACAGGGAAAGACTTGGTTTTTTGTAAGTTAGTTTTTCCCGGCGTAAATTTCGGATTACATTACAACAGAATCCTGGTGATTAATCAGATCTTCAAATCAAAGATATTCTTTTGATTCAAAGCTCGGGGGCTGCTAACGGATAATCTGGGATTTGATATCTCTCTAAGATTTAAGGCAGAAAACTGTAGAAAAAGATCTTTGACTGGTTTTAACAAAACCACTCGTAGATACGGAATTACAGTTGATCAATTCTTACATTTGAAGACAACTCGAAAGTTGTTATGCTTACATGGATGCTCAAAAAAGCACGCGGGTTCTTGTGAAAATAATTATCGAGTATGTATTGGTATCCATCGCTTGGAGTAAATAAAGGGAGCAGACCTTGATCCAAGGACTACTTAAAAGTACTCGTGGATTCAGAAGTTGCATTTGAAAGATATGATTTCTTTTAGGTTCATTATCCTTTATTCAAGATTTTTGACTAGTTTTAACAAAACTACTCGAAAGACCGATGGTCTTACTTTATTCAAAGCTTTTGACTAGTTTTAACAAAACTACTCAAAATTCGCTGGATGCGTCTACTCGAAGTGCACCATTAGACTGCTCAAATGAAATTCAAGATTAGTTTTTTACCTTCAATTACTTAATGAGTACTTGGAGCCTCGGGGGCTATGCCTATTCGGTGTTTCAAAGGAGGCGCTTTAAAGAAACTGATCGTTAGAAGAGATTTGAGCATCTTGGGCTTAGCTCTAACTACTCAAAAATGTTAAAAAGATTCAAGAGTTGAAGCAAAGGCGCAAGATGCTCGGGGGCTCGTGGGGCCAGGATCCCTAGGGCCACTCATCTAAAGGAATTAAACTACTCGATATGGAGAGTTATCATCCGACTGCTTTGGACTAGCCAGATAAGGTATAGGACGATGTAGTCAAGTAGTAAAACTACTCGTATTCGAATAGTATACGTGATAGATTACCTTGATGTAACCCTTCAGGTCGGATACAAGTAGTCTTTGTAATCGGTTTGTAACTCTGCTCCCCCGGTATATAAGGAGGAGCAGGGACCCACTAGAAACAACTCAACTCATATACAATACAATCAAGTACACAGGACATATGGTATTATGCTACTCGCGGCCCGAACCTGTCTAAATCTTTGTGTTGTTCGTGCACTGTCGTTCCTAGAACTCGGCGAGACCCACTAATCTACTCTCTAGGGTACCCCCAGATAGACGTGCTCGACATAAATCGTCGACAAGACCATCAATAAATTTCATGGTATAATGCTTAGGATCAACAGGAGATTCATAAGCTGCCAATTGATCTATCAATTCAACAAACTGAGTGATGTACTCAGAAACAGTGCCAGTTTGCCTAATATGCAACATTTGCCTAATGAGAAATTAATGTTCATCTTTACCAAAACGATCCATCAGTAAGGCAGCAAACTGCTCCCAAGTACCAGCTAACACTCGTTCCTCAACAGATTGGAGCCAAAAGGCTGATGGGCCCTTGCACATGAAAGTAGCAAAACACACCCATGTATCTGAAGGAACGTTGTACATCTGAAAGTAATGAACACATCTGGATAACCATAGTTTGGGATTTTCACCCCGAATCGTAGGAAATTCCAGCTTGGGTAGGCGCACAAAAGAATTGAGATCCATATGGGGTAATCGAGGAACAGAGTTATAAGGCAGAACAACATCAATAGGAGACGTATGCAAGGGAGGTTTGCTAGGAAACGTACTCTTGACCGGGATATGAGCATGGGTGAACACCGTCCCAAACTCATGATCCCGGTGGGTGGTCTCGACGCGGTGCCCAACGGGGCCGTCGGCGTTGGATCCGGCAGGTGGGCGCACAGGCGCCGACAAGGGACGCTCCAACAACCCAGGAGTGGTTGCAGAATGCTCCAGCATCACTCGATCTAGGTGCTTGTTGAGCTTGTTAACCTCCAGCTTCAAATCTTTGACAGCGGAATCAACTTGAGGGCGCTAGGAATCGAACGTTGTTGTCGCCGTCTTGAGATTGTCTTCGAGGGCTTGAACACGCTCATCCCGCTTGAGCTCGCTCTCCAGGAATCGATGCTCCCACTTGGTGTCGAAGTCGGTGAAACGCTTCTGGATCTCATCGAGGATAAGCTTCATATTGGGATCCATGGCGCCGTGGCGACACTGAAAGCGGGTGTAGTGGTGATGGGTAGGAGGTAAATCCAGAATTGAAATGAATCTGATACCAATTTGTTAGGGTATGAGTTCGGATAGGAGAGGGATTTGGGGAAAAGCTAGAACAGAGAAGGGAATTGGTAGGATGAACGACGGAGGAATTGTGTTAGGGAAATACTCCCTCCGTCCCAAAAAAGAAGGCACTCTAGGATTTAAAATTTGTCCCAATAAATAAGTCATTCTACTATATTTAGTAAGTGCACGTGCATGCAACAATCAATTAGTGCTAAATATGGCTAATAATTAGGGGCAATCAAGGTCATTTTACTCTCTTCTTAATTTGTCTTCAAATTTCTAGAATGTCTTCTTTTTTGGGACGGAGGGAGTAGTTTGTTACATCTCAGTTCATGATCTGCTCACGCAGGAGCCGCTCGCTACTTATACTCATGCCTCACGCACTCATGATAACTACTGGGTCCATTCTGGCTAGATGTCTTGGAATTGGGCCGCGTCTTCCTCTTGCCTCCGTCGTTGATGTCGGGCTCCAAAGCGGAGTCCTGACTTGGGCCTCTTGGGCTGACAATGTTACCTGGGTTGGTACCAAAAACACAATCGTGACGTGAAAATCCGACCCCGGGCGTTAATTTCTATTGGACAGCAGCTTAAAAGCTATGGCACAACGAAACTTCTTAACAGACCAAACAGTAGCCATGACAACTACAAGTTTACCGTGGCGTCCAGTGGCGCTCCCTTTGTCCTTAAAAAAACATCTTATCCTAAAGTGTTTTCACATGTAATTTATACATGTAGCTAGTAACAGATTTGGCTTCAACTTCTTACTAATCCGATCCACGTGCGAAAAAAAAAGAGTCCTTCCAAGGTGATACTACTTTGTACTTTCGTGGAGATCTTCGCTTGGAGAGTTGGAGATATGCAAAGGCTACAGTACACAGCAGCACTTTCTTCGGTTTAGCACCGCCTGGCGCATCGCCATTCGTTCGATCGACACGTGATGTCACTACCAGAATGATCGACATCTACACCGGGTGGGAAAGTCCTTTAGCACCGGGTTTCCCACCCGGTGCAACTAATCCGAGGCTAAAGGGGTACCCCTTTAGCACCGGGTTGAATAGCCACGACCCGGTGCTAAAGGGCCTGCCCGCAGCGCCTTTAGCAGGGCCTTTAGCACCGGGTCGTGGCTGCACCCGGTGCTAAAGGGCCCGCCTTTAGCACCGGTTGCTGTCTGCAACCGGTGCTAAAGGCCCCGGATTTCTTTTTTTTTTTGCTTTTTTCAGTAGCCATGCGTGCACGTCTATATACGTATATATTCTAATACGTGTATTCTAATGCGTATTCGGCCGACTCTATATTCATATTAGCTGACATTTCATCAAAATAGAAGACATATATATTACAAAAGTAGATATTCATGCATGTCAACTCGAGTTATATATATTTAAACTGTATTTTCTACTTAATTAAGATTGACGACTAGCTTGTTGGACTGTCCGGCACGTCCTCCAGTATTAGCGAGTGGAATTCTCCTCGGGGATTGACGACCTCGTCCCAGATCCATCCGACGAGCTGTTCTGCAATTGCGTCGATTCTTTCTAGCTCTAGAGACTCTTCCTTCAGGCTCAACATCTATAATTTACAAATAATTGAAAGATGTTTAATCCGCCGAGTTGGAGACAATAATTGTGCACTTAATAATAATGGAAATGTGTTTATTATTACGTACCATAATATCGTGTTGTGTAAGCTTTTTATGTCCCCAATTCCACATGTAATCGCAAACATAGTATGCACATAAATTATTTCCCGGCCCCTGTTTGGCACACTGTCGACCAAAAGAAATTAAGTAAAATTCATATAATATATTAGCTGAGGCCTACATGTACAAATTACTTGCTTACCGGAAAGCCAATGTTTCATTTTAGTGTTTCATGTTGAATACCCGGGTGTTCTTGACGAAATTGAATCCAGGCCCTGCGAACAAAAAACTTGAGTTAAGTCATTGCGAGTGTAAGGGGTGAATTAAGTAGGGGAAAATATACATCACCTTGTCATCATGTCCATGATGTTCTGTAGTTTTTCTTTTGGAGTGTTCAACGAATCAAAGACGTTGACGACACCCCGGTCAGGACACAATATTATTAGGAACCAGTGGAATCTGTGCACATGTATACATTATAATCAGAAATGAATTAGTACACAGACAGTATAAGAAGAAGCCTGTGTATGTACTCACTCGATGTTGTACGGGATTAGTATGGAGTCGCAGTAATTTTGTTTCTTACTATACTTGTATAGGTTTAAATATGTTTCCTCAGAATTCTGCAGTATCATTGCTTCACTTATCCTTCGAGGATCAACGAAACCAACGTCATATATATTGTCTCTCTGACATTTTTGAATCTCCATTCTGCATATGTTAAGCAATAAATAAAGCCCACGTCAGCATAGATTGGAATTATTGTTTTCAAACTGTGAATTATAAGCAACAACAAAGTACTTACAGTGTCCAACAGGTGATCAAATCCACGTCCATGGCGTCGCGGTGGTACAGCTCATATATATCCTTAAACCTCAGCCAGACCCAATCCTCGTCACCATTGTAGAAATCATGGTCCTTCACGCCTACTTTGATCATGCGCCGTTTATTCCTTCTTGATTCTTCCAAGTACCACTCATGGAATCGGCGCATCTTCGTCTGTAGCTTGCTCTCCATTTCAGGAGGGACCATAGGCTCGCCAAGCTTAAATGGCCACTTCAGCGTTGTGTTTACAGGCACCTCTTCTTCCCCCAGGACTTGCGCTCTGGTTAGTCCAGTCTCGGCCATTACTCGTTGAACGTTAAGCTCGTCCAAAGATGGCTATGGACCCAAGGGCCGCTGAGGTTGCTGGCCGAGCTGAGGAACCTTTTTGGATGGGCCCGCCTCCTTATCTGCAGCCTTCCGCTTCCGGCGAGATTTCAGTAATGAGCGGTCATAGTCTGTTACTATTACTTCCTTCTGTTGACCCTTGCTCAAATTACCGAGGAATGACTTGACGACGGTGGGATCAAGCTTCGGCTCCGGCTCAGGTTTTTTCCTCCACTCGGCCATTTGCCTCTTTGTGTCTGCTTTGACCGAGGCTTCGAGCTCCTCTAGAGTCTTCTCACCCGCTCTTTTCTCTGGTGCGGGCTTCTCTCTGGTTTTCCGCGCCTTCTTCGCTGGTGGAGTGGGGGCAGAGGCTTTAGTGCGGCGTCCCCTCTTCGGCGGAGGAGACGGAGACCTCTTCGGCGGAGGAGACGGAGACCTCTTCGGCGGAGGAGACGGAGACCTCTTCGGCGGAGGAGACGGGCTTGCATCAGGAGCTCTCGGAGAATCATCATGATCCGGTGGATCTCTTGGAGGTGACGGAGGCTTGTTGGTAGCCGCAGGTGTACCGGGTATGACGACGTCTGCCTTGCTCCATAGAATGATGCAGTGAGAACACTGACCGAGTTTTGTTTCTCCGTCACCTCCGGGGATGTCAAGTTCCAAGTCTTCCCAGTTGGTGACGACTTGCTCCACCTCAACAAGTATGTAACCATGTGGAATGTCATTGCAGTGCCATTTTTGCCCTTCTTCCACACGTTTGGTCATACCATATGCGACCTGATAAGTTAGTAGTCACAAAGAAAGTTAGTAAATGAATGGTATTTACGGTGAAATGTATGCAGTACGAACTAAGGTCGCATACGTACCACCACAGCTAAGTTCTTCTGCCTGACGACAAGCTCGCACGCGGTCCGTTGAGTTATTTCATCCACGGTGTAACGGACCGCTTCGGCGGCCTATGTGGCAGCGTGACTGCTTTGATATTGTTGTGGAGGGCTAATAAGGGCCGCATCTTGGAGAGGTGCATGCTCTATGGAACCGGTCCCACCTGCGGCTTGTTGGACAGGTGCAGGCTCTGTGGAACCGGTCCCGCCTGTGGCTTGTTGTATCTGCAGTCATGCTACCTTCATCCGTCGCTCCATCTCTGACTCCATTTCTTGGAGCTTTGAGCCCTGGGCGGCAACCGTTTGCTCTAGGTCCCTCACCCTCTGCTCATATTCGGCCTTCTTCCTCGAACGGCTCCTATAGGTGGCGGCGTGCTCTTGGAAACCTTTCTTCCATGAGATGCTTGTGCCTACGTCGCGCGTCCATCCAGGATGCTCCTTGTTCCCTAAGGCATAGGTTAGCTCATCTCTGTCTCTATCAGCAACAAATTCTCCCCTCTCAGATGCCCTGAGGATATCGAGGAGACGCTGAGCTAGTTCTCGCAAGTCCTCGGGAAAAACTAAGGAGCCGTCGATTGGGCTTAGGGTGCCTCCATGACCATAGTACCAATGCTTGGTCCTTGTGGGCCAGTCATGTGTCGCTGGAGTGATGCCTCTAGCATATAGATCTTCTTCCATCTTCTCCCATTTAGCGATGCTTGCCTTGTAACCTCCCGAACCCATCTTATGAGAGTACTTCTTATTTGCGGCGTTTCCAGCGTTTCTAGCGCTAGCCGTTGCACCCTCTTCGGAGGTTTTGTACTCAAGGAATGCTTCCCACTCGTCATTAGTGATCTTCTTATACTTCTCAGGATCCGGGGCCTCTCCGGTTTTGAGAAAATGCGAGTACAACTTCTTCTTGAAATCCTGAAACAGAACTGCCATCTTCTTCATTGTCCAATCTCTCAGTTCTGCTTCATGAGTGCTAGGCCAGTCGAATATTGCCTTTAATTCCCTCCATAGCATCTCCTTCTCTGTATCGGGGAGCACGTACTCCTCAGTGGGGTCCGTGGACTTCCATTTTCTGATACTAATGGGCACATTGTCCCGTACAATTACCCCGCACTGAGATACAAATTTCTTGGCCACTTTTGGGGGCTCAACTGGCTCCCCGTCATCCTCCACTCGGGTGATGTGTAACTTGACATCCTTCAGCTTCTTCGTGGTCGATCGTTTTGATTTCTTAGCAGAGGCGGCCTACACAAATTACATAGAGATGGTATACATAATTGACATGTACAGTACAAATTTATGTTATCTATATACACACCTGACTAGACGAGGGCTCGTTACCTGCCCCTTCAATAGTTTCGGCCCTTGCAACATTGTCGCCCTGGACATTGGCGGCCCCTTCAACATTTTCGGCCCTTGCAACATTGTCGCCCTGGATATTGTCGTCCCCTCCAATGATCCCCAACACATCATCCATGGACATTGGTTGGGTTACAATATTGAAAAGTTGATTCGCAAAGAACGTGTCGTTGTCCTCTTGCATGGGTGGGACAGGGGTGTTGTTGTCCTCTTGCATGGGTGGGACGGGGTTGTTGTTGTCCGCCATCTATAGAATTAAAAATAATTGATAAGAAATATATACAAAGCATACATATTCCCAATATTTCTAACATTTTCGCTAAGGGGGTCGGTGCGTGAAAAACGGATTCGCCAAGGGGTTCGGGTGCGCGGTGTGAATTGATTCGCTAAGGGTTCGCTAAGGGGGTCGGTGCGCGAAAAACGGATTCGCTAAGGGGTTCGGGTGCGCGGTGGGTTCGGGTACGCCATAGAATTTCCGATAATAAACATTTTCGATAGTATACATTATACAAACATATAACATTTCCAATATACATTTAAATGAAGCACATATATTTCTAATATACATAATTTTAAAAATAATTGATAAGAAATATATACATTTAAATGAAGCACATATATTTCTAATATACATAGAATTTCCAATATACATTTAAATGAAGCATTTTCCAATATACATTTCAAACATATAACATTTCCAATATACATTTCAATGTAAATATCTCCAATACATTTAAATGGAGCATTTTCCAATATACATTTCAAACATATAACATTTCCAATATACATTTCCAATATAACATTTCCAATATACATTTCAATGTAATTTCTAATATTTTCAATGTATGTGCTTAGCGAACGCGTTCGGCTAAGCGCATTTGGTTAGCGAAGACGCGTTCGCTAACCAAATGCACATGACCGAACACGTTCGCTAAGCAAATGTGCATGGCCATGCAACGGGTACCTGCACACACAAACATTTACACGGCACGAAGGCCGGCTCACAAACATGCACGCACGGCACGAAGGTCGGCTTCACAGAGGCTCATCGCGTGATGGACGGCGGGCGACGGCGGCGCGGGGACGAGCGGCGGCGGCGGCGAGGGGACGAGGAGCAGCACCGGCGCGGGGACGACGGGCGCGGGGACGACGGACGGCGGCGGGGACGTAGACGGCGGCGGGGACGACCGACGGGCGCGGGGACAGGGGTGGGCGCGGGGACGACGGCGCGGCCCGGGACGAGGGCGGCGGCGCGGCGTGGGCGTGGGGACGACAGGCGGCGGCGGCGTGGGTGCGGGGACCATGGGCGGCGGCGGCGGCGGGCGACGGCGACGGGCGGCGGTGGCTGAGGAGACGAGGGGGCACCGGCGACGGTTTCGATCTGGGAGGAATGAGGGCGAAGTGAGGGAGGGGAGAGAAGTCCCCGGCCTATATAGGTCCGGGGCATTTAGCACCGGGTGCAGCCACGACCCGGTGCTAAAGGACCTTTAGCACCGGGTCTGTACAGCACCCGGTGCTAAAGGCCCCCCCTTTAGCACCGGGTCTTCCCACCACCCGGTGCTAAAGGCCTTTTAGCACCAGGTCTTCTACACCCGGTGCTAAAGGCCGTAACTGTGCGCTAGACGAAGGCCTTTAGCACCGGGTGCAGCCACGCCCCGGTGCTAAAGGCCCCCCTTTAGCACCGGGTCTTCTACACCCGGTGCTAAAGGCCGTAACTGGCGCCAAACGAAAATTGGGGGCCTTTAGCACCGGATTTTAGATCAACCCGGTGCTAAAGGCCCCAAATTTTCGTTTGGCGCCCAGTTTTCAAACCGGCCTTTAGCACCGGGGGCTACTATTTGGGAAACTTATAAATATAGTTTTTAATATATAGTTATTAATACATGTTTTAATTCAGTTATTAATACCTATTAAAAATATATATTAAATAAGAAAATCTTATAAATTACTAGAAAATCAATATAAAATTCTAGAAAATCTTATAAATTAATAGAAAATATTATAAATTAATAGAAAATCTTATAAATTACTAGAAAATCTTATAAATTAATAGAAAATCTTATAAATTAATAGAAAATATTATAAATTAATAGAAAATCTTATAAATTAATAGAAAATCTTATAAATTACTAACAGGATGCTTGGGTCATCAGCCACTGAGAATGGAGGCCGGCCATCGAGCATATCATAATCTTCATCCGTCTTGTCCTCAACTCCTACGATTTTTCTCTTTCCAAGAAGAACTATATGACGCTTTGGCTCGTCTTGTGATGGGTCCAATTGCTTACCCCCACCTTTCTTATCCGCCCCTTTCTTCGGTCTGCTAGCCATGTCCTTCACATAAAAAACTTGTGTGACAGCTTTGGCCAGGACGAACGGTTCGTCTAGAAAGCCAATCTTGTTTAGGTCCACTAACGTCATTCCATAGTCCGCTTCAACTTTAACACCTCCTCCAGTCAGCTTCACCCATTGGCACTTGAACAGTGGGATCTTCAAAGGTCCGTACTCTAGTTCCCATATCTCCTCTATGATTCCATAGTATGAGTTTGTATTGCCATTGGTGTCTGTCGCGTCGATCCGGACACCACTGTTTTGGTTGGTGCTTTTCTTGTCCTGGGCTCTTGTGTAAAATGTATACCCATTGATGTCGTATCCTTGGAATGTCAAGATCGTGCTCGATGGACCTCTAGCTACAAAAGCTAGCTGCGCATCAATGCCCTCGACACCCATAAGACGACTTCGCGACCAATCGGCGAAAGTACTATTGTGCAGACGCTGAATGAAGGCCGCAGACTTTGTTGAGTTTTCGTCCCTGAGAATCTGCATGTGCTCCTCGATGTACGGAGCAACTAAGGTTGATTGTTGCAAAACTATGAGGTGCGCTTTACGAAATGTCTCAACGTCCTTGATCACCATCGATCTTCTCCCTAGTGTGCCCTTTCCACCAAGTCTCCCCTCGTGATGGGATTCGGGCACACCAATCGGCATAAGATCGTCGACAAAGTCAACACAGAATTCAATGACCTCCTCCGTTTCGTATCCCTTAGCAATGCATCCTTCTGGACGAGAACGATTACGGACATACTTCTTTAGGACAGCGAAGAACCTCTCAAATGGGAACATGTTGTGTAGAAATACTGGGCCCAATATATGAATCTCTTTGACGAGGTGAACCAATAGATGCGTCATGATATTGAAGAAGAATGGTGGAAATATCATCTCAAAGCTGACAAGACATTGCACCACGTCGTTCTGTAGCTGATCTAAATGGTCTGGATTGATCACCTTCTGAGAAATTGCATTGAGGAATGCACATAGCTTCACAATGGCTTTCCGCACGTTAACTGGTAGCACACCCCTGAGTATGACGGGAAGCAGCTGTGTCATCAACACATGGCAGTCGTGAGACTTCAGGTTTGTGAACTTCTTCTCTTTCATATTTATTATTCCCTTAATATTGGAGGAGTAGCCAGACGGAACCTTGATACTGTTCAAGCATTCAAACATGCTTGCCTTCTCTTCTTTGCTGAGAGTGAAGCTGGCAAGATGCAAGTACTGGCGTCCTTTGTCTCTCTTTTCTGGATGTAGATCAGTGTGTTGCTTCAATCGTTTCAGATCCTGACGTGCTTCCAGTGTATCTTTTGGCTTCCCATAAGTACCCAGGAAGCTTATCAAGTTCACGCAAAGATTCTTCGTCAGATGCATCACATCAATCGCGTTACGGACCTCTAAACGTTGCCAATAAGGTAGCTCCCAAAAGATAGACTTCTTCTTCCACATCGCGGCACGACCATCCTCGCCCGTCGGAGCAGCCTGGCTTCCGTCTCCCTTGCCAAACACCACGTGTAGGTCCTTCACCATATCAAATAGCTTTTCTCCACTCCGGTGTCTCGGCTTTGTACGGCGGTCAGCATTCCCGCCAAAATGCGCACATTTCTTTCGTAGCTCATGCTTCGCCGGAAGGAATCGACGGTGACCCATGTACACAACTTTACGACAATGTTTCAAATACATGCTTTCGGTTTCCTCTAAACAGTGAGTGCATGCTTTATATCCTTTGTTTGATTGTCCTGATAGGTTACTTAGTGCAGGCCAGTCGTTGATGCTTATGAAAAGCAGTGCTCGAAGGTCAAACTGCTCCTGCTTGTCCTCATCCCACATGCTAACACCTTCATTCTTCCACAGCTACAAAAGTTCGTCAACCAATGGTCTTAGGTACACATCAATGTCGTTGCCAGGTTGCTTTGGGCCTTCGATGAGCACTGGCATCATAATGAACTTCCGCTTCATGCAAAGCCAGGGGGGTAGGTTGTAGATACAAACAGTCACGGGCCAAGTGCTATGACTACTCCTCATTTCACCAAAAGGGTTCATGCCATCGGTACTTAAACCAAGCCTAACATTCCCCGCATCAGCATCAAACTCTGGGAATGCTCTGTCGATGTTCCTCCACTGGGATCCATCGGCGGGGTGTCTCAACATGCCATCCTGCTTACGTTCTTCTTTGTGCCAGCGCATCAGTTTGGCATGGTCTTTGTTCCTGAACAAACGCTTCAGACGGGGTATCAGAGGGAAATACCACATCACCTTCGAAGGGATTTTTTTCTTAGAACGCTCTCCCCCAACATCACCAGGGTCATCCCGCCTGATCTTGTATCGTGCGCAGGTGCAAACTGGACAACGATCCAAGTGTTCGTACTGTCCGCGATAGAGGATACAGTCATTAGGACACGCATGTATCTTCTGCACCTCCAAACCGAGAGGGAAAACAACACGTTTTGCTTGATACGTCATCGATGGCAATGTGTTACCCTCTGGAAGAATCTTCTTTACGAGTTTCAGTAGCTCCTCGAAACCCTTATCAGTAACACCATTTGCTTCCTTCCACTGCAGAAGTTCAAGTGTGCTACCCAACTTCTTTAGCCCCTCTTTGCAATCTGGGTATAGGTCAGTCTTGTGGTCCTGCAACATGCGCTGTATCTTTTTCAGTTCCTTATCATTGCCGCAGTCTTTCTCGGCATCACGCAACATTTGCCCGAGTCCATCAGTAGCTTCATTTTCCTGAGCAACATCTTCCTGAGCATCGCCTTCCCGAGCAACATCTTCCTCATCGGCATCACCCATTGCAGCATATGCAAAGGAACCGTAGTATTGAGCCAATAACAGAATGTCGTCATCGGCCTCGTCTTCTTCATCTTCATCCATTAGAATTCCTCTTTCACCGTGCTTCGTCCAAACAGAATAATTCCTCATGAAACCGTGCCTCATCAAATGCACCTGAAGACAACCTCTTTGTTTGTACGATTGTATATTTTTACAATGGGTGCATGGGCAGAACATGAAACCGGACGGCGTCCTGTTAGCCTCGGCGGCATCGAGAAACGTCATAAGGCCATCACGGAACGCCTGAGCGTGGGGGTCCCCGTACATCCATTGTCTATTCATCTACATTATTAACTAATAACAAATATACAATACAATTTAAAGATAAAAAAATTTAATATATAAATAAATACAAATTATAATATATATTCCATTATATAAATAAATTTATAAAATTACATTACTATATTCATTAAATATAACATTACTATAAGCCTTATAAGATTTATAAGATTTATAAGATTTTCTATTAATTTATAAGATTTTCTAGCTTTTTATATTGATTTTCAAGTAATTTATAAGATTTTCTATTAATTTATAAGATTTTCTAGCATTTTATATTGATTTTCTAGTAATTTCTAAAACTACATTACTATAAGCCTTATAACTATTCACAAGTCATACAAAACAAAATACTAACTAGCTTGCCTTCTCTCTCCATTTAAAACACAACATGAACACTCTCTCCACCATGAACTCAAGCTCTCTCCTCTCTCTCCTCCAAGAACACAAGCTCTCTCTAGCTAGCTTTACTTTGATTCACAAATCCCTCTATTTCTAAATCATAGAAGGATTACAAGCTAAATAAAACATTAGAGAATGAAAGAGTGTACCTTGTAGTGCTCCTTAGATGAGTAGAATCTTCACAAATTTTGAAAAAAATTTGGGCAGCACCTCCCCTCCCACGGCCGAGCAGCATGAACACAGCGCCTAAGTGTTCAGCTGGCTCGGGCGGGGGAGGAAGAAGTCTCTATATTCAAACACATTAGCACCGGGTCGTGGCAAGACCCGGTGCTAATGTGCACCCTTTAGCACCGGGTGCAGCCAGCAACCGGTGCGAAATGGCCTCGGCACATTAGCACCGGTTGCTAGCTGCACCCGGTGCTAAAGGGGGCGCATTAGCACCGGGTCTTGCCACGACCCGGTGCTAATGTGTCCGCCCTGACACATCTTCGCGCCGCCCCCGCTCCTAGCCGTTGGACCTGGTGCTGAAGCCCCATCAGCACCGGGTCCAAAAATGGCCGAGGCGGAGGAGGCGGGCGGATGTGAATGATTCTGGTAGTGTGTGCTGATAACAAAACAAAATCATCCAAGCAATGTCTTGCGTGCAGCGAGAAATCAAACCGCCGAATGCTTGGCACATCCACACGGGGCAGCATCGTTTCAACATCATAGTGCGCCGAATGTAAACACGAAACAAAGTGTAGCGCGAAATTAACACAAACACTGAACTTGATGAGGTGCGTTTACACCTATCATATATATCCTCAGCAGAAACCGTTCTAGCTAGCAGCCTTTCGATGCTAAGTTGGTTGTTCAGAGATCAGAGGCTCCAAAATTTTCTCGAGTTTGGCGGCCACCTACTTGTTGGCCGCAGTAAAATCTTTATGCAATGGTTAAAATGTGATAATATTTTCGAACATGCAGTGTCCCATCGATCCCTTGTGACGGAAGTGGCCTTCTGTCACATGTGTTCACAGGATGTGAACGAAGCGGCAGCAAAATTAAGGTTGCTCAGGCACAAACTGCTGGATGATTGCGAGAGGGATTGCTTCAATGTGGTCTAGGAAAAACGGTTTGAGTGCGGGAGCTAGACTACTAGAGCTTTCTCGTGCGGGAGCTAGACTACTAGAGCAAAGTTTTTCTTCATCTTGGGAAGATGATGATCTCTCGTGGCCTCCTCAGATCAGGTGTCTTCTACCAGGTGATATGTGATATGTATGTGCACGCTTTGCTTGTATTGTATCTCTCGGCTGCAAGTATATAATAGCGAATCATAAGGACATTGCTGTTTCTTCACTGATACCATAGGATATCTTGATAGTACTCACTACTCAGGGTAAGTGGTACTCTGTTTTCGAGTAGAAGTGGGATATCTTGAATGCATGTTTGTTACTACACCTCTCCTTTAGGTTAAGTAATACAAGTTTCATCCGTGCATGCGCACATAGGTGTGCGTTAAGTAATAAAAGAGTGTGCCCGTACTATGTAATTTAGGGGGTGTTTGGTTCCCACGACTAAAATTTTAGTCCCGTCACATCGAATGGAAGAATGCTAATTAGAAGTATTAAATATAGATTAATTACAAAATGTATTACATAAGCAAGGACTAATTTATGATACGAATCTATTAAACCTAATTAGGCCATGATTAGATAATATAATGCTACAGTAATAATTTGATAATTATGTACTAATTATAGGTTAATTAGGCTTGTTAGGTTCGTCTCGTGGAGTAGATATAACTTATGCAATTAGTTTTATAATTAGTTTATGTTTAATGCTACTAATTATCACTTATTTGAGGGACTAAACTCTAGTCCCTAGATCCAAACACAGCAACGAGTAATCGTGTTTAGAGGCCTAAGCACCTTCCCCAGATTGGACTGGACCATGCACAAGCTAGGTAGTTCAAACAGTCGTACCGATGGGTGAGTGAGCACATAAAATTTCTGATCGAAGTTATGCGGGCTCATGTCAAGCTAGATCCTCTCCGAAAAGTTACATGCGGCAGCACCAATCTTCATCCAGTAGCTTATATCCATTAGTCCAGGAAATAGGCCTGCTAATGGGCCGGGTTTTGGTGGGTTTTATGGGTTGGGTTTTGATACTGGTTGTATTTGGATGTGTTAAAATGGGTTGTACCAACGAGTGGGACGAGATGGGGCGGATCTAATGTAAATATGGGTTGGTGCGGGTTGAATGGGTTAAAATTGGTCGTATCCTCGATAGAGTTTACGTATACTTTATGGCTAGATCTACAAATAGGTCTCACGTTATGAGTCGGACCTTAAAATTAAAACCTCACGTTCACACTATAAAATTTTAGCAAAATTGACTGAAATTTATTGAGGATGACTCGGTATGATAAGCAGCAACTTTATGCAAAGTAGCGTGACTAGACCAACAGGTGGGCCCCACGTCAAAAGTCAGACCCTAAAATTAAAACCTCGCGTTCATACTATAAAATTTTAGCAAAATTGACTAAAATTTGTTGGAGATGACTCAATATGATAAGCAGCAACTTTGTGTAAAGTAGCGTGACTAGACCTACAGGTGGAACCTACGTCAAGAGTTGGACCCTAAAATTAAAACCTCACGTTCACACTATAAAATTGTAGCAAAATTGACTAGAGGCGCAGCAGTAAAGATGGTATGGAACGCTGCAGTGACTTGTTCAATAATGAAATCTTGTTTGTGGAGCATTGTAAACATTGCGACCAAACACACACCCTGTGACCATGAAGTTTCTGCATGCTGCAAAAAATGCCGTTGAAATCTCTATGATACTTGTGCTTCATTACAGGTTTTCATTCGCGTTACTTTGCTGCAAATCTGTATGAACGCCTGACCCTTTTAATGTGGGATTGCAGTCTTTCTTTCCCCAAACTTATGCATCCCATTGATATTACAATTAAATGTTTGGCACTATTCAGGTAACTGGCCCATATATGCTTAATTGTTGAGGTGAAATTTCGTTGTATTACATTGGCTGTGTTTCTTTAGGGGTGAAAATTTTTACACACACGTTTGACCACTAATTAAAGCTATCAAATAAAGTCATATTACAAAACTACATACATAATCTCCGGATTAATTCGCGAGACCTATCCAATGAGGTCTCTAACCGTTGAGGTCTCTAATCGTATGACTAAAGGATGGTCAGTAAATTATGTGTTAACCGATGACCAAAGGATGGTTAGTAAATTATGAGTTAATTAGGCTCATTAGATTCATCGCGTAAAATTACACTTATTCTTAAAAAATTGTAAATAGACTTCATTTAATACTTCATGTATGCCAGATTTCTCAGAAAAAAAATTCGCTGACACAAGAAACATAGCCATGTCAATGTTCTTTTATAGTCTGCAGATTTTTCATAATCAGTTTAGCCAGAAACCAAACTTAATCCTTTCAGTTCAGAAGTTTGTTTGTGACTAGGATTTGATCCCGTAATAAATCACTATTCGCTGTCTAATGTGTATTCAAAAGTTATCTATGCCGGATCCGTTTTCACGGTTCGAAAGGTCGAAGCTAAAAGGGTAATTTATTCTACTATATACGTCCCTCTGCACCCAACAAAAACTAGTTCAGGGGAGGTGATCAAATCCGCAGGTGCGAGTTCCTTCGAACGAGAACATAATTAAGCCGCGTGCGCGCGGAAACTTTTTTTTTTGACAAGGGAAGTTTTATTGATTTCAAAAATGTTACATCAAGATGATACCGCCTCCTCCGTCCATGACGGCGAAGGCACTATCCCTTGCGTAGACGAGCCCATGCTGCCGGTCGACAACGGCGACGACTCGTCCATGATGCCGGTGGACAAGGAAGAGAACCAAATCCACGTCGTCGATGTCGCCCCTTGCGAAGACGACGAGTCCATGCTGCCGGTGGACAATGCCGAGGACGAGCCTGACGTCGCCGCCGCCGCCTTGTGGCTCCCGGACCTCCCGATCCGCGACATCCTGTCACGCGTGCCGCCGTCGTCGGTGACGAGGTTCAAGGTCGTCTGCAAGCGCTGGCACGCCATGATCACCGACGACTCCTACGCGCGCACCCACCGCGCCGCCCCCACCCGCAGCATCCTCCTCTGCGACGGCGACGCGCCCAGCCCCGTCACTGTGGTCGACGAGTCCGGCGCGGCGGCGCGGCTGGCGCTGCACCCGTGGCGCGGCAGTCCCAGGCACGGGTTCGCCGTGCAGAACTGCTGCGGCACTCTGGCGTGCCTCCGCCGCGGCGGGCGCGACGTCGAGCTCCTCAACCCGGCCACCGGCGAGACCCTACCCCTGGGCCACTTCTTCCGGCACGGCCCGCGCTCCACGTGGACGCCCGCCGCCGAGCACCTCCCCTGGTACTGCCTCGGCCGCTGCGCTGGCGGCGCCGGCGAGTACAAGGTCGTGCGCCTCGACGTCCGGCTGCCGCCTTTCCGCCAGCCGCTCGTGACGTGCGAGGTGCTCGCCCTGGGCCGGGAGAGCTCCATCTGGGACTCGTCGGAGTGTTTCACGCCGCCAGAGTGGGAGAAGGTGGGCGCCCTGCACGTGGACTACTGCCCCACCGGTCCCGGCGTGCACGTCGCCGGCGTCGTGCACTACCTCACCTGGTTGGTGACCGGCTTAGCCGTCGTCTGCTTCGACCTCACCACGCACGGGCTTAGCGACATGGACCTGCCGCCGGCGGCGGAGGCGGCCGTCGCGTCGCTGTCGGAGCTGGACGGGCAGCTCTGCCTCTCGGTGGTGGTGCCCGGCGGCGAGGACGGCCGCCGCGGCGCCACCGGAGCGGCCATGGATATTTACGTGCGCGGCGGCGAAGCGTGGGTCAAGGTGTGCATGTTGGAGCTCGACGTCGCCGCGCGGCGCGTCCCGCGGCGGAGCAGGATGCTGATGAAGCGTGCCGACGGCTCGCTCTGCTGCTACGACATGGATGGTGCCGGCGGCGAAGGAGAAGCGGCCGGAGAGGAGGTGGTGTACGAGAGCGAGGGCTCGCGGCGGCGGAAGCAGGAGCTGAGCGGCGTCACCGCCGATGTCTTCGCGAAGAGCCCGCTTCCATTGGAAGCCATCCTACGAGGCGCAGGCGCCTAAGGCTGTGTTTGTACACGTTTTACCAATAAGTAAGGTTATTAAATAAAGTCAGTTGATAAAAATATCTTCACAACCTTTAGACTAATCACGAGATCTAATGAGGCTCTGACCGTACGATTAGAGGATAGTTAATATAGCATTAGTCTAAAGGTTGTAGCATTACTGTAGTAAATTATGTGTTAATTAGGCTCATTAGATTCATCGCGTAAAGTTACACTCATCGTTAAAAATGTTTTGCAAATAGAATTCATTTAATACTTCTAAGATTCAGTTTTGAATTTTTTTTCAAAAAACCAAAGAAACACGGCCTTAGTGTTAAACTGTTGGATGGCGATCTGTCTACGTATGCGCTACTCCGTACTTAGTTTTGTATCAAAACTCATCAGATTTCTATCAAATAGTGTTTGGCTACATGGTGCAACATAATAGAATTGACTTGTTTGATGGTACGAACCTTTGATGTTCATTGTTCAGTTGTCCACCATGCCAAACAGAGTAATTGAACACAAAAGGAGATTGGAGATAAGAAACTAAATGGAAAACACTTAAAGTTCAAGACATAAAAAACAGATCCTACGGGGATTGATGCCGTTTATTTGGTTCCATGGAAGTTCATTGGATCTGTCTTCTGATGTGATCATAAGACTGAATGATATGATTGGGACAAGTATTTAGCAAACGCCAAATGATTTGACACAGAAATGGATGAATTCCTTTACAAATCTCGAACCTGTGTTAGGAGCTTGACTGCTAAATTCAGATTCCAGTGACAGACATGTGGAATTGCGCGCATATCGGCCCGAATGAAGAGACACATTTTATTAGTGAAATGTTGCGGTCTGATGTTTCAATACAGAATGATTTATTCCACATCTGCACCCAGCAAATTTACATGATGAAGTTGTTCAGGACTTTCTTTACCAAATGCTCCCCGTACACAACCTTTTTGTACTTGGCAGCACCGCCGGTTTTCTCCAGGCAGAACTCAACAGGCTCTATGGCAGCGTCAAAATTCGACTGCACCATCGGTTTCACAAAAAATAAGAAGCAAGTTTACAAGAGAGCGGAAGCAAGAGAGATAGAAAGCGAGTACTACTACCTCGTAGAACGCTGCAGACACGCGGTAACGAGGGGAGTTGTTGACGACTCTGTGAACTGTGGGCTGATATATTCCATTGGACCATACCTGAATCGAGAACGAAAACCTATAAGCCCCTGATGTTGTAAAACAATCAGACATAAATGAACTTGCAAAGAAGAGGAAAAAACGGAAAACCTCAAGCATGTCACCGATGTTGCAAACAAATGTTCCGGGAATTGGCGTTGCATGTATCCACTCACCACAACGGTTTTGCACCTGAAATTAAATAACGGAAGAATTTATAGAGATTATAAAGATGAAGAGAACTATTAAAAGTAATTGTGTCAAGATTGATTAAGATTATCAGATCAAATTCTCATACTGGACACTCCCTTATTAACAGAACAGAAGAAGCTGGACAGACAGTTTAAGAACTGCTGAATAAATATAAGAATATATATATAATGATACGGAGAAAATAAATACCTCGAGGGCACAAATGCCATCATCCTGGTTAATAAGTGTCAGAAACCCTGCAGGGTTAACCAAGTGAGGAAAACGGTCACAAGATTTTGGTAATAGACTCCACCAATCTTCAGAGACAGCAACATAGTTTGAAAAAGCATGTGGTTTTCTTTAGATGCAATATAACCATTGTAATGTGTGTTATCTAGACCAATCAGAAGTAATCATCATCCACAGTTCCACATATGAAAATCTACTTCCAATTAAAAAAGTATTGGAGAGATCTACTAACCGTAATCTGTATGAGCTCCACTGGATTTCATCATAGAACACATCGAACACAAAAGAAAAGCAGCATGAGAGTAAATCCACATTCAGTAAGCATAATGCAAAATAGCAATGGTCGCCATGCATTGATTACCATCCAGTACCGGTGTGCTTCTCTTCTGGAATGTCCACTGGATAACCAATCAACCTTAGCACCCAGAAAGGATCTCCGGCTGTTTCCCCTTCAAACGCATCAACTGCCCCTCCCAATGCTAAGGCTATGCCACGCATTATCTTTCTTGAAATATCTGCAACGAAATTTGGCATGTTGAACACTACTAGCTGAGAAAATGAATGTTTAGACTTTAGAGTATGTAGGTCGATAAGTGGACTGTGGACCTCTGCATAGGTTGATATAGGCCCTGTTTGCAAGCGAACAGGGCCATAGTTTCCCAGTAGTGCTTCAAAATTTGATGGGTTCTCTGGCCTGTATGAAGGCAAATACTTAGTTCCTTTGGTAGAAAACAACATTTTTTGTAGTATATGGAAGAAACAACATTTTGCAACATTTTTTACCGAGGCTTTTTTGTAGAAACAACATTTTGCACGATATATCTTGAAAAGCATAGCTTGATTTGGGGAGCTCATACAACTGTATGCAAGCATAGGGCGACCCAGCATAGGCCCAGTGGCATCACGGGCCGCCACTCAAAGTTTGGTTTTTCAATGGAATTTGGCCCACTCTCGTGTAGCTGCAAAGGCCCATCATTAACAGGCCGCCCAATGCGAGTTAAACTCATATTTTGGGCTGGGCCGCCTAATATATATGTGGTGCTCTAAGATATGAGGAGAACAGGGATGAAAACTTGAGTTCGGAAATATACCATAAATTAGATCCCTCCACTACTTTAGCAAGATCTCCATATTTGCCAGGTACAATAGGAGTGTAGAACTGCCATATTTGCTCTCAGGGTTTAGCTTAGCTGTGGACAGTTCAAAGCATGACAAGGTAATGCAAAGACAATAGTGAACTTACATCAATTGCTTTTTGCATATCAGGTTTACCCTTGGTAACATTCTCCCCCTATCCTTTGATACCCTCTGAAAATAAAAAGTCAGAAGTTCCCCAAAGGATCAAGCATGTAACTACAAGGAAAAGTTTTTTTTTGTTTTGAGAAAACTACAAGGAAAAGTTGGACATGTTGACGTAACCGCACCTATATCCAGTCTTAGGTGTCATCTTTATCTTTAATTTCTCTTCATAAGGGAGCTCAAAGAATTTGCGTGTCACATCCCGGACTGACTTCATTAGCGACTCAGTAATACCATGGCCTTTCTGTTAACAAGTGTAGACAGCATTTTCCGAGGTTATCTTATAAAGTAAAAGATTGTTTAAAGATTAATATTTTTCCGTTGACCAGAAAAAGGAAAGAAAACTGTACATATGCACCTGTTGCAAGATTGAACATGGTATGAACATCAGTAGAGCTCTTTTATGGTACCTTATACCATTAATTTAAAGGACTAGTATATAAACATCTAATGATTGAGAATAATTGTATACTAGTGTAACGTTCACTAGTGGTATAGGTAGTATATGGTGAGTAGTATAGCTAGTATAAAGGTATAATTAGAAAAAATCTAAATGGCATCACTGTAATGTAGATATATTTTAATTTTTTTCATTCGATTATGCGTCTCAGGCCGGCAGTCAAGGCGCGTCAGCAGGATGGGTCTCGGGCCGGTGATGCGCGCTGCCGCCAATAATGAGGATAATAATGTTTAGTTAATATATTTAGGTATAAATTATCATATTAATCATTCTTTATACCATATACCACCAGTTAGTGGTATAAGGTACCTTAAAAGAGCTCATCGGTATTGTACATGTTAACACCATGTAACTTCAGGGCATGCCTCATACATTGTTAATGCTTAAATATCCACATATTTTTATTTCAAACATGATAACAACTGCATAAACATGCTTTGCTGACATGATTTACCAAAGAATTCAAAATGGATTTTTTGCTATCATAACGCCAAGTTCTTGTCAGAGTTCCAACGCCTTAATTAGCATCCTTAGTTAAAACAAATCTATCCTAACTGATACAGTTAGCCTAAAGATTTGGAGCAGGTTGTATGCTCTCACAGAATGAGCAAGTGATTACCACATAAAAGAATCCGGCCTTCTTGCAAGCATCATCCAGCATTCGCACAACCTCCAGCAAATCCGCGTCGTTGGCCATATTGGGATCATCAATCTTTTCGACAAGCGGGCTGATATCTGACAATAGCAGGAAATAAATAGATAAACAACTGCTTGCAAATCGATATGTCAGAGCACAAACAATTAGCAGTTAACGCGTACCGATCAGGGGGATCGCATTGAAGTCGGAACCCAATGTGCGCGCACAGAGATAGAGAGGGAAATCTCGAGTTTTGGGGGATGACCGACGCTTATCGTTGGAGTTAGCGACGATGGCTGGGGCTCTCGGTCTCGGGTAGCCGCTTAAAGATAGCAGGCTTTAGCAACTGATGGGCGAGGCAATCTCTGTCTCTCTCTCAATCATTCAGATGCAAAAGCAGCAGGTAGTGGAAGATGCTGTTACTCATGTGCACAACACATTAATAGATCGTGGCTACTGATTTGCAACGTGCATTGGATTATATTCCCTCTGAAACCAAACAGAGAGAATATAGCCAACGTGTGCGCCAGCCAAAAGCCGGGTTGTCGAAGACCCGCCAACAGCACTCCTTCCAGAGATTCCAATCTGTACATATATGGTTTGCTTATGCTGGTCCGGCGGCAAGAGCTGCAGCAATTTAGTGTGTCCCACCAGTACTTGATTCGATTAATATTTGCCAACGGAGGCATGGTGAACTAATTCATTGTGCTTGCCTGCAGCTGAATCATTACATTCCACACCCATTTGCAACACAAATTGAGGATCGGTTGGGAATTCAAATCACTTGCCTGTTCTTTTTTTTAGAAAATGGAATAGTCATTTGCCTGACAAATCCGCACAAAAGCATTTGTCCACACGGCAACCGCATCAAGCTACATATTGGGTCTTCTGCGTGAAAGATAAACGACTATGCGACCAATCCAGTGTCCAACATCATCATCACAAGGTAACCGGCTGTATAGAATTCCATCTAGTTTAGTTAAGACACAAAATAGAAACCACTCGATGAAATTATCATGTTAGACTGTTCAAGATCCATCGATACAAAAGAAAAATTAATCTCTCTTTCAAAGTTCAAACACACAAGGACCTATGGTTGAATGATAGTTGGAAATCAAAGTTCTTAGGATTTAATATAAACTTGAACAGAGTTAAACAAAAATTAGGGTCAACCCCCTATTCAAAACAATGTAAAGCTGGTACTCCTGCCATTTTCATCATAAGATACGTCATGGTCGTGGGATCATACAAGAGCAGCGCTCCCTTTAGGGCCAGTTTGGAAGCCGGATATTCAATCCAAAACTCTTGCAAATTACTGCTCCGAAATTTTTTCCATTGCAGATTGGAATTCGCTGCTTGGATGGCCGGTGAGCTAACTAATTTTACGGCTAGTTTAGACCAAAACCGTCGGATAAAAATAATCATGTGCTGAGGTCCGGAAAAAACACGACAAATATAAGGATTGCTCTACTCGCTCGACTCGGCGGAGGCAATGGCGCAGCAATCCATGGACTTGACCGGGAAGAACTCATCCGGGGCGTTGTGATCGACGGATTTGACATTGAAGGGCTCGTCCAACGGTGCATGGGATTCAAACCTGGGACCTCTGCCTCGCGTGTAGTCTTCCTTACCATCTCATCTACATCTATAGAGCATTTATGCTAAGCTCTTGGATGCTTTCCTTTTAAATTAACCCGCAGTGATCCATTTAGTCCCGGGCGGTAACACCAACAGGGACTAAATGTCCTCCGAGCCCTAGAGAAAATAGGAATCAAGACTAAAGGGATATTTATCTTGGGCCAAAATGCAACCGGGACAAAAGGATGGACGATCGAAAGTCACTTCTCCGCCGGTGGATCCAAAGAAGCGATACAGTCCGGTAAGCCATCACTTGCTAGGCCTGCCTTAAGAAATTTATGCGTATGTATGTATCTGCCTAGAAGTAGTAGACAGCGCTGCCGACAACCACACCACTGTTCATGTTTTTTTTTTGAGGAAACAGGAGGGGCAAGCCCCTACTGGTTAATTATAATTATAAATAAGAACATATTACAACAGCACCTGAGTTCATGAAACAAAAAAAGAAATGAAGAAAATGAGTTTAATTACAACCAAGCTTCTAGCCACTGTTCATGTTAACGATGAACATTGCAGACCTGCTGTACACCCTCATCAGAGCCATCGTATCCCAAGCTTGATAGCTTCAGCATGCTTCTTGTACTCTCCCGTGGAGTCCACACGCCCAATTGCAAGTGCAAACACACGTACTGTCCTCCTCAGGCTCGCATTCCCAATCGAACCGGCGTTCTATATATACTAGAAACAGTGCGTGGCGTTGCCACGCTCGGACCTTTTCTGGAGCCAGTGTAATTGCTATAGTCCCTGGTTAGTGTAACAAAGTAAATGGCACAAGGTTTGCGTGCTCAGATTGTCCCTTTCTAAAATAATTAAATTATCAACGATTTGCTATGTTCAATCGAATTAGAATATTCAATCAATTCAAGTCCGGCATGAACATCAAGCTGGTAAATTGAGGATGAGACACAACTTTCCACATTACTACATTTTGAATATGAAGCTATTGTCGAGTTGATTGGCCACATTGTTTTCTGTCCGTTGAATTAGCAAGCTTCACAGGAGCCCTCGTTGTCGGAGTAAGCCTTGGTATCCAGTGATTCATTGCTGATGTATGCGTCAGTGATCTGAAGCAAAATAGAACCAGACTCGTCATGACATTGTTAATAGTGATACTTTTTTTTTGAAACGAATAGTGATACCTTTTCAAACTGCATAATTCATTTGGCAATTTAACCTGCAGTAAGTCATATTACAATATGATGGTATGCATGAAAATCCTTAGCTTGTTGAAGGGTACAGATTTACCAACTTTAAGGGAATGGATAGCTGGCTGAACCAACTGGGCCTGGTCTTTGAACTTTAGCAGTGCTTTGAACTTTAAACTCGATGAAAAATACAGTTAGATTGATGTCCATTTGCAGCCACAGGCATCGAGTGCTTACTTGGATAGGTCAGCGGGGTTTTGCAGTGGAAATTATCCTGCCATCACATGGTCGCAGAGGACCTCAGCATGCACCTTGAGATATATAGGTCCAATTACCAAATATGCACTCAGGGCTCCAGCAGGTAGCAAAAATCTGTCATCATATATGGCATTATATGGGCTGCAAACTGGAATAAATGAAAACTTTCAATCAATTGTCTAAAGGAAAATGTAGCAGCAAGTACCGAAAATACAGGTACCTGTTAAATTGGGATTTGTGGTACTAAAGTAAACCCAGTCATTGCTATCTGATTTATGAAGTTTTGAAAGATCGAAGCTTTTACTACACTGCATAGCTCTCTCATAATTTAGTGGAATTACTGGAATTACCGCAACAGAATGGAATTGACGATAGAATCGCAACATTGCTTTAAGTCTAACTGAGCTGAAGGACATGTACTCTTCTTCCATGTGCATATATCCACCAGAGACATGTATCAACTTGGCTCAGGCCGCTGTCACTTCAGTTTTGGAATCCAAAACTTGAGAAACCCAAACTTCTGGAAGCTAGAGAAATTGAAATGCCTCTAATATAAAATATTTTCTGTTTTGAATTAATATTGCCATACCGATAGGTATAAACATCTCACAGGTAGAGCTTATGCTATACTTGTGGTAGTTGAACACCTTTTTAATGAACTGAATGCATAGCAATCTCTATCCAAATTCTAGAATCGTGGTACTCCATAGAAAATAAGAGATGGTGGTGATGGTCAATGGACGAAGTAGGAAGACTGCTAACCACTATTCTACAGGCCTGCAGCTAACAAAGTGAACTGGGAACATGATTTTATATTATTTTCTCTATGGATCGGTGAATACTTTGCTTTTACAACAGATCTGAGTAGCAAATACTTTCATATTTCTACATGAAAGTAAAGTTAGTCTGACAACATGATAATCACCAATATTTTTCAAGGCATATTTGCAAATTGCAACTGTATATAAAACTTCAGGTATCATGATAGATCTCCAGTTCACTTTCGCAAAAAAAAAGATAGATCTCCAGTTCAGAGGTTGGTGTGTAGGAAGGAAAATTCAATCTAAGGTAATAGGAAATCATTCTCATGTGTACCCGCAAATATTCAACATTACTGTGCCAGCCGGGTCACAGAACATGTATAAGAGTACTCAAAATTGTAATGTTTTTGACATAGATAAAGATTTCTAATTATGTAGCGTAGCATCAGTACAATATCTTGATAGCTCTTACTACTATATGACATTATTAGTTCTCAGGATGCATTAGATTATCTGAGGTGAAAAGGTCATCCTAATTAAAAATTTATTTGGAGATCTCTAGGCACGAAGGTTAGGATAGGTTTTTCACAAAAATACTGCAGGTAAAGACATAAGGTCGTTTAAAATAACCTGAAGTCTGAAAATAGGGCAATGACCTGTGACTCTTTAGGAGAAAACTCTCATGGAGCTTGTAACAGCCAGGCCCCACATATATTTGATAGGAATAGAGAAAGCTAAATCAGCATGCCATCACATAGGCATTGTATTGTGTATGAGAGATTTTAAAGAAATGGTAAGATGCAATTTTACTCAGTGTCCTATTATGACGGCAGGGTAACAGTAATTATAAAAGAACCCACTTAGATACCTACAAATACCTTACTGGTTTCCCCTGTGGGAAAACGATGATCCTGTATACTGAATATTTTGCAGTATTAAACATTCTCTAGAGAACAATTAGATGATGTGGACGGCAAGGCAAAAATCTAGACATCAGTAGAATAATGTGGCATCATCATGCAATTGATAATAGTGCCAGCAGCATGTTATTTGAGGTAGTCCAAATAAGGAGATTAGTGTATCTACTACTTGGAAGGCTAGTCCTTATCGGTTCGATGATAGAATGTTTTTCCATTCAAAACGAAAGTACATGCGATTAGCCTCATCTATTCTTGATATAAATAAAGGCATGGATGATATGACAGAGTAACAGATGGCTCAATCTCAAACGTCAGACATCCAGAAGGAATGAATAATTATTTATAGTCAGTCCATCAGGGCAATGAATGGATTCAGTAAACATTAGTAAAAACTCAGTGACCATAGTAATTTTCTTAATGTAGGAGGCAACCTGTAGGTTGATTAAATTATTCTCAGCATAAAGTTCCAAAGGTAAATTACAAATCTTATTGGATCTAGTTTTACTCAATGAAGAGTGTTTCAATTACGTTTCCCGGGTTGAAAAATATTCGCAGTCGGCAGTTCACATAAATATTTGTTTGTTGATTTCACCTGCACCAAATCAAATTAATAGATCAAGTTGATTAGATCATGCAAGACAACATTTCAAGAAAATAGAGATCCTGATGTTATTTTTATTTTTTTGCAGCACATAGCATGGGAATGGCCTAGAGAGAAGCAGACAGTCCGAGCCGTGTCATCTTTTCCCCATTGGCCTCCATGCCTGCGTTCCCAGAATAGAAGATGCAGCAAAGGATGGGTAGTGGAATCACATGAATTGGCATATAATAAAAATCAAGTGAAACTAAGTGCGTTCCAATGACGTCATGACCTTGCGTTATTAAAGGAGAAAAAAGGAGCCGATTTTACAGTTCTAGTTCTGTGTAGAGCCCTATCGTAGCAAGCATAATCAAATCACACTAACCCGCAATAATAACAAGCAATTAACCAGATGGAGAGGATTGACTCGGTTCCGGAGTGCACACCTTGACGCCGATCTGAAGCTGAGTGACGTCGCCGGACTTCTTTGCCGACGCTGGGGACAAATCACAAGCAACGAGCAAAGCGCGTCAAGGCCAGACGAAAAAGAACAAATCTGAATGCAGCGAACGGTTCAGACAAGACGGCAGACGAAGATCCTTCGTTACCTGTCAGGAGGATGGCCGCGGCGGCGAGGCAGATCAGCTGCCGCTTCTTCCCCATGGAGGACATCATAGCCGCCGCCGGCAGCTCTCTTGCCTAGTCGATTGAAGAGGCTCTATTGAGCTGGGCGCGGTGTCGAAGAATCGCATGAGAGATGGATGGGGCCGCCGACGGCGAGCGGAGGCCGACGACTGGTGCGGGAGGCGGCGGGCGGCGCGGCAGACAGATGGGAGGAGACGGAACGGGTTCCCGACTATTCGCGAGTGTCCACGCTCGTGGATTAACGGGCGAGACCCGCGAGCGCCCGCATCGGACGGCTCCTGTTGTTTGCTCGGCCGATCCAACGGTTAGCGGGCTAACGGGCGACGTGGACCTATCCGCCGCCCGTGGTTTGGGTCCGGTATTCGAGTTTAGAGATACCTGATGTCGGTTTTGGGCAAGTGGGAGACAGCCCCGGTTGCCGGATTGATCAAGCAGCAGCTTCCATTCCCGTCGCCGTCACCGACGCAGATGAGGTCAAGGCGCACGAGCGCAGCAAGGTTTCGTGGTAGCAAGATGATGATGGGATCGGCAGCGGCACCCGCTTGACGACATGGCCGGATAGGTCCATGACATGGATGTGCCTGTCCTCTCCATGGTCACGGAGCAAGGCCACGATGATTGCGGACCCGGGTTTCGGACCTCGTGGGCCTTGATGAAGACCGGGTCGGAGGTGAGTGACCGCCATTGCCGGCAGACGGCACGGAGGCGGCAGATCTCTTTGGCTGGGAACCGGACCAGGATATCGAACAGCACATCAAGGGGAAGGGCGCCGTGGCTGGTGGGGGTACCGGCGGCAAGATGGCGACTCTCCATCGCCGAGACGCCGACGCCTATAGAAGAGAAGATGCCAACAACAAAAGAATCGAAGATGGATTAGGGCGCAGATGAGCTGAGACGTCACGCATGAGAGAAGAAGCGGCGATCGATGAACTTACCTCATATGAGAACCGGCGGTGGAACGTGACAGGGATGGGTAGACGGGATCAAGCCGTGGGTTCTTTGATGGGATTTTTAGCAACTAATTGATCTGTTGTTTCCAAAAGCATGATAGGGCTTCTTTTCTCTTGCAGTCCTTTTATTCCGTAAGATTTATTTATTTATTTATTTCGGTAATGCTTAGGCCAAGACGTCCGACGTGTAGCGATCGTCCGGACGCTGATCCAGGAGGCCATGTGACCCTCTCTCATCCGCATGTTCTTCCTCTGTTCTAAGTCCCGCTCACCATTCCATCTTTCGCCCCCCTCATTTTTTTTCTCCACATGCACCGCCGCCGTATTTCTCCCACACGCGCTGCCACCGCGCTGCCATATCGCGCCGCTCCTCCACAAGCACGGGCGCCGCCGTTCCACCACGTGCCGCCGACGCCACCTCCCCCCCCCCCCCTCGACGGTGTCGTCGCCGTCGCCGTCTCCCCCTCCCGCTCCTACACACGACGCCGCCACCACCTCCTCCTAGCTCCTCCCCGCGCCGTCGCCGCCACCTTCCTCTGCACTCACGCCGCCGCCCACGTGGAGCTCATCTCGCCATGGCTCACCATCATCTTCATCGTCCGGAGGCTCGCCGTCCTCTTCATCGTCCTCCTCCTCCTTCATCCACCAGTGCAATTCTCCTCTTTTTTGCTAGGTTTTGGTGCATGTTGCAAGTGTATGTTTTAGATGTTTTATAAGAATGTTGCAAAAGTAGATATTGATGTTGCATATGTTTCAGACGCATGTTGCAAGTGTTTTATCCGGATGTTGCATTTTCATTGAGAGGTTTTGACTGCGGCCGTGCGTGGCTGAGAGTTGAGAGTGCACCGTTTTTATTGTTGCAGACGACGACTATTCATGTTGCGGATACTATTGTTTGATGTTGCATATGATATTCTTGGATGTTGTAAAAATTTTACATGTTGCATGCAACATCATGCTCATGTTGCGGCCGAAATTTCTCTGCTACTGTACCGTTTGATTTTTTTCCCACCCATCGAACGTCCGGGCGCTAGCATGACCCTATTTATTTTCATTGATCGGTGCTTGGAGTTCATCGATGCTTTTGGTCACGACATAGAACTATAAAGCCATTCCAAGTGAAAAAGCATATTTATAGGTTTTAACTTGATTTTTGCAAAAAAAAATATTTCCAGAAAATTATATATGAAAAAATATTTCAAAAATATCATTTTTTTTAGTTTTTAAATATTCAAGTTGCCATCTATTTGTATGTACAATTCTAATTATAAGCCCTAAAAATATTACTATTGGATTGAATAAAATACAACGACGGTTTCTAAACTTTTCCCATGGTGTCATCGAGGTCCCCAAACTTTTAAAATTCATCGATGCAAGAATAATAAGAAGTCCTCATCCTCCCCGTGCACTTGAACTACTGATGATACCCATGAGAGTTTACAAAAATGCATTTTTGGCAATTTAGGGACTGGAATGACACCAGTGGACAAGTTTGACTATCTAAAAATGTATTTTGACAATTTACAGACCCAAGTGACACATTGGAACAAGTTGGGTAACTTGAAAATGTATTTTGGGAGTTTAGGGACCTAGATGGCACACGGCAGGTTTGAGGATTGCCCGTGCATTTTACTGTATTGGATTCAAACCACAAAGTTAAGGTTTTCATCCATCTCTCATTGTTCCCGTGGTAGAAAAAGTGGGTGAAATGATCAAACTTTATGCAATGTTTTGGAACATTTTATTTTTTTACATAGAACATTAGTAACAACAAACAAAAAAATGGAAATTTAAAATACCCTAAAGCATATCATTATGAATTTTATCTCTTCCCATGCTGTTTTTTGCAAGCTATTATCTATCTCTGCTCTCCAAGGGCACGTCGATTGATGATCCTCTAACTTGGTAAGAGCCTGCTCGCTTTACAAATATGATTTTGCTTGTCATGCATATCATATCATGAGCCACGATACAACTACAACCTCCTGGAAGGATCATTGGGTGGGCTTGGTTGGAGATTATAACAGGATAACTTTTTTAGATAAAGGAAAATTCTATTTCATCAAGCAAATGAAAAATATCCCGATCTCTCCATCTTTCAACGAGTTCGACCATTTAATTATTACATAGTTTCATTATGAGGTAGAACAATTCTCCTTATAAGACAAGCAGAATTTCACTATGGTGTAGGCTCCATCTAATACATAGCATGCACACCATACCAATTAAAATGGAAGAGAAGATAAATAAAGTTTTAGAAGTCCAATCTATTACAAAATCTCAAACCATTCTTGGCAACGATGTCCATAGTTGACATCTCCAAAAGTTGGCATTTGTTGCACCTGCACTTTTTTGTAGCAAAGACCATATTATGATCCAATGTGTACCCCTGTAAATCACCTGCATAGGAGAAAAAGTTTGTGCATTGTTGAAAATCACATCATTACGACGTAACCATATGGCGTAGCACACGCCAACCCCAATCATGGTAAGTTTCCTAATATCACGATCAATGTTATCCAACCATGAAGTGAATAAGAGGGCAATATTACTTGGGGGACTCAAACCAAAGATGATATGTATTATTCGACATGTCAACTTAGAGAAAATACAGTAAAAAAATAAGTGTTGAATTGTTTCATCATTATTGTTACAGAAACAACACTTTTCATTTCCATGCCAATTTCTATTAACTAAGTTGTCCTTGGTTAAAGTTACTTTCTTATGTAGGAACCATAGAAATATTTTAATCTTGAGGGGTACTTTTAGTTTCCATAAGTATGTATTTGTAGCAATGACATTTCCATTCAAGATTGCATCATACATAGAGTGAACTGAAAAAAATCCCTGACTAGTGTAAAGACCATCTAAAGACATAAGCTTCATTTGTTAACTCTATACTTGCAATCTTTGTTACCAAGTCATGCCAAGCAACCAATTTATCTCCTACTAGAGCTCGGCTAAATGAAATATTGAAAGGACTAGTGCAAAGCACAGTAGAGACATTGTCATGCTTTCTTCTAACAATATTATACAATATATGATATTGATCTCTTAAAGTTGTATTTTCTGGCCATTTATCCTTCGAGAACCTAATTTGAGTATTATTTTGTAATATGAAATTTCCCAGAGCTAGAAAATGATCTTTAACACTCATTAAGAAAGACCAGAATTGTGAATCAAAAGGTTTCTTTTCCACTTGAGTAAGGTCTTATTGCACAAGTATTTGTTGCGTAGTACCTGTTGCCATAGACCATCCTCATTCAATAATTTTAAAAGCCATTATCTGAGCAAGCATCTATTTTGTATATCAAGGTCTGAAATTCCTAAACCACGGTCTTTCGGTCTACACAAAATATTCCATCGAGCAAGTTTGTATTTCTTTTTATAACCATCACTTTGCCAAAAACCTAGACCTAAAATAGTCCATTCGCTTTAGTACTTCTCTTGGCACTTCGATAAATGATAGCATAAAAATATAAATGCTTCTTAGAACTAAATTAATAACACTAGTCTCCCTCCATAAGATATATGTTTGCCCTTCCAATTACTTAATTTCTTTATCCACTATTATTTGCCGGTCCTTATTATTTATTTTTCTATGGTGCATTGGAATTATCAGATATCTAAATGGGTATTCTCCCATAACACACCCTAACAATTATACTTACTCTTGCGCATGGTCTTTTGCATTTCTATAATAAAATAATTCACGTTTGTGGAAGTTTATTTTTAAACCTGAAAGTTGCTTAAAAACACAAAGTAATAACTTCATATTTCTAGCTTGTTTAGGGTTATGTTCCATAAAGGGTCACCAACGTGTAGTATCATGGTCCTATTTCCGGTTTTCCATGTTCGAATATTCGATGCCTTAGTTTGTACATAGGAAATGTTATATTGTCCCCTCATAAATCACTCAACAGGACTGGTTTATTTCCTCAATAGTGATTTGTGTTTGCTGTTGGAGAATTTTAACGCTGGCATCCTCTCATTTTCTTGCTGACCCACCAAGCCGCACGATGTTTGGCATTCTCTATTGTTCCTTCTAGTAAATTAAGTCTTTTGAGCACCCCCAACATATTTGGCGTGATTTTGAAGCACATTTGATATGAATCTCTGTTATGACTATCTATATATCTTGTTTGAGAAATGTATCTCCACACTCCGGTTTCTTGGTTCAAATTTGGTGTTGAAAGAAGGTCATGGTCATATACGAAGAAGGTGGCCTGTTTTGTTCATTGTGAATGTTGCTATGCTAGATCAATCCATTATTTGCAGTGTGCTAATTTGCCAAATTAATTCAAGCATGTGTTACGGTGAACTTTCAAGTTGCTTCACCAGGCATATATTTAAATTTAATTCTTTAATTTGATGGTGAATTCAAATGCATTCAAACAATGCTCATGATCATGGACATGAATGATCCATAACATCCTTAGGCTTTTGGGTTGTGACAACTAATGAAACGGTTCATATTTTTTTTTACAAAATATACTAACATACATCACATCATAATCAAATGATATATGGACCAAACAAGCTTGGAAAGAAGTTCAATGTGCTTTTAACCAATGGTATAATCAGGAAAAATCTGATGAGGAGGCCATATGGTAACAAAAATTGAATTATAAAGGGCCCATTTCAAATTTTCTTTTGTTTATGTCGTGTAACTATGTGTACATCTTGTCCTTTTGTAATTAGGTGCTGTACTAACGATGTAATTAATAATTTAAGCTTCCAAATCTTTGATGTCATCAGCTATGTGAAAGAATCCTCCGGTATCGTTTCCGAGAATTCAGGTTAGGGTATTAGTTTATGAGATTTGAGGTGACGGACTTATCGATTGGCTCATGCTACCCTCCCCCAGGTCCTATGCAGATACTCCCTCCGTCCCTAAATATAGATAATTTTCACTTTCCAAGAAACATCTTTGACCGAATATATAAAAATATATATTAATATTTATGGTACATAATAAATATTATTAGATAAATATTTGAACCTAGTTTTTTAATAAAGTTTTTGGAGATTAAAATACTACACATATTTTCTATAAATCGAAGTAAAGTCGTGACACGGAAAGAAATGGTGACAGTTATTTAGGGACGGAGAGAGTATATACGATGGAAACTTTTCATGTCTGGTTTTGTTCCATGTTTCTCTCAACTTCGAAGTAATGCCCTCCCTGTTCACTCATCGGGTTTTAAGAGCTCGGGTTTCCTCATCGGGTACGGCAAAGCCCTATCCGCACTTCCCCGTACTCCCTCCGTCCGGGAAAGACGGATGTTTTAGGATTTCTGACATAGAATAGTGAGAAGGAAAATGACCAAAATATCACTATGCTGCTCTACTCTGCCACCGGAGCTGCCACCCTCGTTAAGGTTGTGTCTAGATAGAGGAAAGGGGTGAAAAAGTCACATCAGACACTGTAGCGCACTGTAGCACTTTTCGTTTGTTTGTGGTAAACATTGTCCTATCATAACCTAACTAGGCTCAAAAGATTCGTCTCGTCGATTACATCAAAACTATGCAATTAGTTTTTTTATTTACCCATGTTTAGCGTTTCATGCATGCGTTATTTGTTATATTTAATGTTTTGACGTGATGTTGATGTGATGTCGATAAGATAAAAGGTTTTGGAATTCAAGGGAACTAAACACAGGCTAACTCTGCTGCTCAGTGTGGAGTACGCCACCGGAGCTGCCGGTTGAGTTTTCGAGTAGCACGCATTTTCGAGGACGTGGATGCTTTTTTGTAGTGAGAAAAGACAGCACGTTGATGGTGCTGACAAGCTGCAGCTCTACGGAAAATGTTTTTTTACTGAGAAAAGACACCACGTTGATATCTGAGACTATTACAGAGGTATAACGATGGTTTTTATGGGACAAAACTTAAAGCCTAAAACGACCTTCTTTCAAATAAACTAACGCCGGTGCCGCAGAGGAATACATGCAGCGGTGCAACAGTGCACCTCCACAGCAGCACTTCGGCCAATCACCATGCATCTGCATGCACCGCACACACGCCAGCATGCAGCGGGATGGAAGAAAAGGCCCCTTCATGACGTCATACACGTAGAGAAGCGTGAAACTAAAATTTAGATAAAGAAAAGACTATAATTTCTAAAGAGAATGTTTAAATCAAAATCAAATTGCACCATTATGTTTCTCATAATGAGACTTTAAAATGAGACCGCACGTGACTATGTTTTGATAAAAATTATTCTAAAATATTTTTATAAAAATAGTATAATTTCATTTGCTCTTATTTTGAAGATTTCGTTCAAAAAGATACAATTATGCAATTGTATGTTGATATGAATGTTCGATTTGAAAATATGATATTTTGTTTACATGTTTATTTTTTATCTAAACACGGACCGCTACACATTCTCAACTATGACTTCTCCAGTAGACAGAGGACCAAGGGTGCGTTTGGATGAGTGCCCGCGGTAGCCCGGCCAAATTTTGGTCGTTGACCATCGGCAAGAGCGACGTTTGGATCAAGGCCCTGTTTTGGCTTGCTCCGGCTGCCACGCGCAGCGCGTAGTGTATTTTTGAGCCCATGCGCGGCCGATTCGTGGGCAGCCGATTTGACCGCCAAATTTTGGCCGGCCGATGGTTTGGCCTAGTTTACCGGCCACAGAAACCAAACACGCCCCAAGCTACATGATTTTAGCCAATGCCATTGCTGTAAAGCTAAGAAAACAAGGTCCAGAAGACCTATCACTTCTTGGCAGCTCTAGAGGAGGCAAACTTTTACATGATAGCTTTAATCTTTTACTTATTGTTATTAGAATTATTATATACTATAATAGTTTCTTATATTTTGTAGAGTACCTGATATTCTTATTTGAAAATTACTCTGAGATATACAGATTTACTTCTCCAGCCACTTGTAGCTCATACTAATACACGATGTAATTGTTTAGTCCTAGCATATTTGTGTATATTCTATTGAAATGCTACATATATATCTTTAGCTAGCGAGAACATATCTGAATATTCACCTATGATAATGTTCAGCATTACATAAATCTATATGAAGCTCTATTTCATTAGAGACAAAGAGATTAAGAAAAATCTAGGGACTATTAAATTTTCACAAACGAAACAATTATATCAACTTATTTATACTAATTTGCTACATGTATATTTGGTGGTAGTTGCACTTTGCTCCAATGATATTTCTTTTCGAGTGACTTGTATTTTGTTGATGGTTGGACACTATTTTTCGTGCTATCAAATGTCAGTGATAGAATGAAGTACTTCACACTATTGAACTACGGAAATAGTAGCATCTCTACTTCTATTAAACTCGAGAAGTGTGAACTATATGAACTAATGTTCTGTCATTGCGAACAACGACCGCGAGTTGAAGAAAATATATTATGATAAATCTTTTACTGATTGGGCTCCTACACATATGCAAAGGTTCCTTCGTTCTCAGAAGATAAAACATCGTAGTGAAGAACCATGTCTCACGTCCTTGCTCCATTTACGGATCGCCTTTAATTAATATTTATAGTTTTATGGTTATAATAGTGCGCGCTCGCGCTTATTGCTTAAAGAGTTGAGTGGAACGATTGGGAGGGAAGGGCGGCATGTAGATGTTTGCCTAAGGCTTTCCTCCCTCAAATCGACGGATCCAAGCACAAACTGCAACACCTTTCTCTTATGGTCGAACAGTGTACAAACAGTATGATATGCACTCGATGGAAAAACATATTCGTTATGGAACTGGATCAGATAAGATCACATTATTCACATGCGAGCAAAAGAAAACAGCTTATATAAGTTCATGTGACCTGGCAATTCCATTTACATCCAGTAAACTTCACTAGAACAACCAGTTGGTCAACAGGGAATGAAATATACAGAGACAGTACAGACTCCAAGTTTGTTGAATCACAAACATATCAATCATTCCTATGGCTAACCTAAAAGGACCATCTTTCGTAGAGATTCTAACACATGTTGTATCTTCTTTATTCAGAACAACACCAAGATACAAATTTGAATTTGCACATAGATGATTGCTGCTACTGATGATCACCATTTCCAAGAATGACACTTAAGCTTGTATTAAGACATCTTCCAAGGATGATCTCTAAAAAAAGACATCTCCCAAGGAAAGACCAAATATAGCTGAGACAAAAAGGTCAAGACGGAGGGAATATGATACATCCATTGATGAGACCTTCAGGGTGTATTAAGTTACTAGAACTACCTTTTGCACTAGTTAGGCATGAGCCACCAATGTTGATTAACTTTTGAGCAGATATTGACAGAACCCCAACCCCTCATGACCCCATTTGCTGCACGCATCACTTATGAGTATGCTGCCTTGTTTAGATAGTCAGTTCAAGTTTCCAGGTCCACATTGCTTTCCTCAAGACAAGCTAGGAAACAACCTATTCAATTCATAAAGTCGCATCCTCCAGGCTTGCTTCATGCATGCATTGATCTTGGGAAGAAGGAAATGAAGCAACCTCAAGACGACAAAAGAGCTAGCCAATGCAAGACATGTATCTTGATGAAGTAACCTGTCTGGTGATCTTGCCCATGATAACAGAGAATCCTCCTTTTCACTCTTTTTGTCGTTATCAATCATAGTTACTGTATCCTCCACTCTCTCCAGGGATATTGCGTCCAATGACACAGGATTCATACCTTGATAGTTTCAAAAAAAGGAGGTCATCAAATATAGGAAAACTTTATGGAAAGCTGAATACACCCTAGAGTGGCTCAAAGTGGGAACTGAATCCTACTAAATTACCACCACCAAAAGAAAGGTTAAATTATAACATCTGAATGGTTAAGATGCAGCAGGGAATAATCAGCCTTTCTGTTGAACTTAGTTGACAACAGTAAATATGAAGATGTGTACCATTATTTCATTCAGAACATTGATCAATAGTACCTGTAACATCTTTATAGAACATAGCAAGGGAATTCATTGTCCGAGATCCATGATAGCGCACACGCACTGTAGAGTTCACAAGGAAAAGAGTAGGGAAGGCACGAACTCCATACCTTGACAATATTCTGCAAATTATATATCAAGTAAGTTGTGTGCCACGATTTAGTTAAATCCAACTGTTAACTTTACTCTTTTAGAAAGACACACCTTGGTTTGATATTAGATTCTTCAAAAGAAAAATGAGCTATTGATGGGAAAAGGGACGATAGCTTTTGGAAATCTGTCCTGAAAATTTTAGAAAAAGGACACCACGAAGCATAAAAAAGAATAGCAACAAAATCTTCCCTGCTCTGCAGCACAAGTGCTACTGCCTTTTGCAGAGCCCCATCATCGCCCTAATGCATAAAAATGGAGCGTGAGGTAATAGACGAGAAGAGAATTCATCCAAGATTTAAGAACAAAGTTTAAAAGACTGAGAAGCTTGATTAGTTGTGTAGTTTGGCCAATCAACTTGTGCACGTAAATCTGAATCTACAATTATAACAAATTAAAGTAGGAGCATTTTCAGTGTACTGCCAAGGTATTGGTACAAAATGGATGCCTAACCTAACTAATATCAGTACTCTCTGAAAATTATCATGTACTACCTATGCAGCAGATAATCAAAATGAATCCTTGAGATAATTCAAACTGTGCAACTTAATTTCACTTTTGATAGCAGAGAAAATGGCGATCGAAATTATGAATGTTTGACAGAGAAGCAAACAAGCACTTAGCTAATGGGCATATTTACCAGGATGGTGTGTGGATACAAAAGAAAAGAGAATCCATATTCAGACTAGATTTTGCATGTAACATACAGAAATGGAACAAATGCTACTCATTTCAAACTGCTAATGATTGTTTCTTGCCAATTGACCATATCTACGACAATCAGCCTAGCACATATCCAATACAAGAGTCCAACTGAACCACCATGCACTAAAAGATCACACAAACTTATAGGTAACAGAAACAAGATCTGAAACAGAGTTAAGAAACTACAAACTCATCCCTGCTGTCCTCAATTTAGTTCCTACCCGCACGGCCACACCACAATCATCAATTACCCAAGATATTCATCACATTCCGAGAAGCAGTTGGAGAGACACCAAGTGCTCAAGTTTTTAAATCAACATCCCATTGTTTCTGCTCTCCATTCCAATTAAAATAATAGGGAAAAAAATCAATCCAACAGTCAGGCACGCTGAGTTCAGTCAATTCTGCCATCAGTTTGAACCACCGAACATCATCACGGACAGGAAAACTTGTAAAGTTGCAATAGGTTACGAATTTATCCTGGTGCCGATCGGATCAAGCACGAGCATGAGATTCATTTCTTCAGAAGCGAAATCAGTGAATTTGCAAACGGGACGACATTAAATTCCCGCGCCTCCAAACGGCAAACCAGCAGCGCAAGCAACGGGAGGCCAATTTCCACTAGCGTGACGGCGATATTAAACGAGAAGGCCAAGCTCACCTCCACGACGCCGGCGTGGTGGCGCCGGGGCCTCGGGGCGTCCGCCGCCGGGCAGGAGGCGGGCGCGTGGCGCAGGACGGCCGCGGCGGCGGGCGGCCTCGAGCAGACCGCCCCCTCGCCCGCGGCGGCGAGGAGGGGGAGGAGAAGGAGCGCCGCCGCAGAGGCCGCCGCCGACGACATGGTGGGCCCCGCCGGAGGAAACCCTAGAAGATCGCGAGCGAGCGTGCGCGAGCAAGCGGGGGGTCTCCGACTGCGAGAGCGGTGTAGAGACGTGGCGCCGGCGAGGCCGACCAGCCGCCCTCGGAAGGGGAGGAGGAGAGGGGAGAGGAGCGGAAGCGGCGGCGAGCGGGCGCCTGGCTGGGTCGCTCGCTGCTGTGGGGGAGTTGGGAAGGTCGCCCCCGTTTCTCGCTCTTCCCGTGTTGCCGTTTGTTTTCCCTTTTTGTCTATCGCTATCTTTGCCACTCTCTCTCTCTCTCCGTCCGTCTCAACCTACTAGATGCCATAGTCATGGCGTTCGTGTACTGGGAAAATCAAATGGAGCACTAATTCTAAAGTGACCAGCAAAAGTACCCGTGTGTAATTACATGTTATACTATTCAAATTTAAATTCACTTATTTTAATATATAGTAAGTGTGGTCGTGTGTCGCTATAGGAGATATACTTTTTTTTATTATAACCTGATAAAAGAACATGCAAATATATGATGATTTGAGATTACCACCATTTACGTAATGCAAATAACTATTTAATCGTCTAAATCATTCTCCTCTCCTTGTGACTCCCCTAATGACGTTCATACATAGTACACTACCCCACTAGCTTCGACACGAAGCTAGTGGAGGCACTACATCCTTTGTTCAACACTTGGTTATCATGATAGTGCAGACCGATATCATGGGAGTAAATTTCTTGTTTGACACTAAAATAAAAATCAATTCTTTTCTTTGTCCTAAAAGTTCGACACTGACTTTCAAAAGTTAAATTAGACACAACATCCTCCAAATCACCTCCAAAATTCATCGTTTTTTTCTAACAATATAACAAATAGACATGAACATATGTTATTCAAAATAATACATGCACCCTTTTTTAATTTTAAACTTAAAATTCACACAACCAGATTGTTTTTAAAATTAATCTGAATTTTATCACACTAAATACTTTCAAAAAATTAAGAAAAAAATAACTAATATTTGTCACGTATAAAATTATTTTTAATCATAAATTAAATAGATAATTATGAATTCCATCTAAAGTTTTTAAAATACCATGTTCTTCCGGTTTCTATATGTAACTTATAACGAAAATAATTTTATAAACTACCATATTACATATGGTGAATAATAGTTATTTTTCATTTTTAAGTATTTTGGTGTCATACAATTCATATTTGTTTTAAAGATGGTCTAATTTAATAAATTTTAATTTTAAAAGTATAAAGGCATATGTGTTCTTTTAAATAAAATACATTTATATCCATGTGCTATATCATTAGAAAAAGTTACATGAATTTTGAAGGTTATTTTGAGGTCGTTTCGTCTGATTTAACCGTCGGCAGTGATGGAATGTCAATTAAAGAATGGATTTTAGGAGTTAGTGTCAAATAGAGGTTGAAAAACTTTTCAGGGTAAAAAACTGAAATCAACATTTATTTTGATGTCAAATAAGGAATTTCCTCTATATCATGATCGTGGGGTGGACTGTTAAGGTCGAGTCTACGTCATAACTTCAACTTGTCCTCTATCTTGTCGTCGTCATCGTTGGTGGCCGCTGGAGAAGAAGGCCTTTAATGTGCCCTATGACGCTAGCTTCCCGGCGACGCATGTAGCCGATCAGCTCATTCGCGCACTCAATCGATGCCTTTGGTGTGGCCTTGGGAAGCTCTTGGAAGGACATGTGAGGTTGTCCGGCACTGGGTACTCATATCTGCTGCATACGTATGAGGCTAGTTTATAGTCTGCATTTTTAGTTTCAGTTTTATATAAAACACATTATAGATGTCACCTGAGCCTAGCAGAAAGACAATAGGATTGATAATGTATGATTTTTTTTCACTGTTTGATGGCACAAATACAATTGAAAGTTTAGTTGAAAATCACCCGATGACGGGTAGCAACGTTCCAACATCCAACTAAGAGCAAGTATTATGAGTGGCTGGGAGCCGGCGAGATATGACATGGAAGAGAGAGAAAGCATGAGAGAGAGAAGAGCAGGCGATTCGTGAGACGCCGGCAACAGCGGGCTAAATGAGCTATTTTATTTTTTTCAGCAGTCTCACCGGTGTTAGGATTCTTTCACGTTGCGTATGAACCAGACTAATCATTAAATAAAGGTGAGGTCCACCCTGACCTGGCGCTTGTTACAGCCGGCACTCGCGCGTAGCCATTATCCTTGCTCTAAAGGGAACCTGGTCCAAATTGGAGAATAGGCCCAATAGCGGCCTGCCCAAGCTAACCCAGCCCATCCTCTCATCCCCGTTCGCCCATTGTCCCTGTGCCCGTCTCGGCCGTTGCCCGTCCCCAAGAGCCGTCCTCTAGCCCTCCAGGGCTCCGTCGCCCTACACCCTGACCCCGACGTGTCGCCGTTGCAGTCGCGCTGGCCGCCGGGTCCGACAGCCGTCCAACTCCAGCGGTGAGCGGACCCTCCGATGCTTCGTTTCATTCCAAATTACTATTTATTTATTATTGACTTTTTTCTATAACCTTTAACCATTCGTTTTATTAAAAAAATTTTGTCTAAATATACAAAAAAATAAGTCATACTTAAAATATATATGATGATAAAGCAAGTCACAAATAAAATAAATGATATTCGCATAAATTTCTGAATAAGACCAATGATCAAACGTGAAGCGAAAAAGTCATAATGAATGGTAATTTAGAATGGAGGTAGTACTCTGATATCTTATCTTTTAAAAAAATAAATTTTAATGTCTTCTCTAATCCGGCAATTCAAGTGCCGATATGCTTATTGCTTAGCGCCTGAAATTGGTGGGTACTTTCGGTGGTAGCCTGAAAGGCCTGCAGGCAATTTCCAGGCCTTTCTGTTATTGGGCTAAGGCCCAAAGCCTCCGCTGCAGCTCTTCCATCAAAAACATCCCCATCGGCAAACCCTAACCCCACTTTCTCCCCTGCCCGCGACGGCTCCCCGGCTCTCCTCTCCCACCGCGTCGCCTCAGCCCCCCTCGCCGGCGCCTCCCGCCTCCCCGCGCCCGACGAGCGCCATATCCAGGTACGGCACGCGCACCAAGCTCCTCCGCTCCATTCAGCCCTAGTCCGAGGTCCCTTGCTCACTCTCGCTCTTCTCCCGAACGGCGGCGTCTCGCAGGGCTGCGCAGGGGAGTAGGTAGAGAGGAGGAAGGTTGGGCGAGATGGGGATGCGTGATAAGAAGCGGAACCAGAAGCGGGTCCTCGCGCGGCGCACCGCGACTCCCCGCTCCGGCGAGGGCAAGGACTTCCTGGTGCGTGGCTACGCTCTCCCTGATTTTGGTTGTGTGCGCGGCGTCGCCGCTAACCTTGATGTTAATTTGCTGTGTTGCTGTTTTGGGGCAGCCGCTGGAGGACGGGTTGGGGAAGAGGAACAGGAAGCAGCTGCAGCAGCCCGAGGAGCCGGAGAACACTGCCACTATTGTCTACATTGGGCACATTCCCCACGGCTTCTACGAGGACCAGATGCAAGGTGTGTTTCTGTGCGACGGAGATGGGGTGTCATGGAATTTATTGTGGTGTCGATGGGATTTATTTAGGGACAATAAGGTACATTGGATGCAAGGGATGCTGTGCTAATGTTCGCTTTGTTGCAGGGTTCTTTAAGCAGTTTGGGGATATTAGGAGGCTTAGGATTGCTCGGAACCGGAAGGTATCCTCTTATCCTGCAATAATACTGTGCAATTCATGATTTCCTTGCATTGTTTGTGAGCCTCACTTGTGGTTTGGTAATATTTTCAGACAGGAAAGTCCAAGCACTACGGATTCATTGAATTTGAGAGCCCTGCTGTAAGTTCATTTTTAGGTACTTCTACAGCTATGTATGTTGCTTCCTGTTGCTCACAATTTTTGGATGTGCTTTGGTGTATCAGGTGGCGAAGGTTGTAGCTGATGAGATGAATAATTATCTCCTGTTTGAGCACACTTTGCGAGTTTCACTTGTCCCACCGGAGAAAGTTCACCCAAAATTGTAGGCCCTCTTCATACGTGCTGCCTATTTGATTTAAGTACTGGATTATGCTTGGAAAAGTAGCTTTGATATTCCTAGTAGTCTGGATATTAATTTGCAGATATGCATCTGATGTGTGAAAGTTGTATGGCTGTGAACATAATCATTCCTGTGGATATGAATACTGACTAGTAGCACATTCAATAAGCACGCCTGTGTCTGCTGAAATAAGATCACAAACAGATGTCTAATACAAATACCACGACTTACAGTTGGGATGATCAGGACCATTGTTAAGAGTACTTAAGATAAGCTAGCCAAAGCACCTGTGCACTGCAACGGATCTCGAATCAATTAAAGTATTTTACAGTGATGTAATTGTTTTTAAATGAGGCTCTTTCATATCATGTGACTTGTATTAATACCATTATTCATATGAAAATCCACCACATATCCATGTACATGCAAGATCAGTCCACAGAAGATCCTGAGAACCTACCACCACCAACTCAAAATGTTTTTAGTGAACAAAGGTTTGAGTTTTTTTTACACTCTGGATTATGCATTTACATGTTTTTTTTTGCACCAATCAACTTAGTGCTTGAATTGTAACTTGTAAGGAGTTGCTACTGTATCTGCATTGAATGGGCTTCATATGTTTGGGTCAATGGCAACACAACTTGTTCATATGTTTGGGTCAATGGCAACACAACTTGTTCATATGTTTGGGTCAATGGCAACACAACTTGTAAAAAAAGAACCAGAACTTGTGCAGAAAGTTATTAGGCTAAGTACATAATTTGTTGACCATTAAAAAACAACTTAGCACTTCAGCACTTGCCAGTAAAGAATTATGGTTGTGTATATGTGCTGTATCAGTTCTAGCTCAGTAGTTGTGTAGTCTATTGTTGCTTATATCCATTAGAATGGGAATGAAATTCTTGTCCCGTGCAATTTCCCTGTCTTATTATGAATTTGTTCAGATGGAAAGGTGTACGCAAGGGATTTGTACCAATTGATCGAGTAGCAATTGAACGGAAGAGACACAACAAGGTAATGCGTTACTAACTACAATTGTAGCATAATATGTGCATCTTACTAAATGGATGTGTTACCAGGATAAAACTACAGAAGAACACAAAAAGATGGTTGAAGGAATCGTAAAGCGGGACGAAAAGCGTCGCAAAAGAATCAAGGCTGCTGGTATTGATTATGAGTGTCCAGCCCTTGTAAGTTAAACTTCACTCGCTGTTGCTAATTTATTTAATGGTTTCTCTTGATCAAATATACAAATATGATGCTTTCATGCTTCTGAATAACATCTGAAAATTACAGATAATGATTGTGCTATTTATTTTACTGTATTTTAGCTCACTGGACTAAGTAAAGTCCCTGTATCCTTGATGATGGTCAGGTCAACTTTGTCACAGACCCCTGTTGGTTTCAGATGCCAATTAGCCATGTTATTTATCTGCATTTTTATTTTGTTATGCCAACTGCACTTATTTTGGTGCTAGTTGTGCCTCATACTTTGGGATAGAAAGTTGGTTAAGGAAAATTGATTCATGATTGACTAGGGGAATTAGGAAAACACAACCTTTATTATGCAAACAGAATTGTGTTCTTGTGAATTGCTGTTCTCACTCAGAACAGGTGCTAAAAAAGTTTTCAACTAAGTAAATAGATCAGCAAAATTGTTAGCAACAGTAGCACTTTGCGTAGTGACTGAATGAATTGTACTCGTATTGGATCTCTGTGCCTGATAGGATGAAGGGACTTTGCACATATTAGTTTTGAAATTCTGAATCCCAGTTCGGTAGCCAACTGCACCAAAAAGGTGCACCGCTGAGAAATACTGAAAGACACTTGACAATTTTGAGGCACAAAAAGATAGACTCAATGATGTTTGTCATGTTGTAACTCTTTTCACATACAATTTGCAAACAGAAAATAGGATTACTACAGCAACAGACAATTCCAGCTGTGGTATTTATTGTGGGATGTGGGGATTATCCTGGATGCTAATCATGTACTATTTTTATGGATTGTGCAGATTGGGAGCATTCAGCCTTCAGCGAAAAAGATCAAGTTTGATGAGGAACATTAGTTTAGGGTTGGTAGGTGGATCCTCTGCAGTGGATGTTTTACAGGAGCACGATAGTGATGAGGGGATGGTAGTTGACAACAATGTACCTCTGTTTTGGCTTCGTGTCAGTTGGTGTTTTATGAATGACAACACAATGTTAGGGTTGTATGAAAATGCAATGAGAACGATTTTTTGTTGCCATGTGTCCTTAATTTACACATTAAAGGTTATTTGTTGCTGCATTTGCGTGATTGCTGGGCAGTGTTGAAGTAGTGATAGGTGCGTGTTACGTTTGAATGAGTGATTTAATTCTGATTAGAAGAACAGTTCTTGCTTTTAAAGTACCTCGCGCGAATTGCCAACTGCTATCTACATTCCAAACTGTCGGTTACTTTAGCTTTGTTTTTACTCAAACTACTTTATAGAAGAAATACATATAGCCTATCAATATATTAATGGTTGATTTAATGAAACTTATGTTGTATATGTTAGTATTTTTTCTATATGAGCTTAGAATAATTCTCGGTGATTAATAGTTAAAATAGAGTTAGTGGCGTGCAACAATGAACTTGCGCTTTGTCCAGACAGTTAACATGGGAATATTTAAAACAACTGAATTCATCCCGTCGTGTAACAGAAAATGATGCGCCAAATCTTAATTATGAAAGAAATTAGAACTCTGAAGTTGGAACGGATGCGTTCGAAAGAAGAGAAATGGATGGCATTAGAGATGCAGCTGTTAGCAACTGTGGATGGCACGACCGGACGGTAGCAGCACGTCTGCACGTGACAGTAGAATATTCGGATCAGAAGTTTGGAAACTCGTTATTTACTCCAAGCCTCCAAGACGTATCATCTAAACTACCATCATTGTCATTGTCATCATATGGTTGTTGAATCATGGTTGTTGAATGGGTTAATACTTACGCCCCCTTCGACACATCCGGTCCAAGACAATACATGTACTTTCTCCGCTACATGTAATGTTTCAGTTCACTTCTTTCTTGTTATAATTGTTCAGTGTGTGCTTCTTTTACGTTACATGTTCAAATGTTATAATTGTTCAGTGTGTGCCAAATGTTTAAATGTTATAATTGTTCAGTGCCAAATATTCAAATGTTATAATTGTTCTCCAGGGGCGAATAGAAGGCTAGAGCCACTAGGGTCATGGCCAGGCATGGGCCAATTTTTTTTATATTATAGCTACTGTAGCACTGAAGGCCCAAGTCCAGCAGCTAGAATAGGCCCTTTACTGGCCCTAGCGTCGGCCTGGCTAGAATAGGCCCTTTACTGGCCCTAGCGTCGGCCTGGCTCCTGTCCGCCACTGCTTCCTTGTACGTTTGTTTACATAATGAATCAAGTTTCAGAATGAAGAACCATCAAGTGTGATAAGTAATGCTCGTGGATCCTGAGCATTAGACTGAGAAAGCTCGGGACAATCCCCTAGCTGTTTCCTTCTTATAGACAAGACAAAATGATTATTGTTGCACTGCTCATGCAGGAAAAGTTCAGACTAGGCATTTTAGTCCATTTGAACCAAAACCACCTGCACCTTCAGGCTTCTGGACCCGTGTTTATTTCATATGTCCAACTCGTATATGCAGGATGAGTAGAGCACTTAAGCAGTCATGAAGTTTGTTGGATAAGTTGGGTCTGAATATGAATACAAATGCTCCGTTTCCAGAATGAAATTTGGATGGGCACGAGGATGGTTTGGACTTCGGGGGATTATCATACCTGCCTGGACATAGTTACAAAACAAATCCTCCTCGTATACATCATTGGATTAGCTGTGAATACTGTAATATTTTTCCACAGCATAGTAACTTTGCAAATGTAACTACATCTTCATATAAATAATAGCATTAAATGTGCATCAGAGGTTGTTACTTTGTCTTCCGCTAGACTTTTGGGCAGAATGAAGGCAAGGAAAGGGCTATATTATGTCTTTCATTATATTTGACTACGATGAGAGATTGATTCCATTGTGAAGCATCCATGAGACCATGATATAGTCTTGTCAGGATGATTCTTTTAAAAAAAAGGGAATTGACCTAATCCTTATAGATTGGTGGGAGATTAGCTCGTTTTCCCCCTTGCAATCCATGGGGATTGATCCTAATTCCTAACCCCATCCAAACTAATCGTAAAACCAGAGTTCTACTCGAAAATGTCCAAATAAATCAATATGATAGTTATTAGGGAATTATGATATCTTCATTGTTCGGCATAATCTCCATCCAAACTCTGAATCGGGAAAATAATATTTCTATTTTTGGTACCTTGCACTCAGTCAAATTATAGACTGTAAATAACATCGGTTTGCTTATATCTGAGGTACTAGTAGAGCTTCTGAATCAACAGTGTACAATCGCTACTGATGAAATTTTAGGGTCTGATTCAAAACCAAGCTAAAACTTAAGTATATAAAACTAAGTCCCCTGTATGGGCATGCTTCAATTTCTTGAATGTTTACCAAATGCTGTCTATTTGGCGAAGTCATTCATATTTTTACAGGAAAGAAAATCATTCGCATTTACCAGCGACCTGTGGCGAACATCCTCCTCCCACCAACTCACTTGTATTTTCACCTCCCTCGTTCCTAAACGCAACTGATATGTTCAACTTGCTACCACACCACCCTATGGTCATATCAAGTAAGTCCTCGCCGAGGCCACTCCCCTGCATGCGAGCTGCACCGACCTCCCAAGTCCCAAGGGGCACAATTAGCATGTTTAAGAGACTCGAAATGACCCATTGTTACACATAGGTAGGAGTACGTTCTCATATAAGTAACCTCAATTAAGAAGCAACTCGATCGGTCACCAAATGAAAGGTACCATCACCATGATTTATTTCTGAAAACTATGCCAGTCGTGTGAGCATGACATGACAAATCACTAAATTACAGATATATATGAATAGATCAACTAGGATTGTTTAGATGCCAAATTTGGGCGTCAAATTTGACGTCTTGATCTGCGTGCGCCACTGTAGAATTTCGTTTGTATTTGTGAAAAATTGTCCAAACATTGATTAATTAGGCTCAAAATGTTCGTCTCGCAAAGTACAACAAAACTGTGCAATCAGTTTTTGATTTTATCTACATTTAGTACTCCATGCATGTTATGACATTTTAATGTGATGAAAATCTTCTTTTTACATAGTAGAATTTAGTGGTGGAATTTAGGATCTAAACAGACAATTATTTTAGCATACGTTCCCTGTCAGCTTACTCAGCGCGTCTGGTGACAGAAGCCAGAAGGGACAAGTCCCCATTTACTATCATAGGCCCGAACGGCTATAGCCACTACCTTCGCCCACAGTTTTGTTTTAAGCAACCACATGCCATTGCCATACCACATACTCCCTCCATTCTGAAAAACTGACGTTTAGCATAGTGACACGATCTCCAAAACACAACTTTGACATCTTGTTATTATAAAAATATTTATCAAAGAGTGATATATGTATACTTTTATGAAAGTATTTTTCAAGACAAATCTATTCATATAGTTTTCACATTTACAAACTCAACAACTTAAAAGTATATTCCCAATGTTTGACCCAAACCTTGTCCTAAACGTCAATTTTTTTGGAACGGAGGGAGTAGCTATCAGTGCTTCATTGTCTTTGAATTGAGAAGCAAATGGATCAGCTAACGAATTAATGCGACTTTTATTTCCCTGTTAATATCGCTAATGAAAGGGACACACACCCACGCAGGCCATAGAATAGTTATTCTATAGCCACCTCTTTTTATTGTAGCTTTATGTAGTAATTTACTATAATTTCAATACATATTTATGGTAATTGAGTTACTATAATACACATGGAGATATTTACCATTATAAATTACTTAGTAAGAAGTTACTAAAATCTCATGAATTACTATAGTAATTATAGTAATTCAAAGTGGCTATAGAATAGTTATTCTATGACCGGCCATAGACTATAGGTTTATATATATATATATATATATATATATATATATATATATATATATATATATATATATAAAAGGAGGAACAACTAGCCGTGAATGCTATCTAATAAACCGGATGCCTCTCCAATCTCCTTCCTCGCAACTTTCATCGCGCACACAGTTCTTTAGTTGCGCTCTTTCCTATCTATTCATCACGCCTCCGTGCTTTGGGGGCTGATTGGTTGGCTGTATTTCGGCCAACCAGGCCCGCCGGATGCAGTGGAGATGTGATTGCTTTGTTGTATGGTGTACTGGGCCTGGCTCGTTACCTGCAAAAGCGACTCCCGAACCAGGCTCGCGGGATACGTAAATTTTTCTCGTTTCCGCTCAGCCAGGTTGGCGTGGTGCAAGCTCGAGCTTTCAAGCGTGCACATTAGCCTACGAAATGCACTTGGGCGCTGGCTATTCATGCAACCAATCAGAATCTCTTGTTAGCCTGGGTCTATTGAAACGACAACCAAACAAAGACGTGCTGCAGCTGGCTAGTCAGGCCAGCGGGGGCCTGTATCTCTGATACGAGCCAGGCTACATCGGTACAGAAACCAATCAGACCCTTGGGGAACGAACGACAACAAAGGACGGCACTGACCTCACCGGCCTCTTGATCTACGGTTGCCGGCTGCCACGCTCTTCCCGCGTCACAACTCACAAGCCCGTAGGCAGCAGCTGCTAGGCCTGCAGGTTCGTCGTTTCATTTGCTTATTTCATTATTGTTGCCTGTACGTACTCTCCCAAGAAACTACTAGCTCCTTAGGCATTGTACTGGTATCAATAATTGAGATCATTTCAATTAATTGGGCCCTTCTTCACCTGTACACTGTTCAGCATCCGTCACTGCAGATCATAACCAGGAAAACCAAGATGGTGGGATCGACAGCGAGTGCTTTGATTGGGGTAACGAATCCTGTCCTTAGCAAGCTCATCGAACTATTGGAAAAGGAGTATGAGAAGTTAAAAGATGCGAGCAAGAACATCACTGACCTTCGAGAGGAGCTAAGAAGCATGAAGACGGCCCTTGAGATGGTGACTGAGTCGGACGAGGCAAGCCCGGATGTAAACGAGTGGATGTCTCAGCTGAGGGAGTTGTCCTATGATGTTGAGGATTGCATTGACATTTTTGTGCACAAGTTTAGCCATGGTGACACCTGTGATAATGGGTTCATCCACAATATTACTAGCAAGGTCTTCAAACTGAAAGCACGCTATCGTATAGTTAGTCAGATTAAAGAACTGATGGAACGGGCTGTAAAGGTTAGTGATCGACATAAGAGGTACGAGCAGAGTTCATCTACACGTCCAAAGCCTGAGATAATTGACCCCAGGCTGCGTGCAGTTTTTGAGGAGGCAGATAGACTTGTGGGTATTGATAGCCAAAGGGACAAAGTTGTAGCTTGGCTCACTCATGACATTGAATTGGATCCACAACGGACGGTTGTCTCAATAGTTGGACCTGGAGGATTAGGGAAGACAACACTTGCTATTCAGATCTTCGAAAAGATTAAAAGTCAATTTGATTGCACGGCTTTTGTGTCTGTTTCCCGAAGTCCTAATGTCACCAAGATTCTCAGCAATGCACTCTTTCAAGCTCATGAGAGCAATAGCAAAACAACTACAGAGGAAAATAAAGACATTGGAAGGATACAAGAAGGTATTCGTGATAGAACGTTACAACTTCAACAGCTTGTCTGCGAAATTAGAAAATATCTTCAAAACAAAAGGTACACAATCCTCTATCTCTCTCTACTCAGCTAGCTACTGTGATCGACCTTAGTTCTAACCATTGCAACTGAAAGTTGTGAATGAAAAACGACAACACAGATGCCAGGTTGTGCCCTATGTTAACATCTTTCGGGAGGTCACATGAGTTGAGTGTGATAAAGAGCTGGGCCCGACGTAAGATGGTGGGATATTGTTAGGTTTAGTCCACGTTAGATATTGATAGTGAAAAGGCACATATATAAGGTAGGGCCACTAGTAGAAAACTCGTTATTAGTCCTGGTCACCAACCCCCTTTAGTTCCGGGCGTGGTGATCGGGACAACGGCCCCGGGACCCCTTTAGTCCCGGGCGCACAGTCGGGACTCCGGTCGGTAACACGGACCGGGACTAAAGGGTCCCCGAAAAATTTTAAAAAAAGTGTTGAACCTGGGAGGCGATTTTTCACACGTAAACACGCGCGCGCGGTGCGTAAGATTCGAACTCAAGACCTCTGCCTCACGCATAGCCTCCCCTACCAACTCATCCATAGAGCACTTGTGATACACAGGAGGATGTTTTTCTTTTAAACTATCCCGTGAAGCACCTTATAGTCCCGGACGGTAACACCAACTGACACTAAAGGCCACCCTTTAGTCCTGGTTGGTGTTACCGCCCGGGACTAAAAAGTGCTCTGGGATATAGAAAACTACGAACCGGGACTAAAGGGTGTTTGTCTTGGTCCAAAACGTAACCGGGACTAAATGCAGGGGATGGAAAGTCATTTCTCTACTAGTGGGCATACATCACTCATAAGCTATTCTTTTGGGTTGAGTTAGGACCAATCTCTTAGGTGGTTTGTTATCAAGGGTTGGATATAGTACTCGGGTGGAAAGAAGAGACCGAATACGCCACAACGTACCATCCAACGGGGGCACCTATATGCCTTCCATGCATCAGATAAGAAAGATGGCTTAGAGCCCAATAAAGCCCAAAAACAGATTACTAGTAGCATTACACAGAAGTGTCAAAATATAATACTAGTTATATCTAACTTCATTCGTTCCATTAGCAGTAGTTAGATTCAACGTCTGAATACTACTAGCCACGTCTGATGTCAAAAAAAACATCAAACATTTGAAAAAGACTAGATTCAACATTCTCTAAATAGTATATCAACATTAAAAAAGTATATTCAACAATTTCTACAAACATATATCAACATTTTAAAAAATATTGTATTCAATATTTTTCACAACCTATTTCAACATTTTATAAGAATAGATTCAACATTTAGCAACACCTACATCAACATTTTCAAAGAAAAAGAATATATTGTTCTTCTTCTCCGGCGATGGCGACGGCGCACGGCAACAACAATTATGGAGCGCGGGCCTAGCAGGAACATCATGCATCAGTGGGAGCGGTAGAAGTGGTGTTCGTAATCGAAGAAACCATCATGGCTAGTGCAGTGCTGACGACCCACGTCGGTGCTCACGGCGAGAGCAGCTGTCATGGCGGGGCACGAAGAGAGAGGATGGCTGCTTGCACAACATGAGCGGCAGCGGCGGCGAGCATGGCATGGGCAGCGGCGGCAGCAGGAGCGGCACGCACGGGTAAGAGGAGCAGAGCGGGTGGAGCGGCGGCGGCGGCGCGGAGCAGGAGGGCGGGGCTGTTAAGGTCGAGAGAGATCTCATGGATAAAAATTAATGCACAAATCTCAAACACTGGAAGCTAGGTGGGGAAAAAACTTCCGAAAGCTATATAGGATTCCCGTCCAACTCCGGGTGGTCGGACGAGACAGGTGGGCTTGTGGAAACTAAGGCCTCAAGGCCGTCATGAAGGCCTCCCCGACCAAAAAGGCCAACTAATCCGGGTGATCCTTCCTATTGGGGAAGTTCCAGACTACCATGGGGCTCATGTCATAGGCCCCCAACGTTATTCGACCCCTAACCTTAGGAAGTCGAAGCATCGATCTCGTCTAAGCGTGCCCGTGCCATTTGGGTCTGGTTGAGTGTGAGTGGATGAGCCAATAGTCAGGGGCATCCCTATCCTTTGTGGAAGTCAGGCACATGATAGGACATGCACGTGCACTGACAGGACACACGCGTGTGCTCAGGCACACACACTAGATAGCAGCGTCTATCTTCAACCTCTTGCCGTCCCATTTGTATCCCCTACTATAAACACTCAACTCTCAAGCCTAGGAACACGATCTTCCACATTGACTGGACGTAGGGCATCATTGCATGAACTAATATAAATCCTAAATCCTTGAGTGCTAAGCCATCCCTATGAAACGTCGATAGTTGGTGCGCAAGGTAGGGGACTATTGCTTGTTTTCTTTTACTCCTCCAAGCTCTAGTTGGCTTCTTTCTTTAATAGCTCAGTCGAGCTCGCTCTATGTAGTAAAGTCCACTTTGGGAGCCTCAAGTTTGCCATCCTTGCCATGGGTGAGCTGTGGTTCATTCCCACCTTTGCTCCAGCATAGCACTTCCATTTTGAGAGCCTGAAGTTCGTCATAGACATCGTTGGCAGACTGTGGCTTTGTGACCCGACTCCACCCCAACCAAAGGAGACACCTACTCTCCACATTAGTAAGGATGGGATGCTCATCGACGTAGACATCGATGAGGTCCACATCGTGCCAAGATGTACCTTGATTCGGGCCCCTCACCCAAGGTGTTCTGAATACCCTCTACGTGCTCACTAACATCTTCACCCATGCCTCCAGCGAGGATCCATTGCCTTAGGACAGTTAGTTCTAGGACCCCTTTGCAGAGCTAAATTTTAACCTTAGGAACATAACATGTTCGAGCATGAATTAGGGCGTTGAATGCACGCTCCTTCTGATTCTAGGGACGACGAACTACACACCCACCTCCCTCCATGACCTCCTAGAGTATAAGTCCAACAACGGCACGAGATTTGATGCCGAGTACGCCTAGAGTGACCGTCCCTCCCATGAGTGCAACATGGCACATGTGGTGCTCAAAAGCACCATCGATAGTAGGGCGAGCAGAGTTTGCACCCTCCCGGTTCGATGCACTCCATGGCAGCAGGAGTACTTGCACGAGTGCTCCTAGCCCCTAAGGCCCAACACCTTGAGTTGATGGCCGAGAAGGCCCGCATTTTGGGTCATCGGGCCTAGGTGGAGAGGTAGCATAGGGCCCGTCACATACAAGGTGGCAATGCCCATGTGCGTGCACATTGGGTGCATGACCAGACGAAGCAAGGGGCTAAACATGTCCCTTACTTCTCCTAGGCTAGCCATAACATTGCCGCATGCAGCGATGATTCTGCAGGCAATCCCTGAGCATGCTGACCTGCACACATGGCAAATCCACGCCCTCACACCAGCAGAGCCTGAGCAGATTGCAACTGCCGTGAACGCCACCATGACAAAGAGGACAGTGACCACAACCCGAGCCCAGATGGTCTTGGGCTTCACGATTTTGGAGGTGGACCTGCAATGATCTATTCCCATTGTGCTTCCACGTGCCAACAAATATCGTTAAGTACATTGGGGACACAAACCCACAATATATGATTGGAGGACTACCGGTTTTCCTGACGACACAGACTTGCTAATAACAATGACTACTTCCCCATTCAGTACCTAACGATCTACTTGGTCGACTTGGCGTGGGCTTGGCTCGAATACCTTTCACCCGAGTCCATTCAGAACTAGGCCGGCCTAAGTGAGGTCTGTCGGTGTTTAACGACCGAGTACCTGTCTAGGGTACTTTATATAGTAGTATTTGTAGGTCTCGTCGAGTTCTAAGGAACGACGGTGCACACACAAGACAATGATTTGGACAGGTTCAGGCCGTAAATCACTGGGATCTGAGCTTGAACATGAACTGGGAGTAGTAAAAGGGATCTTGTTTCTCAGCTATTATGACCTGCCTCCCTGTCTCAAGTTATGTTTGTTAGATGTAAGTATATTCCCGGAGGATTATGAGATTAGTCGCCTCAGATTAATAAGGAGATGGACGGCTCAAGGACTTATTATCAAACAGCGACGAGAATGCTTAGTGGATGCTGGAGAAAGATGTATTAGTGAGCTCATTAACAGAAATATGATCCAACCGGTGGACATTGACTACAGTGGTAGACCAAGAGCTTATCGTGTACATGATATAATGCTTGATCTTATTGTATCATTATCAGCTAAAGAAAACTTTGTTACAATAATGGATGATGATTTACCGTTAACCACTTCAGATTACAAGATTCGGCGTCTCACCATCCATGGCAATTATAAAGATAGGTGGCATGGGACTGATGGCTTGTCTCATATCCGGTCACTTGGTATCTTCGGCGATGCAAACAAGATCCCCTCTCTTTCGAAACTTCATGTTCTCCGAGTCTTAGATCTGGATGATTTTTCTGATCTGCAGTATAGTGACATTAAAGACGACATTGGTAATTTGATCCACTTGAGGTACTTAAGTATCAGAGACATTAGCAAGATCCCACCAGAAATTGGGAATCTAAAACATTTGCAGACACTCAACCTCAGAAGGACGAGGATAAGAGAATTGCCAGGAACTGTCGTTGAGCTACAAAATTTAGTGCACCTAATGCTACCTTATGATGTAAAATTGCCTGATGGGATAGGTAAAATGGTAGCTCTAGAGGAGCTATCCCATTTCAGTGTTGGAAGTAACTCCCCAGATCTTCTGCTACAGCTAGGGAACCTAATCAAACTGAAGGTGCTTGACATTTATTGGTCTTCTAAGGATGCCTTCAATGATGAAGCAAGCTCCATGCAATATTTGGTATTATCACTTTGTAAGCTGGGACTGGGGAAAGGAGAATTTCGATCTTTAAATATTAGCATTGTTGGAGGAGTCTTTTCTCCGGATTTCTTGGTTGAAAAATGGTTGCCTCCTCCATGCAAACTCCAGACATTTAGAGTAGACACCAGTCAGTTCCACCCCTGTTTCTCTAAGCTTCCCACGATGATAACGTCCCTCCAAGAACTCACCTTCTTACAGATTTCCCTGGAACGACTGGCATCGGAAGACGTGGAGGTGCTCGAACGCTTGCCTGCCTTGCTATATCTCAAAATCCACACAACAGAGTCCACGCAGGAACCACTCACCATCAGGGGCAGCGGATTTCAGCGTCTGAAAGAGTTCCATTATAGTCACATCTCTGGAGGGCTAGGCCCCATGTTCGAAGCAGGAGCAATGAAAAGGATCGATACACTTGGTATTAGATTTTCAGCTCATCAGGACAAGATTTCGGCACACGGTGACAGATTTTTTATTTTGACATCATCCACCTCTCCTCACTGAAACGTCTCTGGGTCGACATTTATTGTCTGGGTGCAAGCATATCAGAAGTGGAGGCTGCAGAAGCCGCCACTAGACTCCCCAATAGTCCAATACCTAAAATCGATAGATGGTTTGAAGAGGATGAGCAGAGGGAGGAAGCCACTGGCTCTGGGGAGTAGGTTCAGACTTCAGAGGAACCAAAAGATGGTACGGGTGCCTTGTAGTAGAATGCAATTCTTCAAGGTATTTAGTGTTTCTTTTTCGTTCTAACTATTTTTTGTCATCCAAGAACCATATGGAATCCATAGAAGTCAAATGGTACAAACTTCATCCGATTCACGGAGAAGTATTTAATATGGCATCCATATAAAAAACTAATATATTTTTAGACGATGGAAAGTTTATTTTCGGCTCCAGTCATTCTCAATTGAGAATGCATCAGTCCACAATTCTTATAAACGGATGCCACCATAATAAAGAAAAGCACACATCCAAGAGGACATATAGCTAAGACATCCTAAGATCACTAATAAAAAAGACTCTAACGGACAGTTCATGTAGTCGTCCTGCAGCATTCCGGCTTGTTATATGATGTCGACTCCAAAAGGACCAGAACGCAGAACCAGAGTCTGAGCCAAACCCAGCAAAAATGAAATAATAACTTCAGCCACCGAACGAACTCTGACCACCAAGCCGAGAATATACTACCGTAATGGTTTCACCTCCCACCAGAAAAAGTAAATCCATAAGACACAGTCTGCCATTGGAGACACCACACACTGGAGTGGCAACCAAGCCCTAAAGTGCAACAACCAACATTGAAGACGCCGGCCTCCCGCAGCCGGTACTTTGTTCCTCCCAATGCGATGTCTAAAAAAAACAACATCAAACAATGCTGCCGTCGCGCGACTGGATAAACTAATCTTGAGCTTTCACCGATATATGGATGCATTTAAAACTAATGTCTATGAGTACCAAAATCCAAAGAAGAGTTGCATGGCATTTAGACACTTATATAACTGATGCATCATTTAACTATGCAAAAAAAATAAGAAGCATTATTTATCTATGTAAAAAATAGCATAAATTATTTCTTAATATTATATAAATATTTTCTCTCATTTATTTAAAAATAACTAATGAATCTATTTCACTCATCTCTCAATTCTCTCTAAATCATATAACCAAAATCTATGCATGCAACTAACAACAGATTACAGCTCAAATAGTGTATAAATAAAAAAGATTATCCATTGCCTCTAGTTCTAAAACCTCGAGAAGAATCGCATTTATAATTTGTCACTAATGTAAGAAGTCCTACAACGGCCACCTGTTCTCTCTTTGTGACATGGAAATATGAAATACATATTTTTACTTACAGCACTTATGCTATTGCATGTTGGCAGCAATATACCACATGTAATCCTTTTTTGTCATCAAGAACCATATGGAATCCATAGAAGTCGAATGGTACAAACTTCATCCGATGTATTTAATATGGCATCCATATAGAAAACAAATATATGGATGCATCTAAAACTAATGTATATATGAGTACCAAAATCCAAAGAAGAGTTGCATCGCATCTAGATACTTTCATAAATTGAAGATGTCCTACAAAAGCCATATGCGCTCTTTAGTTGTGATCGATTTGCACACAGTTTCCATTCCACAAGGAAAAAAAAAAACACTAGAGACGAACCATGAACTACAGAGCGGTTATCCTTGTCCTTGCGGCGACGCCCCTTGTGGCCGCCTTGCTCTTCGCCACCGGCCACGCTTGCGAGGGCGTCCGATCGATGTCCATCGAGGACGCGTGCCACACGGCGGCGAGCACGGACCCGCGCATGCACGCTCTCTGCCTGCAGACGCTGCGCACCAGCTCGCCGCCGGACACCAAGGTCTCGACCTACGCCACCGTCGCCGCCAAATCGGCTGCGCTGTCGTGCGACGGCACCGCGAGGACGATTAGTGTGATGCTGCAGGCCGAGTCGATATCCAAAGGGCAGCGCACGATGCTGTCTGGCTGCTACGGCGACATGCGCACGGCGTGCCGGGCCATGGCCGCCGTGGAGGGCCAGCTGCGCCGCTGCAATTTCGCGCCCCTCCCTCAGGGTTACGGCGAAGCCATGGTGGCGATCAACCATTGCATTGCAAAGCTGGACTCCCTTGGCCGGACGTCGTTGCACAGCTTGGTCGTAGGTGACAAGTACAATACTGTGCTCGCTTCCCGATTGGGAGCATTCCTTGCCTGAGTGCCTGACGGACGGATCAATTTCATCTTTTGGAATAATATAAAGAGAATTCCTTATTTGACCCTAGAAAATGACTTAATTCTGACCCTAAAAAATAAACAATACCTTATTTGACCTCAACTTTTAAGTTTTAGCACTACTGTGAGGTCTGTTACTCTATTCTGTTAGAGATTCCTAATTGCCATTATACTTTTGCATGGATGGACCATAATGCCCTCCCTCGGTACCCTCCCGGCCTTTTGCGCACACTGAGTGAGCTGCACCTGCGCGGAGGGAGATGGCACGGTGGCAGTGCAGGGCAGGCTGCAGACGCGTGGAGGGCGGTCTTGTCTTGTCTTGTCCTCGCCTCGTTAAGGCGCGTCCCTGCATGCTCAGTAGTCAGTCCCCGACTGGGCGTGGACGAGAAGCAGCGCCGCGCACCTCCGAGCAGCTCGCCAAGGAGTAGCTCAATGCTATGCGCCTCTCGACGTAGCTTGAGCTAAGGGCGTTGCCCCCACACAGTCCCACACCAACATCCAAGGGCTTCAGGCTGTGTTTAGATCTGCCAAACTTTGGGTTTTGTAATCATTACGTTACTGTGACATTTCGTTTCTATGGGTGAAAAATTGTCCAAAAATTAATTAATTAGGCTCAAAATATTCGTCTCGTAGAGTACAATAAAACTGTGTAATTAGTTTTTAATTTCATCTACATTTAGTACTCCATTGATGCTATGACATTTTGATGTGATGGGAATCTTCTTTTTACATAGTGAACTTTGGGAGTAGAATTTGGGATCTAAACGAGGCCTCAGCGTGATTCTGCAGTCAATCCCTGAGCCTGCTGACCTGCACACATGGCAAATCCGCGTCCGCACACCAGCAGAGCCTGAGCAGATTGCAGCTGCCGTGAACGCCACCATGACAAAGAGGACAGTGACCACAACCCGAGCCCAGATGGTCTTGGGCTTCAAGATTTTGGAGGTGGACCTGCAATGATCTATTCCCATTGTGCTTCCACGTGCCAACAAATATCGTTAAGTACATTGGAGACACAAACCCGCAATATATGATTGGAGGACTACCGGTTTTCCTGACGACATAGACTTGCTAATAACAATGACTACTTCCCCATTCAGTACCTAACGATCTACTTGGTCGACTTGGCGTGGGCTTGGCTCGAATACCTTTCACCCGAGTCCATTCAGAACTAGGCCGGCCTAAGTGAGGTCTGTCGGTGTTTAACGACCGAGTACCTGTCTAGGGTACTTTAGATAGTAGTATTTGTGGGTCTCGTCGAGTTCTAAGGAACAACGGTGCACACACAAGACAACGATTTAGACAGGTTCAGGCCGTAAATTGCATAGTACCCTACATTCTGTGTTCTGTATTGCTTTGTGTATGAGGTTTTGTTGTTTTGGAGGGGCCCTGCTTCGCTTTATATGCACGGGGAGCAGAGTTATAAGTCGGTTACATAATCCTAGTCGTATATAATAAGGAGTACTACAGCAGGGTACTTTGGGGAGTCTCCTAATAGTACACGATTAGTTCTCCCAATCAACTACGCTGTTTTGCACCATAGCCGACTGCTTCGGAGTAGTCGGGTAAAACTTCCCGTAGCCGAGTAGTTTAATCCTGTATATGAGTGGCCCTAGGGATCCTGGTCCCACAAGTTCTTCATTTGAAACTTCCAGGGCACGTACACATGCCTAGGGAGCTCTTGGACCTAAAAAGCTATAGGCAGAAGGCCGGGGAGGCACTTCATGACTAGATCCAACACTTCACCAAGCAATGCAATGGGCTACTTGACATCGTTAGCGCTGACATAGTCGAGGCCTTCATCTTTGGACCACCTGGGAGTCACCGGTGCACAAGCTCAATTGTGCAAAGCCGTGTACTATAAAGTAGCTCCTCGACATCGCCACTAGGGCTGGCCAAAATGCTCGAAGTTCGTTAGCTCGCTCGGATCGCAGTCGGCTCGGCTTGGCTCGGCTCGTTGCATATTCCTAACGAGCCGAGCAAAAATTGGACCAAAACGTAGACATAGGGGCAATTTCGTCTTTCAACTGGACTTTAACCGCCAAACTAACAGTAATGTCACATAGGGCATAAAAGTTAAAACCGGATGTCAAATAAGGCATAGTTAAACTTTAAGGGCCAAATAAGGAATTGTTCTATGTTCTAGTGTCAAATAGGAAATTCTCTCAATAATATATATGTACTGATGAGTGCGCTGGTCACTCATAAGTAACCGTGTATTAGCTGTAATATTTGCTATTTTAGAAAAGAGATTGTTCGGTTAATCCCCTCCAAAAGAGGTTCAAAGGAGAAAATTGAGGATGGTTTTGACTCACAGGTCATACATTATTAATTAGCCCATTTCCTGCTCCCTTGATGTCAGTCCAGAATGAGAAGGCATCGTTGCAACTTGCAAGAACTCATGAGTACTACTTATATCATTTTTTTTGGTGCATGAGGATGCTCTCTTAGCGAATAACTTGTAGTGCCATGGTCTATGAAGCACTAGATTTCCCCCCAACCTTTGATGCTTGCTCTGTTTGCAGTTGCCTAGGTAAGTTTCCATCGTGCGGTAAATAAACATCTGTCAAATTGATTTCAGTGGCGGGGGGCCGGCCCAGACTACCCCGGAATTCTTTTTTGGAAAAAGTCTGTTTTACCTCCCTGTACACTAAGGCGAGTCCAATATTCCTCCCTAGACTCAAAAACTGGGTGAACTACCTCCCTCAACTTTCAAAACTGTTCACTTTCCCTCCTTACCGTGGTTTTAAGCGGTTTTCAAGGTGGTTTTTCCTTTTTCAACTGAAAATAAATCTTATAAATACTTATTAAACCACAAAAAAATATTCCTAAGCTTCTAAAAATTATGAGAAAAATTCTAGAGATGGATTGAGATGCAAAAAATCTTAATAAAATATTTAAAACTAGTGAAAATGACTACAAAATTTTCTAAAATTTAAATTTAATTCTAGCAAAATAGAAATATATCCAAAAACTTAAATACACATAAAATTTTCTAAATGTATCTTGAATACTTTTCTCAATAAAAACATGAAATGAAGCCAGTATAAATACATTCATCGTAAATACATTGAACCATCATAAATGTAACATATATTAATATTGAATGCATTTATACATTTACGATAAGTGTATTCATGTCGACCTCATCTTATGTTTTTATCGTGAAAAATATTCAAGATGTAATTAGATATAGATTTAAATATTTTAATATATATATTTAATTTTTTAAATATATTTTCTATTTTGCTGGAGCTAAATCTAAATTTTAGAAAATTTTATAGATATTTTTACTAGTTTAAATATTTTATTTAGATTTCTTGCGTCCCATTCCATCTCTAGAATTTTTCTCAGAATTTTAAGAAGCTTAGAAATATTTTTCATGATTTAATAACCTCATTAAGTATTTATAAGATTTATTTTCAATTAAAAAATGCAAAACCACCATGAAAACCGCTTAAAACCACGACTAGGAGATAAAACGGACGGTTTTGAAGGTTGAGGGAGGTAGTCCACCTGGTTTTCGAGTCTAGAGAGGAATGCTGGACTCGGTTTAGTGTTCAGGGAAGTAAAACGAACTTTTTCTTTTTTTTGCGCAAGAAGTTTTTACTGCTCAGATTTCGAAGGCCCAAATTTGAGAATAGGCCCGACAACGGCCTTAACCTAGCACATCCTCCCAGCAGCCCGTCGCGGCGTCGCCCGTCCCCACGCCTCGCGTGAGACGGCCGCTGTCCCCCGTCCCCCGACTCCGCGCGACGGCGACGCCGCCCGCCGGAGTGCCCGACCCCGAGTCCCGACGTCCAGGTTCCAGCCCCGCCGTCAGGTCGCCAGCCACCGCGGAGCCTTCCTCCAGCGCCCCAGGGCTCCGGCAGTGCCCAAGCGCCGGTTCACCGCCGCCCTACACCCTGTCCCCGACGTGTCGCAGTGGCGGCCGCGCTGGCCGCCTGGTCCTCGACCGTCGCCCCCGCGTTGCCGTCCAGCTCCAGCGGCCTGCTCTGCTCGGTATAACCGGTGAGTGGAATGGACCATTCTAGTACCTTCATGTATACTCCAATCCGGCAATTTCAAGTGCAGATTTGCTTAGCATAGCCTGAAATTAGTTTGTATACGTTAACATATGGATGTGACTAGGCAATTTCAAGTGCACATTTGCTTAGCTTAGCCTGAAATTGGTGTGTACGTTAACATAAAATGTGATTCGGTATGTCAATTTGTTGGTTTAAGGTACAATGAAGCATTTCCAATATATTATCATTTTACTTTGGATTACTTTATAATTGTATACCAAATTGTCGGAGAGTTTTGAATTTTGTAGTTTGTGTTGCGGAATTGTGTATTGATTATACCTTATTCTATATTGGCGTTTTTGATAGGCATACCTTAAAGAGAATTTTCATCAGATGGACGTCTGATGCCGCATCCCTGTTCTTGCCACATCCAACGGCAGGAAGGGAATGCCCACATAAACAGAAAGAGCCCAGTCAGTTGTCTTCTGTGGTGTGGCCCTTTCCGGTTGTCTGGCAGCACAGTACGTGCTTAGCTGATGGCGGGAGGACATAATAGCATCAATTGCTGCAGGTTTTCGTGCCAAAAAGAAAATCCCTGATCCTTGGCTTTCCCTTGCACTTCCAAAGGCAAAGAAGAAGCGATTGATTGAAGATCCAATTCCTGGCTGATATCAAATTTACTTCTGTATACCACTGAGATGGGAAAAGAGGTTTTCACGGTGCACCATGATTCTAACACGTAAGTGATACTACTCCATCTTGTTATTTCTTAAGTGACATCCAATGGATTTTAGTTGTCCCCAAGTACTGCTATTCCTTGCATGTTCCCTTTGGCATGAAATCTCACAAATTTTAGTATGAGATTACATGAAATTTTTTGGTCAGCATATTTGTGCACTATTCTCACACTTGTTCTTTTTTATACAGTGGGGCTTTGATGCCTAGTTTAGCACCTTATGTTGGCATGGAATTTAGAAATTCAGATGAGGCTTGGTCATTTTGGGTTGCCTATGGTGGGCAGAAAGGCTTTGAGGTGAGAAAAAGGTATACAAACAGAAGGCCATCTGATGGCACGGTTACATCATGTAGATACGTTTGTGCCAATGAGGGTCATCGAAGGCGAGACAAAAGGGATCATTCAACAAAGCGCCCTCGACGTGAAACTAGAACGGATTGTCAAGTCCACATGAGTCTTAAAATGGACCGAAAGAAGGGCAATTATGAAGTATCTGAGCTGGTTTTGGAGCACAATCACATAGTCTACCTGCCAGAAACCTTACAGTTAATGGTGTCACAAAAGGAAAATTCAGATTTACAAGCCGTTGAAATTGAAACGGAAGATGATGCTGGAATTGGACCGAAAGTGGCACATGAATTGGCTAGTCAGCTAGTTGGTGCATCACTCAAGCATAGCTACACCCTTCAAGATCACATGAACTATTTGCCGACCAAACGCCAACGGGAGATGGCATATGGCCAAGCAGGTAGCATGCTTAAGTATTTTCAAGAAAAAATTGCTGAGAATCCATCATTCCAATATGCATTGCAAATGGACTGTGAAGAACAAATAACAAACATATTTTGGGTTGATGCTAAAATGGTAATGGACTATGCTAATTTTGGTGATGTTGTTAGTTTTGACACCATTGGAACAAACAAGGAGAGCAAGCCTTTTGGTGTCTTTGTTGGATTCAATCATTTTAGAGATATTGTAGTTTTTGGTGCTGCTCTTATGTATGATGAAACATTTGAGTCCTTCAAGTGGCTGTTTGAGACCTTTCTAAAAGCTCATAATGGGCAGCAACCTAAAACAATCTATACTGATGAAGATTCTGCAATGGGAAAGGCGGTTGCAGAGGTGTTTGTAGAAGCATGGCATGGATTATGCACCTTTCACATTATGCAGAGTGTTGTCAAACATCTAGATGAAGATAAGAATGGGGACACAAGCATTCTATCGGATTTTAGGGCATGCATGTTTAATTATATGGACATTGCAGAATTTGAACATAATTTTGACATCATGAGGAAAAAGGTGAGCAAGCAAACTTGGTTGGATAGTATGTACAAGTTGAAAGAGAAATGGGCTGAATGCTATATGAAGGATGTCTTCACATTAGGAATGAGAAGTACACAGTCGAATGAGAGTCTGAACAATGACTTGAAAAAACATTTCAAGTCTGATTTCCATATCATCCAGTTCTTTAAGCATTTTGAAAAGGTGGTGCAAGGAAAAAGGAATAGTGAACTGAATTCAGAATTTGAGTCAAGGAAAAATTTGCCTAAAATCAGTATGAGGAGACCACCACCTATATTGGTGCACGCTAGCAAGCTGTATACACCTATTATATTTGAAGCTTTTCAAGGTGAATATGAAGGATCCTTGGCAGCTTGCACCAAAGCATTGGAGGGTAGTAATGAATATCTAGTAGGAGATTTGACCTTTAAAGAGGAGTACAAAGTTATCGGTGATCCTTTGAAGCAGACAGTTGTATGCAGCTGCAGGCAATTTGATAGAACTGGGATATTATGTGCCCATGCTCTTAAAGTTCTTGATTTGATGAACATCAAATTACTACCGCCACGATATGTGTTAAAGCGATGGACATGGGAAGCATGGATTCGAACTATACAAGACAACCAGGGAAATATAATTAAAAATCCAATTGATGCTACGCTTCACTACAAGCTTATGTCTCACAAATTTCTCAATTTGGCACATCGAGCAGCCAACTTTCCAGAATGCACCGTGTTAGTAGATAGTGCACTTGACATCCTTGGTAAGCAAATTGAAGACAAAATCAATGCATGTACAAGCTCTTCTGGGGATCCCTGTACAGTTCGCACTGATGATCTTTTTACTGGAGATCATGTGTTCTGGTGAAGCAAGCAAGAAATCAGCTTCCTTTTGCCCTTTTGCAAGCAAGCAGTATGCCATGTCTGTATGCATATCCAGTTCTGGGAGCATGATCATCTGGTGAAACTGAATTTTGCCACACTTCATTCTCTTTTGCCACCAGAATATTGCCGAATTGGCGACATTCAGTGTTCTACCCTCAACTTGACAGAACTCTGTGATGTATATATGTTTACCTTTTCTGTTGCTATTCTGCAAGGAAATATTCTGGGAGCATGGCACACATTTTGCAAGTCCCTTTTCAGCTTTATTTTGTGCTACACATTCAACGAGTCCCTTTTCAGCTTTACTTTGGATAGCTATGTTGTATCCCAGAATACTGCACCGTGCTCCATGCAGCTGAAACTGTAGCACATTCTAATATTCAGTGTTCAGTGTGCAATCATCATTTTGCACCAGATTTTGATTTTTCATTTGAGCAGTAGAATCCATTCGATAAATACTTAGGCATTCAGAATCCATCCAATAAACATCGAGGCATACATTGAGCATTTAAATCAATTTTACTTCCAAAATATTCACTAAAGCTCATTTAGTCACAGCCACATTCAGTACAAGTTTTGCCAATCTCAGCGCTCCGCCGGGCCCCAACGATATGAATGTTCAGAGAGTGGCATAACCACACTGCACGCCTACGCTGCCGAAGTATACGAATGTTTCAGAGGGACCAGGTAGCACCGTAGCAAGCGTAACTAGCCACCGCCTTTACAAGGCGGAGCATGTCCATTCTTCTGTAGAGCTTCACCTGTGCTGACAGTTCAAATATGCTCGCTCTTGATCTCTTCAGGTTTAGCTGCAACAATATTTGAATTTGTCTAGTCAGTAGTCAGGTAACTTAGCACCATGGAAGCAACTGTGTTTCCCGTGTTCCCTCCCCTTCTAGACAAATATACTGTAAGAAATTGGTTGAGCTTTCGTTCTTTTTAGTTTTATAAGCTACTACCTCCGTTCCAAATTACTATTCGTTGTTGACTTTTTCGTTTAACGTTTGACCATTCGTCTTATTTAAAAGTTTTCACAAGTATCATTTATTTTGCACGTGACTTGCTTTATCATCGTATATACTTCGAGTATAATTTATTGGTTTGTATATTTGGACAAAATTTTTGAATAAGACGAATGGTCAAATGTCATAAAAAAAGTCAACAATGAATAGTAATTTAGAACGGAGGTAGTATCAGATTGTTAGACTCGCACTTACGTGTGTTCATGTGCATATGCTAACTCTTGTTTCAAGGTATGAATAAGCCTCGGACAACGACAAGTGACCAGTTGGTGCTGTTTCAGAATTTTCAGAACATCGCACTTTGCTTTGGTTTTCAGGACGGTCATCTATAAAAGGCTAAAAGGTGTCATTGACTGCTTGAAATTTTTCTGGATTGGTATCCAGTTTCCATCAGTCCAAGTCAGCAGATACGCAATTCAGTGACCGAATGCGTTTTGGTCGCCTATTCCTACGATTGACCCATACTGGTCCGATACCACGAGGAAGAACATACTACTTTCATTAACAAGAACTCCCTCCGGTCCGATTTAATAGACGTTTCAGACAATCAAAATGTCCTGCAATCCATTTATGTACTCTACTTACTGACATTACGCGTTTCTTATTTTATTATTCAATTTACAATACTCATCTGTGTTTTTTATGTTGCATTTCTATTTTTATCTCTTTTCGGAATAAGCAGAGAGTAGTTGCGGAAGCTCTAGAGTTTGACTTTCTCTAGATTTCTGTTCCTACCGTAGAACCTGTTTTTAGAAGTTCCTATCCTTATACATTTCTGTTCGTTACAACGTTTTGTTGTAACAGGGGAAACATTTTTTTTTGAAAAAGAATAGTTTTTATATTCTCAGCTTACATGCTAATTACAAATAAACGAGAAATATACGCAAATGAAAGAAGAGCGATGCAAAGTATCCATTTTATTTTGTTCTTTCAGAACAAAAAAATGTTGCACCTTTTCCACCTGTTTCTCTCTCCATACACCTAGTACGCCTCTCTAAACGCGTGTGATAGTGTGGTTGTGTGGGCCATCCTTGTGTCAAATGAGCAGGTTACCTCCGTTCTCTTTTGACAATTCCCGTGGGAGTTTTATAAAAGTTTCATACACATTAAATGATTTGACACATCAGCAATAATGGTGACATAGTGTGATAATTATAAGGGCATGTACAACAGTGCAGACAGCTGCTGTCTTTTTGTCACAAACAGACAGCTGAACAGACAGCTTATATAATGAATTGCCTGTTTAGCTGTCTACATGGTAATTAATTCACCCTTTGATACACAAACTCAGGGTGATCAAGTGCACGATTGATTTATGTAGCCATTTTGTTGCATACACGAGAGAATGCACAATATGTTCAAATAATTCACATGACTCTTAAAATAAGTATGTATAATATATATATATATATAATTGATATAATATATATACAAAAGCAAATTGAGTCTATATATATATTTCATAAAATATATATACAAAAATAAGTATGTATATAATATATATATATATATATAATTGATATAATATATATACAAAAGCAAATTGAGTCACCGTGTGCACCGTTAGAGCAAAAGCAAGTTTAACCAAAAAAATTAAGTCAGCACCATCATACCATGCACAGCGTCAACCACTTCTGGCTCACTGCCTAGAGCAGCAGAAACTTGGGCGCGCGCAGCAAATCCTTGGGCACCGTCGTCTCACGCATCGGATTGTACAGCGGACGGTGACGTCGTCGAAACGTCTTGGAGCACGCGACTGAGTCGTAGACGAACGAGTCGACGAGATGGCCGTGCTGCAGCTCGCACGGGGGGATTTTGCAAAATTACCTTGCATGTCTACAACAATCTACGAGCCGTTGTACATGCCCTAAAGAGATTGAGGAAAAACTCACTTGACACAATTACCAACTCTGGATGAGTCTTGAAATTAAATGCCACAGGGTGCCTATGAAACACCAACGCGAGACTATTGCATTGGAAGAGTGGTTTCAAACATCATTTTATTTTTTTCTCACTGATGTGGTCATCTTAAAAACATCAATATGAAATCTCCACTGAGATTAGCCTAAGAATATTTCAAGAATCATGTTTATCATCTGTATAATCTTGGCATAAGGTCAATCTTAGTGCATAGTTTCACTACACAGTCACTTATACCACAAACTAGGTAACTGTATAAAAGGAGTTTCATGGTGATGAAACTCCTCTCACACACCATGAAACTCTTCCTTCTCTTTTCTATGTCACATCAGCACATTTAATGCCATGAAACTTTCCATAAAACCCCATTGAGACTGGCCTAAGCTAGTCCTACTAAATAAGCGATGTACTATTAAGGCACAGAGGAGTTTGTGCCTATGACACCAATAAAAAACCTTTGTGTATTAACCTCGTATAGAAAACTTAAACCTCATATAGAAAACGTAAGGGTCACGTGTGTGAGTTCCGAGACAACCATTAAGGCCTGTCTCAGTAGAGTTTTATGGCATTAAATATGCTGATGTGACATAGGGAAGAGGAGGCAAAGTTTCGTGATATGTGCACTGAGACTGGCCGCATATGAACAATTGGACTAAAATACGACTATCGATTTTTTTTTCAAATTTAAAAATGTCTATCAAAAGAAAAATAGGGGGTTATCACGCAGGGGAGAGCAATAATGTTATTGGACGAATAGCCAAAATAACTAAGCGGTATTACTTAAAAATAACAAATATTATAAGTTTACAAAACAGGACATCATCATGACAGTACGAGTGGTTAGCATAGCACTATGCTATCACACATTATTCCAATTTCCAAAACAATGCAATTCATGGATCAGGCCATCAGGGGTGCGCTCAACCGAGAAGCTACCACAGTCCTATCCCTAGTGTTCAAGACCATGTTGTACAAAACCCCTTGGTGTCCTACTGGCGGAGCCCACCTTGTCGGTGCAATGCTGGAAAAGGCAGCGGTGAACCTGGTCCAGCACGGTGGCCAAGGCCTGTTGTCCCCTACGAAAGTCACCAACACAGCCGGACCACATCAACCTGTGGTTTCTGTCAATCGATCCATCATTGAGCAACAGCTGGATGGAACCTGCAGTATCATTGCATGACAGCGCTTGGGTGAGTGTTGAGACCAGTTTTCTTTATCTAAAAATCATTGAATGACAGCGCAGCCGCCCCCGTTGCATCGCCAACGTAGGTCGAGATCATGTTGTCAGGCGGTGACCTGGAGTATACACCCTCGAAGCAGAGTGTTGACACGAAACCGCGCCAACAACAAGCACGCGGAGTAGCTCCTTGCTGCCCTTCTGCGCAAAGCGGTCGGACCGGTTTCGCCGGCGGTGCCCGGCGAGAGACCAACGAACGCCCGTCCGGGAGGGACCCCGTCAGGACAGGCGCACCTTGGGTTGTTCTAGGATCGGCAGGCCACCTAGAACGCCTTCAATCGACATAGAGACGAAGGAAGAACAACATGGTAGGGTTGGAAGAGAAGGGTAAAGAGAATAAAGTAAAGACAAAACGATAAAAGGTAGATTTGATAGATTCGATTGGATATCTCTCAATCGGCCTTGGCCCTTTATATTTATAGGGTGGGATGGTCTTACCCCGTTGAGTCGGTTACAATATGGTATAAAACCCAGAGTCCTAAACCTACCCAAATTCAGATCCAAACCGGTCGGACCGGTTTGGGAAACCTGTCTGACCGGTTTTCCCAGGTGCAGAATCTTCCCGAAGTCATAACTCTCTCATCCGGAGTCCAAAATAGGCGTTCCACATATGCATCTTGATCGTCTCGACGAGAGCTACGCAATGGTGAAGTCCAATTTGCATTTTGACAATGTTTACTAAACCAGTCTGACCGGTTTGTGCATACCGGTCAGACCGGTTTGCACAGCCGTGCCAATTTTGGTCGTCAACATATGCCCCCCCTGTTTTTTGGCAAAGCTTGCGTGCCAGAAAATAATCTTCAATGATCAGGTCACCTAATAATTGAAATCTTGATATGGCCATGACAACCAACCGTAGTTCCTTGGTACATCAGAAGCATAATACTGATAATTGTAAAAAGAAGACCAAGGATTATACCAAAACCATGAATTGTAACTAGGTATACTTGGATACGCATTCCATGGCACATGCATCGACGGAATAAATGTTGAAGAATAATGAGATGACCGTTGATGCTTCTTTTCTCTTGGTGATGATGAATATCAACTTTGATCTCTTAACCGATTGCTTTGCTTTTGCTCGGCTATCTTCTGATATTTATGTAACAATTCAGCAAAGCTTGGTTTCTTCTTCACCGCCTTACTCTTTGGAGTAACGCTTGCAGTTCTACCAAAATTTTTGATATGACCGGTCGGAACACCGGTTAGACCGGTTCCTTCAGAACCAGTAACTTTGAGATCATCTTGCCCCCCAGCCGAGCATGATTGTTGCTCAGCTATATTATATGCGACATGCTTATCATTAGAGACAATTTGATCAACATAACTAGCCGATGATTTTCCAATACACGGCTTTTCTATGTCTAGTGTCAAATCTGGATTTTTATTTACTCTTCCATCTTTTTTGACACGATAGACTTGTTTAATCACCTTACGCTTATTTTTCTGTGTGGACCGATTCTTTTGATCAAAACGGTCATTATGCATAGGTGATGTCTTATTAATTACCGGCTCCCTATAAGTAATATAATCTGAACACAAATGTCTAGGAAGAGCCAACATATATGAATTATAATACCAAGGAGAATAAGAATAAGGCATATTAAAACAAAACTTCCATGGCATCGATGTAGGTGATCCATGCGGTGGAAACGACATTGATTTGTGAGAATTATTCCATTGCCGATTCCGATTATGGAACTTCTCCCTAGGAGAAGATTTTGATTGTTTGGAATTTTTAGACCGACTAGCATCATTGACAATCTTTTGTCTTTGAGACTTAGCCGGAAGTTTCTTGTTATACTTCAGCTTTTCTCTTTGATGCTTATGACGGCCTTTGGATTCAATGGTTTTCCAAACACCAATCTCGGGTTTTTTAGGTTTAATCATCTTTGGTTTTAATTTATTTTGCGAAACCCTAGATGAAGCGGTTAGACCGGTTTGAGAACCGGTCAGACCGGTTACAATGCAACCGGCACCGTTGCCTTTGTTTTGTTGCCCCCCGAGCGTTGAAGTACTAGATACACTTTTTATGCTCATGCTAGGGGATTTTGGATCAACAATTTCGGCTAGAGACGGCCGATTTGTTTCTTGACCAACAACATCACAATTTGGCAAGTTGCAAGGATCAATAATAGCATTAGTCGGCTTTTCAATTGCCAACTCTTGATTGATAGGAATTGAATCTACCTTATCCTCTTGAGTAATAAAAAATTTAACATAGGCAGATAGACGGGTAGATATAGTACCGGAAGATTGTATCTCCTTTAATATGGCGATGGTCGATGGTGGCTGCCACTCTTTAATCTTGATGACTCCTTGTCCTGTCTTACGGTAGCAAGACAAGAATAGACTTTGAACTGCTCTGTCATATTCTTGCTGATATTCCTCAAGTAGTTCTTCAAACGATGTCGTATCACTAGGGTTTGACAAATCGGCCATGATAACTGATTTTTCGTCCCCAGCGGAGTCGCCAAAATATGTTGACACGAAACCGCGCCAACAACAAGCACGCGGAGTAGCTCCTTGCTGCCCTTCCGCGCAAAGCGGTCAGACCGGTTTTGATAACCGGTCAGACCGGTTTCGCCGGCGGTGCCCGGCGAGAGACCAACGAACGCCCGACCGGGAGGGACCCCGTCACGACAGGCGCACCTTGGGTTGTTCTAGGATCGGCAGGCCACCTAGAACGCCTTCAATCGACATAGAGACGAAGGAAGAACAACATGGTAGGGTTGGAAGAGAAGGGTAAAGAGAATAAAGTAAAGACAAAACGATAAAAGGTAGATTTGATAGATTCGATTGGATATCTCTCAATCGGCCTTGGCCCTTTATATTTATAGGGTGGGATGGTCTTACCCCGTTGAGTCGGTTACAATATGGTATAAAACTCAGAGTCCTAAACCTACCCCAATTCAGATCCAAACCGGTCAGACCGGTTTGGGAAACCTGTCTGACCGGTTTTCCCAGGTGCAGAATCTTCCCGAAGTCATAACTCTCTCATCCGGAGTCCAAAATAGGCGTTCCACATATGCATCTTGATCGTCTCGACGAGAGCTACGCAATGGTGAAGTCCAATTTGCATTTTGACAATGTTTACTAAACCGGTCTGACCGGTTTGTGCATACCGGTCAGACCAGTTTGGACAGCCGTGCCAATTTTGGTCGTCAACACAGAGGTTGTACAAGGTAAGGTCTGAATTCGCCGCGTGGAACGCGGCTTTGATGGACATTGATGGTACACCCTCACACGCGTCATGGGTGGCAAAGAGCAAGGCGTCTACAAGGGTCACCACAATGACAAGGATGGATGCTCTACTGTTTTAGTTTTTCTTCTTCTATGGAATGGAATGGAATGGAAATTGTGCGGCCACAATGAAAGAAGGCATGAAGTAATGGGTTCTAATTTGTAGCCATTTATGGCAGGTATGTAAACGACATACATCTCTCCTTTGGATTCTGATCTTGTTTCAGCCATTCGTTTTCTATATGCATGCCATATATTAAATACTTCTCCCAGGTGATATTAGGAATTAGATACACTTTGTTTCGTACATTGTTTTTCTATATAGATGGCATATATATCAGATACTTGGGGATATTGGAAATTGGATACTTTGCTTCACACATTAGTTTTCTATATATGGTTGGCATATATTAGATATTTCTCCATGAGGATATTATGAATCGAATACACTTTTCTAATTTTCTGTGGATGTCATATATTAGATACTGCTTAGAGATATTATGAATCGGATACACTTTGCTTCATCCATTAATGCCGTACATTAAATACTTCTCCCTGCGGATATGCAATGTATCAGGCATGGATTCCACATGTGTGGTTACTAAGTAGATTATATATATATGTGGTATATTGCCAACATGTGAATCAATATTTTAAAAGTTTCTACTGGTTGAGTTACTGCGGAGGCCTGGTAACGGCGCGACATCTTCGTCATCTACTCGCGCATTCCGACCGAGTCAGAGGCTGGGGATCTTGTCGAGCGAGCGAGAGAGATCATTGGTGTAGTAGTGCCGCCATGGCGTGGATGGACAGCTACTTGGACGTGGTGCTCATCCCTTTCTCTGTCCTCTTCCCCATCGTGTACCACGTCTGGCTCTGGCGCGCCGTCCGCCGCAGCCCTCTCAGCTCCACCGTCGGCATCAGCGCCGCCGCCCGCCGCCTCTGGGTCTTCTCCATGATGAAGGTAATATTTATATTTATTAATCGCGGCTGCACACCGCACTATATAGCTCATGGCCATGGCGTGCTCGTGCGCTTTAAAATATATATATAAGCATCGCAAGTGATCTGATGATCTTCTCCCTGCTGTTCGATTCTTTGGACGCAGAACAACGAGAAGCAGGCGATCCTGGTGGTGCAGACGGTGCGGAACATGCTGATGGGATCCACGCTGGTGGCCACGACGTCGATCCTCTTCTGCACGGGCGTCGCCGCCGTGCTCAGCAGCACCTACACCGTGAAGAAGCCGCTCAGCGACGCCGTCTTCGGCGCGCACGGCGAGTACATGATGGCGCTCAAGTACGTCGTTATCCTCGTCGTCTTCCTCCTCGCCTTCCTCTGCCACAGCCTCGCCATCTGCACGCTCAACCAGGCATCCTTCCTCGTCAACGCGCTCTCGCCGTCGCCGGCGCTCCACCTCCCGATCACCAGGGACTACATCGCCGACGTCATGGAGAGGGGATTCCTGCTCAGCCTCGCCGGCAACCGCCTCTTCTTCGCCGGCGCGCCCCTCCTGCTATGGAACTTCGGGCCCGTCTTGCCGTGCCTCTGCTCCATGGCCATGCTCCCGGTACTGTACAACATCGACATGGTCGAGTACGTCGACGAAGGGAGCAGCAATGGCGGTGCCAATGGCGATGTGGTGAGCATGGAAGTCTGATGGTGCATGCAAGATAGGCCAAAAAAAAATTCAAGCTAGCACGGAGAATCAGCATGGAATATGCTCTAGTACTACATTGGTCCGCGCACATCCACAAGCATAAGGACAAAGTCTATGAAAACAGTCATTATTGTAGTAGTATCCAAAAAGCGGCATGCCCCAAACACATGATCCTAGTTGTCCTACAACTTCTTTAATAAAGTCCAAAACATTGTCTAATATTTGCTATGAATAAACTTAAATATAGAAAAGTGGATGCAAAATATACAGATCTCCGCCAAACTCTACTCTTGTTAGAAGAGTGCTATTGATAATAAGTTCATACTGGTGGCTACATATTACTTTACCAAATAGGTTGAGGCGATTCCTCTGAAGATAGTACCATCTAGAAACATGATTGAATTTGTTACAGAGCATATAATAGGATTAATTCCTCTCGTGTCATTATAATTTTTGAAAATTAGAAAAATGCCACTGTCAGTGACTGAGGTAGCCCCCACCTGTCAGTGACACACCGATGGCATATTTCGAAACTGTGAAAATTATAATGGTATGGATCTAACTAGCCCATAATTTATCGGTTTGGAATCCCGCAGACGATTACACCAGATCAAGGAACCATGTTCACTTCCGGAGAATTTGAAAAGTTTGCTACCGGTATGGGGATTAAATTGCTAAACTTGTTGCCTTATTATGCTCAAGCTAATGGACAAGCAAAGTCATATAATAAATGAGTCATTAAATTGATAAAGCGAAAGATTGATGAGCGGCCGAGGAAATGGCACACTACTTTGAATGAAGCTTTATGGGCATATCAGATGGCTTGTCATGGTGCCACTAAAGTCTCTCTTTATCAACTTGTGTATGGACATGGTGATGTTTTACCATGGGAAATAAAGTCTGGCTCTAGGTGTGTCGATGTAAGATCAACTTACTGCCAATGAATACACAAGCCTAATGAAAGATGATATGGAAGATTTGATGGGTCATCGGCTAAGAGCCTTGATCAGTATATAGAAAATAAATCCAGGGCGACCAGATGGTATGACAAGACAGTTAAAGTCAAAGAATTTGCCCAAGGAGAATTAGTTTGGAAATTGATTTTGCCAATTGGATCTAGAGATTAGAAGTATGGAAAATGGTCGCCAATGTGGAAAGATCCTTTTCGTGTGAATCAATGTGTCCCGGGAAAATCTTATATTTTGGAAACATTGGAAGGAGAAAAATTTCCTCAGTCTTTGAATGGAAAGTATTTGAGACAATACTATCCTAGTATTTGGGTAGATGCTTAACAAAATGAAGCCAGTTATTCGCCCATCGGATCTGAAAAGCGTAGCCGATACTAAGGTATAGACTCTAGAATAAGTATAAAGGGAAAACAATGCATGAAGTAAATGTGTTGGACAACCTATAATTTGGATCGAATGTGGCCGATGCGATATGTGTCGCCCTTTGAGCAAATATTTATAGAAAAAATAATGTGTGTGTGTCATTGCAGACGACTTTGATGTTTCCAACCGAGTAATGTTGTCCTATTAGATCGGTTCCAGGAAGCCACGGATTGCGTTGATAGCACAAAGACATATTTGGTCAGCTTCGTAAATTTCCTGTTGATCTTCATCGGCTGATCCGGGTGTTGGCTGGGTGCTCTTGTGAAGATGGATTGCCTGGCGGACGTAGCCACCCATCTCCGCCTTCAGGGAGTTGATGGTCTCTGGAAGCTTGGCTAGTTTCTCCTCTTCAGCTTTGTTGGCTTTGGAGACTTCTTGAAGCTCCTTCATCAGATATGCTCTTCTAGCCTTGAGCCGATTGATTGCACCCACACCATTGATGGACATGAAGAGTTGAGGAATTCAATTTTGGCCTGGAATTCATTGGCGCGAGCTTTGAAGGTTGATTTCTCCTTGTCAACCTCCTCTTGATGGGAGCGATCGGACATATGCTGCCTTACTTGAAGGACTTGAACTTGATGACGCTCAATATAAACGACTGGAATTAAAGCAGCTTCAATATCCGCAGAAGTTGGCCTTCGAGATGATGGAATACGTTCCGTATCGGCTCAGCATCTTGGAACAATATGCCGATGTCTTGATCAAGAAGAGGAAGTATGTCTTGAAGCCTTGCCTTTACATCATCTGATGGAGCCGTTAGAGATAATGCAGCCGATGAGACTTCTTCCTCCTCCAGAAACTCTCCAACAGGGAATGAAAACAAGATGTTGTCTGGAGAGTCCTGGACCTTGCAAATTAGAAGGCAGAGTTAGTATATATGAGGAAGGGATATGAAAGAAATAACTTTTTGATAAACTCACCCGCTTCAAATTGCTTTCATCAAATTGAGTTGCTGCTGCAACAGCGATTTGTAGTTGAGACGATGGTTGGATAATATCCTGTTGTATCTCTGTGTTGATCGGCTGCTCGTTGATTGTTGGCACCTCTAGGATGAGCAGTAGCTGAGCTGATACAATGGTTGTTTGTTCAGTCAAAATTATTTAACTATAACATAATTGAGAGGAGACGAGTTTTTGCAGAAAGAGAACAATGCGATTAAATACCTGAGTGTTGGATGCAGAAGCGGCCGATGAAGATTCAGGCCTTGGATGATGGGCTCCGACGCCGATGCAGCCGGTTCCTGAGTTTGCGCTGGTCAGGAATCGGATGGAATCTGTGGTTGTAACAGAAAAGTAGTATAAAATATGTTGTTAAAAAGAGAAGTGCTTTGGGAGGTTACCTAGACAACGTCTTGTAGAGCTGGAGTAGAAGGATCTGTTGAAGCCGATGAGGATGCCATGATGGCTAGCTTTTTCCTGGAGGTTGTCATCTTCCGGGCCTTGCGTTTTGGTACACGACCAGCAGCAACATCTTTGATTGATGGAGCATCATGGCCGATGTGAGGGATCTCTGAAGGGGGAGCGTAGTTAATCAGCCAATTGCTTTTGCTCGTAGTTGGAGGAGGTACACTTGCATCCTGTATACATGGTTAAAGGTCAGGAATTGCAAGGTAAATAAAATAGAAGGTAAAGAAAAGAAATATTATCTAGAATTAGTATAATTGGGATAAAACCGGTAGCAGTAAACCTTCACCGGTCCACAAAATAAATGTGAACACCATTCTGATCACCACAATCTGAAAGGTTTTGTGGTGAACGAAGAGATTACCCAGTTGACCAAGTTGATGGTCTCTGCATCTGGTGCTAAATTTTTTATCCGATCATATTGCAGACCACTGTTGATGATTTCCCTTGGCTTAACCAGGTTGGCGAATAAGGGGTGAATTAGCACTTGGCCAGATCCCAGCTGACGGGCAGCAGCCGATGGGTAGTAGAAATCATAAGATGGGTGTTGAGCTCTGCCACTAATGAAGTTGATGGGAAGGATTCCCGTAGTGATAGCTTCTATAAAACGCTATGTGTTGTGGTCGTCGGAGCCGATATCTTCAAACTTGAATTTGAAGGGGTGCTCGAAGACTTTTTGGTCGTCTATATAGGCAAACCAGGCTATGGATTCCTTGGCAAACCCTTTGTAAAAGCATCTGAAGAAATTTTCTACATCAGTTCAATCCAATCGTTGACAAGGAATAGCCGATGCTGCTTCTCCAAAGGATGTGCATCGGTGTGTGGAATGTTGTTGGTCTTCAGCATAGGAAGATGGAAAGCTCATCGACAGAAGGTCTTGGTTGAGGGACTTGTGTATATAAAGGTTGAGCCACAGTTTATAAACCACTAGGGGCCTCCGAGATTACTGATCTGTTGGCCAGTGGCTAGTTTGGCCGATACATTGTGTAGCAGATAATAAACTGATCCTAGCAAGTGTTTGCCCAAAGGGATGGCGTGTCCTGCTACAAGAGCTTCTGCTATTGCTTGAGGATTTTAGGTTGGGCCGACAGTCTTGCCGCAGTAGATGAATCTTTCTAACCACATGTTAAGAAAGGATGCATGCTCTCTATCGCTGATGGTGCCTGTTTTCATGTCATGACAAGGGTTATCAGGAGCCGAAATGTTAAGACCAGTCAACATGAGAACATCTATCAGGGCAGGAGTCATCATCCCATGTTCGAAAAGAAAGGCGTTCAGAGCATCAGACAAGAAATGAGAGGCGATTATGAGCATGGACTCGTTTCTTGCCATGTTGAACAAAGAGAGATTCATGCACTGGCTGATATCATAAACTTCCCATATCGTGTTCTTGGATGTAGACATGTGGAGAAACCAACCCCTCCAACTAGAATGGAACTTGGCCAAGATCTGAAGGCGTTGGCCCAGAGTGACAAATCTAGGTTCGTGTGCTTGAAAGGAAGCCGGCCCATTTCTAGATTGATTAGATCTGTGGGATTTGGGTCTCCCATTGGTCCTAAACATATTAGACTAGGTCGATCTTCCATAGCGATGGTGATTCTATTCCTCAGGTTCTAATGAATATGAACAGAAAAAGAGGGGAAAGCTTGAACTCAGAAAAATGGGAGAAAATGATGCATAAAGAGTGAAACAGAGATGAGGAAATTACGTGTACCTCAGGGATTTCCTTCATGGTGGCCATAGGCGTCGGCTGTGGAGCTTTTTGTAGTGTAGATCTTCTTGAAGAAAAGTTCTTGAGCTTTGAGGTCATAGATCTCAAAGAGAAGCACTGTTTGAAAATGGTGAAGGTCGAAGAAGAAGAAGATGGCAGTCGCATATGTCTTTTATAGACTTATGGTGGAGGATAAAGCTCGTTTTTTGAAGCACCGCTTGCGGGAGACATGAGAAACCAAACGCTGCATGGCGCAAGAATTGAGGAGAAGTTACAATCATAAGCTGAGATAATTTCGGAACAAACCTATATTTTATTTCAAAATTAGGGGGCATTTGTTGACACTGTTTTTTCTGCATTAGACCGGACAAAACATAGTCAAAAGGAAAGCAAGCCGATGAAGCAAAATGGTGACATATTGATTGAATCCGATGTGGTATCATAGCCGATGGAGAACGAAAACTTGGTCGACGGATATAGCAATGTGGGACCATGAAGAGTTCGACTTGTATTAGGAGAGTTTTTATTTTAAAAATTGTTATTATCTTTTCGGTCAAGTTTTGTAAGTCGTAATCGACAAAGAGTCTTTAGCTTAGACTATAAATAGTAGTCTTATGGCTTTGTAATGTTATGTTCACACCAATCAAATAAAACAAGTTCTTTTTTCTATGAATTTACTTTAAATCCTAGCTTTAGTAGTTCATCTACGTGTTCTTTCAACTTGGGCAGGGCTGGATCATCTTGATCTCCGGCTTACCTATAAGTTTCGCATTTACCTAGTGTATTTAGATTTAAACTTCCGGGCGTATCGCTGTTGTTTAATCTAATTCTCCTAAGAGTTATCGTATATTATTAGATTATAGATATGTAGCGTATTGCTTTTATCTAATACACAAGTTATGGAACGTGCATAAGAGCTAATCAAAATTGTCGCTTCAGATTTCTTTATTTTGTTTTATTCACATGTTCATCAAGTTATCAATATCAATTAGATCTTGCGAAGTTAATTGTTTAACTCTGTTAGTTCTAGTTTTTATCATCAATTATCTTGCTCTTGGATCTTGATAATCTCATCGGGTAAAAGAAAATATACTAAACTGCAACCGGAGGATAGCTGATAAGGGTTTGATCTAAGATTTTCGCTACACGCAAAAAGATTTTAGAATTATAGCCTATATCTGCCACACAGTCCTCGAATTTAACAAAAATTTTATCCCTTATCAATTACAAGTCAAATTAACTAGCACTTCCCGAAACATCAAGATTTTATAAGGCTCTGCATCGGAGTGAAGCAAATCTCTGAGACATTTTTGTGTGTTTGATTACATAGAGATTCACCGTTCAATTTTTTTGCGTCACCAATGTCCTTAATCTCGGATTAAGAAACTTGCTAATTACTTCTAATGCTTCTCTTGCTCTCAAACTCAAATGAACACCATAAACTTTCAGGAAACAAGAGGGCTCAATTGGTGGTGAAGAACATGTGTATATAGACCCCTCTAAATGAGCTAGTCGTTGGCCAATTATTGGGCCTGCGCAGGTAACACCGACTCATTCTGTGTACCCCCAGGCACAGTACCGAATCAATCGGTGCATGCTTTAAACTTGAATTCCAATGGTTAGTTACTGTACAGGCAAATGAATCGGTGTCACTATTCACCATAGCACCGAATCAATTCGTGTTTCCAGTAGCGAATTTCAACTTCATAGACTTACACCGACTCATTCGGTGTGGACCATAGCCAGCACCAAATCAATCAGTGCTCTTGTACAAAAAGCTTGTACATAAGCACAACACCGATTCATTTGGTGACTGTCTGGGTGAGCTCCGATTCAGTGCTCTTGTGTTTCAATACACCAAGTGCACAGCAGCCCCGACTTTGAGTCGGTCTGACTCTGTCCGCTTTGAAACTCGTCCAATTCAATCTCTTTGAGCTTCAATCTTTTTTTTTAAACATCTTTAGGGCTTCATCCGATTTACCTAGTGCTAGAATTTCACAAGTGTGCACCACACCTAACTCTAGGCTAACATAGATCAAGCTAGTAAACTTTGCCCACTTAATAGTACGGCCAAAGGTAAATAAAGACCTAAACTATTCATTGTGTCTCTCAATTCCAAACGACACAAGGAACTAGCTCATCCTTAGTCTTCGCACATATATCATTTGATCCAATACCATGTAAAATAATAACGGGGCCAAGAATACCATTGAAATCTATTATTGTGACTTAATTTTTATTGCCGCTGAAAAATACAAGTTAGTCACAATGATTATGTCGTTATTAACCACCGAAATCGAATTAGGGGTATATATATATGCTCTTTCATCACCTATGACGACGACTGGCCACAGGAGGAGATCCAAGTCAACTAGGATGGCTGCCGTTCGACCTACACGTGGACATGCAGCAATAACCTCCTCTGGAAGCATATCAACGGCGGCAGTGCCGTACCCGAGATTAACCTTCACGACGATGCGACAAACCTCCTGATGGTAACAGGCAGCACCGGCGGTGGCGCAGATGCAAAACCTAGTAGCGGCCGCGTGAGACTTGCTCACTTGCCTGGCTGGCGGCGCTCCAGAGTACAGGTTGCAAGGACCAAGCTAGAGTAAGCGGCTGAAATGGAACAGCTAAGAACGAGGAGTACGATGTTGCATGTGCTCACCTACGACGACGGGCGACAGGCCATGACGGCCATACATTGGCGCTGATGGTCAATGCTTCGCGAGGTGAAGGTACTCCCGGCTGCGGATCGGCGATGAAGATGACCTTGGGAAGGCATTCGTGACAGCTCGATCGGGTTCTGCAGGGCCGCAGGAGATCAACGGCAGCCAGTGGAGGCCATCTCTACGGCGGTGACAAGCATAAGATATGGCATGAGACGCGGGCATTGGGTTATTGCAGAAAACGGATAGCGAAAATCTGTTTATAGGCGGCGTTTGCGTCAGGTTTGAGCTACCCCACGCGTGTTTGTTTTGGGTCAGGGGCCCGCATCCGAGTTCAACTCATACTTACACTTCGCATGCAAAAGGGATAAAGATAGGGACTGACGTACCCACGGGTAGCTTATATAACTATATTGTTTTTTGACCGAATTATATAACTATATTGTTGCTTGATGTTTACGTGCCTGTAGCTGAAAGGAACTGAATTGTTGTGTTGAGCATGACGTGTTTTTTTAGAAAAGGGAATATATTTCAATATTTCAGCCTCTGCATAGAACTATGCATATAGCTGTTTCTTATTACAGCCGGTAACGAAAAAGGAGCTGAAAATAGAAGGTGACCAAACTCGAACTAAACAAAAGCAATTCTATTGCTAAAAGGCCATCCATTATGGGCAAAGATCTCCATCGCCGTGGTCACAAGCGCACGGCACCCACGGATAATGTGCCATCGCTCGTTCTCCTTCTGCAGCAACGACCAAAAACGGATCCAGTGTGTCCGGCGGAAGATAACCTGCATAGGAGAAACAACTCGAGTATTGTTAAAAACCACATCATTTCTACTTAACCAAATTGCCTAGCATATTGCAGATGTTCCAACCAAGATTTTGTACTTAAGCTTCTTATTAAACCCATCGAGCTAATCGGTAAACATGTGTGCAATGCTTAGAGGTGGTGCAAGATCAAAGGAAACTTGTACAATCCTCCATATTATTCTAGCTAATTGACAATCAAAGAAAAGATGTTGTATATTTTCCTGTAGATTACAGAAACAACATTTTAAACTCCCCCTCCAATGTCAACGAGCTAAATTATCCTTGGTTAGAACTATTCCTTTTTGCAAATACCAGATAAATTTTTTTACTTTCAGAGGCAAATTTAACTTCCATACCACATTCTTCCGTCGTGCAGGCAACTGTGCAATTAGGTTTTGATACATAGATCGAACAGTAAACTGACCATTTTGATTTAGAGACCAAACAAAATTGTCTCTTCGATCCAATAGTTGGACATTCAGAAGTTTAATAACCAAATGGTACCAAGCATGTAAATTATTGCCAACTAAAGATCTCCTAAAGGCCACATTCAAAGGATTAGATCTAAGAACCGTTGCTACAATCGCACTTTTCTTTCGCACAATATTATATAACGCTGGGTATTGACTTTTAAAAGGCGTGTCATCCAACCAAGCATCTTCCCAAAAACGAGTTTGTGACCCATCACCTATTTTGAATTTGCCCATCCTCAATAGGTCATCTTTGATCTTCATAAGACCTGACCAAAAATAAGAATCACCTGGCATGTATTTCACTTGGGTGATTGTTTTATGTCTCAAATATTTGTTTCTGAGGAGTCTCTGCCAGATACTATCCTCGTTGACTAATCTAAACACCCATTTACTAAGTAAACACCTATTCTGTAAGTTTAGGTCTAGGACTCCTAACCCACCTTGGTCTTTCGGTGTCCATACCACTCCCCATTTCTTCGGTCTATACTTTTTCTTGTGTCCATCGCTCTGCCAGAAGAATCTAGATCTATAATAGTCTAACCTTCTTAGGACACCACGAGGAATCTCAAAGAAGGACAGCATAAACATTGACAAATTGCTAAGAACCGAGTTGATAAGAACCAGTCGACCCCCAACAGAAAGCATTTTTCCTTTCCAACCACTTAATCTTTTCTGAAATATTTCCTCTACTTCTTTCCGATCAGAGTTCAGGAGCTTTCTATGATGCATCGGTATGCCCAAGTATCTAAATGGTAAAGTACCTATATCACATCCGAAAATTTCAGAATACTCCCTCCAGAGGTCCCTAGCGTTGCCATAGCAGAACACTTCACTTTTATGGAAATTAATCTTGAGGCCCGATAGTTGCTCAAAAGCACATAGCAAGAGCTTCATATTCTTAGCTTCTTCCAGATTATTTTCCATAAAAAGAATTGTGTCATCTGTATATTGCAAGATAGACCATCGTCTACTAGGTTTGGGAGCAACCCTCTAAACATTCCACTATCCTTCCCTCGAGCTATCAAAATAGCAAGGACATCTACCACAATATTAAAGAGAATAGGTGATAAAGGATCTCCTTGCCTAACACCTTTCTTTGTCTAAAAGTAGTGTCCTACACTATCATTGACCTTAATTCCTACGGATCCTTTCGACGTAACTTGTTGAATCCAAGACGCCCATCTAGATGAAAAGCCCTTCATGTGCAACACCTGATGCACAAAGGGCCACTTTACCTTATCGTAGGCTTTTTCAAAGTCTAGTTTAAGAATAATTTCATCTTTCTTTTTCCTATGCAGCTCATGAATTGTTTCATGGAAGACAACAACCCCTTCCATAATGTATCTACCCGGTAAGAAGGCTGTTTGAGAAGGTCTCATTACCTTTTGAGCTACCAGATTAATTCTATTTGTAAGAACCTTTGTAAAAATTTTAAAACTTACATTCAACAAACAAATACGTCTATATTGTTGAATCATAGTCGCCTCAGATTTTTTAGGCAGCAACGTAATTACTCCAAAATTGAGACAATGCAGAGGTAAGGTTCCTTGATGAAACTCATTAAATAGTGCCAAAAGGTCCGGCTTTATTATATCCCAGAAATGCTGATAAAATTCAGCAGGGAAACCATCTGGCCCAGGCGCCTTGTTGTGTTCCATTTGAAAGATTGCCTCCTTAATCTCATTTTCACGAGAGGCTTCAGAAAGAATCTCATTTTCTACATTAGAAACCTGAGGAATATCCTCATTATGAGTTTCAACCAATGTAAAATGATTACTTTTAGGTGATCCAAACAAGGCCTTATAATAGTTTGTAATGTAGGTTTTTAAGTTTTCCTCTCCCACTATGACGCCATTCTCTTGCTCAAGCTGGTAAATTCTTGTTTTGCGGTATCTACCATTTGCAAGTAAATGAAAATATTTTGTATTGTCATCACCGTGTAACAACCTAGTTGCTTTCGATCTTTGGAGCCAGTATAACTCCTCTTCTCTAAGCAACTTGGTTAACTCGGCATGAAGCAAACTCTTATAATAAGCTTCTTGTAGAGATAATGCCTCGTCTTCTGCTTTCCTATCCAAAAAATCCAATTGTGCCAATAAGAAGGATTTTTTCACAATCTGACTCATCCAAGTCTAAGAGGTTATCCTGATTTTTTTTAGCAATAGAATGACACTTAAATCTATCTTTTTCTACTTTCCTCAAAAGCATAACAGAAGATTGAACAATATTAGCATCTGTACCAATAGAGATACCTAGACTCTTTACGTTATCTGTAATATGCTCATTAGAAAAAGAAAGAATAGAATTATTATAGGTCATACCTTCATCTGCTTCTAAATTCTTTTTAGCAACCAGCCTGGCCGCCCTCGCAATGGAGTCCTCATCTGCAGTCGCCTCCCTTCTCTTGCTCCTTCTGAGAGGTGGACTTTGAATGGACTTGGCGAGCACAGTCGTAGGTGGTGTCACCTCACCTTGGCTCCCCGTCACCAGCCCCCCCCCTCTCCACTGATATTCACGCCACCATTCATCTCCTTAAGCCCCATAATCGCCCTCTCCAACAGAGGACCAAGGGCCAACGAAAGAGGTGCTGACGAGATGACTGCACAAGCTGCTCCCTTCTTCTCCCCCTCCTTGTGAGCCGAGACTGGTGCTGACACCTCCCCACTCGCCATCGCCTCTAACTCCTCTGAAGAAAGGACCAGGGAACCGATAGGAGTCTGCTGCATATTTTTGTTACAAGCTGGTGCTCCCCCAACATCATCTAGCAGATCATCATCGTCAAAATCTTCCATAAAGCCCTCCCCATCATGTTGCTGCCCAGCTGCTGAACTTTCTGGCTTCTCACTTTGTTTGGATGGAGGGAAGTCTGACTGTTTGGCTTTTTTGTTGGCGTCCTCCATTTCTGTATCCCCATCATGATTGCCATTATTGTCTCCCTCAGCATTCTCTTTGGCACTAGGTTGCAATGACTCCCCAGATGGCACAAACGGCTCCATCTCAAACTGAAGCTCAAAAAACCGAGTCCCAATAACACAATCCATTTTAGTTGGAACAATGGCGGGATTGAGGACCGCAACCTTAAATCTGCTAAATTTATTTTTCCTTGTTGTCACCATGTCCACACTCTGAGTGGCCCCTAACATGGTTCCCACTGCCCAAAGCACCTCATAGGTTCTTAGTATTTTTGGTAAATTGAGAACCCTCATCCATACTATAGGGAGTTCATGGCCAAAATATTCCTCCTCCTCAAAGCATTCAAAATTCAGCCGCATACCATTTTTGAGATTGGCTGATCCAAAGTTTATGGCACGTGTAAACTCAACCTTTGACGGAAAAGGAGTCACCCACTCATCTGGTGCTCGTGCCTGTAAAACCCACTCAAAATTGGGAGAGAACAGCCGCTTCAAATGACTTTTGAGGTCCTCCTCAGTCAGTGATCCCCCCTCTACCTTGATTACAGCAGTGATATTATCAAATTTTGAAGGCTTAATAGGACCATGAGGAATATGATAGAACCCCAGATCATCCACTGCATAGCCTACAGCGAGTGCCACCGATTTAGGCTTTTTCTTCAAATGGACATTTGGCTGCCACATGCTCCTCACTTTCACAGATATTGCAAAACAAAGGTGTAGTACACTCAGCTGAAACATGGCCCTTTGAACAACACTTAAAACACCACGCTTCCTGTTTACCTTTTCCTGTCTTCTTCCTCTTCTCCCCCACCAGAGTACCTTCTTTAGTTCCCTCCATGGGAGCCTCTACCTGAACTGCCTTTGGTGCATTACCTTGCACAATTGGAGGTTGCACCACCGGCTCTCTGATTAGTCCATCTGTGTTAACCGAAACTGGCTGCACAGAGTTTTGTGCAAGCATATCCTGGACGCCCATATTGCCTCCCTGAGCACCCTGCTGGACTCCCTGAGCTCTGAAAGGAACTTCTCGATTGATTCCGCGACCAGCAGAATTTCTACCCCTTCCTCTGTTGCGACCACGTCCTCGCTGCCTAGACCATCCACCCCTTGCTTCTCCATCAGTATAATTGAAGCCACCAGCAGGATGTTGACCCGTACCCAAAGAAGCATCAGAGAAAAAGGGTTGCTGTTGCGCTGGAAACCTACCAGTATTCTGCACCTGCTGCCCAAATATCAGCTGTCCACCAAAACCATATTGCTGAGTATTGAAACCATGACCCTGCGATCCCGAGCCATGGAATGGAGGACCAGCTTGCTTACCCCATCCCTGGGCCTGTTGCGAATGACTCTGAAGACCTTGCACACCTCCTGGAAAACCACCGCCACCTCCCTGAAACCTCACAGGACCACCCGCACCATGGAAAAAACTACTGCTATGAAAGCCAGACTGAAGAGAAGTCGCCAAACCATGGTGCTGTTGTTGCTGCTGTTGGTTACCGAACCCGCCACAGTTCTGGCCCAGGCCGTGACCTTCCTTGCCCTCCATCCCCTTGCAGCTGCGCAGGACAACGTCGGCGTAGGAGGGAGAGATGCCCGCTAGGGTTTGATCGCCGCCTCCTTCACGAAACAGCCGCGACAGCGTACCCCTTCGCGATAGGAGTCGTCCAACGTGGGAACGAAGTCCCACCCGAGTCCAAGCTGGGCCCTCTTTCAGCCAGACACCAGGCGACCAGTCCCTGTGACGGCCCATCATCGGCCCCTGATCGTGCTCCATACGTCGCGGTTGCTGCCGCTCGTCACTCCGCGTAGAAACCGGATCGAGATTGCGGTTCAATTTTTGAACCTCATCGCTGACTGACCGACGGTGCACATCGCCGGGGCAGCTCCCTGTGACCACCTTCACTGAGCAATCGCCAAGAGTCAAGGGCGGCGAAACTCGTTTTCGGTGGAAGAGGACCTTGCCAAACCCCAGCGGCCGCGCGCCTGGCTGCCATCGTCTTGACTAATTTCCTCGCAAGCTCTATTGGACGATCCATGGATTCCGGCATGGCCGAGGCCAGGACCTTGTCCCAGGATCGTGGATCATCCACTACAGCTGAAGTTGCGATCATCTCCTCCTCGGAGAACCCTGCATTCGCTGCAATTCGAACCTAGGATGTTGTCGAAACCGACGCCGGCGTCGTTGCTTGTGGTGCGGACTCATCCCCGTTACCCCAGAACCTTGACGACGATCCACAGGTCCTAGCACCATGCAGAGGATCGCCGTTGTTTGGTAAGGGTTTCACCGGAGTTGCCCACACTACTGCATCGTCTGCCTCCTCTTCATCATGCACTGAAAACTCATCCTCCTCCAAGATTGAAAAATCCCATACCTGCCTTACCTGGCGCGATGGAATGGATGCCGCAAGCCGGCGATGAATCTCCCCGACGGGAGCGATCCGTAGCCGGCGTCCTCTCATGGAGCGATCCGTCCCACTACCGGTGCACCATGGCTAGGGATAGGAGGCAACAGAACAACTTTTGGACATTCCACTATTTCAAGCAATGTATTTTCCCTTCTTCATCTTGCCTTGGAGGGTAACAAATATGTTCGGCAAAAGGCCGAGCATGACGTATGATGATGCCATCCGATTAATTAGGGAATACAATAATGTCGAGAAAAATTAAAGGGGCAACTGATGATTGAGGAGCAGCTGATGATTGATCCTTGATCGTGGCTGTCTCATGGTGCGAAGAGAAATTAGCTGCTTGTCTGTAATCTTGTTGATGACAGGAGCTGGGCGATGGAAATTAAGGTGCAGCTCGGGCAGAACTCTTATGGAACCTTCAAGATGGATTTTTGATGAAAGATTGGCGACGACAAGCGGGTTCCAACACTACGGGAAACCCGGAGTTTGCCGAGTGCCTGGGGCACTCGGCAAACCCCGAAATACGCTCGGCAAAGGCTTTGCCGAGTGTAACACTCGGCAAAGGGGTTACGGCATAGCTCGTGTCGGCAAACAGGCCCTTTGCCGAGTGTCTTCTGTCGGGCACTCGGCAAAGGCTTTGCCGAGTGCAAAGCCAGCACTCGGCAAAATAAAGCACTAACAGACGGCCCGGCGCCGTCCGTGGACGGCTGTTAGGGCTAACGGAGCCTTTGCCGAGTGTCACACTCGGCAAAGACACCAGCCTTTGCCGAGTGTTGGACCCCGACACTCGGCAAAGCCTGGTTAGGGGGCAGGCCCTGGACAACCCTTTGCCGAGTGTAAGGGCTTTAACACTCGGCAAAGGTTGCATATTTGCCGAGTGTAAAAGCCAAGACACTCGGCAAAGCAGGAACACTCGGCAAAGGCTGTTCCAGAAATGACAGAAACAGCCTCTTTGCCGAGTGTTAAAGCCAATACACTCGGCAAAGCACCTCTTTGCCGAGTGTAACACTCGGCAAAGGCTCAAATTTTTTCCTGTTTTTATTAATTTTTTGCGTTAAAAGGACCCCTCAACAAAAATATCACAGGCAGTTTCTAATAGGCATCACAGGCAATTCATATATATATATATATATAGCCACTAAACCATCAAACAACCATAAACAAACACATATAAGTCACTAAACCATCCAACATCACAGAAATGTCACAAATTCAATGTCCAAACATCCAACATCCATCATTCATATGTTTACAAAGTCCAACATCCATCACTCACGGAAGAGGGGGTCCGAACAACGATCTAACCGCCCGCGCCGCAAGGTCTTCGTCTTGAGCGCCGTCATTCGACGCGGCCGAGCCAGGAGCCTGCCCAAAAGAGATTAGTGGTGTGTGTTACAAGATTTTCGACAGAAATGAGTTGTGAAATGAAATCATACTATCATAGGGTTCTCAAGTGACTCACGGGAGAAATAGGAACACGTGGTGGTGGAGGCGGTGGTGGCATCGGCGGCGGCGGACCTTCACCCACGCGCTGGCCAATGCTCTGCAGGTAGGCAAATACCTGCTCCTGCCACGCTCGGTTCGTCCGCTCGGCCTCCTCCTTCTGCCTGTCTTTCTCGGCCTCCGCGTCCTTCATCCGCTGCACCTCCGCCTCCAGGAACTCCCGCCTCTGCGTCTCTTCATCCAACCGGGCCTGCAATATTCAATCACATTGTTATAATACATTATAAACGTAAGCAAACTTCACGTACAAAGATAGAAATAGAAATAACCTGGAGTGCCTGCATCCCGAAGTGTGAACCGGGAAGAGGCTGGCGGATAGCCACTGAAGAGCTCGTGCTCCTGGCTCGAATCTGGGAGAGTGTGGGGGTAGAGGCCGTGTCGATGGTGTTGTTGGCGATCAAGTACCGCCCGTGCTTCTTGCCTCCTCCCGCCCTCATGACCACTTCTCCATCAATGTCGTGGGCGGTCGGATCCCAGTCTGGCCCGTGGACCTCCTTCGCGACCTCTTGATATGCTGTGAGGCGACTGTGGACGCTGGCGTTGCTGTATGCCGCGGGCCCGTCCTCCGGGTTGTACCGGACGTCGGAGGTCGCCTTGCCCTTGTGGGCCATAGCAAAAGCCTCGAGCTGTGAACAAGGCGCACCACCATGTGACGCCGACTGAAAAAACAAACAATATGAATTAGTAATTACACAAAATAGAGTGAGCGAATATAGAAATGACTCGGCGTACCCATTTGGCCCTGTACTCCTCGAGGCTAAGGCTGCCCTGATGGTGTGAGACACCGGGCATCAGCAAACGCCGCTCCCGGCAAAAGTCGTGCTGAGCGGCCCACTCGGCGCTGCACCACTTGTCGACTATCACCTCCCAGCACGTGGGATGCGGGGCGCACCACCACGGAATCGCCTACAAGACACCAAGTGTACGACATATAACAAGATCGAATTTAGAGTACTTAATCTTAGAATAAAACAGTATCGATTTACATACCGCCAGATACTGCTCCTTGGTCAACTTCATGTTTCTTGCCTCCGTTTTCTTCACGGAGATCTTGAGTGCCGCGAAATAATCAATTACGGCCTGCACGCGCGCCTCGTAGTGCAGGTCCTTGACAAGCTTCCAGCAGGCTGCATGTGCCACAGCATCCGCCGAAGCCTCCTGTCCCGGGGCGCATCTGTAAAAGTCCTGCGCACATATACACGATGAATGTTGCATTATTTGTAGATTGTTCAATGAAAGTGTTGTGTTGAGCAGTGTAGTGCAACGAATACTTACCCAAAGCTCTCCCTTTACCCGCTCGGCCTTGTTGTTGAAGATCCTGCGCTCCCGGTCCTCCTGATCGCCAGCGGCGACGTAGTGGTCAAAGGTGTAGGCCGGCTCCTCCCTGCCGCCAATGGTCACCAGACCCGGAAACAGCTCCCTGCAAAGAAGACCCAGGATGCCATTGACTTTAAGGCGTGACCAGCGCCTGGGGTGACCATCACCCAATTCCTGCCCAAGTGATTAAGATAAATTGTTAGTCCATATTGTGATTTCCAACATATGAATATGAAACGAGAAGGTCTGTGTAACATCTAAAATTACTTACCTTGGAGGGCTGGGTGCGATCACGGGGCGACGCTCCATGGGTATCGCGCGCTTCGGGAGTTGCGAGGGGCCTCGTTGCCAAAGGGCCGAGTTCTCAGAGGAGGTGGACCCCTCTACGTCCTCGCCCTCGGGGTCCTCGGCCCCGTGGTCCTCGGCCCCGTGCTCCTCGGCCACGTGCTCCGCTGCCTCGTGCTCCTCGTCCTCGCGGTACTCGTGCTCCCCGGCCCGAGTGTCCACCGCCGAAGGAACAAAGTCCTCGTCGGACGAAGACGACGAAGGTACGGGGGTCCGCTCTCGCCTCTTGCCCCTGCCTCGCCCCCCGCCTGTGGCCTTCTTCTTTCGCCCCTTGGCACCAGACGACCCAGCTGCCTCGGAACCCCATCTTTAAACTTCCGGTACAACGACATGACGTTCCTCATCGCACCGCCACGACCCACCATATTGGTCCAATCACCTGCGATCAACAAAAACATACAATTATTAGATTTCACATATAAACATAAATAATTAGAAAAACATGTAATATTGGACATGGGAACTTCCCGTGGACACACCAGGCGCAGAATATCCCATACGCCGAATGGTCATGCAGGGAGTACTGGTAGAAGACATGCATTTTAAAGTTTGTTTTTGTAGCTCGATCATATGTCCATACACCTTCCTCCCAAGCACGGTCCAAATCATCAACAAGAGGCTCCATATACACGCTCATATTTTTCCCCGGGTAATTAGGAATAATTAACGACAAAAAGATGTTCTGCCGTTGAAATAGGACACCGGGGGGGAGATTGAGTGGGATCACAAACATTGGCCAACAAGAGTATTGGGCAGCCGTCATTCCATACGGGTTGAACCCATCTGTTGCCAACGCAACACGCACATTCCGAGCCTCTCTAGCCTTGTCACGATGAATCCCATCAAAGTGCTTCCATGCTTCACCATCGGATGGATGTACGAGCTTATCAGGATTGTATCGCACTCCACTTTTGTGCCATGTCATCTGTTTCGCGGAGTCCTCGGTCATGTAAAGCCGTTGGATCCTCGGTATAGGTGGAAGGTACCGTAGGATATTCACGGGTATTTTGCTTTGCTTCTTCTTACCATCAGCACCGACTATCTCCACGAATCTAGAAGCCTTGCACTTCGGACATTGCTTTGCGTCCGCAAATTCTTTCCTAAATAAGATGCATCCATTCGGACAAGCATGTATCTTCTGATACGGCATCTTAAGTGCATTTAGAAGTTTCTGTGCCGCGTACATGTTCTTTGGCAGGCCGTGACCTTCTGGAAGGAGGCCACCCAAAACTGTCAGGATGTGGTCAAAGGCGTCTCGACCCAAGCTAAACTGGGACTTGACGGCCAACAGACGTGCAACGGCATCCAATTGAGAAACCTTAGTGTGCGAGTGAAGTGGTTGTTGTGCCGCTGACAACATGTCATAATAAGCCTTTGCAGTGGCCTCCGGCTCCTCCTCCCTAGGTCCATCATTGAAGTGTGCTTCGTCGTAGTCATGCAACATGTCCCCTACCACTGCCTCATCATCAAACTCCTCGATGCGCTGCCTCACGGCCTCGTCTCTCACACGATCAACGGCTTCACCATGGCGTGTCCACCGAGTATAGTTCTCCGTAAATCCATTCCTGACGAGATGTTTACCCATGACAACTTCTGTTTGGCGTTTACGATTGTCGCAAACCACTCATGGACAGAAAGTAGTTGGCACCCCTTTCGCATTGGCAAAAGCTTGCTTCAAGAACGCATCAGTCTTGGCAATCCATTCATCTGTACATTCACCTTTACTTGAGCGGCCAGTGTACATCCACTCACAGTCATCCATCCCTTTACATATCACCGAGAAATAAATTTCTTCCATACCAAATTTATAATAATAAATGCATCTACCGGATGCTAGCTTTATGTCTAATAGGTAAAGATAGGTCCTAATCCCACCCGAGGATGTGTAGACGGGTAGTTTCCATGCTCTACTCGTATCCAAGACGGAATTTCGGCAGCACTTCCCCGCTGTTCTCCAAATACACGTCCAATTACGGAGATTGTGTATTCGGAGAACAACAGGGAGATGATGCCGAAACTCAGCCTCGGTACGAGTAGAGCATGGAAACTACCCATCTACACATCCTCGAGCTGTCCAAAAACGTGGACAATTCGAAACAGATACGGTTAGACATATGCAATGATTCACATATTCACAACCGTATCTCTTTCGAACGGGAGACGCCTAACTAGGTTACGTGACACAACTTAAATATGGATCTACGAATTAAATACGGAGGGCGTGTGGTTTTGCATGTGCTCACCTACGGGCTCGACGGCGGGCGAGTCGGTGATGCTCGTGTCGGTGCAGACGGCGGGGAACAGCGTGCGGCGGAGCTACAAGCCGACGATGGTGCAACGGCCTCTACCTGAAAAAATAACAAAATTTTGTCAAATATAAATTTTGGCAGCACCTCCCCTGCACGGGGAGGTTTCTGAAACCCCATCCTGCAAAAAAACATGGCATGAAGGCTGACAACCACATAAACAAGGATATCCACGGCACGAAGGCCGACAACCACATCCACAAGGATATCTATGGCACGAAGGCCGACAACCACATACACAGCCACATACATTGTCCATATTTTCACAAGAAAAAGAAAACATTCACCTAGCATTCAAATCATATATCTTCAAGCATTCCTCTAAATTTGGCATGCATGACACGAGCATTCCTATAAATCCAAACCACTGCTACACGAGCATTCAAAATTGACATGCATTTGAATCATGAATACGCTACACGAGCATTCAAAATTGACATGCATTTGAATCATGAATACGCTGCAACTAGCTTCGGAATAAAAGAACAGAGGATGGGGAGGGGAAGAAGGTCACCTGGCAGAGGCAGGTGGCTAGGGTGACGGCCTTCTTGGCCGCGATGAGCTCGGCCGCGTCAGGGCGGCGGCGACCGGGCGAGGTGGCCGGCCGGGGCGGCAGCCCGGCGCGCGGTCACAGGCGTCGGGGCGGCGTCGGGCGGGGACTTGCGGCAGCGGCGGCCGGTCGGCCCGGGCGGGGGAGGAGGCGCGCGGCGGCGGCGGGCGGGGTGGGGAGCGGCAGCGGCGGCCGGTCGACGGGAGGCCGCGGGCCGGACGGAGGGTGGGAGGAGGAGGCGCGCGGCGGCGGCGTCGGGCGGGGGGAGGAGGCGCGCGGCGGCGGCGGGCGGGGTGGGGAGCGGCAGCGGCGGCCGGTCGGCGGGCGGCCGCGGGACGGACGGCGGGCGGGGGGAGGAGGCGCGCGGCGGCGGCGGGCGGGGTGGGGAGCGGCAGCGGCGGCCGGTCGGCGGGCGGCCGCGGGCCGGACGGCGGGTGGGAGGAGGAGGCGCGCGGCGGCGGCGTCGGGAGGGGAGCGGCGGCGGCGGCCGGTCGGCGGGCGGCCACGGGCCGGACGGCGGGCGGGGGAGGAGGCGCGCGGCGGCGGCGGGCGGGGTGGGGAGCGGCGGCGTGTGTGTGCGTGTGTGCGTGTGTGGGGGCGCGTGAGTAGGGTTGGGGCCGCGTGGGCGGTTAAGTCCCCCGGCCCAACCCCCTGTCTGCCGAGTGTCATAGATCAGGCACTCGGCAAACAGATCTGACACGTGGCCGCGCGCTGGCCGCTGACGTGGCCGCGCGCGGCCGAAGAGGACGACCACGTGGCCTGTTTGCCGAGTGTCTGGCCAGGGCACTCGGCAAACCTGCCCTTTGCCGAGTGCCTACACTCGGCAAAGGGGCCACGTCGGCCAATGACGTGGCATGCGCGGCCGCGGGCCGGCCAGCCCACGTGACCTCTTTGTCGAGTGCCCCCAAGAAGGCACTCGGCAAAGGTTCTCTTTGCCGAGTGTCTCTGACCTGACACTCGGCAAAGGTTCTCTTTGCCGAGTGTCTCTGACCTGACACTCGGCAAAGGTTTTGTTTGCCGAGTGTAGCACTCGGCAAACATTTCCCAGAACAATTCTTGCATACCAAATTTTTCAAATTCGATCAAATACACATCAAAATATCTTGTCAAATACATTCAACAATGCACATTTTATGCTTAGATGAAATGTTTTCATTATTTGAAGCATATATATCTAATAATTCCTTCATATATTTCATTATTTTATGTGGAGATTGTTGTAAAAATAATTTAAAAAATATCAAATGGGTCCGGAAAAATATGATAACTTCAAATGAAGCAATCTACGACGTCTATTGCCTATACAAAAAGTTATGAACTCAAACTCTAATTCAACTTCACTTCGTTTCGAAATCCAGCTGTCTCCTTCTCAACTCTCCGAATCTTCTATGGGGATATGCTCCGATTGGAAAGGCCGTATATATAAACTTTTTGAAATCATCCCAACTTTTTTGCCACAGGCTCCACATAAGATATAAAGAGCCTTTGACAAGTATTGTTAGAAAAAATAAACTTTGGATCCCAAAAACAAAAGTTTAAATAAACAGGGCCAAACTTTGCCGAGTGTTTTTTAGAAAACACTCGGCAAACATAAGCTTTGCCGAGTGCCTCCTAGGAAACACTCGGCAAAGAGGTGGTTTGCCGAGTGCCCCGCCGAAGCACTCGGCAAAACTACCAATCCAGCCGGCCAAAAACTCTTATATTTAAAATGTTCAAATTTGTTGAGTTTGAATTTCAAGTTTTTTAAAAATATTTTTCAAATTTTCAAACTCTTTGCCGAGTATCTGACCCAGACACTCGGCAAAGGGCCAACACGTCCATCTTTGCCGAGTGTCTGGACTGTGACACTCGGCAAAGAACTGACAGGCCAAACGGCCGTAAACGGCCGTTGGCGCGCGTGGCACGTGCTGGACACGTGCCACGGCTTTGCCGAGTGTCTGCCGTGTGACACTCGGCAAAGCTACTGGAGCCCAAACGGCCGTTCGTGGCGTGGCACGCGCCCGGCACGTGCGTCAGCTTTGCCGAGTGTCTCTTTGCTGACACTCGGCAAAGATCCTGTGTGCCGAGTGTCTCTTTTCTGGCACTCGGCAAAGATCCTGTTTGCCGAGTGTCGCCTCTTTGCCGAGTGCCGTTGTCTGGACACTCGGCACAGCCAGTCTTTGCCGAGTGCCCGATAGAAAGCACTCGGCAAAGAGGGAAGCACTCGGCATACGTCGGGTTTCCCGTAGTGGAAGGCGGTGGCAAAGAGCTAGGGTACGTGCGTTTTAGGTGTTGGGGTTTAAGGGCCGGGGAACTCATCATGGAGGAAAAGTGGAACCCTACCCAGAAAAAAAGGACTTTTCTAAGGGCTCAAACAAATACAGATTCAAATTTAAATTTAAAATAATTTTAAACTCAAACAGAACCGTAAGCACGCATAAAAATGCACCAGCATGTATGCAAAGTACACAACATTATAACTTATATTGTTCTAATTTAACTTAAAAAAATAAATATTTTTATGTACTAAATTCTCTGATAATTATATATCTTGGAAAATTTTAAAAATTGAAGAAAACATTATAATAATTATACTTACTAATCACATCCTAAAATTTCTAACAGACATTGTCTTTGATAAAGTAAATACACAGCCTTATTTGTGGGACAACACACTGAATTGCTTTAGAAGCAGGAGAACAAGAATGCTATACCAAAGACTTGTCGTGCTTTGGAGACCAGAGCCACGGAGATCTTCGCATAATTGGATGGCGATTTAACTATAATAAGCTATGCTGACGTATTGTTTTCTTTATCCATTTGCTTTTTCGATCATAGTGTGTTCTCTTTCGTAATAATGGCTGGATATTTCGGACTGCGATGTAGATAGACTGGAATGTTTCCTTTATCTAAAAAATTTCAACTCTAGGTAACTTCGCTGGACAACGACAAGTCGACAATCATTGTCAAGTCGATGTAGTTTCAGACTTATCAGTTGCTACTAACTCCGATTTAGTTTTTCAGGACGGGAATCACCTAAAAGTTGTCAATGACTACCCGAGTCTTTGCTGGACTGGTGTCCAGTTTACATCAGTGGAATAAATTATTGACCCAATTTTACAGCCCAATACACCGGCAGATACATTGGAAGGGACGGTGCATGATTTTGAACAGCTGACCTTGACCAGTGGATTAAGTAATTGTTTCTAGAAGACCATATATAGGACCTGTTACCTGTACGTAGATCGGAAGTCATCACCAAACAGGTGTCCGTATATGTAATATATAAGGCCTTGTTTAGTTCTCAAAAAGCAACCCCAAAATTTACTATGCAAAAAGAAGATTATCATCACATCAAAATATCAGCACATGCATGAAGTACTAAATGTAGATGAAATCAAAAACTAATTGTACAGTTTTGTTGTACTCGGTGAGACGAACATTTTGAGCCTAATTAATCAATTTTTGGACAATTTTTCACAGATACAAACGAAATGCTACAGTGACACATTTATGGCGAAGTGACATCTTTTCTCCAATTTTCCACACCCCTATTTTGCATCTAAACAAGGGCTAAGAGACCTTATGACATTTGTGCTTCGGTTTTCTTGGCCCAATTACGTAAGAATGAAAAAGAATGTCACAAGGAGAAACATACTCCTCTATTAGCAAGTATTCCCTCTGTCCCAAATAATATTTTCACTTTCTTATCAAACTTTTATCAAGTTATAGAAAGATATAATAATATCTACAATACCAAATAATATACTATTAAGATATTTCATGATGGATTCAATAGAGCTAATTTGATGTTGTAGATTCTTTATGCTTTTCTATATAAATTTAGCCAGGATTAGAAAAGTTTGACTTAGAATAAATCTAAAGTGAAATTGAGGGAATATATGATGTTTTGAGCTTCGACAAGTCATGGTTTCGGCTGACTAATTAACTTTGAACACAAATTTCCATAATTATGATAACAAAGCTAGCTCAAGGTACAAAACATCATATATTAAATGGCATAACAAATCTAACACACGCATACGAGTCATCTAGATAATTATTATGTTCTGTAGTTATCAATGATCAAGTCAAGAAAGACAAATCACTAAAATGGCGTACGTACAAAAATGGAGGGAGTAGTTTTGGTGTCTGTTCTAGCAGATCTGGTATTGCAGTCGTGTAGAACAAGTCATTATATCTTAATTCCACGACGCGTAAGGTAATTTCTAGTGGTTTTCTGAAGTCTACACGACCACATTGATCATATCTGACCTGGCAAGCCTATATATTTTTCCAGTCCACGTGTTGGTGGCATGGACGAAACTTCCTGCTCGTACTGGTGCGGGAATATAAGAGATCCAAGAGTCATTCCAGTATCCGTTACAGCAAATTTCTTGCGAATTTCAATAGAGTGCAGATCGAGGGAGAGATGGTTGGGGTAACAGCGAGTGCTCTCATGGGGGTGATGAATCCCCTCCTCGGCAGGCTCGGCAGCCTGTTGGAGAGAGAGGATGTCAACCTCCAAGGCGTGCATCGGCAGATCATTTTTCTGCGAGATGAACTGAGCAGCATGAGAACCACCCTAGGGATGGTGTCTGAGTCGGAGGAAGCAAGCTTACAAGTGAAGGAGTGGATGGGTCAGTTGAGGGAGCTGTCCTATGATGTCGAGGATTGCATTGACATCTTCATGCACCACCTTGGCCGTGTTGCAACCTGCGATGGGTTCATCCAGAAGATCATAAGCAAGGTCATCACTGTGAAAGCACACTATCATATTGGTATTCAGATCAATGAGCTGAAGGAACGTGTGATGGAGGTTAGTGATCGGCGCAAAAGGTATAAGATCGATCCATCCACCTTATTTCCAAAGTCTGTGGCAATCGATCCCAGGTTGCCTGCGCTCTTTGAGAAGGCAGATAGACTTGTGGGTATAGATAGTCAAATGGACAAACTTGTTCAATGGCTCACCAATGGCAGCTTGCACACAGAGCGTAAGGTTGTGTCCATTGTGGGATTTGGGGGATTAGGCAAGACAACACTTGCTAGTCAGGTCTTCAAGAAGGTTCGAAGTCAATTTGACTGCACAGCCTTTGTCTCCATGACCCGAAGCCCTAATGTCAATAAGATTCTCAGTGACATACTATTGCAGTTCCTTAAGAGTAGCTCAAATACAACAGATCAAAATCAAGACATTGCAAGGTTGCAGGAAGGTCTTTATCTCAAAACGTTAGAATATCCGCAGCTTGTGAATATGAACAGAGATTATCTCGAAAATAGAAGGTATGCAATAAATACATTATATATGAAAGAAACATGTCTTTTATGTTACATTGACTTTGGAACCTGTGAATCGAAGACATGGTCCCTAGAAAAAAATGGTTAAAGCACACATTTTTAACCACACAGACACGTACTTCTCGAGAAAGCTTCCCAATTATATGCGCACTTTGCAACTGCCGTGTTGGCTATGTGGCAGCATATGTTTAGCCTTTAGGATCTGTGTCATTGAAGTTTAGCTGTAACCATTAGATTTCAAAAGTCTATCATATGATGCTCATGTATGCAAGTATGACAATAATATGCTATTTATTGAGTGCATAGTTTTTATCTGCCCTTACATCAATTAAGTTCTTTATTTATTTGTGGTGATTGAACACACTCCTTAGATTGCCACTAATGCAATGCTTGATCTTCAACAAATTGCCTGATAGGTATCTTGTTATAATTGATGATCTATGGAGCAAACAAGCTTGGAAAGAAGTCCAATGTGCTTTCCCCCAAAACAATAATGCAAGCAAAATAATCACAACCACACGAATTGAAGATGTTGCTAAATATTGCAGCTTTCCACGCAAAGAATATGTTTACTCTATGAGGCCCCTTGATTGTGACGACTCAAAAAGTTTATTCTTGAAAAGGATCTTCTACCATAAAGATGACTGCCCTCTTGAATTGAAAGAAATTACTGATGATATACTAAGAAAATGCCATGGCTTGCCACTAGCTATAGTTAACATAGCTAGCCTATTAGCAACTAAACCAATCTCTAAAAGAGAGTGGGAGAGGGTGCGAAATTCTCTTGGATCTGCACTTGATCAAGATCCTGAGCTGGAACTTGTTAAAAGAATATTGTTTCTTAGCTATTGTGATTTACCCCACTACTTGAAGATATGTTTCTTGGATCTAAGCATATTTCCAGAAGATCATGTGATAGGCCGGTTGTGCTTAATAAGGAAATGGATACCTGAAGGATTTATTGCAGAACAACAAGGACAGCACTTAGAGGATACTGCAGAAAACTACTTTAGTGAGCTCATCAACAGAAACATGATCGAACCAGTAGGCACTGACTATAGTGGAAGGCCAAGAGCTTGCCGGGTGCATGATATAATGTTTGATCTTATTATATCATTATCAGTTAAAGAAAATTTTGTCACTATAATGGCTGATCATAAGTTGACACCTTCGGCTAACAAAATTCGGCGTCTCCCACTCCAGGGAAACTGTGCAGCACAAAGTCTCTGGTTCGGGGCAAACAGCTTGGGTCAAGTTCGGTCATTTACTGTATTTGGTGATGTTGGGAAGATACCATCTCTCTTGAATTTTCATCTTTTACGAGTCCTAGATATACAAAATTGTCATATCCTAGAGGAGAGAGACATTGAGAATATTGGAAGTTTGAGCCACTTGAGGTATATAAGTCTCTATAATAGCAACATTGGTAAGATCCCAAGCCAAATTGGAAGGCTACAACATTTGCAAACGCACGATCTTAGAGCTACCAGAATAAAAGAACTGCCAGCAACTATTGCTCAACTACACTGTTGACACGAAAGCGCGCCAACAAACTCAAAGCCGATCAAACGCGCAGCACAGCCGTCACAACGGCCAACTCCTGAGCTCCTCGGGCAAACCGGTCTGACCGGTTCCTGAAACCGGTCTGACCGCTTTCAGGCAGGAACTCGTGAAGACCTAGAAACTCGAGCTCGGGAGGGGCCCCGTCGGAGCTCAAGCAAGCTAGGGTTGCTCTAGGGTCGGCAGGCCACCTAGAACGCCCTTGAACACCGTAGAGACGAGCAAAGAACAGAATATGGAGGTTGGAAAAGATTAGGGTTTGAGAGATAAAAAAAAAGTAAAAGATAAACGTGTTTGATTCGATTGGAATACATCTCAATCGGCCTTAGCCTTTATATTCATAGGCCGGGGAAGTCTTACCCCTTTCGAATAGGTTACAATATGGGATTAAACTCGGAATCCTAATCCTACTCAAATTACAGAACCAAACCGGTCTGACCGGTTTGGCAAACCGGTCAGACCGGTTTGGCCGGGCCAGAGCCAATTTTGACTGTCAACACATGCCCCCTACGTTTTTAGTGAACTTGAGAACTAAAAAGCAAGTAATTACAATTCAGGAGCTAAAATTTATGCTAAGGGCGATATCAACAATATATCGGCCATTGGTCTTCATGCGTCTTGCCAAACACTTGGATAGAATTTCTTCAAATATCTTCTGTTGATAGCTTTAGGCAAACGATCTCCCTTCAGCGTCTCTAGCATGTAAGAATTCCCAAAAATGACTTTGACAACTCTATAGGGTCCTTCCCAACTTGGTGACCATTTACCAAACTTGTTGCTTTTCGTCCCAATAGGCAAGATCGTCTTCCAAACAAGCTCACCAATCTGAAAATATTTTCCTCGTACTTTCTTGTTATAAGCTTTAGCAACCCGAAGCTTATCTTTCTGAATCTCCTTCAAAGCTTTCAATCGTTTGTCGGTTACCTCATCAAAATTGTCCAACATCAAATTGTGGTAATCAACAGCATCAAGGTCATTTTGTTTAGCCAATCTATAAGCGTCCAGATTTACTTCAACGGGTAAAACGGCCTCTTGACCATACACAAGCTCAAAAGGAGTAACTTTAGTAGCACCATGTCTAGATATACGATGAGCCCATAATGCTTCGGATAAAACTTCATGCCATCTCTTAGGATTTTCTTCTACCTTTTTCTTGATTAATTTGATCAAAATTTTATTACTTGACTCGGCTTGTCCATTAGCCTGAGCGTAATATGGAGATGAATTGAGCAACTTAATTCTATAGGATTCGGCGAATTCACGTACCTCTTTAGACATAAACGAAGTACCTTGATCCGTTGTCAAAGTTTGAGGAATACCGAATCTATGAATAATATTTTGCGTAACAAATTCAATTACCTCTCGATGCGTCATATTCTTCAAGAGAATCGCTTCGGTCCACTTAGTGAAATAATCTGTAGCAACTAACACAAAACGATGTCCTTTTGATGATGGAGGATTAATTTGTCCAATAAAATCCAATCCCCAACCTCGGAACGGCCATGGCTTAATAATAGGATGCATCAATGCAGCAGGAACAAGTTGCAAATTTCCAAACTTCTGACATTCCTCACATCCTTTGTAATTTTTAAACAATCTGCCATCATAGTAGGCCAATAGAAACCGGCTCGTCTAAGTAACCACTTCATCTTTGGAGCCGATTGATGCGTACCACAAATACCTTCATGAACCTCACCCATGGCAACTTTGGCCTGATCCGAATTAAGACATTTCAACAGCAAATCTTCGGCGTTTCGACGATAGAGTTCATCGTCAAGCAAAACGTATTTAAACGATATTCGCCGAATATTTCTTTCTGCACCATGACCAGGATCTCTCAAATAAGTAATAATAGGCACCCTCCAATCCTGATCTTCAACTTTGGATTGATTAGCATCATCCAAAGGACCGGTTTCAGAACCGGTCAGACCGGTTCTGGCAGTCAGACCGGTCTGACCGGTTTCTGAAACCGGTGTGACCGGTTCGTCCAGAACCAGAACCTCGGTTTTCGTTTGCATCGGTTTTTGGAGATAGAAATACTTCTTTGCAACCATACAACCAGATGCTTTCTGAGCCAGAGTATTTGCCTTGTCATTCTCTTCTCTTGGAATATGTTTGATAGTAAATTCATCAAAAGAAGCAATGATATCAAGACATCTATCAAGATATGCATTTAATGAACCATTATAACATTGGCATACCTTTGACACTTGTTGTACCACCAGGAGCGAATCACCAAAAACTTCAACATGCTTTATTCCCATGTCTTGCAAAAATTCCAAACCAAATAAAAGAGCTTCATATTCAACTTGATTATTGGTTCGCTTTTCTTCCAATCGGTTTGAGAACTCAAAAACGGCACCACTTGGAGAGACCAAAACAGCACCAATTCCTTGCCCATCATTGCAAACCGATCCATCAAAGTATAACTTCCATGGTGTACAAGTAACATAGCCGACGTTGAATTCACAAGTATCATCAATCTGATGCTCAACAATAAAATCAGCTACAATTTGGCCTGTCATTGATTTTAAAGGTTCACAAGCCAAATCATACTCTACTAAAGCATAAGCCCATTTACCGACTCTTCCACTAGAAATCGGCTTTTGCAACATATGTTTAATTACATCGGGTTGACACAACACGATGCAAGTGCTAGATAATAAATAATGCCTCAATTGATTACAAGCATGGTACAAGGATAAACACAACTTCTCAATGAAAGTATACCTTGTTTCTGCATCGATGAGCCGTCGGCTTACATAAGCAATCACATACTCCTTGTTGCTGATTTATTGAGTCAAAATAGCCCCAATAGTTCTATCTTCAGCCGCCACATAAAGTCTAAATGGTACTCCTCGCTTAGGTGCCCTAAGCACCGGTGGTGAAGACAAATATTCTTTGATTTCCTCAAAAGCTTCTTGCTGTTTTGTTCCCCAAGTAAAATCGGCTTCATTCTTCAACCGAAGTAAAGGAGTAAAAGCACCAACCTTTCCAGACAAGTTAATTATAAATCTTCTCAAGAAATTTACCTTGCCTAGAAACTTTTGCAAATCTTTCTTGCAAGTAGGAGCTTCGACTTTCTTCATAGCTTCAACTCTCTTGGGATCAACTTCTATGCCATTCTCATGAATAACGAACCCAAGAAACTTCCCAGCCGAAACACCAAAAGCACATTTGAGTGGATTCATCTTCAATCCATACCGTCGCATCCTTTCAAGAGCAAGTTTTAAATCGGCTAGATGAGGAATTAAACCATCCAATTTAACCACAATATCATAAATATATACTTCCACGATAACTCCGAGCAAATCATGAAAGATTAAATTCATAGCTCTTTGATAAGTTGCACCGGCATTCTTTAATCCAAAAGTCATAATCACCCACTCAAACAAACCAATAAATCCTGGACATTGAAAGACCGTTTTGTGCATATCCTCTCCGGCCATGAAGATTTGATTATATCCAGCATTACCATCAAGGAAACTAACAACACGATGCCCAGAAGCTTCATTGATTAAGACATCGGCTATAGGTATAGGATATGAATCTTTTGGAGTGGCTTTATTAAGATCTCTAAAATCAATGCAAACTCTAAGTTTTCCCGAATCTTTCTTTTCAACGGGAACAATATTAGAAATCCACTCCGCATAACGACAAGTCCGAATAAAACCAGCATCTAGCAAACGATTAACTTCTTCTTTTATTCGGTCATAAATAGCAGGATTAAAACATCTAGCCGATTGTTTAAAAGGTCTAAAACCGGCTTTTATCGGTAAACGATGCTCAACTAAATCACGACTCAAACCAGGCATCTCACGGTACTCCCAAGCAAAACAATCGACATACTCTTTCAACAAATTTATTAACTTGGCTTTAAACTCAGCCGATAAATTTTTGTTTACAAATGTTGGCTTAGGAATAGTACCATCACCAATATCTATTTGTTCTAAAGGGTCGGCTAATGTAAAACCTTGACCCAGTTTATCCATATCACCCAAATCTTCAATGGCTTCAAACGTATCTTCCGTTTTTTCTCGAAAATGATCAATTCGCTCTTGAAGCCACTGTCCAGACGTAAACCGGTCTGACCAGTTCCCAGAAGCGGTCTGACCGGTTTGGCTTGATCGGCGCTGTTCAGGTCTAAACCGGTCTGACCGGTTTCCAGAAGCGGTCTGACCGGTTTGTCTTTGTTGATTTGTTTGCTCCATTAATAACAGCAAGTAATTCAACCGATTCTCCATCGGCTTTAATGTAGCAGCAACGAAACCATCTTTAGTGCAACTGATCCGCTCATAATTGGTCAAATCCATGCCCGACAGACATTTGACCTTCTCATTTGCACTAAGAGAATCGGAATCGGCCATTGCAACAAAGGAAGAAGTGTCACCATGGACAACTTCAACTTCATCGCCGATCCACTGAATAAGATATTGATGCAAGGTAGATGGAATACATTTATTTGCATGAATCCAATCTCGACCAAGGATTAAACTGAAGTTACCTTGCACCTCGGAGACGAAGAAAGCCGTAGCAATAGTCTTGCTCCCGATGGTCAACTCCATAGAAGCCACCCCCTTGGCACCAATGGGATCACCTCCACCAACTCCACTGACCGTCATGTTCGTCTTGATCAATTCTTCGTCTTTTCCGCCAATCTTCTTGTAGAGAGAGTATGGCATAAGATTTACAATAGCTCCACCATCAACCAACATACGAGAAATTGGCTTCCCGTTGATGTGCCCTCTCATATATAAAGCCTTGAGATGATTCTCTGATTCACTAGGCTTCTGAAAAACAGCATCTCGAGGCCCAAGTTGAAGATGAGAGACCTCCTCCTCCGGTACCACATAATAATCAGAAGACAAATATACAACATTGATTTCCATGTTGTCACGTTCTGGAGAAGGCTCAAAATCAACCAATTCTTCATCTTCAACCACTTGAGGAATTGGCGGAGTAGTATCGATGGTTGAAGTAATCTCAGCTCCCGCTTCTGTCGTCTAACCGGTCTGACCGGTTCCAGAAACCGGTCTGACCGCTTTTGCAGCGGTGGGCTGATCCAAACCGGTCTGACCGGTCTCAGAAACCGGTCTGACCGGTTGTGCTGCTGATTGCACAACGGGCTTAGCTTGCCAGATCTTGGTCTGAGGGATCATAGGCCTGTAATTGTTGAAGTATTCATCCCTCAGATTCTCAGCTTCCTGTTCCCTTTTTTCTTTGTTCCGCAGGCGTTGTAACTTCCGCTTCTGCGTATGAGTCAATCCAGAAGGACACCACCTTGGTTGGAAGACCTTCTTTACGCCCTTGCTACTGCTAGCCTCATGATCATTGGCCATGACCGGCTTTTTGACTGGAACAGGAGCCGAATCTCCAATGACTATCGGCTTTCTACCCAAATCTTGCATAGCCACTGGAATATTGCCAATTGTTACAATCCCACTGGTTTTGGCTTGCACGTCCTCCTTTTTCTCCTTGATACGGTATTCTTGCTTAGGAGGAGCTTGGAACCTCTGCTTAGACCGAATCCTTTCTGACCGGTTCACAAAACCGGTCTGACCGCTTTTGGGAGCAGCCAAACGTCCTGATTGGTATGAGCCCAATCGGTCATGTACCGAAGTCCCAGTAACATCACCACGGCGCTTATAAGCTGTAGAATTGATCCAACACTGCGGTGACCTCTGTCTCTTTTTTGTTGGCCGATCAACTTGAACGGCCTTTGTGTACTTGTTCATGAGCTGAGAGAAAGTAGGTCTTTGCTTCAGAACCCTCCCTTGAACCTTTGGCTCATTAAACTTCCAAGTACCCACTTCCGGGCGCTTGGGCTTGAAAGTTCTTGGATGGTCTGGAGACAAACCGGTCTGACCGGTTTCGCCTGACTAGCGAACCGATTCTCTTCCAAGGAACTTCCTTGCCCCCCGGGCCTTGATGTGTTAATTGTAATCTTCAGAGACTCTTCACCATCAAGAGTTCTCCCAATCATCACTGTTCTGACCGGAACTTTGTCATTAACTTTTTCCGGCCTTGGGTTTCCAATCACCACGTTCTTTCCCTTAGCTCCATCAGCTTGTGACGGCCGAATCAACACCTTAGTATTCAAATCCAATGTATGAATAGGGAAAGGAGCCTTATCAACTTGCATTTCAGCTAGTATTAATTGACCTTCATTAAGGGCCGATTGTACCTGTCGTCGAAAAACATTGCAATCGTTGGTCGCATGAGAAAAAGAATTATGCCACTTACAATACGCACGATTTTTCAATTGATCGGCTAGTGGAATTGCATGAGAAAGTTTAATAAAGCCATTCTTAAGCAATTCATAAAAAACACGATCACATTTGGCTACATCAAAAGTAAACTTAATTTCTTCTTGCCGATTTTTCTGAATCGGCTTCAACGAGGGACAAGAACCATGTTTACTCTTTGATGACCAAACAAATTCAGCAGCATAAATTTCTTTATCATCGTCCGAACTATCAGAATCATTATCAACAATATGCACATTCGAACGATGAGATTTAGCAGATTCTTTTGAATTTTTAAACTTAAGCTCTAGACTCATAGCCATCATTTGCAAGTGATTAATAGTAAGGAAATCAGAACCCTCTAGCTTTTCCTTGAAATGAGACCGTAAACCCGCAAAAGCTAAATCTGCTAAATCTTTTTTAGAAACAGTTATGTTAAAACATCGGTTCTTAACATCTTTAAATCTTTTGAAGTAATTAAGAACCGATTCCTCTCGGCTTTGCCTAACCGATGTTAAATCAGACAATTTAGCTTCGTTTTCTCCGCTAAAGAAATGATCATGAAATTTGCGCTCCAATTGAGTCCAATTTTGAATAGAATTAGGAGCAAACGAAGAAAACCATGAAAAAACAATTCCAGTTAAAGATAATGAGAACAACCGTACACGCAATGGTTCATAAAATGATGCTTCTCCTAATTGCAAGACATATTGACTAATATGTTCCCAATGAGTTCTATTACTTTCACCACTAAATTTAATAAAATCAGGAACACACCAACCATTAGGATAAGCAACTAAATCAAATTCAGGCGGATACGGTTTTTGATACAAGCGTGAATTACCCAAATCAAGCCCGAGTCTTGTTCTAAGTGTATTAGCTATATCTACTTTAAACTTAGCTAACTCAGCTTGATAGTTCCCATCACCTCTATTTTGTGGAAAACGGGGAACATTATACATCGCACTTTGAGAAGTATTCGGAATCGGCCCGTGAGATGCGCCAGATCCGTGGGGTATACTTCCCACAACAGTAGTGCGTGGAGTAGTGTAAACAGGACCAGAAGCAACCATACTAGATAAAACCATCGCACCCGGTGCCCCTGCACCCATGGAACCGGTCTGACCGCCAGAGGAGGCCAAACCGGTCTGACCGGTTGTGAAAACCGGTCTGACCGGTTCGTGGACCGAACTAGGGTGAGGTGGTTGTCCCGCATAGAAATTCATCGGCATGCCTAAATTAGGATCTAAAACATGTTCTGGCACGCCTGATGAGCTAGGATCTGGGTTAGGTAATTTATTAGATTCTACATTATTTTTACCTTTATCAGAATTACCCGACATACTAGCAATCAACTCACTAGTAACAGTTTGTGCAGCAATCAATTTATCATCAACCATACGAGTAATTTGCTGCATTAAATCAGAGGATTCGCCAGTTACCTTTGGAAGTTCTTCAACTTGGTCATTCGCCAGCTTGAAAGCCGGCATGACGAATTCCTCCACTCTCTTGACAAGACCACCGCGATCTTTTTTGAAGCCCTTCAAGAATTGTGCCTTGAAGTGCTCCTCGGCGATCAAGTACCGCTTCCGCTCCTCGTCCGTGAGCTCTTCCATCGTTGCGGTGATGATGTTGTCTTTGTCAAGGTCGCACGTTGATCCAGACATCATTGGAGTAGATTGAATCGGTCTTGAAACCAGATTAATCTGTCCCCAGCGGAGTCGCCAAAAAGTATGTTGACACGAAAGCGCACCAACAAACTCGAAGCCGATCAAACGCGCAGCACAGCCGTCACAACGGCCAACTCCTGAGCTCCTCGGGCAAACCGGTCTGACCGGTTCCTGAAACCGGTCTGACCGCTTTCAGGCAGTAACTCGTGAAGACCTAGAAACTCGAGCTCGGGAGGGGCCCGTCGGAGCTCAAGCAAGCTAGGGTTGCTCTAGGGTCGGCAGGCCACCTAGAACGCCCTTGAACGCCGTAGAGACGAGCAAAGAACAGAATATGGAGGTTGAAAAAGATTAGGGTTTGAGAGATAAAAAAAAGTAAAAGATAAACGTGTTTGATTCGATTGGAATACATCCCAATCGGCCTTAGCCTTTATATTTATAGGCCGGGGAAGTCTTACCCCTTTCGAATAGGTTACAATATGGGATTAGACTCGGAATCCTAATCCTACTCGAATTACAGAACCTGACCGGTTTGGCCGGGCCAGAGCCAATTTTGACTGTCAACATACACCAATTAGTGCGCCTATGTGTGCCTAATGGTGTAGGATTGCCAAATGGGATTAGTGAGATGACAGCTCTAGAGGAGCTTTCAATGTTGGATGCCAGCAAAAACTCCACAGAAGTTCTGGAGGGGTTAGGAAACCTAACCAAACTGAAGGTGCTTGGGATTAAGTGGTGCAGTGATAATGCAATTAATGATGGAGGCTTTAAGAAATCTTTGATCTCATCTTTCTGTAATCTTGGAGAAAGAAACCTCCACTCCCTAAGGATTGAGACTACAGAACGTTGTTCTATGGATTTCTTGTTTGATTCTTTGTGCCCTCATCCATGCCATATGCGGACATCTAGTAACAGCCCCATTTTAGCTAGGCTCCCAAAGTGGATATCCTACCTCTCAGTACTCACAAACTTAGTTATTTTTATAGAAGAAGTGGGAGGCGGAGATATAGATGTGCTCAAAGACTTGACTGCTCTACGCTGCCTTCAAATTTTCACAACAGAATACCCGCAGGAATCGCTCACTATCAGCCCCAATGGATTCCAGTGTCTCGAGGATTTCCATTTTCGCCCTTCTATGTACTTGAAAGGGAAGAAGGGATTGATGAGCCTGATATTTGAAGCAGGTGCAATGCCAAGGCTCAACCGGCTTTGGTTTAGATTCGCTGTACATGATGCACTATCCACATATAGAGCCAACTTTGATTTTGGCATTAGCTTCCTTTCCTCCCTCAAATGTCTCTGGGTCAGTATTAATTGTCGGGGTGCAATGGTTTGGGAGGTGGAGGCTGCCAAGGCCACCATTACCAATGCAGCAGCTCTCCTCCCTAATTGTCCAAGGCATGAAATCCATATATTTGGGGAAGAAGATATGGTAGAGGACGAGGAGCAGGAGAACGGTTGTACTGGAGACCAAACCAGATAGTGCCCCCACATGACAGAGTAAGATTTTTAAGGGTTTTAGTATTTCTTTTTTTCTTCCTTTGAAGTTGTGTTTCAAACAAAATTACCGCACCAGTACTTATTCTCTTTTCTTATGTAGCTGGTTTGGATTATGACTAAAACAGGGTGATTCTTTGCCGTTATCCTGGTGTCATCAGTGTTGTCAGCTTGGTGGACAAAAAGCAACCACCGTGGAAAATAGCAAGCTCTCTGCAGAGTGCTCCAATCATACATTATAGTGGCATATTTCAAAACCAGCAAAATTGCACTGGCATCGATCAAATTGATCCTAAAATGTATAACAGGTTTGTACTTTTGTCTCAATTTGGTTCTTCCAGCATACATTTCTGGATTGTCTTGATACTGTAAAAAGAAACAGAGAGTACAAAGTATGTCGCATGTTTTTTTTTTGATACAGATTATGTCATTGAATTCTGTTCCTGAGCAGTAAGGCAGAAAGGTTGAATAGGCAAAACGTCCATAAGGCATACATTTAACTTCCACTTTTCCAATGTTGCAAATGTCAAGTTCTCTGCCACTCCAGATAATTATATTGTAAGTACGGACCTGGAAGAGAGCAATAGAAAGTACAAGCAGAGAATTACAATGCTAGCTTGTAAGATTTTTTATGTTGAAGTCAAAACAGTAATCTTCTACAGGATGCAACGTCATGTCTTAATATATCATAACTTCACTGCAGATAAGTAACAAATCCGCAACGAAAGGCAATGAAGGTGGTTTCAGTTTCACACGCTCAAGTTCAGATTTCAGGACTCGGAAGGGTAGTTCAAAAAGGAAAAGTTCAGAACAGTAGCACTCACTGTTGATGGCCTGCGATTACCCTTCACGGCCTGGCAGCTGCGGGATTCGCCTCCTCCGCCGACGACGTCCAGCCCCCGGAACCTCGCTATCCAGTCGCCGTTGACTAGTTGAGCCTCTCCCGTCCCGTCGCTTTCTCGCCAAGAATGTAGGCCATTTTCGTTCGACTACATGCTTGGGCCTGCAGAAATACAAAGCTAGATCTTTTGGGCCCTAAAATGTTTCCCCAGTTTGGGCCTCGACAGTATGGAAGCGTTTCTTTAGGGATGAAAATTTTTTCACACACATTTGATCACTAATTAAGGGTAGTAAATAAAGTCAGTTTATAAAACTACCGAACCCCGGGTTAATTCACAAGAACTGTCTAATGAGACCTTTGACTGTATGATTAGAGAATGGTTATTGTAGCGTTACTGTAGTAAATCATGGATTAATTAGGCTCATTAGATTCATCGCGTAAAGTTACACACTTCCTTAAAAAAGTTTTACGAATAGAATTTATTTAATACTTCATGTAAAATTCTTCGAGAAAATTTTTTTCGGGGGAACAAAGAAACACGGCCATAGTCCACGGCTGAACCGACCCGGCAGGTACCGATAGTTTTTTTTACACGGTTCCTCGCTCTTCCCAGCGTTTGATTGGAGTGTCTACCTGACAAATTGGCCGTTTTTATTCTGATCTCAGTCTACCTTTTCATCCAATGAGAATATGAGACGTCACTCATGGCATTTTTTGTCTCATAAAACAAGAAGTTAAAAAGGTTAGTCATATCTCGGCAAAACAAAAGAGGTAACAAAATCAAAAAAACGTATCAACATTTCATTTTAATTTTGCCCCACAAGAACCGTTTCTCGTTTGACCTATCCATCTGTAATAAGATGAATGCAAAGAGCACCGACATGAGTATAAATTAATACGTGTTGGGACGAAATCGCGCCAACAACAAGCACGCGGAGTAGCTCCTTGCTGCCCTTCCGCGCAAAGCGGTCAGACCGGTTTTGATAACCGGTCAGACCGGTTTCGCCGGCGGTGCCCGGCGAGAGACCAACGAACGCCCGTCCGGGAGGGACCCCGTCAGGACAGGCGCGCCTTGGGTTGTTCTAGGATCGGCAGGCCACCTAGAACGTCTTCAATCGACATAGAGACGAAGGAAGAACAGCATGATAGTAGATTGGAAAAGTAGGGAAAAGAGAAAATGTAAAAAGATAAAAGATAGATGTATTTGTTCGATTGGATGATGATTCTCAATCGGCCATGACCCTTTATATTTATAGGGTGGGGAAGTCGTACCCCTTTAGGTTGGTTTACAATACGGGATAAAACTCTAGAGTCCTAAACCTACTCCAACTGCCAATTTTGGGTGCGAACATATGCCCCCCTGTTTTCTGGCAAAGCTTGCGTGTCAGAAAACATCTACAATGATCAAAATTGACTAAAGACGATGATTAACAGTACATCGTCCATATAATGGTCTCTAAATCTTTATGGACGCTATTGTAGCCGAAATATCAAATTTATGCATGATTCTATTTCGGCTTGTGTACGTCATATCTAACAACTGAAGCTTTGATTTGGCCATGGCATCCAATTGTAACTCCTTGATGTATCATAAGAATAATATTGATAGTTGTAAAAAGAAAACCAAGGATTGTACCAAAACCATGAATCATAATTGTTTATACCTGAATATGTATTCCATGGCACATGCATCGATGGAAAAAACGAGGAAGACCAATGTGATGACCGTCGATGCTTCTTTGCTTTTGGTGATGAAAAATTCCAACTTTGATCTTTTAACCGATTACTTTGCTTTTGCTCGGCTATCTTCTTATATTTATGTAACAATTCAACAAAGCTTGGCTTCTTCTTCATCACCTTGCTCTTTGAAGTGACACTTGCAGATTTGTCAATTTTTTTGTCAAACCGGTCAGACCGGTTTTTAGAACCGGTTAGACCGGTTCCTTCAGAACCAGTCACGCTGAGACCATATTGCCCCCCAGCCGAACATGATTGTTGCTCAGCTATAATATTTGTGATATGCTTATTGTTGGGGACAATTTGATCAACAGAACTAGCCGATGAATTTTCAATTATCGGCTTTTCTATGTCTAGTGTCAATTCTGAATTTTTATTTAATCTTCCATCTTTCTTGACACGATAGACTTGTTTAATCACCTTACGCTTATTTTTCTGTGTGGACCGATTCTTTTGATCAAAACGGTCATTATGCATAGGTGATGGCTCATTAATTACCGGCTCCCTATGGGTAATATAATCTAAACACAAATATCTAGGAGAAGACGGCATATATGAATTATAATACCAAGGAGAATAAAAATAAGGCACATTAAAACAAAACTCCCATGGCATCGGTGTAGGTGATCCATACGGTGGAAACGACATTGATTTGTGAGAATTATTCCATTGCCGATTCCGATTATGGAACTTCTCTCTAGGAGAAGATTTTGACTGTTTGGAATTTCTAAACCGACTAGCATCATTGACATTATTTTGTCTTTGAGACTTAGCCGGAAGTTTCCTGTTACACTTCGGCTTTTCTCTTTGATGCTTATGACGGTCTTTGGATTCAATGGTTTTCCAAACACCAATCTCGGGCTTCTTTGGCTTAACCATCTTTGGTTTTGATTTATTTTTTGAAGCCCTAGGTGAAGCGGTCAGACCGGTTTGAGAACCGGTCAGACCGGTCTGGGCACCGGCCAGACTGGTTGTGTTGCAACCATCACCTTTGCCTTTGTTCTGTTGCCCCCCGAGCGTCGAGATGTTAGATGTAGCCTCTATGCTCTGGCTAGGGGATTTTGGATCAACAATTTCGGCTAGAGACGGCCGATTTGTTTCTTGACCAACAACATCACAATTTGGCGAATTGCAAGGATCAATAATATCATTAGTCGGCTTTTCAACAACCGACTTTTGAACAACGGGAATTGAATCTACCTTATCCTCTTTAGAAATCAAAAATTTAACATGAGCAGATAGACGGGTAGACATATTACCGGAAGATTGTATCTCCTTTAATACGGCGATGTTCGATGGTGGCTGAAACTCTTTAATCTTGATGACACCTTGTTCTGTCTTAATGAAGCAAGACAAGAATATCCTTTCAACTGCGCTTTCATATTCTTGATAATATTCTTCAATCAGCTCTTTACGCGACATCAAATCACTTAATAAACCAGCCATGATAACCAGAGATTTCTTCCCCAGCGGAGTCGCCAATTTGTTGGGACGAAATCGCGCCAACAACAAGCACGCGGAGTAGCTCCTTGCTGCCCTTCCGCGCAAAGCGGTCAGACCGGTTTTGATAACCGGTCAGACCGGTTTCGCCGGCGGTGCCCGGCGAGAGACCAACGAACGCCCGTCCGGGAGGGACCCCGTCAGGACAGGCGCGCCTTGGGTTGTTCTAGGATCGGCAGGCCACCTAGAACGTCTTCAATCGACATAGAGACGAAGGAAGAACAGCATGATAGTAGATTGGAAAAGTAGGGAAAAGAGAAAATGTAAAAAGATAAAAGATAGATGTATTTGTTCGATTGGATGATGATTCTCAATCGGCCATGACCCTTTATATTTATAGGGTGGGGAAGTCGTACCCCTTTAGGTTGGTTTACAATACGGGATAAAACTCTAGAGTCCTAAACCTACTCCAACTGCCAATTTTGGGTGCGAACAATACGTTAGTAAATTATCAAAAAGATTTATATACATTTAAACTCTAAAACAAAATAGCAGGGTGCAGGGATAAAATTTGATTCATTGTACATTGAAGCGGCAGCACAAAAGAATGGTATCAGGTTTAGTCACTACGAATAAAGAGTCCTTCTCAAGATTGTCACAAAAGAATGCGACTTCATCTTTTAGAGGGGGGTGGAAAGGAATGTGACTTCATTTCTAAAATTGTGTAGGACGCTGTCGTGCTTTATTTCCCAAAGGAATGTTAAACAAATTCGCAACATTGTTATAACCTCTAATGTAAATCTCTTCTCTTATAAGCTTAGTGCTTTGTAACTCTCTTGTACATATTTTTGCCATTAATGGAGATAGAAGAGGGGGACTCCCCTGCGGATTCCGCTCAAAAAAAAAATTGCAAAGTTTTTCTAAAATGGAGCTGAGGGCATAATCTTATTTCACCATCCCTAGTGTCCTGTAGACAAAATCACTGATTTGCATTACTGTCTTACAACCAAAACCGAATGTAACGGTGTCCTAAAGACAATGCCACCCTTAGGTGTCGTCCTAAGATAAAATTCACATAAATTTGGATGTAGCAAGTAGTTTAAAAAAAATACTACCTGTATTCTTATATGAGGTTTAGGATAAGCATATTAGTTTATTTTTGTCCTAAATGACATATATTCAAAAATGTAGGGAGTGTAAATCTGTCACCATAAGATAAGACTTGAAAAGAAGAGAAAGAATAACATTGTTATTTTAACTTGCTTGTCATTGTAGACAAGAAGAAAAGGGAAAAAATGACAACACAATAAGCATAATGTCTCTATCAAACTTAGCCATCATCTGCTACAAATAATTTTAAAAAATCCAATAGCAAGAATACTTTATTGCGTATTTACAAATGTATTAACAGGTACACCGGTAGAAAAGTCGCTATTAGTCCCGGGCGTAAATGGGCTTTAGTCCCGGTTTTGCAAATGGGACTACGGCCCCGGGACTAAAAGTCCGGGCCTTTAGTCCCGGTTGTAGCGCCCGGGACTAAAGGGGTTATGCAGTGCCACCCCCTTTAGTCCCGGTTAGTATTGGCGCTAGCTAGCGCTGCGCCCCCTTTTTCTTTTTGTTTTCTTTTATATGTTGTTTTATCTTATATTTATATATTGTTTCTTTTTTATTTACTAATCCACCTGCGTATGCAACACTACTATTATATGTCCGTATATATTTGAGATACTATACTGTATAATTACATATATACTATATAACTACACATATATAATTACTATACTATACATGTAAAACATATATACATATATATAATTACAAAATAAGGTAAAACTTATATATATTATTATAAATTGCCTCAGAGGACAACATTAAAAGTATTCTTGCTGATATTGGGAAAAGTGATCTAACGTCCCTCCATTAAAACGGAATTTACCACCGGGAAGGACAACCTCTTGGTAGATGAATCCGCAGAGAGCCTCTTGAATAACACGGACCCTTTCAGTTGCTATTAGTTGATCTCTCATCCATATTACCTAAGAAAATATTATGGAACTCAAATAAGTATTTTATTTTTCTAAAAGATATGAATATTTGAACAACATAAAAAGTAATAGAAAACTAAAATGTATTAGTTATATACGTACTTTATGTTCCCATTGACTAATTGTGAGTTGGTCACCTACGAGGCTATGCATGAACGCACATACATAGTATCCGTACATGTTGTTGCCCTGGGCCTGCCTCAAACACTTTAGAAAAAATATGTCATCAAATATATGCATGCTTCGTCATCAAATCTATAAATGCTAAGTCATCAAATCAAAATTTATACATACCGGAAAGTCAGTCTTGATTGTCAGGGTTTCTTTGAAGCTGCCCCTCTGAAGCGAGCACCACTTTGCCCAAGCCTTAGTGAGCGTGTCAATAAAATCTTGGTAGTCTTGTTTTGGTGTTCTCATTGAGTCCATTACTATAGTCAAACTGTTGTCTGGAATTATTACGAATAGTATCCAGTGGTTACTACACGTAACTAGTTAGACTAAGTTAATAAGCAGGATGGTCATTATGGGGATAGTTGTATCGAAGCACTCACGCAAAGTTGTAAGGCAGTATTATCATTGTTCTATAATGGTCAACACTTAAGACCTATTATAAGTTATTAAGTACCCCTTGCCATCGTTACCTAGCGGAGAAATCTAATAGGCAGGAACAATAAAAAAAGTGGGTTCTGATAAGAACCAGGCACTACGATCTTAGAAGGCACAAATACCAAATTATTATCATATTATATTGCTAATAAAAGAAATAGAACCACTGCACTACACCACCTTTAGTACGTCCCTGCTCATGTAAACTCATAGAAACATCGTGTCCTTAACCACCCTGCCCATGGTCTCTCTTTCTAACCGGATTTCAAGATTATGATGTCAACCATGCACGTAATTAATCTTATTTCACATCCTGGTGCCCTCGTATAGTACATTGTATACGTCCTCCTTTCTTGTTATTAGATCGGCAAACCCAAAAAGAAAGAAAGAAGGCGTGAAAGTGAGACCCACTGCACAAACAGGCGTGCCGGGGAGAACTATCATGTGATGCCGACATTCGAGCCTAGGCTACCGGCATCAAACATGCGCCCCACTGGATTGACCTATCGTCTTTCTGCACGGTGCATCCATCAATGAAGGGCTTAAGCGTGATGCGTGATGTTACGGTTGACGATGGAATCTGCTAGCTACAACGTCTTGATACTGTTTTCTTCCTCTCTTCGGGTGGTGCAACAAAACCATCCTGTCGGTCGTCTTACACAGGCTATGGTGCCTATCAGGGTCAGATCTGCAGGGCTGCTGTCAGCCATGTACTTCCATGTAAAACTAGCCTTTCAATCTTGAATTTTACATAACACATGAAGTTTGCTAAGTTCAATTGTCTCCGCATCCCCTTTCATCAGATTCTGGCTCCGCCCCCGGTGACGATGTTTAAGGGTGGGCAGAATTTAGGGTTTTTTCGACCTATGTGAGAAGGTCTTCTCTTAGCAAAATGTGCTAACTGCTGACTAAATGTTTCAAACGATGTCATGGTATTACCTTTGAGGACATGTTCGGCACTGTGTAGTTAGGCCAGGGGCCATTCATCTTGTTTTGTCTATGGGAGGATAATTGGATGTTCAAAATGTTTTTTACATGGTGTATTGGAGGAATATATGCAACATCCACCAAGATCTGAGGCCATGAACTAAGGTAGTGTTTGGTTGGGGCATTTGCAACATAAATAGATAACGGTATTAATCGATTACGTTAAAACTCGTTTGCTCGTTTGTTTCAGCGCAAGATAACGGTGTTAATTGATTACGTTAAAACTCATTTGCCCATTTGTTTCAGCGCAGGCTGTATCGATTATATAAGGAGGCCGGGACTCCCTGAGGCCAAAAAATTTTTGCACCCAATGAGATTTGAACCCACAACCTCTTGCATGGTGTCACACACAGCCACCTACCCACTCCACCTAGCAGTACATGTGATGGAAGGTGGGATGCTTTCTCTTTATTGTAACCCGTGAAACACCTTCACCCGGGACTAAAGACCCTTTAGTCCCGGTTGGAGCCACCAATCAGGACAAAAAGTCACCCTTTTAGTCCCGGGTGAAACCACCGCCCGGGACTAAAGGTACTCCTTGGACCTAGAAAATACGAACCGGGACTAAATGACTATTGTCTCGGTTCAAAACCTAATCGGAACTAAAGATAGGGGATGAAAGGTCCTTTTTCTACTAGTGACTAAATTGGAATCAATATAGGTGCTTTTCGGTTACGTTTACGTTTCTGGTATAATTTCTGAACCAAACATTATCTACAAGAAAGTGACCAATCAATAATGTTATAAGAAGTGTCATGATTTGCTAGATATCTTATTAGCAACCAAACTAACCTCAAATAAGGAGTATGAGAGGGTGAATAAAGATAATGGGAGAGGGAGGGGCTTGCGCCCCTTATTCAAGGAGAGGAAGAAGAAAAGAGAACAACATGAAAGAAGAGAAAGATGTTCAGGGACAGTGCAAGAACTAGTAGACTTAAGGTATTAGATTGGACTTGTACTCATATGTCCACACTCAGGCATCGATTTCAAGAATTATCACTAGCTTTTAGCTGTTAATTGCTCCTGATTTCAGCATAATTGGAACTTCTCCCATCTCCAGACCAGCCGTTGGCAAAGATCACATCGCATTGAGTCCAATCAGCCAGGACGATGGTTGGAGTCACAACGAGCGCTTTGATGGGGGTGCTGGAGCCCGTCCTCACCAATCTCTCTTCTACGTTATTGCTGGAGTTTGACAGGATAAAGAATGTGCGTAGTCAGATAGAGTTTATGTGAGATGAATTATGTAGCATGAGGGCAACCCTTGAAACAAAAAGTCCTCAAACACAAGTGTGGATGAACCAACTAAGGAAACTTTGTTAGATCGTGTTGATATAACACCTGGCATGGATTCATCAACAAAATCTTAAATATGGTCACGTGAAAGAGCTGGTAGCTTGGTGGTTGCAAGGCTTTAGTAGCGTCGTTGCGGGTTCAACTCCTCGTGGGAGCGAATTTTCAGGTTGTCTTTTTTAAAAAAATCACTCACTGGTTTGGCGGGGTTCGGGGGGTTCTAGACTAGAAGAAGGTTTCTTCTTCTTAACGAAAAACCGTGGACGGTCTTACCCCCACCGGTCTATTTTTTTTAAAAAAATATGGTCACCAGTCTGTTTTTAAAAAAAATATGGTCACCAGTCTGAAAAAGCATTATGATACTAGTAATCAGTTCAATGAACTCAAGGACTGTGCACTGGAGGTCAGCGATCAGCGAAAACGGTATAAGATGGATCCCTCTACCTCCTCCCCAATTTCTGTTCATATTGACCCCAGATTACATGGGCTTTTTGAAGAGGCTGAGAAACTCATGGGCATTGACACTCAGATGGAAACGATTATTGAGCTGCTCATTGATGGCCCCGACATGTGGCCGCAGAAGGTTGTCTCAATCGTTGGCTTTGGAGGGTTAGGCAAGACAACCCTTGCTAAGCAGGTTTTCAACAAAATCAAAGATCAATATGACTGTGCTGCTTTTGTTTCTGGCTCCCAAAATTATAATGTCGAGAAGGTTCTCGCGCATGTACTCTTGAAGTTTTCTGAGAGGATAATTGGATGTTCAAATGTCTTTTAAATGGTGTATTGGAGGAATAAGTCTATATGCAGCATCCACCAAGATATGAGACCATGAACTAAGGGTAGTATTTGGTTTTGGCATTTGCAACATAAATAGATAACTGTGTTAATCGATTACGTTAAAACTCATTTGCTCGTTTGTTTCAGCGCAGGCTGTATCGGTTCCTACGTAATCAGATATACCTCCATATGTAAACTTGTTACTGCTTCCACCCTGGCGTAATTAGATTGTAAGCTCCATCATTCTGTGATTTGCTGATGCTGCTCTACTGCTGTTGTGCAGCTTCTGTTTCCAACTACAAAGTATTATATACGCCGCTTTCCATTTACATTATAGCATGGGAACCAAACAATGCTAGCCACCCATTAAATTGGAATCAGTACCAGTTCTTTTCGGTTACATTTACATTTGTGTTATAATTTCTGAACCAAACACTATCTACAAGAAAGTGATCAGTCAATAATGTTATAAGAAGTGCCATGATTTGCTAGATATCCTATTAACAACCAAACTAACCTCAAACAAGGAGTGTGAGAGGGTGAAGAAAGATAATGAGAGAGGGAGGGGGCTTGTGCCCCTTATTCAAGGAGAGGAAGAAGAAAAGAGAACTACAGGAAAGAAGAGAAAGATGTGCAAGGACAGAACTTGTGTAAGAACTAGTGGACTTAAGGTATAGGATTCCACTTGTACTCATATTTCCACCATCAGGCATCTCTCTATTTATATTAATTGTCAGGGTGCAATCACTCACGAGTCGCTTGGAAATATTAATTAGAGGTGTTTTCAATATCCCATTAAATACTCTTTTTAGATTAAAATAAGGATAGCCATATTAACCTATCCAACTCTCTAATCTACTTCCTTTAGCACACGGATAGCTTAAAATGAGTGACAGGAAATTAACTTAGTCTAACAATCAACTTAATCCCACAGTGGACAAACTGGACATAAATCTTGTGACTAAAAGATTGGGAATTGGAAGGCTGCTTATCCCAATGAAATAGGTTTGAAGTTACCTAGGGAATTCCCTAATCATGACCTTTTGGGCATGACACTATGTGAAAAAATGGCTTTAGTAACGCGACCTTTGTAACATGCCTACGTTGTCCGTTACAAAAATTGATAAATGTAACGAACGTTGTTACTGCCCGTTACAAATAAGGCCCCAAGGGCCATGCCAGACCTGGTCAACAATGAGGTATGTTACCAATAACAAGACATTAATAACGGGCGTAAACCAGTAATGGACGTTAACAATGTCTATTACAAATGGTCGGAACATTGGTAACGGGTCAACAATGAGGTCTGTTACCAATAACAAGACATTGGTAACGGGCGTAAACTATGCCTGTTACCAATGTTAGGTTATTTATAATGTGTGTTTATATTGTCTGCTACAAATGTTGTAACGGGTACTAACAACGATAGAACGCGCCAGAGAATGTGTAGATGTGTTAGTTTCCATGCTCTATTCGTATCCGAGACAGAATTTCGGCAGCACCTCCCCGCTGTTCACCAAATACATGTCCTATTACGGAGATTGTGTATCCGCAGAACAATAGGGAGATGATGTCGAAACTCAGCCTCATATCCAAGTAGAGCATGGAAACTAACCCATCTACATATCCTCGGGCTGTCCAAAAAACACGGATAATTTGAAACAGATATAGTTAGACATATGCAAAGATTCTCATATTCACAACCGTATCTCTTTCAAACGGGAGACGCCTAACTAGGTTGCGTGATCTACGAACACGATATGGAAATATTTTGCACGTGCTCACCTACGGGCTCGACGGCGGGCGAGACGGTGATGCTCATGTCGGTGCAGACGGCGGGGAATGACGTGTGGCAGAGCATACACGCCGAAGATGGTGCAACAGCCTCTCCCTGCAAAATAAAAACAAAACTTTATCAAATGAAAATTTCGGCAGCACCTCCCCTACACGGTAAGGTTTCCAAAACCTACAAAAAACAACGGCACGAAGGCCGACAATCACATATACAAGGATAACCATGGCACGAAGGCCGACAACCACATACACAAGGACAACCACATGAATTGTCCAATCTTTCTTATTTCTTGCCCTCAATTGCATTTTTTTGCAAAACAAATGAACTACATACATAAGTAATTGCAATGCAGAAACAGAACCAAAAAAGGACCACACACCTGCGTAGCGGCGGCGGGCGGGCACGAACGAACGCGACCGGGGGCAGCCAGGGGGCGGCCGGGTGCAGCCGGTGGACTATTTATTAGCTACAGTGCTATACAATAAAAATAAGGCAAATGGTAGAAATTAGCATATTATAAAAGAAAACACAATGTAATTACAAAGAATTAGAAATTAGCATATTATAAAAAAACATAACAGATCCTCAACTAATTTGAAGGCTAAAAGGCTAAAACTACAACTAATAAAACAGGTCCTCCCTCTCTCTCAAAATAAAAACAGCATGCAACATCCGGACCTAAGTTGTAAATTGGTCTGGTGACTGCAGGCTTGGATCGATTGCCACCATGACACCACACGAAGCCAGCAAATTAAGATCAAATCAAAATTACCACTCTAGTCATCATCCATTCCATTTCCATCCACCAATCCACCATCAATCGATCCATGATTCCTAGTTAATCCTCCACTACAAGAAAGCAGTAACCAATTTCCCTAATGCCAAAGACAAGTCCCACTTCTCAGCTCTCGGTCACAACAATTCCCTAATGCCAAACCAGTAACCAATTCTTTGTTGTTCTACATACACCAAAGCAAACCAATCAAGAGTTCATGAATCAGTACCAGAGGCTTTGAGGTCCTCGATGAGCTCGCCGCCGGAGGCCGAGGTGTTCTCGGACGTGACCTTCACACGGAGAAGGGACAGCCTCGGCGCGGGAGGAGGGCAGAGCGCGGGGCCACGGGGAGGCTTCGGGGCGGCGGGGCATTGGGACGGGGCGATGGCGTCCAGGCACTGCGGCATCGGGGCACCATCGCGGATGCGTCGCGGCAGGCCAGTGGCCGGCGTCGGTGGGGCGGGGCAGAGGCCGCTAGCGTGGGGGCGGCCGGGTGGCGTTGGGTGGGGCGTGGGCGCATCGGACGTGAGAGGGCGTGGGACGGCGGCGTAGGGGGCGAGAGAGGCCGGCGGGTGGGGCGGCAGGGCGGCATCGGGGGCGAGCCGGCCGTGGGTGGGACGGCGCGGGGAGTGGGGCGGGGCGGCGGCAGGCGGACAGGACGAGAGAGGCAGGCGGGCGGGGTGGCAGGGCGGGCGCGGCGAGAGAGGTAGGCGGCAGCGGTATGATTGGGGTTGGTGGCGGGGCGCGCGGTTAAGTCCCCCAACCCCACTATTTGCCGAGTGTCCTGGATCGGGCCACGTGGCTGCATAGTGGCCAATGACGTGGCCGCGTGCGGCCAATGCCTGAACAGTCACGTGGCTGTTTGCCGAGTGCATAGGCCATGAGACTCGGCAAACAGGACCTTTGCCGAGTACCGGCCCTCGGCAAACAGGCCACGTTTGCCAATGACGTGGCCCGCGCGGCCACAGGCCAGCCAGCCATGTGGCCTCTTTGCTGACTGCCCAGCTGCAGGCACTCGGGAAATGTACTCTTTGCTGAGTGTCTACTTGAAAACACTTGGTAAAGATTTTTTTTACCGAGTGCAGCACTCGGCAAACATTCCCCAGAACCTTTATTTTATGCAATTCTTTTCAAATTGGTTCAAATACACATAAAAATATCTTGTCAAATACATTCAACAATACATATTTTATGCTTTTATGATTTTTTTCATTATTTCATGCAGATATAGCTCATTATTTCGTGCAGATATTTCATTATGGCATACAAATAGTCACAAATAATAATTTAAAACTATCAAATGGATCTGAAAAATTATGATAATTTTCGATGAAACAATCTATGTTGTCTACTTCCTATGAAAAAAGGTTATGAACCGAAACTCCAATTCAACTTTCATTTCAACTCGAAATCCAGCCATATCTTTCTCAACTCTATGAAAGTTCTTCGGAGGTGGTCCAATTTTGTAAGGGCCGTACATGAAAAACTTTTCGAAATCGTCTCAACTTTTTACCACAGCCTCCACATCTGATGTTATGAGGTTTTGACAAATCTCATGGATTTTAGACTTTTTTTGCTTTTTATAGAATTTAAAAACAACTCCACCAAACATTCGTTTGCAAGTTTCGGAAAGAAATTGTTCAAAATTTGCTATCATTTTATGTATAAGGCCTCACATTGGACTCAATATTGTCAACCAGATTTTTCCACACACTTTGTTCAATTAATGAAATCACTTCCACTTTAAATTTGACTTTTGTGAGGAAATAACTTTTAATGAAATAAATTAGTTAAATATAGCAAACAGACCGAGAATTAACCAAAATTTCTACATGGAGTGCCACTTCATGTCTATGGAGAGGAGAAAAAGTTTGGAGGGCAAAATCGAAAAAAGTATAGTTTGCCGAGTGTTTCCATGTAGGCACTCTGCAAAGACAAATCTTTGCCAAGTGCCTACACGGAAACACTCGGCAAAGTGACTGTTTGCCGAGTGCCACGATGAAGCACTCGGCAAAATGACCAGGTCAGCCGGCCAAAACTTTTATATTTAAATTTTTTAAATTTTGTGAGTTTGAATTTCAAGTTTTTAAAAAAGTAGAGTCTTTGTCGAGTGTCTCTGTCAAACACTCGGCAAAGAGCTAATGTCCCAAACGGCCACCACAAGACGTTGGCAGCCGTGGCACGTGTTGGGCACGTGTGTGCTTTTTGCCGAATGCCAGGCTTGTGACACTCGGCAAAAACATAGTTTGTCGAGTGCCTGTAGTTTGAGTTTGACACTCGGCAAACCTTGTACTTGCCGAGTGCCTGTTATTTGCTGAGTGCATTTGTATAGACACTCGACAAATCTTTTCTTTGCCGAGTGCCCGATAAAATGCACTCGACAAACACGGGGTTTCCGGTAGTGTATTGAGGTTCATTCTACACCGACTCAAAACACACTACCTCTATTTACCATCTATGGAAAAGTAGTTTATTGCAGATGTGAATCCAAGTTCAGCGCACTCATTGGTGCTTTGATTTGAATAGTTGGGGTATAAGATTAGAAATATTAATTATGTATCATATATCTTATGCGGTGTAGTCAAAATTGAACTAAATCCAGTAGTAGCTTACTAATCTTGGTGGCTACATTGTGAACTTTATCAATTAGTAGCTTATTAATCTTGGTAGCTACATTGTAAACTTTGTGGTGATGACATGTGGTTTATGTATATATGTTGTGTGTTTGCATTGTAGATGTATTATAAAAATCTTGTTTCTGAAGTGCTTTTGCAGGTTTCTGGTGGCTGTCAAATCCTGGTTGGTTACAGGATGCAACCAGGAAACAGGCCAACTCAATTGGGTTGGCACGGCTATAGGTAACAGACATCTTGCACAGCTCATTACCTTTGACATGTCAGTGGTAACCAGCATTGTCACACCCAAAATTTTTGGATTTTGGGACGTGAATTGTTAGCATAATTAATTCAAAGATTTTCTCAATTTTCTAAAATTTTTCAAGCTTTATATAATTAACAGGAAATTTAGTACAGAAAAAATAATTCAAAATAAAATAGCATAGGTTATAATATTGAGTGCTTGCATTCATGCCAGTTGCATTTAGTGGTTTTATGTGTGTAAAGTTTTCTAAAATGCGTTTAGAAACCCAATGGGAATTTTCCAGAACTTTCTGGGATTTATTCCTATTTTTCTATAGCTAATTCCAAGTTATGGAATGTGCTAAAATATTTTTCATGAGCTCCAAATATTTATTTGGGTTTCTTATGTCCAACTCTATCTTTGGAATTTTTCCTAGGATTTTTAGAATTTTCAGAATATTTTTCATGGTTTTAATATCAATTCTGGACTTATCTGGAATTATTTTATAACTAGAAAAATAATTATTCTGAAAATTAAAATCACCCTAAATCTTAGTAGACCAGCCTTGGCCCAAAGTTGACCCAATTTTAGGCGAAACCCATCCCATCACTTTATTGGGCCAAATTTCAAAGCCCATTCCCATTGGAATGGGGCAACCCACCTTTAGTCCCATATTGCTAATGAACCTGGAAGTGAGAGGTTTTCTCCTATATATACGAACCACCTCTCCTCTGGAAAAGACACACCATCGACTCCTTTACAGGGAGGCCCTTTTGTTTGGGATTCCGTAAAGTAGTCTTATTCCACCATATCTTCCACTACTGCCCATTCTTCATCTCGTCGTCGTGTCGAGCCTTTCGTCGTTTTTGGCCTCAAGATTTTCGGTAAGACCCTCAGAGAATCTTATAATTTTCTACCATATTCGTTTAGTCTATACTCTTTCGTAGAAAAGCCCCTGCCTTTTGCGCGTTAGCCTTCAGGTTCTTATATAAAATCGCGTATAGGTCCTCGGTTTTTCATGAATAGGTCCCTGGAAGTTTTTAAACATTGCAAGCAAGTCCCCGAACCTTAGAAACGTCATATCTTTCTCGTTTTAGCTTCGATTTGCGTGATTTTCATGCTCATGTGTTCGTAGCGAAGCGTAGATTAGTTTTAAAGCCTTCTTTTGTTCTGTTTCTACTGTTTGGTGTACTGTTCTTAGTTGTATATTGTTTGCTTGCTTGTTTAGCTGCATGTTGTGCTCGTGTCATTGATTGTTGCGGGCAGAGGAACGTCATCAAGAGATTGGAAGAAAAAGATTGAAGACTCTGAGTAGCGGTATCTTTATTATATAAAGGCAAGTTATAGCACGGACAATCCTTGCTACCTACTCACTCGTATTAAATTATTTCATACATGCATGTGTCTAATTTGATGTACCATTAAGTCTGTACCTAGTCTTGTTTATCATATCCTTGTCTACCTTGGGTTTTTGCATATGGGTAGAATCTTTGCTATGCGCAGCTACTATCACAATTACTTAACTATTTATTTTGACTTAATGGTTCACTACAACATTAATGATAAAACTTGCTTTTTAGCAACATGGTTTAGGGAACTGGGGCATATGCTGTGTGCTTTGCTCCAGTATCTCTCCCTAAGGTCCGGTTCTTAAAACGGCAACCCAGGAGTCTGTCGCCACCGCTAGAACTATTATGGCTCTGGTCTTGGTCAAGTAACTTGTACGTCTCTAGCTTGTCAGTGGTTACTGGAATGGCCGACGACGTTATGGGAAACATTGGTGAGAGTATGTCTTGATCCACCGAGGATGGGTGATCCGTCGGCTATGCCCCCGTGAGGCACAGTCCCGTGCTGGGAGTCACTGCGATGGGGAACTCCACATGTTGCGCATTGTTGGGTGTGATGCCCGCGCTTTGGACGCCATTGACCCCTCTATGGTATGACTCCGTATGCGTACGTCAATCTCGGTGTCTGGGCCATGCTGCCTGTGATGTACCATAATCGGCCACTGTCTTGTTAGGGTGTCTTGTGAAAAACCTCGTAGCGTCTGTTGGGGGCGATCATTAGGGGTACCCAAACCTATGGGATAATCACCCTTGTTAAACATTAAACTCATGCACATACCAGAAAAAGAGAAACGGAAATTAAGGCCCACGGCCCAACAACGGACAAAGGCCCAGTTAAGACACCCCGCGGAGCGCCTCGACGCGCACCTCAATCTCCGCTTCGCTCGAGGGAACCGACCCCTCGAGCGAATTGGAGAACTCCGCCTCGGTCGAGGCCTGAGGGTCAAGCCTCGAGCAACCCACGAAATGGGGAGAGCTCCGCCTCGGTCGAGACCTCCGCTCCGACAACCAATTAATGGCGCTCACCACCGCCGTGCATCCAAAGTCAAAAGGCAAATCTCTCACCTTGCTGCCCTGACAGCCACGACCCCCCCCCCCCGGTCGCATCCGCCAACTCCCGTTACTATGCTGCCAACCGAGGCTCTGTGCGGGCAGGCCGACGCTGTGCGAACAGAGCCCGTCACTCCGAGCTCCTGTGCTGCCAACTCCGATGACCTGAAGCCCTCCATCGGGTGGGAGAGACCCTCGAGCACACAGCAGGAGAAGAAGAGAGGATGGCGGTGGCATGGCGGGCCATCCCGAGCACTATGCGACCATCCCTGGCATTGTTCGCACATGTCGCCACTATACGAACAGGGCCGGGTCACTCCAACTCCCTGTGCTACCAACTCCCACAGTGATTTCCCACAGGATGGGCTGTACACAAGCATGGGAGACCCTCAAAATGGTGTACGGGTGAGTCATTACCGCGCGATCACAAGACAGCTCGGATCCTCGAAACCACATCTGGCGTCATCACCAGTACAAGAATCGATCACAGGGACCGCAATACCGCGTAACAGTGGCCAAGGACAAAGAAACACGCCCGGCGCCACCTCGCTGGAAGTACGGTCTTGCGATATTGGCACTCCGCCTCAATCATCTGGGACTTGGAGGTCTAGCCTCTTCTCCCAACCTGCTTGTATCTCCTACTACTTGTAGTTCGGTGCAGAATAATACATCGCATGCACCACCTCGCTAGAAGTATGGTCTTGCGACTGGAACCAGGATAAATCCGTGTCTTGCATTAGCTTCTGCATCAACCATCAGGGGAGGGAACACAGCGTATTTCTGGTTGGTGTCGGGACCACGATTTTCAAACACCGAAAGTGGCGCACCAGGTAGGGGTCACGCTATGATCGACCACTTCATCCACCATCTCCCTTGGTGGCAACCCGTGTCGTACGCGACAATCTTCTTCCGATACCGACATCGGACCAACTTCCTGCCGGATTCGAAATCCGGTTCGGGAGTCTCGAGTTCAGGGCGACTGGCGATGGCTACAACATGTAGCTCCTGACGAGGAGCACCAGCATGGACATGCCACCGCCACTCCCGTCACCACCACCACCACGCAAAAAGCGTTCGCGTCAATGCGCGCGGCGAACGCGCGCGGAGCAACGTAGAGAGGCCCGCGCCGGCTCCCCCGAATGGGTTGAGACCGGCACGACAAGGGCAAAGAACACCGCCTCAACGTCGCACTCGGTCGGGGATAACACGGTCGACCCGTGGCGAATCCCCGGTGAGCCACGCACCACAACTGTGACCAACTCCTCATCAGTTGACTCGGACATGACGGCGTATGAGGATCTGCCAGGGCACCACCTGCTCTCAATTCGCAACCTCATAGCAACATCGCAGGAACGACGACTACCCCAACTCTGGAAGCGAGGCACACGAGATCGGCCAGAGGATCCCGGAATGGGACTACTTAGGGCTTCACGATCGTGAGGCCTTTTTATCATTCCAGGCTGCGACAGATTATTGCCTAACCTGGTCCGATGACTCTAGCGAGGGGGATTACGATCCCACCAGGGAGTGCTTCGTCGTCCTCCTAGGAAGGGATGGCGGAGATGACGGGGCAGGAGAGCCAGCACAGGCCAGGGATCACGAGCAGGTGCCTGACAACGCTGCGCTTGCACAAGCACAACTAGCCCAAGTCCGCGAACTTGAAGCCAAGCTCGAGGAAGAACGCCAACAGGTCCAAGAGCTCCGGGCAACGCTTGAGGACAACCGCCCTATGCGCGACGCGCATGCCAAGGAGGCCGGGCGCGTAGCATGAGCCCGCATCGAGGTTGATGATGATGTGGACGACCCACTGGCATTAGCCAGGGCAAGCCAAAAGCTTATCGTTGCGGTGACCTTAATCCGAGCCATGCTAGAGCCCTCAACGCCCGAAGGCCAAAATCTGCGCCAAGAGGCGCAGCTCCTCATCGAGCAAGCGGCTGTGCAGCAAGCCGAAAGCTCGGCCTCACACATACGCAATTCTGCCGGCCCAAAAACCGGTGGAGCAATGCGGGAGCATGAGGCATCTGCACTGACCGCACGAAGAGATAATCCAATGCCACCCCCGCTCTCGAATAAGGGAAAGGCACCCTCGGTGCACGAACGCATCGGGAGTAAGCCTCTCAAGGAGCGAATCCTTGACACACGCAGTGACACTAGCGACAACGATGCCCGCAACACCCTCAACAGAAAGAGGCGGGATGACACATCTCGCGGTTTCCACCCCTGCCGTGGAGGACGCTACGACAGCGACGAAGACAAGAGCCCAACACTAGAGCCCCCGGGAACCCGGGTGTTTGGCTGGGAGATTCATGTGGCCCCGATTCCCGCACGATTCAGGCAGCCGACGATCATCACCAAGTACTTGGGGGAGATGGACCCAAAGGTGTGGCTCAACGACTATCACCTCGCCTTTCTATTGGGCGGCGCGACTGACGATGCCATGATCATCCGCAACATACCGCTCCACTTGGCGGATTCTGCGTGGACATGGCTTAAGCACCTACCCGTGAACCAGATTCACGACTAGAACGACCTCGTGAAGACGTTCATGGGTAATTTTCAGGGCACCTACCTCTGCCCTGGAAAATCCTGGGACCTTCGAGGATGTCGCTAAACATCCAATGAGTCCCTTCGTGATTTTATCCGCCGCTTCTCCAAGCGCTGCACTGAGCTCCCAAGCGTGGGTGACTCCGAAGTCATCCACGCCTTCCTCGAGGGCACAACCTGCCGGGACTTGGTGCGCGAGTTAGGACGAAGTCCTCCTACCAGCGTCAATGAGTTGTTCAATGTCGCCACCAACTTTGCCTCCGGCGAATAGGCGGTTGGAGCCATCTTTGATGGTAGAAGGGGGAAGCGGACGGACGAAACGCCCGTGGAGGGCAGCAAGTCCAAAGGATCCGCAAAGAAACAAAAGCTAGGCAAGAAGGGGAAGAAGCCCCAAAAAGCCTCGCGCTGACAAGAGCGGACCGAGGACCCCGACCAAATCCTCGCAGTCGACCCTACTGCTCCCAATGCTCCTCGAGGCCCCCCTCGAGGAGGCGGCATCTTCGATGACATGCTCAAGAAACCTTGCCCTTATCACAAGGGCGTCGTAACCCACACCCTCGAGCAATGCAGAATGCTAAAGAGATACTTCAACCGCGCCGCTTCGAAGGACGAACGGGGAAAAAAGGACACGAGCGACGGGAGTGGCCAAGGCTTCCCGGAGGTGGAGAACATCTTCTTCATCTTCGGGGGCCAACCGCGAACATGACCCCTCGACAGCGCAAGCGCGAGCACCGAGAGGTATTCTCCATACACAAGGCGGGGCCATCTTACCTCAACTGGTCAGAGGAGACCATCTCCTTCAGTCGAGAGGATCACCCAAACTACATCCCAAATCCGGGGCAATACCCGCTTGTCGTTGATCCCATCATCGGCGACACCCGGTTCTCCAAGGTACTCATGGATGGAGACAACAGCCTCACCATCATGTACGTCTCATCTTTGGAGCTCATGGGCATCGGTTGGGACATGCTGCGCCCCAGCAAGGCGCCGTTCCATGGCGTTGCGCCGGGAAAGCGAGTTCAGCCCCTCGGGCAGATCGATCTGCCAGTTTGCTCTGGTACCATCGACAACTTCCGTAGGGAGACCCTGACCTTCCAAGTGGTGGGATTTCGAGGTACATACCATGCCATCCTTGGCCGCCCATGCTACGCCAAGTTTATGGCCATCTCAAACTACACATACCTCAAGTTGAAGATGTCGGGGCCAAAGGGCGTCATCACCGTGGTCCCATCGTTCGAACATGCCTACATATGCGATGTGGAATGCGTCGAGAGCGCCGAGGCACTTGCCGAGGATGAGGCTCTCGTCACGGACCTGGAGAAGATGGCAAACGAAACCACCCCTCCACTTCGAAGCATTCAGGCAGTTTCGAGCCTGCGGAGCACACCAAGGCCGTGCCCCTCGACCCCAGCATCCCCAACGACAAGACGGTAAGGGGCAGTTCGACCCTCGACGGCAAATAGGAGGTGGTTCTCGTCGACTTTCTCCGTGCTAATGCCGACATCTTCGCGTGGAGCCCCTCGGATATGCCAGGCATACCGAGGGAGGTCGCCGAGCACTCCATTGATATCCTGCCCCACTCCAAGCCAGTGGTTCAACGCCTGCGACGCTTCGACGAGCAAAAGCGCCGGGCCATTGGTGAGGAGCTGCGCAAGCTCCTCGAGGCCGGATTCATCAAGGAGGTATTTCACCCTAACTGGCTCGCTAATCCTGTTTTAGTTAAGAAAAAGAATGGGAAATGGAGGATGTGCATAGATTATACTGATTTAAATAAAGCATTTCCGAAAGTCCCTTTTCCTTTACCACGTATCGATCAAATTGTGGACTCAACTGCAGGATGTGAGCTATTATGTTTCCTTGATGCTTATTCTGGTTTCCACCAAATTATGATGAAAATATTTGACCAACTAGCAACCTCTTTTATCATGCCTTTTGGCATCTTTTGCTATGTCACGATGCTGTTTGGCCTTCGAAATACCGAAGCTACATACCAGCGGTGTATTCTTCGTGTTTTCGGAGATCATATCGGGCGAACCGTAGAGGCATACATTGACGATATTGTTGTAAAATTCAAGAAGGAGAACGACCTGGTAAATGATTTGCGCGTTGCGTTTGATTGTCTCCGGGCCAACGGTGTAAAACTAAACCTGGAGAAATGAGTTTTTAGGGTGCCTCGAGGCATGCTCTTGGGTTTCATAGTCTCTTAGCGAGGCATTGAGCTCAATCCTGAAAAAGTCTCGGCCCTCGAACAGATGGGACCAATCTGAGACCTAAAGGGGGTACGAAGGGTATTGGGATGCTCAGCAGCCCTAAGCCAGTTCATCTCGCGTCTTGGCGATAAAGGCTTGCCCCTGTACCGACTTCTAAAAAAGAACGAGCATTTTTCTTGGACCCCCGAGGCCCAGAAAGCCCTCGACAAGCTAAAATTGCGTTAGGTCGCATCATCGTTCCACCAAATGTATTCGCCCGTGAATGTATTGCCTTGGATCTGAGGTGGAGGCCCAGAAAGCCAAAATTGCGTTAGGTCGAATCATCGTTCCACCAAATGTATTCGCCCGTGATCTAGCAGAGTCGAGCATCGACCTCAAGCCAACTCCTAGAGCTCCTGATGCTCCCTCGAGGACCGAACCCGCGGGGTCTGCGGGCATCGAGCCCATGGACGAGGATCCTTCGAAAGAAGAACCTGAAATCTCAAGTCAGGAGATATCCTCGGCGGACGAGGGTGAAATTATGGAGATCGACGAGGCCCCATCATCTCGCGATTGGCGCAACCAGTATATTGCTTGGATCAACCGAGGGGAGCTACCCTCGGATCAAACCGAGGCCCGGTGCATCGCGAGAAGAGCCAAGTCGTTCCTCATTATCGATAGGGAATTGTATAAGCGCAGCCCCTCCGGAATTTTGTAGCGATGCATTCCAATTCCGGAGGGAAGGGAGCTCATTCGAGACATCCACGCTGGCTTCTGCGGCTACCACGCGGCGCCCCGTACCCTCGTGGGCAACACGTTTCGCCAAGGCTTCTACTGGCCCACGGCTGTCGCCGACGCCAACGAAATTGTGGGCACTTGCGAAGGGTGTCAATTCTACACACGCAAATCTCACCTCCCGGCACATGTCTTGCAAACCGTTCCTATCACATGTCCATTCGCTGTGTGGGGGCTCGACCTCATTGGGCCAATGCGAGCAGCGCCCGGGGGCTTTACGCATGTGCTGGTGGCCATCAACAAGTTCTCGAAATGGATCGAGGCTCGACCCATCAACAGCATCAGATCCGAACAAGTTGTGCAGTTCTTCACGAATATAATTCACAGGTTCGGGGTCCCTAATTCAATAATTACTGACAATGGCACCCAGTTTACAGGCAAGAAATTTTTGGAATTCTGTGACGATCACCATATCCGCGTGGATTGGTCGGCCGTAGCACATCCGCAGAAAAACGGCCAAGTAGAACGTGCCAACGGCATGATTTTACAATGCCTCAAGCCAAGAATATTCAACAAGCTGAATAGATAAGGCAGAAAATGGGTGTCAAAGCTACCCTCGGTAATTTAGAGCCTTAGAACGACCCCAAGCAGAGCCACGGGTTTCACCCCATTTTTCCTCGTCTATGGCACCGAGGCTATCCTCCCGACAGACTTGGAATATGGGTCCATGAGGCTCAGGGCATACCAAGAAGAAAGGAACAAGCAAGCTCGTGAAGACTCACTCGATCAAGCAGATGAGGCTCGAGACGTGGCGATCTTACATACAGCACGGTACCAGCAGTCACTCCAAAAATATCAAGCCCAAAAGGTTCGACGACGAGACCTCAACAAGGGGGACCCGGTGCTAAGGCTGCGACAAGACAATTGAGGACACCACAAGCTCACACCGCCATGGGAAGGGCCCTACATCATCGCTGAGGTTCTCAAACCAGGCACATACAAGCTCGCAAACGAGAAAGGCGAAGTGTTCGTCAACGCCTGGAACATCCAACAGCTACGTCGCTTCTACCCTTAAGTTTCCAAGCATTCATGTACATCTGTACTTATTTCAATAAATGAATAAAAAAGGATCTTAAAATGAGTAAGACTAGGCTTACCCTCGAAAAAAGCCAAGTCTCACTCGGGGGCTAATTCGGGGGGCACCCCCTCCTAAAAATTGTCCCAATTTTAAGGTTTTTTTCTTCAAAATCCTTTCATCACAATTATCTCCAGTAAATTGCCAAAAGGCAGTTCGAGGCATAGGTTAACTGAGGCCAAGGGCCGGCCGAGTCGAGGGACCGATACGGCATCCCCCTCGCCACCCTACGCTAAAGTTAGTCTATGAACAATATTTTCCTCGACAAGTCCCTTGCAAATTCAGTGAGAAAAGCGTGATAAAGAAAACCATAACTCAAAACTCGAATGTGCGCTTGAAACATGAAATTGTTTAACCACTAAATTACTTATTACATAAATGTCCCTAACTACTCAGGGAGCAGGGTCTTCGGGGCCTTCGGGGGTGGCGTCCTCTTCGTCTTCGGCATCGGGAAGGAGGTCTGTAACACCCAAAAATTACCTATTTAAAATTTTTAGTAATTAATTGGCCTTTATTTAAATTATCCATATTTAATATAGGTTAAATGAATTATTTATGAATATTAAAATTAAATATAAGTTGTAGAAACATTTTTGTTACATTCATGCTGCTGCATTTAATTTTTGTATTGCTTGTGATTCAAATGAGAATTTAAATTTATTTAAATTCAAATTTGAATCACCTTGTTCGGAGAGCTAGAAAAGTTTGTAGGCCCATAGTTCGTTTTTGCCCCCTGAAGTTTTTCCCGGCTCACTTTTCCTCCCCCATCTCTTCCCCACCAGCTCGATCGCACGACCCAACCACTTTCCCTCTCCCCCTCTCCCTCCTGGGCCGAACCGGAAAACCGGCCCATCACCGCGGCCAGCCCCACTCCCCCCGCTCTCTCCCCTCTCCCACCAACAGGCGGGGCCCGCCTGTCGGATTCACCCCCACCTCTCGCCCGGCGCTCCCTACCTCCCGGCGCCAATCGCGCCGCCCCGGCCGGCCTCTCCGCGCCCTCGCCCGCGACAGTGGGCCCGCCGCAGCTTCATGGCACCCTCCCTGCCCCGATTCCCTTCCTTTCCCGGCCGCGCCATGCATGGCAAGACCCCTCCCCGATGGAAACCCCCGGATCACCGCCGGCCGCCGATCCCAGGGCTCGCATGCCGATACGCTCCCCCCTACGCCTATAAAAGCAACCCCGAGCACCCCATCCCCACACCAAGCACACCCACGGGCTCTCTAGCGTCGCAACCCCCTTCTTTTCCACGCTCCGCCGGCGCCCGAGCAACTCCGCCGGCCGCCGTCGTCGAGCGACGTCTCCGACGCCCCGCTGCCAAATTGGACTACCCAGGTGAGCTTGCCACTTCCCCCTGGTGCTCCAGAGCGAAGCCCTGCCCCGAACCGAGCTCCACAACGACCGATCCACCCTCGCTGGAGATGACCGCTCGCCGGCCATCGTCGAGCGCCACCACCGCCGCCTGATCCTCGTCGTGAACCCCACCAGAATGCTCGCCACTTCCCACTGGTCACGTAGGACCAAGTCCCATGGCCAATGGAGGCCCCTAGCCCAAGTTCCACCCTGCTCCAGCGAAGAACCATCGCGGGAAAGCTGTCGCCGGCCACCCCCTCTCCCCGATCTCCTCTAAGCCGTTGGATCGAGATCCAACGGCTGGATCAAGCCCCCCCCCCCCCCCCCCGCCGTCGAGTCAAACTCCGAAATACCGGTCAGCCATGGCGGTTTCCCTTAAGAGCCCCTCCACTATTTGAAAATTAACCCGCGGTCCACCCTCTGTTGAAAATAATTACATATAGGTTCTGAGTTTTATGAAAAACCCCCTGTCCTTTTGTAGAATAGAACCCGCCATCCTATTTAAGTGTTTTTGCGAGTTAACCCTTCTGTTTTTACACAAAATTACGTATAGGTCCTCGGTTTTCTTCAAATAAGCCCCTGGAAACTTTTAAAACTTGCCAGCGGGTCCCTAGAACTTAAAAAACCCATATCCTTTTCGTTTTAGCTCAGATTAGTGTGATTTTCGCACTCATGTGTTTGTAGTGAAGTGTAGAATATTTCTAAAACCTTTATTTGTACTATTTCTACTGTTTGGTGTACTGTTCTAATAGAATATTATTTGTTTGCATGTATTGGTATGAGTGTATGCTTGTATGGTGCTTCATGTCAAGTCGGTGAGCCGCTAGCTTTGGATTTCGAGTTCGCGGAGGACTTTCCGGAGCAGGACTCGCAGCAGCAGCAGCAACACTTCAAGGAAGGCAAGTTATAGCGCGGACAATCCTTACTACCTAAACATCCCCTTTACAATTATTTAATTTCATATTCATGTGTCTAAATTGATGTCCCATTAAGGTTGTACCTAGTTTTGTATATCCTATACCTTGATAACCTTTTGTTTATCCATAGGAGTAGATTTTGCTATGCGCAGCTACTGTCACTATTATTTAACTATTAATTTTGACTTAGTGGTTCACTTCAACATTAATGATAAAACTTGCTTTTTAGCAACTTGGTTTAGGGAGCTAGAGCATGTGCTGTGTGCTTTGCTCTAGTGTCTCTCCGTAAGGTCCGGTTCTTAAAGCGGCAACCCAGGAGCATGTCGCCACCGCTAGAACTATTATGGCTCTAGTCTTGGTCAAGTAACTTGTACGGCCCTAGCTTGCCAGTGGTTACCATTGGGGCCAACGACGTTAGTGGACACAAGGTGAAAGGGTGTTTTCGGATTCCACCGAGGACGGGCGATCCGTCGGCTAGGTCACATTAGACCCAGTCCCGTGTTGGGAGTCCCTGTGATGGGGAACTCCACACGTTGCACATGGATGGGTGCGATGCCCGCGCTCTGGACGCCATCGACCCCCCTATGGTGTGACTCCGTAGGCGTACGTCGATCTCGGTGCCTATGGTCTCACCGCCTTGTCAAACTAGTGGCTACTGTCTTGTTAGGGTGTCTTGTGAAAAATCTCGTAGCGTACCTATGCCATCACACCTCAGAAGTGTTGATGTGCGTGGTTGGGTGTCAAGTTCTTTTGAACTTTTACGCGACTGGTGGGTAAAGGGCAAAACCTCTGCAGAGTGTCAAATCTATCATGATAGCCTTGCTCAGGGTCACGAGCGGTCTGGATCCTTTTTTATTAGAAGATTATGTTTATTTATGTTTAATGTCACTCATACTTTATTAATTGGGTTACAACCGGGTTTTCATTCACTTGTAGTAATTTACTAAATGCTAAAATGAACCAACTAAAAATGCTAATGCAGTTAAGCCGTGTCTAGCCTATTTTGAGCCTTCATACCCGTGCTATACTTGCTAAGTAATTGTTTACTTACACTTGCCATTTATTCAACAAAATATCGTATGGGTAAACAGATTGGGCTGAGCATGAGACTGCTGCTGAGTTCCCTGAGGACCTGCTGTACTTCTGAGTTGCGCTCTCCCGGTCAGAGTCCCTGTGGACTGCGGCTCCGCTCTAGTTGAGAGTTATAGACTTTTGCTGTAATAAATATTTATGTTATACTCTGATGTAAACTATTTTATTTCGAGCATTTGTACTCTGTTTATCATATTTGTTCGTTGTATGTGTTCTGTGGACTTTCTGGGCACACATATGGCCGCATTCGGGTTTTGTGAAAATCCGGGTGTGACAAGGTCGCTCTCGAAGATCTGCGCCAAGGTGGCAGCAAAAGCAGAGGCACTGGTGTCGGTGCTCTCCACGACGGCCAGCGCAGCGTCGTCGTCAAGGTCGTCTGCCACCACGTAGCCACCGCTCACTACCTCGAGGTCCACAACGAAATGCGTCGAGATCACCCCGAGGGTCTTCTGCACGCCAAGGCGGAGGGCCCCCTTCAAGCGCTCGGCAACACAGCCGCCCAAGGCCCTTAGGCGACTGGCTACAGAGATTCCCGACTAGGACTCGGGGGCTTCTGGCCCCTCGATCTCCTTGCAAACGGCGAGGGCTACTTCCCGTAGCTCCTCGAGGTCCTCCTAGGCCTTCAAATAGGCCACTTGGAGCGACTCCGCCTGTGAGGAAGTCTCCTCCACCGCCTTCCGCAGCTCTGAAAGCCCAAAAGTAAAATCAGATAAGTTTTCGAAAACTGGAATTCAAATTAAGGATAAGTTCGCACCAAACTTACCTTCTATCAGCTTCTCCTTCTCGGCGAGGGCCTCCCGGACAATGCTGACCTCCTGCTGGAGCGTTGCCATCTCGCCTTGCTGGGCCTCGACTGAGGCCTGCAGCTCTGTGATGGCAACATCTCCCTCCGTCACTGTCACAGTGAGCAGGTCGATAGCCTCGCCCTGGGTCTTTAATTGGGCCTCAGCCACGGCAAGCGCCGAGTCCCGATGCTGCAGCTGCCCCCGGGCTTCGGCGAGGGCGGCGCGCTCCTGTTGAAGCTCGCCCTCGAGCGCCGCCAGTGCCTGCGTCCACTGATGGAGCTCGTCCCCCTGCCGAAGGACCTCCTCTGCCGTCTCCACGGCAAGGGCCCTCTCGCGCAGGCGCTCCTGCTCAGCATGGCTCAAAGCCTCCCTCAGCTGATGCACGTCGACGTGCGCATCAGCGAGCTCGGTGACCTTTCGCCTAGCCATCTCCCTCAGGTTCTGTTATTAACGTGACAGACAAAGGTGAGAAAAGGGGGAGAGACACAAAACACGCAACGAATTTAGCAGTCAGACCACTTACCAGGTGGACGTCCAAGCCCCGGTCGAGGTGGAGGTCGAGGACTTGCTTCAGGGCCTCCTGGACCGTGGTCCCCAATGCCTGCTACTCCTCCCATAGGAGACACTCGGCCTCAGCGGAACCGGCCATGCCAGGAGGGACGCCACGCCGACCAAGCCCTAGGTTGCGCCAGGCCTCGAAGGCCGAGCCGCCAGGCAGGGCGCGCACGGTTCTCTCCTCCAAAGGGCTCCAGGTCCATTCCCGGAAGCCCAGAGCATCCTCCTCCTCATCCTCCTGGCCGCCCTCGAGGGTGGCCGGGAGGGTCACCATTGCGGTGCCCACTCCCGGCACTTCCTCCGCCTCCACCGTGCCGCTGCCCCCGGCCGCGGTCTGACCCGCGTCTCTAGCGCAGGCCACACCTTCTGGTTCCCCTGTGCCCTCGGCCGGCACAGAGGTCTCGGTCATCTCCGCAACAGCAGGGGCCGCATCCTCCACAAGGGGAGCCGGGGTCGTCTCCCTGGCCTAGTCATCACCCGCCGCCGCCGAACGAGGTGTGGCGCGCGTCGACACCTTCAGCTCCTTAATTGGCGCCAACGGGAGCGATGCCGCGACCCGAGTTGGCTAACAGAAACCAAGTCAATAAAATTAGATAAAAAACAACCCTCGAATTATGACCAAGAAAAGAGGACAAGAACTCACCTAACGAAGGAGGCTGCTCAGCCTGCGCTTCTTGCCGCTTGAGGGCTGCCGGGACCCCGAACAACCACGGCCCCTCGACGGTAGGGTCTCGCTCGCGGGCCTCAAGCTCGCGGGTGCAGGGCTTTGCGCCCTCGTGACCCCTGGGGCTGCGGCCCCCTTCTTCGCCCCAGGCGCGGGCGGGCTCCGAGCTCGAGCCCCCGGAGCAGTCACCACGGTACTTGGGGGCGGCACGCGCCATCGAGGGCGCCGAGCCGCTCGAGGCCCCCCTACCCCGCGATGACGCTGGGGTCTCCTGGCTTCGCCCCCTCAGTGGCACAGTTACTTCAGCCGCCACCGGCGCGGGTGGCGGAATCTCCACAAGGTCGTCCGAGGAGGACGCCTCTGGGTTGCTCTCGGGGGTAGTATGTGGGGAGCGCCCCTCCCTGGCCCGACGGCGGCACTCCTTCTCATGCGTCGCCTTTCGCTGGCGCTTCTGCTCCTTCTTCTGCTTTGCTGCATCCTTTCGCGCCTTCTACCTCACGCACCTCGCGAAGAGGAGGGGCGGAGCGATATCCCTTCTGAGACAAGCCCTGAAGAGAAAAATCTAGGATTGGCAATCAGAAACCCTCGAGGGTAAAAAGTGAGATTGAATCTAAATCAAACTTAAAGAAAACTTACAAATTGTAAATACCCCGCTTCGGGGCACATCTTGACGGCGAATAGGGCCGCCTCCTTGCAATCGAGCTTGGACACCTCCACAGCTCATCGCGCTCGGTGCATGCGGTACTCGAGGATGAGGGTTCCCTCCTTCATATTCGAGCCCTGCCAGCGCTAATCCGCCCTGAGCTGGTCAAGACGCAGTGCCCTCTCCATCAGCAGCAGGACGTACCGCTGGTTGAAGTTCGCTATGACCCCCGCCGCAGTCAGCCCGGCCCTCGACAGCGCGGCGAAGACGTCGGTGAAGATCTTGAGTCGCTTCTGGCGGTCGGCGGGGGAGACACCGTAGCTCCATGACTCCGGACGCTCACGCAGCACCTTGGTGGTATACGTCGGGAGCTTGTTGTCGACGTTGTGGAGGTAGAACCACCCCTTGTCCCAGTCAGCGTTGTTGGAGGTTATCGTCACCAGGATATACAGCCTACTGCACTGCCCCCGAACTTGCAGGGTAAGGCCCCCACGCGCGAACCGCCCAGCGGAACCCCCGAGACTCACCCACGGCCGTATGTAGCTCACCCCGGAAAAGGTGAACCCATAGGTCCAAGTGAGCCTCTATCCCCAAGTACCCCTCGCAAACGGCGACGAAGACCGCCGCTTGCGAGATGGCGTTGGGGGTGAAGTTGTGGAGCTCCACGCCGTAGTGGAGGCATAACGCATGGAAGAACGGCGAGGCGAGGATTCCGAACCCCCGCTCGTGCAACCTCACCAGGCTCACCACGAACCCTCCGGCGGAGAAGGCTCGTGGTGGTTGGATGACGGCGCGATCCACAACGGCTCTTCGGGGTTGTTGTTCGCTGGCAGCACCCCGGCCTCCACCAGCCTGGTGAGGTAATCTTCGGTGGCGATGGAGGGGCTCCACGGGGCGGGGTCAACAATGGTCACCATGATGAACGATGGCGGTGAAAAGCAGAGTTTGTGCGGGGAAGACGAAAGGCAAGGGCGGCGGCGCTTGGAAGTAGTAGATGCAATCGGAAGGTAAGCCAAACCTTTCCCCTTGTCTCTATATTTATAGTGTAATACGAAGCCCAACCGGCATCCCAGCCATGTGAAATATGCATTCAATGCGGTTGGCACCGCTGTCACTGACAGCTGGGCCCCACCGGTTGGGATAAACACTACGCGCGAGAACCCAGGCGTCGCAGACGCCACGTCCCATCATAACTACCCACGCCTCTGCCGCTCCGCCTGAAAAGGTGCACCCGCTTCGCATGCTCCGCGCCGCATCGGCCACGATTACCAAAATAAACGCTCGAGGCTAGCCGGAAAGCTTCCAAGGTAAGCTACCTCTCCTCGAGGCCCTACTGATCAGGGGTTCAAAGCCCTGGCCCCTCGAGGGTTAGATAGGCGCCCCCGATCAAACAGAGTCAGGGACAACTGGGGGCGGGCGTGATCTAGCTTATCCTCGAAATGCGAAGTTCTAGGGCACCCCCCATGTTGTATTCAAGGCCAGATGGAGGCAGCTAGCCGAGGGATCCCACCGAGGGAGAGCAACGAGCCCTTGACCCCTGACGAACGGGGTCGAGCCCTGCCTAGCAAACCTTCATGAGTGCTCTTATGAGACATGTCTCTGGACCTCGAGCCGACCTCTATCGAACGAGGCACGGACGTCCACTTGAATTACCCGCTAACAGCTCACAGATGCATCCATGACTTGCGGCCCGCTCGAGGGAAGCATGGAATGCGTCACCCCTCCTCCCCACGAATGGGGTGATGAGGGTCGTAACTCAAAGTCGAGAACCGCCCCTAATCGACCTTGCTCGAGCCAGGGCTCGGGGGTTCCACGCGTCACAAGATCGACTACCTTGAAGACGAAATATGCTGTAGCTCGCGAAAGCGCGAAATATTGACAGCCCTTGCAGGAGTATATCCACTCCTCCAAGGCTTTGGGGGCTACACCCGCAGGTGCGCTAGCGCGTACCCAACAGAATTCTTCAAGGAAACCTTATCAGAAGCACCCACGACGAAAAGCATTTGCCGGATTAAACCTACTCCAACAAAGGCTCGGGGCTACTGTTGGGGGTGATCATTAGGGGTACCCAAACCTATGGGATAATCACCCTGGTTAAACATTAAACTCATGCACATACAAGAAAAAGAGAAACAAAAATTAAGGCCCACGGCCCAGCGACGGACAAAGGCCCAGTCAAGACACCCCGCGGAGCGCCTCGACGCGCACCTCCATCTCCGCTTCGCTCGAGGGAACCGACCCCTCGAGCGAATCAGAGAACTCCGCCTCGGTCGAGGCCTGAGGGTCGAGCCTCGAGAAACTCACGAAATGGGGAGAGCTCCGCCTCAGTCGAGACCTCCGCTCTGACAAACAATTAATGGCGCTCACCACCGTCGTGCATCCAGAGTCAAAAGGCAAATCTCTCGCCATGCCGTCCTGACAGCCACGACCCCCCTCCCCCGTCGCATCCGCCAACTCCCGTCACTATGCTGCCAATCGAGGCTCTGTGCGGGCAGGCTGGCGGTGTGCGAACAGAGCCCGTCACTCCGAGCTCCTGTGCTGCCAACTCCGACGATCCGAAGCCCTCCATCGGGCGGGAGAGACCCTCGAGCACACAGCAGGAGAAGAAGAGAGGACGGCGGAGACATGGCAGGCCATCCCAAGCACTATGCGACCATCCCTGGCGCTGTGCGCACATGTCGCCACTGTACGAACAGGGCCGGGTTACTCCAACTCCCTCTGCTACCAACTCCCACAGTGATTTCCTACAGAATGGGCTGTACACAGGCATGGGAGAGCCTCAAAATTGTGTACGGGCGAGTCATTACCGCATGAAGGATAGCTCGGATCCTCGAAACCACTCCCTGGCGACATCACCAGTACAAGAATCGATCATAGAGACCGCAATACCGCGTAACAGTGGCCAAGGACAAAGAAGCACGCCCGGCGCCACTCCTACTACTGTGCAGCAAATATGCCTGCATAGCGACACACGCATGTAACCCCCCTCTCCTTGGCCTATAAAAGGAGAGGGCGCGCCCACGAAAGGGAGGAGGCGATCGATCGAGAAGAGAGAGAGAGCAGAACACAGAACATTCGCACACACTCCGTAAACCACGATATTGGCACGCCGCCTCAATCATCTGGGACTTGGAGGTCTAGCCTCTTCTCTCAACCTGCTTGTATCCCCTACTACTTGCAGTTCAGTGAAGAATAATACATCGCACGCACCACCTCGCTGGAAGTGCGGTCTTGCGACCGGAACCAGGATAAATCCGTGTCTTGCATTACTTTCTGCATCAACCATCAGAGAAGGGAACACAACGCATTTCTTGTTGGTGTCGGGACCACGATTTCCAAACACCGACAGCGTCCCTATGCGGTCACACCTCGGAAGTTTGATTTGTGAGGTCTGATCCACCTCCGCATGGTTGGGTTTAAAGTTCGTTTGAGCTTTTATGTGACTAGTTGGTAAAGGTCGAAACCTCTACAGAGTGTAAATCTATCATGATAGCCTTGCTTAGGGTCACGAGCGGCCTGGATCCTTGTTGATTAGAAGATGATGTTTATTTATGCTTAATGACACTTGTACTTTATTAATTGGGTTGCAATTGGATTCCTTCACTTGTAGTAACTTGGACAATGTTAAAACGAACCAACTAAAAATGCTAACACAGTTCAGCCGTGTCTAGCATTACTTTGAGCCTTCATACACCCGTGCTTTACTTGCTAAGTAAATGTTTTACTTACACTTGTCATTATTCAACAAAATCCCGGATGGGTAACAGATGGAGTAAATAAGTCTGCTGCTACTGAGTTTCTTGAGGATCTTCTATACTTCTGAGCTGTGGTCAACAAGTCGGTGTCCCTGTGGACTTGAGGCTCTACCCGTCGAGAGAGTTAGACTTCCGCTATGTTTTATTTAGGTAAACTCTGATATAAACTATTTTATTCGAGCATATGTACTCTGATTTCCATATTTGTAAGTTGTATGTGTTCTGTGGACATCCTGGGCACACATATGGCAGCATTCGGGTTTCTATGTAAATCTGGGTGTGACAGATTGGTATCAGAGCCGTGCTGACTATAGGGCCGCAGCCTAGATAGTACTAGTCATCCTTTATTGCTTATTTTGCCATACAACCCTTGCTTTCTCTATCCTTGAGATTTTTATTCATAAAAAGTGCTATCCTTGAGCATTTTACCTTTTTTGATGACTTATCTTTTGGTCATTATATTCTTGGTTGTTTTATCCTCTCCTTGATAAATTACTTCTCATCATTGACTTCTGATTATTTACATACACCTTGGTTTGATAAACTGCTGATCTTAAATTGTTGTCTATTTAACTCCTCCTTGCTTATTGCCTTACCATGGTCATTCATCCCCCTCCTTGAGATTTGTGTTACTCTTGTGAGTATCCTTGTTTACTCAGTCGTTCCTTAACCGTAATTCCATTTCACTTGTTCTTGTTCTTCTGTCACTTTGGATTCTTTCCTAGGCCTTTGACCCCAAAGTGTCTTTTCCACTCTTCCTTTATCCTAAAACACTTAGATTGTCTGTATCGTCCCGATGTATTCCCAAGTCACTTGAAGAATGAAGATACTAGTCTACTACAAGAAGTTCAAGCCTGAGCGACTTCATAGTACAAGATGACGTTGCACTCACTACCGCTACAACCAAGAAGTTGGACACCATACTAGACGAGTTTGAAGATGTTAGGGTGAAGAACACCGAAGAGATAACCTTGCATAGGAGGATTCCCTCATTATTGACAATGTTTAGAGTCGCTTTTATGATGGTGTGTTTAACTTTGATTGAGTGTGCTTGTAATGCCTATTCGTATGCTTTTGATTGATTTGCTTCTTTGAAATGATTGTGTAGTTGGGCTCTCTCTATTTTCCCCGTATATCCTTGTTCTTCTTGCTATCTATTCACGTAAATCAAATCAAGAACATCACGAAGGAAACCAGAAGTCAATCCCCGCAATGAAGAAATGAAGCTAAGTGTTGGGGGCGATCATAAGGGGTACCCAAACCTATGGGATAACCGCCCCAGTAAACTTTAATCTTATCCAAGTAACCAGAAAAGGAAACGGAAGTTAAGGCCCACGGCCCAGCAACGACTAAAGGCCCAGCCAAGACGTCCCGCGGCGTGCCTCGACGCGAACCAAAATCTCCGCTTCGCTCGAGGGGACCGACCCCTCGAGCGAATCGGACAACTCCTCCTCGGTCGAGGCCTGGGGACCGAGCCTCGAGCAACCCACGGAATGGGGAAAGCTCCGCCTCGGTCGATGTTGGCGGTCGTTATAGACCGATTTCCGACCTCCAACCAAGTATAAAATGAACACAATGGAATCACACACCATAGCTATAGGACTTATTTCTAACCATTTCCATGAGTTTTGGTGTTTATTTGATTCCAGGAGGCACATGACTAGAGTTGAGGCAAAAAGCATAAGAAAAGATGTGTTCAGCCGAATCCCGTGATTTGACCGAACTTCGTCTAAGAACCCAGTGGACCGGAAGACGGGAGAGGCCCAAGTCCATCTCGACCAAAGCCCGTCAGTCCACCAGAAGGCCTCCAACTCAGCCCAGACCGAGGAACCGACCTGCCAACCGACCCAGCAAGTGATCCAGCACGTGGGAGGAGCGAAGGCGGTGCAGAGGGCGGTTCGGCCGAACTTCCCGGGTTCGGCCGAACCCCCCAGTTCGCCCGAATCAAGCCCACCGCCTCACAACCGACCCTGGGAAGTGATCTTGACCGTAGAGGGCAGAGGCGGTGCAAAATGGGTGGTTCGGCCGAACTGGGCAGTTCGGCCGAACCGACCCCCTTCGGCCGAAATCGGAACCTTCGCCCGAAGATGCTGGAACCGCCCCTGAGCTTTCTTGGCCACTACTCCACTTCAAACCGACCCTCCATGCTATAAATAGGACTCTCCAGCCCCTGTATCAAACACACAACACAAGAGTAGAGTGAGCGTTGCCAAGTTCCGCCACTTGTATCAGTAGAATAGGGAGAGAGGAGAGGTGAGCGTCCCGGAGAGGAGCCGGAGTGTCGGCCCCTCTTCCCGCTGTACCTCTACAGATGCGGCTTCACTTCGAGTGACATCCGGGTCATGTCTGGTAACTCTTGTATCTCTTTCTGATTAATTGAGCATTCAGTTCTTACATCTATATACTTGTCTCGTTCTTCGTTCAATGCTTAGTTGATTGGTATAACTGTATACTGGTTGCTTAGCTTGGGTGCTTATCTTGCTATAGGAGATAAGTAGTTATTGACTAGTGTAGGAGTGGTTCCTAGACTTGCCAGTAACCTTAGTTTCTGCCCGTCGCAACGGAGGTGGTAGCCGTAAGGTGGTGACAGCCCTTTCGGTCTTCGTAGTCCATCACGTTAGTTCCGGTGTCCTAGGACCCAAGGTTCAGGGTAACCGGCACCCCTTCTCATCCCTTTCTGTGTGTCGGAGGCTCTGTAGTCCCAAAGCAAGTATCTATCTGTATCTTCTGCTCTGCTCAGTCAATCGGTAGAATACCCTTACCAGACCTGTACCCTCTCTACCCTCCTACCTCTTCTCTTCTCTCCTTGTTGTCGTCATCCACCTCATCCATTTCATTCATCCACTCCATCTACCTAGGACAACTTAGTTTAGGATTAGTACACTTCTCGTTCCCCGTGGAAATCGATACCTTGGAATACTCCCGGGTGAAAGCTACATCGGTATCCGTCCGCTTGCGGATTTATCTGTAGGCCGTAAGGAGTGCCAACAAGCTTTCTGGCGCCGTTGCCGGGGAACGGTAGCTGTTCTGATTCCGAACCCAAGTTGTCCGTGTATCCCACCACCATCCACCATCCATATGGATTCCACTCTCACCTTACGTCAACACTCGGCTCCAACGGGCGATTGTTTGGAGCCACCACCATCATCACATCCCATATCCACACCCGGCTATGAGCTACGTCCCGGCTTCATAGCCATGGTTCGTGAGCAATCGTTCTTAGGAACGAAGGCTGAGAGTCCATACGCGCATTTGCGCGAGTTTGAGCAACTCTGCTCATGGCTGACCATTGCGGGCATGACATAAGAGACACTCAAATGGAAGCTATTACCGTTCTCATTAACGGGAGGAGCGAAGAAATGGTACTCTCTGGCTGTCGGTACTATGGAAGGGAGTTGGGAAACTCTCAGAGAGAAATTCTGCCTAAATTTCTTCCCAATTTCCAAGGTAGCCAGCCTCCGAATCGAAGTTCTTACCTTTAAGCAATTAGAGGGAGAGTCGTTAGGAGCTGTCTGGGCTCGTTTCAAGTAAATCTTGGCATCCGGACCAGACCTAGGACTATCTGAACCTATCATTCTCCCACATTTCAGCCTTGGCCTCTGTCCCGTAGCCACCACTTTCTTGGACTCTGCTTCAAAAGGGTGGTTTTTTCATTTGACTCCCAGTGAAGCGAGGATAGTCCTGGAGTGTATCCTGGATGACACTCCCTACATTGGAGTCTATGACGAACTCCCTGATGAAGAAGAGAAGCAGCCTAAACCTGAAGAGCCTGTGCACCAACAATCCAAATCTATCGGCCCTTCCATTCCATCAGAACCCGATGCTCAATTCGAACCACAACCTTACTCTAGCCTGGACTACTATCCTCCACTCTACACCACTCCCTATGATTTTGACGATGGTCTATTCGATGACATCGACTGTGCCATACGTTTCCCATGGGGACAATGTGTAGAGCAAAAGGATCCACCACCCGACAAGGAAGCACTAGAATATCAAAGAGAGTACTTAGGCCGTCTCTCTGCCATCAAAAGTTAGGAATGGCTAGACGAGGCAGAAGCCTCGACCGAGGTCGTTAAAATGCCCAAGAGAATCCGAACAATCTTTTGTGAAGTAATGGGCATAGACAAAGAAATCGGGTATGACACGAGCATCGAAATCAACATAATCTCTAGCTCTTTGGTGCGAGCGCAACTCCCCGATGAACCATGGTCATTATCTCAGAAACGTTTAAGGTTCACATCAAGAAGGGTCCTCGACTATTTAGGGATCTTGCGGGTCATACCCGTTAAGATTAATGACCCTGAACTTTTCTTGGATTTCCATATCTTTGACTTACCTGAAAATTCCACTCAGTCCATCTTTATTGGTAGGCCAATCATGAAAATCCTAGAAAATTCACCAATAATCCAGCTAGAGCTTAGGATCGGAGAAGAACTCGTCCCAGTCTCTTATTCTTATTCCTTGAATACCCCAATAGAGACAGATCCCGATCCTGGTCCAATAGAGGAGGTCATGTCAACATCCTTGATAGACTTAGAGCAACATTTCCTAGAAGAAGATGCCCAATTCCTTATGGAGGAAGAAGAGATTCATCCTCCAGTCGAACCTAAGCCTCTTCCCTCTGGATTAAAGTGTGCTTCCCTCTTTAAGGACGGACAAACTCCAGTGACCATCAGTGACAAACCCCCTGGAACCCAACCGACTTTCACTGTCCTGGAGGAGGATCGATGAGTCTTAGGACACTCGATCCAAGATTTCAAAGGGATTACTCCTAACCTTCATACTCATCATATCCCTATCTTATCTTACCTTGGGGTCGTAAGACAATTGTCACGAAGATTCGTCTTTGATCGGGGAAAGACTAGATTCAAAGCCTAGAGCCATCATCTTCTCCTGTCATACCCTCTAATACGACCCTATGCCTACACCTCCTATGAGTAAAGGGGATTTGTAGTTCCTTTGGCCACACCGGGCTCTATAGGTGTTTCATCGAAAATTTCTCTCTAGTAGCCCGGTCATTGACCACTCTCTTAGCCAAAGAACCTCTCTCGTCTCTAATCAAGAGTGCTATGCTTCCTTTCAAACCCTTAAGAAAGCACTCAGCTTCGCTCCCATCATCCAGCCTCCTGACTGGAGCATCTCGCTAGAAATCATGTGTGATGCGAGCGATTTTGCCGTAAGAGATGTTGTGGGCCAAACCAAGGACAAGAAGCATTATGCTCACTGGCCCCAGCTCAACTACGCAACCATGGAAAAGGAACTCTTAGCAACTATGTTTGTTATAGACAAATTCCGGTCCTACCAAGTTAGGGCAAAGGTCATAGTCTATTCCGACCGTACTGCTCTGAAGTATCTTTTGACCAAAAAGGATGCAAAACCAAGACACACGCTCCTTGAGATCACAACACTAGAGCCGTGGTACGCCACCATAGTTGACTTCATGGTGCAAGGGTACGTCCCATCAGGTGAAAATAGGAAAAGATTGGTTTATGAGAGCAGACTTCACCTATGGGACGATCCATATCTCTTCTGGATACAAGATGGACTCAGACGATGCATACCTGCACCTGAGGCACATAAAACCTGGGAGAGATATCATGGAGCACCTTCTGAAGGACATTATGGAGTGTTCGGAATAAAGGTCTAGCAATATGGAGAAGCTAAGAAACTTAGCAAGTGATGCCCACACTACCAGAAACACGGGAAAGAGACGCGAAACCACTCACCAGTAATATTCAGTAGAAATCTTTGATGTAAGGGGAATAGACCCCATGGGTCCTTTCCCTAACTCAGAGAACTACGAGTTTATTCTGGTAGCCGTAGATAGCGTCTCTAACTGGGTAGAAGCCAAGCCCTATCGATCCGCAGCCACTAGGCACGCTGAGCAAATGACCCATGAAAACATCTTTCCTCGCTTTGGCGTCCCTGGGCTAGTCATAGGGGCTCCCATCTCATTGACTCCCGGAAATATCTAAGCTTGGGGGAGCCGCATTTTATAGCCACACCTTCTCACCCCCAAACTAATGGTCAAGCAGAACATCAGCACTCACATCAAGAACATTCTGCAAAATCGTCAATGAGATGGGTGTGCAGTAGAGAGATAGGCTCACTAATGCACTCTAGGCATACTAGACCACTCTAGTTGGGCAAACTAGGACAATTCGGCCGAACCATGCTGGTTCGACCGAAGGACCCCTGTTTTGCCCCTTGAGCATCCATTTGGACCCTAGATCCTATGTCTATCCCATCTTGTCTCAGAGTCGCTAGGAAAATGTTGGGAAAGTTGCTTGTCAATCTCGAGTCAGAAACCATCCTCCATCACTTTCCCGAACACGACCAAGTGTTCACATTTCCCAGCCACCATCCTTGTCCAAAGACCTTTCCTCACCCAAGGGCTCTCTCTCCATAAGTATGACAAGTCCACTAACGAAGAAAGCCATGGAGGAGGGAGAAAAGAAACCCAAGGTTGAAGAGCCTGAAAAACAACTGGCACAAACCAGCCAGAAGTTGAGCAACCGGGATGAGAAGGTCACTGAAGGCGAGCCTTGGCAGATGGACAAGAACAATGTCCTCTTCCAAGCATTCACAACCAAATTCAAGAGTCTCGCCAAAGCCACATGACATCTAGACCTTTACAATCCATCTATAGAGTAAAAGTCGTGTGGTTGTATCTTTTAGAGCACCATTAGTTTCAATTTATTTCCCAATTCAATTTCCCTTTGCTCAAATCATTGTTTAGGAGGTGCTCTAATTATTTCCCTTCCAACACATTTTGTTTCCAACCTTAGCTTGATGAATAAATAAAATTAGAGTTGAATGCAAAAAGAATAAAATTGTCGCTCTGGTTGGTGCATTTGAGCCAACCGGAGATTGCCCTGTTTAACAGAAAGATACATGAGTACAGGCATGACACAGTGGAGGAGCAGGATGAGGACGAGTAGGCCGACCAGCTAACTCAGTACCTTTCAAGGTTGAATCCCTACCAGTGAAGAGTCCAAGCTTGGGGGAGGACCCCCATCAGGTACGATCCGAATTACTTAGCACTTTGGTCATTCAATTGAAAATACTTCCTTTGAATAAACTCCCAACCATGCATGGAATGAAACATATGCCTCTCACTTTGGAAATGATGAATAGTTGCTCTGTCATTAATTTTGCTAGTACTTTGTTGCAACTAGTTGCTTGACTATGCTTAAGTTATTTGGCATAAGTAGAAATGAACCTAAAAACCTTGTGGGAGCATATGCCTTATTCCAAGTCTAGGTTGTTGTGGGAATTGATATAGTGAGACTTTGGTTGAATTCTATTTCTGCTCTTAGTATGGTGAAAATCTCGGTTGTTTATGCTTTCAAAATTAAAACAAAGTTCCTCATTGGTCATAATACCTACCAGAGCCATATGATAGGATTAGTTCTAAACTTTCTACCATATGCTCCTTGTCATCTTAGTGAGCTTTGTCAAATTGTTGTGACCTTAGTGAGGAATCTTTCATGCTTCTAAGATCGAGATGCACATACACTCCACCTCTCACTTGCAATTCCTACTTGGGAGTTAGTAAAACCATACCATCATCCATTCCATAAATAAAATTTCATGTTCTTTGATTCCCTCTCCAAATATATTTAAAGTAGAGGCATGGGCTATGCAAAAAGAAAAAGAAAAGCATGCCAATTGGCATGGCAAAAAAAGAGAAAAAGAAAAGCATGCCAAAAGGCATGGCAAAAATATGAATAAAAGATAGCCCATGCTCTCGAAAAAATAAATCAAGGAGAGGAAGAATCATTCCATGAAATTCCGCCAAATTCCACTCCACATATTCCACTCCACATATTCCACACACTTGCACTTCTCGATCTAGAGTGTGATTTGATTCTCCTAAGATCCGGTCTTTGACTTAGCAATATATAAGATGCTTGTATGCCTTCATCCTTTGTCCCCGAGCCACACAAAAGCCAAATTAGATGTTAGGATGAAAAGAAGGCAAAGCCTTTGGTGAGGATTCAAATACACTTGAGCGATTGAGTGAGCCAATGAGGAACAATTTATCTTTTCACAAAAGGGTGAAAACTCCGAGATAGGATCATGAAAAGAGTAGGGTGGAATAAAACTAAGTTAAACTGTTCATTCTTTCAACCGCCCAAGATAAGGAGATTGATATAAGCCCCATAGGTAAAATGGTGAATTAATACCTTGCTAGTGATTCAAGTATTTGTTTGAGTACTAGTTGTTTATGAAGTTACCTGCAAGAAAAATGACATTGTAGCAACTCCTGATCCACCGAGCCTAAGTTTTATCTTTGCTCGAGGACGAGCAAAGAGCTAAGCTTGGGGAGCTTGTTGGCGGTCGTTACAGACCAATTTCCGACCTCCAACCAAGTATAAAATGAACACAATGGAATCACACACCATAGCTATAGGACTTATTTCTAACCATTTCCATGAGTTTTGGTGTTTATTCGATTTCAGGAGGCACATGACCAGAGTTGAGGCAAAAAGCATAAGAAAAGATGTGTTCGGCCGAATCCCGTGATTTGACCGAACTTCGTCTATGAACCCAGTGGACCGGAAGACGGGAGAGGCCCAAGTCCATCTCGACCAAAGCCCGTCAGTCCACCAGAAGGCCTCCAACTCAGCCCAGACCGAGGAACCGACCTGCCAACCGACCCAGCAAGTGATCCAGCACGTGGGAGGAGCGAAGGCGGTGCAGAGGGCGGTTCGGCCGAACTTCCCGGGTTCGGCCGAACCCCCCAGTTCGCCCGAATCAAGCCCACCGGTTCACAACCGACCCTGGGAAGTGATCTTGACCGTAGAGGGCAGAGGCGGTGCAAAATGGGTGGTTCGGCCGAACTGGTGTAACACCCTGCCCTCCACGAGCCGCCCCGTACAGCCCTTCCGAGGGGCGTGCACGCGTACACATAGCACCCTACTTACACTTTCGTCCTCGCTTCGTGTAAAAGGGTTAACCCGAAGGTGCTATGGCTGGAAGACAAAGGCTTATAAGTTGCCTCCACCCTTGCTCAACTAGCAATATGGCACTAAACATGTGCATCCCGCACTAATGGGCCACTACCGGGCCATACAAACTGGGCCGGGTGTGACATACACCCCCCTCAAAGAACCCGACGTCCTCGTCGGCGCAACTCACCCACCCGGGCAAATGTACAGGAACGTTCCCCCTTAGTGCACGACCGTACGTCCAGTGCCGGCGCCATAGTCCATGCCGTATGCCCTACCCGGGCCACACGCGCCATGCGCCCTATGCCCGCACACTGACCCGTACACGCAACCGCGAGGGTCGGCTCTGATACCATTTGTAACACCCTGCCCTCCATGAGCCGCCCCGCACAGCCCTTCCGAGGGGCGTGCACGCGTACACATAGCACCCTGCTTACACTTTCGTCCTCGCTTCGTGTAAAAGGGTTAACCCGAAGGTGCTATGGCTGGAAGACAAAGGCTTATAAGTTGCCTCCACCCTTGCTCAACTAGCAATGTGGCACTAAACACGTGCATCCCGCACTAATGGGCCACTACCGGGCCATACAAACTGGGCCGGGTGTGACAACTGGGCAGTTCGGCCGAACCGACCCCCTTCGGCCGAACGCGGGATCTTCGCCCGAAGATGCTGGAACCGCCCATGAGCTTTCTTGGCCACTGCTCCACTTCAAACCGACCCTCCATGCTATAAATAGGACTCTCCAGCCCCTGTATCAAACACACAACACAAGAGTAGAGTGAGCGTTGCCAAGTTCTGCCACTTGTATCAGTAGAATAGGGAGAGAGGAGAGGTGAGCATCCCGGAGAGAAGCCGGAGTGTCGACCCCTCTTCCCGCTGTACCTCTACGGATGCGGCTTCACTTCGAGTGACATCCGGGTCATGTCTGGTAACTCTTGTATCTCTTTCTGATTAATTGAGCATTCAGTTCTTACATCTATATACTTGTCTCGTTCTTCGTTCAATGCTTAGTTGATTGGTATAACTGTATATTGGTTGCTTAGCTTGGGTGCTTATCTTGCTATAGGAGATAAGTAGTTATTGACTAGTGTAGGAGTGGTTCCTAGACTTGCCAGTAACCTTAGTTTCTGCCCGTCGCAACGGAGGTGGTAGCCGTAAGGTGGTGACAGCCCTTTCGGTCTTCGTAGTCCATCACGTTAGTTCTGGTGTCCTAGGACCCAAGGTTCAGGGTAACTGGCACCCCTTCTCATCCCTTTGTGTGTGTCGGAGGCTCTGTAGTCCCGAAGCAAGTATCTATCTGTATCTTCTACTCTGCTTAGTCAATCGGTAGAATACCCTTACCAGACCTGTGCCCTCTCTACCCTCCTACCTCTTCTCTTCTCTCCTTGTTGTCGTCATCCATTTCATTCATCCACTCCATCTACCTTGGACAACTTAGTTTAGGATTAGTACACTTCTCGTTCCCCGTGGAAATCGATACCTTGAAATACTCCTGGGTGAAAGATACATCGGTATCCGTCCGCTTGCAGATTTATCTGTAGGCCGTAAGGAGTGCCAACAGTCGAGACCCTCGCTCCGACGAACATTAAATGGCGCCCTCTGCCACCGTGCCTCCAAAGTCAAACGGCAGATCTCTTGCCATATTGCCCTGACGGCCACGACCCCTCCCATCGTATCCACCAACTCCCGTCACTATGCTGCCAACCGAGGCTCTGTGCGGACAGGCCGGCACTGTGCGAACAGAGTCCGTCACTCCGAGCTCCTGTACTGCCAACTCTGACGACTCGAAGACCTCCGTGGACGGAGAGACCCTCGAGCACACAGCAGGAGAAGAGCTCAGGACGACAGAGGTATGGCGGGCCATTCCGAGCACTATGCGACCAACCCCGGCGCTTTGCGGACATGTCACCACCGTGCGAACAAGGCCGGGTCACTCTAACTCCCTGTGCCACCGACTCCCACAGTGATTTCCCACAGAATAAGCTGTGCGCCGGCATGGGAGACCGTCGAGGTAGTGTACGGACGAGCCATTATCACACAAAGGATGCCCCGGATCCTCAAGACCACTCCTCGATGTCATCACCAGTACAAGAATCGACTACAGCAAACAAGGACAGAGAAGCACGCCCAACGGCACTCCTACTACTGTACGACAACTATGCCTAACCAACAACACGCTCCTGTAACCCCTCCTTGGCCTATAAAAGTTGGGGGTGATCGAGCAGGAGGGGGACGATGGAAAAAAGATGAGAAAGAATCCGCATACACTCAAAAAAGATTACGATATTGGCACCCTGCCTCAATCATCCGGGACTCAGAGGTCTAGCCTCTCGTCCCAACCTGCTTGTACCCCCTACTACTTGCAATCCGGTGCAAAATAATACATCACACACACCACCTTGCTGGAAGTACGGTCTTCTGACCGGAACCAGGATAAACCCGTGTCTCGTGTTATCTTCTGCATCAACCATCAAGGGAGAGAACACAGCGCATTTCTGGTTGGTGTCGGGACCACGATTTCTAAACACCGACAATGGCGCGCTAGGTAGGGGCTTCGCGATGTGATCGATTATTTCATCCACCATCTCCCTCGATGGCAACTCGAGTCGTATGCGACAACCTGTTCTCGATGCCACCATCGGACCAGCTTCCTGCCAGATTCAAAATCCGGTTCGGGAGTCTTGCTTCAGGGCGACTGGCGATGGCTACAACATGCAGCTCCTGACGAGGAATGACAGCATGAGTGTGCCACCGTCACTCCCATCACCGTCACCGTGACGCAAAAGGCGTTCGCGTCAACGCGCGCGGCGAACGTGCGCGGAGCGACGCAGAACAGCTCACGCCGGCTCCCCCGAACGGGTTGAGCCCGGCACGACAAGGGCAACAACCGCCACCACCACGGTACAACCAGCCGGGGACAGCACGGTTGACCCGTGGCGAAACCCCGGTGGGACACGCACCGCAACCATGACCAACTCTTCATCAGTTGACACGAACATGACGGCGTATGAGGATTTGTCAGGCCACCACTTGATCTCGATCCCCAATCTCATAGCAACGTCGCCGGACGATAACTACCCTGAGTCTGGCAACGAGGCATCCGAGAGCGGCCGGAGGATCCCCGAATGGGATTACTCAGGGCTTCGCGATCGAGAGGCCCTCTTATCATTTCAGGCTGCGGCAGATTATTGCCTAACCTGCTCCGAAGACCCAAGCGAGGAGAATTACGATCCCACCAGGGAATGCTTCGTCGTCCTTCCGGGAAAGGATGGCGGAGATAACGGGGCAGGAGAGCCAGCGCACGACAGAAAACACGAACAGGCGCACAACAATGTTGTGCTCACACAAGCACAACTGGCCCAAGTCCGCGAACTAGAAGCCAAGCTTGAAGAAGAACGCCGACAGGTCCGAGAGCTTCGGGCAACGCTTGAGGACAATCGTCCTATGCGCGGCGTACGTGCCAGGGAAGCCGGGCGCATAGCACGAGCCCACATCGAGGCTGATGACGATGTGGACGACCCACTCGCGTTAGCAAGGGCAAGCCAGAAGCTCATCGCCGTGGCAACTCTGATCCGAGCCATTCCCGAGCCATCAACACTCGAAGGCCGAAATCTGCGTCAAGAGGCGCAGCTCCTAATCGAACAAGCGGCTGTGCAACAAGCCGAAAGCTCAGCCTCTCGCATCCGCAGTTCCACCGGCCCAAAGACCAGGGTGGACCAATGCGGGAGCACGAGGCATCGGCACCAACCCCGCGAAGGGACAATCTAGTGCCACCCCCGCCCTCGAATAAGGGAAAGGCGCCTTCGGTGCACGAACGCAACGGAAGGAAGCCTCTCAAGGAGCGAATCCTTGACACACGTGGTGACATCAGCGAGGACGACGCTCGCAACACCCTTAACAGAAAGAGGCGGGATGGCGCATCTCGCGGTTTTCACCCCCGCCGTGGAGGCCGCTACGACAGCGACGAAGACAAGAGCCCAACGCCAGAGCCCCCGGGAACCCGGGTATTTGGCCGGGAGATTCGTGTGGCCCTGATTCCCGCACGATTCAGGCAGTCAACGTCCATCACCAAGTACTCGGGGGAGACGGACCCAAGGGTGTGGCTCAACGACTATCGCCTCGCCTATTTATTGGGCGGCGCGACCGACGACGACATGATCATCCGCAACTTGCCGCTTCACTTGTCGGATTCTGCGCGGACATGGCTAGAGCACCTACCCGTGAACCAGATTCACGACTGGAACGACCTCGTAAGGACATTCGTGGCTAACTTTTGGGGCACCTACCTATGCCCTGGAAACTCATGGGACCTTTGAGGGTGTCGCCAAACACCCAACGAGTCGCTTCATGATTTCATCCGCCGCTTCTCCAAGCGTTGCACCGAGCTCCCGAGTGTTGGTGACTCCGAAGTCATCCACGCTTTCCTCAAAGGTACAACCTGCCTTGACTTGGTACGCGAGCTAGGACGCAGTCCTCCAACTAGCGTAAACGAACTGTTCGACGTGGCCACCAATTTTGCCTCCGGCGAGGAGGCGGTCGGAGCCATCTTTGATAGTGGAAGGGGGAAGCGGACGGAGGAAACGCCCGCGGAGGGCAGTAAGTCCAAAGGATCTACCAAGAAACAAAGGCAAGGCAAGAAAGGGAAGAAGCCCCAAAAAGCCTCGCGCCGACAAGAGCGGACCGAGGACCCTGACGAAATACTCGCAGTCGATCCCGCCGCGCCCAAACCTCCTCGAGGCCCCCTCGAGGAGGCGGCATCTTTGATGATATGCTCAAGAAACCATGCCCTTATCACAAGGGCATCGTGACCCACACCCTCGAGTAGTGCGGAATGCTAAGGAAATACTTCAACCGCGCCGTTTCAAAGGACGAAGGGGGAAAGAGAGACACGAGCGACGGGAATGGCCAGGGCTTCCCGGAGGTGGAGAACGTCTTCTTCATTTTCAGTGGGCCAACCGCGAACATGACCCCTCAGCAGCGCAAGCGCGAGCACCGAGAGGTATTCTCCATACACAAGGCGGGGCCGTCATACCTCGATTGGTCAGAGGAGACCATCTCCTTCAGTCCAGACTACCACCCCAACTATATCCCGAACCCGGGGCAATACCCCGTTTGTCGTTGATCCTATCATCGGCAATACCTGGTTCTCCAAGGTACTCATGGATGGAGGCAGCAGCCTCAATATCATGTATGCTTCATCCTTGGAGCTCATGGGCATCGGCAGGGACATGCTGCGCCCTAGCAAGGCGTCGTTCCATGGCGTTGCGCCGGGAAAGCGAGTCCAGCCCCTCGGGCAGATCGATCTGCCAGTTTGCTTCGGTATCCCCGACAACTTCCGCAGGGAGACCCTAACCTTTGAAGTAGTGGGATTTCGAGGTGCGTACCATGCCATCCTCGGCCGCCCATGCTACGCCAAGTTCATGGCGATCCCGAACTATACCTACCTCAAGTTGAAGATGCCGGGACCAAACGGCGTCATCACCGTGGCCCCATCATTCGAAGATGCCTACATATGCGACGTCGAATGCGTCGAGAGCGCCGAGGCACTTGCTGAGGACGAGGCTCTCGTCGCGGACCTGTAGAAGATGGCGAACGAAACCATACCCTCCACCTCGAAGCATGCAGGCAGTTTCGAACCCGCAGAGCACACCAAGGTTGTGCCCCTCGACCCAGGTGTTCCCAGCGACAAGACGGTGAGGATCAGCTCGACCCTCGATAGCAAATAGGAGGTGGTGCTCGTCGACTTCCTCCGTGCCAACGCCGACATATTCGCGTGGAGCCCCTCGGACATCCAGGCATACCGAGGGAGGTCGCCGAGCACTCCCTTGACATCCTGCCCCATTCCAAGCCGGTGGTTCAACGACTGCGGCGCTTCGACGAGCACAAGCGCAGGGCCATTGGTGAGGAGCTGCGCAAGCTCCTCGAGGCCAGATTCATCAAGGAGGTATTTCACCCTAACTGGCTTGCCAATCCTGTTTTAGTTAAAAAAAGAATGGGAAGTGGAGGATGTGCATAGATTATACCGGTTTAAATAAAGCATGTCCAAAAGTTCCTTTTCCTCTACCACGTATCGATCAGATCGTAGATTCAACCATAGGATGCGAGCTATTATGTTTCCTTGATGCTTATTCTGGTTTCCACCAAATTAAGATGAAAATTTCTGACCAACTGGCAACCTCCTTTATTACGCCTTTTGGTATTTTCTGCTATGTCACGATGCCGTTTGGACTTCGAAATGCCGGAGCTACATACCAGCGATGTATGCTTTGTGTTTTCGGAGATCATATCGGGCGAACCATAGAAGCATACGTTGACGACATTGTTGTAAAGACCTGGTAAACGACCTGGTAAACGATTTGCGCATTGCGTTTGATTGTCTCCGGGCCAACGAACTAAAACTGAATCCAGAAAAATGCGTTTTTGGGGTACCTCGAGGTATGCTCTTGGATTTCATAGTCTCTCAACGAGGCATTGAGCCCAACCCTGAAAAAGTCTCGGCCCTCGAACAAATGGGACCGATCCGAGACCTGAAGGGGGTACAGAGGATATTGGGAAGTTTAGCAGCCCTAAGCCGGTTCATCTCGCGTCTCGGTGAGAAAGGCTTACCCCTGTACCGACTCCTGAAAAAGAGCGAACATTTCTCTTGGAACCCCGAGGCTCAAAAAGCCCTCGATGAGCTAAAAGTGTCTCTCGCACGAGCGCTAGTCTTAACGCCACCTAAGGAGGGCGAGCGCCTCTACCTCTACGTAGCCGCAATGACTCAAGTAGTAAGCGGAGTCATCGTCGTAGAGAGAACTGAGGAGGGGCACGCTCTGCCTGTCCAAAGGCCGGTATACTACATCGGCGAGGTAGTGACCAAAACCAAAACGCGATATCCACAAATCCAGAAGCTACTCTACGCAGTAGTGCTAGCTCGGTGCAAATTGCGCCACTACTTCGAGGCTCATCCTGTCACCGTGGTCTCATCTTTCCCTTTGGGGGAGATACTCCGCAACTAGGATGTCTTGGGTAGAATAGCCAAATGGTCCGTGGAACTGATGAGCGAAACCCTTACTTATGCCCCCCGCAAGGCAATTAAATCGCAAATCTTGGCCGATTTCATGGCAGAGTGGACCGACACACAGCTGCCCCCACCACAAATCCAAGCCGAATGTTGGATCATGTACTTCGATGGGTCGGTGATGAAAACCGGCGCGGGCGCGGGCCTGCTCTTCATCTCACCCCTCGGAGAACATATAAGGCACGTGATACGCTTGCACTTTCCGGCGTCCAACAACATGGCTGAATATGAAGCCTTACTAGCCGGCCTTCGCATAGCCATTGAATTGGGCGTTAAACGCCTAGACGTCCGGGGAGATTCACAATTGGTCATCGACCAGGTTATGAAGGAGGCAAGCTGCCACGACGAAAGGATGCAAGCATAGTGCAATGCAGTACGCCGACTCGAGGACAAATTCCATGGCCTCGAGCTCAACCACATCGCGGAGGCCGATGAATTAGCAAAAATTGCATCTAGGCGGATCACCGTTCCTCCAAACGTATTCGCCCGTGACCTGACACAGCCAAGCATCGACCTCAAGCCGACCCCCAAAGCTCCTGATGCTCCCTCGAGAACCGAACCCTCAGGGGCTCCATATGTCGAGCCCATGGATGAGGATCCTTCGAAAGAGGAACCTGAAGCCTCAAGTTAGGAAATATCCTCGGCGGACGAGGGTGAAATTATGGAAATCGACGAGGCCCCATCACCTCACGATTGGCGCAACCAATACATCACCTGGATCATCCGAGGGGAACTACCCTCGGATCAAACTAAGGCTCGACGCATCGCAAGAAAGGCCAAGTCGTTCCACATAATCGATGAGGAATTGTACAAGCGCAGCCCCTCCGGAATTTTGCAGCGGTGCATTCCAATCCTGGAGGAAAGGGAGCTCATCCGAGACATCCACACTGGCGTATGCGGCCACCACGCGGCGCCCCGAACCCTCATGGGCAACGCGTTTCGCCAAGGCTTTTACTGGCCCACGGCTGTTCCAGACGCCAACAAAATCGTACGCACCTGCGAAGGGTGTCAATTCTATGCACGTAAAACCCACCTCCCGGCTCACGTCTTGCAAACTGTTCCCATCACATGGTCATTCGCCGTGTGGGGGCTAGACCACGTTGGTCCAATGCGAGCAGCGCCCGGGGGCTTTACACATCTGCTGGTGGCCATCGACAAGTTCTCAAAATGGATCGAGGCTCGGCCAATCAGCAGCATTAGATCCGAGCAAGTTGTGCAATTCTTCACAGATATAATTCACAGGTTCGGGGTCCCCAATTCGATAATCACTGACAATGGCACCAAGTTTACAGGCAAGAAGTTCTTAGAATTCTATGACGACCACCATATCCGCGTGGATTGGTCGGCCGTAGCGCATCCACAGACAAACGACCAAGTAGAACGTGCCAACGACATGATTCTACAAGGTCTCAAACCAAGGATATTCAACAAGCTGAATAGATTCGGCGGGAAATGGGTGTCAGAACTACCCTCAGTAATTTGTGGAGCCTCAGAACAACCCCAAGCAGAGCCACGGGTTTTACTCCATTTTTTCTCGTCTATGGTGCCGAGGCTTTCCTCCCCACAGACTTGGAATATGGGTCCCCAAGGCTCAGAGCCTACCAAGAGGAAAGAAACAAGCAAATGCGGGAAGACTCACTCGACCAAGCGGACGAAGCTCGAGATGTCACGGTCTTACATTCGGCTCGGTAGCAGCAATCGCTTCGAAGGTATCAGGCCCAGAAGGTTCGACGACGAGACCTCAGCAAGGGGGACCTAGTGCTAAGGCTAGGACAAGACAATCGAGGGCGCCACAGGCTCACACCGCCATGGGAAGGGCCCTACATCGTCACTGAAATCCTCAAGCCAGGCACATACAAGCTCGCAAACGAGAAAGGCGAAGTATTCGCCAACGCCTGGAATATCCAACAGCTACGTCGCTTCTACCCTTAAGCTTTCAAGCATTCATGTACATTTGTACTTATTTCAATAAAAATATAAAGGACCTTAAAATGAGTAAGACTAGGCTTACCATTGAAAAAAGCCAAGTCTCACTCGGGGGCTAATCCGGGGGGGGCACCCCCTCCTAAAATTGTCCCAATTTTAAAGTTTTTAATGAAATTCTTTTATTACGTCCATCTCCTGTATTTGCCAAAAGGCAACTCGAGGCATAGAATAATTGAGGCCAAGGGCCGGACGAGTCGAGGGACCGCCTACGCCTTCGAAAGGATACAACATCCCCCTCGTCACCCTACGCTAAAATTGCTCTATGAACGATACCCTCCTCGACAAGTCCTTTGCAAATTCAGCGAAGTAAACGTGATAAAGAAACCATAATTCAAATAAAAACTCGAATGTTCGTTTCAAAAACATAAAATTGTTTCAACCACTAGAGTGCTTATTACATAAAAAAATCTCTAAAAACTACTCAAGGAGCGGGGTCTTCGGGGGTGGCATCCTCCTCGCTTCAGCGTCGGGAAGGAAGTCGCTCTCGAAGATTCACGCGAGGGTGGCAGCAGGAGCAGAGGCACCAACATCCGCACTCTCCACGATGGCCAGCACAACATCGTCGTCGAGGTCATCCGCCACCACGTAACCACCGCTGACCACCTCGAGGTCCACGACAAAGTGCGTCGAGATCACCCCGAGGGTCTTCTGCACGCCAAGGAGAAGGGCCCCCTTCAGGCGCTCGGTAACACAACCGCCCAAGGCCCTTAGACGGCTGGCCACCGAGCTGCCCGACTGGGACTCGAGGGCCTCTGGCCCCTCGACCTCCTTACAGACGGCAATAGCTACTTCCCGTAGCTCCTCGAGGTCCTCATGGGCCTTCGAATAAGCTACCTGGAGCAACTCCGCCTGTGAGGAGGTCTCCTCCGCCACCTTCGGCACCTCTGAAAGCCCAACACCAAAATCAGATAAGTTCTCGAAAACTCCAATCTAAATTTAGGATAAGTTCATACTAGACTTACCTTCGACCAGCTTTTCCTTCTCGGCGAGGGCCTCCCGGGCAGTGCTGGCCTCCTGCTGGAGCGTCACCATCTCTCCTTGTTGGGCCTTGACCGAGGACCGCAGCTCTGTGATGGCGACATCTCCCTCCGTCACCGCTACGGTGAGCAGGTCGATAGCCTCGCCTTGGGTCTTCAGTTGGGCCTCAGCCACGGCAAGCGCCGAGTCCCGCTGCTGCAGCTGCCCCCGGGCTTCGGCAAGGGCGGCACGCTCCTGCTGAAGCTCACCCTCGAGCACCGCCAACGCTTGCGTTTGCCGATGGAGCTCGTCCCCTTGCCGAAGGACCTCTTCTGCCGTCTCCACGGCAAGTGTCCTCTCGCGCAGGCATTCCCGCTCGGCGTGGCTTAAGGCCTCCCTTAGCTGATGCACCTCGACGTGCGCATCAGCAAGTTCGGCGACCTTTCGCCCAGCCATCTCTCTCAGATCCTGTTATTAACACAACAAATGAAAGTGAAAAAAGGGGGAGAAACGCAAAACGCGTGACAAAATTAGTTGTTAAGTCACTTACCCGGTGGAGGTCCAAACCCCGACCAAGGTGGAGTTCGAGGACCTGCTTCAGGGCTTCTTGGACCATCCCCAAGGCCTGCTGTTCCTCCCATAGGAGGCGCTCGGCCTCAGCAGCCTTGGCCAGGCCGGGCGGGATACCGCAGCAACCGAGCCCAAAGTTGCGCCAGGCATCGAAGGCCGGAATGCCAGGCAGGGTGCCCATGGCCCTCTCCTCCCAAGGGCTCCAGGTCCCGTCGCGGAATCCTGGAGCATCCTCCTCCTCATCCTCCTGACCACCCTCGAGGGTGGCCGGGATGGTCATCACTGCGGAGCCGGCCCCGGGCACCTCCTCGACCACCGCCGAACCGCTGCCTCCCGCTGCGGTCTGACCCGCGCCTTCACCAAGGGCCGCACCCTCCACCACCCCCGTGCCCTCGGCCGGCACGGAGGTCTCTGTCACCCCCACAACGGCAGGGGCCACATCCTCCACGGGGAGGGCTGAGGGTGTCTCCCTGGCCCGCTCCTCGCCCACCACCACCAACGCTCCTCCAGCCGCCGTCTCCCCCGTTGATCGGGCGGTCCCTCGCGTAAGGGTCGCCCGGTACCGAGCCACAATCCCCAACGCCTGGGTTGCCCCGGATGAAGGCAGCGCCGTTGCACGAGGCGTGGCGCGCGCTGACACCTTCAGAGCCTTCGTCGGTGCCAACGGAAGCGGCGCCGGCGGACCGGATTGGCTGACAGAAACCAAGTCGACAAAATCAGAACAACAACTTGAGAATTAAGCCTGAGAAAAGAACGGCGACTTACCTAACCCGGATGAGGTGGCTAAGCTTGCGCTTCTTGCTGCTCGAAGGCCGCCGAGCCCTCGAACGACCGCGGCCCCTCGACGGCGGGGTCTCGCTCGCGGGCCTCGAACCCGCTGGTGCGGAGCTTTGAGCCCCAGGCACCAACGGGCTCCGAGCTCGAGCCCTTGCAGCCGCCACCACGGAACTCGGGGGGGCGGCACCCGCCGTCGAAGGCGTCAGGCTGCTCAAGGCCTCCCTACCCCATGATGACAATGGGATCTCCTGGTGTTGCCCCCTCGGGGACACACTCACTTCAGCCGCCACCGGCGCAGGTGGCGGAATCTCCACGAGGTCCTCCGAGGAAGACTCCTCTGGAGTACTCTCGGGGGTGGTAGGTGGGGAACGCCCCTCCCTGATTCGACGGTGGCACTCCTTCTCGTAGGCCGCCTTCCGCAGACGCTTCCTCTCTTTCTTCTGCTTTGCCACGTCCTTCCGCGCCTTCTGCCTCTCGGCAGAAAGGCGGTTCGCAGCACGAACCTCGCGAAGAGGAGGAGCAGAACGATACCCTTTTTGAGACAAACCATGAAGAAAGAATTCAGGATTAAGCGATCAGATAATCTCGAGGGTAAAAAGCTGAATTGAATCCAAATCAAACTTAAAGCGGAACTTACGAATTCTAAAAACCCCGCTTCGGGGCGCATCTTAACTTCTTACGATCCAATATCAGAATTGAGAATCCTGGTACTGGGGTAAGGAGTGTTTCAGTGGTTTTCCTTATGGCTTAGTAAAATATAGAAATATTCTGCAAGGGTACAGAATCACCGCTGTAGCACTTCACCTGGGAGTATTCCGAGGTATCGTAATTTATATTTCCGCAGGGAAGCTTTGGCAAGATTACTAGTGAACAGAAATTCGAGACTATCAGAGAAGGGTACACAACTAAACAAGACAGGGGATAACGGTATTGGATAGGAGTGGATATACCGGACACACAGCAAAGGGATACTCAGGTAAGGGAGAGAAGAGATAGATAGCTGGGAGGACAACGAGAAGAGATAGAGGACTCCTGGATTCTTTATCTACCTATGTCACTCTAGCTTAGAGATACAGCGGCTACAGAGCCAGCACTAGGAGATCTGGGATAACTCTAATGTCTTAGCTTCGGGACAAGGGAACCGGTGAACACACAGAAAGGGATGAGAAGGGGTGCCACGATTTCCCAACTGGGGAATCCTACGGACCGGAACTAACGTGATGGGCTACGAAGACCGAAAGGGCTGTCACCACCTCCCGGCTACCACCTCCGTTGCGACTGGAATAAACTAAGGCCACCGACTAGTCTAGGAACCACTCCTACACTAGGCAACGACTACTTACTCTGCTAGCAAGAACAAGCAACCTTGTCAATACTCTTGGTGACAATTCACCTCCAGTATCAAGCAAGATCGAAGAACCAGCCAAGACAAAGACTTAAACAAGACTACAAGCACTAGAACTATAACTGACTATAGTCTAAACAAGATATATTTGCAACTAGGATAAAGTAGAAGCAAGATATAAATGACAAAGGCAAAGTGATAAAGATAACTATATTGATAACTGAAAGTCTTACAAAAGGAAAAGTAAAAGATACAAGAGCTATTACCAGAGCTTCTGAAGACGACTCTGGAACCTCCGAGGCAAAGCTCGACTCAACTCTAACTCCCAACTAAACTATCCTAACTCTACTAGAATGAAAGTGGAAATGAGCTCCTTGGCTTGGTGTGTGTTTACAAGTGAAAGTGACCCTCTATTTATAGGAGTCCAAGGCGGTTGAGGCAGGGTAGCGGCCAAGGAAGCCAGGGGGTACCCCCTGGGATTTCGGGCGAGGGGAGGCGGTTCGGCCGAACAGGTCGGTTCGGCCGAACCGACCATCCCACCGCCTTTGCATCCAACGGCTGTGGGCAGCTCCCTGGAGGCGGTTACGTGCTGGGGGCGGTTCGGCCGAAGGCCCCAGTTCGGCCGAATTGGGCCTGGCCCGTGGCCGGCCTCCCCAGCACCGCCTCTGCCCTGTGGGCCTTCTGGGCTGCCTCCTGGTGGTTGGCTTCGCGTTGATTTGGCCCAGGATGACGTGTTGGTGCTCCGGGATGAGTTGTCGGTCGCCCACGTGTCATGTGATGTGTTCGCTTGGTCATTGTTGACGTGGACGACTCCCGGTGGTCTGCTTGGCTAAGGGGGGTAACCGGTCGAACGGAGTCGTTCGGTCGATTTGGTCATTTCCGGCCCCAATAGCACATATTTGTCGTAGTTGTACCTGCACAAGTGACACTCACCAAAACTTGTGGAACTTTATTAGAAATAAAACCTAAGTGCATGGAATGTTGCATATAACCTCATTTATTCCCGAGTATTGGTGGTCGGAATTAGGCTGTAACAACCGCCAACACCAGGGTGAATCCGCCCTGAGCTGGTCGACCCGCAGCTTCCTCTCCATCAGCGGCAGTACATACCGCTGATTGAAGTTTGCAATCACTCCCGCCACGGTCAAACCCGCCCTCGAAAGCACGGCAAAGGCGTCGGTGAAGATCCGGAGTCACTCCTGACGGTCGGCGGGGGAAATTCCGTAGCTCCACGCCTCCAGTCGCTCGCGCAGCACTTTGCCGGTGTACTCCGGCAGCTTGTTGTCGACGTTGCGGAGGTAGAACCACCCTTTGTCCCAATCGGCGTTGTTGGAGGTCATCGTCGACGGGATGTACAATCCGCTCCGCTGCCCCCAAACTTACAGGGTAAGGCCCCCGGCGCGGACCGCCCGGCGGAGCCCCCGAGACTCACCTACGGCCGTATGGAGCTCACCCCGGAAAAGGTGAACCCATAGGTCCCAGTGAGCCTCGATCCCCAAGTACCCCTCACAAACGGCGACGAAGACCGCTGCTTGCGAGATGGCATTGGGGGCGAAGTTGTGGAGCTCCACGCCGTAGTGGAGGCACAACCCGCGGAAGAACGGCGATGCGGGGATTCCGAACCCCCGCTCGTGAAGTCTCGCCAGGCTCACCACAAAGGCCTCCGACGGAGAAGGCTCATGGTGATTGGATGGCGGCGCAATCCACATCTGCTCGTCCGGGTTGCTGTTCGCCGGCAGCACCCCGGCCTCCACCAGCCCGGCGAGATAGGCGTCGGTGGCGATGGAAGGGATCCACGGAGCAGGGTCGACGATGGTCACCATGGCGAACAACGGCGGTGAAAAGGATGAAGTCTTGTGCGTGGAAAGGTGAAAGGCGAAGAGCGGCGGCGCTTGGAAGTAGTAGATGCAATCGGAAGGCAAGGGCTGGGTAAGCTAATCCTTTCCCCTTGTCCCTTTATTTATAGTGTCACGCGAAGCGCAACTGGCACCCCGGCCGCGTGAAAAACGCATCCGATATGATTGGCACCACAGCCACTGACAACCGGGCCCCACGAGTTGGGATAACCACTACGCGCGAAAATCCAGGCGACACGTCGCATCGTAACTGCCCACGTCTCTTCTGCTCCGCCTAAAAAGGCGCGTCCACTTCGCGTACTCCACGCCACGCCGCCCGCGACTACGGAAATAAACGCTCGAGGCCAGCCAAAAGGCTTCCGAGGTAAGCTACCTCTCCTCGAGGCCCTACTGATCAGGGGTTCGAAGTCCTGGCTCCTCGAGGGTTCGACAGGCACCTCAGATCTAGCAGAGTCAAGGATAACCAAGGGCACACGCGATCGAGCCTATCCTCAAGCACGAAACTCGAGGGTGCCCTTCATGTTATATTCAAGGCCAGGATGGAGGCAGCTAGTCGAGGGATCCCACCGAGGGAGAGCAACGAGCCCTCGACCCCAAACGAACGGGGTCGAGCCCTGCCTAGCAAACCTCCACAAGTGCTCTTATGAGACATGTCTCTGGACCACGAGCCGGCCTCCATCGAACGAGGCACGAATGTCCACTTGAATTACCCGCTAATAGCTCACAGAGGCATCCATGTCTCACAGCCCGTTCGAGGGAAGCATGGATTGTGTCACCCCTCCTCCCCACAAACGGGGCGACGAGGGTCGTAACTCAAAGTCAAGAACCGCCCCTGATCGACCTTGCTAGGGCCAAGGCTCGGGGGCTCCTTGCACCATAAGATCAAACTCCTTGAAGACGAAACATACTAAACGCCGATAAGCCCTTGCAGGAGTAAATCCACTCCTCCAGGCCTCGGGGGCTACACCCGCGGGTGCGCTCGCACCCAGCGGAATTCTTCAAGGAAAACCTTGTCAGAAGCACCCACAACGAAGAGCCTTTGTCGGATTAAAACATATTCCAACAAAGGCTCGGGGGCTACTGTTGGGGTCGATGATTAGGGGTACCCAAACCTATGGGATAACCGCCCCAGTAAACATTAATCTTATCCAAGTAACCAGAAAAAGAAATGGAAGTTAAGGCCCACAGCCAATAAACGACTGAAGGCCCAGCCAAGACGCCCCGCGGGGTGCCTCGACGCGAACCAAAATCTCCGCTTCGCTCGAGGGGAATGACCCCTCGAGCGAATCGGAGAACTCCGCCTCGGTCGAGGCCTGGGGACCGAGCCTCGAGCAACCCACGGAATGGGGAAAGCTCTGCCTCGGTCGAGACCCTCGCTCCGACGAACATTAAATGGCGCCCTCTGCCACCGTGCCTCCAAAGTCAAAAGACAGATCTCTTGCCATACTGCCCTGATGGACACGACCCCTCCCATCATATCCACCAACTCCCGTCACTATGTTGCCAACCAAGGCTCTATGCGGACAGGCCGGCACTGTGCGAACAGAGCCCGTCACTCTGAGCTCCTGTACTGCCACCTCCGACGACTCGAAGACCTCCGTGGATGGAGAGACCCTCGAGCACACAGCAGGAGAAGAGCTCAGGACGACAGAGGTATGGCGGGCCATTCCGAGCACTATGCGACCAACCCCGGCGCTGTGCGGACATGTCGCCGCCGTGCGAACAGGGCCGGGTCACTCTAACTCCCTGTGCCACCGACTCCCACAGCGATTTCCAACAGAATAAGCTGTGCGCCGGCATGGGAGACCCTCGAGGTAGTGTACGGACGAGCCATTATCACACTAAGGACGCCCCGGATCCTCAAGACCAGTCCTCAATGTCATCACCAGTACAAGAATCGACTACAGCAAACAAGGACAGAGAAGCACGCCCAACGCCACTCCTACTACTGTACGACAACTATGCCTAACCAGCAACACGCTCCTGTAACCCCTCCTTGGCCTATAAAAGGAGGGGGTGATCGAGCAGGAGGGGGACGACGGAAAAAAGAAGAGAAAGAATCCGCATACACTCAAAAAAGTGTTGACACGAGAATGCGCCAACAAACTCGAAGCCGATCGAACGCGCAGCACGGCCGTCACAACGGCCAAATCCTGAGCTCCTCGGGCAAACCGGTCAGACCGGTTCCTGAAACCGGTCAGACCGCTTTCAGGCAGGAACTCGTGAAGACCTAGAAACTCGAGCTCGGGAGGGACCCCGTCGGAGCTCAAGCAATCTAGGGTTGCTCTAGGGTCGGCAGGCCACCTAGAACGCCCTTGAACGCCGTAGAGACGAGCAAAGAACAGAATATGGGGGTTGGAAAAGATTAGGGTTTGAGAGATAAAAAGTAAAGGATAAACGTGTTTGATTCGATTGGAATACATCTCAATCGGCCTTAGCCTTTATATTTATAGGCCGGGGAAGTCTTACCCCTTTCGAATAGGTTACAATATGGGATTAAACTCGGAATCCTAATCCTACTCGAATTACAGAACCAAACCGGTCTGACCGATTTGGCAAACCGGTCAGACCGGTTTGGCCGGGCCAGAGCCAATTTTGACTGTCAACACATGCCCCCCTGCGTTTTTAGTGAACTTGAGAACTAAAAAGCAAGTAATTACAATTCAGGAGCTAAAATTTATGCTAAGAGCGATATCAACAATATATCGGCCATTGGTCTTCATGCGTCTTGCCAAACACTTGGATAGAATTTCTTCAAGTATCTTCCGTTGATAGCTTTAGGCAAATGATCTCCCTTCAACGTCTCTAGCATGTAAGAATTCCCAAAAATGACTTTGACAACTCTATAGGGTCCTTCCCAACTTGGTGACCATTTACCAAACTTGTTGCTTTTCGTCCCAATATGCAAGATCGTCTTCCAAACAAGCTCACCAATCTGAAAATATTTTCCTCGTACTTTCTTGTTGTAAGCTTTAGCAACCCGAAGCTTATCTTTCTCAATCTCCTTCAAAGGTTTCAACCGTTTGTCGGTTACCTCATCAATATTGTCCAACATCAAATTGTGGTAATCAACAGCATCAAGTTTATTTTGTTTAGCCAATCTATAAGCGTCCAGATTTACCTCAACGGGTAAAACGGCCTCTTGACCATACACAAGCTCAAAAGGAGTAACTTTAGTAGCACCATGTCTAGATATACGATGAGCCCATAATGCTTCGGATAAAACTTCATGCCATCTCTTAGGACTTTCTTCTATCTTTTTCTTGATTAATTTTATCAAAATTTTATTACTTGACACGGCTTGTCCATTAGCCTGAGCGTAATATGGAGATGAATTGAGCAACTTAATTCTATAGGATTCGGCGAATTCACGGACCTCTTTAGACATAAACGAAGTACCTTGATCCGTTGTCAAAGTTTGAGGAATACCGAATCTATGAATAATATTTTGCGTAACAAACTCAATTACCTCCCGATGCGTCATATTCTTCAAGGGAATCGCTTCGGTCCACTTAGTGAAATAATCTGTAGCAACTAACACAAAACGATGTCCTTTTGATGATGGAGGATTAATTTGTCCAATAAAATCCAACCCCCAACCTCGGAACGGCCATGGCTTAATAATAGGATGCATCAATGCAGCAGGAACAAGTTGCAAATTTCCAAACTTCTGACATTCCTCACATCCTTTGTAATATTTGAAACAATCTGCCATCATAGTAGGCCAATAGAAACAGGCTCGTCTAAGTAACCACTTCATCTTTGGAGCCGATTGATGTGTACCACAAATACCTTCATGGACCTCACCCATGGCACTTTGGCCTAATCCGAATTAAGACATTTCAACAGCAAATTTTCGGCGTTTCGACGATAGAGTTCATCATCAATCAAAACGTATTTAAACGATATTCGCCGAATATTTCTTTCTGCACCACGACCAGGATCTCTCAAATAAGTAATAATAGGCACCCTCCAATCCTGATCTTCAACTTTGGATTGATTAGCATCATCCAAAGGATTTTTGCTTCTATCAGGGGACGAAGCGGTCAGACCAGTTTCAGAACCGGTCAGACCGGTTCTGGCAGTCAGACCGGTCTGACCGGTTTCTGAAACCGGTGTGACCGGTTCGTCCAGAACCAGAACCTCGGCTTTCGTTTTCATCGGTTTTTGGAGATAGAAATACTTCTTTGCAACCATATAACCAGATGCTTTCTGAGCCAGAGTATTTGCCTTGTCATTCTCTTCTCTTGGAATATGTTTAATAGTAAATTCATCAAAAGAAGTAATGATATCAAGACATCTATCAAGATATGCATTTAATGAACCATTATAACATTGGCATACCTTTGACACTTATTGTACCACCAGGAGCGAATCACCAAAAACTTCAACATGCTTAATCCCCATGTCTTGCAAAAATTCCAAACCAAATAGAAGAGCTTCATATTCAACTTGATTATTTGTACGCTTTTCTTCCAATCGGTTTGAAAACTCAAAGACGGCACCACTTGGAGAGATCAAAACAGCACCAATTCCTTGCCCATCATTGCAAACCGATCCATCAAAATATAACTTCCATGGGGTACAAGCAATATATCCGACGTCGAAGTTGTTTGTATCATTTATCCGATGTTCAACAATAAAATCAGCTACAATTTGGCCTTTCATTGATTTTAAAGGTTCACAAGCCAAATCATACTCAACTAAAGCATAAGCCCATTTACCGACTCTTCCACTAGAAATCGGCTTTTTCAACATATGTTTAATTACATCGGTTTGACACAACACGATGCAAGTGCTAGATAATAAATAATGCCTCAATTGAGTACAAGCATGGTACAAGGATAAACACAACTTCTCAATGAAAGTATACCTTGTTTCTGCATCGATGAGCCGTCGGCTTACATAAGCAATCACATACTCCTTGTTGCCGATTTCTTGAGTCAAAACAGCCCCAATAGTTCTATCTTCAGCCGCCACATAAAGTCTGAACGGAACTTCTCTCTTAGGCGCCCTAAGCACTGGTGGTGAAGACAAGTACTCTTTGATCTTCTCAAAAGCTTCTTGCTGTTTTGCCCTCCAAGTAAAATCGGCTTCATTCTTTAACCGAAGGAAAGGAGTAAAAGCATCAACCTTTCCAGACAAGTTAATTATAAATCTTCTCAAGAAATTTACCTTGCCTAAAAACTTTTGCAAATCTTTCTTGCAAGTAGGAGCTTCGACTTTATTCATAGCTTCAATTCTCTTGGGATCAACTTCTATGCCTTTCTCATGAATAATAAACCCAAGAAACTTCCCAGCCGAAACACCAAAAGCACATTTGAGTGGATTCAACTTCAAGCCATACCGTCGCATCCTCTCAAGAGCAAGTTTTAAATCGGCTAAATGAGAATCCAAGCCATCTAATTTAACTACGATATCATCAATATACACTTCCACAATAACACCAAGTAAATCATGAAAGATTAAATTCATAGCCCTTTGATTAGTTGCGCCAGCATTCTTTAATCCAAAAGTCATAACCACCCACTCAAATAAACCAATAAATCCCGGACATTGAAAGGCCGTTTTGTGCATATCCTCTTCGGCCATGAAGATTTGATTATATCCAGCATTACCATCAAGGAAACTAACAACACGATGCCCAGAAGCTTCATTGATTAAGACATCGGCTATAGGCATAGGATATGAATCTTTCGGAGTGGCTTTATTAAGATCTCTAAAATCAATGCAAACTCTAAGTTTTCCCGAATCTTTCTTTTCAATGGGAACAATATTAGAAATCCACTCCGCATAGCGACAAGTCTGAATAAAACCAGCATCTAGCAAACGATTAACTTCTTCTTTTATTCGGTCATAAATAGCGGGATTAAAACGTCTAGCCGATTGTTTAAAAGGTCTAAAACCGACCTTTATTGGTAAGCGATGCTCAACTAAATCACGACTCAAACCCGGCATCTCACGGTACTCCCAAGCAAAACAATCGACATACTCTTTCAACAAATTTATTAATTCGGCTTTAAACTCAGCCGATAAATTTTTGTTTACAAAAGTTGGCCTAGGAATAGTACCATCACCAATATCTATTTTTTCTAAAGGGTCGGCTGATGTAAAACCTTGACCCAGTTTATCCATATCACCGAGATCTTCAATGGCTTCAAACATACCGGCTGAATGTGCTCGATGATGATCAATTCGGTCTTGAAGCCACTGTCCAGACGTAAATCGGTCTGACCGGTTCCCAGAAGCGGTCTGACCGGTTTGGCTTGATCGGCGCTGTTCAGGTCTAAACCGGTCTGACCGGTTTCCAGAAGCGGTCTGACCGGTTTGTCTCTGTTGATTTGTTTGCTCCATTAATTACAGCAAGTAATTCAACCGATTCTTCATCGGCTTTAATGTAGCAGCAACAAAACCATCCTTGGTGCAACTGATCAGCTCATAGTCGGTCAGATCCATGCCCGACAAACATTTGACCTTCTCATTTGCACTAAGAGAATCGGAATCGGCCGTTGCAACGAAGGAAGAAGTATCACCATGTACAACTTCAACTTCATCGCCGATCCACTGAATAAGATATTGATGCACGGTAGATGGAATACATTTATTTGCATGAATCCAATCTCGACCAAGGATTAAACTGAAGTTACCTTGCACCTCAGAGACGAAGAAAGCCGTAGCAATAGTCTTGCTCCCGATGGTCAACTCCATAGAAGCCACCCCCTTGGCACCAATGGGATCACCTCCACCAACTCCACTGACCGTCATGTTTGTCTTGATCAATTCTTCGTCTTTTCCGCCAATCTTCTTGTAGAGAGAGTATGGCATAAGATTTACAATAGCTCCACCATCAACCAACATACGAGAAATTGGCTTCCCGTTGATGTGCCCTCTCATATATAAAGCCTTGAGATGATTCTCTGATTCACTAGGCTTCTGAAAAACGGCATCTTGAGGCCCAAGTTGAAGGTGAGAGACCTCCTCCTCCGGTATCACATAATAATCAGAAGACAAATATACAACATTGATTTCCATGTTGCCATGTTCTGGAGAAGGCTCAAAATCAACCAATTCTTCATCTTCAACCACTACAGGAATTGGCGGAGTAGTATCGATGGTTGAAGTAATCTCAATTCCCGCTTCTGTCGTCAAACCGGTCTGACCGGTTCCAGAAACCGGTCTGACCGCTTCTGCAGCGGTGAGCTGATCAAAACCGGTCTGACCGGATTCAGAAACCGGTCTAACCGGTTGTGCTGCTGATAGCACAACGGGCTTAGCTTGCCAGATTTTAGTCTGAGGAATCATAGGCCTGTAATTGTTGAAGTATTCATCCCTCAGCTTCTCAGCTTCCTGTTCCCTTCTTTCTTTGTTCCGCAGGCGTTGTAACTTTCGCTTCTGCGTATGAGTCAATCCAGATGGACACCACCTTAGTTGGACGACCTTTTTTATGCCCTTGCTACTGCTAGCCTCATGATCATTAGCTATGACCGGCTTTTTGACTGGAACAGGAGCCGAATCTCCAATGACTATCGGCTTTCTACCCAAGTCTTGCATAGCCACTGGAATATCGCCAATTTTTACAAACCCACTGGCTTTGGCTTGCACGTCCTTCTTTTTCTCCTTGACACGGTATTCTTGCTTAGGAGGAGCTTGGAACCTCTGCTCAGACCGAAACCGGTCTGACCGGTTTACCGAACCGGTCTGACCGCTTTTGGGAGCAGCCGAACGATCTGATTGGTATGAGCCCAATCGGTCATGTACCGAAGTTCCAGTAACATCACCACGGCGCTTATAGGCTGTATAATTGATCCAACGCTGTGGTGACCTCTGTCTCTTTTTTGTTGGCCGATCAACTTGAACGGCCTTTGTGTACTTGTTCATGAGCTGAGAGAAAGTAGGTCCTTGCTTCAGAACCCTTCCTTGAACCTTTGGCTCATTAAACTTCCAAGTACCCACTTCTGGGCGCTTGGGCTTGAAAGTCTTTGGACGGTCTGGAGACAAACCGGTCTGACCGGTTTGGGAAACCGGTCTGACCGGTTTCGCCTGACTAGCGAACCGATTCTCTTCCAAGGAACTTTCTTGCCCCCCGGGCCTTGATGTGTTAATTGTAATCTTCAGAGACTCTTTTCCATCTAGAGCCTTCCCAATCACCACCGTTCTGACCGGAACTTTGTCATCAACTTTTTCCAGCCTTGGGTCTCCAATCACCACGTTCTTTTCCTTAGCTCCATCGGCTTGTTCCGGCCGAATCAACACTTTAGTATTCAAATCCAAGGTATGAACAGGGAAAGGAGCCTTATCAACTTGCATTTCAGCGAGCACTAATTGACCTTCATTAAGGGCCGATTGTACCTGTCGTCGAAAAACATTGCAATCATTGGTCGCATGAGAAAAAGAATTATGCCACTTACAATATGCACGATTTTTCAATTGATCGGCTGGTGGAATTGCATGAGAAAGTTTAATAAAGCCATTCTTAAGCAATTCATCAAAAACACGATCACATTTGGCTACATCAAAAGTAAACTTAATTTCTTCTTGCCGATTTTTCTGAATCGGCTTCAACGAGGGACAAGAACCAGGTTTACTCTTTGATGACCAAAACAAATTCAGCAGCATAAATTTCTTTATCATTGTCCGAACTATCAGAATCATTATCAACAATATGCACATTCGAACGATGTGGTTTAGCAGATTCTTTTGAATTTTTAAACTTAAGCTCTAGACTCATAGCCTTCATTTGCAAGTGATTAATAGTAAGGAAATCTGAACCCTCTAGCTTTTCCTTGAAATGAGACCGTAAGCCCGCAAGCTAAATCTGCTAAATCTTTTTCAGAAACAGTTATGTTAAAACATCGGTTCTTAACATCTTTAAATCTTTTGAAGTAATCAAGAACCGATTCCTCTCGGCTTTGCTTAACCGATGTTAAATCAGACAATTAGCTTCGTTTTCTCCGCTAAAGAAATGATCATGAAATTTGCGCTCCAATTGAGTCCAATTTTGAATAGAATTAGGAGCAAGCGAAGAAAACCATGAAAAAGCAGTTCCAGTTAAAGATAATGAGAACAACCGTATACGCAATGGTTCATAAAATGATGCTTCTCCTAATTGCAAGATATATTGACTAATATGTTCCCAAGGAGTTCTATTATCTTCGCCACTGAATTTTATAAAATCAGGAACATGCCAACCATTAGGATAAGCAACTAAATCAAATTCAGGCGGATACGGTTTTTGATATAAGCGTGAATTACCCAATTCAAGCCCGAGTCTTGTTCTAAGTGCATTAGCTATATCTTCTTTAAACTTAGCTAACTCAGCTTGATAGTTCCCATCACCTCTATTTTGTGGAAAACGGGGAACATTATACATCGCATTTTGAGAAGTATTCGGAATCGGCCCGTGAGACGCGCCAGATCCGTGGGGTATACTTCCCACAACCGTAGTGCGTGGAGTAGTGTAAACAGGACCAGAAGCAACTGTACTGGATAAAACCATCGCACCCGGTGCCCCTGCACCCATGGAACCGGTCTGACCGCCAGAGGGGGCCAAACCGGTCTGACCGGTTGTGAAAACCGGTCTGACCGGTTCGTGGACCGAACCAGGGTGAAGTGATTGTCCCGCATAGAAATTCATCAGCATGCCTAAATTAGGATCTAAAACATGTTCTGGCACGCCTGATGAGCTAGGATTTGGGTTAGGTAATTCATTAGATTCTACGTTATTTTTACCTTTACTAGAATTACCAGACATACTAGCAATCAACTCACTAGTAGCAGTTTGTGCAGCAAGCAATTTATCATCCATCATGCGAGTAATTTGCTGCATCAAATCAGAGGATTCGCCAGTTACCTTCGGAAGTTCTTCAACTTGGTCGTTTGCCAGCTTGAAAGCCGGCATGACGAATTCCTCCACTCTCTTGACAAGACCACCGCGATCTTTTTTGAAGCCCTTCAAGAATTGCGCCCTGAAGTGCTCCTCGGCGATCAGGTACCGCTTCCGCTCCTCGTCCGTGAGCTCTTCCATCATCGCGGTGATGATGTTGTCTTTGTCAAGGTCGCACGTTGATCCAAACATTATTGGAGTAGATTAAATCGGTCTTGAAACCAGATTAATCTTTCCCCAGCGGAGTCGCCAAAAAGTATGTTGACACGAGAATGCGCCAACAAACTCGAAGCCGATCGAACGCGCAGCACGGCCGTCACAACGGCCAACTCCTGGGCTCCTTGGGCAAACCGGTCAGACCGGTTCCTGAAACCGGTCAGACCACTTTCAGGCAGGAACTCGTGAAGACCTAGAAACTCGAGCTCGGGAGGGACCCCGTCGGAGCTCAAGCAATCTAGGGTTGCTCTAGGGTCGGCAGGCCACCTAGAATGCCCTTGAACGCCGTGGAGACGAGCAAAGAACAGAATATGGGGGTTGGAAAAGATTAGGGTTTGAGAGATAAAAAGTAAAGGATAAACGTGTTTGATTCGATTGGAATACATCTCAATCAGCCTTAGCCTTTATATTTATAGGCCGGGGAAGTCTTACCCCTTTCGAATAGGTTACAATATGGGATTAAACTCGGAATCCTAATCCTACTCGAATTACAGAACCAAACAGGTCTGACCGGTTTGGCAAACCGGTCAGACCGGTTTGGTCGGGCCAGAGCCAATTTTGACTGTCAACAAAAAGATTACGATATTGGCACCCTGCCTCAATCATCCAGGACTCGGAGGTCTAGCCTCTCGTCCCAACCTGCTTGTACCCCCTACCACTTGCAATCCGGTGCAGAATAATACATCACACACACCACCTTGCTGGAAGTACGGTCTTCTGACCGGAACCAGGATAAACCCGTGTCTCGTGTTATCTTCTACATCAACCGTCAAGGGAGGGAACACAGCGTATTTCTGGTTGGTGTCGGGACCATAATTTCTAAACACCAACACTAAGGAAGATTTGAAGTAGAGACTTCGCAACTGCATCAACAAAGAAGATGGAACCAGCTACATCAAGAGACACATTTTGTTACCATGTTTTCTTCCTCACAGAATCTAGTTCTTTCGTCTCCTCCTTGTTTCTAGTCCTTACGAATCTCGGGACAAGATTCCGTTTAAGGGATTATTTTATAACTAGAAAAATAATTATTCCAAAAATTAAAATCACCCTAAATCTTAGTAGACCAGCCTTGGCCCAAAGTTGACCCAATTTTAGGCCAAACCCATCCCATCACTTTATTGGGCCAAATTTCAAAGCCCATTCCCATTGGAATGGGGCAACCCACATTTAGTCCCATATTGCTAATGAACCTGAAACTGAGAGGTTTTCTCCCTATATATACGAACCACCTTTCCTCTGGAAAAGGCACACCATCGACTCCTGTCACATCTGGATTTTCACAAAACCCGAATGCGGCCATATGTGTACCCAAGATGTCCACAGAACACATACAGCTTACCAATATGGAAATCAGAGTACATATGCTCGAATAAAATAGTTTACATCAGAGTTTACCTAAATAAAACACAGTGAAAGTCTAACTCTCTCAACGGGTAGAGCCTCAAGTCCACAGGGACACCGACTGGTTGACCATAGCTCATAAGTATTGAAATCCCAGAAAACTCAGTTACTGATCCATCTGTTACCCATCCGCGATTTTGTTGAATAATGGCAAGTGTAAGTAAAACATTTAATTAGCAAGTATAGCACGGGTATATGAAGGCTCCAAATAAGGCTAGACATGGCTGAACTGCATTAGCATTTTTAGTTGGTTCATTTTATCATTAACCAAGTTACTACAAGTGAATGAAACCCAGTTGCAACCTAATTAATAAAGTATAAGTCACATTAAACATGAATCAAAAAGGATCCAGGCCGCTCGTGACCCTGAGCAAGGCTATCATGATAGATTATACACTCTGCAGAGGTTTCGCCCTTTACCCACCAGTCGCGTAAAAGTTCAAAGGAACTTGGCACCCAACCACGCACATCAACACTTCCAAGGTGTGACTCCATAGGGACGCTACGAGGTTTTTCACTAGACACCCTAACAAAACAGTAGCCACTATGGTACAACACAGGCAGCATGATCCAAGGCACCGAGATTGACTGACTCTCAGGGCGCAGCGATAAGAGGGTCAATGGCGTCCAGAGCGCGGGCACACATGCCAACAAGTAAAAGAGCGTGACGTGCGGAGTTCCCATACCACAGGGACTCCAAGCACGGGACTGTGCCTGACAAGACATAGCCGACGGTACCTCCGTCCTCGGTGGATCAAACCATACTCTCACGAGTGCTTCCCATAGCGCCGTCGGCCCCGTCGGTAACTACTGTCAAGCTAGAGCCGTACAAGTTACTTGACCAAGACCAGAGCCATAATAGTTCTAGCGGTGGCGACAGGCTCCTAGGTTGCCGCTTTAAGAACCGGACCTTAGGGAGAGACACTGGAGCAAAGCACACAGCACATGCTCCAGTTCCCTAAACCATGTTGCTAAAAAGCAAGTTTTATCATTAACATTAATGTGAACCATTAAGTCATAATTAACAAATAAATAGTGGTGACAGTAGCTGCACATAGCAAAGATTCTACCCATATGCATAAACCCGGGGTAATCAAAGGAGCAGGGTATACAAAACTAGGTATAACCTTAATGGGACATCAATTTAGACACATGCATATGAATGTAAATGAATATAAAAGGTGGGGTTAGGTAGCAAGGATTGTCCGTGCTATAACTTGCCTCAAATCCATTATAATTACTCATAGTCTTCAACTCTTGATCTTCAAACTCTTCTCCTTGGAGTCTCTCGATGACGTTCCCCTATTCGCAGCGATCATCAAGCACAACATGCAGCTAAACAAGCAAGCAAACAATATACTACTAAGAACAGTACACCAATCAAAAGAAAAGCTTTAAAAGAGTGCACTAACTCGAGGCTATGGTCACGTGAGCGCAAGAACCGCTGAAAACGAAGCTACGGTTAAAAAGATACAACTATCGAAAAATTAGGATTATAAAAGAAACTAAAAGACTATATGCTTCATTTATTTTAATTATATAGTATAAAGGATATCTTCAAGGCTATGTTATAATTAATTCAATATTATATTTGAATTTATAAAACCAAGGTGGAATCTAATCACATTTTATTTATAATTGTTTATGTATAAATTATGCCAGATTAAATGTTAACTTGAAATAAAATATGTGAGAGCATCTAATCGGATAACTTTATATCTCGAGTTGAACTAGTCATATTATTATTTAAAACACATTTTTATTAATCAGATTAACATTTATTTATATAAAAAACCGAAGTTTACCTAATTTGCTTTTAAGTTAGAAAAGCTAGTTATCATAAACATTAGTCATGTTAATATTATTTATGAAAATAGAGATATAACCTAGTCAACTTTTATTTATAAAACTCACTGAATAATATTAATCAAATTAATAGTTAACATGTAAACCGAGTTTAAACCTTAATTATATTTTAAATTAGAAAAACACATTAAAGTAGCCTTTAATCAAATTAATGTTAAATAAAATTCAGAAATAATTAACATCATAAATAACAGTGCTAACGCGTAGTTTGAGTTGGTACGAAGGTAATGCAACAAGAACGGATCAAAATGGAGTTAAAACGCGAAAACTATGGCTAAAACAAGGTTGCAGGGACCTATGCGCGATTAACTATAGCCGGCAGGGGGTAGCAAGGGAGATTCGCAAGGCACAGGGAACAGTGCACGTAATTAGGATTATCCTCGGGGTTAGATCTGCGAAAGAAGTTCGGCTGGGTTTAAGTGTAAAGGGGGAAAACTTGCAGGGGTTTTCTGCGAGATGTGCAAGACACAAGAATTAGACTAAAGATTACAGGATTCAACGGGGACCTGAACGCAAAATCATCATCTTCTTCCTTCGGTCAACACAGGAGATTTCACCGGCGCTACTGGCGGCTCAGCTCGCCGGTGCTGCGGTGGGTGGCGGCCCATCAACGGGGGTGCTCACCATTGACGGGGGTGGTTGGGACTTGCGCCCGCGGCGGAGACACGAGCCGGCGGCGGCGCCTTCACGCGGGGAAGCTCCTCCGGCGACGATTTGTGGACGACGCGAGATGGGAAAGACGCGTGGCGGCCTGGGGAAGCTCGTGGCGGCCGCGCCTTGCTCCAATGGTGTCGGGATGCGACGAATCGATGTGGACAGCGGCGGCGATTGCGAAGCTCGGCGACGGCGGTGCGAAGCTCGAAGCGCTAGGGCTAGGGTTTAGGGCGCACGCGTTTGGGAAACAGGCAGAGGGAGGTGTCGTGAGGGGCTTAAGTAGGCGCCGAGGGAAGGTGCGGCCTCGATGTGCGGGCCCTGCCACGGCGCGGCCTCGGCCGCGCAATTAGCGGCGAGGAAGAAAGGAAGGTGGGCTGACCAGCGGGCCCCACGCGGCAGAGGGAGAAAGGGCGCGGGCTGGCTTGGGCCGCGCGGGAGCTCCTGGGAGAGGTGGGCTAGCGGGGCGCGCGCGGGCCGGAGGGAGGCGGAGATGGGCCGCAGTGCTGGGCCGACGCGGAAGTTTGGGCCGCGGCGGGGAAAAAGGGGGAGAAGGAGAGGAGTCAGGCCAGGGAAAGAATTCAGGTGGCGAATGCGGACTCGGCCGGATTGTGCCAGGCTGGGCTTGAAAGGGAGTTGGGCTGGGTTTCGGCCCGGGAGGGTTTTGGGTTTTTCTTTTCCTTTTTATTTTCAGAAATTGTTTTTCGTGCAAAGATAAATCTAGAAAATTCTAGATAAATCGTTTAAGCCCCGAAAAATGTTCCAAAAATTCCAGGAAAAATCCTGAAGATAGATTTGGACATGAGGAACCCAAATAAAATATTTGGAGCTCATGAAAAAGGTTTTAGCACCTTCCCAAAAATTGGAATTAGCTATAGGAAAATAGGAATAAATACCAGAAAAATCTGGAAAATTCCTAGAAGGCCTCTAAACGCATTTTAGAAACTTTACACGCATAAAACCACTAAATGCAAACGGCATGAATGCAAGGCACTCAACATTAAACCTATATTGTTTTAACTTAATTTAGATAAATGGTTTTCCTTTTACTAAATTCGTTTTTGGCCTCAAGATTTTCGGTAAGAGCCTCAGCAAATCTTGTAATTTTCTACCATATTCGTTTAGTCTATACTCTTTTGTAGAAAAGCCCCTTCCTTTTGCGCGTTAGCCCTCAGGTTCTTATATAAAATTGCATATAGGTCCTCGGTTTTTCACGAATAGGTCCCTGGAAGTTTTTAAACATTGCCAGCAAGTCCCCGAACCTTAGAAACGTCATATCTTTCTCGTTTTAGCTCCGATTTGCGTGACTTTCACGCCCATGTGTTCGTAGTGAAGCGTAGATTAGTTTTAAAGCTTTCTTTTGTTCTGTTTCTACTGTTTTGTGTACTGTTCTTAGTTGTATATTGTTTGCTTGCTTGTTTAGCTGCATGTTGTTCTCATGTCATTGATTGTTGCGGGCAGAGGAACGTCATCAAGAGATTGCAAGAACAAGATTGAAGACTCTGAGTAGCGGTATCTTTGTTATATAAAGGAAAGTTATAGCACGGACAATCCTTGCTACCTACTCACTCGTATTAAATTATTTCATACATGCATGTGTCTAATTTGATGTACCATTAAGTCTGTACCTAGTCTTGTTTATCCTATCCTTGTCTACCTTGGGTTTTTGCATATGGGTAGAATCTTTGCTATGCGCAGCTACTATCACCATTACTTAAATGTTAATTTTGACTTAATGGTTCACTACAACATTAATGATAAAACTTGCTTTTTAGCAACATGGTTTAGGGAACTGGGCATGTGCTGTGTGCTTTGCTCCAGTGTCTCTCCCTAAGGTCCGGTTCTTAAAGCGGCAACCCAGGAGCCTGTCGCCACCGCTAGAACTATTTATGCCTCTGGTCTTGGTCAAGTAACTTGTACGTCTCTAGCTTGTCAGTGGTTACCGGAGTGGCCGACGGAGTTATGGGAAACATGGGTGAGAGTATGTCTTGATCCACCGAGGATGGGTGATCCATCGGCTATGCCCCCGTGAGGCACAGTCCCGTCCTGGGAGTCCATGCGATGGGGAACTCCACACGTTGCGCATTGTTGGGTGTGATGGCCGCGCTCTGGACGCCATTGACCCCTCTATGGTGTGACTCCCTAGGCGTACGTCAATCTTGGTGCCTGGGCCATGCTGCATGTGCTGTACCATAATCGGCCACTGTCTTGTTAGGGTGTCTTGTGAAAAACCTCGTAGCGTCCCTATGCGGTCACACCTCGGAAGTGTGATTTGTGAGGTATGATCCTTCTCCATGTGGTTGGGTTTAAAGTTCATTTGAGCTTTTACGCGACTGGTGGGTAAAGGGCGAAACCTCTGCAGAGTGTAAATCTATCATGGTAGCCTTGCTCAGGGTCACGAGCGGCCTGGATCCTTTTTTATTAGAAGATGATGTTTATTTATGCTTAATGACACTTATACTTTATTAATTGGGTTGCGACTGGATTCCTTTCAATTGTAGTAACTTGGACAATGTTAAAACAAACCAACTAAAAATGCTAACGCAGTTCAGCCGTGTCTAGCCTTACTTTGAGCCTTCATACACCTGTGCTATACTTGCTAAGTAAATGTTTTACTTACACTTGTCATTATTCAACAAAATCCCGGATGGGTAACAGATGGAGTAAATGAGTCTGCTGCTATTGAGTTTCTTGAGGATCTTCTATACTTCTGAGCTGTGGTCAACCAGTCGGTGTCCCTGTGGACTTGAGGCTGTACCCGTCGAGAGAGTTAGACTTCTGTCAATGATTTATATCGAGCACATCTGTCTAGGGGTACCCCAGAGAGTAGATTGGTGGGTCTCGCCGAGTTCTAGGAACGATAGTGCACGAACAACACAAAGATTTAGACAGGTTCAGGCCGCGAGTAGCGTAGTACCCTACGTCCTGTGTGCTTGATTGTACTGCACGTGGATTGAGTTGTTTTGAGGGGGTCCCTACTCCTCCTTATATACCCGGGGAGCAGAGTTACAAATCGATAACACAGACTACTCGTATTCAACCTGGATGGTTACAATAAGGTAATCTATCATGTATACTATTCAAATATGAGTAGTTTTACTATTTGACTACATCATCCTATACCTTATCTGGCTAGTCCAGAGCAGTCGAATCACAACTCTCCATATCGAGTAGTTTAATTCCTTAGATTAGTGGCCCTAGGGATCCTGGCCCCACAAGCCCCCGAGCATCTTGCGCCTTTGCTTCAACTCTTGAATCTTTTTAACATCTTCGTGTAGTTAGAGCTAAGCCCAAGACGCTCATATCTCTTCTGACGAGTAGTTTCTTTAGAGCGCATCTTTTGATGCACCCAATAGGTGTAGCCCCCGAGCCTCCGAGTACTCGTTAAGCAGTCGAAGGTTCAAAAAACTAATCTTGAATTTCACCTGAGTAGTCTAATGGTGCGCACCAAGTAGATGCAACCATCGAGCTTCGAGTAGTTTTGTTAAAACTAGTCAAAGGCCTTGGATAAAGTGAAACCATCGGGCTTTCGAGTAGTTTTGTTAAAATTAGTCAAAGGTCTTGAATAAAGCATAATAGGCTTTAAAAATTGTATCTTTCAAATGCCGCCCTGAATCCACGAGTACTTTTAAGTAGTCGTTGGATCGAGTACTGCTCCCCTTATTTACTCTGAGCAATGAATGCTAATACATACTCGATAATTGTCTCCTCCAGAATGTGCGTACTTTTTCGAACAACCGAATAAGCACAACAACTTTCGAGTTGTTTCCAAATGTAAGAATTGATCAGCTATAATTTTGTAACTATGAGTGGTTTTGTTAAAACCAATTGAAGATCTTTTTCCACGGCTTACCTCCTTAAATCTCGGAAGGAATCAAATCCTGGATTATCCGCTAGCAGCCCCCGAGCTTTGAATCAAAGAATATCTTTGATTTGAAGATCTGAACAATCACCAGGAATCTGTTGTCATTGAATCCGATATTTTTGCCAGGAAAAACTAACTTAGGAATACCAAACATTTCCCTGTAACAGAATGCGATACGCCGGAGATACTGTTCCAAACAGTAACCCTAACCGAAGGTTATAAATCTAAAGTGAGACCTTCATTTGTTTCGTAACTTTGAGTGCAACACCATTGCCTTTTGTATTTTTATCGTAGCTTCCTGAGCATTTAGAACTTTCTCTGTTTCCATCTCTTGTGAATGCGAGAAAAAAGCAAAGTCTTAACTCGATCTGCAACCATGGGTCAAAAGAAAGTTGACGCCAAAAACACAGAGAAAGCCACTGCTGCTAAGCCTACGGAGAAGAAAGCGCCAAGGAAAAGGGTTTCCTTGGTAGATCCAAACACAAAGCCAGATTGCAAAACCCATCCTTCTCCCGCCGATGCTTGGGAGTATTGCACCGCGAAGGAAGGAGATCTCCATGACCTGGTGGAGCAAGGTTTGCTTTTGTCCCAGGAAACTCTTGAGTGGAGATCTTGCTTCAATGCGCAATTTCCCACTGAAAACACAAATGAAATTCCTTTATTTGTGTCTTTCTGTGAACGCGGAGTTGGCCTTCCAATCTCTTCCTTTTTCCGTGAGCTCCTTGATTTTTACAAACTCCAACTCCATCATCTGAATCCTAATGGGATTCTGAACATTATTGTCTTTGTACATGCTTGTGAAACATTTCTTGGCATCAATCCGAATCTTGCTCTATTCCGCACTCCTTATCATATAAAGCCCCATCCAAATTTCCAAAGGATGGAAGTGGTTGCAGGAGCGGGAATTCAATTCCGCCAAAGGATGAAAGAACAGTGGTTCTCCATGCCCCTTAAGGAGTCGTGTGGAGATTGGAAGTCCGAGTGGTTCATAATCGGTGAGTAGTCAAAAAACGAGTACTGCTTCTTTAGTATTTACGATCAATGTACTTTGTTATACACTAATCCTATTCATGTGTAATTGTAATACAGCAGGGAATCATGGAAAGGGATCTATCCAATTGGAACACAAAGCCAACTGCTGAAGAAGCCAAGGATGTGCCTTCTTTGTTAAAGCGAGTACAATCCTTGAAGAATAAAGGCTTGACTAGGGTAGGGATAGCGTTCAGTTTCCTTAAGAGAAGAATACAACCACTCCAGGAGCGTATCAACCTTGGATACAAGTATGAGGGGAATATAGATCCTTCTCGGATGGTGCCAAAAGAACATTCAGATGAGACCGTGCTGATGCGCCTGTCGCACATGTTTGGTAGTGTGAACAACAAGAAACCGTACATCACCAAGGAATTCTGTAAAGGTCAATCTCCTAGTTCTGTAAGTACTCGCGGCCTTTAAATTTGAGTTATTATGAACATGCATCTTGATGCTGATTCTTCTGGTGTAGTCGGCCACTGATTCTGATGGACCAGTTGGTGGCCTTTCTTCACGAGATTGGGAGAAGTTCGGAAAGAGTTCTTCGGACAAGTCAGAGCCATCCAGTGAAGAAGTCGAGGCGATTGCTGATAGTGTAGAAGAACTCGAAGCAATATCTGAAGAAAAGACAGCTGCCCCAGATGACAACCAAGTTAATCTTCAAGGTAAGAGAATTCCTCATAATAAAATCCGAGTACTTTATCCATTCCGCCATTTAATTTTCTTGCACTATTTCTAAAAAATAGATGATACGGAAATAGTACCAACTGTTCCTGCAGGGGTAAAGCGGAAGAGATCTACTCGATCTCGATCAGAAACCCCATCAGGAGCATACGTGCCTGGAGCAGAAGAAGGTCAACGAATCAAGCTCTCCAAATTTATTACCGCCGTTCAAAGCTCATCGACCACAAGTGCCATGACGAGTGGTACCACAGGGAGCACAACCAGCCCCAAAGTGGGTGTTCTGAAGTTAAAGAAGTTCAACTTTAAGCCAAAAACCACCGCGCTGATAAAGAAAGTATGTTAAATCGAATATCATTTCAATTGTGCTGTCATTCAGTTGTTGAAATTGCTTCCTTTGTGAAGAGCACCATCTACCGCACTTGTGAGCGTGCTGCAAGCACATCAAGAACAACAATTGAAGAAAGATGAACAAACAGAGCATGTTGAAGGAGAAGTCGTCCCCGTTGCCGTTGATGAAAGTGGCAGGGTTTCAAAATTGAGCCAATCGCCAGAGAAGAAGTCATCTGATACCAATCTGGCTTCAGAAGCAAACCCGGTGGAAACCACAAACCAGGGAGGTACCGATGGGATGCCATCAATTGTGGAGGTAAATTATATAGCATTTGCTCTGAATTTTTCCTGAAATTCTATATGAATAAAGCTTGTGAAATCATGAAGGTTGATACGAAGACTGAAGAAGTCACCAACATTGTTATTAAAGAAATTATTCCACCACCACAAGGAAAGACTTCTGATAATGAAGCAATGAAGCTGAAACAACACTTGGAAGCCGCTCTGGTAAGAGAAAAGCTTAATAGAAAGTAGTTAATAGAGTAATTATTAACTAACATCAAACGCAGGCATTGGTAGATAAATTGGAGAAAAACAAAGATGCAAGTCTAGAGTCCCGAATAAAAGAACTCGAAGAAGATCTTGCGGCTGCCTATGAGGCGCGGGAAAAAGCTCGAGTTGATAATCAAGACTTGGTTTTTCGATTACATAAACAACTCGAAGGGATGGGAGATGAGAAATCTCGACTGGACACTCGTAACCGGGCATTGATCCGAGACAACAATAGTAAGTGAAGCAAGTGTTGTACACTTAATCATTAATTTAGTCATATGAAGTTTAATCATAGACTTGTCTTGTTTCTGTAGGATTGAAGAAAGAACTGGTTGAAGAGCAGAGCAACAGCACATCATGGTACAACCTGGCGCAATCCAAAACCGAACACTGTGCCCGCTTGGAGAAAGAGCTCGAAGATCTTAGTGAAAATTTTGCCAAGGAGCATCAGATCCGTGTAGACTGTAACACCCTAAAATTCATCACATTTAAATTGTAGCAACCGTTTGAATTTTTCTAGGATTTATTAAGGCTTAAATAAATTTTCTAGGAATTAATTGGAATTTCTAGCCTTTTATTAATTTAAATATCACATTAAATAATTATTTTAGTCAAAATAAGTTTTTGTTGCATTCATGCTGTTGCATATATTTTTGGTTGCTAGTAAATCAAGTTGGAATTTAAATTCTGTTTAAATTCGAATTTGATTTGCTTTTGTTTGAGTTTTAGAAAAGTTTTAAACAGTCGAGTTCGGTTTCGCCCCTCGAACTCTCGGCCCGGTCCAAGTTTGCCCCCTGGACTTCTTTCCTCGCTCTCTTTCCCTCCCTGCTCTTTCTTTTCTCTTCCCGGGCCGACTTCCCTCCTCCTCGGCCGGCCCGTTCCTTCTTTCGACCTATGTCTGGCCCGTCCGTCCTCTCCCCGTCGCTCTCTCTCTCTTGGTCGCCGACAGGTGGGGTCCCCCTGTCAGCACCTCCTTCCTCCTCCCGTCGCCGACCCGGACACTGTGCCGAGTCCCGATCGCCGCCGCCTCCGATCTTGAATCCCGCCGCCTCACGCCTGCCCGAGCCCCGGTTCCCGGCCTACTTAAGCGCACGCACCGCCCGCGATCTTTCCCAATCGAATCTAGTCGAGTTTCGCAAAACCAAGCCGCCCGCGCCGCCGACTTTTCCGACCGACCGCCGCTCGCCGTCGTCCGGCGCCGTCCCAAGCTTTTCTCGCCAATTTTGTCCCTGGTGAGTTCGACCTCGTCCTCTCTCTCTTTCCGTCCAAGTCTCGTCGGCGTTCGTGCACCGTAGCGCCGGATCTGTATTCAACCGAAGCTCCGCCGCCGCCAATGGCACCGCCGTCGTGCTCCATCATCGGTGCGGGTCCCTAGCTGTCTAGAACACCGTGGTTGAGCTCGTCGTGGTCTCACGAGTCCGTAGGGCTTGATCTCGTCGCAAACCAAGCCGTGTAGCACTTTTCCGATGAAAATCCGGCGATGCGCCGCCGCGCGCTCCTGTCGCCGCCGCGGTCTTTTTCCCCGCCGACGAGCCCGTCCCCAGATCCAATCTCGGCCGTCCGATCGCGATCCAACGGTCCTGTTTAGATCCCGTCCCAAGTCAATTAGACCAGATACCGGTCAGCGTGGTAATTTTGCAAAAGAACCCTTAAGGTTTTTGGAAATCAACCCGCAGTCCACCCTAGTTCAAAAATAATTTCCAAATAGGTCCTGTTTTCTTCTGTTTTAGCCCCTTCAAGATCTAAAATTATGCCCGCAGTCCAGCCCCTGTTATTTTTTTGGTTTAGCCCCTGTATTTTATAAAAATTATGTTTTAGTCCCTGGTTTTTCGCAGTTAAGCCCCTAGAACTTTTAAAACTTTGTCAGCAAGTCCCTGAACCTTAGAAAAGCCATATCTTTTGCGTTTTAACTCCGATTTTAGTGGTTCTCGCGCTCACGCGTTCGTTGTAACGTGTAGATTAGTTTTGTGCTATTGTTTTCTTCTGTTGGAATTGTTTGGTGTACTGTTTCTTATTTGTTGTATTGTTTCCTTGTATGTGAATGTGTGATGCGATTAGGAAACGACCAGTTCGAGGATTTCTCTGAAGAACCAACTGTTGGAGAAGGATTTGAGCAGAAACAGAGTTGGGAAGAAGGCAAGTGTATTATGTCATGCAAATGTCCTAATAATTATTAATTTCACCACCCGTGCATGTGTCTTAATTTGATGGGTTCCTATTTAAGGATTTACCTAGCCACTATATGTTTCCTGTCCCTGAAACTGGGTTACTTAATTAATTTTGATGGTAGATGATACTTAGCTTTCTCAACTGGGATTGGTTAATTGAACCCATACTCTATGTTCCATTACTACCTTTTTAATCAATTAATGGACAAGATCATATCTTTTTAATTGGAACATGGAGAACCACCCAGGAAAACAGTACAACCATGAGTGCCATATGGCTCTGGCTTTGACTGACTAATTAGGTGCTCTGGTTTATGGTAGCTTTACCCGAAATGGGCATGGGGGGTGGCGGTTGACGGGGTATAGCTCGGTCCTTTTGAGCTGTGGGCTTTGGTAAGAGACAGACCTCATTAGGGAGGGTTATGCTTTGCTTCTGAACCGGAAACCTTAGCGGGCTATCATTTATTAGAGTGCTTTTGTAAAGGTCTCATAGTGAAACCCAGTATTCGGTCCACGTGGTGTGGGAAGGGTACAATGCTTCGGCAATGGGAATCACGGCTTATGGTGAAAGTGTACAACCTCTGCAGAGTGTAAAACTGTTATAACAGCCGTGCTCACGGTCAAGAGCGGCCTGGACCCTTACATGATAATCATACTTGAACATGATCTAAATCGTGGTTACTTGAATATGTTGGGGAATATGACATTCATTAATTTGTGTGTGGTATATACTTTCATTTGCTAGTAAATAGTTGCTTAATAAAACTTGACCAATTAAAAGTGCTTACTGCAGTTTGGTCAGCCAACCTTTTTGCCTCAGCCTTGTATGTCATATTACATTTGCTGAGTACGTATGTGCTCATACTTGTTGCTTTTCTTTCTTTCTTTTATTGCATCAACTACACCGGAATGCTGCTCAGATTGGGAGAATTTTGAGGATTTCACTACTGATTTTGAGGAGTTCTAGGCGAGTCTCCCCCAGTCAATGCCTGTGGAGTTGGAGCCACTTTTGCTTCGTTAGATAAACGTTTATTTAAGTCTTCCGCTATGACATTTGAGTCAACTCTGAGATTGTAATAATTGCTCTATATTACTCTTTCGTTATGCATGGTTATGGATATTCACTTGTGACGTCTACCATATGTGTGTAAACTTGATCCTGGCGCCCATATGAGATGCATCTGGTTTTGCCTTTAAAACCGGGTGTGACAGAGGTGGTATCAGAGCTATGTTGACTATAGGACGCAAGCCTAGATAGCAATGGTCATTCTCTAAGGATTATTTTGCTTAACTACTCTTGGTCTATCTATTCTTGGATTAATTTGCTATTATTCCTGGTCATTGATAATTGTCTCCTCGTTGACTTTGTTTTCTGGTCTATCTTTTTCACCATCTCACCTGATTCTGATATCTTTAGAACTGTTCTCACCCCTTTTTCTTGCTTAAACCATAGATGGTCCTGACAAGGCAAGGTGCTCGTAGATTGGCAAGCACTCTTTCCTCTTTTTCGTCGCATTCGGTGCAAGAAGTGGAACCGGAACCTGAAGAGATGGAAGTAATGGACGAAGAAGTCAACTCAGCAGGGAATGCTCCAGCTGAATCTGAAGGAAGTGAAGGACCCTCTCCACCGCCTGACATGTGGGTAGTGACTATTCATCACCACGACGGAGACAATAGTGGGTTTTCGATGATGCTTCGAATGCTCTTCGAGCGTCTGAACTACCCAGTGGAGATAGAATATTGTGGAAGAAGGAGGACACATCCAGATCACCCAGAGGACTGGTAAGTTGCTGTATACATCAGGGAGCCTGATTATGAGTTTGGAGGAACCAAAGAGGCTGCAGTACATCATGCCATCGCCATCAGATCAACTTTCGAAGCTGGAATCCAGGATGCAGCCAGGAGAGCACTTTCTGTGCTTTGTCATGAAGAGGCTGCTGAAGTACGTCACACTGCTTGGGCATATCTTCCTCAAAGGCAGCAAGGCACTCCAACTGGGGTTGTACCACACCCGCCAGGTGTGAACTCTACACTCAACGTCCAAGTGGCATTCACCCAGATGCTTGACGTGCACGCCGATGACACCTCAAGAGAACTACAAGAAGTGCGTGAAGAACTCGCTGCTGAACGAAAAAGAACAAAAGGCTGATAGCTGAACTCAAGGGAGAAGCACTTCCGCCCTTGGATGAAGATATAGAAGGATTGTTGGGTCATTCACCGCCTCGCTAGACAATGCTTGGTGGATCGTCTAGTTGTTGCACCCATACCTATTAAGATAGGATACCCTTTATTTTGTTAGTCCAGTACGTTTAGAATCGTTGAGACTCGTGCGTAACATGTGTTTTAGTTGGTAAAAGTGTGGTAGAGATGTTTTGCTTTTGTGCTAAGTGTGTGATTTCGATCTTTGTAATGATTGAACTTAATTGTGGAGTGATGACCACAATTGAGTAATTATTAAATAAATAAATTTAGTTAGTTTGGGTTTATCTTGGTCTCTGATCTTAGCCCTTAACTATCACTTTATCCATATAATTGTACCCCTCAAATAAATCATGTTATGCGACAATCTGTTCTCGCCGCTGCATGATATCCTGGTACTGTCTGAATTGTTTCTGGAGCTTCAGAACTCCGTTTGACATAAATCCAGTTGGGTTGGATTAAGGACTTGATAACCTAGGTTCTGGGAATTGTTCGTGAATTTTGGAGGTTCTGGCAGAGAGATATAATGGTTTTATTGGAGTAACCAGAATCTGTCCCGTGGTCCTGACACAGCTGTCTTGTTTATTTTATACCTCGAGCTACAAAACTCCGATGGAGGTGATTCAAGTTGGGTTAGTTTCAGAATTTTATAGTCTACGTTCAGACAAAAGATCATGATTTTTGGATACACAGAATGAGAGTTACAACTGTTTAATTAGGACGAACAGAATCTGTTTCAGGATTCGATTTGCCCGTCATTGGCAACTAGTTCTACACTAACTCTTATCTGTCATGATTTGAGTTATATCTTTTTACCACCCTCTGAACCTCATGTTCTAACCACCAGATGGTAAACACCAGGTCTGGAAGTGGAGTGGATTAACCACCTGTGAATCGTCAAGGACGTGCCAACCCCAATCCAAATCCTCCGCCGAATCAAGCATCCGTAGCAATGGATCAGATCCTCGCCAACCAGACTCAGATTCTCCAAGGCATGGCTAATACCTTGACAGCCATGCAAGCACAGAACAACAACAACAACAACAACAACAACAACCAGCAGAGAGACAAGCACCGGGAGTTCATGAGTCACAAACCGCCTACCTACTCCCACTCTGCAGATCCACTTGATGCTGATGATTGGCTGAAGACTGTTGAGAAGAAGCTGGATATGGCTCAGTGCAATGACAGGGAGAAGGTCCTGTATGCCTCAGGACACTTGGAAGGATCAGCTTCAGATTGGTGGGATGCTTATCTTGCTGGTCATGCCACCCCTGATGCTATCACCTGGCAGGAGTTTAGAACCAACTTCAGGAGCTACCATATTCCTGCTGGTGTCATGAAGCTGAAGAAGAAGGAGTTCCTCTCACTCAAGCAAGGTGGGATGACCGTCAGCGAGTACTGGGATAAGTTTATCCAGTTGTCTCGTTACGCCCCAGATGAGGTGAAGGATGATGAGCAGAAGCAGGAGCGATTTCTGGAAGGATTGATTCCGCCGCTCCAATATCAACTCATGTCTCATACCTTCCCAACATTTCAGAAGCTGCTGGACAAGGCTATTGGTTTGGAGAGCAAGCGCCGTGAGTTGGGAGAGCAGAAGAGGAAGTTTATGTCCTCAGGACAGTCAAGCAGTAACACCCGCCCTCGTTTCCAGCAACCTCAGCAGAACATGCCTGCTCGTTTTGGTGGGCAAGGGAGTAACTTTGTGCAGAGTCAGGGTCAGCGGTCAGCACCTCCACCTCAGCGTCCAGCATTTCAGCAGAACCGCCAGACCACCCCAACTCAGACTCCAGTGAAGACCCCTGCACCAGGCAGTGCTCCTACTCCCCGTACCTGCTACATTTGTGGAGATCCCAGCCACTTTGCCCACAACTGTCCTAAGAGGAATGCTCAGACCCCACAGCACCAGAGTGGTAGTGCACCTAGGCAGAATACCCCTCAGCAGCAGAACAGGAATGTGAACCCGACGCCCCAGAGCAACAAAGGCCAGCAGAATCAGATGCGGGGCAAGGTGAACCATGTTGCTGCAGAGACCGCACAGGAGTCGCAGGATGTGGTACTTGGTATGTTCCTTGTCAACTCAGCCCCTGCATCGGTTTTATTCGACTCTGGAGCATCTCATTCTTTTATTACTGCTCAGTACGTAGCTAAGTATAACATATCTATGGTCCCTATGAGAAATTCCATGCTAGTTAGCTCACCCGGTGGAAACATGAAAGCCAATTTTATCTGTCCCCGAGTTAACCTGAAAATAGTTGGGGTAGATTTTCCTGCTGATTTGATAGTCCTGAACTCTGAGGGAATCGATGTCATACTTGGAATGGGATGGTTAGCTGCTTTTGATGCGGTGATTCAGTGTGCCAAGAGGTCTGTGTTGTTGACTAGCCCTCAGGGAGAGAAGATTGAATTCGGAGCCACACAACCCTCAGTTTCAACTTACTCAGTGAATCAGGCCAGTGGTGTTCCTTTGGAAGATATCAGAGTTGTTTGTGAGTTTCCAGATGTCTTCCCAGATGAATTGCCAGGTATGCCATGCCACCCGAACGAGACATTGAGTTTATTATTGAGCTTTTACCTGGTACTGCTCCTATTTCTAAAAGACCCTATAGAATGGCTGTTAATGAACTAGAAGAACTTAAGAAACAACTTAAGGAATTGTTGGATAAAGGTTACATTCGTCCTAGTTCTTCACCTTGGGGAGCACCTGTAATTTTTGTGGGTAAAAAGGATGGTACTCTGAGGATGTGTGTGGATTATCGTTCATTGAATGAGGTAACCATCAAGAATAAGTATCCATTGCCCAGAATTGAAGACTTATTTGATCAGCTGAAAGGAGCTAAGGTTTTCTCCAAGATTGACTTGAGATCTGGCTATCATCAGTTGAGGATCAGGCGTTCCGATATTCCTAAAACAGCATTCACCACCAGGTATGGATTGTATGAGTACACTGTGATGTCGTTTGGATTGACAAATGCACCCGCCTACTTTATGTACCTGATGAATAAGGTGTTCATGGAGTACTTGGATAAGTTTGTGGTGGTGTTTATTGATGATATTCTGGTTTACTCTAAGAATGAGGAAGAGCACGAAGAACATTTGAGGTTGGTGTTGCAGACTCTTAGAGAGAACCAGTTGTATGCCAAGTTTAGTAAATGTGAATTCTGGTTGAATCAAGTGTCTTTTCTTGGTCATGTGGTCACTGAAGGAGGTATTGCAGTGGATCCAAGTAAAGTCAAGGATGTATTGGAATGGAAACCTCCTACCACAGTCTCTGAGATCAGAAGTTTTCTGGGATTGGCTGGATATTACAGGAGATTCATTGAAGGCTTTTCTAAAATAGCGAAACCCCTTACTTCGCTATTAGAGAAGGGCAAGGAGTTTGTTTGGTCAGAAGAGTGTCAGACCAGTTTTGAAGAGTTGAGAAGGAAGTTGACTACCGCCCCAGTGCTCGCTATGCCAGATATTCACAAGAATTTTGATATCTATTGTGATGCTTCTCGTAGAGGTCTTGGGTGTGTGCTCATGCAGGAAGGCAGAGTTATAGCCTATGCATCCAGGCAGTTGAGGAAACACGAAGTGAACTATCCTACTCATGATCTGGAACTTGCAGCTGTTGTTCATGCCTTGAAGATCTGGAGGCACTATATTCTAGGTAACAGATGTGAGTTGTATACCGATCACAAAAGTCTGAAGTACATATTTACTCAGAAGGATCTGAATTTGAGGCAGAGAAGATGGTTGGAGTTGATCAAGGATTACGATCTAGGAATCAACTATCATCCTGGCAAGGCTAATTTGGTTGCTGATACGTTGAGTAGGAAGTCACAAGTAAATGCAATGTTTGGTCGCCAGTTACCAGCTGAGTTGCTTGCAGAGATGGAAAAGCTGAACTTAGGATTCCTGAACCAAACAGAAGGTGTGACAATGGAAGTTGAGTCTACACTGGAACAGGAAATTCAGAAAGGTCAGCTTACTGATGAGAAGATAAAGGAAATTAAGGAAACCATGTTAGCAGGGAAAGCTCCCGACTTCACCGAAGATGATCAAGGTACAGTTTGGTTTAGAAAGAGGATATGTGTACCGGATATCGAGTCTCTCAGAGAGCAGATCTTGAGGGAAGCTCATGATTCCGCATATTCTATTCATCCTGGAAGCACCAAGATGTACCAGGATCTGAAGCAAAGGTATTGGTGGTATGGACTAAAAAGGGATGTGGCTGCCCATGTGGCATTGTGCGATGTTTGTCAGAAAGTTAAGGCTGAACACCAGAGACCAGCCGGTTTGCTTCAGCCACTTAAGGTACCTGAATGGAAGTGGGAAGAAATCAGTATGGATTTCATTGTTGGATTACCTCGCACTCGAGGAGGATATGATTCCATATGGGTTATTGTGGACAGATTAACTAAGGTAGCTCACTTTATACCCGTAAATACTACTTATACCAGTGCTAAGTTAGCAGAGTTATACATGTCCAGAATTGTTTGTCTCCATGGTGTACCTAAAAAGATAGTGTCTGATAGAGGTACTCAGTTTACATCTAGATTCTGGCAGAAGTTGCATGAGTCTATGGATACAAAGTTGAATTTCAGTTCTGCATATCATCCCCAGACAGATGGTCAGACAGAAAGGACTAATCAGATTTTGGAGGATATGTTGAGAGCTTGTGCTTTGAAGCATGGAGGTAGTTGGGACAAGAGTCTTCCATATGCAGAATTCTCATATAATAACAGTTATCAGGCAAGTCTGAAGATGGCACCCTTCGAAGCGCTTTATGGTAGAAAGTGCAGAACACCGTTGTATTGGAGTGAAACAGGTGAAAGTCAGTTGTTTGGTCCAGAGATTTTGCAGGAAGCAGAAAGACAGGTTCAGATTATCAGAGAGAATTTAAGAACGGCTCAGTCCAGGCAGAAGAGCTATGCAGACACAAGGAGACGAGAATTAACTTTCGAAGTAGGTGATTATGTGTATCTGAAAGTATCTCCTATTCGAGGCTTGAGAAGGTTTAAGGTGAAAGGAAAACTATCTCCTCGTTTCATTGGACCTTTCAAGATTGTGGATAGAAAAGGTGAGGTTGCTTATCAATTGGAATTGCCAGCCAGATTGTCAGATATGCATGACGTGTTCCATATCTCTCAGTTGAAAAAGTGTCTTCGAGTTCCTGAGGAAGAATTGCCTATGGATGAGTTGAATGTGCAAGATGATCTGACTTATATGGAATATCCAGTTAAGATTTTGGAAACTGCTGAGAGAGTTACTCGGAGTAAGGTGATTAAGATGTGTAAAGTTCAGTGGAGTCATCATGCAGAAAGTGAGGCAACTTGGGAAAGAGAAGATGAGTTGATGGCAGAGTTCCCTCAGATTTTCTCCAATCCGTCCGAATCTCGAGGACGAGATTCTTTTTAAGGGGGGTAGGTTTGTAACACCCTAAAATTCATCACATTTAAATTGTAGCAACCGTTTGAATTTTTCTAGGATTTATTAAGGCTTAAATAAATTTTCTAGGAATTAATTGGAATTTCTAGCCTTTTATTAATTTAAATATCACATTAAATAATTATTTTAGTCAAAATAAGTTTTTGTTGCATTCATGCTGTTGCATATATTTTTGGTTGCTAGTAAATCAAGTTGGAATTTAAATTCGAATTTGATTTGCTTTTGTTTGAGTTTTAGAAAAGTTTTAAACAGCCAAGTTCGGTTTCGCCCCTCGAACTCTCGGCCCGGTCCAAGTTTGCCCCCTGGACTTCTTTCCTCGCTCTCTTTCCCTCCCTGCTCTTTCTTTTCTCTTCCTGGGCCGACTTCCCTCCTCCTCGGCCGGCCCGTTCCTTCTTTCGGCCCATGTCTGGCCCGTCCGTCCTCTCCCCGTCGCTCTCTCTCTCTTGGTCGCCGACAGGTGGGGTCCCCCTGTCAGCACCTCCTTCCTCCTCCCGTCGCCGACCCGGACACTGTGCCGAGTCCCGATCGCCGCCGCCTCCGATCTTGAATCCCGCCGCCTCACGCCTGCCCGAGCCCCGGTTCCCGGCCTACTTAAGCGCACGCACCGCCCGCGATCTTTCCCAATCGAATCTAGTCGAGTTTCGCAAAACCAAGCCGCCCGCGCCGCCGACTTTTCTGACCGACCGCCGCTCGCCGTCGTCCGGCGCCGTCCCGAGCTTTTCTCGCCAATTTTGTCCCTGGTGAGTTCGCCCTCGTCCTCTCTCTCTTTCCGTCCAAGTCTCGTCGGCGTTCGTGCACCGTAGCGCCGGATCTGTATTCAACCGAAGCTCCGCCGCCGCCAATGGCGCCGCCGTCGTGCTCCATCATCGGTGCGGGTCCCTAGCTGTCTAGAACACCGTGGTTGAGCTCGTCGTGGTCTCACGAGTCCGTAGGGCTTGATCTCGTCGCAAACCGAGCCGTGTAGCACTTTTCCGATGAAAATCCGGCGATGCGCCGCCGCGCGCTCCTGTCGCCGCCGCGGTCTTTTTCCCCGCCGACGAGCCCGTCCCCAGATCCAATCTCGGCCGTCCGATCGCGATCCAACGGTCCTGTTTAGATCCCGTCCCAAGTCAATTAGACCAGATACCGGTCAGCGTGGTAATTTTGCAAAAGAACCCTTAAGGTTTTTGGAAATCAACCCGCAGTCCACCCTAGTTCAAAAATAATTTCCAAATAGGTCCTGTTTTCTTCTGTTTTAGCCCCTTCAAGATCTAAAATTATGCCCGCAGTCCAGACCCTGTTATTTTTTGGTTTAGCCCCTGTATTTTATAAAAATTATGTTTTAGTCCCTGGTTTTTCGCAGTTAAGCCCCTGGAACTTTTAAAACTTTGCCAGCAAGTCCCTGAACCTTAGAAAAGCCATATCTTTTGCGTTTTAACTCTGATTTTAGTGGTTCTCGCGCTCACGCGTTCGTTGTAATGTGTAGATTAGTTTTGTCTGTTGTTTTCTTCTGTTGGAATTGTTTGGTGTACTGTTTCTTATTTGTTGTATTGTTTCCTTGTATGTGAATGTGTGATGCGATTAGGAAACGACCAGTTCGAGGATTTCTCTGAAGAACCAACTGTTGGAGAAGGATTTGAGCAGCAACAGAGTTGGGAAGAAGGCAAGTGTATTATGTCATGCAAATGTCCTAATAATTATTAATTTCACCACCCGTGCATGTGTCTTAATTTGATGGGTTCCTATTTAAGGATTTACCTAGCCACTATATGTTTCATGTCCCTGAAACTGGGTTACTTAATTAATTTTGATGGTAGATGATGCTTAGCTTGCTCAACTGGGATTGGTTAATTGAACCCATACTCTATATTTCATTACTACCTTTTTAATCAATTAATGGACAAGATCATATCTTTTTAATTGGAACATGGAGAACCACCCAGGAAAACAGTACAACCATGAGTGCCATATGGCTCTGGCTTTGACTGACTAATTAGGTGCTCTGGTTTATGGTAGCTTTACCCGAAATGGGCATGGGGGGTGGCGGTTGACGGGGTATAGCTCGGTCCTTTTGAGCTGTGGGCTTTGGTAAGAGACAGACCTCATTAGGGAGGGTTATGCTTTGCTTCTGAACCGGAAACCTTAGCGGGCTATCATTTATTAGAGTGCTTTTGTAAAGGTCTCATAGTGAAACCCAGTATTCGGTCCACGTGGTGTGGGAAGGGTACAATGCTTCGGCAATGGGAATCACGGCTTATGGTGAAAGTGTACAACCTCTGCAGAGTGTAAAACTGTTATAACAGCCGTGCTCACGGTCAAGAGCGGCCTGGACCCTTACATGATAATCATACTTGAACATGATCTAAATCGTGGTTACTTGAATATGTTGGGGAATATGACATTCATTAATTTGTGTGTGGTATATACTTTCATTTGCTAGTAAATAGTTGCTTAATAAAACTTGACCAATTAAAAGTGCTTACTGCAGTTTGGTCAGCCAACCTTTTTGCCTCAGCCTTGTATGTCATATTACATTTGCTGAGTACGTATGTGCTCATACTTGTTGCTTTTCTTTCTTTCTTTTATTGCATCAACTACACCGGAATGCTGCTCATATTGGGAGAATTTTGAGGATTTCACTACTGATTTTGAGGAGTTCTAGGCGAGTCTCCCCCAGTCAATGCCTGTGGAGTTGGAGCCACTTTTGCTTCGTTAGATAAACGTTTATTTAAGTCTTCCGCTATGACATTTGAGTCAACTCTGAGATTGTAATAATTGCTCTATATTACTCTTTCGTTATGCATGGTTATGGATATTCACTTGTGACGTCTACCATATGTGTGTAAACTTGATCCTGGCGCGCATATGAGATGCATCTGGTTTTGCCTTTAAAACCAGGTGTGACATAGACATGGAGCAATCTTGTGCCAGGGCCTTGGCTGGACAACAAGCTAAACAACAAGAAGTGGAGGATCTCCAGGCCGAGAAAAAGGCCATAGAAGAAGCGGTGCTCCCCATCATTGAGATGGTAACACCCGAAAGTGTTGCTACTGCTAACCAGTCGATCTTGGAGCCAAGGAGCTCATGGTGCAGTGGCAAAGGCCACTAGCTAGAAGGCTCCCACCCAGGGTTCAAATCTTGGGTGAGGCACATTAAACTTCAGGGGTCTCCCTTGGGGTATTTCTTTCAAAAAAAGTCGATCTTGGAGCAGATCAGCGCGGTACCTGGGTAGATTACTGATTTTTGCAAGAGTACCATGAAGGAATGCATCAATCAGCTGCTAGCAATGGTGAAAGCGCACAATCCAAATGCCAAACTTGAAGTCGTAGAGCTTCCAGAAGGAGTGGACATCGAAGGATTCAAAGCTTTGGCGAAAGAAATAGAACCAGTCGCAGATACTTTCATTGATTCATTAGAATAGTTTTGCATTGTAACTTGAAGTACTCGTTCGAACACTCTATTTTGGAGCCAATATAAATGCTTGTCATGTATATAACATTTACTACTTGTGTAAAGTAGTCTTTATGAAATACTACTATGTAAGTAATATCTTTCGAGTAGTTTGTGCGCACGCAAAGTACTGTGGGTAGTAGTATACTTGATGAATGACTACTGTTTAAGTAGTCCAGTGGTCGTGTAAGATTCACAACTAGAAATAGTTGAATCAAGCCTTGTTAAGGTCTAGCAATTTTGCTAATGCAAGGAGAAAAGTTATGCATATAGGAATAAGTATTCTGTACTTGTTAATACTTTGAGCACCTTTAGGTGACATTTTTAGGAGAATGAGTGCGGTTGGTACAACACTAATTCCTGAAGCTTTGACCGAGAAAGCCAAATAACCAAAAGAAAGGATATTATCGCCTTCGACCATGTATAGGTGAGGGTAACTCATCCAAGATTTTTAGGTTTTTTATACCTCCTTTTAAAAGGGAATCTTGGCTTCTCTTGAACGGGGGTAGAAGACTACCCGAATACCACGCGATGACTAGCGTCGATATGCGCACGGTAGAGTTTTATCTAATGAGATAAAAGATGCCATAACTTGTAGATGGCAGAAAAATATAACTTTATTAATTTATGATCAAGGGTTGTTTACAACGACTCATATACAATTTATGATCAAGGGTTGTTTACAGGTAGAATTTGCGGAGATGCTCTATGTTCCACACATTTGGCAATTACTCTCCCTCCAGGGTTTGCAGCCGGTGCGTACCAGGTCAAATGACTTGTTTTACAAGAAAGGGACCTTCCCATCGAGACATAAGCTTGTGCAGCCCTTCAGGCTTTTGGATTCGGCGTAGTACCAAGTCTCCTATAGTAAAGGATCGAGGTTGAACAGAGCGTTGATGAAAGCGACGCAGTCCTTGAAGATAACGCGTGTTCTGGATAAGAGCTGCTACTCGAGCTTCCTCGACGCCATCAACATCCTGGGACCTTTCTTGATGAGCGAGTTGTTCATCGTAATTCTCCATACGCGGAGCTTCCCATAAGAGATCAGCAGGCAGCAGGCAAAACTTCTTCGGAGCCGTAAACCAGGAAATATGGTGATTGGTCGGTAGCCCTGCTGGGTTGGGTGCGTAGCCCCCAAAGCACCGCGGGCAACTCCTTTGCCCATTTACCGCCATATTTCTTCAAAGGCTCATACAATATGGGTTTTAACCCTTGCAGTAACAAATCATTCGCTTTTTCCACCTGTCCATTGGCACGAGGATGAGCAACTGAAGCATAATGTATCTCGATGGAGTATCTATCACAATAGTCTTGGAATTCTTCATTGGTGAATACAGAGCCTAGGTCTGTGATGATGTTGTGAGGAACTCCAAATCTCTGGACAATACCATCAAAGAATTTGATCAAATTACCGACTTTAGCATTTATTAAGGGTATTGCTTCGATCCACTTAGTGAATTTATCAATGGCTACAATAAGCCACTCGAATCCACCTGGAGCTTTGGTGAGCGGACTAACGAGATCAAGACCCCAACAGGCGAAAGGCCATGATAGTGGGATAGTGTTGAGGTCGTGTGCTGGGACATGAGCTTGTCGTGCGAAGAACTGACATCCTTGACATTTTTTGACAATGTCCTCTGCATCGTGTTTGGCTGTTGGCCAGAAGAAACCCGCTCTATAAGCTTTACCGACCAAGGCTCGTGAAGCAACATGATTACCACACACACCGCTGTGAATTTCTTATAGTAGGGCTTTTCCTTGATCAATTGTGATGCATTTCATTAAGACGTTGGCCGAAGCCCCACACCTATAGAGTACGTTGTCCACTACTATGTAATTAGCAGCTCGTCGTTGAATACGTATTTGCTCTCGCTTCTGCTTTGGCAATTTATGATCTTTCAAGTACTCGATAAAAGGAGTCATCCGGTCAGTGTCGATTACCATGATATGTGTTTCTGGCTGAGACTGGGATTGGATGGTTTCAACTCGTGCTGGTCCCTTAATGGATGGCTGGAGTAGTTCTTGGACAAATATTTCTGCTGGGACATCGGCTCGACGAGATCCTAGTTTTGACAGGGCATCTGCTGCGACGTTGTAGTCACGAACGACGTGGTGAAACACCAGACCAAGGAAGTTTCATTCTAATTTACGAACCTCTTGGACATAGGCATCCATTGTCTCTTTAGAAGCGTCTCAGTCTTTGTTAACTTGGTTAATGGCGACAGACGAATCGCCAGAGACAACGTGTCGCTTGATACCAAGTGATGCGGCCAGGCGGAGCCCGTGCAGCATAGCCTCATACTCTGCTTCATTATTGGTGACCTGAAACAGAATTTGTAGAACGTATTTGAGTTGATCTCCTTTTAGGAGATATGAGAAGTACACCTGCACCTCCTCCTTCAAGTTTAAGTGACCCATCAAAGTACATGATCCAGTGCTCAGGACGAGTGGTTGTCGTAGAATTTTAAATTTCTGTCCATTCGACTGTGAAGTCAGCAAGAGCCTGGGACTTGACGGCTGTTTGAGATGTGAAGTCAAGGTGGTACGCTCCAATTTTGGCCTTCCATTTGCAGATGCGACCTGTTGCGTCTGGATTATTGAGGATTTCGCCTAGTGGGAATTTAGTTACGACTGTGATGTGAAAAGCTTGGAAATAATGTCGTAACTTCCGTGATGTGATGAAGATGGCGTAGAGTAATTTTTGGACTTGCGGATAACGAATCTTGGATTCGGAGAGTACTTCACTGATGTAGTAAATTGGCCGCTGTACTAGGGATACATGGCTGTCCTCTTGTCTGTCGACTACCATTACAGTGCTGACCACATGGGTTGTAGCTGCAATGTATAAGTAGAGATGATCACCCTTCACAGGTGATGTGAGTATTGGCGGAGTAGATAAATATGTTTTGAGTTCTTCGAATGCCATATGTGCTTCATTCATCCATGAGAACTTATCCTGCTTTTTAAGCAGTTTGAAGAAAGGGAGGCCCTTTTCCCCAAGTCTTGAGATGGACCTATTTAAGGCCGCGATGCATCCTGTCAGCTTCTGGACATCTTTTATATTCTTCGGTGCTTCCATTGTAAGGATTGTCGAGATCTTTGCCGGATTGGCTTCAATGCCCCTGTTACTGACCATGAACCCCAAAAGTTTTCCTGACGGAACACCGAAGACACATTTGGTTGGGTTAAGTTTCCAACGGAATGTTCTAAGGTTGTCGAATGTCTCTTGAAGATCACTGATGAGATGTTCTGACTTACTTGTTTTGACGACCACATCATCAACATATGCCTCTACATTGCGCCCAATTTGTTTGGATAGGCACGTTTGTATGACTCGTTGATATGTGGTGCCTGCGTTCTTCAGTCCAAAAGACATAGTTGTATAGCAGTAAGCACTGAAAGGGATGATGAAAGATGTTTTGATCTGATCCTCTTTCTTTAGTGCTATCTGATGGTATCCTGAGTTGCAGTCCAGAAAACAGAGCAGTGTGCATCCCGCGGTGGAGTCCACGACTTGGTCAATGCGTGGGAGTCCCATGGGGTCTTTTGGACAGTGCTTGTTCAAATCTGTGTAGTCGACACACATCTACCACTCGTTGTTGTTCTTCTTCTGAACTAACACTGGATTGGCTAACCACTCGGGATGGAAGACTTCTTTGATGAAGCCTGCGGCGAGTAGTTTGGCAAGTTCTTCTTTTATTGCCTCACGTCTATCTTGTGCAAATCGTCGGAGGCGCTGTTTTTTGGGTTTTGCGTTCTTGTCAACGTTTAGTTTGTGCTCGACGAGTTCTATAGGAACACCAGGCATATCAGATGGTTTACAAGAAAATAATTATCATGGAGGAATTTGACGAGCGCGTCTTCCTATTTACAGTCTAAATCTGCCCCTATAAGGGCAGTTTTGGACGGATCGCCCGTCCCAAGATCTACAGTTTTGAACTGTACTTCTTCGGAGGGCTTGAAGTTGGTACTTGTCGACTTCTTGCTGGGCACTTCTAGGTCATCTTCCTTCGACTTCTTGGCCAAGGCGAGTACTTCCAGCATCTAGGTAGGGACGTGCGAAGTGGCGGCAAATTCTACTACCTCAACGTCGCAATCGTATGATATCTTTAGAACCGAGACGGCAATATGGTGATACCGACGAGTGGTGATACAAGTGGTGATACCGACGAGTAGTTCTATGTCAGTTAGTTTAGTTCACATTTCCATCCCATTTCCTTTGCTTTTGAATAAAATTTAATTCAACCAAATGAATTTTAGATCGACCTAATAACCCTAAGGAAATAAAACTTGCATACCTACCTGCGGGGCCAGGTAATATAAAGTGGCTATGGACAAGGTCGTGTGTGAGCAGAGCACCTCAGTTATGCACATTGGTCCCCAAGGACCATAGTTTTGTATTTGACAGTTGGTTGGGAAAATAACAAGAAGGAGCTAACTAAGATCCTCGTTGACAATATGAATTCATGACCATGTTTTTTTGGCGTAAAAATTTTTATACACGCGTTTGACCACTAATTAAGGGTATTAAATAAAGTCAGTTTACAAAACTACGTACAAAACCCCCGGATTAATTCGCGAGACCCATCTAATGAGGCCTTTGACCGTATGATTAGAAGATGATTACTATAGTAAATCATATGTTAGACTCATTAGATTCATCGCGTAAAATTATACTCATCCTTAAAAAAGTTTTGTAAATAGACTTTATTTAATGCTTCATGCATGCAAGATTCCCCGGGAAAAAAATTACTGACACAAAGAAACATGGCCCCTATATGCCACTACAAGAGATCTTCACATCCGTCACTCTCATATGCCTCGGTGCACTCATGATCCGGTGCTAATACAACATTAGTGCCGGGTGTAAAATCGGGTGCCCCCGAGGACTCTTTAGCACTGATTGGTGTTACCAACCGGTGCTAAAAGTCACCTTTAGCACCGGTGGGTGACCGGTTGGTGTTACCGACCGGTGCTAAAGGTGCTCCCCCATTTAGCACCGGGTCGTAACACCACCCGATGCTAAAGGACCGCTTGGTAAATACGACCCGGTGCTAAAGGGGGTATCGCATGCTACTTCAAAAGGAGCACATCTTCTATCCTATCGCATGCGCTGCGTAGGTGAGATGGTTAGGTGGGTACGCGCGAACCAAGAGGTCCTGAGTTTGAATCCCCGCAGCAACGCACATATTTTTTTGACGAAGGTGCACCTTTAGCACCGGTTGGGAATCCAGTGCTAAAGCCCGTTCCCAACCGGTGTGGATGTGGCTTTCTCTGGTAGTGTAAAAGTGTAAAAGATACCCAGAGATTTGTTTAAAACAGATGCAGTAGCGGTCAACACCTTGTTTATTTGTTTATTTGATTGAGTGGACGACTTTGAGTCCTCTTGTCGTGCAGTCAAGCTTATTTTATCTTTTTGGGCCAAAAGTGTCATTTTCCCTCAAAGTCTTAAACACTTCTTTAAGATTTTCTTATGTTCGGAAATATAACGTAGGGGAATCTTGGTAAATATCTCGGCTCCAAAAACTTAAGAGTTCTCCATGTCAATCTCCAAGACCGAAACAAATTAAATCACCTTTTGTCTATGAACAGTTTGTGCCAATGGATTGATTTGATACAAAACTTGACATCAATTATATAATGATGTTGACTTACATTGCAGTCGTCCTTGATCAGCAAAAGTATAGCTTGCTTAACAAATCAACGACTCATTATACAGTTACACATAGCTACAGTAAGTTATGCCTCAACTAGAAGCGTGTGGATCACCGAGTGAAAGGTTCAATCACCGTGATGAGCACATATATATTGCCTAAACAACGGGCCGGCGGTGTAATCGCATGAGTGCATGACAGTTAGAGTGAGCATAACAACTTGAAGCGATAGCTCACAACGCACATGGACTCACCCATATAAATATATGCGCACAAATCCTACAACTATGAGCGCTTTTGATAGACTGGACGGCAAATATCGAGATTAAAATCTCACAATACACATGCACTCACCCATATCGTGTAGCTATCCTTAATTGACTTTGGTATTTTTGCAGCCAATTGATCTCAATCCAGAATCAAGTGGATCGTATAACTAAAATTCAGCGGCTATTATGACCCGATACATTGGCCTAATTAAACAGCAATACGTAGAAGAATCATATTAAAAAATAATGCATATGTCTAAATTAACATTCAGCATGGCTTTGCTAGAGCATACATTCCCTCACAGAGAATACTAAGACATAAGGAACTTTTTCTCATGTAACATGTTTAATGTTTTTCAAGAACTAGACAGGTCACAGGAGGGGTTTTTTTAGAGCAAATCGCAAAAGCTTATATTGATCTGATTGATACATGATCTCACAATCCATTAGGAAGTTTGGGACCAATATTGGTACACAACTTATTTGCCTAAGAATTTTGGGCAATGGTTACCTATCATTCGGATGATTTTGTTTCAAGTCCCGACGTCGACGGCGACCAAGCCCTTGGGTACTGATCGAGCTAGAGATCTGTGGAAGTGTGGAGTGCCCACACCCACGGTTCGGTGACCCAGAGCGAGACACCAGTCGGGCTGCAACGCGGCGATCTCACTGGCCGGTTCTCTGTCCATGGTAGCCCTGCATGAAGTGCACACCCACCGGTGGAAGCGCGCGTTAATTACGTTCGAAGTTGACGCCACCGTCGCCCGGGGCATGGTCGTCCGCCGTAGCGTCTCTCGGGCCATGCATGGGCCATGGCGCGGTCAGAAGGTGAGTGTGTATGCAGAGAGCCAAATATATCATCGACCACACCACACCTTTACGCCAAGGCTAATCCCAATCGAGAATTTTATATTAATGTCTGTATGCCTACCAAGCTTTGCAGTTGGGCCGGACGGACTTCCATGGCGCTGATCGCATATGGAAGTCTTGGATGCCGCTGAGGGTCAAGTTCTTATGGCTGGCTACCAGGCAGCGTGTTTGGACGGTGGATAGGAGACAGCACCATGGATTGGATGTCCATGATCTGTGCTTCATGTGTGATCAGGCGAATGAGACGATAAACCACTTGATCATCGCATGCCCGGTCGTCAAGGAGATGTGGTGGCGTGTGCTTTCCTGGGTGAAGTGCAACTGCACCTTCCTCCAAGACGAAGCCACTATCCAAGACTGGTGGAAACACGTGATCTCGAGCCAATTGCCGAGGAAGCGCAAAGCTGCAAGCTACTTGATCATGGCTGTGGGCTGGCACTTGTGGAAGGAGAGGGACACGCGTCTGTTTGAAAGGAGTGCAGTTGTCACCTCAGTGCTGGTGCACAAGATTCAACAGGAGATCAAGCTCTGGATAGCTGCAGGAGCGAGGAATTTAGGTCATCTTTTTTGCGAGTAATCCGCTTAGTGTTTTGATCGTTCGTTTGTTTGCTTTGTTTTGTCTCTTTTCGTTTTTTCTGTTCTTTCGCTCAGCTTTCGCGATCTTACGTGTTTGTAATGATCTTTTCCTTCTTAATGCAATAATATGCAGTCATCTTCCTTCTTTCTTTTCTCTCTCCATTCTCTACTGTACTATTTTCCTTTGTTTAATATATTAATCGGTAAGGATTTACCCCTACTGTTTCCCTAAAAAAATGATACGTAGTCCTCTGCGTATTCATGAAAAAAAATATTAATGTTTGTAATAATGATCGCATCAACAAAAGAAAATGAAATAATATTAGAAACCACCGCTCCAATACAATAATTTTATGTTGTTGTTTTATAAACAACATGTAGTATTTAATTTCATGAATCATCCAATATTGATATGTGTGTCGAGTGAGTTTCATAAAGATGAAATTAGTTTCTTCTCTCTCGTCTTATATCCACGACTCATCTATATGAAACTTTTTTTTCTTCGTCATCTTAAACTCTCTCCAACCGCTGAGCTTCGGCGGGACGACGACCTCGCCCAAGTTGCAAACTGGCCTCTAGGTCCAGCACGGGATAAGTTGATAAGTTGATGACAAAACAGCACGGAAACAATCCTAGCCACTGGAAAGTAAATGAAAACACACAACAAAATCATACAGCATGTGATATTTAAAAAACACATTCGCAAGCAAAAAAGAATGTCTTTGTCCGGCTTTTGTGGCGGAAAGTTGACGAGGACCCGTGTAACCGTGTTGAAGCTTCGGGGCGGGCCTCTATGACCAGTTTTGCTCCGTCTTTTAAACTATGGCCTCGTGTAGCACGGCCTCAACATCCAGGTTAAAAGCACGGCTTCGAGATCCAGATGGATCTTGTAGTTTCAAAACTAAAATGAAATAATTTAAATATCTGCATTTTATCTAAACTAAAATAATTCATCAAAATGCTTCTACTGTACCTGCAATTCCATATTTTTGAAGTTATATACTTAGTTCTAAGTGAACTAATTTTTCTTTTTTCTTTTGGAATTGGAACTCTGCCACGTAGGGTGCCCTAAGTCATGGCCATGCCATTCCATTAGAAGAATGACCCTGTGTGGAACCGACTGGTCCTGTCCGTCTGTTAATCCAAACACGTTATTAACTTCGTTCATCTAGCAATGAATAGGATATCAGAAAAGGGCATTACACTTTCACTGGATGCAACATCATGGCTTATGTGGATACCATAGGTCCCCAGTACATGTTTGATGTTTCTTTTGTTGACCGTTGATTGGATTGGTTACAGTGGATGCCATTGCCATGTCAACACATTCTGTACTAGTAAGTGCCATGTGAAGTTAATAAATTATCAACATCACATTGCGCAAAACCATCCTAAAAAAAGTGACACTTCTTTTCCGGTGGTTTGAGCTCAAACCGGATGTAAAATGAGTAGGATTTCTCATTCCGCCTGTAAAAAATTTCCAGCCCTATAATTTACACTGGTTTTGGGTTTAAAACCGGGATTCCAAACAGGCCCTTAGGGGTTACCACCTTCAAAAAAGTCTTAGGGGGTTACCACCTTCAAAAAAGTCTTAGGGGTTCTTTGAACTCTTTTGATGTCTCTTTTTTTTGGACAGGCGCTGTTTTGATAGTTGAGCTCGCACCCTATATTTATTTTGATATTCAAGTTCAGTTGATTGGACTCGAGCAAGAGTTCAAACGGTCACATTACACTTTCTTTGTGTGTGTGTGTGTGTTCTACATTGTGCAGACATTCTAGGAGCACAGCCCGATCTGACGGGGTAGCATTACCAGACGGGGAGACTGTCCGCACCAAGGAGGCTCCTCGCGGTAGGGTGCCTGAATAGGCAACTGTCCACACCAAGGAGGCTCCTAGCTCCTTGCGGTAGGATGCCTGATCATTCAGGGCCTCGGCCGGTGAACAAACCTTGAAAAGACGGATGGTGAATTGGTGATCAACGAGCATCATGGCTGCAAAAGGTGGCTTGTCACATAAAGCGGCTTAGGTAGATGTAGATTCGGCCCTGAATCCTGATCCTACAAACCAGTGTCTTATCGTTTATTTTTCCCCGGCTAGCCAACCGATGAGCGTTTGGCAGACAAGAATGAACACTACCAAAATGTTCCAGTAAACAAACATAAGACATTCCGGCAACTTGGTCAGTAATCTCCGTCATAATATATGTATGCTCCGACGTTTTGCACTATCCGTACAGTACAATATTACCATGAAATATCGGGAGGGCAGCGCTCCTTTGGGTACAACATTTAGTAGTGATGCTAAATGAGTCAGGTAAATACAACCTTGAGCTCACCATCCATTCCCAGCACTATCCGGCGTGCCACCAACAAGCAGGAGTCACAGAAATCATCTCCACGGGTAAGCTTGATGAGTGGGTTTGTTAATCACAAAAATATCGGAGCCATGACCAATGTGATTGTGGCGAGCATCTTGATAAGAACATGAATCGAAGGCCCTGCTGTGTCTTTGAATGGATCTCCAACCCTGCATCACAATACACATACTTAAGTGTTATCCTCTATACTTCGCATCCAGCTTCCATAATCAGAAAATTGATGGGTCACACAATTGAAAGTTGTCGGTACGAAAACATCAGTAACTATGTATTGATCAAAGCATTATATATAACTGAGAAACTTACGTGTCGCCAGTAACTGCAGCCTTGTGAGACTCACTGCCTTTGCCACCAAGAGCACCAGTCTCAATGTACTTCTTTGCATTATCCCAGGCGCCCCCAGCAGTGTTCAAGAAGAGTGCCATGAGAATACCAGTAACCGTCGCGAACATGAGCATGGAGGCCACAACTTTAGCTCCAAGAAGAGGCTGGCCAGTGTAGTGGCCCAAAATCCGGAAGATAACGCCTACAAACCATGTCAACAAAATACAAAAGTGTCATGGACACAAACAAGAATGCCACAGTTACCACAGATATGGCCTACAAAACTCACCAACAGCCATGGGTGATATAATTGCCAAAGCCCCAGGTCTTATCATTTCTCTCAAGGATGCAGATGCCACAATTGCCACACAACGCCCATAATCAGGCTTCTCTTTGTAGTCCTGGATGACGTTAAGTTACAAGTTGACATCAGCTTTTCCAAGCACAAGGGAACTAAAGAACTTCGTGATATAATCATGTACTCACCATAATACCAGGCCTCTCAATAAATTGTCTCCTGACCTCATTAACAACTTCCTGTGCAGTTTTGCCTACTGCTGAACAAGCCCATGCACTGAACAGGAATATAAGCATCGAACCTAATAGACCACCAACAAAAATCTCTGGGACTGCTATGTCAACCTGCAACAGTTATGTAAGGCCACTGAATATTAGCACATAAACTCAGTATTCCGCATGTCATGGTAATACATACTGCATACCTCTTTGAATGGCAATTGAGCAAAAGAAGCTACTTCATCCATATATGCACTGAACAGGAGGAAGGAAGCTAGTGCTGCTGACCCTATGGCGAATCCCTTTGTAGTAGCTTTCGTTGTGTTGCCGACAGCATCTAGAACATCTGTGATTTCCCTCACACATTCAGGCTGCACCATTGCACCAGTATTCGATCAGATTTAAAATGATTAACCCCAATACAGAATATCAACGCTCATATATAAACATGAGACCATTACTAAACTTGCTAAATTACCTTACAGTCATTATAGGAAGAAAAACAATACATAATGTTTTCAAATGTTCTTTCTTTTATTTGAACCATGAAATGCTTTGAAATTTTATAGTGCTAAAAGTATTAAATAATACAGATTGTTTGCTATGACCTATAGAAAGGTTTGAAATACAAAAGAAACATGTGAGTGTAATACCTGCTGGCTCATCTCAACAATACCACCAGCATTGTCAGCTATAGGACCAAACATGTCCATGGTGAGAACATACCCTGCTGTGCTAAGCATCCCCATTGTTGCTACGGCTGTCCCAAACAGACCACCAGTTGGGTTGCCAGACTCATCCACCAAGCCAGAGGTTTGCCCCAGCCAATAGGCTGATATAATGGCTACACTTATCACTAGAACTGGTAGTGCTGTTGATTCCATTCCCAAACTTACTCCAGCAATAATATTAGTTCCATGTCCTGTAGAACTTGAAAGAGCTAAAAGGCGGACTGGCTCGTGTTTATAATCGGTGTAATACTTCGAAATCCAAACAAAAGCATATGCCGTGATGATCCCCACCAAGCCACACAGCGCAAAATTTAGCCATGCTGAAGGTGCTTGTTCCGTGTACAGGAGCCAACGAGTAGACTGGAAATTTTACACAGATCAATAATCATAAAACAATTTCTGGCAAAAAGAAAGGATACAGTTTTACTTGTATAAAAGGTAAGACACGTGGCATCACAAACACAGATTCTTTTCACTGTGAGTTGGAAGACGTACATGAAAACTTTAACCGAACTCAATAAACTACAGACTTGAAGAGTTATACAAACCTTAACAGAGCTGTTCGTGGTTTAAAGAATGTTTTATCAGTTTAAATATCTTTTGATTACATCCTATGGCTATGGATTTAGTCATAAATAACTGCCAGACTAAGGTTATCTTTTGTCTTCTCTTTAGGATAATGTCTGGAACCTCTTTCTTCCGAGAACATCTAACCATAATTGATGTGTCAGCGAATCATTTGAAAGTTCTCCTTGTATCATATATGATGATAATGTGAAGCCTACATGAAAGATATTCAACAAACTATGCAGTAGAACACTTTTTCCTATTGCAATTCCAATGTCATTTCTGCAACCAGCCTTGGAATGAATGCAGTAATGTCATAACAGTATAATACTACAAATGCTACTGCAGGCAACAAGCAGTTAGACAACATAATCGAACAGCAAAATTATTCACCAAAATAAAAAAATTATTTACTAAAATAACAAGACTCACCACTCCAAATGTAAGAACAGCAAGCATAATAGTAACAGAATAGCCTTTTTGCATAATTGCCATGGGATCTTCGATAGGGGAAATGAGTCCAGAGTCGCGTGTCCCTCTGATTGAGAGAATTCCAACTGACGACACCACCAAATCAAATGAATGGACAACAAGAGGGAATAGAATAAATCCAGAGGGATCTGCAATGACAAACAATACAGATTATAGACCAGAACAGAGTGATTACAAAAGTGTGGCATGTGTACCATTGTAAAAAAATACAGCGGTTGTTAATTTTATTCAAAAAACCAAGTACCATCCATGCATAGTGTCATCAAAAGATTGTTTCTGTATTATCATATCAAGAATATGAGCAACCACTTGCGAGTTGTGCCCAGTGTTCTTATTGACAAGAATATTGATAACAACAAAAGAGACTTGCCCTCAATTTTGCAGCGCTGTGCCATTGTTCCTCCAAGTATCATTGCACTGATAATTTCTGCTGCTATGCTCTCAAAAAGATCAGCTCCTCGGGCAGCACAATCTCCAACATTGTCACCAACCTGAGTAGTTTTCTTTTGTTACACAAGCATATATAGTAGCTAAGATGAACTATAGGACAACAAGAACCAGACAAGTAGTTATAATGTTGTAGAGCAAAGCAAATCTTTTATTGAGTATTGTAGCAGACAACAAATACTCAATCCTCGAGTGCATATGATTCAGAATTCTACCAAACCTTAGGCAACAAGGCAACCCTAGCGCATATAGTAGAACAGTAACACAGTCACTCATTGAGACGAAAGCAAGTTGCTGACATCAATCTATCCCAAATAAATCTTTAGAAGCACAATAATACTGATTTTTATCACTAATGCCTAGGTGTATTTGAACATTATTGAGCTATCATCAATGAAAAATATGAAAAAGAAAAGGTACAACAATGTTTACTAGAGAACATCAATACCAAGTCAGCAATGACAGCAGGATTGCGAGGATCATCTTCTGGAATTCCCTGCTCAACTTTTCCAACCAGATCGGCTCCAACATCAGCAGCTTTAGTGTATATTCCACCACCCAACTGAGCAAAAAGGGCAACAAAAGAGGCACCAAATCCATATCCCACAAGCAGAAGAGGCACTACAGAAAAAAATATATATGAATAAGCAACAGCATAATATTCCTTTTAAGAAAATGATATTGCAACTACAACCACACAAGTGGTGGACGGTTTTTGAATTGTAATCTAGTGCAGTTTCAGGACCTTAAAGGAAAATTACATGTGACGCAACTAACTCTACAAGACCATAAGATAGGTCTGGAGTAGAGTTAAACATTTTTTAGACAGGACCCTGCTCTGCAGTGGCATGCCTACTTATTAGTTATAGAACTCATTGAATGGAGCTTAAGCTTGCAGGTTGTAGTTTGATGAAGGAGCGCATAACAATGTTTGGCAGAACCACACCAGGTAGAGATATCAGATTCTAATCGTGAACTGAATAACAGAAAGTTCCTCACCTTTGTACTAAGCTATAATCAATTGCAGGACACGTGATAAATGTAGCATTAATGTTTGGGTAAGTCAATCTCAACAATATGAGGCAAACATGTGAATTCTGCAATCAGTATAATTAAAGCATGTAGTATCAATCCATAATGGTAGTGTTGACTAAACTATTAACTTTTGTTCTCCAGTCAATTTATGAACCAAACTTCTCACAAGAACTTTAAGTTTCAGTTTTGTTTTTGTTAGTCACAAACAATAGTTAATCAATTTTTTCTCCTGACATGTGGGCCGAGCCTCGCTTGGCCAAGGATGAAAGTTAGGTGCAGCTTGTAAAATGTGAAAGGTGGAGCCATAGCACAAGTCAAATTTAGAGAAGCATAACAGTATTTCCCCTTACTTAAATTACAGAAATAAAATGATCAGTTATCACGATCCATAACCTTGCAACAATGCCATATAACAATTTACGACCAGAGCATAACTACATCTGACACCACTTATGATTATCGGGTGTACTGTGTACAAGAAACTTACAGTCGGTAACCTTCATTGAACCAGGTGAATCTACTCCAAGCCAAACATAAAATGTTGAGTACAGTATTGCCACACCAAATACAGCCATGCAAACAACCACAATGGCTGAGAAACCACCAGCACGGACAGCAATCTGTTTTGAGGAATATTTCATCATTTCAAACTCTATTGCAGGAGAAACACCTGAAAGTACATAAAGGAACGGAAACAAAACCTGCAATGCTTCCCTCGCAGAGCGCCGAGCAGCACTTGAAACTCGAACATTTGCACGTACAGAGACCCACATCCCAACGAAGCCAGCAATTCCAGAACATAAAGCTCCAAGGAGAAACGAAGCAACTGTAATGTATGCAGATGTTGCCCTGTGTAGTCATGAGATTCATGAGATCTCAACATATAAGTAAAAGTGTACAGCTACGGTTTCAGATAATGGCAGAAAATCACCTTCCTAAGCCTGATGCCTCCTGCTGGGGCGTGGTAGTACGGAAGAGATAAATGACAAGGATGACAAAAGCAAGAATACAAGCCATTTTAGAAATAGTTCCATATTGTGTCCTGAAAAATCCTTCAGCGCCATCTCTTATGGCATCAGATATCTGAACAAGAGAAGGTACAGAAATAAGAGAAGGGGAAGCATAGAATATGAATGTGAACTTACAGATCCAAATTAAATTAATTACATAGTGAAATCTATGTCGTTTCAGAATAGCTGGTCCCAAGCCCATATAGAGGAGGGATCCCTTCTCCGAAAAGAGGATTGGATAGGTTTGGCGAGACAACATAAAAAACCCAGTCACTCATAACGAGATGACACCCCCGATAGATGCTCATGTGGGGTTTGATCTATAGCCTAATCCAACTTGCTCCCGGGACTAAAAAGGCCTTTGTTTCTACTGCTGTTGTTTTTGTTGTGCATAGTGAATAATGGCAAAATCGGTAAATAATAGACTTGTATCTCTCTACAATAAGTCAATAGGATCATCATCATACCACACAAAGAGAATAGTATGCATAATCACATTTCAAACAGTGACACCAAGACCTGCTTTGACCATTAATTAATAGTATAAAACAGACCCAAATATAGCGAATTCATAATATTTTGATATCACTTTTTAAGACAAATCTAGTCACTGTTTTCAAATTATGTGTTGACTGCGCACATTCCAAAACGACAGTCATTTGTGGAGCAATATAAAGCCATGCACAACCAGACAACTTAGATTGCCAGGTTCAACTTCTATACATGAAATCTATATGCACCTCAGGGAAAAGAACTAGCTTGAAGTCTGAGCCCCAAATATGCTTATTTGTTTGGTCCAAATGAGCAACACTTTGCAGGTTCATTTATTATTTAACCTTGTAGTGCTAAAATGTTTTTTAGATTACTGCATGAACTTACTGTAAACCTTATATTGCTAAAATGTTTTTTAGATTACTGCATGAGCTACTCTACAGTAACCACCTAAAAAGAGTGAATGATCTCATGCTAGTTGATGTGATGTGCCTATTTCGGTTGCATCCAGTGTGTGCATGCAGCTCAGCATCCACAGTTCCACAGTCCCCCTGGCTAAATGAAATGCTAGAATATCACTCTTCAACCCACACCAAAACATAAAGGAGAAGGCAGCCAAATGTAAAGAAAGTTCTATCCAGGACCTAGTATAGCTTATCAACATAGCAATAGGAATCATAACAGTTAGGTCTCAAAATGTACAGGATAAGTTATCACAATTCTAGAGCCCAGGTTGGAGTATTTAACTTCATAAGCAGAATATGCATAGCAAGATAGCAACAGTAGCATACAGCACTTTGACGACAGAGAGAAACAGCATGTGACAACTGAAGCATTGAAGGAACAGAAAATAAAAGCACCAGCACATTAACAGCGATCTGGACAGATGCACTTTCTATACCTCAGACATTTCCGGAGGTCCTTCATCCTTGGCAAGAACCCACTTTGTCAGGTAGAGAGAGAAGAACAAACTGAGAGTGCATATACAGAACACAAAGACCACAATTGGCGATGTACTGGCTCCCACGTATAGAACACCACTGAAGCCCAAAAGAGAGAGGATAATCAAGGCACGGGGATTTATCCTCATCAACAATCGGAAGATCTGTAGCAACAAAATACACTTTATAAGAGTGAAATGAATAATATCCCACAGTTGCTCATGGCATGTTAAAAAGAAGTGTGCCAATCAATCGGCGGAAGAGTACACTTCTACTATTTTTCATTTATCAAAGTTTGCAACCTGGAATATCCCTAAACCACGCAAGTTGCTTAGAAACATAAATAATCAATCAGTGCACATTTTCATAGAAAAAGACTGGTTCAAGCATGGAAACATATGTTGCCTAAAGTACCTAAGTTCAACTGATATAGTGTTAAACCGGAGCACCAAAGAAAGAAACAGATGCACAAAGGGAGCACATGACATGAATGGAAGCTAAATGAACACTCTTCAAAGTAGCCAGAAAGCTTGTTTATGTATTTGAAAGGTGGAGAAAGCTTAGCGATATGGCCATACCAGCGGTATAGATGATTTACTTCGTACTGTAGAGAAAGTTCTTGGCCTTTCCTGATACGACCTCCCATTCTCCATGTCCTCTTCCATCATGATGGAATATGAGTTTGCCCTCCTGGTAACTGGAAAAGGAACGAACTCCCCACCCTGGGGCAGGTCGCCCCCTGACCCCTGGCGCTGAATTTTGGATGGTCTATGTCAGACACCTCTCAAAAACAGCAAGTCTTTTAAGTCAAGCGCATCCAGATTTTCTCCAGCCCCAGCCACGAACTTCTTTCTCCTCGACTGAAAATGTCCTTCCTCCGACAAAATCTACAGGATGTATACTGATACTATGACGCCACATTACATGTAGTGAACGTTTCTACGGAAGCATGATAAACAGCACAAAGTAGAATTGATGCCTCATCCCAACCGGAGGCGACGCTGACGACGCCTCCGAGCGTTCGGAGGAGCAGTTACCAGACTCTGCCGCGGGCGCGGACTGATGGATCTGGGAGGAAGGGTGGTGATGGTGGTGGTGGAGGAGGAGGAGGAAGGGAATCCGGCACCTACCTTGAGCAGCCGCCGGCGCCGGAGTGGATCACGGTGGAGAGGCCGCCGCCGTCCTCGCTGCCGGCTTCCGCGAGGGCGAGAGGACCAGCTTGCTGCAAAAGCCTGCAACGAAGCACGGAAGCAGAGGCCGCGGATCTGCGAGGCCGGCGTGAGGTGAGGGAGGTTCTCCGAGGGAGCCGAGAGCTCTCCTCCCAGGCGGGGCGCGTCGTCGGATCGCCTGGCTCGACACACGGCAGCAATCGGGGCACGCAATTTGTATATCGGCTCCACCAAATTTGTTTCCCCTCCGCCGAGATGGACAGAGAGGCAGGCAGGCAGGCAGTTGCGCGAGGATGACGAACCGCGCCGGGGAAGAAGAGAGGGAGATGATTTGTGCTCGGGCTTGCTTGCTGCGGGCAGACGGTTTTCCCGGCCCGCAACAGGATGATTCCTTCCTCCTACAAGGGCGCAGCCCACTAAGCCCAACAAATCTTTTTTTCCTTCATTTTTTTCTTCCATTCATCTTATTCGTTACTACTCCTGGTAAATTATGTAATTCTAATTATTTTCACTATTACACACAATAATTTGATCTTTGCCTTTTCTGTCTGTGCATTCGTGCTCTGCTTCTTGGCTCCACGAACGGTCTGTCGAGTCCCAAATCTTCGAGTGTGGTAGAGATTTGTGCCGTGCGGCTGGGGAAGATCAGATCTTGGAGGACCTTGTTTTGTGTTCGGTGCACGTGGTTAGCATCTTGATCCTACTCCAACCTCCTAGAGCTACGCCGACGCGGGTGAGAGCGCAGGAGTGTCGACGTGCGAAGGATGAAGACGGAGGAGACACCATTGGAGTGAGATGAGCTCGTCCGACCCTTTTTTTTATGGAATTCTATAAAATATATATTCTTACATCCGCATCTCACCACCCAAATGCGCCTAAAATGACAGATGTGTTCGCGTGGAGGAAAAAAAATGCTATAGCGTCCGAGGCTACACGCCTACATGAGCCGCGTCCCGGTCTACTTTGGACAGCTCCGTCTGGTTCGAGCGCCCTTGGTATTACACTACACCGTCTTATACTCTACTCTAGATGTTTTGCGTTTGGCTTGACAGCCTCACTGCCACTGGTAGTAGGCCGGTTGGTGCCGCGTCGGATCGCTGCGCGCGTTTTCTTCTCCGGGACCGGGAGCATGCAGGCCCCCTGGCCCGGAGATAGAAAGAAACTGCGGCGGCATCTGATCCCAGGCCAGGGCAAGGAGCACGCAGTTACGTCAGGCACAGGGACAGGGCGAGAGAGACGACCAGAGGAGTGGAGCGATCGAGTTGGTTGGGCCGGAGTAATGACTAGAGTGTCGGTGCCGGATCGGCGGACCCCCCTCCCGGCGTGCCCGCGCGCCGTTCAGTCCAGGAAAGCGCGTGGAATCGGCCCGTCCGTCCCTCCCCGCGGCCCCCACCGGGTGGAGAAGCCGACGACGCCGCTGGCCCCCGTCGCTCGCGTCCCGACGCGCGCCTGTGACCCAACAGCGGCAGCGGCCCAGCGCCGCCCCGCTTCTACTGTGGCCGCGCCGCCGCCTCGTCCCCTTGCGCACGCGCACCGCCAGCCGTGTACTATACGATCTTTAATAAAACATTCTGTCGCCTAGGAAGGAAAGGGGCTCGCTCACCAAGCAGCATCACCGACCGTGCTCACCCGGGCCTCGTTTAGATCTCAAATTCAACCCATAAATTCTACTATGCAAAAAGAAGATTTTCATCACATCAAAATGTTATAACATACATGAAGTACTTAATATAGATGAAATCAAAAGCTAATTACACAGTTTTGTTGTACTCCGTGAGACGAACATTTTGAGCCTAATTAATCAATTTTTGGACAATTTTTTCCACATACAAACGAAAATGCTACAGTAGCGCGTGATTTTCAAAACCTTCAATTTAGGAGTGCCAAATTAACATCTAAACAAGGCCCCGGTAGCGTCAGCGTCGATCAGGCCGTCAGGCATTAATGTAAGCACTAATCCACAGAGAGCGTCACGTAGCTCTCTCACGCGTTAAGAGTGGATTAACCGCCACCACCACCATCGCGATCGATGCGCACCGGCATCGGCATGTGTCCCGCCCGGGCTCCGCCGCAAGCAGACAATCAAGTCATCGGCCAAGGAGCAGTGGCGCTAGTGCCCAGGTGGGATGGGGGTAGATCTCCGCATCAGATTTTGTTTACGGCCAGGCCAGGTTAGACATGTATGTGACAGTCAGGAGATTATGGTGGGCGCCATGCCATTACCCGGCCTCCGCGCGCGCGGCCGCGTCTGGTCTGTGGCCGTCTGCTCCGTCCAGGTCCAGGTGACGCGGGTCACGACTCACGAAACGTGCCCACCCCACCCGCGCAGCCCACTTGTGAATCCAACTCGGGTGATGGCGTGGTGGAGTAGGTACACGGCGCACGTCCTTTTGCTAATGGCGCTCGCCCAGATTTCCGGCCGATCGCCGCAACGCCCTCGCTCGAGGTGGCCGTCAAGCGTCTGCGAGCAGCCGTCACGATCCAGCTCCGGTGGTTGACCATCGTTGACCAAAGACTAGATTTCGCAGGGTCCCTCCCAAGCAGCACATTCCATCCATCATTCATTCATCGAGCGTCTCGCTTTATACGTCGAGAAAACTAAAAAATGGTCCATCACCACTAATAGCGCGGGGCAGCATCAACCTCGACCCGTCTTAAACAAATCCCAGGCATGATATAATCCGTCCACCGTACTTTGCACGTTACAGCTGGGAGTACTTACGTTTTTTTTTGTTTAATCCTATCCTATATAAAGCTGATCACGGACAGGCCAATAATGAAAGAGTCATTCACATCATCAGGCAAGTCCTGTTCCCCTGTCATCCCCGGGAAAAAGAAAACCGAACAAGTGAAAGGAGCAATGCATGTTCCCCTGCCTGCCGGTTCGCCCTGTTCGGAGCAGCGGGCTCGAGCACTTTCACCCGTGTCGCCGCAAACGGGAGGAGGAAGAAGAGACACGGCACGGGACCGAACCCAACAAGGCAACGCCGGCGGCCGTGCCGTATGGTCGTATGGACCCGTGCTGGGTGTTGGCCTGTTGTGTTTGGGTACAAGTACAAGGCCGGGGTACGGTACGCCATGCGGTGGTAGCGAATGCAACGGCATGGAAAGGTGTCCGTGCGCATCCGTCTGCAATCACATTACGTGGTCACAAAAAGCGATAACAAAATATTGACGGGCGAGCAGGCCGCGCTCAGGTCACAATACTCGTAATTTGACGCTAGCACTAGTATAGCATTCACGGCTTTGACTTCACCGACGGTGAGAGAAATGTTGTACAGCGCGGCAGGCTTAGCCTTGTTCTAAAAAACAACCCTAAAGTTTACTGTACAAAAAGAAGATTCTCATCGTATCAAAATATCATAGCATGTATGGAGTACTAAATGTAGATGAAATCAAAAACTAATTGCATAATTTTGTTGTACTCTGTGAGACGAACATTTTAAGCCTAATTAATTAATTTTTAAATAATTTTTTACACGTACAAACGAAATACTACAGTGACGCAATGATTACGAAGTGACCCCAAACCCCAAATCACCGGCCCGTATTTTGGATTAAAGGCCTTAATTTGGGTCCGGATCGACGTAGTACTATTCGATTTCATTCAATTCGAGGTGCAGTGCAGTGCAGTGCAGTTGCAGGCAGCAAATGCGACGCCACCAAAAGGAATCTGGCACGCCACAACTACGACGACGGACGGGAGGAAGAGGAAGCAGGCACTGTACCGGCACGGACGGAGGCTGACGTGTCTCCGGACATGACCATGATGGCCCATGACGTGGGTCAACAATGTTCGGCATCATCGCATGCGCGGCGGCCTTCCGTCAACACGGCGAGCTGCCTCGGATCAGCGTTCACTCGCCAATCTGCAGTGGCTGCGCGCATTGTCTCACCCGTAACCGTAATCCACTCACTAATCTAATCCATTGGAGCACTTGTTCTCCCTCGCTTCTGAGCGGATCCGTTGGTACGTGCTCGTTCATTTTACCGGGGCGAATTCAACTTTTTACTGCAAAGGTGCACTGGTGCCCGTGGTGCACGCTACAGCCGACACGCTCGCATTGCCAACACAAGGACAAGAGTCACCAACTGCCCGGGTCCCCCATGGCTGCGCTGCACGGTGAATCTGCCGCGTCAAAATGGCACCCCTGCCCTGAGCCTGAATGATTGCTGAAACTGCAGGGCAAGCAGCTGAGGTAACGCGCAGCGCCGACTGCCTGAGGCCCCAGCGTGCCGGCATCGATGCTCTGCTCCTCTCTCCCACGTTTTGGAACCACAGCAGCTATTGAGCTCAACATGGCACGGAAATACCAAAGAACATGGCAACTGGCAAATCGCTCGAGATTTGTGAAAACTCGTACTGACCAGTTTTCTTCTGTTGACAAAACAGAATGTGCAGTCACTGTATCTTTCACTCTTGACGGAAAGCAAATGTCAACGGGTTGGAATTGGAACGTGGTTAGGCTTTGCCGCATTTTTCGAGGGATGACACGAATGTCGCAGGGGTTAGGCTTTTCTGCATCTTCCTGTTGTGGCTGGTGGCGCCATGCCGGCCAGAGCATGACAGCCGCCGGCTGTTACAAGGATCTCGTGGGAGTCTGAAAGCGGAGCCCATTTCAACCGTCCCAAACACCTTTCGCTCTCCGAAACAGCTCACGGAGTTCCTGCAATCATTCATCCCCATGGATCTCAGCTCGCATTAGCCATTTCCAGTTATAGTTCTAGTTTATCCATCGTTGTCAAAGGAATCACGCAGATCTATGAAAGGACTGCAGAGAGAGAGAGAGAGAATGGGATATTCAACTCTGTTTAGGACCATGGATGGGCCTTCAGAGAAAATGGTGCTTTCCTGCAAAGTAAGTTCTTGTGAAACTCAAGGGCTCGAAGACATAAATTACGACATATGAACAGGCACCGCCAGAATCCCACCTCCATTTCTCGACAAAATTCAACATTGGGTGAGTCGCCTCAGGGGAATTTTCCCACCGGGCAACTTAATTCATTACGCATTAGCAACAATTATAGTGATAAAATCCTTATTTTGCCCCCATTATCAAGTTATAACCCTCTGTACCCAAACCAATAATTTAAAACAAAAAGGGGCAGACATGAATAATAAATGTAGAAAAGGAAAAACCACAGCTTGCCCCCTTCTTCTTTTCCTTTTTATACCCTCCTTTTCCTCCTTCCTAAATTCTTGGAATTCTTACACTCACGCCCTTTGGTTTCCGCCATATTGCCTTTGTCTTTTCACACAGACAGGTCCCGTCCTGATGTAAATGTTACCGTACCTCACACTCACTCAGCTCTTCTTCCACTCCTCGGCGGCGCCGTCGGTGCCGGCGAGGTATGCTTTCTTCCTCCTCTCGGCTCGCGCGCACGCGCACACGACGACGAAGCAGGCCGCGTACACGGCGTACACGCGCCAGTTGGCTCGGGGCGCCTCCCCCGCCGCGGCGCGGTGGAAGACCGCGGCGTAGTAGTGCAGGCCGACGGCGAGCCCCACCACCATCTGCGCGAGCCCCAGCGCCTTGGTGGCGTCCCCGTTGCCGTCCTCCTCGGGGGACGCCGCGCCGGAGAAGACCGCCACGAGGTCCACCATCTGGAGCACCAGGTACCCCATGAACCCGAGCGACTGCGCGGCCTGCGTCCAGGCGTACGCCGCCGGCGACGCCGCGTGGAAGAACCGGAGCGGCTCGAGCCCCGTGACCGCCGCCGCGAGCGCGAGCGTCGCGAAGTAGATGGCGAGGTACGCCTGCGCGAGGAGAAGGGCGCGGTGGAGGAAGGGGAGGTACGGGCCCATGCGCCGGACCAGCGCCGTGAGCATGAAGAGCGGCAGCAGCAGCAGCGCCACCGACGCGGCGGAGGCGGCGGCGGCGGCCCACCGGCCGCCGAGGATCGGGCGCACGCCGTCCGCGATCCCGGCGTTCGCTGCGGACAGGTACGCCTTGGAGTGGTGCGAGAGGCGCGCCAGGTCCGGCATGAGCGTCTCCTGCAACCGCGCCGGGAGGCCGCGGAACTCGGAGATGAGGTCCCCCGTCCCCTCCGCCTCCTCGGCGAACACCACGTCCTCCTCCACCACTTCCGTCCCCGTCGCCGCCTCCTCCTCCTTGCTAACGACGGTTGCGTTCGCCTTCGCGCCGGCGACCACCGGCGCCTTCTTGCCGGATTTGGCCGGCTTGGCGCCGGCATCCGCGGTCGAATTGGCCGGCTTCTTGGCCTTCCCCGCCGCCGCTGCCTCGGATTTCGCCGTCTTCGCCGGCTTCGCCGCCTTGGCGCCCGCCTTCGCAGCCTTGGCCGAATCGTCGCCCTTGACCTTGGCAGGCTTGGCGGAGTCGGCGCCCTTGGTCTTCGTGGCGGCGGCGGCCGCCTTGTCCGGCTTCGGGACCTTGGCCTTGTCCGCTTTGGGGACCTTGGCAATGGCGGCGTCCCCACCGGCAGCCGCTTTCCCGGCGGCCTTCTTGGCGCCCCCCTTCGCCGCCGCGGCGGCGGACTCCGACTTCTTGGCCTTGGCGACCTTGGTCTGGTTCTTGGCGTCGCCGGCGAGCTTCTTCTTGATCTTGGCCGCCGCCGCGACGGCGGCGCTCTTGGCCGGCTTGCCCACCGGCGCGTCGTCCCCGTCGTCGCCCGCGGAGGAGGACGCATCCAGCAGCGCCTTGCGGCCGCCGGAGGCCTTGGCCTTGGCCTTGGGCTTCCCCGCCTCGGCGGAGGCGCAGAGCGCAATGTGGGAGCAGAGCAGCGCGAGCAGCAGGAGCAGCACCAGCAGAGGCCGCGGCGACCAAGGCGCCATTTTTCTGTTTTGGGCAGGTCGACGCGGAACGGAAGATCTCGGCTGAGCTTTGGGGGTGGAGAGTGCGACGGTGGTGGATCCGGAGTCCGGACGGACGGAGGCGTGAGGGAGGGTTAAGGAATCCCCGGCGTGCTATATATGGAGACTCTGGGGGAGCTGAAGCTGAACTGTGTGCGCGAGAGTGTGAGTGGGAGGCGAACCACACCACCGCCGCGGCACAGGGGGAGAAGAAGATGGTTTGGTACAGCTGGTACAAGGTCACGTGGTGCGTCTCCGTCCGTCTCCGTCTACCTCTACCGGAGGGAGGCAAACGTCAAACGGCCAAACTCTGCCGCCCCTAGCGTGGTGGTAGGACGACGGGGGGTTTTTAATGGTGTCTGTCAAGTATAAAAAAGAAATGGTGTCTGTCGGTCACTCACGCAGTCACGCGTTATTTCGGCCGGTAAACTAGGGTTGTTTAGCTTCCGAATTTGAGAGCCAAATTTTAGTCTTTTGGGGTGCGTACGGCACGGTAGCATTTCGTTTATATGTGAAAAATTGTCCAAAAATTGATTAATTAGACTCAAAATGTTCGTCTCGCAGAGTACAACAAAACTGTGCAATTAATTTTTGATTTCATCTACATTTAGTACTCCATGCATATTATGACATTTTGATGGGATATGAATCTTCTTTTCGCATAGTGGAATTTAGGGGTGGAATTTGGGATCTAAACAAGAGCTAGTGTACTCCCGACTTTTTAAACTTTCAATTGTATCGACGTTACATCAAAACATTAAATATAACAAATGACGTATGTACGAAGCATTAAATATAGATAAATAAAAAAAATCAATTGTATAATTGTCGGTGTTTAGAAATCGTGGTCCCGACACCAACCAGAATGCGCTGTGTCCCCTCTCCTGATGGTTGATGCAGAAGATAAAACAAGACACGGATTTATCCTGGTTCCGGTCGTAAGACCGTACTTCCAGCAAGGTGGTACGTGCGATGTGTTATTCTGCACCGGACTGCAAGTAGTAGGGGGTACAAGCAGGTTGTGAGAGGAGGCTAGACCTCCAAGTCCCAGATGATTGAGGCGGAGTGCCAATATCGTGGCCTTTCGGAGTGTGTGCGAATTCTCGATCCTTCCATGCAGGTCGTTCGCCCCCTTCTTTTATAGGCCAAGGAGGAGGGGTTACAGGTGTGTGTCGCTGTGCAGGCGCAGTTGCCGCACAGTAGTAGGAATGGCTGAAAGGACCTTGATGTCACCTAGAGGGGGGGTGAATAGGTGAATCTGCAATTTAACAAACTTTTTCACACAGTTAGTGGCTAAACCGGTCAGACCGGTTCTCAAAACCGGTCAGACCGCTTTTCCCAGAGGAAAGCGGTCAGACCGCTTTGACAAAGCGGTCAGACCGGTTTTCAACAGAGAAAACCGACTATGTGAAATTAACCCCCTCTACGAGTTCTAGCACAAACCAAACTTGATGATGGGCTCTCGTAGATGATATCAAGCAGGTCCACTAAGTCCCTGCACACAATTAGAGCACACCCAAGTAGATCGATGCGGAAGCAAATTCAAATGCTAGAATTGAACTTGTGAAGTAAAGCAAGAGACAATGATTTGTTTTCCCGAAGTTCGGACTTCACCGCTGCCACTAAGGCTGTCACAAAGACACGATGAGTCCTAGTCTCCGTTGAGGGCCTACGAAAGGCGGGCTTATCCACTCCAAGCCACTTTCCTCGGTTCCACTAGCTTTTGACCCTTTTCCACGAAGGAGGCAAGGCCAGCCTTTACAACCAATCCGTGGCTTACTACAACCAAGGTAGCTCACCGGCGACGCCTAGCCGTCTAGGAGGATCACCTCCAAGAGTAACAAATGCTTCACTTGATGCTTGGCTTCACCGGAAGTGCTCAACACTAAGGATATGCTCACTATAGCTGATATGAACTATCAATTGCTATCTATTGCTCACAACACATACATCCCTCAACCCAAATCCAAAGATATGAATAAATTCAATCAACTCTCACAAAGAGAGGTTTGGGGAGAGCTTGCTGGTGCTTGGGAAGGCTTGGGACGAGCCACAAAGGCAAAGGAACCAGCACCCCTCAAAAGAGAGGGGTATGGGGTATAAATACCCCACACAACCAAAACTAGCCGTTATAGCCGTTGGAAACCGGTCAGACCGGATTCCCAAACCGGTCAGACCGGTTTACGAACTATACTAGCCGTTACACCTGTCAGAGCCCCAAACCGGTCAGACCGGTTTCCCAAACCGGTCAGACCGGTTTGGGTCGAGCACTGCACACCCAAGCCCAAAAGCGGTCAGACCGCTTTCCCAAACCGGTCAGACCGGTTTGGGGTCTTTCAGCACACTAAGTTCCCAATTGAATTTTCTCTCAAGGCTATCTCACATGGGTTGATCTAATGAACACTTTTTGGTGTATGCCAAGACAACTAATGTTGCATCCCTCTTGATAGTACGGCATTCCTAAACTCAAGATCAAAGCAATAAATAGAGTCTACCACTTGAGCTTTGATATCTTCATTGATGCCATACTTGGTCATTTTTCAACTTGAGGGCTTCAACACTTCATGTCTTGATGAGCAAATCCAATGTTGAGCTAATGACTTAGAATTTCCATTGCATGGATCAATTCATAAGTCATTCCAATATATATGATCAAACAAAGATAAGATGCTTCGCATTGCTTCACTTGATATGACTTGATTGACGTATAGAAACCCAGACTATAATGCTAGACCTTTCCACCAAACAAAGTACCTCGGCTACAAAACCAATTTGCCCTTCTCCTTGCTAGGAACGTCACTCGCATCTAGCTTGATCCCTTCCATCCTCTCTTGCCAAATTAAGCTTTGCTTTGCATTGCATCATCATGAAATCCACATTGAAATCCATGTCTTGAATGTTGTTCTTTGGTAGATAACTTGTCCATAAGCATTCACGTACTTGAGACCATATACTATCCATAGAATCATGTCTCATTTTGAATGTATCCATTGTTATGAAACAAGCCCAAAGAGACTTCCAATTTCTTCAAATGTTTTATCCCAAAACCTTTGACAAGTATCTTATCCATGAGACCAACTAATTAATATATGTCCATGTCTCATTTGTCACTATCACACACTTGTCATTTGTATTGATTGCATGGGATGATTACCACTTGTTTGCATTCTTCATTATTTCCTGCTCATATACTTAAGCAAACAAGTTAAATGACTAATCATGTTGTCATGCACAATCACCAAAACATATAAGTGCCTAGATGCACTTTCAATCTCCCCCTTTTTGGTGATTGATGACAACATGATTAAAGCTTACAAAAAGATATTGAATTTAAGCTCTAGATGACTAAGATATATGATGAGCTCCCCCTCAATATGTGCATTGAATAGAATTTCAAAAATTCGGCCTCAAATGCCAAATTCATATATAATCAATAAAAATGAGAGCTTCCCCTATATCTTAGCATCCATCATGTGCAACAAGTGTGTGTGACATAATAAAACAATGTGTGATGCATATGACATGTACAACACTCAATAAAACAAGAGAATTATATGTTTGCTGTCACGGGCCAAACCGGTCAGACCGGTTTGGGAAACCGGTCAGACCGGTTTCACCCCGCTGCATGGGCCAAACCGGTCAGACCGGTTTGGGAAACCGGTCAGACCGGTTTCACCCAGACAGAAACATATGTGAAACAACATTGCATCAAACAATACATGAATATCACACTAGCAAATGGTCACTTAGAATATATAACAAAGTTCAACACACAGTAGCACACATTACAAGTTCTCAAGTCCACAAAGAGATAAAGTGCAAGATTATTACAACCATATGACTACAAGATCAACTAGAGATAAGCTTTAATCCATTCTTCTCCCCCTTTGTCATCAATCATCCATAAAGGGCCTGGAGAAGCTTGTAGTCATGCTCCCATCATGCATCCGCTCCTCGCCGCTAGAAGGTCGGGCTATGATCATCTGACGAAGAAGTGGTAGTCCAATGAAAACCTTCACTCAATAGAATGTGTATGTGTGATAATATGGAGTGATTCGGATGTGCTAGCCATGGAACTAAGATAAAGATGTGCTAGACATACCATGACTAGGAGCAGAAGTAGGTCCAAATAACGAAGCCGCTGCCTGTGAAGCAAAATCTCCAGGAGACGGAGATGGTGCATTCGAAAACTGAACTCCCGCCATAGATGAACCGGTGCCACCATATGCATATGAAGAAGATGGTAGTGTCGCTGCTGCATATGATGGACCAGGCGGTGCAAATCCAAAAGAAGAACCAAATAGATCACCCTCTGAAGTGGGCATGTATGGCACGGTCCCTGGAGCACCAACTGACTGTGAAGGAGGTGGCGGAGGCTGCGAGCTCGATCCAACATGTCCATATCCAAAAATATCACCGTACTCCTCAAAATATCCCGCACTCATGTGATCGGTCATGATGTCTCGAAGTGGGGGAATCTCAGGCAACTCAAGTGGTGGTGAAATAGGAGATGGAGGATCATTCGTGCTTAAAGCGGCACGCAGTTTCTTGAACTCATCACGAGTCTTCTTATTTTCAATCCTCTGCTGCCTAATGTCAACTTGAACATCTCTTTGGCCTTTGCAAATGCCTGTGAACATAGAAATGAATTTCTTAATGGGAGAGGTCCGTCCTGCTGACTGTGAGCTGCTGCCAGGCCCAAACCGGTCAGACCGGTTTGCAGAACCGGTCAGACCGGTTCTGGCCTGCATCTGTGAATGCTGCTGCTCCTGCTGAGTTTGAGCTCCTCCGGCTGAAGCATCAATGTCTGCTGGTGGAGGAGAAGGCACTCTAAACTTGTGTGGCACTGGAGGGCGAAGCGGCTTGTGCGGGGTGTCCTTTTGAATCTTCAAACTTGTAACCCTCTCAATGATAAACATGATAAAAGGGCTATAGGCACAAATTTTCTGAGGACTCTCAGAAATAGTCTTGATCTCATGCCAAATGAAGTCAGCAACACTGAATAGAGGAGTCTCCTCTCCAATCCTCAGATAGTACATTAGGTTTCTCATGTAAAGTGAAATGTCCGAGGTGTTGCCATCTCTAGGTGTGAGGGTCTTTCTTAGCAATCTATAAAGAGTCCCATAATAAGTGTAAAGACCACTCACCTTTCCCCAACTGCCACGCTGATCATGGGGATACATGAACTTAATTTCTGATGGTTCCATAACTCCACGGTCATGTATCCTGACAGTGTCACCACTCTCATGTCCAACTCGAAGAATGGAAGCAAAATCAGAAAATGTGACATGATATCGCTGACCCTCTGTCATCCAATGCATGGCTCTTTCTTGTGTGCCATCCTCTTGCTCATAGTAACCGAAAAACACAGTAGCATAGAACTGAGCAATGACTTCCTTGTTCCAACTATGCTTGAAGCCCATGAGATGCTTTATCCTCTTTTCTGAACATACTCTGATGATCTCATTAAAGACTGGATTGTCATGCTTTCTCATATAATCCCAATCCACGTACTGTGCATCTGATGTGATTTTGGTCTTCTTCATGATAGCTGTGGCATAGAAATCCTGCTGAAAAAGAGTCCAAAACCGGTAGTCGGTCGCTGTCCTATCCACACCAAGTGGACTAGTCCTCCTCAACCTCCTAACCACATCAGTCATCCCACTGGCAAGATAATCAGTGACTCTCCTGCTAGCTGGGCCAGTGGGTCGGCAAATCTCTAGCACAAGAGGGGCATTCTCATCAATATCATCTTCAGCCACCTCTTCCTCATAATCACCTGCTGCCATCTCCTCATCAGCATCATCATCCGCCGGCTGACCATGGCGGTACTCAACCCTAAAACTCTCATCCTCAACCTCATCATCAGTGGAATTTCCAACTACATCCACCTCCTCAATTTCTTGATCAGCTGTTCTCTTCTCCCTTCTAGGTCTCAAGGCTCTACCACTTGCCGTACCCGAGCTACTGCCTCCAGGTGCATCAAATTTGCTCTTCTTAATTCTCTCGGCATGGGAACCTTTCGGCATCTTTTCTGTCTTTCCTGGGTTCACAAAATGACACACAAAGTATCAAGACCCAGAAGATGATTGAGCAAAAAGATTTGACTTGATAGAGTACATTCAACAAGATTTGAATCAACTCAGCACAAAACCGGTCAGACCGGTTCTAGGAACCGGTCAGACCGTTTTTGGTCTGAGTAGAGCCAACTCGAGTTGAGGATCAAATTTGACAGATAAAGATGATATAAGTGCCCAAAAATGGATTTGTAAAGAATTGATCAACTAATGATCATCAAACAAGTTTTGAGTCGGCTCAGAGCCAAACCGGTCAGACCGGTTACCCAAACCGGTCAGACCGCTTTTGCCTGAGCTGAGCCAAAACAAATTTGAGGCCAATCCGGGCAGAATTTGATCTAGATATTGAAATGATATTTGCAATTCAAGCTATCCCTAGTCCACCTGTAGCAAACACGGTGCAAAACAAGGACTTGGGCCCTCACTGCCCAAACCGGTTAGACCGGTTTACCAAACCGGTCAGACCGCTTTTGGCAGTGAGGATGCAAATCCTTGTTGCGCAAAATGTAGCCAACCAAATTGAATCATCTCTTAGGGATAGGTTCCTAGACATGCCAGAAGATGTTCTACCAAAGGATTTTGCAAGATATGCATTGAGCTCATAGATCGGGCGATGGAATGATTTGAATACCTTGAGAACCAAGAACTCGAGAGAGAGGATGATTTGAGTGCACAACTTGATGGGAAATTCAATGTAGCAGCCTTGGGGCACTCCAAATCCAAGAAGAAATCGACTTTTCCTTGGTTGAAACTCCAAATCGCCAAGGGGGGGCCTTTGCTCGGTGAAGAACAGGAGAGAGAGAGGCTGGGGGGTGAATGAGTATGGTGGGAGAGAGAGGGAATCACGGGCGGCCATAAAACGCATGGCCCACCTTCCTGGGCCAAACCGGTCAGACCGGTTTGGGAAACCGGTCAGACCGCTTTCTCCCAGGGAGCTGGGTTCTTCCAGAAACATCGGATCTTCCGGGAATTTGTCGGATCTTCTGATGAACTTCGGATCTTCCGAGAGTATGTCGGATCTTCTGATGGACTTCGGATCTTCTGGGCCAGAGACAACTCGAGACAGAGCTACCCGGAACTTCCTATCGGATCTTCCGATCCAAGGTCGGATCTTGCTTTAAAACTATTCCTAAACTTGCTCCTTTGATCTGAGAAGATATAATGATGAAATTTGGCCTTCAAAAATCCAAGAATTTCCACAGAAAAGTTCACCCAGCTGCTTGGGCCCAAACCGGGCAGAACCGGTCAGACCGGTTTTCCCAGGCAGCTGAGACTAAGTCCGAAATGATGGAAATTGAGATCCAAAACTTGTTCTCTTAATCTGAGAGTATATATGATAGGCATGGTTTTCAACTTCACAAGATTGTCCATGAAAAGATAAGATTTCCAATAAATCTATTTTCTTTCGTTTCTTCCGAAAGAAATGTGATAGAAAAGATAGATAAAGAATTTTATGGACTTGAGAAAATCTCACTATTTGTGACTAGCCATCAATCAATCAAAGTTAACAATAGTCACAAATAGATCGACAAAGGTCAAAAGACCAAAGACACAAAGATTTTCAAAATCACACCACCTAGCATGCTAGTAGGATTTTTCAAAAACTATCCTATGTCACATAAGCACATGCACGTATATTAAGCACACAACGACATTAACATATTTAGCTTACATCATTCACCAAGAAGTTGTTAACTAAATATATAATGGACGCATGTGAGCTTGATACATTTGCATGTACATGCACATTCTAGCATGGCAAGGGCCTAGATGCACAAGGTAAACACTAGTTCATGAAAAACATACCTTGGCCTCTAGTAGCATGAATTGTGCAATTTTAATCAATTTTATCCATATGAATCCTCTCATGATATATAAACAAAATTGATCAACATAGAGAGAAAACGTTAATGTGCACAACACATGATTTCATAATCAATGACTTTAAGATAAAGCATGAAAACATAGGTCATTAATTACGAAGCTACACAATATAGATCAAATTCCTTATTTAGTGCTTTTGAGATTAGCAGGGATTCATATGCACTAATTTGAAAGATTAAACCATTTTAAGAAATTTAATGCTATATTATGTTGAGTTGACAAAACATGAAATTGAAATTAAGATTCATGATGAGAATTACTTTCGTGTTACCGTCATGAATCACTAGATGAGTTGACAACTCCAATTGAGAGATGTATTCTCTCACCATTGAGACTACAAATTCACTAAAAAAAATGTTAGTCTCAAGGACACAAATATTGAAATAATCTCCCCTTAGATATGTGCATCATATATAGACAATATGAGATATGCACTTTGTCTTATGAATGATAAGGAAGGGATTAAATCAATATTCAGTCAAATTGCATGAAAATTACTCAAAGTGAAATATGCCAAGTAATCATACCAAAATGAAGTATTAATATGGACAACATATACCAAGAATGAGAAATTTATGAAATGAAATACTTGAATCTTCATTTCTCACTCAAATGGCCATTTTCCAACTCACTGAGTCAAACCGGTCAGACCGGTTTAGGAAACCGGTTAGACCGGTTTCACTCAGGCAGAGGCGGCCAAACCGGTCAGACCGGTTTGGCAAACCGGTTGGACCGGTTGTGCCTCGGATCTTCCGATGGATCATCCGGCCGGTTGGAGTGCGTCACAGAGCCGCCCGGATCATCTGGTCGGATCTTCCGGCCTTAGTGTCGGATCTTGTGTGGTATGCCCTGAAAATGATAGAAATTTGCTCCACAGAATAGCTATCAAACATACCACATTTCATATGCTTAAAATATTAATTAAACACTTCATTTAACAAGAATATGCTAAAGTTGCAAGTGCCTGGGCCAAACCGGTCAGACCGGTTTGGCAAACCGGTCAGACCGGTTTGTGCCAGACTATACCAATGGCGTGGACTTCCGATGTTTGATTTGAATTTCGTCGGAACATGATCCACTACAATTTTAACATAATATTGCTCTACTAGAGAGCCATTAAAAGCATCACATGGCATACATGAGTAAAGATTAAAAAAGTAGTCCAAGTCACTATCAAGTGTCACAAGTTCAATACTTAGCAACACTTGATCCTACAAAAGGTACTAGTGACTAGAACTTAATCAATTTAAAGCACAAAGTTACCGAGAAGACATATGGTGTAGAGTATGGAGCGGAAGCAATTTTTCTTGGCTTGCTAGTTGATCATGAAGATTGTAATTCAAGCCAAGCCACCAATGTATCTCGTAATTCCTACAATCTCATCAAGCACACTTTGGTACCCAACTCGTGTTGGGTCCGATGTTGTTAGTCCCAATATGCTTAGGGACCCAAACTCCTCTTGTGCCACTCTTTGGAGAATAAATCACCTTGGAGACACAAGTGGTATTTGGAGAATTCCCAAGCTTTTCATTTATAGTATGGACAATGTCAGGTTTAGAAGTTTTACCATTGGGACAATCATTACCACGATGTCCCTTTTCCCGACATGTGTAGCATGTCTTATGCTTGATGTTGATTGCTTTCTTCTTTTGTTGCTCGGTAGCCAAATCTTCCTTGAATTTTGCTTGGGCCTTGAGAAATCCTTTGTTGAGCTTTATTTGGGGCTTCTCTTGTTGTAGCCCCTCCTTGTTTGGACAAGAAGCAATTTGATGCCCTTTCTCAAAGCAACCATAGCATCTTCTCTTCTCCATATTTCTTTGCCTTTTGGAGAGAGTTGGCTTGCTTTCTTTTCTTTGATCTTGGCTTGTGTTGAGCTTGACATGATGGATGCAAGAGCTTTGCACGGTTGATCCCTTCTCAAGCTTCTTCACCATGGATTCACGGTTATCTTGAGAAGGTTGTGCATTTCTCTCTTTTTCAAGTGTTGTCAAGCTTTTTGAGAGTCTTTCCACCTCTTGCTTGAGTTCTTCATTTTCTTGAGCAATGAGGTCTTCACAAGACTCTACACACACTTTATCATACCAAGATTGTTTTGCTTGAGAGCAACAAGGGTTAGCACATGACAAATTATATTGAATTGAAGAGTATGTGCAAATATGTGTTTGAGATTCAATAGATTTTAACGAGGAAATCATAATCTCATGAGCAATATCTAATGAGGCATATGATTCTACAAGTTCTTCATGAGAACACAAGAGTTCATCATGCTTCACTTGGAGCATCTCATGCTTGCTAGCAATTAATTCCAATTTATCCTTGAGCACTTTATTTTCTTTTTCTATGGAAGCCAAATGAAGTGCATCACAAGCATAAGCATCAACAATTGCATCATACTTACAAACCAAATCGGCGTTAGAGAGTTTGACTTCCTCAAGCTCTTTGATAAGAGCTAGAATAGTCTCATCCTTTGAATTTTCCGCTTTCTCATCTTCTTTGGACTTGTAAAGCATGAGTGCCTCATCATTGAGTGATGATTTTGCTTGTGAGCTTGAAACTTTGCTTGCACGGCGTCGGCCTCCCTTCTTGTGGCCAGCTGCGCGCTTCCTGCCCAAACCGGTCAGACCGGTTTGGGAAACCGGTCGGACCGGTTTCTGCAGAGAAGTGGCAGCTGAGCCTTCTTGGTCTTGTGGCTCCTCGGGGGTCGTCAAATGAAGCTTGGTGCATGTTTTTGTTGTTGTAGAGCACTCCTCATGTGACTTGGCTCTTGTTTGGTCTTGCGTGTCGCTTTTGATGTTGGAGTAAAGCTTCTCAATTCTAGCCCAAATGAGATGAGCATCGAATAGAGTTGCTTCATCTTCTAGAATCTTTTCTCTAACTTCATCACTCACAACATCAAATAAGAAGTTAGCGACATGAGCGTTGAGTTGAAAGCAATTCATTTCATCCTCGGTTGGATTGGAAACGCTCCAATCAACATTCGGACGATCAATGCCTTCAACTACAACTCTCTCAAGAATAGGACTCATAGTCCTAAGATCATTACGCACATGACAAGACCAATTTGAATAATTTGAGCCGTCACTAGCTAGTGGCTCATATGTTACCTCACAAATGGTCGACATCTTTCCTCACGGCGGTTAAGATTGGATGTGAGGCCAGGCTCTGATACCAATTGAAAGGACCTTGATGTCACCTAGAGGGGGGGGTGAATAGGTGAATCTGCAATTTAACAAACTTTTTCACACAGTTAGTGGCTAAACCAGTCAGACCGGTTCTCAAAACCGGTCAGACCGCTTTTCCCAGAGGAAAGCGGTCAGACCGCTTTGACAAAGCGGTCAGACCGGTTTTCAACAGAGAAAACCGACTATGTGAAATTAACCCCCTCTACGAGTTCTAGCACAAACCAAACTTGATGATGGGCTCTCGTAGATGATATCAAGCAGGTCCACTAAGTCCCTGCACACAATTAGAGCACACCCAAGTAGATCGATGCGGAAGCAAATTCAAATGCTAGAATTGAACTTGTGAAGTAAAGCAAGAGACAATGATTTGTTTTCCCGAAGTTCGGACTTCACCGCTGCCACTAAGGCTGTCACAAAGACACGATGAGTCCTAGTCTCCGTTGAGGGCCTACGAAAGGCGGGCTTATCCACTCCAAGCCACTTTCCTCGGTTCCACTAGCTTTTGACCCTTTTCCACGAAGGAGGCAAGGCCAGCCTTTACAACCAATCCGTGGCTTACTACAACCAAGGTAGCTCACCGGCGACGCCTAGCCGTCTAGGAGGATCACCTCCAAGAGTAACAAATGCTTCACTTGATGCTTGGCTTCACCGGAAGTGCTCAACACTAAGGATATGCTCACTATAGCTGATATGAACTATCAATTGCTATCTATTGCTCACAACACATACATCCCTCAACCCAAATCCAAAGATATGAATAAATTCAATCAACTCTCACAAAGAGAGGTTTGGGGAGAGCTTGCTGGTGCTTGGGAAGGCTTGGGACGAGCCACAAAGGCAAAGGAACCAGCACCCCTCAAAAGAGAGGGGTATGGGGTATAAATACCCCACACAACCAAAACTAGCCGTTATAGCCGTTGGAAACCGGTCAGACCGGATTCCCAAACCGGTCAGACCGGTTTACGAACTATACTAGCCGTTACACCTGTCAGAGCCCCAAACCGGTCAGACCGGTTTCCCAAACCGGTCAGACCGGTTTGGGTCGAGCACTGCACACCCAAGCCCAAAAGCGGTCAGACCGCTTTCCCAAACCGGTCAGACCGGTTTGGGGTCTTTCAGCACACTAAGTTCCCAATTGAATTTTCTCTCAAGGCTATCTCACATGGGTTGATCTAATGAACACTTTTTGGTGTATGCCAAGACAACTAATGTTGCATCCCTCTTGATAGTACGGCATTCCTAAACTCAAGATCAAAGCAATAAATAGAGTCTACCACTTGAGCTTTGATATCTTCATTGATGCCATACTTGGTCATTTTTCAACTTGAGGGCTTCAACACTTCATGTCTTGATGAGCAAATCCAATGTTGAGCTAATGACTTAGAATTTCCATTGCATGGATCAATTCATAAGTCATTCCAATATATATGATCAAACAAAGATAAGATGCTTCGCATTGCTTCACTTGATATGACTTGATTGACGTATAGAAACCCAGACTATAATGCTAGACCTTTCCACCAAACAAAGTACCTCGGCTACAAAACCAATTTGCCCTTCTCCTTGCTAGGAACGTCACTCGCATCTAGCTTGATCCCTTCCATCCTCTCTTGCCAAATTAAGCTTTGCTTTGCATTGCATCATCATGAAATCCACATTGAAATCCATGTCTTGAATGTTGTTCTTTGGTAGATAACTTGTCCATAAGCATTCACGTACTTGAGACCATATACTATCCATAGAATCATGTCTCATTTTGAATGTATCCATTGTTATGAAACAAGCCCAAAGAGACTTCCAATTTCTTCAAATGTTTTATCCCAAAACCTTTGACAAGTATCTTATCCATGAGACCAACTAATTAATATATGTCCATGTCTCATTTGTCACTATCACACACTTGTCATTTGTATTGATTGCATGGGATGATTACCACTTGTTTGCATTCTTCATTATTTCCTGCTCATATACTTAAGCAAACAAGTTAAATGACTAATCATGTTGTCATGCACAATCACCAAAACATATAAGTGCCTAGATGCACTTTCAATGGCGCCGGGCGTGCTTCTTTGTCCTTGTCCACTGTTGCACGATATTGCGATCCCTGTGGTCGATTCTTGTACTGGCGATGACGCCAAGGAGTGGTTTTGAGGATCCGAGCTGTCCTTTGTGCGGTAACAATTCGTCCGTATACTATTTCGAGGGTCTCTCATGCCTGTGTACAACCTATTCTATGGGAAATCAATGTGGGAGTTGGTAGCACAGGGAGTCGGAGTGACCCAGCCCTGTTCGTACAGTGGCGACGTGTGCGCACAGCGCTAGGGATGGTCGCATAGTGCTCGGGGTGGCCCGCCATGCCTCTGTTATCCTCTCTTCTTCTCCTGCTGTGTGTTCGAGGGTTTCTCCCGCCCGATGGAGAGCTTCGGGTCGTCAGAGTTGGCAGCACAGGAGCTTGGAGTGACGGGCTCTGTTCGCACAACGCTTGCCTGCCCGCACAGACCCCCGGTTGGCAGCATAGTGACGGGAGTTGGCGGATGCGACGGGGTGGTCGTGGCTGTCAGGGCGGCATGGCGAGAGATTTGCCTTTTTGACTTTGGACGCACGACGGTGGTGAGCGCCATTAATTGTCTGTCGGAGCGGGGGTCTCGACCGAGGCGGAGCTCTCCCCATTTCGTGGGTTGCTCGAGGCTCGATCCTCAGGCCTCAACTGAGACGGAGTTCTCCGATTCGCTCGAGGGGTCGGTTCCCTCGAGCGAAGCGGAGATTAGGGTTCGCGTCGAGGCACACCACGGGGTGCCTTGACCGGGGCTTCGTTCGTTGCTGGGCCGCGGGCCTTAACTTTCGTTTCTCTTTTTCTGGTCATGCATATGAGTTTAATGTTTAACAAGGGTGATTATCCATAGGTTTGGGTACCCCTAATAATCGCCCCCAACAATAGTTTTGATGTACACGACGAGACGAATCTTTTGAGCCTAGCTCGATCATGGTAGGACAATAATTACCACAAACAAACGAAAAGTGTTACAATGCGCTACAATGTTCGATGTAATCATTTTCATCCCTTTTTCACGGATCTAAACACAGCCAAAGTGGGATGCTTCTGCTACTAGACCCATATTTTGGCTCATGTTTTGCACTTTGCTAGGTACGTCATGTTTTCCATTTTTGGTCTTGTTTAGATCAAAATTTGGTGTCAAACTTTGGTTCAAAGTTTACACTCGGTAATAAATGCGTCATTGTAGCATTTTGTTTGTATTTATAAAAAATTATCCAAACATTGATTAATTAGGCTTAAAATGTTCGTCTCGTAAAGTACAACAAAACTGTGTAATTAGTTTTTGATTTCATCTATATTTATTACTCCATGCATGTGTCGACATTTTGATGTGATGAGAATATTCTTTTTGACGTAGTGCACTTAGAAGTCAAATTTGTTCGTCCTTAGGTATTGAACACAACTACAAAAGCCCCGTGATTCAACTTTCGAGTACCTCCAGTTATAACTCACCCAAGGTTCTAGGTCACCACTCACCAGACCTACGCACTACTCAACCAGCCTTGTGCTAACCTATAAAATGCATACCTATTATAGTTTCAATTTTCAATCATTTTTAATAAGCTAGGGCCTCTCGGCTGAGTGGTGAGTGGTACACGGCCTTGTGCAATTATGAACTAAATTGCATCTGAATTGACCCAATTAATGTGAACTAGAACACCGATACAGAGCTTCCAGCGTACCAAGATTGGCTACTGAAAACTACAAGTAATCACCAGAAGAGATTGTCATTTTCTGGCTATTTTTTGCGATGGACTGTGGCTTGAAATTAGACCTGAGCATAAAAGGCCCGGCCCAGCCCGGCAGCCATTTAGGGCCGGGCATAGCGCTAAATTTGTTGGCCCCAAAAAACCAGGCCTGCCCAAGCCATGAAGAAATTTGAAAAAAAATTGTGATTCTCAGGGTTTAGGGGGATTTTGATCTGAACTCTAAGGATTCAGTACAAATTCAAAGTAAAACTCCAAAAATTCCACGAGACTAACTTCAAGTAAATAGTCTCAAAGGCATTACGAGATGAATCTCGTAAGCTAGAGTCCAGCTTGGTGCTTTCTTGTATTTATATCTGAAATTATTATAGTGGCATACTGGCATACCTATTTTTTGATTAGCACAAACAGTTGCTGAACCTAATTACAGAAATACCAGGGAAGCCAATAGCAAGGATCTTTGATTAAGCAAAAGTACATCAAGATGCATGATCTACGGATCTTGATTCCATCTTGTTGTGCATTTTGCTTTTCATTTATCCGGACGAAATGGTAATAGGTTCAGTATTCCAAATGGATCAACATACATTTTGCAGAGAAAATATTAAATGCACAAATGTTCTCTGGACAACTCAATAAGAAAATATTGCACAGTTGTCAATTTGTCATGCATTCAGAACCTTGCCACAGGTGAGGTGATATACTGATCAAATGCGAGATTACATAACATGGTGATTGGAGGTAAGGCAACATCGCCTGTTCCCTTTCAAAAAGAAAAGCAAGATATAATGAAGAGCAGGCAGGTAAGAGCCATGTACCTATGTATGCGATCCGTGTACATCAAGGGCATCCCAAGCGACTGATTGTCATGAAAGCTGCCTCAGTGCTGTGACCACTCGATGCTCTTGAGGTCAATGCCAGACTTGGCCATCTCATATAGTGGGCTCATGTCACGGAGCTTCTTCACCTCTTCCTCAGTGGTAAAGCGGCCAATACCAAAGCGAATAGAGGTGTGTGTCATGTCCTCCTCCACCCCGAGCGCCCGTAGCACATATGAAGGCTCCAAGCTGACACTTGTGCAGGCACTACCACTCGACACAGCCACCTCCTTCAGCCCCATAAGCAAGCTCTCCCCCTCCACATAAGCAAATGACAAGTTCAGGTTGCCTGGGTAACGGTGCTCCATGCTTCCATTGATGACAACCTCATCGACCTGGGCACGGATGCCATCGAGCAGCCTCTTCTGCAGAACACTGATTCGCCTATGGTCATAGTCCATCTCTTGAGCCGCAATCTCACAGGCAGCACCGAATCCAACAACAAGCGGCGTGGGCACCGTGCCACTGCGGATGCCACGCTCCTGGCCACCACCACTCATCTGCGGCTCCACCCTGATACGCGGACGGCGGCGAAGGTAGAGCGCCCCAACACCCTTGGGGCCATAAATCTTGTGCCCAGAGAGGGACATGAGTCCAATCCCCATCCTGTTCACATCAATCGGGATCTTCCCCAGCGCCTGAGCAGCATCAGTGTGGAATGGCACGCCCTTCTCCTTGCAGATGCGTCCAATTTCCTCGAGCCGCTGGACGACTCCGATCTCGTTGTTGACGGCCATGACGGAGACAAGGCCGGTGTCGGGCGGATGGCGTCCTCGAGCTGCGCGAGGTCCACGAGCCCGTCTTTGCGCACGGGGAGGTAGGTGACCTCGAACCCCTCCTGCTGCAGGTAGCGGCAGGAGTCGAGCACGCACTTGTGCTCGGTCTGCGTGGTGACGACGTGGCGGCGGCGGTCGCGGTAGAAGCGCATGACGCCCTTGACGGCGATGTTGTTGCACTCGGTGGCGCCGGAGGTGAAGAAGATCTCGCGCGGGTCGGCGCCGACGAGGGAGGCGACGCGGGCGCGCGCGGCCTCGACGGCGGCGTCGGACTCCCAGCCGTAGAGGTGGGTGCGGGAGTGCGGGTTGCCGTAGCGGGAGAGGTAGAAGGGGTCCACGGGCGTCGTCGCCTGCATGTCCATGTACAGCGGGCGGCCCGAGATGCGCACGCCCTTGACGGTGACAGAATCCTCGTCCTCCTCCGAGGCCGCGGGCGCGGTGGCCGTGGAGAGCGCGCGGGCGGCGGGGGCCCCGCGGCGGAGGAAGAGCGGGAGGAGGCGGCGAGTGAGGGCCATGGCGTGGGGTGGGGAGGGGACGAAGGAGGTAGGGTTCAGGGGAGGGTTGGAGTTTGGGGGCGCCGCCGCGGGGCTCCCGTTTCGGCGGACTGGCGAGGGAGTGGACCTGGGAGGAGGAAGAGAAGCCGGCACGGAACAGCCGCCGGCACCGGAGCCGGATCTCCGGGGAGAGACCGCCCCACCGCCGGCGGCTTCCGAGAGGACGAGCGGCCGGCTTGCTGCACGCCCGCAACGAAGCAATGGCCGTGAGATCAGCTTTTCGAAGGCCTATCCCGAAGGAATGGCCCATCAAATAAATGGACCGTGCAGGCCCATAAGCATTTATGCAGAAGAAGCAGCCCAGGAAGGCCCATGCCGCGGCTCATTGATATACCGACACCTCAGATATGAACGAACGCGCTGGCGGGCCCCACCGAGAATCGCGCGCGCATACGTCACCACAATTCCGTGTGCCTTGTCGTGGAGGGCGGAGGTCCGAGCAGCAGCAGCAGCCCCGTAGTACGCCGGAGCGCCGCACACCCGCTGCCCCCGCCTCCTCCACTCCTGCCGGTGTTTGGATTCCACTTCGCCTCCTCTCCCAACCTCCCATGGCGGCGGCGCTGGGCACCGCCACCGCCACCGCCTCCGCAGCACCTCCCGCGGCGCCGCGCGGCTACGACCGGCACCCGCGGCGCCGCGTCGCGGAGCGCTGTGGCCGGGCGGCGGCCCCGGCGAGGGGGATGGTCCTGCGCGCCAGCGCCTCGCCCGCCGTCTCCGCCCCCGACACGCCCGAAGAGGCGGCGGCGGTGAGTTCCCCCGACGCGCTTCAACCCCCGCTGACGCATTCCGTCGAGCATGCCGAGAGCTTGTCCAATAGAGCAGGCGGCAAGTTAAGAGCGTGTTTTTCTTTTCAGGAACCTTTGGTGGAAGCGGCGTCGGAGATGAAGCTGAGCAAGCTGGCGTGTCCAATCTGCTACTACCCGCTCACGAGCTCAGGCGATCAGTCTGGGTAAGCGGCTTCCCAAATTCGTGCGTGCCACCATACCTGCCAATTGATCATCGCGCACCTTCCGGGTTCTGACGGTTTGTTCCTTTCTAGTGACGCTTCTAGCCTCGAGTGTTCGACCTGCAAGAAAGTGTATCCAAATAAGCAGGATTACTGGGATCTTACAGTGGCAGTTGGTTCGACGGAGTACTCCGAGTCCATGCCAGCGGCAACTGAATTGTTCAGGTAAAGCGGTTTGTTTTCTTCTGTAATTCGTTAGCCTGGTGAGTTTGGCTGAAATGAGGGTATGAGGGAATTAATTAACAGGGGAAATTGGCCTGCTGCAACTTGAAATTGTAGTGTCTCCTAACTCAAATCATGGGACATGATTCATTCAGTCATCTTCTTCAGATGGGCATGATTCACCGAATCTTCTCCTTCGATTCTCTGACAATTGCAATTCTTTTAACAATTACTTCTACTAACTAATGCTGAAAGCATGTCTAAGGCTCTAAACCAGTAGTGCAAGAACTTTTCACATCTTTACATTGTTTTCTTGCGGATAGAGACAAAGGTAATGATACAATAATGACCATTTAAAAAATAGATCCAATAAAAGGTTACAGGTTATTACTAGTATCAATGTCTGCTGAACTGTTTTTGCTGGTGAGCTGGGGAACCAAGAATATGACTCTGCATTTGTTAATTAGTTCTACCGAGATTATTTCTTAGTCCTTACAGATGATTATTCAAACAGGACTCCGCTGGTATCATTTCTTTACGAGAGAGGATGGCGCCAAAATTTCATATGGGGTGGTTTCCCGGGTCTAGAGAGAGAGGTCATGCTGCTTAATTATTCTGTATGCATAAGGATGCTCAATTGCATTTGTGAAACAGTCTCACAGTCATCACTATGTAATTTGATTAGTAGCTCCCTTTTCTTTTCCCATGAGAAAATCATGGTACTTAGGACTCTGTCAATCAGTACTTAGTCTTGTGGTAAGTTGCAACTAACTCTTCAAAAACATATGATCATGGTATTTTACTTGGTCCTTTCTGGGATTGTCCATGCTAGCAAAAATGGCCCTGTTGCATCCAAGTTGGGCCCATTGTAACTGCTGGGCTGTTGATGCTGGGCCATATAATTTCTTTAGCAACTTTGGTATACACTGCATTTATGCATCATTTGTATGAGCATATAATTTTTCAGACTTTCTGAAGAACATTGCTATACATGCAGTTTGAAATGGCAAAGACTTATTTGAAGCCAACAACTGGAGGGACTATTGTTGATGCAAGTTGTGGAAGTGGCCTGTTTTCAAGATTATTTGTTAAGAGCGGACTATATTCTCTTGTTGTGGCACTAGATTTCTCAGAGAATATGTTGAAGCAGTGCAACGAATACGTCACGCAGGAAAACATTTCAAATGAGTATGGCTTTGATAATTTTGTTTCTTTCTGTAACTACTTGTCATGTTTTATTTACAATGACCAGTTATTACATCATGCCAGTATTCACGTTTCCTAATTTTATGACCGTGGTTGTTAATTTATTCTAAAATGCAAACCCTAATGCTACTCTGCTTCTGTTTCAGGAGATTAGCATTGGTGAGGGCTGACATATCCAGGCTCCCTTTTGTGAGTGGCTCAATTGATGCTGTGCATGCAGGTGCTGCAATTCATTGTTGGCCATCCCCAGCTTGTGCTGTAAGATCTCTATTTGAAGTTCATATTTATGTCACAAACAAAAAGTTTGTTTCTTAATTGCAATTTTGAAGAGCTTAACTATAATTCATTATTTGTATGGTGTTTCTTTCACCATGTACTTCTTAACGAAAAACCGACTAGTTCCTCCTAGGATATCTTTATTTTTGTTTCTTTCATCATGCATTTTCTATTTCTATATTAACCAACATAATTGGTTGCTCCACATTCTTCTTTGCACCAAGTAATGGCAACATGGCATCCATAAAGAAATAGTTCCCATCTTTTATTTTCTATATTAACCTGCCTACGTGGTTGCTCCACATTATTCTATGCACTCAGACATGCCAGCATGCTAGTTTGCTGCTTCATAAAGCTCCTCGAAAATAGACGTGTAATGCAAACATCACACTTGCGCATTGAACCCACATGCATTTATATTTGTGTCCTTACCTTCCCCTTCCCCATGTTTCAAAAGCATGTGAGTGCATGAACACAACCATCAAATAAGTAAGAATCACAAGCACATAGTTATATGTTTGACATTGGTTAGTTCAAAATTTAACTAACCAACATCGAACATTCAAGAATGGAGGGAATACTTGTTACAAGTTCATGAAGCTTAATAAAATAGAGGACAAGGAATTGCTGTCATGAACAACTTTTGTGATCTTCTATTTTTTCCCTCTTGAATGGAGCAGTCTTCTATTACACTTCTGAATTTAAGTTCAGTTATCTCTCCATCAACAATGTTCTTTATCCAATTTCTATGCCCCCACCTAGTGACAATTGGTGAAAGTTCTTATTATGTTTATGATTTTTTTCATAGGTTGCAGAAATTAGTAGAATCCTTCGCCCAGGGGGAGTTTTTGTTGCTTCTACATTCATGGCAGATGTTATTCCTCCAGCTATTCCGATATTGAGGATCGGACGCCCGGTAATGGTCTACTCCTAATCATCCACACGTAATGGTTTTCATGTGACGACAACAGACTGACAAACTTTAAACTTCAAGTGATTCTTTAGTGTTTTGACACCAAGTAAAGTGCACGGAAGGTTAAACTTTGGATCATCGTGTATTGCTATCTGTGAATTTACTTTGCCCTGCTCTGTTGCCTTACACTTGGAATTGTCTTGCAGTACATTAGCCAAATCACTGGCAATAATACCTTCTTATCCGAAGTGGAGCTTGAAGATCTTAGCAAAGCTTGTGGGCTGGTTAATTTCAAATTTGTCAGAAATGGATTCTATATAATGTTCTCTGCTACTAAAGCAAGCTAATTGAGACACCTCAATTTTGCACTTCAAATAGTGAATACACTGCTTATCATTGTGTTTGGTGCACTATACTGCTCATTATCTTCGATGACGTGATAAACGTTGAAATTTGTTGCTACAGGTTTATTTCTGTGCATGGCGCCTTTTGCTCTTAGGGTTACTAGATTGCTCAAGGGAGGTGTCATGTGAAATGTGAATTACATGTTTTACTTGACTGGCCTCATTATGGCCTGGATATATCAATCCTTTGTATATAGCCTCAGATTTTGTAACTATGTATTTTATCAACTTCTATTTATTCTACATATATGTGGTTGCCTTGATTCAAGACTTACTAACTAATATGCTATTAATTATTCTGGAATATAAAGCCAAATTGAAGTATCAGAAGGACGAGAAATAATTTTAATTTGTTAATTGGTGTAAATTATTTTGTACAATATTTACACCTTTCTCCAAATTTAATTAAAGAAAAAGGGTTCTAACTTATTTTCAGTTACGACTTGAAAGGTGGCTTAGCTTACAATACACTTCTTGTCACCTGGAATTTTCTACTCTACTACTGTATGTTTATTGTCATTTTTTTCAGAACGAATTCAGCAAGATGTTTTAACCAATCATTTAGAATCGAGCAGCAGCTATGTCGGTATAGCCTGCAGCTAACAGATTGCCTACCAGAGTACCAGGCTAGAACCAAATATGCTTGCAGGATACGTAGGAACCAGAGTTTGATGCTTCTTTATTAAGACAAAGCTAGGGGCATTTCTCTTCATGGTCGAGTTTCTTTTTAACCAAACAGATATACATGTGTCAAGCAAAGTCCTGGAGCATACTCAAAATTCACTATCCTTTATAGTTTATAAAACAGAAACAAACAGACATGATCACGAGCAAGTAACCAGCAAAGCAACCTTGATTCGCTGAAGCCAATATTTCCAGTCTATATTAAGAACATCTTTATAAGAGTAATAACATGAAAGTATTACTCCATATAATCTATCTATACTATAAAGATCCGATTCTTTTGAAAACAGTTGTCACCAAAATAATTCATACCCACCCATCATAGAGGACTCACATGTCAGGTCTTACGATGGAAAAGACGTGGAAAGTTTTCACAAACAAGAAAAAAAGATGTTTCTAGAGAGTTTTTACCGTTTTGGCATTACTTTTCTCGCCATGGAATCTCTCTACCCACCCTATATACCCACCAACCAAATAGTCTAAAATAACCCCATGATAAAGGTAGCACGCGCTTGTCGCGTGGGCATATTTGCTAGTAAAAATAAAATTATAGGATGTTTATTTTTTTACCTTAAGTTTGTTTAAGAAATTCCCGCAGCAAGGCACAAGGTATCACCTAGTAATCTATACAGATGCACCATACTAAAAGTCATTAACTCTATTTCTCTCAACACGCAAGCTATCCACGCCATATATGAACCCATTATATCAGACGACACATCACCATCCACTAAGACCATCTATTATGTCTTCCACCGATTTTTTATGACTAACATCATCTATGCATGCAATTTATTAGTCTTTATGAGTATAATGCTACCGAAATTCCCACATTAGAAATACATGGATAATCAATTATTTAAGTTCCGTCCCTCTCTCAACAAAATGAACATGTTTTCATGTATAATATCGTTTACAAGAGAATGTTGCCATATAATCATCTTAGTGTTTTTACTTTTATATTTCACCTTAAAATCATTAATAATATCGTTTGAAAAGAATATTGCTATGAAACCTTTCTACTTCCAAATTTCACCTTAAAATTTTTAGCATCACGTGGGGTATCACCTAGTGTTTTAGGTGAACATGAAATACTTGGTAAAAAAAGGAAATACTTGTCAAAGGAAAGGAAAAAATAAAAAAGTAGGAAAGTAAGAATTGACGAGCTTAACAAATTATTGCCAGCTCCCATGCACCGGAGGCTGCTCAGATGGGCTTCCACGCACAGGTGAACAGCTCTTGGCGGCCTACCACAACTCAGCACACAGCAGCGCGGAAACCTATATGGCTTTCGGACGTTTTTTCATGAACCGGCTTCCACTGTTTAAAATTTGTATGGATCGGATGAACAAACAAGATTGACGCGGAAGGGTGAGCTGAGTGCAATCGAGAGGTGCACGTGGATGAAGCGGACGGAAATGATTCCATTGGGAATTTGATCTTTGAATTCATTTTTCTCTATTATAAATTATTTTTTCAAATCCTTTGGAACCATGATCTTATTTACAATTTATGCAACAAAAGAAGCTCCAATTTAATATATTTTATATTTTAAAAAATTAACATTTGCAGTAAACTAGTTTAATATTTTTGTTATGTCGTTTCAACATTTCATGTAAGAACTATTAAAATTGTTTTTAAAAATATTAATTATTAGGTTTGAATAAATATTGAATCCAATCCAACATTAGAAATGCACTACTTCAATATTTTTCACATGTTGTCTCAACACTGTAATATACTATTTCAACATTTTTAGAAAAATATTGAATTAGTTTTCTAAGTGTTGGACCAATAATTTTGAAATGTTGAATCACATTGACAAAAAATATTGAATCTGGTGTCACATGAGACTGCTAGAAGCTAATAGAATTTCGTGCTAGAAAGAAGGTTCAAATACAGTTACGCACGCGGCTTTGTATCTAACAGAACATTAAAAAAAATCTAAATTATAGAGATACGCGTGGACGGGTACGCAACTAATGTCAGTACTAGCACGTTTTTGGGTCTTACTTAGACCTCAAAGTCAGGTTGCTTGTATAGGATATGGAAGCTACGAGCCCCCAACAGCAGCCGCAGGGTGCATGCATGGTGTTTATTTATTTAGTCCCACCTCGTGAGCGCGGAGGAAATACAGGCACAGAGCTGCTATATAATGCAAGCCAAGAAAGGGATATTTTTTTTGAACGAACGGGCACGAGATCGTGCCTATTTCATTGATATAGAAGGGTGTACAAAGCAAGCTGCCGAGGGCAGCAAGGGAAAACAAAACGCGCTACACACGCGAAATAAGGAGCGCTAGCTCTTTTGCCCCGGCGATGATCCAGGCGGATGCCTCGTTCTTAATTTTTGCCGCAAGCGTAGTCGTGGACGACTCTCGTCTATCGAATATTCGTGCGTTTCGCTCATTCCAAATCTCCCAAATGACTAGCAAAGCGAGGCTTCTCAAGGCTCTTCTCGGGGAGTCCTGCAACGTGGTGATCATCGTCCACCATTGTAGGGCATCACAGGTGGGTGTCCAGTCAGTTGGACGCAGGCCAGGCTGATCCGTCCAGGCTGCAGTTAGCTCCCAAATTCTCTTCGTGTATCGGCAATCCGCTAAGAGGTGGTGTGCCGATTCAGCTACTCGTCGACAGAGGGGGCAAAAAGTGTTGTGCGGCCATTCTCGCGCAGCGAGCCTATCAGCCGTCCACACACGATTTTGGGTTATGAGCCACGCGAAGAACTTGCATTTGGGAGGCGCCCAGGATTTCCAAATGGAGCTAATCGATGGGGTCGTAGTGCAGCCGAGAAACTGAGCCCTGTAGGCGGAGGCGGCGGAGTAAATTCCTGATTTCGTGAGCTTCCAAGTGATCCTGTCCTCCTGATCCGGTTGCAGCTGTACCATCTGTAACAAAGCCCAGAAACTTACAAAAGCCGATAGGAGGTCGTTGGATATGCGTCCACTGGTGTCGAGGTCACGAATCCAATTGTCGTTGCTTAAGGCATCATGAACTGATCTCTTCTTTTTCCGCGAAATCTCAAACAACATTGGCGCAATATCTCTAGGCCTGCGTCCTTGCATCCAAGCAGAATCCCAGAATGTGCACCTCTTCCCGTCACCCAGGGCAATTGTGGTGCATGCTGCGAATAGTAGTTTATCGTCGTCATCGCATGGCGTTTCTGTCCCTACCCATGGTTTGTCGGTAGAGACCCATTGGTGCCACAGCCATCGGAGCCGTAGCGCTCTTGCGAATTTGTCCAAGTTTGGTATGCCCAGGCCCCCGCATTCTTTCAGCAGGCAGCTACGGGTCCAGTTGACCTTGTACTTTCCACCTGTCAGTAGCTTGTCGCCCGCCCATAGGAAACGCCTCCGTAGCTTGTCGAGGTCTTCAATCAAATCCTTCCGTGGCCTAAGCGCCGTAAGGAAGTAGACAGGTTGGGAGGACAAGACTGACTTTGTCAGGCAGACTCTTCCAGCCTGTGTAAGGTTGCGTCCTGTCCATGTTGAGAGCTTTCCTGTCACCTTGTCCATAAGAGGCTGGAAGTCCACTTTTTTTAGCCTCGTAACGGAGAGCGGGAGGCCTAGGTAGCGCATTGGGAAGTTGGTCCTTGTTACCGGTAGATCACGCAGCAAGTCATCAAGGTCAATGTTGTTACATCTGATCGAGACCATCTGTGTCTTTTGGAGATTCGTGCAGAGTCCTGTGGCTTCCCCAAAATTTTGAAGGAGTCGAGCCATGTTCGTGATGTCTTTATGAGTCGGCTTAAGGAGTATTGCAGCATCATCCGCGTAGAGGGAGGCCCTAAATCTTGCCGCCTTACTTCCAAGTTTGGAGAGGAGTCGTTTATTAGTCGCTTGTTCAATGAGTTGCTGCAGCGGGTCAATGGCTAGAACGAAGAGTAGTGGCGAGAGCGGGTCTCCTTGTCTGAGTCCCCTTCCATGTTGGATCGGCTGCAGCGGGGTGCCATTAAGTAGCACCCGCGAGGTTGAGGTGGAGAGGAGAGCGGCAATCCAATTACACCAGCGTGGCGGGAAGCCCCTATGTTGCATTAGGGAGATCAGGTAGTCCCACCGGACGGAGTCGAACGCTTTGGAGATATCCAGTTTCAGCAATAAGACCGGTGTCTTGCTACTGTGGAAGCGACGGGCGGTGTTGCGTACGTAGAGGTAATTGTCGTGTATGTTCCTGCCTTTTATGAAAGCGCTTTGGCACGGCGAGATGAGTGCCTGCATGTGCGGGGTAAGTCGTAGTGCTAGCGCTTTAGCAATTATCTTGGTGATCGCATGAATGAGGCTGATAGGGCGGAAGTCAGTGACACACTCGGCCCCATCCTTCTTCGGGACTAAGATAATATTCGCCTTGTTGAGCAGGTTAAGGTCGCCGCATCGCAAATTGTGAAATGAGTTGATCGCCACCATGACATCGCCTTTTATAATAGACTAGCATTTCTTGAAGAATGTGCCAGTGTATCCGTCGGGACCTGGTGCACGATCTGAGGGTAACTGAGATATGGCGTACTCGATCTCCTTCTCTTCGAACGGTTTGTCCAGCTGTGAGAGGTCAATACTAGGCAGCTCAATAGTGTCCCAGTTGATGTCGCGCGTACGCTGACACGGGGCACTCATAGTAGTCTCAAAATGGTGCTGTACGATTTCACTTTTATCCTGGTGGGACAAAGCCCATCCGCTAGGAGTTTGTAAGCGTTGAATGAAATTTTTTCTCCGGCGTGCATTAGCTGTGAGATGGAAAAATTTGGTGTTAGCGTCCCCCTCTCGTAGGTTTTTGATGCGTGAGGACTGGCGCTTACGTGCCCTCTCAATGACCGCCCAGCCTAGGAGTCGCTTTTTGAGTTTTGTCCTGATGTTAAATTCCGCATCAGTTAAGGGGCGAAAATCCTGGGCTTTGTCGAGAAGCTGGATAACCACTTGTGCCATGTGGAATTTGATCTTCGCGTCAGAAATTAGTGAGGCACTCCATTTTCTCAAGGCTTTGGCCGTGCAGTGAAGCTTGTGCCCCAACCGGTGGAAAGGTTCAGTGTGGTGCGTGGGGAGGCTCCATGCTTCTAGCACTGTTGTTTGAAAGCGGGGCAGTTGTGTCCAGAAGTTTTCGAATTTGAAGGGGCGCGGCCTCCGTGGTCCCGATAGACGGGCAAGGATCAGGGGACAATGGTCGGAGTGCGATGATGACAGAGCATGCAGGGTGTGCTCATCATAGGCGATGTCCCAAGCTGCATTGCAGAAGAAGCGATCAATTCGGGTGAGGGTCGGCTGGCGTCTCTCGTTGCTCCATGTGAACTTGCGATTTTGGAGGTGTATCTCTCGCAGTTCGCAAAAAGCTAGTGCCGAACGGAAGCGGCGCATGTGTTGTAAATTGAGACGACGATTGTTTTTGTCTTTTGCTTTGTAGATGAGGTTAAAGTCCCCTACTATTAGCCACTTGGAGCTGTCATTTGCTCGTAGACTACGCAGGTGGTTTAGGAATGTCTGTTTTTGTTCTCGCCTTGATGGACCGTAAACTGTTGTCAGCCTGAAGGCCGAGCCGCATTGTTTGAGAGTTACTGATGCCGAAATGGAGAAACATGCGACATCAATGTTCTGAAGATCGATGTAGTCGCTATCCCAGAGGACGATGATGCCGCCTCGAGTACCTTGCGCTGGCTTGAAGGCAAAATTATTCAGCCGATAACCTCCTAAGAAGGCCAGAGATGCATCGATGTTATTTAGCTTTGTCTCTTGGAGGCACACGATGTGACATTTGGTGGATTTCAGCGTTTCATGGACAACCAAACATCGTGCAGCCGAGTTTAGACCTCGGACATTCCAGCTTATAAGGTTGAAGTCACCCGTATTCATAAAGTGGTCGTGGAGGCGCAGGGGATCGTAGCCCGAAGGTCGAAGCCAGCAGGGCCGAGACGATGTACCGTACAATGTGCCCGAAGGTCGCAGCCAGCAGGGCGGAGTCAAAGTTGCGAATAGGTAGTGAGTGCCATCGTGCCCGTCCGAAGGTCGCAGCCAGCAGGACGGGTAGATCGGGCATGCAGGCGATGCAAAGTGCCGTACTCTGGAACAGATAAAATGCAGTAGTAGCTCGGTGGCTCACGTAGCCCATGTAGCAGTAGAGTGCATGCATCATTCGCAGGATTCGTGAAGCTCGATGTGGACATCGTCGATGTACTGTCCGGCGTGCTTCAGAAGGGCGTCGTTCAGCATCTCCGCGTCGTCGTCGTCGAGGCCGAAGAGCGCCGTCGTCGCAGCAATGATGTGCTCCGGCAGTGGCGTCTGGTGGGTGCTGATGAAGTCCTGCAGGATCTCCTCGATGGTCCGGAGTTCCTCTTCCGAGACTCCCAACTTGTGCCACAGGACGCGTTGTGCGCGCTCCAGAGCAGGGATCGCCGGTTTCTTGGCGAGGCGCGCGCTCCGACGAACCTTGGTCATGTCGAAGGTGCGAGCAGCTCGCTGACGGTTGTTGCTGCAGGATTGGCGAGGGCGGCTTGGTGAAGAGGTCGTCGATGTCGTCGCGCGGAGCCTGCAGCGGGGTCGTGGGCGCCTGCCGTTCACCCTGCGCCGGCAGCATCGCATCGGCCTCAGTGGCGCACTGCTGCTCGGCCTGGTGCACCTGGAGCTGCATCGTGTTGAGGGCGCGCTCCACATCTTGAACAGAAGGCGCTTCTGGAGTTTTGCCCTGCGCCTGTCCAGCCGTGCCGAGCGCTGCGTGCAGACTGGCAAAAGCCCGGCGGAGGGGCACGAGCGGCTCCTTTACAGCGGCGTGGACGGACCAGGCTTGATTCCCCACAGAGCGTTGGGGAACAGCCAGACCGAAGGAGTCCGCCAGGGTGCACGCTTTGTCGACGAAGTCCTGTGCATTGAGAGTCCAGCTTTCTCCCAGCTCCTGCTGTCCAGAGTGTAGTGGAGACGTGAGTGCGTCAACATTTGGGCAAACCTGCTGTGATGCCAAGACGTGTAGCTTGAACTTGAGTCCCAGCGCCTGGACACGGAAATGAGCCTGCAGCTGCTGCGTCGTCATGCTCTGGAGGTCGCCGATGTCAAGGAGCGAGGTCCGTGAGAGCTGAAGCTCTCCCTGCAGCGGCGTGGCACGGTCAGCGCGTGGTTCTTGCATCTCCTGCTGAGCACTCCTGAACTCGCTCTCCCAGCGCCGTGGGGAGCGGGAGCGCTCCCGCCGGACGACGTCGTGGCCATGCCGGTCATAGACCTTGTTGAGCGCGCCCCTACCTCGACCCGGGTGCTCGTAGTCGTCGCCGCCGTCATCGTCGTCCCCATGCCGGCGTGGCCACTGGAATGACTTGTCATTGCAGGAGCCGCCATAGCGGCCACGTCGCTTGTCGTTGGGTCCCCCACGGCGCGCGTCGCGGTCCCGGCCGCCAGTCCTACGGTCGGTGCATCCGCCGTCGTCGCGAACGTGGTCATGCTCACGGCCATCAGACCGCGAGGCAAGGCGGCGCCCGTAAGCGCCATCCCGCCCGTGGTCGTCGTCTCCAGGCGACTCCCTCGGCGGAAGAGGGAGCCGAGCGGGGAACGTAGAGCGTGCCGAAGCTGGAGCACCGTCCGGGACGCCGTAACGCCAGACGAAGGGCCGGCGAATCGGCGCAAACCTGGGATCGTTGAGCGCCCCCTCAAGGTCGGAGGCCGCCGCCGTGTAGTCATCCAGGACGCCCAGGTGAAGGAGGACCGGGTACCTCACGCCCTGCTGCCAAGGAGCCGGTTTCCTTGCAGTGACGGTGCAGGTGGAGCTGTCGCCCGGGCCGTGGGTGAAGGTGAGCCAGACACGCTTGGGGATCCTGCTGGGATCCGCCGTCCAGGCCCAGAGGTCAATATGCCTGGTGTCGGTGGGCTGAACAAGATCCGTCCGGATGCTTTCAAGCGCGCAGCGGTGGCCGATGACCCGCTCGACGATCTCCGGCGTCCACGCGTGGTCAGGAACGCCATCCAGGTAGAGGCGGACCCGGTAGAAGACGCGCGTTCCCAACGCGTGCGTCAGGCTGCGCCATGGCCTGAGGCAAACGTCGATGCCATGGCCTTGGAATCTTCCACGCTCGCGGGCGCGAGCACACTTGGCGTTGTCGATGAACCGGACGAGGAACGGCTCCGGCTGGTGGACGGTGACGACGACGTCTCCACGCTGGAGCTGCAGGCGTTCCGGGAGGAGGTCCTCGATCTCGCTGGCGCCGGCGCCGCGCGGGAGGTGGATGGCCCAGGGGACAAGCGCCGTGCCCTCCCAGTCGCGCGCGTCGCGCGTAAGGTCGAAGGAGTTGGGCACGTACACAGTTTCCTCCTCCGGGCGGGTGTCAGGGTCCCCAATCGCCATCAGGGCCGGCGGCGACGGAGGGGGCGGTGGGGGTGGTGGAGGAGGTGGAGGTGGGGGTGGTGGAGGCGGGGGTGGTGAGGGCGGTGGCGGACGCCTAGCCGTTGGGGCTCAACGCCGGTTGGCTCTGCAGGAGCGCTCACGGTGCCCCGAGCGGGAGCAGCGGAGGCACTTGACGGGGTCCCGGCAGGAGGTGGCCCGATGGTCCCGAGCCAAGCAAATGAAGCAGCGACCGGCTGTTGCTTGGATGAATGAGTCAGAACCAGGGTTGTGTGGCCGTCTTGAATTTTCACCGCGGCGTGGCCGTCATGAATTGCTGTTGTCACGCCGGTCATATCCATCAGTACGAAGCGCAGACGCGGACGGCGCCCGGCGAGGGGAGGGCCTCCTGCGGCGCCTGGCTGGCGTCCATCCCAGCTCCGCATCCCGCTGCACAGTATGACACGGAATCCAGACCTTGCGTGTCCTTGGCTCGCCGGAGTTAATGCGCCGCGGCCTTGTCACCTCGCCGGAGTGAAAGCGCCGCGGCCTTGTCTCATCACGGGGGTAAATGCGGTTCCCCCGCGAGGAACCGCGGTGGTTGTCGCCGGGCCGCGGAGGCCGCGAAGGGCGTGGGGGTGAGGACGGCTGCCGCGGAGCGTTGACTCTGCCCCTACGGACGATTTCAGCGTAGCTGGCTTGATGGGACTTGCCAGAGACCGGATCCATGGCAGTAGAGGGTGGATCCGTAGTACTGGTGAGCGGATCCGGTGTCTCCGGCACGAGGTCGATGCTGGCAGACGGAGGTCGACCATGGCGCGGTGATGGAGGCGGGGACTCGCAGAAGAAGTACTCCCAGTCGGAACGGCTATGGGTGGAAGGTGGGGGTGGTGGCTGTGTCGCACGGCGGAGGATGCGGATCGGGGCAAACTGGGATGCCCCGGCAGAGTGGAGGAGGGAGGCCGCCGGCGACGGCGGCGGCAGTCGTGGGTCGGGGGGCATGGGTCGTGCTCCCTGCATTGACACTCAAAACTCTTTTATGATTACTATCCTTGTATTTCTTGTGACTTGTGATTTGTAGGGCATAGGTCTACACTGTTGTTATAGTATAACAACGCGAAGTTTCTGGTTTATCCCGGAAATTTCCCGGCTAAATATGGAAACTGTGAATACGGTCGCCACCGATTCCTGTCCTCCCCTCAGATTTCCCTTTTTCTTTTCAGAATTTCTTGGTAACGTGAAATGCCCTATTTGCATGTGAATTTCCTTTTTTATCTATCTTATTTCCTATCTATTGTGATTATGTGATCTGATCGATCTTGTGCTCCTCTTGTGCAGAAAGAGCCACCTGGACGTACCAACACGAAAAAGGAGATACATGCAAAAAGCAAGAGAAAATTACCTTCGCCGGGGAAGGACTTACGCCTGTACCACATTTTGTCTGATAATTTTACGCGTTTAAGATTCCTGAGTTCTTCAACTTGATTCGGCATCTGTACATGCCATCTATAAAGGTCACATATAGACCCAAAAAATCATATAGACCAGATCATGCAAGTAGAAAGAATCGATCGACAAAAAAGAAGAAAAAACACTATAGCAACACTATTTTGGTACCATATATATACTGCGAAGTTATTTTGTTAGCATAAAATAGAAGCCGGTCTTTTACATTCTTTTGGCCCACCGGCTTTGGTTTGACAAGTCCACCTAATAAATGGCATGCTACTCCAGCCACTAAACCCTGGCTTCGTTCCACTAATCCTGCAACTACTGATTCCTGAATTCCAATTCGAAGTCGAACGCTGGCCCGACACAGCTTGTGCACGTGAAGAACTGTCAGAAGGCAAAGGTCGACCGGCCGAGGACCGAGTCGTCTCTGATCTGCATCTCACAGCCGGAGAGATTGTATCGCCTGCTCGTCTCGGCTACAGAATCGGAATAGCCGTCGTCAGCATTTGAATTTGGCAAGCAATGCGATAACTGTAATTGAGAAGGTGCTTACCGCCGCCAGTAGCTCCGAGTCCTAGCAGCACGATCTGCGACGAGTTGCAGATGGGGCACGACAAGTTTTCCTTCACCCACCGGCGGATGCACCGGCGGTGGAAGCGGTCCCCGCAGCTGAGCGTGAGCGGAGCCTCGTCGCCATCGAGGCGGCCATAGGGACGGCGGCAGAGCCGGCAGCCGTTGCTCTCGCCTGTGGCGGCGGCGCCGGGCATGTCCACAGCCACAGCTACCTCCTCACGGCGTCCTGCCCGACAACAGCTCAGGTTATGATCGAATTTCAGACACAAGAGCTAGGTGAGAATTCGACACGTACGTACCGGGGGCTCCGCGGAGGCTTGCAGCTGGGGCTGATGAACCCGTGGCAGGCTCGATGGCGCGAGCTAGTGGCTCCCGTGCCGCCCTCTTCCTCTTCTTCACGCAGAGACAGATGGCGATGGCGATCGCGCCCAGCACGACGACGCCGACGACGACGCTGACGCCAACGATCACAGGCTTGTTGGTCCCAGCAGGTGGATGGACGTCAGGCTCGGGAAGCGACCGGTGGAAGCCCTGGTCGTCGGGGGGCGCGCCGGCGCCGGGCACAGGTACCACGAGCGCCTTCTGCGCGCTGCGGCTGCCGGCGCTGTACGCCCGCGGCGACGGCTTCTTCGCGGGCGCCTCCTGCGCACCGCCGACGCCGCCCGGCATGTCCAGGCGCAGAGGCGGACCGGCGACGAAGAGAGGCGCCATGTCGACGGCGGCGCCGGTCTCCTGCGCGCTACCGCGGCCGACAGCGTCGACTGTAGCGAGCCGCCGCCTCCTTCGCGGCCGGCAGGTGCAGCAGCGCCACGGCGACGGTGCCGGCCACCTCCTGTGCGGCGCCGCCGCCGACGGCAGCTGGCGGGCTCAGGTGCAGCGGTCTGCCGGCGCTAACAGCAAAGATGGCGAGGAAGGCGACGGCGAAAAGCGCGCAGGCGGAGGCCATGGGGGAGCCGAGCGAGGGAAGGAAGGCGGGGGCTTTAGGGCTCCTTTTGGCTGACGCCTGAGGGGAGGGCAGCGCCTGGCAGGTTGCCGGGAAATTGCCTAACCGCCAAGGAGAGTGATAGTTACGAGTACTTCGTTAGCGCTGCTTGTTAATTAGCACGTAACACATTACACATACATCAATCTGATACATCCATCGCAATCAGAAACGTCCAGGTTTTTTTTTTCTGAAATATCACATGCATCATAAATCTAGGCGTATCACCAACATCAGACAAAGTACTAAAAAAGGTGAATATTACAGAACCTGAAAATCAAGTTTCAGAACACTTTTTTTTGCAGCAAAAAACTCCTATACTTTACTTGGAACTTGAATGGTCCTGGGCATCATGTGTGTGAGCAGGAGGTTAACCTTAAATAAGATAAGTAGCACAGTGCCTCTGTCAGGCCATTTGGGGCATGCAGTTCCTTTAGTCGTAGGGCTTTATCTTGGCTAAAACAAAGCACGAATTGTGTGCAGATGTACTAAGCTAGTAGTTGCTTTGGGCACAGAGACTTGCCAATTCCACAGTCCACAGAAGCCTCGGCTGCAATTCGTTCGTTGCCTGCAATACAGACAAGCCTTGCCTGCAACGTACAAGTGGCCATCTATCTCATACCCTATCCTCATTTCCAAAGAACTCGATCGAACTCGACAGAAATGGAAATATGATGATGGGATTGGTTTCCATTGCACATGGCAGTTGCAGTTGGCACAACAAATTCTTAGCCCGGCAGGGGCTGGGGTCAATTCGATCTTCATGCATGCCTGCCATCATCTCATCATCATCCCACCCTAACAGAACTGGACCGAAATGGAATGGGTTGCATTGGCCACCAAGCAAGGTGGGAGGATAATATCTGCCACACACTGGAATGCATATGGGGATAACACGTCCATGGAAATGTTTGGGTTGAACTATGTGAGGAAGCTTGGATTATTTTTGCAGCGAGAGGACCAGTCTTTTCTCATACGGGGTCACGGATCGAGATTGCTCGTTCTCGAGCAAGTGGATAAAATCACAAATCAGGCCAATGCCTTCTGATTTTCTCAAAGGTAACCGGTGCGTATGAATTGCCGAGCCGATGAGCAGCTGCTGATCTGATCTTCGGCCATGGCCCCCTGCTGGCCTTGAGAGTGGTGAAATGGGAGCACGACATGGCATGTATATTCCTGTACTCTTTTTTACTGACCCTCAACTTCTACTGCTTTTGCATGTTTAGCACCAGCCTATAATCCATGAGGTGGTGCTAGGGACCAGCATGTCATGGAGTGTAAAACTTTCCTAGCACGTCATGGAGACGCAAAACTTCAGTTTCTTCTTCGGTATGTGTATAGCCATATAACCTATCTAAATATAGACCTTGTAGAGAATAAAAAATGTCAAGTGAGTTACTTGACGGCTCATCTATTTCTTCACCGAGCTCCCACTAAGAGGTTGCTTTGGAGCACACTGAGAATCTTTTTCTTCCACCCTCAATTCCTCAAAGCAGCCGATAGAGTATGCGCACTAGATGGGCCTGTTCTTTGTGAGTTACTACTATCAATGACCCTTTGGACTTTGGCCCAGCCCGGACCCCCGTTGACCCCGTCTGCATGCCCTATGCAAAGTATATTCGTCCCATTGCCACTGAGGATGGCCGCCCCTCCTTCGTCAGCTTCTTTCCTGAAGTACTTAACAGTCGTAATCCAACCTTAATCTAAAAAAACAAGTAATCTAGTCACCAGTGACTGAAGGCATTGACTCTTGTGGTGAAATGAAGTGCGCAGAGCATGATTGGGATGTAACATCGTTGGAAACTATTTGAGTGGGGTGAGAGGAAAGTGGTATTTATATCCAGCCTCTACTCTTTGCAAGTAAAATTTCCCCTGCCACACAACCTGGTTCTCTCCGGTGCTTCAAACGGTCCTTCAGATCATAATAAATATAACTACTAAAAGAAAACAAGAACAGGGCCAAGAAGATAGGGTAGTAGGTCAGACCCTAGCTTCTGCAACCCTTACCAGTTAGTACCATTTTTGTCAACGGATTGGAGGCTGGCGGTTAGGATTCGGGTTTTAGATGCTTTGACATTTAATAAGATATCTAATCACTGGTGGCCTTAGGGCAAGTACAACCGTGTAGACAGCTTGCTGTCTTCTTACACAAATATACAACTTAAACAAATAGCTTGTACAATGAGTTGTCTGTTTAGCTGTCTGCAGGATGTTTAATACATTCTTTGACACACAAATCATGATGATCTAATACATACTTGATCTTTGTAGCCATTTTATTGCATACATGGTGTTATCTTTCTTTCTTTTCTTTTTTTCCATCTCTTTTCTTTTATTTTTTCCACTTCCTTTTCCTTTTTTTCTTTTTTTCTCTATATTTACTTGTATTCCACCGACGCATCTCTCGATCCCTCTCGTAGTCTCCGTTGACTCGATCTCTCCCTTCTCTTCCCCACGCTCCTCTTCCCCAACATTATCCATGCCCCAACCGACGCCACCCGACCACGCTGCCACCGCGCCACGCTCTCCTCCTCCTCCTCCACCGTCTCTCGATCTCTCTCGTTGTGGAGCTCGCGCATCCACAATGGGTCGATCCGACGGAGCTCCCTATCCTTTGCTTTCTCCGCTCCCTCCGCTCTCTCCACCAGATGTCGCCCGACCTCTTTTCGATTCGGTTTTTGTGGTTTTCGATTATGCTTTTTGGAGCTCGATTTGATCTTCTTGGATCTTGATTTTTTCTTTGTGCTTGTGAATCCGGCCGCCGCTCGTCATGGCCGCTGTGGCAGTGAGCTCGATTTGGGAGGGGATTCTGGCGTGAACCGGGGGCGGCAAAGCAATTCTTCCCGCACGCACAAGGGATCCCCACCGCCGTCGTCTCCCCGCAGCGGCTGCTACAACGGGCACTGAGTCGTCGCTCGGTCCTTGGAGCACGAGCTCCGCTCGTAGACGAGCGAGGCGACGACCAGGCCTCAACGACGCGCACGCAGGGGGTTTCTGCAAAACTTCCTTGCATGGCGACGACGCGTTGTATGTGCCCTTAGAGGAGAGAGAGACCAAGAGTGCGGTGACCATGACACAAGAGGTGAGACGCCCAACACTTTCTGTGGTTCTGCCATTTTAGGTGGGAGGAAGGAATGTGGAGTGAGAGGAAGGTGACATACCGGCACGGAAATGGAATTGGGGTGGAGACATGGCACACATCGGTGGGCAGACAAATGGTGGAGAGGAGGAAACACAGAGTGGCGTGTAGCGCCTTGTTCATTTTTTTTGGGAAAAGACGGAGAAGGTGCACTGCATCTTTATTTTTGATGCCGCTATGATATTTTGATGGATACATCGAGAGTGCAGAGGAGTTCATGCCGAAGGGATTCACCATCGCCGACCTCAAGACTGACGACTACATGTTTGTTGCAAGTCCTTTGCTATCCATGAACTGTCTACTGTTCTCTGGATTGGAAGAAGTATCATGATGTTCACTTCAATGATCCATCTCCACTCCACTTGGGTATAAATATCTGGAAGATTTTTGTCAGCATCCACAATGTCATCAGTGCCGGTTTAAACCGGTGCAGATAATGTCCTTATCAGCGCATATTCAAACCGACGTTGATACCAATATTGAGATTAAAAAAGTAATAGAATATGAATAGGCCAAACATACATCATACTTCTCGTCTAATCACACATACATTACAGTTCTTCCTCTAATCACACATACATCACTGTTACAAGAGAGTGTGGTCTTTTCCCCGACCCCAGGCCCCAGCGTCGCCCCATCGGGCGGCACGGGCAGAGTCCGCACCGCCTGCACCATCGGCACTCCTTCCTCCTCCAGTCCATCTCGCTGCCGCCAGAGTGCCTCGCAGAAAGCCCGTGCGGGCGCGGGGATGGCGGCGGCGGGGCCCTTTCTCCATGTGTGGCTTGCTATGACATTGGCGGCGGCGGCGGCACCTGACACTGACGACGACGGCGGCCCAAAGCTGTCGATCTGGCGCCGTGGTGGCCGGATCCGGCGATCCCAGGGCCGGATCGGAGTGGGCATTGGCTACCCCGGCACATCCATGTGCATGGAGGCCGTGGTGCAGAAGTGGCTCATGAAGCCGCGTCGTGGAGACCCTGAATAGGGTGTGGTGCGAAGGCCCGGGAGGGGTGGAGCAGCTCGACGACCTCGTGCGAACCTCCCTGAGCTGCCATGCCAGTGAGCTGCTGGGCAGTAGAAGCCAGGGGCGACAGGCGAGCATGAGCTGCTTGCAGCTTGCCGCTTCTACTGCAGGTGCGGCCTCGATTTTGGAGGAGTGTAGATCAGCGCAGAGATATGGTGATCTCGCTGGTGTAGCTGGTATCGGCTTGACGATGGTGACGCCTGTAGGCGCCACTCCCCTCGATGGAGGCATCGTCGTGGCACCATCCCTCTTCGTCGCGCTCTTGCACTGATAAGGATCTCTCTGAATGAAAATCTAACACCGATTCGATCGGTCATGCGGCGATAATATCTATGATGGTGTTATTTTCCTTCTTGGAGGCGTCGCGTTGGGAGAGTTCTCAAATTTGCAGGTGGTGTTTCGTTAGCCGGCTGGGAGATGGCGGTTGATGTTCATGTGTGCTAAGGAGTTTGCTTGAGATTGTGATTGAGATCGACCCAGTGCGGTTTCATGAGATAAATCGTCAAGCATAGATGACTGTTGTTTCTTGCAAGCACGATTTCAACATCTAAGTTTCTAAGTAGACAAATAATGTGAATGGTTCCTGTTACACGAAGATAGAGCAACGAGTTTGAAGCGTAGTCTTTCTAGCTTTCTTTTGTAGTCTTTTAGCTATCTATTATGTTGTTCCGTGGTTTAAAAATTTGAGTCTAAGAACTCATGTATTTTTGGTTGTATATATCCACTTGCAGATATAGAGGCCAGATTTTACCCGTTATCTAAAAAAATATAATCAATCCAAGTATCATTCAACACCAAATAGTATTGTAGCCTGTTTGATGGATGTAATTGAGTAAAATACCTGCACATTTGTCTGACGTAAGCTAATGCATACACGTTGCAATATATGTTTTTAACAGAGTCAATAATACTGCTTTAACTGCCTCCTCCTTGTGATGCTTAGCTAGCTCTTCTAACCACCTTTTCACTAGGCCATGCAAAACTTGGCTCTGCATTTCCGAATATACAGAAAACATATATAGTATTAGATTACCTCACATGACAGAAATATAAGCTTTGTGAGAGGGGGAGCAAGAGAGATAAATAAGATTGAGAGAGGGGGATATCTCTCCTTGAGTGCTTATACCACACATAAAAATATACGATTCTGGACATCACAAATGACTCTGGAATCAATTTAGTTTCCACCACAGATTGCTGCATAATTAAAGTTCATAGAAAGGAAACCATTTCATTTCAAACAGTGGAAATGCTTGAACGTAGCTTCTGAATGTAGAAAGCTATTAGTAGTATGTAGCATAAAATTCTCAATATCACTTAAACTTTTGTATCAGATATAGTCAGGTGCATGCAAGATTAAACACAAGTATTTTAAACTGAGAGCTCAACCAAGAATCACCACTAAGAAGTAATTTCAGAAGCAAAACAATAAAATAGGTAGATGACATTATCAGACTTTTAGGTGCTTCTACACGTGGTAGTGCTGACCAATCTTGATTTGTTTCTGAACAACTAGCAAATATGCCCGCGCTTGTCCGTGCGACACGCGTGTGCTACCTCATTTCACATTAATAATTCTTATAAATAGTATAGGTGTACGTGCGTGCACCTCATGCTCCGGCTCACCAAGTGCATCACCGTCAAGGACCTCCTCGTGACCTTCTACTCGGTCTCGCCGCCGTCAGCGCGAAGCTCATAGCCCCCGCGCGGGGGTCTCTGCCGGCGGCAACGGCGTGCCCGTGGGCCACGGTCGTGTCCGGTTTGAGGTCCTCAAGGACGTCGACCCTAGCCTGGACTTGAATGACCTCATGCGGCACCTCGAGATGGTCGGCCGGCTGCGGCGCTACTGTTTTGACGATGAGGAGTCCTGGGTTTATACTTTACAGGGCATGTCACCTTTGGTTTTCGGTATATATTGACAATGAGGAGTATTTCTGCCCGCACGAAATGTGCGTGCTACCTTCATTATTCCGGCGATCACGACGCTGCTGTTTTGACGATGAGAAGTCCTGGGTTCATACTTCATAGGGCATGTTACATTTGGTTCCTGTATATTTTGACGATGAGTATTCCTGGTTTCGGACTGTTTCATCAAACGTGGTTTGATGAAAAAATAGCCTGACAGGTGGGGTCATAGGAGGGATAATGTTTCAAAGTTTTGGATCATTATAATATAGATATGTCCTGGTGAAAAATAAAATATCGGTGCATACCTCCTGATTTCCTCGTCTCGGATTACCACCGGCTCAAATATGCCGGTAATTTGCTAACTGTTTTTTTAAGAAAAAAGAGTTGTCTCTGATGATTGTCTAGCTCATAATCACAAAGTTCCTGGGTCGACTGGGTCGAGGAACGGGATCGAGGGTCAAGGGTCGATGCTTTATGAAGTTATGGTACGGAGGGGGTATACCCCTTTGAGGTGAAAATTCGTAACATGGTACGTGAACCAAGGAGTATCGGGTCAATGACCCCGGAACGAGGTACAGAAGAGTCAAGCGAAGCGAAATGAGAAAAGGAGAAAAGAAAAGGGCTAGATGGGCTGCAGCAGTTGTTTCTTTCTCCTCTTGTTTTCTCCCTTCTGAAGCCGCTGCAGTGATGTAGTACCGTTCCTATATATCTGCACACATCACCTCCTCCGCTGCCCCAAAGTCCTCACACATATTCATTGCTTGTTCTGTGCTGCAACATCAACCCTGCCTTATGTTGGAGCTTCTCCTTGACAACCTCTAGGACCTTGATCCAGAGTTTATGATCCTATGAGGTGGGACGATGATTCAATGAGAATTGGGACGATGACCCATGGTGACCCGACCCTTAAATAGGGGCAGCGTTCTCGGGTCGTGGAACGAGCCACCAACCTCGTTTCCTGTGACTATGGTCTCTAGCTAATTGACTAGTAATGGTGATGGACAACGATATTTTTGCAATAGAAAGAGCAACCATCTACCTATGAATGATAGCGCAGTATTACTGGGCCCACAATACTTTGCAACACATTATGATCATAGTCGATAAATATTCAAATAAAAAGCTATATTATAGTATAGAAGTTGTAACTAAACTCTTAGTGGTGTTTGGTTCATCCATTTCCTTCCTGTATTCTTTATTTAGACTTTTGGTCCATCAGTCCTACTCCCCCACACTTGGTATTTCGATAGAATTTGATTAGCAGTTACAAAAAGTATTCATTATACATTTTTATCACAGTAAGCAACCCTTGTTTCATTCCTTCTCTACTAAAATTTTTCTTTTTTCATTTTATTGCATCATGGAATAGTAACATACAAAAATAATCTTATATACACTAATACATTTATATGTATTAGACTACATATAAAATGTATTGTAGAAGTTTCAAGAATTTTGGAATAGATTTACTATTTTTATATGTTAAATGAATTTCTACATGGTTATTAGAATTAATTTCAAATTGAACTACATGTGCATCTGATAAGATACAAAACGTTACACAAAATGATACATCTCTCACATAGTGTCCTACAACTCAAGTTAAACTTTATGATCTGAATACCTGAGGTTGTTTTGAAGTCGTATGAACTTCAAATTTGGACACAACCTTATGTTTACCATAATATTAGAAAATACGAAGGTACACTCAAATTTTTATGCAAATAATATAATTTTATATTCTCTATTTCGTTATGAAATAAAGTTAAACTTTAAGATTTGAATACCCCATAATATGAAGTTACCTTAGAAAAATCTGAAACTTGTTCGGGGCATGTTATGTGCGGTCTAAGTGATGTGAAGAATGATTCCGTTGAGTACAAGCATAAATAATGGTCTAGTGTGTGAAAAATTCAAACAATGTGGAAGATGTGCGGATTTGTGAACAATGTATATTCTAGTTTTTTTCAATAATGTGTTGAATTTTTTGTGACAAGATTATACACCTAATAAAGTGACTCCATGCAAATTTCCAAAATTTTCAGAGCACTTTTAGAAATTACTATTTTTTTATTAAGCTAGAAACAAAACTAGAATTCCAAGGATATAAAGATGAAATAGGTTTGTATGAAAGTGTTAGTGAGATATATAGGCTTGTAAGTTATGAACTACCAAGTTGTAGAACAAGTAGAGTACTACAACTTTGATGTTGACTTTGTTTTCATTTAAGATCGTTTAATGAGTGCGAGACATTTATAAACTATTTGGGCATCTAAACTATTTCAAATGAAAAAGTTGTGAACTGCAAAGTTTTTTTAGATCCTTTCGAGCTCTAAGCTTTTGATATAAAGTTTTTCTTCATGTGACTTCAAATAGTAAAGTTATAAATGGGGTTTTAGTGTTTGGTTTTAGCCACAAACCGGCACTGAAACCCATTTCGAGTGCTCCAACGGCTATCATGCCCACTTGTTTCTAACCCAGCACTGGTCATTTTAGAAAACAACCCCATTTATTACAACAAATAAACCCACAATCCTACCTCTATCATAGTTTGCAAACAAACCCCGGATGTTTTATTACCCCATAAACCAAGTAGTCCTTCGTTCTTTTCCAACAGTTGTTTGCTTGCACCCTATCACCCGCCGCCGCCCACATCCCCATTGTTCGCCACATCGTTGTTCTATGCTTTAAGCGGCCTATGCATGTTCCACGCTCCTGTCCACAACACCCCTCCACTTCATCTTCCCCATGTTGGGAGACCAAGGTCTAGTCAGAGAGACCTGTGATGGCGTAGTAAGCAGGTCATGAATGTACCTTGCTTCCGCCCCATCCCATCATCTTCTACTCAACTTGTCTAAGTATGTCTTCATCTCTTTCCTATCCTGTTTCCTGGCAGGGGTAGCCAGATTTGCAGCCTGGAGAGCTTGACGCTCCCAACTATTGCCCCACAGTTGTCATTTCAGCGAGACCATAGGTTCTTTTGCATGTCTATATTAGCGCACAACATCGCCCTTCCACGATTGCATGCCATATGTGATGGGGATCTTTGCTTGTGCAGATCTGGTCGCACTTGATCATTCATGTGAGGATCCTAGCTCGGGGATGCACCATGCATGCTGTCCTGATGCATGGCAGTGGTTGTGGTTCCTGTGTAGTGCACATCTTGGCGAGGCTTGAAAGTTTCTTCTTGTGCAAGCTTCATTGCCTCTTCAAGCTTGTCAATCGCTTCTCTGATTGCATCGCTAGTGATAAACGACCCATATTCCATATTTAGTGTTCCACCATGGGCATAGAAGTAATATTTTGCTCGCTTTGGCCATTTCAGAGTCTGCGGTATGACCTCCTCTGTTCCATAGCCCTTAGCGATGCATCCTTCTGGACGAGAACGATTGTGAACATACTTCTTCAATATTGCCATGAATCTCTAAAAAGGGAGCATATTGTGTAGGAAAACTGGACCCAAAATAGTTATCCGTTTGACAATACAAACTAGAAGATATGTCATAATGCTAAAGAAGGGAGGTGGGGTGACCATCTCTGTCACACCCGGATTTACACAGAAACCCGAATACTGCCATATGTGTGCCCAGGATGTCCACAAAACACATACAACTTACAAATATGGAAATCAGATTACATATGCTCAAATAAAATGGTTTACATCAGAGTTTACCTAGATAAAACACAGCGGAAGTCTAACTCTCTCGACAGGTAGAGCCTCAAGTCCACAGGGACACCGACTAGTTGACCACAACTCAGAAGTATAGAAGATCCTCAAGAGACTCAGTAGCAACAGACTCATTTACTCCATCTGTTACCCATCTGGGATTTTGTTGAATAATGACAAGTGTAAGTAAAACATTTACTTAGCAAGTATAGCACGAGTGTATGAAGGCTCAAAGTAAGGCTAGATACGGCTGAACTGCATTAGCATTTTTAGTTGGTTCATTTTAACATTATCCAAGTTACTACAAGTGAATAGAACCTAGTTGCAACCCAATTAATAAAGTATGAGTGACATTAAGCATAAATAAACATCATCTTCTAATAAAAAAGGATCCAGGCCGCTCGTGACCCTGAGCAAGGCTATCATGATAGATTTACACTCTGCAGAGGTTTTGCCCTTTACCCACCAGTCGCGTAAAAGTTCAAAGGAACTTTGCACCCAACCACGCACATCAACACTTCCGAGGTGTGACTGCATAGGGACGCTACGAGGCTTTTCACAAGACACCCTAACAAGACAGTGGCCGCTAAAGTACAACAAGGTGGTGAGACTCTAGGCACCGAGATTGACTTACGCTTACAGAGTCACACCATAAGGGGGTCAATGGCATCCAGAATGCGAGCATCACACCCAACAATGCGCAACATGTGGAGTTCCTGTTGACGTAAAATCCGCACTTCACGCCAAGCACACAGCAAGCCGAATTAGCTAGCTTTACACGTGGCCCGAGCGTTTGAATCCGAAAGCGTGCCAGTCAATTTTCCTAAAACTGACAAAGGGAGAAAAGATGTTCAAATAACACCTGGAACGTACCGGGTAATACCAGTCAGTTCCATATTTGTGGCTACGGAGCCAGTTTCGAACGACATATAGCTACAGAGAAGCTATCTGTCAGCAGTTAGACCATCATTCGGCAATCGGTTAAGCACGCAGGAAGCGCTATGCCGAATGCTGACGTAAGCATGACGAAAGATCGGTATTTGACTGAATAAACATTGTAACGCATATTCATAACTGATTAACGGGGAACGGAGCATGATAGATAAATAAAAGGGCGAAAACATAACCATAATTTCATAATAAACAAGAATGCATAGATTAAAAGCACTAGTCTACCGCATGTCTAGGTACTTTTCAACCCGTCGAGCATGAAACAAGCAAGTTAATCCACCGCATGATACGACTTGCTTGGAATCACACCACCAACCAAGAATAGAACAATCCACCGCATGATACGCTCTAAACGTGGAAGGCTAAAAGCATTCTTTATTTAAAACAAAACCTTGAACATGTTTCGCTCGTGGCGATACTGCCGAATACAGCTATATAGCCGAATCGGGTTCCATGAAGAAGGAACATGCTTCGTTGGTAATGATAGGTCTATCAGATCGAATCGAATTCTAATCCACCGGATGATTAGCTCTAAGACGACCCAAAAACCTGCATCCACCGCATGATACCCGGTTCTGTCAAGATCTACACAAGACCAACGAGCTTGGACCCGCAACACGTGGCAATCTAGATTGACTTCGAATTCGGCTATGGAAACGCAGTGCATTGTGAGCTGGAACCGAATCTAATCAACCTAGACTGGGCAAAAGAGTGTTGTAATGAATTTAAACATAAAGGTAAAATTCAGAGCAACACATGGTAACTTAATGGATCTATCAGATCTTGCCAAAATCCAACAGAACCGATAACTTGTTCCACGCTAAAACTTAGCCCACCGCATGGCTCATGATCTAACAATGGAACCTTCCTGAACCAAAGCCTAAATCCACCGCATGATACTAGGCATGGTGCAGGGTTGCCGGTACTTACGGAGGTCGACGGATCGATGATTCCTCTCGAAGAACTCGACGACTCGACTAAAGGACTCGAAGTTGGCACGGGGCCGGTTTGTTGTATGATTGATTGTACCATCCTTTTACAATCACCATGGGTTTATATTTATACCCAGGTTTCGACACGACTCCTAATCGATTACGATTACATTATTTATTTCCTAAAAAAGATAAACGCCGGGGCACCGTATCCGTCTTGCATTCCAAATTAAACCAGCCTTTTCCTTATACTTGATCCACGTCATCACGCGCTCCCGAATTCCTCCTGCGGAATCGTTTTCTTGCCGAATGACAATGCGTTCCCGACCGCAGAACGTCTTTACCGAATGCTCTGGGGAAAAACCTCTTTGCCGAATGATATCTTTTCAACGAATCCGGCCCACATGTCAGCTTCTTCTTGGTGTCAATTTTTGGTGTCAACACATGCCCCTTCAATTTCGGGATAAAAGATAATTTTATCTCGGAATTGACCAGAAGCACTCAACATTCCCAAGTTAGTTCTGCTCGACACCCGCTTCTCCTTTTGAATCTTTAGAGCTCTCATCCAGATCCGAACCCTAGTTTATCGACTTCCAAGATTCAATCTTCAAATGGCGGACCAAGATTTTGCCCTCCAGGTAAACTTCAATCCCCTCAAGCACATTTGGTATTCTTCCTTCGATTCTGCATTTTAAATTTCCTCTCATCTTTTTCCATTCTTGATAGGCACTAGCTGCCGAAATCCTTATCCCTGTTGAGGAAAAAGCTCCATCCTACTTCCTCGGCCCTGTAGGGAATTCAGATCCTTCCGAATTCATCGTAGCTGAATCTCAAAGGGTTCCTTTCAAGATTTCATTGAAAAAATCTCATGAGTGGCAAGACGCCTTCAAGAACTGGCCTTTGCCCCCAATCGCTTGCTGGAGAAATTGGTACAAAAGGATATCTGATGACAAAAGCCCCCAAACACAGAACTGGGACCATCTGCGTATTTCTCATTGTCTGGAGCTGTCACTAGCCGAAACACCAAAGAACGAGAACCTTCTGATTGCAGCTTGTCATTTTTGGTCCAATGGTGCAAATGCTTTTTTCTTCGGCCATGGCCCAATGTCTCCCACTTTGGCCGATGTCTACATGATGACCGGCCTGAATGTCACAGGAACTGTACATCCATATGACCACAAAGGTTCCTCCAAGCAGACAGGAATAAAAACAGGGGTTGGATACAAGAGATACATCCAGAACCATATGTCTGATGGCCCCCTGACCGATGTCGAATATAGAGCCTTCTTGAACATGTGGCTATGCAGATCAGTCTTCTGTGGTAAAGCCAATGAGCCAACCCTGAATCATATTGTGATGGCTGAAGAGCTGGCTGCCGGAAAACTCATTCCACTTGGGAAATACCTCCTGGGAAGCGTCTACCATATGCTCAATCAAACCACCCACCTGATGCACACCAGCAAGAAAATCCCCTGCGTCAATGGTCCTTGGTGGTTTGTCCAAATGTGGCTACAGTTGTACATGCATCAAATCATTGCCATTGATCTCAACAGCCGAGACTTCCCTTCAATCAATTACAAAGAAGGAGAAAACCGGAGAACCAAAGGTTGTCAAACCTATGGAGAAGCTGCCTCTACTGTATCTATCAACAAGAACATCGGTGAACTGTTCGAGCTCTTCTTCAAAGGCTTTGCTCATCCTCTTTGGTTCCTATATCTGGACAATGACAATCTCACTCTCCCTTGCGAATTCAGCTTTGAAACTGGATGCATTGATGTACAATCTATAGCAATCTTCAATGCCTTCATCCAGCCCTGCATCTTGCCAGCCGAATTCTGTGGAGGAAGGCTGGTTCAAAGCACTTACGAATATTATCAGCCAAACATGATGGCTAGACAGTTGGGGTGTGGCCAAGTGCCTCCTAGGCTATTTCTCCATGAATTCCTCAAGCCTAGGGAGATTGTCAAGGATTCCACAGAGACAAGAAGGATTTTTACTTATAAATGCTGCGGAACCATCTATGCACCTGATCCTTTTGTGCCAATAACATCCGCCCATCCTTCTTTCACTCTCTGGTGGCAAGAACTCCATGATCATATCTTCAACATGCCAATCCATCCCTTCTGCTTCGAGTTAATGCCCGACTATCAGCCAACTTCAGAGGTAATATGCTTATCCCTCATCTATCTCAATAATATTAACCCCAATTGATTCTGATTCCGTCATTTTGCAGGATATAACACCTGCCCCTCTTGCCAGGGCGATCTTGTACAAAGCCGCAGGCCCAACATCTGCTTTGGGGCACCAATCTCCTACCTTGGCTCAACTGATGGCTAGACAGGCTTCTCTAGACCCAATACTTACTAGACCATCATCTGTCAAGAGGAAAACCCTTTCTTTAACTGCTCCCTTAGTTGTGAAAAAGAAAAGAACAAGCAGCAAAAAAGTTATCAAGGTCAGAGCCTTCTTCCTTTGACCATAATGCCATTGGTATTTCGCTCAGCTTTATCTCTTCTTGGTTTCAGGTCAGAGAACAGCAACTAGCAATCAGCACAGATCTTGCCGATGCTTCATTGACTGGTAAAATTTTACCACTTTATTCTTTTAACTTCTTTTTCATCGGCACTCATTCTTTGTTAACTGCAGAACAATCCTCAATGGATCCAACCTTGGAAAGCTCTCCTTCTCATCATGATTCATTTTTAGCTTTGCAACTTCTTCCCCAATCAGAAGCACTATCTCCACCAAGAAGTCTTCCAGTTCCTCTTCAGCAAGATACATAGAATCCTCCCATTGAGCCTGAAAGGCTTCCTTCTCCTATTCAGGAAGTCAGGAACGAGGTAAACATAATCATTCAACTTTCTCTACTCTTCTATTCAGCAGATTATTACTAATTCGGCAAGAACCATCTTCCAGGAGAAACCCACTTCATCATCCAGCTATTCTTTTGCTGTGGACGACTTGGTTGCCGAACAAGGGGAAGAAACATCTTCTGGCCAAACTCTGTCAGAAGAAAATCAAACAAAGCTGAAAGATATCCTTGCTTTACTGCATAAGAGTATCCAAGATCAAGTCAAAGATGCTGATCTCTTAAGGGATGTACTGGAATCCATTGACCAAGAACTCCCTGCCGATATCAAAACTTCTTTGGAACCAGTTTCTCATTTGGATCAACAATACGCTGCAGTAAAGCAGGCCCTAAAAAACCAATCTTCTCAACCAGCTCTAGAACAGAGGAGATCCACAGCCAAACAATCTGTGAAAGACCTGCATACTCAAGCTCAGAACAGCAAAGAATTACTGACCAAATTGGAATCTGAACTTGAAATGAAGAAGGTCAGAAAAGTTGCACTTGAAGCCGAATTGAGGGATCTATCGGCCGAAATTGAAGCTGATGAGAAGAAGATAGTTGAGCTTCCCAAATTAACAGAGAAGATACGAAAGGAAGCTTCAGCAGCTCTGAACGAAGAAAAACAACTCAAGGCAAAGCTTGCTGCTCTGGCTAGAACCCAAGAAGCTGATAAAAACTTATTAGAGAGTATTAGCAATATGATATCAGATGCTAAAAATGTAATCTCAAAATACTTGGGCTTGTAATTGTAACAACAGTCGATAGCCGAATGCTTTATCAATCCTGCAATCTTGCCATTTCTTATCTCCTTTTTTTTATTATGGACAACTCATTCGGCAAAGCTGGCTATAACAGTGTCAGACCCGAAAACGCTTCAAACACGACATAGCCGAATCTCATTCAGCCAAAACCGAATACGACTCGGCAAGAATCCCAAACGACATGGAAATCGATCGGTTGGAAAACCCTTTCCACCTTCCGAACTCTTCGGGATATGCACCATAATCTTCGGCCACGATCTCTTCGTTAGTTCCATAAATAAGAACCTTGAGCGCTCCTAATCTTCCATCAAATCCTCCGTCCTCCAAGCTTTCTGCTAGCCTGAGCCCCCTCTTTCTTCGAGCACAGTAATCTCCAGAAAACCCCAATGGCCAACAACAACGGAAAACGCCCGGCCGTCGACGAAGCCGAAGGGAGCCGCGCCGGTGCTCGTCGGAGGTGATGACTGTCTGCCTCTCCTTATCCTTTCCTCCAGATTTTGCTTTATTCTCAACTTTCTTTGTGTTTTCAGGCTCATCCAATGGAACCCCGTTACTGCGGCTCCGGCTGCAGCGGGTGATTCTTCGGAGTCGTCTAGCCGATCCTCCAGGTCCAACTGGGATCTGCGCTATTCAGATAGCGACGCCCGCCGATTCAAGCAGGAACGTGACGATACTCAGCATGAGCTGGAGGTCATCTCCAAACAAGCCGGGATCGCAGATCTAGAGTGGCAACACCAGCGCAAGCAGCTACTCGAGACCATCGACGGTAATTTCAGCGGTTCGCTTAACTTCAATCTGACCTTGGACTAACCCGCCGTTGCTTCGTAATCTTACAGATCGCGACGCCGAACTCGATCGGCTGAAGACATTGGTTGAGTCTTTGGCAAACAAGGTGAATGCTCCTGGGGACACGCCAGAAGCTCGCCTCGGTGCAGTGGCAGGCCGTATCGATGAAGTGGCCTTACACGGCATCCGTCTGGGCACTGCCGCAGGCCTAGTCGCCATGTCGACGCACACCGGCACCGACTACTCCAGGCTACCGCCCGGCTTTGCCAATGGCAACCCGGAGGAGATCGACGATATCGAGGCCTCCATAGATCGCCTCGATGCTCATGGCGCCGCCATTGCCGATTCCATTCATCCCCAGTCCGTTCTGAACAAGCTGTTCCATTAGTTTGTACTAGGGATTATGGAATTTCAGCAATAAAATTTATCTTTTGCAGTCCTTTTTGTGATAACTTGGTCAAACTCATGATGCAAAATATTTGCACTAAGGGCAATACACTCTGGTATTGGCCATTTCTTCTTCTGTCAATATTTTTTGTTCTGAAGACGGCTCCTTCCCGAATGCCGGCTGTTTCAGTTGTTCTGACATTGAATATTTCATTCAGCGATCAATCTCAACACTAGGATAATATTTCTTTAAGTATCTCCCATTGATAGCAGCAGTAAACTCCTCTCCTAGTAAAGTTTTCAGGATATATGCATTTCCAGGCACGCATCTGACCACTCTGAAAGGACCTTCCCAGTTTGGAGACCACTTACCGAATGCACTGTATTTAGTTCCAATCGGCAATATTGCTTTCCAAACCAAATCTCCTTCTGCAAATTGCTTGACCTTCACCTTCTTGTTGTAATATTTAGCAACTCGCATTTTATTTTTCTCAATATTTTCTAAGGCCCTGAGACGAATCATATGCAAATCTTCTAATTCGTCCATCATTAAATCATTATAATCTTTAGAACTTAAATCTTTTTGCAACTTTATTCTCCTTGAGTCTAATTGTATCTCCCATGGCAAGACAGCATGATGCCCATATACCAATTCATAAGGGGACGTCTGTGTAGCCCCATGTGGAGCCATTCGGTAAGCCCATAAAGCTTCATTTAACACCGAATGCCACTTTCTTGGCTTCTGATCAATCTTCTTCTGTATAATTATAATCATAATCTTGTTAGAAGCCTCTGCCTGACCATTAGCTTGGGCATAATAAGGAGAAGAATTCAACAATTTGATGCCCGTACTTTCAGCAAAATTTCTAAACTCTGAAGATGTAAACTGAGTTCCTTGATCTGTGGTGATTGTTTGAGGAATTCCAAATCTGTAAATGATATGTTCTTTAACAAATTCAACCATATTCTCTGATGTCACCTTCTTTAATGGAATCGCCTCAACCCACTTAGTAAAATAATCGGTTGCTAAAAGCACAAACTTATGCCCCTTGCTAGATGGAGGATTTATTTGGCCAATCAAATCTATTCCCCATCCTCTGAATGGCCATGGCTTGATAATAGGATTCAGGACCGATGCTGGAACTCTTTGAATGTTTCCAAATCTCTGGCAATCTTGGCATCCCTTGTAATATTCAAAGCAGTCTTCTAGCATTGTGGGCCAATAGTACCCAGTTCTCCTAATAACCCACTTCATTCGGTAAGCCGATTGATGTGCTCCACACAGCCCATCATGCACTTCACTTATCAGCCTTTTTGCTTCTTCTTGACTTAAGCAATGTAACAGCACCCCATCCAATGATTTATAATATAAATTATCATCAAGAAGAACAAACTTTAAAGCTTTATACCTGAGCTTTCTAGAAACTTTTCGGGATGGATTCTCCAGATAATCAATAATTTCTTTTCTCCAATCATCTTCTGCCAGATTACTCCCGAAAGCATATACATCATTAGCAAAAACTTCTTGAAGCTCTTTATAACCCGAAGCACTTTGAGCTAATCTGTTCGCCTCTCCATTATCTCTCCTAGGAATATGCCGCAGAATTACTGACTGAAACTCCTTTAAGATTTGCTTGCATTCCTCATAATAATTCCTTAAGATATCGTTTCTGCACTCATATTCACCATTTAGTTGCCTTATGACTAATTCTGAATCTCCAAAGACTTCAACTGCAATGGCCTTTGCTTCTCTCAAGTATTGAAGTCCTCTGAGCGACGCTTCATACTCAGCTTGATTATTAGTGACAGTAGGTTGAATAGGAATAGCAAATTCAAATACCTCTCCTTTTGGCGAAATTAACAAAATACCTACTCCACCACCTTTGTCACATGAAGATCCATCGAAGAATAATACCCAAGGAGTGATTTCAAGCAAATTAGCTGATGAATCGCGATGTTCAGTAATGAAGTCAGCAATAATCTGTCCTTTAACAGCTTTTGCCGATTCAAACTTTAACTCAAATTCAGACAAAGCTAAAATCCATTTGCCAATCCTTCCGTTCAAAATTGGCATAGACAACATGTGCTTTATCACATCAAATTTTGAATACACAATGCATTCGGCATGTAGCAAGTAGTGCCGAAATTTTGTACAGGAATAGTAAACACATAAACAAAGTTTCTCGGTAGCCGAATAACTCGTTTCGGGATCAAGCAATTTCCGGCTAAGGTATGCAACTACCCTTTCCTTTCCCTCAAATTCTTGTATGAGGGCCGATCCAATAGTTTGGGTATCGGCCGCCAGTACAACTTAAAAGGCTTGTTTAGCTGTGGAGGTACCAATACTGGTGGTTCTTTCATGTATTCCTTGATCTCATCAAAAGCCTTTTGTTGTTCGTCACCCCATACAAATTTCTGATCCTTCTTGACTTTTAGCAGTGAAGAGAAAGGCAACACCTTTTGTGATAAGTTTGATATGAATCTTCTTACGAAATTGATCTTGCCAAGTAATGACTGTAATTCCTTAAGATTAGTTGGAGGAACAACTTCATCAATGGTTTTCATACTTTTCTTGCCAACTCCTATTCCTCCTTCATGCACCAGAAATCCCAGAAATTCTCCTGCCGAAACTCCAAAAGCACATTTATTCGGGTTCATCTTGAGCCCATGTTTCCTAGTGCACTCTAGAGTTTTCCTTATGTCGGCCAAATGTGCTTCATGATCCAATGACTTAATCACAACATCATCAATATATATCTCCACAATCTTGCCGATCAACTCATGAAAAATATAATTCATGGCTCTCTGATAAGTTGCACCAGCATTCTTCAAACCAAACGTCATGACAACCCATTCAAACAACCCTATATGTCCTGGACATCTGAAAGCTGTTTTCGCTATATCTTCCAATGCCATAAAAATTTGATTGTACCCTGCATTACCATCCATGAAACTAATCACTTTATATCCAGCAGCAGCATCAACCAACGAGTCAGCAATAGGCATTGGATATCCATCCATGGGTGTAGCTCTGTTCAGATCTCTAAAGTCTATGCAAACTCTCATCTTCCCATTTTTCTTGTACACAGGAACAATATTAGAGATCCATTCTGCATATCTGCATGGCCGAATAAAATTTGCTGCTATTAATCTTTCCACTTCTTTCTTCACATCGGTCAACACTTCATCTTTGTAGATTTTCCGGGGTGGTTGCTTGTAAGGTTTATAACCAGGCTTGATCGGCAATCGATGCTCAACAATGGAACGATCTAAACCAGGCATCTCCGAATAATCCCAAGCAAAGCAATCTTTGTATTCTTTTAACAACTCAATCAACTTTTCTCTGAAAATTGAATCCAAGCTAGCACTGATGAATATCGGCCTTGGTTTGTCACCATCTCCAATGTCTACTTCTTCTAATTTATCAGCCGACACAAATCCATGTCCTAACTTCCCGTCAGTCCCATCGATTGGATTATCCATTAAAAATTACTAAAAGAGCCGACTGCTTCGATCGGCTGTTGATCACTGCTGACTGGCTCAACAGGACCTTCTCCCCAGTCCTTTCCTGAGAAACAATCTATGCCTTGATATTCCCAGAAGGCTGGTTCCACATTAGCCACGCTAATTGAATCATCTGCTGGGACAATTTCCACTTCATCATCTATCCACTGAATAAGCTGCTGATGCATAGTAGATGGAATACAGCAATTCGCATGGATCCAATCCCTTCCAAGTAGCAAGCTGTATGCCCCTTTGCCTTCAATAACAAAGAAGGTTGTAAGCAGAATCTTAGATCCAATCATCAGATCTACATGTACACATCCTTTGGTGTCCGAAGGATTTCCAGCAAAATCATTCAAAACTATGCTTGTTGGCGTTAAATCTCCAGGGCTCATGCCAAGTTTCCTGAATGTATTGTATGGCATAACATTAACAACAGCTCCACCATCAACAAACATCTTCGTCAGTGGCTTTCCGTTGACATATCCTTTTAAGTACAGTGGTTTCATGTGCCGATTCTGGACTGGCTTCTCGAAAATAGCTTGCTTATTCAATACCAATTGTGCCATTAACCCACATTGCTCGGCTTCATCCACTTCTGACAATATCTCTTCCTGTACAATTTGATTAGCTGGAGCCATGAATTCATTCGGCAAGAAACATACCATGCATGTAGGAGCCGAATGACCCGATTCGTCAGGTTTGTCTTTTGGAAGCCATATCGATTTCATCCTGATTCCTGCCCGCTTCAACTCTTGATTCCTCAGGTGTTGGACTCTTCTCTTCTGGCTCTTTCTTAAACCAGGTGGACACCATTGTCCTTTCCGCCAGACATACTCACGATCTTCCTCTTCATGATCAATCCATCTATGATCAGCATGTCTTTTCCTTGGTTGATCATCATTCTTATATATTTTTAAACGCCGATCATCACTAGGATGTATCCTTCCAATTCTTTCGTGGACGGATCGGCGACTGGCAACATTTTGCCTATGTTCGACATATCCATTATTGCATTCAGGACAGTTACTCCATGTAGGCAGCTTTAAACCCTCGTTCCAACAGTGTCTGAAGAAGACACAATCCCAATGTGCACGTTCTTGTTCTCGGACATATTCCTCTTGTTCTTCCTCGTACCTTTTTTCTTCGCACCTCCTCTTCTCCTCCTCGTACTCATGTCTCTGATAGCGTTGTTTTTCTTGCTGACGCTGCCACTTATTGAGGAGAATGCGCGATGTGACTCTGGGTTTAGAAGATTTCCCAATTTCAAATCGGCTATTCGGGAAGCGAGGCTTTTCCTCGCGAATCTGTTCAATCGTGATTTGCCGATTAGGATCGACTGAGCCATTCTGCTTCGCTTCCTTCGACGTCAGGACTCTCATCTTTCCCTTTTCTCCAGATTCGGCAACATTCACCATATTGATTGAGAACCCAATCATGCTCTGAGGAAACGGGTTATTGTCCAGCTTCATCTTATTGTCGAATTTCAGATGCCCTTCTTGGATAGCTTTCTGAATCCTCACTCTAAAAACCCTGCATTCATTGATGGAATGAGAATTTCTATCATGGAATCCACAGTACCTTTTATCTTTCACTCCATCAGGCCGAAGCATAGAATGCCCCTCTGGTAGCTTGATCCGGCCTTCTTTTACAAGATAGTCAAACAATTTATCTGCCTTAGTTACATCAAAATCATAGGTGCCCTTATTCTGTTTAATCCACCTCTGATTCACCATGACTGGTTCTTTGCCCCACACTATCTCTGCTGCAGCTATCTCCTCACTATCTTCATACTCATCTCCTTGATCCGCTCTTTCAAGGAATTGGTTATAGATATCAGCTACATCATTGTGTTTAGCAAATCTGGCATCTTTCTTGAAACCAGATGCCTGGTTACTCATCAAGGCCAATCTGTGTGACAACTGGCCCAGATCATCGAATTCCATTCCGAATAGCTTTTCCCGAATGGCAGGCAGCATGCCAGCTACAGCCATACCAGCTAGCTGGTCATTAGGTATGTTCAGAGAAAAGCACATGCTCTTTGTTTCCCTAAATCTCCTGAGGAACTCCGTAGGTGTCTCATTATTCCTCTGCCTTAAGCTGGTCAAATCAACCAACTTTTTCTCGGTACTGCCAATATAGTAATGAGCATGGAATTTCTGCTCCAGGTCTTTCCAAGTACAAATTGACTGAGCAGGTAGAGAAGCAAACCATGTAAAAGCTGGACCCGTCAGCGATAAAGGAAAGTATCTGATTCTGAAAGCCTCATCTGCTGAAGCTTCTCCAAGCTGCATCAGATATCGAGCTATATGTTCTACAGTGCTAGTATCATCTTGTCCTGAGAACTTAGTGAACTCTGTAGGCACCTTGACTCTATTCGGCAATGATACCCTTTGGTACCATCCTGGGAAAGGAGACGAGTACATGTACCCCTGATTTTTAGGCTTCAGACCGAATTGATTTTGTAATACATCGGTCATTTTTTGCACCATGAGGTCAATACTGGTATCTTGATTCCCTGGTCTCCCAGCAGGCATCCCTGTAGTACCAACATACCCGGGATTCGGGAGAGCGTCGATAGCATTGTAATCCATAAACTCTGAATATCCGTTCCCATACACATCCCTTTGCAGCCTGTTGTTCAGAGGGGATATCTTGTAAGCAGAAGCAGGTAGATTTCCCGTGGTGCCGAATGCCATATCACCATATGTACGAGGTTTCGGCAATACATGCTGAAGCTCTTGCTGAATCGGCTGTCCACTCGCGTCTTTGGTTCCAGAAACTTCAGTTTCTTCAATACCTTTACCATGACGTTTTGGGACCGATGCTTGAATATTGAAATATGTTGGTCCACCAAGTTGTCCATGTGCTTGCTCAAAAGGTTTATCCACGTGTTGACCAAAGATGTTGACCAGTATGAGCCGAAAACTGTTCAGGAATGCAGCATTATGATTGGTCATTGTTTCTCCTAAAGCCTTGTACAACAAGCTAGAGAACTTCTCCCTTTCTTCATCTTCAGTAAGATCAGATTGTCCCGGCAAAAGAACTCTTGGCAGATCTGACTTGAGAAACGGTGCACCACTCCTGTTCTTAGCAAAAGACAGCAAGCATTTCTTGATGAATTGATCTGCAGCAGTCTTCACCATTTGTTGATGTTCATCAGACAATTCTTCAAAAGTGACATCCAGAATGTCTTTTAATTCAGGCATCTTCGAAGCTTGTGGTCCCACCGGGCGTGCCAAAAAGTGTGTTGACGTAAAATCCGCACTTCACGCCAAGCACACAGCAAGCCGAATTAGCTAGCTTTACACGTGGCCCGAGCGTTTGAATCCGAAAGCGTGCCAGTCAATTTTCCTGAAACTGACAAAGGGAGAAAAGATGTTCAAATAACACCTGGAACGTACCGGGTAATACCAGTCAGTTCCATATTTGTGGCTACGGAGCCAGTTTCGAACGACATATAGCTACAGAGAAGCTATCTGTCAGCAGTTAGACCATCATTCGGCAATCGGTTAAGCACGCAGGAAGCGCTATGCCGAATGCTGACGTAAGCATGACGAAAGATCGGTATTTGACTGAATAAACATTGTAACGCATATTCATAACTGATTAACGGGGAACGGAGCATGATAGATAAATAAAAGGGCGAAAACATAACCATAATTTCATAATAAACAAGAATGCATAGATTAAAAGCACTAGTCTACCGCATGTCTAGGTACTTTTCAACCCGTCGAGCATGAAACAAGCAAGTTAATCCACCGCATGATACGACTTGCTTGGAATCACACCACCAACCAAGAATAGAACAATCCACCGCATGATACGCTCTAAACGTGGAAGGCTAAAAGCATTCTTTATTTAAAACAAAACCTTGAACATGTTTCGCTCGTGGCGATACTGCCGAATACAGCTATATAGCCGAATCGGGTTCCATGAAGAAGGAACATGCTTCGTTGGTAATGATAGGTCTATCAGATCGAATCGAATTCTAATCCACCGGATGATTAGCTCTAAGACGACCCAAAAACCTGCATCCACCGCATGATACCCGGTTCTGTCAAGATCTACACAAGACCAACGAGCTTGGACCCGCAACACGTGGCAATCTAGATTGACTTCGAATTCGGCTATGGAAACGCAGTGCATTGTGAGCTGGAACCGAATCTAATCAACCTAGACTGGGCAAAAGAGTGTTGTAATGAATTTAAACATAAAGGTAAAATTCAGAGCAACACATGGTAACTTAATGGATCTATCAGATCTTGCCAAAATCCAACAGAACCGATAACTTGTTCCACGCTAAAACTTAGCCCACCGCATGGCTCATGATCTAACAATGGAACCTTCCTGAACCAAAGCCTAAATCCACCGCATGATACTAGGCATGGTGCAGGGTTGCCGGTACTTACGGAGGTCGACGGATCGATGATTCCTCTCGAAGAACTCGACGACTCGACTAAAGGACTCGAAGTTGGCACGGGGCCGGTTTGTTGTATGATTGATTGTACCATCCTTTTACAATCACCATGGGTTTATATTTATACCCAGGTTTCGACACGACTCCTAATCGATTACGATTACATTATTTATTTCCTAAAAAAGATAAACGCCGGGGCACCGTATCCGTCTTGCATTCCAAATTAAACCAGCCTTTTCCTTATACTTGATCCACGTCATCACGCGCTCCCGAATTCCTCCTGCGGAATCGTTTTCTTGCCGAATGACAATGCGTTCCCGACCGCAGAACGTCTTTACCGAATGCTCTGGGGAAAAACCTCTTTGCCGAATGATATCTTTTCAACGAATCCGGCCCACATGTCAGCTTCTTCTTGGTGCCATTTTTTGGTGTCAACAGTTCCCCATCGCAGGGACTCCCAACGCGGGACTGGGTCTAACGAGACCTAGCCGACAGGGCTACCGTCCTCGGTGGAATCAAGAAACACCCCGTGCCTTTCTTCCCATAACGCCGTCGGCGCCATCGGTAACCACTGGTGATGAGGACATCACTCCTATGGATACTCACAACAATCCTCCATTGATCGTTCAAGGTCCAATCACTAGAGCTCGTGCGCGACAATTGAATTTAGAGGTGAGCTCATTCCTAAGTACTTCTCTATGTGATTATGAGAATAGATTGCTACCTAATGATTATATTGTAATTAGGAACCATGGAGAGGACCAGAGGCTAGTTGGAGAAGGGCTTCAAGGTGGAGAGGACCAGCAAGGGCGTGCAAATCAAGATAGATGCCCAAATCAACTTGACTTCGAGTCCACCTCGGAGTCCAGGAGCAGTCAGTGCTAAATCAGACGCCCAGGTCGCATACAAGCTCGGATTTGGATGTCCTTTATATGCTTGGAAAGCTAAGAAGATAATCTTTGCAATGGCACTGGTCTCATGTCAAAATTCGCCTGGAGTCATCGGGAATCGACGAAACAAGTTGATGTCCAGAATCTGTTTCGGTGCCGCGTCGTTGTATTTTAGCCTTTGGGCCGTGTATCGTGTTGAGCCCAATAAGGGCGCATCCAGGGGGGTAGACCACGACCCTAGACTCCTTAAAACAGTAACCTCCGCCCAAGTTAGGGTTTGGGTTTTGCTTAGATCAATTCTGTCAAGAATAGTGTCGCCGCTCATTGGTTTGTGAGACCCTAACTTCGTGAGTTTAATCATACATCTGCAATTGTGTTGCAATCTTTCTCGTTCTTGCTTGTGTTCTTCTATTCGCAGACAAGGATTAGCCTTCTGGGCGAGGTCAACCGTGCTACGCCGGTTGATAACCTGAGGAGACGCGGTGCTGCGATTGCGGGGTTCGGAATGTGTGGTTCGGAAGCCGGATCGATTTGAGTCACGACTCCACCAAATCGAGAGTTATCAGAACCTTTCGAAAGATCGGGAAACCCTAGGTCCCATCAAGTGGCAAGCTGGAGACGTACAAGTTACTTAACCAAGACCAGAGCCATAATAGTTCTAGCCGTGGCGATAGGCTCCTGGGTTGCCGCTTTAAGAACCGGACCTTACTGAAAGTGCATCTAGGCATTTAATCTATTTTGGTAATTAATGGCAATAGAAATTTGGATATGATGCTTTGCATGAGTTGTGCAGGAATAAAATGAAATAAAAGGAAGATAATACTAAAGGAAGGAAACCAACGCTTATTCATATGGTGGAGGACTCAATTGGTGGATTTAAATTTAATTTTCCGTTTGAAATTGAGTATAGGACCCCCGTACTATCAAGGGGGACGTAGTTGATAAATTCTAGTTGCTAAAAGTGCTTTGCTTGAGATGACAAACTCTTGAGAGACACAAAAATACTCCACAAACCCCTTTTCTGCACGGCCGGAACTTTGGCCGGAAGATCCGACCGGAAGTTCCGGGCGGCTCGGTCTCGAGTTTTCTCGGGCCGGAAGTTCCGGCCATTGCATCGGAAGATGCATGACTTAGCCATTTTTCAAGCTCACGAGTGTCCTGTTGCAAGTTCCGACCCGAGGCCGGAAGATCCGACCGGAAGTTCCGGCCGGCTCTGTCTTGGTTTTTCTCCGGGTCGGAAGTTCCGGGGTCCCCCGGAAGATCCGACACATGGTCGGAAGATCCGGCCCCTGGAACTTTTCTGGAGATTTCCTAACACGTATCTGTTGCTTTTCGGAAGATCCGACCAAGTGTCGGAAGATCCGGTACCCCTTCGCAGAGCACATAACGGTCATATCTTGGGGGGTTGGTATAAATACCCCACACCCCCCCTCATTCATGAGTGGCTGCACACACGACCTAACACAAGACAAGAGCATTCACTCTCCTCCTCAAATCCCCTCCCAAGCTTGATTCTTGCCAAGATTCACCTAGGGTTTGAGTGAGAGAGAAGACTAGAAGTGAGAACTCCCCTTGTTCATCTCGTGAAGCACTTCGAGCAACTTGAGTTCATTGATTCACGTTTGTTACTCTTGGAGCTTGCTCCTAGACGGTTAGAGGTGCCGGTGAACTCCCATTCTCTTGTGGTTTGAGTCCCGGAAGTTTGTATCACCCTCTCTCTTCGTGGGAGCACATAGTAAGTAACTCAATCCTCCTTTGTGGTTGATTGGGAGAGACTTGGGGTTAGTGTGACAGCCCGGCTCTTTGTGAGCATCTCAACGGAGACGTAGCTCCTCTGTGGAGTGAACTTCGGTAGAAAATCCTTTGTCTCCACATTTGATCTTGTTCTTATTGTTTCCATAACTTGATTTGTCCCGATCTACTTATTTGTGGCTATACTCTGTTATTGATCATATATAGAAGGTTCCTTACTTCATTTGTGAGCTTTGTATTCAAGTGGATTTGTCAAAAGGTCATTAGATTTCAAATCTCAAAGTACACTTGAATTGCCTGTTGGAAGATCCGGCTCTTCATCGGATCTTCCGGTATTCTGTTCCAGTCGGAAGATCCTGTACAGTGTCGGATCTTCCTGGCCGGAAGATCCGAGACTGTGTCGGATCATCCGACTTACTGACAGTTTTCGGAGGATTTTGCAGGAATTTTTTAAACAGGCCTATTCACCCCCCCTCTAGGCCTAGTGTTGGTCCTTTCAATTGGTATCAGAGCCTAATCCCTTGTTTAGGCTTAACCGCTAAGGGAAAAACACTATGGCCGGTACGGGAGATGGATCCGAGATGGCTTCCGCTCACAAAGATAAACATCCGACGCCCGTTGAGTCAAGCTCAAGCGATGATGAATTCAACATTAGCGATGTTGATGAGAGCTTGGATGAACAAGAAAAGAAGAAGCAAAGAAGGGAGAAGATAAGGAAGAAGATTAAGGAGAAGGCCGAAAGAGAGGCGCAAAAGCTTCTCAAGAAGAAGATACGAGAAAGAGACGCTCTCGACGGACTTCACTCGGTGTCTTATCGATATGAGACATCTTCTTCTAACAAATCTTTCGACCCTTCTAGTCTTAATTTCTCATCCGTTCCAATGGGCAAAGTCCCCAAATTCAATGGGATTGACTATGCCCGGTGGAGCGATGATATGAAAGTTTACTTGCATGGTCTTCATCCATCTCTTTGGACTATTGTGAAAATAGGTGTTGACAAGAGTGCAACGCCAAGTCGAGAACAAGAGTACGACATCTTCCGCAACTCTCAAGCCGTGACCGTGCTTAGGAGTGCTCTAAGCTCCTATGAGTACAACAAGATTAGAGGAATCGATAGTGCCAAGGAGCTATGGGACACTCTTCAAATGGCGCATGAAGGATCGGATGAAGTCAAGGAAGGCAAGGTAGATCTTTTACAAGGAGAACTAGAAGCTTTTGTCATGAAGAAGGATGAGACTTTGCAAGAGATGTATGATCAATTGAAGCTCCTTGTCACCGAAATTAGAATGCTTGGAAGCAATGATTGGGGCGAGAGCAAGGTCACAAAGAAATTGCTTAGAGCATACGCACCCAAGAACCCAATGCTTGCCACAATGATTAGAGAAAGTGACAAGTTCAAGACAATGGTGCCAATGGAGCTATTCAACAAGTTGCAATATCATGAGATGAATAGCTTGGATGTGACAAGGTCAATCCAACAAACCGAAGTCAAGACCATAGCTCTCAAGGCCGAACCAAGCAAGAAAGTTGAGTCAAATGAGAAGACCTCAACTTCCAAGAAGAATGAAGACTCACACGACCATGAGAGCACCGATGAAGAAACCGCTATGATGGTTAGGAACTTCAAGAGATTCATGAAGACAAAAGGTGAAAAGAAGAGCTTCTCTCAACGAAGATGCTATGAGTGTGGGGAAAAAGGTCACTACATTGCCGATTGTCCTCGCAAGAAGAATGACAAGGATGACAAGAAGTTCAAGGACAAGACCGGTGACAAAGACAAGAAATACAAGGAGAAGAGTCGAGAGTACAAGAAAAAGTTTGGAAGCGCCCACGTCGGTGAAGGTTGGGATTCATCAAGTGATGACTCCGGTGATGAAGGAATGGCCACATGTGCCATCCAAGCTCCTACATCAACTCCTCGACTCTTCAACAACATCGATGAGAGCGATGACGAAGCTCCCATGTGCCTCATGGCTCAAGGGACTAAGGTACTTGACACCACACCACCTCTCTCACCCACTCTCTTGTCATCTAGGAACATTGAAAATGATCTAGATAATGAAGAAGCCGAACATGAGAAAAACATGATAAAGAAGTTCGGCAAAGATGGCTACAAATTTATTAAAAAACTAATAGAGAAAGTTGAGAAAAGAGAGGAGTCTCTTGATAGGCAAGAAGAATTGCTCATCCTTGAGAAGGAGAAAAACCTTGTCCTAGAAGAGGCTCTAGTTGAGGAGAAACTCAAGGTTGAGAAGTTGGCTTGTTAGTTATCTCATGCCAATGACTCACGGGAGAAGATGTCAAAGGAATTGTCTTTGACAAATGACTCTCTAACTAACCTAAAGAGTGCTAAATGTGAGCTTCAAGAAAGACATTCAAGCCTAGAGATCAAATATAAAGATCTAGAAGCCAATTTTAGCTCACTTTGGGAAAGTACCAAGAACAACTCTAAAACAACTCTTGACTCAAGTGTCTCTACTAGTGAAGGTTGCTCAAGATGTTATAAAATTGATGTGGATACTTGTGCAACTAACATTTCTAAGCTAGAGGAGAAAGTCAAGGCTAAAGATGCCCAAATCCAAAAGTTGACCAATGCCATTAGCCAAGACCAAGGTAAGGGCAAGAGTGTATTCGAGACCCACCCGGCATATAAAGCCGGTAGATATGGTACTATCAAGGACGGGCTTGGATACACTCGAGGTGGAAAGGTCAATGGGACAAAGAAGATAAGAGGTCGTGATGTGACATTGTTCACCAAGGGAACCAATCTAGGTGAACTAATGGATGCGGCTAATGGGGTGGTAAGGTCCATGGAGCCCTTGCCAATGGCAAAAGCATCTAGTCAAGATGTCAAGATCAAGACCAAGAAGGAAGAGAAGGTCATTGAGTACAAGCCGTCACCAAACTACTCCATCGACTATATGGCCACTTGGGACCAAAATGGGAAGATGGTGGTAAAGTATATAGGTGCTCATACTAGGAAGATGATGAGAAGTGTGTGGGTGCCTAAAATGTCAAAAGCTAACACTCAAGGACCCAACCACTTTTGGGTACCTAAGTCCAAGGCTTAAACTTGTTTTGTAGGCATATTCCTCCGGTGGACCTTCGTGGTTGTTGGATAGTGGATGTTCAAATCATATGACCGGAGAAAAGAATATGTTTGCAAAGCTACAAGAGTATGACTCACCCGTTGAGAAGATCACATTTGGTGACAACAATCATGGTGATGTCATAGGACAAGGTGAAATAGCTATCTCACAAGACTCATCTCTTTCCAATGTTTATCTTGTTGATTCTTTGGGATACAACTTGTTGTCGGTCTCACAACTTTGTGAGAAGGGCTACAATTGTCTCTTTACTAATGAGGGTGTGAGCATCCTAAGAAGGGAGGATTCCTCTATTGCTTTTACGGGTCGACTCAAGGGAAAGCTTTACTTAGTTGATTTCACAACTAGTAAAGTGGAACCGAAGACTTGTTTAGTGGCAAAATCTAGCTTGAGTTGGCTTTGGCATCGCCGGCTAGCTCATGTTGGGATGAGGAACTTGGCCAAACTTCAAAAGGATGAACACATTCTAGGACTAACAAATGTTGTGTTTGAGAAAGATAGATTGTGTAGTGCTTGTCAAGCCGGGAAGCAAGTTGGTGCTCCACACCCACCCAAAAATATTTTGACTAGCTCAAGACCACTCAAGCTGCTTCACATGGATTTATTTGGACCGGTTGCATATGTTAGCATTGGCGGGAACAAGTATGGACTTGTCATTGTAGATGACTTTTCTCGCTTCACATGGGTTTTCTTTTTGCAAGACAAGAGTGAAGCTCAAACAATCATCAAGAGATTCATTAAAAGAGCTCAAAATGAGTTTGAGTTGAAGATCAAGCATATAAGAAGTGACAATGGGACGGAGTTCAAGAACACCAATGTTGAAGAGTTTCTTGATGAAGAAGGAATCAAGCATGAACTCTCCGCGCCATACACACCTCAACAAAATGGCATTGTTGAGAGGAAGAACCGGACTTTGATTGAAATGGCACGGACCATGCTAGATGAGTACAAGACTCCGGATAACTTTTGGGCCGAGGCGGTTAGCACGGCTTGCCATGCCACTAACCGTCTCTATCTTCAAAAGTATTTGAACAAAACTCCATACGAGATACTAACCGGTAACAAACCAAGGGTGCACTACTTTCGAGTCTTTGGTTGCAAATGTTACATTCTTAACAAGAAAACCAAAAGCTCAAAGTTTGCACCTAAGGTTGATGAAGGCTTTCTACTTGGTTATGGTACTAACGAACACGCCTACCGTGTTTTCAACAAAACCACCGGTTGTGTTGAGATCACGGTAGACGTAAAATTTGATGAATCAAACGGCTCTCAAGTAGAGCAAGTTGTAAATGACCTTGTAGATGAAGTCCCGCCAAGTTGAGCTATCAAGAACTTGAGTTTAGGGGAAGTGAAGCCTCAAGAGCTTCCAAATGAAGATGAAGAACAAGACCAAGATCCGGAAATCATGTTCAACATTGATCCATCACCATCAACAAGAGTTGAACCACCAAGCTCATCACAAGATCAAGTCCAAGATCATGGTGACGATCATGACCATGGCAATGATCAAGGGGGAGCTCAAGGTGAAGATGCTCAAGATGTTGAGTCACATCATGAAGAAGATGATGATGGACCCATCCAACGTCAATCAACTTTCTCACATCCAAGAGTTCACCAAAGTGTTCAACGGGATCATCCCGTTGACAACATTCTAGGGAGCATCCAAAGAGGGGTAACCACTCGTTCACGTTTAGCAAATTTTTGTGGATTTTACTCGTTTGTCTCCTCTTTGGAACCTCTCAAGGTAGAAGAAGCTCTTGGAGATGCGGATTGGGTTATTGCAATGCAAGAAGAGTTGAACAACTTCACAAGAAATGAAGTATGGGAGTTGGTCCCAAGACCCAAGCAAAATGTGATTGGCACCAAGTGGGTTTTCCGGAACAAACAAGATGAAAATGGCATTGTCACAAGAAACAAGGCTATGTTGGTTGCTCAAGGCTTCACTCAAATTGAAGGGCTTGATTTTGGTGATACATATGCTCCGGTGGCAAGGCTTGAGTCAATTCGTATCCTTTTGGCCTATGCATCTCATCACAACTTCAAGTTGTATCAAATGGATGTGAAGAGTGCATTTTTGAATGGGCCTCTTGGGGAGCTAGTATATGTGGAGCAACCACCGGGATTTGAAGACCCCAAGCACCCCGACTACGTCTACAAACTCCATAAGACGCTCTATGGGCTTAAGCAAGCACCTAGAGCATGGTATGAATGCCTTAAGGATTTTCTTCTCAAGAATGGCTTTGTAATGGGCAAAGCCGATTCTACTCTCTTCACTAGGAAAATAGACAAAGATTTGTTTGTTTGTCAAATTTATATTGACGATATAATCTTTGGTTCTACTAATGAAAAATTTTGTGAAGAGTATAGTAGGATAATGACCAAGAGATTTGAGATGTCAATGATGGGGGAATTGAAGTTCTTTCTTGGATTTCAAATCAAGCAATTGAAGCATGGCACGTTCATATGTCAAACCAAATATACAAGTGATATGCTAAAGAAGTTTGACATGGCCAATGCTAAGCCCATCAAGACCCCTATGCCCGTGAATGGCCATCTTGATCTAAATGAAGAAGGCAAGTCCGTCGATCAAAAGGTATATCGCTCCATGATTGGTTCCTTGCTTTACCTTTGTGCATCTAGGCCGGATATTATGCTTAGTGTGTGCATGTGTGCAAGATTTCAAGCCAATCCTAAGGAATGTTATCTAATGGCTGTTAAGAGAATTTTTAGATATTTAGTGCATACTCCAAACCTTGGCTTGTGGTATCCCAAGGGCTCCACTTTTGATCTACTTGGCTACTCTGATTCGGATTATGCCGGTTGCAAAATAGATCGGAAGAGTACAACGGGGACTTGCCAATTTCTTGGTAGGTCTTTGGTGTCATGGAGCTCTAAGAAACAAAATTCCGTTGCGCTATCCACCGCCGAGGCCGAGTATGTTGCAGCCGGTGCTTGTTGTGCTCAACTACTTTGGATGAGGCAAACCTTGAGTGACTTTGGTTGTGAGTTCAAAAATATCCCACTCTTATGTGACAATGAGAGTGCCATAAAACTAGCAAACAACCCCGTTCAACACTCAAGAACCAAGCACATAGACATTAGACATCACTTCCTTAGAGACCATGAAGCCAAAGGAGATATCGCCCTATGCCATGTTGGAACCGAAAAACAATTGGCCGATATCTTCACCAAGCCTCTTGATGAGCAAAGGTTTTGTTCCTTGAGGAGTGAGCTAAATATCTTGGATTCTCGTAACTTGGCTTGACTTGTTGCATACACAATTGATTGATGCCTAGACTAGAAGAAAAATGATTTTATTCTATTTTTTATTGTGTGAGTTTTTCAAAATTTTGATCTTACGATCGTTGGATCTTTTCTTGTTTCAAGTTGATCATGGTTATGTGTTGATTGTTTGTTGCTGATCAACTTTGGGACAAGTTTCTTACATGTTCATAAGCTAGTTCTCTCAGAATCGCCAATCAAATCTCGTCATGAAAGATCATCTTTGGGACACATCTTCTCTGGACCGGATCTTCCGACAGACCCCCGGAACTTACCCCTGGAAGTTCCGGGCGGCTCTGTCTCCATTCGCTTTCTCTGAAATCCTTCCGGATCTTCCGATCAGGCCGGATCTTCCGATAACATGTCGGATCTTCCGGACCTGGGAGCTCTCGGAACTTCCGGTGCTGATCTCACTGGTTCTGTCTCTATCGGATCTTCCGACATTCTGTCGGATCATCCGGGTCGTGCGTGATATATATACACTGGGACGAACCGTTACCTCTCCCATTCTTTCTTTCTTCCTCCACCAACGCCTTCTCTCTCCCTCACTCCACCCCACCCAGCATTTTGAAGATTGGACCGTGGTTTTCTTCATCAAGTGACATCTTTTGATTCCTCAACACTCCAAGACTCTATTCCCCTCGGATCTTCCGGAGTTTTCGCGGGAAATCTCAACGGTATTGATTCAAAATTCTCATCGCCCGATCTCTCAATGTAGGAAGTTCTAGTGGTTTTCCCTTGGTGAATCATCTCATATACATGCCTAGCATGCTTCCCTATGATCTCGTGTCGTTTGGTGGGCTAAATCTTCGGTTCCTAAGTTTTTAGGGTTTGGCCCGACTCTGTCGGATCATCCGACTATGGGCCGGAAGATCCAGACCCCGGATCTTCTGACGCAGTGCCGGAAGATCCGACCGAGTCAAGTTCTGTCCTATCAACTCAGTTACCAATCCTTGATCCTTTCTCTAAATTTATCCTTGCATATCTTGTCAGATGGTTAAAGAGAAGGTCACACAGAAGAAGAGCACTTTTTTGACTGCGCGCCCAAGTACCGGTCGCACCAAAAGCTCCTTTCACCCACCTAGTGGTTCGTCCTCTGAGTCGGACACCAGCTCAGATGGGGGCATTAGAGAAGTTGGCAAAGGGAAGCGCTCAGAGAAACAGACATCCTCTCGCTCTGTTCGAGGAAGAGCCCAGCCAAGTGGGCAAGGGCGCAAAATTCCTCCTCGTCCCAGAGTCAAGAGAGCTGGACAAGAAGAAGGACAAGGGACACAGTATAATGATGATATTGACATATCCTTTCTTGCTCAGAATTTCATAAGCACTGCCATTCCTTTCCGTCACTCACACGATAGTCCCTTGGTCAATTTCAAGTTAGCCAAAAACAGCATGAAGCCTCTAAGGTTCAGTGAACATGAGGATCCAAGGAGCATTCGATACAAACTCTTCAAAGGTGATCCTCGATTTTGGCTTCCAAACCAGGCAGATTGGTATGAGTCTGTGATCCTAAAGATGACTCGGATTTGCACTCCAATGTATTGGGTTGACTGGAAATATCTGAGGAACTTCCCACCACCGCTCAAGCCTGTTGTTGAGGATGTATACAAGCGATGTGTGGAGATGGATATGGACAAGTTGATGGCATTTGAGTGTCCATACAATGAAGAAGTCATTGCCCAGTTTTATGCTACTCTATGGGTTGATGAGGAAAGATATGAGATGCACTGGACTCTGTGTGCGAAACGTCTTTCTATCTCTTTGCATGATTTTGCCGGTTTGTTTGACCTTGCTGAGGAGACTGCTTATGCTCATACTAGCAATGATCGTAGCAAGGTTGATCTTCATCTTGGGAGAATATTAGATGACACCAAGTTGGCATTCATGTATGATCATGCTTATGGAGAGGTGGTGTATGGGAAGTACAAGGGTCTCTGTCCGTTCTACAAGTTGCTAAATCAACTCTTTCGAGGGACCATGTACCCTAGAGCAGGAGATGCTGACAACATCTCAAAGAGGGCAAAGAACTTACTCTTTCAAATGGCCCCCGGGAAGCCCAAGTTCAAAGTGTTCAACTTCATTTGGAATGAAATCATCTACTGCTCTCATGATGCTTCTAGTGGCTGTCACTATGCTCCTTACATATTTTATATGATCAAGTATGTGACTGGGATCAACATTTTGACTGACAAGCTTCATCTCCCATACAAATCTCCTCCGGGCAAGATTACACAGCTTCTCAAGATCAAGTCCAAGGCATATCAGGGTGCTCCAACCCCATCCTCTCAAGGTGCTTCATCTTCCCGAGCTCCTCCATCACATGCTCCAGCTTCATCTTGTGGCCCCTCTGTTACTCCCAAAGGCAAGATGAGTAAGATTGACTTTCTGCTCCAAGGCATGTTCTCTTGCTTCAACATGTGCAAATATCAAGTCAAGAAGTCTCATGAGCGTGAGCAACGCGCCGAGTATGATAGATACATGGCGGATAAGCGCCACAAAGAGCTTCTTGAAAAGTTAAACATGCCACATTCTCCTGTTCATCAACTCAGGGAAGTCACTCGTCCACCTCCCTTTGCAAATCCTTGGGAGGACTACTCACAGGAATATGTCTTTGGTGCCTCTCAACAACAAGGACAAGGTGAGGAGGAGATAGTAGAAGAAGAAGAAGAAGGAGAAGAAGAGGAAGAAACTGAGCAGGATGAGGAGTATGAAAGTGAGTCAGAGACGGATGATGATCGTCGCAAGGGCAAGGCAGCCGCAGCCGTTGATGATGATGATGGTGATGATGATGACGACGATGGAGATTACGACGACGACGACGAGGATGAGTAGCTCCCTTTTTGGTCTTTGATGACAAAGGGGGAGTGAATTTGGCCACTCTTCATCTATCGTTTCCTTTTATTCACGTTCTAGCTTGTGAACTTGTGAGAAACTTGAATTTGTGTTATGAATGGTGTGCCAAGTGAGACTTTTATTTGTAAGACTTAATTTGGTTATTGCTAGTGTGATGCTAGTGTGATGATCAACTTGCTATCTATTTCATTGTGAGATGGTTATGTTTGATGTGATGTTATTTCTCACTTTATTGTTGTGTATGTCTTGTCATATGCATCACGTTGATTATATCACACCAAGCACTTTTATGCAATTTTATTTTGAGAGACTCTTGCAAAATATGTGCACAACAATTTGAGGCTATTTAAGTTAAACATGCACATATTTAGGGGGAGCCTTTTCAAAATATATTGGATGCAAAACATGAATTCTTTTCCTATCTTGTGAACCCAAATTTGTATTGTCATCAATCACCAAAAAGGGGGAGATTGAAAGTGCATCTAGGCATTTAATATATTTTGGTGATTAATGGCAATAGAAATTTGGATATGATGCTTTGCATGAGTTGTGCAGGAATAAAATGAAATAAAAGGAAGATAATACTAAAGGAAGGAAACCAACGCTTATTCATATGGTGGAGGACTCAATTGGTGGATTTAAATTTAATTTTCCATTTGAAATTGAGTATAGGACCACCGTACTATCAAGGGGGACATAGTTGATAAATTCTAGTTGCTAAAAGTGCTTTGCTTGAGATGACAAACTCTTGAGAGACACAAAAATACTTCACAAACCCCTTTTCTGCACGGCCGGAACTTTGGCCGGAAGATCCGACCGGAAGTTCCGGGCGGCTCGGTCTCGAGTTTTCTCGGGCCGGAAGTTCCGGCCATTGCATCGGAAGATGCATGACTTAGCCATTTTTCAAGCTCACGAGTGTCCTGTTGCAAGTTCCGACCCGAGGCCGGAAGATCCGACCGGAAGTTCCGGCCGGCTCTGTCTTGGTTTTTCTCCGGGCCGGAAGTTCCGGGGTCCCCCGGAAGATCCGACACATGGTCGGAAGATCCAGCCCCTGGAACTTTTCTGGAGATTTCCTAACACGTATCTGTTGCTTTTCGGAAGATCCGACCAAGTGTCGGAAGATCCGGTACCCCTTCGCAGAGCACATAACGGTCATATCTTGGGGGGTTGGTATAAATACCCCACACCCCCCTCATTCATGAGTGGCTGCACACACGACCTAACACAAGACAAGAGCATTCACTCTCCTCCTCAAATCCCCTCCCAAGCTTGATTCTTGCCAAGATTCACCTAGGGTTTGAGTGAGAGAGAAGACTAGAAGTGAGAACTCCCCTTGTTCATCTCGTGAAGCACTTCGAGCAACTTGAGTTCATTGATTCACGTTTGTTACTCTTGGAGCTTGCTCCTAGACGGTTAGAGGTGCCGGTGAACTCCCATTCTCTTGTGGTTTGAGTCCCGGAAGTTTGTATCACCATCTCTCTTCGTGGGAGCACATAGTAAGTAACTCAATCCTCCTTTGTGGTTGATTGGGAGAGACTTGGGGTTAGTGTGACAGCCCGGCTCTTTGTGAGCATCTCAATGGAGACGTAGCTCCTCTTTGGAGTGAACTTCGGTAGAAAATCCTTTGTCTCCACATTTGATCTTGTTCTTATTGTTTCCATAACTTGATTTGTCCCGATCTACTTATTTGTGGCTATACTCTGTTATTGATCATATATAGAAGGTTCCTTACTTCATTTGTGAGCTTTGTATTCAAGTGGATTTGTCAAAAGGTCATTAGATTTCAAATCTCGAAGTACACTTGAATTGCCTGTCGGAAGATCCGGCTCTTCATCGGATCTTCCGGTATTCTGTTCCAGTCGGAAGATCCTGTACAGTGTCGGATCTTCCTGGCCGGAAGATCCGAGACTGTGTCGGATCATCCGACTTACTGACAGTTTTCGGAGGATTTTGCAGGAATTTTTTAAACAGGCCTATTCACCCCCCCTCTAGGCCTTGTGACGAACCGGATTCTCACCGACGAGAACCCGACTCCCTGTACTCTCGAGATAGTCCCAGGAATAGCAGCTATCTCGTACAGAACTCATCTCAGTCGAATATCACATCCATACAACGATAAAGATTCATTACATGACTCATAAAAAGACAAAGCGTCTGGTACAAGCCCTCTGGGCTAAATCGACAATAAGAAACATCTGCGCAGCGGTAGCTAGAACAACTGGGTCCACTCCTCCACAGGCATCCTTGAGCGTAGCGCACACCCTTCAGTCGTACCACCCGTCCTGGTTGAACTCGTGGACGGGGTCTTCACCTGAGAACCCAAGGTTTGTCCCCAAGGAAACGGGACAGGTCCACGTCACCAACCATAATATGATGCAAGCTTTAAAGGTGGCCTATTCTAAGGATAAAGAATTAAACAAGGTTTAAGCCAGGGTTTCTTATGCAAGCAGTAGCAATAACCCAATTTCATCTCATCACCAACTCCTGCTCACACACACATCCATCCGCTTCCCAAAACCAACCATCAGCCTCACATTTTCCCCATCGGGCTCGTCCTGCCACGGCAGGTTTCCGCAAATCATTAACCACCAACTCCTTTCACTCACTAGTCGACTCGGTGAGCTCCCTCCCCACCTCGTCTCAACAGCCTCAGCTGGACCAATCTCTCATAACCCAAATCAAGGATGAGGTAAGAAAGCAGATTCCCATGCTAGCCGGGGCTTCTCAGAAATGGGTCGTCCGTAACCGTGGACACGGCTATACGTATAGTTTACACTCTGCAGAGGTGGCACTCCAGGAATCCATCCGGGCTGCAAGGCTAGTCCGCAACCAACCTGAGACACAGCCCACAGCAAAGACCCTAAACAGTAACGGCGCCAATCCTGTCTCCCTGGGCTCGGGAAACATCCGATCTAACATCTGCCCCAGGGTCGTGAAACCTTCCCACCGGGGCCAGTCGGGGGCCGTGGTAAATCAGGGAGATTACGCCGCAACGAATCCCCCCTTACACATATCAAACTCGATTCTCCTACAGTCTCGGCGCCGCACTAGAGTAGGCTTGCTGGAACCCTCCCCATACTGGGTAGATGGTGAGCACGGTATTTCCCAAGTCCAAAGTGGGGGCACGACTCGGTCCTTAATTGTTCGGTAAAGCGAGTATCTGCAACGCAAGCGATCCGCCGCAACGGTCCGCAATCGGCACCTATAACAGGTATTGCCGCCCAAACTCCTCAGGTACCCACCGAGTACCAATCCCCAAGTAACCAGTAACCATGTACCCGCAACAGGTACCCCATAGGGACTGCCCGAGTGCAGCCCCTCAGCACCTCGATCAACGATCGAGTTGTTATTACTCGCTTACACCGCCTAGCTGCACTACTCCTCCCAAACCACCCACAACTCACGCCAAGAGGATCAATCACAACCATCCCAACACATGCATAGCATAGCATATATCATAAAGGGAGTAGTAGGTAGCAAGGTAACAGGATAATAACAAAGGCAGTGCAGGTTTAACATGCGAGTAAAGTAAAGCGCTAGCATACTAGTTTGCATGTCTAATAGGTATTTCAAAGATGGTCGGGCGTGAACCTGGGCAAAGGTCTTCGTCCTTGTCGAAGCAGTTGTTGAAGTAGTCCGGCTCCTCCTGAGTCTCCGGAGCTCCTAGGGTTGCGCGAAAATAAAATAAGACGCGACTACTAGCAAAAAAACACTAAAACAGCGACGAATGAAGATTCAAATAACACCAAACTCTACACTAACGCGTAGATCATGATTTTAGAAAAATATAGAAACTGGTTTCATATTTTTCTGAGCTACGGTTGATTTATTATTAATTTTCGAAGTTTAAATCATTTTCTGAAAATATTAAATAATTACCGAAAAAGAAAACAGACAATTAATTAGCCTGCTGACGTCAGCATGACGTCATGCTGACGTCCACAGTGGGGTCCGCCTAGGATGACGTCAGCAGTGGGCCCTGCTGACGTCAGCGTTGACTGGTCAACGGTCAACGGGGGTCAACGGTCAACGGTCAGCGGGTCAACTCTGGTCAGTGGGCCCCATGTGTCAGTGACTCGCAGAGTATGACAGGTGGGTCCCATATGTCAGCGTAGCTAAAAGAAAAAGAAAAAGAATAAACGATGGCTAGGCTGGAATTTGGCTAAAAGCGACTGGGCCGGAAGAGTTCAAGGGGGGGTTAAACGGACTTAAACGCGAACATTCGGCCCACGAAGTGGTGGCTGCTGGATTCGCTCTGGTGGACCAAGTCCACCGTGAACCGTGAGTGTGGTTCACAAGAGCCGGGTGCACGGGATCTAGGTGTGGCCGAACTGGGATCGTCTGTGCACGGCTGTGTGGCGACTTGGTGTGGTCTTGCGTGTGGCACGGCCACGGCGCGACGCGACGCGCGCGCGGCGTGCCCCAGAACGCGCCGGCTGCGAAGCTCGACGGCGGTTATCGCCGGAGAAGGCTCGGCTGGGCTCAAGATCGACTGGAAAAGCTCGGCTAGGTCTCGGACAGGGTGAACAAGGGCTCGGTTAGGGTTTGGCTTGGGCTCCCGACGTGCGACGGCGGCGGCACGGGTGCTCCGGCGAGACGGCTCCGTGGCGACGCACAGGCCAGGGGCTTCTGACCGCGAGGACCGTGCACGAGCTTCGGCGCTAGGTGGTGCGTGCGTGTGCGTGAGTGAGTTTGGCTCGCGTGCGCGCAGTTCAAGCCATGGGCTTGACCGCGCCACGGCCATGGCGCTCGCGCGGCCCGAGCTCGCTCGGTGCGCGGCGACAGCATGGCGGCCAGGGTCCAAGCTAAAGCGTCGGCGGTTGCGGACGGCTGCAGCAGCTCGAGGGGTCCCTGCAGAAGATACACGGCTCGATGGCCGGTACACAGAAGGCTAGCAAGCGGCGGCGGCGGCGGAGATCGGCCGGAGACAGAGGAGAAGGGGGCGAAACGCGGTGGCTCACCTAGGGTCACGTAGATGATCGCTGCAGCTCGGTGTAGTGCTCGTCGTGGCTTGGCGATGCCCGTGCGCTTCCTCTCGTCCCTGGTCCGGCTCCTCGTCGGCGAGTCCACGGACGGCGGCGCTCCGGTGCTCGGTGTCGACGCGGGGAAGATGACCGGCTCCACTCCTCCTAGCTCCGACAGCTCCTAGACCTTCGCCACTCCTCTCCCTCTCCTCTCTGCTCACGAATTGGATCTGGATGGAACCCCAAAGGGGCGGCGCGGCTTGGGGAAGAAGACGGCCGGCGGCGGTTTAAATAGGCGAAGGCGCTAGGGTTTGGCGGGCACGGACGGCGAGATTGGGGCGACCAAGAGCTCGCGGACACGCGGCGCGATCGCGACGGGCCGCACAGGGGCTCGGGTGGTTGGGTCACGGGCGGCGCTCCGCGGGAGAGAGAGAGAGCGGCGAGAGGACGATGACGCGGGAAGAAGAAGGCTGACAGGCGGGGTCCGCCTGTCAGTGGAAGAGAGGGACGCGGCGGGGACGCGGCGAAGAGCTGGGCCGAGCTGGGCCGAAAGGCCGAGTGGGCCGCTTGGTCGGTTGAATTGGAAAAAGAGTTGAAGGGCGAAAGTTGGACTTTGGTTTCGAGATTTCGGCCCACGAACAGGAATAAGATTTGGAAATTAGTTTAGTCTATTAGAGTTTGAATTCAAATCTAGAATTTGAATTCAAACCAACCAAAAATCCAAATAAATCCAAATAAATCCAAATCACACTATTTCATCCTTAGCACTTCAAATTGATTTTAAATTTGAATTTAAATTGCCTAGGAATTTAGGGAGCAAAAAGAAGACACTCTTATATGTTGGTTTGCATGCACACAATTCCACCAAAAATTTTTAAATTCGAATTTTTGCACTCAACAAAACCTATAGGAATTTTAGGGTTGTTACAGTCTCCCCCCCTCACAAGAATCTCGTCCTCGAGATTTGTGATTACCTATGGTTTAAACAAGTGGGGGTATTTCTCTTTCAGCACTGACTCCTTCTCCCAAGTGGCTTCCCTTTCTGAGTGATTGCTCCACTGTACTTTGCAAAACGGGATAGCTGTGCTTCTGGTCTCTTTGACTGCTCTGTCTAGTATCCTCTCTGGGTACTCCAGGTACTCCAAGGTGTCTTGTAGGTCTAATGCTTCTGTCTTGATCTCATGTTCTGGTACTCTTAGACACTTCCTCAGCTGAGATACATGGAACACTGGGTGTACTCCCGCTAGTTCCTCTGGTAGGTCTAGCTTGTAGGCTAGCTTTCCTACTCTCTCCAGTATCTGGTATGGTCCCACAAAACGGGGTGCTAGCTTTCCTTTCACTTGGAATCTCTTATGCTCTCTGAGGGGTGACACTTTTAGATAGACGAAGTCTCCTACTTCGAACTCCAGATCTCGTCTCCTTTTATCTGCATAGCTCTTTTGTCGGCTCTGAGCTGCCTTCAGGTGCTCTCGGATCTTGGCCACATTTTCTTCTGCCTCTACAATCATGTCAGGCCCAAAGAATGTTCGTTCTCCCACCTCTGACCACATTAGAGGTGTTCTGCATTTCCTGCCATATAATGCCTCAAAGGGTGACATCTGCAGGCTGGCCTGGTAGCTGTTGTTGTAGGAGAATTCTGCATAAGCTAGACTCTTCTCCCAGTCTGTGCTGTAAGCTAGAACACATGCCCTCAACAAATCTTCAAGGACCTGGTTCACTCTTTCAGTCTGCCCATCTGTCTGGGGGTGGTAAGCTGTGCTATACTCCAAGGTTGTCCTGATGGCTTGATGTAGGCTTTGTCAGAATTGAGCTGTGAATTGGGGCCCTCTGTCTGACACAATACTTTTTGGTGCCCCATGCAGCTTGAGAATGTTATCTATGTATAGCTCTGCTAGTTTGCTTACTGAGTGTGTGCTTTTGACTGGTATAAAGTGAGCTACTTTTGTCAGTCGATCAACTATGACCCAAATGGCATCATTCCCTTTCTGAGTGCGGGGTAGGCCAACTACGAAGTCCATGCTGATATCTTCCCACTTCCACATTGGAATTTCCAGTGGTTTCAGCAGTCCTGCTGGTCTTTGATGTTCTGCTTTGATTCTTCGACAAGAGTCGCACTTGGCTACATACTCTTCTATGTCCTCTCTCATTTTCTTCCACCAGAACTTATCCTTCAGATCCTGATACATCTTAGTGCATCCTGGGTGTATCGAGTACTTGGACTCGTGAGCTTCTGAGAGAATTGTTCTCCTGATTTCCTCATCCTATGGTACACAGATACGGTCTTTCAGCCATACTGTCCCTGCTTCATCAATTCGGAAGTCAGGTGCTACTCCACGTTGAATATCCTGTCTTACTTCTTGGATTTCTGAACACTTTCCTTGTGCTTCTTTGATACGGTCTCCTAGGTTGTACTTCACCCTCATTTCCTGGGGTTTTCCTTCTTTTACTAGCTCGAGTTTCAGCATGTACAACTCTTTCACTAGCTCTGGCTGACTTTCTTCTATCATCAAGTTGTTGCAATAACTCTTTCGACTTAAGGCATCTGCCACGACATTGGCTTTGCCGGGATGGTAGTGTATCTCCAAATCATAATCTTTGATCAATTCTAACCATCTCCTCTGCCTCATGTTCAATTCAGATTGGGTGAAGAAATACTTCAAACTTTTGTGATCTGTGTAGATATCGCACTTGTTGCCAATCAGATAGTGCCTCCAGATCTTCAATGCATGTACCACTGCTGCCAGTTCCAAGTCGTGCGTGGGGTAGTTTTCCTCATGTTTCCTCAGTTGCCTCGATGCATAGGCAACAACCTTGCCCTCTTGCATCAGAACACATCCTAAACCTTGTATTGAAGCATCGCAGTAGACTACGAAATCTTTGCGAATATCTGGCAGGGTCAATACTGGAGTTGTAGTGAGTTTGTGCTTGAGTTCTTGGAAACTTCTTTCACATTTGTCCGTCCACTAGAATGGACATTGTTCTTGAGTAGTTCGGTCATTGGCTTGGCAATCTTGGAGAAGTTCTCAATGAATCTTCTATAGTATCCTGCCAATCCCAGAAAGCTTCGGATTTCTGTAACACTCTTCGGTTGTTTCCATTCCGCTACTGCCTCAGTCTTTTCTAGGTCGACTGCTATGCCCTCAGCTGTCAACACGTGACCCAAAAAGGCTACTTTCTCTAACCAAAATTCACACTTGCTGAACTTTCCGTAGAGTTGATGCTGCCTCAGCTTCTCTAGTACAATTCTCAGATGCTTCTCATGCTCTTCGGCTGTTTCTGAGTAGACTAGTATGTCATCAATGAACACCACTATGAATTTGTCTAGTTCCTCCATGAATACTTTGTTCATCATGTTCATGAAGTAAGCAGGTGCGTTGGTCAATCCGAAAGACACAACGGTGAACTCGTACTGCCCGTACCGAGTTACAAAAGCTGTCTTGGGAATGTCTCCTTCTCTAATCTTCATTTGGTGATATCCCGATCTCAGATCAATCTTACTGAAGTATTTGGCTTTCTTCAACTGATCTAGCAAGTCGTCAATTCGAGGTAATGGGTACTTGTTCTTGATCGTCACTGCGTTCAGGGATCGATAGTCTACGCACATGCGCATTGATCCATCTTTCTTCTTCACAAACAACCCTGGCGATCCCCATGGGGATGCACTTGGTCGAATCACACCGCTTTCAAGCATTTCTTTCAGCTGCTTCTTGAGTTCCTCCAGTTCCTCCACTGACATTCTGTACGGCCTCTTAGCAATAGGCCCTGTGCCTGGTTGTAGTTCGATTATGAACTCCACGTCTCGGTCTGGTGGTAATCCTGGTAGTTCTTCGGGAAACACATCAGGATATTCACACACAACAGGTACTTCTTCGATCATCATTTTCTCGATAGAGTAGACCAACTGCCTTAGAATACATGTTCTAGATTTCTTCCTTGTTTTCCTCCTTTGTGGTTCTGCTGTCACTTTGACTCCGCTAGGGTGTGTCAACTCAACTGTTCTGGGTGAGCAACTGATTATTCCTTTGTGCTCTGTAAGCCAATCCATTCCTAGTATCACGTCAATTCCATCTGATTCCAGGACTGTCAAGTTTCCTTCGAACTCCTGGCCTCCTATCATCAGTCTAACTGCGGGGCACTCTAAAGTGCACCTAAGCTCTCCTAAGGGAGAAGTAGTGACTATAGGTCTAGCTTTAGGTATTGTCGGGGGTGACTGCTCTCTTACAAACTTTGTCGAGATATAAGATCCAGTTGCTCCAGAGTCAAACAATATCAAAGCTGGAATGCCATTTACTAAAAACTCACCGAGCACAACGTCGGAAGCGTCCTCGGCTTCTTCCTCTGTCAAGTGGTTGAGGCGTCCTCTCTGCGCTGTTGCTGGCTGCCTATCCTGTCCTCCAGGTGCCGGTGCCTTGGCTGGGGTTTGTTTGTTCTTCTTCTCCGGACAGTCAAAGGACTTGTGACCGGGCTTCCCACAAGCAAAGCAGACCACTGTGGTCCCTCCACCAATTCTGGGTGTGTTGTTCGGCTTCCAGTTGGGGTTTCCCTGACTTGAGTAGCTGTTGTTTCTGTTACCAAAGCTGTTTTAGCTGTTACCTCTGCTGCCAAAACTGTTGTTGTTACTGCCTCGGTTACCCTGGTAGCTGTTTCTGTTGAACCCTGAGCTTCCTTGGCTGTTGCTCTGCTGAAAGCTTCTCCTGAGCATGTTGCTCTGGCCACTCCTCGGCCTCTGACTTAGTCTGTGGTTGTGCAACTGTTCAGCCTTTCTTTTCTTCTCTCGCCAGGTATCTTCAAGACCCACTCTTTCCTTCTCAACTGCGATAGCCCTGTCAATCAGCTCTCTTAGTGACCTGTGTGAACTCGCTGCGAGTGCTGTCCTCAGACCTCTGTGTAAACCACGCTGGAACCAAAACTGCTTCTTCTTCTCAGTGTTGACGTCTTCAGGAGCGTACCTTCACATCTTAGCAAAGTGTCGAGCGTACTCAGCTACAGACAAACTTCCTTGGGTCATCGTCCTGAATTCCATTGCTTTATGCACCATGACTTGTTCTGGTATGTGGTACTCCTTGAAAGCTTCACAAAACTCTTGCCAGGTGATCTGAGCTGGGTTTGCGTGGGAATCACAGTAGCTCTCCCACCACGCTTTTGCTGCTCCTTCAAGTTGGTGCGCCGCAAGGGCCACACATTCCTCTTCAGTGTAGTCTGTCAGGTCCAGCTTCGTCTCGATGCTACATAACCAGTCGTGTGCATCGAGTGGTTCGTCTGAGTAGTCGAAGGTGGGTGCTTTCAGTCTGATGAACCTTTCAATCTTCCTTTGTAGGTCTTCCTCACGGTGTCCCTGACGGTTCTGGTTCTGATTTCCCTGTATCTGTTGCATAGCTTGCATCATCTGTGTATTGGCCTGTGCCATCTGTTGCATCAGCTGTGTCTGAGTAGTCATCACTTGTGCCAAGTTAGGCGGTGGCGGTGGTTGCTGGTTGTTCTGCCGGTTCTGCTGGGGTTCTACTGCTGGTTCTTCCATTTCCACTTCTTGTTCTTCTCCTGGTGCGTTGTTCTCGGGCTGGAGCACGCCTGCTGCGCGTCCACGTCCCCTGCCTTCAACTGCAACTGCTGCTCTTCCGCGACCACGACCTCTGACACGTCCTCTGCCTCTAGCTGCCATTGCTGCCTCTTCATGCCCAGCTTCCTCAAAATGTGCAAGCAGTCGGTTGGATCTTCGAATCGACATCTTGCTGTATTTTTCATAAAGCAGATTTAGTGGCGGTCGGTAATGGTTAGGTTAGCGTTACTAGAGTAGGAGCTGCACACATGAAATAGACTCAACACTAAAGTACACTCAAGATGAACAACAATAAAACTGCAAGAACAGCCAAAAAGATCGATCATTCATTACAGCATTACACCCTAGACATGTGTACTATCCCGAGGCCAGCTCCTGGAACCTTGAGGATTAGTACGTCTAAGCGAATGCTACATCGCGGCTGAGCCAAAAGGTGGTCATGATCTACTAAGTCTAAACATCTACTCATGAAGATAGATACAGGTCTCATCATCTGCTGACAACTGCTGATACTGTCTACTGCATCTGTCTCATACTGCTGAAAGTGCTTGTGAGGCGCGCTGCCAGCCTCACAGCCTCAGTCTCTGTCTGCTGCTTGATCACTGCCTGTTGTCTTGGTGGGTGTCCGTGAGGCGCGCTGCCAACCTCACTATGTCCATCTCAGGTTCTGTCAACTGCCTCTCTAAGTGTGCCAGTTCTTGTCTCAGTCTTGTCATCTCGGGAGTAAGGGTTCGAGCCTCAGGTGGTGGTATCGGCTCAACTCGGTTTGGTGAAACTCTGTAGTTCTCCGTTCTGGGTTCAACTCTGCGTTCTTCTGGTAGTCCTTGGTTCACTGCGATCATTTCTGCTACCCTCTTCCTGTCTGATCTTACCCAACTACTAAGGGTCCTTCGAGCTTCATCCTTTGCCATAATCTGTTGAAGACTCAGGTACTTCATCAGCTGGTAGTTTCGTCCACTCTTCTCTTTGTAGCTATCCACCTCTTCTTGAAGTTCTGAGTTGAGACTGTCCAACCAGTATACTTCCTCCTTCAGACTTTCTATCTCTTCTTCCTTGGCTGCCACTTCTTTGTCTTTTTCTGTGAGTTGATCTTCCAGGCGGACATCTCGAGCATGGTGAGTTGCTCGGATCAGTCCTGCCAATTGCCTGTTGTTGCGAGCTTCGTATTCCAAGTTCCTGACTTCCCTTGTTTTAGCTCTGAGTTGCTCCTCAAGTAAGGCGATCCCGTTGTCCTTCTCCATCAGCTGGAGGTCTTGCTTCCATACCTTCTCCTTCAGCTTGGCAACTTTCTCTTCTAAGCCAATGTTCAAGTACTCCTGCTCAATCATGCACTGAACTGAGGTCTGTAGAGTCACGTTCCGCTCTCGGTCTGCTGCGTGAGCCTGCAAGCTGACTGCGTCTCTGTCCGTCGGATCTTCAAGAGCTCGCGGTAGGTACCGGAAACGAGTGTGGCTGAGCTGACTCTGGTACACAAGTGTGGCAAGTCGGAGTATCCTCATGGCTATAGTCTGCACTGCCCGACTGAAAGTGCTCTCGCTAGTAGCTGCTCGTAGCATCAGTGACCTTGGTCGTCCGGGGATGTTGGGTACAACCATCTGCAACCGGGTGTGTACTCCCTCACCAGGTCCGTAGGTCCATCCCTCGTAGAAGACGTTGTCCACATCTATCCCCACTGTACGCAGCACCTCCCTCAGTAGCACTGCCAAACCTCCACAGTCTGCTCCGGTGGTCCTGATCTCCCGTCGTTCATCTGCCGATCTTCCTTCCATCGGCCAGACAGTTAGTGGGTTGTTAGTAAGTTAGCAAGTTAGTAAGGTAAGGTAAGGGTAAAAGTTTTGTAAATAGTTGAGATGTACTTATGTATAGTTTTCAAATAGTCCAAGGGGTTTCATATAAAATAGAGGACTCAGTTAGAGCTTCTGTCCTAGGTTTCCGTTCTAAGGGTTACGCGCTACGGTCAAGTATGGCTCTGATACCAACTGTGACGAACCGGATTCTCACCGACGAGAACCCGACTCCCTGTACTCTCGAGATAGTCCCAGGAATAGCAGCTATCTCGTACAGAACTCATCTCAGTCGAATATCACATCCATACAACGATAAAGATTCATTACATGACTCATATAAAGACAAAGCGTCTGGTACAAGCCCTCTGGGCTAAATCGACAATAAGAAACATCTGCGCAGCGGTAGCTAGAACAACTGGGTCCACTCCTCCACAGGCATCCTTGAGCGTAGCGCACACCCTTCAGTCGTACCACCCGTCCTAGTTGAACTCGTGGACGGGGTCTTCACCTGAGAACCCAAGGTCTGTCCCCAAGGAAACGGGACAGGTCCACGTCACCAACCATAATATGATGCAAGCTTTAAAGGTGGCCTATTCTAAGGATAAAGAATTAAACAAGGTTTAAGCCAGGGTTTCTTATGCAAGCAGCAGCAATAACCCAATTTCATCTCATCACCAACTCCTGCTCACACACACATCCATCCGCTTCCCAAAACCAACCATCAGCCTCACATTTTCCCCATCGGGCTCGTCCTGCCACGGCAGGTTTCCGCAAATCATTAACCACCAACTCCTTTCACTCACTAGTCGACTCGGTGAGCTCCCTCCCCACCTCGTCTCAACAGCCTCAGCTGGACCAATCTCTCATAACCCAAATCAAGGATGAGGTAAGAAAGCAGATTCCCATGCTAGCCGGGGCTTCTCAGAAATGGGTCGTCCGTAACCGTGGACACGGCTATACGTATAGTTTACACTCTGCAGAGGTGGCACTCCAGGAATCCATCCGGGCTGCAAGGCTAGTCCGCAACCAACCTGAGACACAGCCCACAGCAAAGACCCTAAACAGTAACGGCGCCAATCCTGTCTCCCTGGGCTCGGGAAACATCCGATCTAACATCTGCCCCAGGGTCGTGAAACCTTCCCACCGGGGCCAGTCGGGGGCCGTGGTAAATCAGGGAGATTACGCCGCAACGAATCCCCCCTTACACATATCAAACTCGATTCTCCTACAGTCTCGGCGCCGCACTAGAGTAGGCTTGCTGGAACCCTCCCCATACTGGGTAGATGGTGAGCACGGTATTTCCCATGTCCAAAGTGGGGGCACGACTCGGTCCTTAATTGTTCGGTAAAGCGAGTATCTGCAACGCAAGCGATCCGCCGCAACGGTCCGCAATCGGCACCCATAACAGGTATTGCCGCCGAAACTCCTCAGGTACTCACCGAGTACCAATCCCCAAGTAACCAGTAACCATGTACCCGCAACAGGTACCCCATAGGGACTGCCCGAGTGCAGCCCCTCAGCACCTCGATCAACAATCGAGTTGTTATTACTCGCTTACACCGCCTAGCTGCACTACTCCTCCCAAACCACCCACAACTCACGCCAAGAGGATCAATCATGTACTCGTGGACGGGGTCTTCACCTGAGAACCCAAGGTCTGTCCCCAAGGAAACGGGACAGGTCCACGTCACCAACCATAATATGATGCAAGCTTTAAAGGTGGCCTATTCTAAGGATAAAGAATTAAACAAGGTTTAAGCCAGGGTTTCTTATGCAAGCAGCAGCAATAACCCAATTTCATCTCATCACCAACTCCTGCTCACACACACATCCATCCGCTTCCCAAAACCAACCATCAGCCTCACATTTTCCCCATCGGGCTCGTCCTGCCACGGCAGGTTTCCGCAAATCATTAACCACCAACTCCTTTCACTCACTAGTAGACTCGGTGAGCTCCCTCCCCACCTCGTCTCAACAGCCTCAGCTGGACCAATCTCTCATAACCCAAATCAAGGATGAGGTAAGAAAGCAGATTCCCATGCTAGCCGGGGCTTCTCAGAAATGGGTCGTCCGTAACCGTGGACACGGCTATACGTATAGTTTACACTCTGCAGAGGTGGCACTCCAGGAATCCATCCGGGCTGCAAGGCTAGTCCGCAACCAACATGAGACACAGCCCACAGCAAAGACCCTAAACAGTAACGGCGCCAATCCTGTCTCCCTGGGCTCGGGAAACATCCGATCTAACATCTGCCCCAGGGTCGTGAAACCTTCCCACCGGGGCCAGTCGGGGGCCGTGGTAAATCAGGGAGATTACGCCGCAACGAATCCCCCCTTACACATATCAAACTCGATTCTCCTACAGTCTCGGCGCCGCACTAGAGTAGGCTTGCTGGAACCCTCCCCATACTGGGTAGATGGTGAGCACGGTATTTCCCAAGTCCAAAGTGGGGGCACGACTCGGTCCTTAATTGTTCGGTAAAGCGAGTATCTGCAACGCAAGCGATCCGCCGCAACGGTCCGCAATCGGCACCTATAACAGGTATTGCCGCCCAAACTCCTCAGGTACTCACCGAGTACCAATCCCCAAGTAACCAGTAACCATGTACCCGCAACAGGTACCCCATAGGGACTGCCCGAGTGCAGCCCCTCAGCACCTCGATCAACGATCGAGTTGTTATTACTCGCTTACACCGCCTAGCTGCACTACTCCTCCCAAACCACCCACAACTCACGCCAAGAGGATCAATCACAACCATCCCAACACATGCATAGCATAGCATATATCATAAAGGGAGTAGTAGGTAGCAAGGTAACAGGATAATAACAAAGGCAGTGCAGGTTTAACATGCGAGTAAAGTAAAGCGCTAGCATACTAGTTTGCATGTCTAATAGGTATTTCAGAGATGGTCGGGCATGAACCTGGGCAAAGGTCTTCGTCCTCGTCGAAGCAGTTGTTGAAGTAGTCCGGCTCCTCCTGACTCTCCGGAGCTCCTAGGGTTGCGCGAAAATAAAATAAGACGCGACTACTAGCAAAGAAACACTAAAACAGCGACGAATGAAGACTCAAATAACACCAAACTCTACACTAACGCGTAGATCATGATTTTAGAAAAATATAGAAACTGGTTTCATATTTTTCTGAGCTACGGTTGATTTATTATTAATTTTCGAAGTTTAAATCATTTTCTGAAAATATTAAATAATTACCGAAAAAGAAAACAGACAATTAATTAGCCTGCTGACGTCAGCATGACGTCATGATGACGTCCGCAGTGGGGTCCGCCTAGGATGACGTCAGCAGTGGGCCCTGCTGACGTCAGCGTTGACTGGTCAACGGTCAACGGGGGTCAACGGTCAACGGTCAGCGGGTCAACTCTGGTCAGTGGGCCCCATGTGTCAGTGACTCGCAGAGTATGACAGGTGGGTCCCATATGTCAGCGTAGCTAAAAGAAAAAGAAAAAGAATAAACGATGGCTGGGCTGGAATTGGGCTAAAAGCGACTGGGCCGGAAGAGTTCAAGGGGGGGTTAAACGGACTTAAACGCGAACATTCGGCCCACGAAGGGGTGGCTGCTGGATTCGCTCTGGTGGACCAAGTCCACCGTGAACCGTGAGTGTGGTTCACAAGAGCCGGGTGCACGGGATCTAGGTGTGGCCGAACTGGGATCGTCTGTGCACGACTGTGTGGCGACTTGGTGTGGTCTTGCGTGTGGCACGGCCACGGCGCGACGCGACGCGCGCGCGGCGTGCCCCAGAACGCGCCGGCGGCGAAGCTCGACGGCGGTTATCGCCGGAGAAGGCTCGGCTGGGCTCAAGATCGACTGGAAAAGCTCGGCTAGGTCTCGGACAGGGTGAACAAGGGCTCGGTTAGGGTTTGGCTTGGGCTCCCGACGTGCGACGGCAGCGGCACGGGTGCTCCGGCGAGCCGGCTCCGTGGCGACGCACAGGCCAGGGGCTTCTGACCGCGAGGACCATGCACGAGCTTCGGCGCTAGGTGGTGCGTGCGTGTGCGTGAGTGAGTTTGGCTCGCGTGCGCGCAGTTCAAGCCATGGGCTTGACCGCGCCACGGCCATGGCGCTCGCGCGGCCCGAGCTCGCTCGGTGCGCGGCGACAGCATGGCGGCCAGGGTCCAAGCTAAAGCGTCGGCGGTTGCGGACGGCTGCAGCGGCTCGAGGGGTCCCTGCAGAAGATACACGGCTCGATGGCCGGTACACAGAAGGCTAGCAAGCGGCGGCGGCGGCGGAGATCGGCCGGAGACAGAGGAGAAGGGGGCGAAACGCGGTGGCTCACCTAGGGTCACGTAGATGATCGCTGCAGCTCGGTGTAGTGCTCGTCGTGGCTTGGCGATGCCCGTGCGCTTCCTCTCGTCCCTGGTCCGGCTCCTCGTCGGTGAGTCCACGGACGGCGGCGCTCCGGTGCTCGGTGTCGACGCGGGGAAGATGACCGGCTCCACTCCTCCTAGCTCCGACAGCTCCTAGACCTTCCCCACTCCTCTCCCTCTCCTCTCTGCTCACGAATTGGATCTGGATGGAACCCCAAAGGGGCGGCGTGGCTTGGGGAAGAAGACGGCCGGCGGCGGTTTAAATAGGCGAAGGCGCTAGGGTTTGGCGGGCACGGACGGCGAGATTGGGGCGACCAAGAGCTCGCGGACACGCGGCGCGATCGCGACGGGCCGCATAGGGGCTCGGGTGGTTGGGTCACGGGCGGCGCTCCGCGGGAGAGAGAGAGAGCGGCGAGAGGAGGACGATGACACGGGGAGAAGAAGGCTGACAGGCGGGGTCCGCCTGTCAGTGGAAGAGAGGGACGCGGCGGGGACGCGGCGAAGAGCTGGGCCGAGCTGGGCCGAAAGGCCGAGTGGGCCGCTTGGTCGGTTGAATTGGAAAAAGAGTTGAAGGGCGAAAGTTGGACTTTGGTTTCGAGATTTCGGCCCACGAACAGGAATAAGATTTGGAAATTAGTTTAGTCTATTAGAGTTTGAATTCAAATCTAGAATTTGAATTCAAACCAACCAAAAATCCAAATAAATCCAAATAAATCCAAATCACACTATTTCATCCTTAGCACTTCAAATTGATTTTAAATTTGAATTTAAATTGCCTAGGAATTTAGGGAGCAAAAAGAAGACACTCTTATATGTTGGTTTGCATGCACACAATTCCACCAAAAATTTTTAAATTCGAATTTTTGCACTCAACAAAACCTATAGGAATTTTAGGGTTGTTACAGGCCTAGTGTTGGTCCTTTCACTTACGGAGAGACACTACAACAAAGCACGAAGCACATGCCCTAACTTCCTAAACCAAGTTGCTAAAAAGCAAGTTTTATCATCACGTTGAAGTGAACCATTAAGTCAAAATTTACAATTAAACAATGGTGATAGTAGCCACGTATAGCAAGGATTGTACCCATATGCACTCAAGGTAAACAAGGACATGATAATCAAGACTAGGTACAACCTTAAAGGTACATAAATTTAGACACATGCATGTATGAAATAATTTATTACAAAGTGGGTAGGTAGCAAGGATTGTCCGTGCTATAACTTGCCTTTATCCAATAAAGATACCGCTACTCAGAGTCTTCAATCTTGTTCTTGCAATCTCTTGATGACGTTCCTCTACCCGCAACAATTAACGACACGAGCACAACATGCAGCTAAACAAGCAAGCAAATAATAATAACTAAGAACAATACATCAATCAAAAGAAAAGGCTTTAAAAGAATGCACTAACGGATAGGGCTTGATCAATTCTCGTCACCATCTGACACAGTCTGCTTGTTTATTTTATATCTCGAGTTCTAGACATCCGATTAACGTGATTCCAGTTGGGTTAGCTTCATAATTTGATAATCTATCTTCTGGAAAAAGATCACGATTTTAGGAGCTACTGTCTAGAAACGACACAAGATTTAGTGCACCTTTCAGAATCTATTTTTGAGGGTGAAAATCTCCGCTGTGACTTATTGCTATCATTCACCTCCCTCTGATAGCTTATATTAGAGGGCTTCGATCCTACAACAAGTTAAATAATACTTCTAATCGTAATTCATGTTGATATGAGTTTATCGCAATGAAAACGGATTAAAACGAATCTAAAACATGAAAACTATGGACTAAACAAGATTTTCGACGCTTAAAACCAGCAGGGGCTTTTCTACGAAAGCGTATAGACTAAACGAATATGGTAGAAAATTACAAGATTTCCTGAGGGTCTTACTGAAAATCTTGAGGCCAAAAACGACGGAAGGCTCGGCGCGACGACGAGATGAAGAATGGACAGTAGTGGAAGATATGGTGGAAGAAGACTACCTTAGGGAATCCCAAACAAAGGGGCCTCCCTGTAAAGGAGTCGATGGCGTGCCTTTTCGTGAGGAGAGGTGGTTCGTATATATAGGGAGAAAACCTCTGACTTCCAGGTTCATTAGCAATATGGGACTAAAGGTGGTTTGTCCCATTCCAATGCGAATGGACTTTCAAATTTGGCCCAATAAAGTGATGTGATGGATTTGGCCTAAAATTGGGTCAACTTTGGGCTAAGGCTGGTCTACTAAGATTTAGGGTGATTTTAATTTTTGGAATAATTATTCTCCTGATAATTCCAAATAAGTCCAGAATCGATATTAAAACCATGAAAAATATTCTAAAAATTCTAAAACTCCTAGGAAAAATTCCAAAGATAGAGTTGGACATGCGAAACCCAAATATTGTATTTGGAGCTCACGAAAAGGATCTTAGCATGTTTCAAAAATTTAAATTTGCTCTAGGGAAAATATTATTAATTTCCAGAAAAAACTAGAAAATTCCCATTAGGCTCCTAAATGCATTTTTGAAAACTTTACACACATAAAACCACTAAATGCAACCGGCATGAATGCAAAGCACTCAATATTATAACCTATGTTATTTTATTTTGAATTATTTTTATGTACTAAATTCCCTGTTAATTATATAAAGCTTGAAAAATTTTAGAAAATTGAGAAAATCATTGTATTAATTATGCTGACAAATCACATCCCAAAATCCAAAAATTTTTGGGTGTGGCAATCTCGAAGCTGACAAGACATTGGACAATGTCCTTTTGTAACTTTATTAGCTTCCTCGAATTAATTTCCTTCTGCAAGATTTCTTTCGTGAACACGCAAATGCCAATATTACATTTTCCGGTAGAATACCCCTCAGTGCAACCGAAAGTAATTGTGTCATCAGGACGTGGCAGTCATGCGACTTTATGTTTGTGAATTTATTTTCTTTTATATTTATTATACCCTATATATTCGAGTACTCGGACATGACCTTGATACCATTCAAGCAATCAAATATGCTTTGCTTCTCCTTTTTTGTGAGAGTGTAGCTGGTAGGACATAAATAGTGTTGCCCTTTGTTCCAAGTCACGCCTTGCTTCTACTGTATTTTTGGTGCCCCATATACACCCAAAAGCCTAGCAGGTTCACACAAAGATTCTTTTATAGATGCATCATGTCAATTGCGTTCCAAACCTCCAAGACTTGCCAATAAGATATTTCCCACAATATACACTTCTTCCACATCGGTGCATGCCTATCATCATCCTTGGGAACAGGTTGGTTACCGTGACCCTTTCCAAATACTATCTAAACATCCTTTACATAGAGAACACACGCTTTCCATCACGGAACCAAGTCTTAGCATGAGTTTTGGGCTGCCTTTAAAATGCTTCCCCTTCTCTCTTAAGGGTGATCAACAAGTAGAAATTGACGATGGCCCATATACACGCACTTGTAACAGTGTTTCAAATAAATACTATGAGTTTCATCTAGACAGTGGGTGCAGGCCATGTATCCCTTTTTCGACTATCTCGACATGTTAGTAAGTGCAGGTCAATCATTGATGGTTAAAAAAAAGCAAAGCTCGGAGGTCAAAAGACTCATGTTTGTACTCATCCTACACACGTACGCCCTTTTCCTTCTAGAGTAGTAATAGTTCATCAACTAAGGCTCTTAGGTACACGTCAGTGTCATTATCAGGTTGTTTTGGGCCTTTGATAAGCACCAATATCATGATGAACTTCCGCTTCATGCACAACCAATAAGGAAGGTTGAAGATATATAGGATCACAAGCCATGTACTATGATCACTACTAAACTCATCGAACGAATTCATTACGTCCGTACATAGACCAAACCTTATGTTCCTTGCGTCCGTGTCAACATATGGAAATTCTCAGTCAACGTTTCTCCACTGGCACCTATCAGTGGGGTGTCTCATCTTCTCATCTTGCTTACATTCTTCTTTGTGCCACCGCATCAAATTAACGTTTGCCTTGTTTCTGAACAAGCTCTTCAAATGTGGTATTACATGGAAAAACCACATCACCTTTATGGGAAATCTTTCTTGGCTGGCTGCCCATCAACATCACTAGGATCGTCTTGTCTGGTCTTATATAGCAATGTGCTGCAAACCGGACAAGCATCCAAGTTATCATTTTCGACACCGTGATAGAGGATATAGTTGTTCGAACATGAGTGTATATTCTCTACATCCAATACAATAGGGCAAACAACCTTTTTTGCTTCATATGTTGTCGACAACAGATCGTTACCCTCGGGAAGCATGTTCTTTACTATTTTCATTAGCTCCCCAAATCCTTTATCGGTGACACCATTTTTTCCTTCCATGGCAACATCTCCAGCGTGCTGGACAACTTTTTGTGCCCCTGTTTGCAACCTGAGTATAACTTTTTATGATCCCCCAACATCTTCTCGAACATATTTGACTCCTTTGTTGTTTCACTATCTTTCTGTGCATCTAGCAGCACTTGACCTAGTTAGTTAGGTGGTTGCTCTTCTTCAGCATTTCCTTCAGCCTCATCCATTGGTTCATCTCAAAGGCACCGACTTCATATAAATGAGCCCAGTCTGGAATATTGTTTTCATCTTCTTCTTATTCATTGTCTCCCATCACAACTCTAGGTTCACCATGCTTGGTTTAAATGGTATAGTTCGTTATGAAACCGTTTTCATATATATGAATCATTAGAGTGCGTCTTCTCGAGTATTACTTGTTATTTTTGCAAAAATGGCATGGACAAAATCCATTACCAGTTGGCCTCTACCGCATCGAGAAAAGCTTCTACACCATTAATTCACTCCCTGGTGCTCCATCCACCGTAAATCCATTGTCAGTTCATCGGCAATTAAAGTTTTATTTTTCATCAAAGATGTACACATTCCTTAACATCCAATAGAAAATACCATACCAAATACATTATAAATACGACAGTACAATATTAGTATTACAAAGTCCAAATTTCGCAATAAAATATTAATGGATGCACGGTGCTCCAATCCATGAAGTTGCAAAACCATTTCTAGATTCAACATAATTAAGAATTTAAAATATGGACAATTGGAATTAAAAGTATTTGTTATTTCTTTTATCATGATAATTTACTAGAAACATTATCTAATATCTTCTTAAAGAAAAAAAGCATAATGATACATACACACGTCACTTGGAATTAATTGAAAAAAATCACTCTAATTTGCCACATGCAAAATATCCAATAAATATTCTCCCAAATTCAAGTCATAGACTACATATCTCTAATTAATATATAAATAAAAAAATTATGCTCATTCTCTCTCCTAAAAATCACAAATTTCTCTAACTATAAAACATTAAGAAAAGCACAAAGACCATGAAAAAAGAGAGGATGAAGTCGCTAACCTTTGACACACTTGGATGAGTGAAATTCCCATAAATCTTAAGAAAAACGGGCAGCACCTCCCTCTAAGATGCCATGGAGGAAGAAATCTGAGGTCGGTCAAATGGCTGGCTCGTGCCCGGGGAGGAAGAAGGAGGTTGATATATAGAAGGGACATTAGTACCGGCTGGTGGCTCCAGCCGGCACTATATCTCGCCATCTAGTATAGGATTGAGCCATCGGCTGGTAATTAATGTCTTAGGCTCCATTTAGTATTGGCCGAGCCACCAGCCGATACTAAATGGCCACAGGGGGAATCTAGCTGTTGCCCCCGGTGCCGTGGGAGCCTTTTAGTACCTGCCGGTGGTTTCAGCCGGCACTAACATACCCCACGGATACGAACCGGTACTAATTACATGCATTTGTACCGGTTAGAAAATGATCGATACTAAGCATCTCCAAGAGACTAGCAATAATCCTAGCCAAATTTAAAGATTAAGAGGCCAGCTAAAAATAAAAAGTTTCCCAAAAGCAGGGGTAAACCACCAGACTCTTTAAAATTGGCGAGCGTGGATGGAGAGCGTGCCTGGCTAGGCAAATATACTTAGCGAAGGGGAGGAGATAGCTAGCGTGGAAAGATAACTATCCAGTTGGCTAGTCTGTTGGATGCAATTTTTTTCTCTTTTTTCTCCTTTTTAGCTACCTAACGGGATCTACAAGAGCTCTTGAAGATGTACGCGGACAAATGTGAAGTTTTTTGGTAGTGGATCATTGGTCGCTAGTGGCACCACACAGAAAAAAATTATGGATGTCCAAGTTTCCTTGAAAGATTTGACATAGGGTTTGTTGAGCATCTTGATCAGCATCCAACACCAGGCGGTCTTCTTCATAGAGGAATGAACTTGTTCCTGCCCCATCAGGCCATCACTGCATAGGAACATATAGGAGAACACGACGAAGATCAAAGGGTGCTTCATCATTCCAAATGCTTCGCGTGCACGTAACTCTTGAAGCACCTTGTGAAATGCTTTGTAATGCTGCACGTATATACAGTGACAACCTCTTCACAAAGTAAGAACCTTTGTGAAACCGTGCATATAAGAAAGGCGACGTTTGGCTGTAACCATCTAATTGTGGATGCTAAGGCTGGATTTATTTCCTTATTCTAAAAAAAAGAAAGGCGACGTCCTCTCCATATGTGGCTCCTATATTTTTCCAAATTTTTTTAGAGGACATAATCGCCCAAGATATATCGTACTCCTGCTTCCGATTTGCGCTGCTAAAAACAAGCGACGTGCATATATACGGGCGTGTCTGGCCATCACGCCGACGACGCGGACGCATCTGTCGCCTGAAGATTCCACACGCTTTTATTTTGGCCACCTAGCATTGACTGCGTGCACAGTGCGCCTAGGTCTGTTTCCACATGGTGACGTGCGTAGTCCTGTTCACAGATACTTTTTGCATGCGATAAAGTTTAGAAAAAAAATTCATTGCTATTAAACCAAACATCCAAATTAAATTCCGATCGCACCATAATGCTTATTACGATAAAATCTTCAAAACAAGATCTCACTTGACTATATTTAGATGATTTTTTTGCAAATATTTTTTATCAAACTAGAACAAATGAGTCCACGTTATGAACAAATTGCTACGCACGGAGAACAGAAGAATCCGCGTTGCGAACAAATTACTGCACATGGAGAACAAATCAGTCCACATTGCTTACTACACATGGAGAACATATAAGTCCACATTGCGAACAAATTACTGCACATGGAGAACAAATGAGTCCATGTTGCGAACAAATTGCTGCACATGGAGAACATAAGAATCCACATTGCGAACAAATTACTGCACATGGAGAACAAATCAGTCCACATTGTGAACAAATTACTACACATGGAGAACATATAAGTCCACATTGCGAATAAATTACTGCACATGGAGAACAAATGAGTACACATTGCGAAAAAATTGCTGCACATGGAGAACATAAGAATCCACGTTGTGAACAAATTACTACATATGGAGAACAAATCAGTCCACATTGCGAACAAATTATTGTACATGGAGAACAAATGAGTCAACGTTGCGAATAAATTGCTGCACATGTTGAACATAAGAATCCACGTTTCGAACAAATTACTGCACATGGAGAACAAATATATCCACATTACGAACAATATATATATATATATATATATATATATACATACATGACGAACAAGTTAGTTTAAAAAATAAGAGTACAAAATAAATAAATAGAACATAAAAATAATAATAATAAAAAGAAAAAAATAGAAACGAATAAAAAACAAAAAAACAAGAGAAATTAAAGCAAATAGAAATAGAGAACATCAAAATTGTAGATAAAATTATAATAAAAAACAGAAAATACAATGAGACAATCAATAAAAAAATAAATAAGGAAATGAAAAAATAAAAACAAATAGAATACAAACAAAAATAAAAATGAGAAATAAAGCAAAGAAAAAGGAATCGAAAGAGAAAGAAAACAAACGAGAAAGAAAAAGATAAAAAATATAACATAATTGGCTTTAAAGTGCAACATGGGCCCGCGTTACTACTACAAATATCAATAATATAAACGCATAAAAAAATAATTCTCTCCTAACTAAATCCGGACGGTTAATGGGCCACGTAACCTTAATATCAGCGGTGGGCTGGTTAATGGGCCGAAATGCCTACTCTTCTGCTCATGTCGTCCCGAGGGATTTTCTTCGGGCGACAACTGCGCCAGCGCGATAGCTAGCTGTTCCGCATATATACCGGCTAGATTAAATCCGTGCAGTGCACGGGCGCCAACTCGGACTCGTATGGATGCATCAGCAGTCTTGTTCGGTCGGGAAACTTTTCTCCAGTTCGCGGCCGAAGCCGTACTGCTTTGAGGCTGGCCACGATCTTATATCTTTATTTACGGATTAGATATCCCTCGCAAAATCAAACACAAACTTGTAAGGGAGTACCAATTAGGTCCACAAACTCTGAAAGTGTATTTTTAGGTCCATAAACTTGTATTTTGTGTCACTTAGGTCCACAAACTATGAAAACTTAGTCCACAAACTTCAAAAGTGCATTTTTGGATCCATAAACTTGTAATTTGTGTCACTTAGGTCCACAAACTCCAAAAATGTATTTTTAGGTCCATACAATTGCAATTTGCATCATTTAAGTTCATACTCTTTCATGTATACCCATAGTGCTGCCATGGCATGCTGACTGGAGACCTCTTTGGCGGTGGTCTCCGAGGCCGTCGTGCTAAACTTTGAGTAGGCTCTCGTTGTGGTCAAGAAATTCCATGAGTTTCTTACTTGCTTTGTCTACGAGCCATTGTGCAGCCATGAACATGCCCACCAAGGTCGATCTTCTTGATTTTCACTGTCCGTAAATAGCTGACCTCTCACTAATAACCACTCTAGGTTGACCAAAGTCCAGCACTATCATGAACTTCTTTCTCGCAACGTTGGGCACCACCGTGCCTGGCCACCTGTGCCATGATGGTGAGTGCAACGCATGGTGCAGACGAGGAAGATGACGCCATGAAAGACATAATATCCCTCACCAAGGTACACATGTTATTGAGCTACTCTATGACCTTTTCCAGTTTCCCCGAGCCATCGCTTCTCTCCTCCACCTATATTATGGGCTTCAGTCATATGTGGACCTTAGCTTCAGAATTCTCCGATGGTAGTCTATGACCCTCCTTTGAACCCCCAAACAATGTTAATAACCTCCAAAATAAGTCTCTCATCTCCTCCCCTCTCTCCCTATGCCCTTGGAATCGAAATTGGGGATCATATTGCATCCTTCTAGGGAAACTCTGGTGGCACATGTGCACCATGAAGATTCACTATGGTGCCATATTAGAGCATGAAGGCTAGATGGAGGGGTATGGACCTAGGTACAAGTTTGTGGACCAAAAAATGCGCTTTCAAAGTTTACGGACTCAGGTGACACAAATTACAACTTTATGGGCCCAGAAATGCACTTTCAGAGTTTATGGACCTAAATAAAACCTACTTACAAGTTAGCGGACCTCTGGTGCATTTTACTCTAAAAATCAAACAGAAAGAGCAGTATTGATCCGCACCTCAAAACAGTAGGGCTCCTCCGGTGCACGCACACGTACAGCTAGCATCCCCATGGCGGGCAACACCGATGGCACATCCAACGACCTCGTCCTGGAGCTCGTCCTCCTATGCGCCCCTTTGCCGGCTTGCCTCCTCCGTGCCGCGGCAGTGTGCAAGCCATGGCGCCATGTGATCGCCGACGCTGGCTTCCTCCGCCTCTACCGCTCCCTCCACACACCCGCCGCCGTCGCCGGATACTACTTCAACAGCTACCGCTCGTCTCCTTCTCCGACGGGACCAACCACAAGAATCCGCCCGACGTTTGTCCCGTCTCTGATGACGACGCCCCACAACATCGACGCAGGCCACTTCTCCCTTGACTTCCTCCCGGATTTTCTTGATAAAGATTGGAAGATATTGGACAGCTGTGACAGCCTCCTCCTGGCGAAGGGCGTCTGGCATGACCCGACTGTCTTCCCGGATAGGTTGGTCGACTGCGAGCCCATGATGCGGCGCTACAAGAGAATCCCTCCACCACCGGATCTTGAAACGAGCTGCTGCCAGTTGCGCGGGTTCTACCTCATCGACGGCAACGCTGACGGCGACGACTCAGGCGGCGGCTGGATTATTAGCATGTCAAACTTCAGGGTGCTATGCGAGGTCCACTGCAGCGGCGATGGCTTCACACACGCTGACTTGTTCACTGCCGACGGTGGCGTGCACTCTTGAAGCGAGAAGGCCATCGGAGACATTGCTGCAAGCAGGCTTCACCACACACGCCACTTTGGCCGCACCGGGGGAACTTGGTACTTTCTGACCGGAGGCAGCAGAGCATTGATCGCCCTCGACGGCCACACCGGCGAGTACTCCTCGTCATTTGTGTTGCTAGCCACTAAAGAATGGTTAGCAGGCAGCCTGTGGAACAAGCCGGTTTACATTACAGATGGTCGTGATGGGAAGCCACGCATCTTCTCTGCGTGGACAACACCATCAAGGTATTTGCTAGACTGAACGGCTGCGATGGTGGTGGTGAGTGGACGCTGGACAAGAAGGTTATGCTGCAGGAGGCAACCCATGGCCTGCCAGATTACAAGCCATCGTTCTTCAATAAACCTCTATTGATTTGAACATGGTTCTCGGGGTTTGTCACCATGGCAACATGGGGTAAAGAGTGTTGGCTCTTCTCCGTCGATCTAGAGACCATGTGTAACACCCAAAATGCTCAAATTTAAAATTTTTGGCATTTACTTAATTATTTAATGCTTTCACCTATTTTATAAAGGCTAAATAATAATTTTCTAAAATTTAAAATCAAATATAGGTGATAGAAACATTTATTGTTGCATTCATGCTGCTGCATTTATTTTTGTATTGCTTGTGATTCAAACAAGAATTTAAAAATATTTAAATTCAAAATTTGAATCACTTTGTTTGGGGCTCTAGAATAGTTGTTAGGCCCATAGTTCGATTTCACTCCTCTAACTTTTCTCAAGTCTGTTTCTGCCCCCTCATCTTTCTTCTCAAGCCGGCCCAGCATCTTTCCCGCGGCCCACCCCCTCTCCTTTCCCTTTTCTTTTTCCCCAAACCGGCCTGTCTCTTCAGTCCGGCCCAACACCCACCACGGCCCACCTCGCCCCGCAGGCCCAGTTCCCCCCCCCCCGCTCCTGGGCCGCAGCTCAGAAACGGCCCAGCCGCGTTTCCCCTCCTCCCCCACTGCCATGCGGGCCCCGCATGCACAGTGTCGTCTTCCACCTCCCGCCCGAGCTCCCCTCCATCCCGGCGCGATCCCCGCGCGCCCGATCCGGCCTGCCCCGTTCCAATTCCCGCGCCCAAGGTTCGCCAGAAGCTTCCCAGAAGGCCCCTGCCCCGTTTCTTTCCTTCCTTGGCGCATCCTTTCTCTCCCCAGCTCGCTCCCCGCAAGGAAAGCGGGCCCGCCTAAGGAAATCGAGCGCCGCCGAATCGGGCTTGATCCCCGCACGTCGAGGCCCCTGGGGCTAATTAAGCCGGGCCCTCCCCACCCCTCGGCCACCTCCAATCCCTCAGACCGAGCTCCCTGCGCAATCACGCTCCCTCCGCCGCCGTCAGAGCCGCCGCCATTGGCCGCGGAGTCGAACTCCGGCGCCGCTGCCCTCTGTCCAGCGAAGAACCCATCCAGGGCAGTCGCAAGAAGGTACCGCAGCTAACAAAGGCCACCTTGATCTCATTTCCGCCCTGAATCGCACCTAATCGGTCACCGTTGTTACTCAGGACCACCGGGCTTCCGCCGGCCGCCGTCGTCACCTCGCTCCGACGGACCACCGCCCTGGCCGACCCTCGGAGCTGCTACACCGCTCCACGAGGAGCACGCCAAGCCGCAGCACGGCCTCTCCCGCGCACCGGAGCTCCGTCCCCGACGAACACCGACGTCGAGCTCCGCCCCTCGCCGTCGGCCCACTCCGTCGACGGTCTCTCCTCACCATCTTCCGCGCAGGTAGCACCCCCGTCCCCCGCTGGTCCTTTAGCCGCGCGAATTACCCAAAACCGAGCCCCGACGAGCGCGCAATGCCTCGCCGGAGTCAGGCGGCCCCCGGTCGCCGCCGTGCGCCCCCTAGGCTAGCTCGCGCACGTCGAGAACACCCCCGGTGGACTCGCCATGATCTCCCGGTTCCATAGCACTCAACCCCGTCCCGATTGGAGGACCGTAGCTCGAGTTAGACCTCGCTCCGGCGAGCCCCCGCGGCGGAAGCCGGCGGCGCCACCGCCCCCTGCGTCTCCGGCGACCCCTCGCGTTTCCCCAGCCATCAGATCGTGATCGGACGGCCACAATCAACCGAGCCTCGGGTCAAATATGAAGTTACCGGTCAACCTTTGCAACTTTGCTAAAGAGCCCCTGGCTTTCTTTAAAATTAACCCGCGGTCCTTCTTAATTTAAAAATAATTACAAATAGGTCCTGTTTTATTCGTTTAGGCCCCTGGAAATTTTAAAACTTTGCCAGCAAGCCCCCGAAACTTAGAAACGCTATAACTTTCACGTTTTAGCTCCGATTTGCGTGATTTTCGCGCTCATGTGTTCGTAGCGACGCGTAGAATATTTTTAGCTCCTGTTTTTGTACTGTTTTTACTGTTTGGTGTACTGTTCTAATAGATTTAATTTGCTTGCATGTGATGATTGCTTTGGAATGCGTGCGTGATGATCGTGTCCAGTCGGTGAGCCCGTAGCGTTGGACTACGAGTACGTTGAGGACGTGCCGGAGCAGGAGTTTCAGCAGCAGCCGTACTCCGAGGAAGGCAAGTTATAGCACGGACAATCCTTGCTACCTACTCACTCTTTTCATTACATACGCATGTGTCTAATATTGTTTACCTTTAAGGTTGTACCTAGCATTTATTTCCCTGTCCTTGTATTCCTATGGGTTTATGCATATGGGTAGAATTTTGCTAGGCGCAGCTACTGTCACCATTATTTAATTGTTAAACTTGTATTAATGGTCCACTTCAACTATAATGTTAAAACTTGCTTTTTAGCAACATGGATCAGGGAGCTAGAGCATGTGCTGTGTGCTTTGCTCTAGTGTCTCCCTCTAAGGACCGGTTCTTAAAGCGGCAACCCAGGAGCCTGTCGCCACCGCCGGAACTATTTGGGCTCTGGTCTTGGTCAAGTAGCTTGTACGTCTCTAGCTTGGCAGTAGTTACCGAGGGGCCAACGGCGTTGTGGGAGGTACGGCGCTGGGTGATCTCCGATTCCACCGAGGACGGTAGCCCCGTCGGCTAGGTCACGTTAGACCCAGTCCCGTGTAGGAGTCTCAGCGATTGAGAACTCTGCATGTTGCGCAGTATGGGTGGGATACCCGCGCTCTGGACGCCATCGACCCCCTCACGGTGTGACTCCGTGGGCGTACGTCGATCTCGGTGCCTAAGTTTTCACCACCGTATAGTACTCCAGCGGCTACTGTCTTGCTAGGGTGTCTTGTGAAAGCCTCGTAGCGTCCCTATGCAGTCACACCTCGGAAGTGTTGATGTGCGTGGTTGGGTGCAAAGTTCTTTTGAACTTTTACGCGACTGGTGGGTAAAGGGCGAAACCTCTGCAGAGTGTACGATCTATCATGATAGCCTTGCTCAGGGTCACGAGCGGCCTGGATCCTTTTTGATTAGAATATGGTATTTATTCCTGTTTAATGTCACTTACACTATTAATTGGGTTACAACCGGGTTCTCATTTACTTGTAGTAACTTGGATAAAGTTAAAACGAACCAACTAAAAGTGCTAATGCAGTTAAGCCAGTGTCAAGCCTTTTTGAGCCTTCATAACCCGTGCTATACTTGCTAAGTAATTTCCATTACTTACACTTGCTGCTATTACTATTTTTTTTGGGCAAAATCCCGGATGGGTAACAGATTGGAGTCAGGCTGACTATGCTGTGGAGTTTCCGGAGGATTTGCCGTACTTCTGAGTTGGCGTTCCCCCAGTCAGAGTCCCTGTGGGATTGCGGCTACGCTTAGAGAGATGTATTAGTCTACCGCTGTCCATGTAATTCTTTTTTGCAAAACTCTGATGTAAACGCTACTATTGATGAATAATTGAAGCATTGTACTCTGATTTTTACCATATTTGTTCGCTATATGTGTCTGTGGACTTCCTGGGCACACATATGGCCACATTCGGGTTTTGAGTAAATCCGGGTGTGACAGATTGGTATCAGAGCCGTGCTGACTGTAGGAACGCAGCCTAGATAGTACGGTTGACAAATTTCTAGGAGACCCCCCATGTTTTAAAAATTTGAAAAATCTAACAGTCGAGTCTTGTGTGAGTTTATGCCTTTACCTGCTTGTATTTATTGTTATTATGCTTATTGTCTGATTTGGTTCTTTGTAATGATTGTGATGGGCGTAGACCACCAGTCTGCGACCATCTAGATATAGGTATAAGGCTTAAGGACTTTATTGTTTAGATAGCAGGGGTATATATATATTTTCTCTCGTACTAATCCTCTAATATCTAACCTTTGTGATTATAGATGGCTCACCCCGGGGGCAATGCGGGCGGACAGCCTCCGCACCAGAACCCGCCCCCGAACCTGAATCCGAACCATCAGATCCCCACCATTGAGCAGCTGATGTATGCTCAGGTTCAGATCATGCAGCAGATGGCAGAGACCATGAGGTTGATCCAGCAGAACCAGCATCATCCCCAGGCAGCTGCACCGCCCAGAGACAAGAGGGGCGAGTTTCTGAAGGGACGCCCGCCGACCTTCAGCAAGGCCAGCGACCCCCTTGAGGCAGATGACTGGCTCAAGGCAGTAGAGAGGCAGTTGGACATCGCCCAGTGCGATGACAGAGAGAAGGTACTGTACGCCGGAGGACAGCTTCAGGGGCCGGCGTTGGATTGGTGGGATTCATACCAGTCCTCACGCCCGGCCGGTACTCAGATCACTTGGCAGCAGTTCTGCAGCAGCTTTCGTGCACACCACGTGCCGGAGGCTTTGATGGTCCTGAAGAAGAAGGAGTTCCTGGCTCTGAAGCAGGAAGAGATGAGTGTCACGGCTTATCGTGACAAGTTCGTCTCGTTGGCCCGTTATGCTCCAGAAGACGTGGCCACCGACCAGAAGAAGCAGGCCAGGTTCCGTGACGGTCTGCAGGATGCTCTCCAGTACCAGCTCATGTGCACCAAGTTCCCGACCTTTCACGAGCTGGTGGACGGCGCTCTGATGTTGGAGCACAAGCGCCGTGAGATGGAGGACAAGAAGAGGAAGCTCCAGGGACAGCAGGTGGGCAGCAGCAGTCGTCCACATTTCACACCTCCCCAGAGTCAGCAGGTGGGAGGCCAGCAGCGCTTCCAGGGTCAGTCCGGCATGCTCAGTCGTGGCCAGTACCAGCAGCAGCGTCCTCAGTTTCCTCGGGCGCCACAGCAGCAGCGTCCTCAGGGTCAGCCACAGATGGGTCCAGTTCAGCGCAGCCAGGTGCAGCCGAGTCCAGTTCAGCGCATCAGCCCCGCCAACACTACACCGGTGGGTCCGAGGGTGTGCTACCACTGTGGCGAGCAGGGACACTTCGCCAATGCCTGCCCCAAGAAGATTCAGAACGCCGCCGGACAGAACCAGCAGGGCAGTACTCAGAGAGTGGGGCAGCCGCAGAGTCAGCAGCAGGGTGGTCGTGCTCCGCAGGCTCTCGTTCGGGGCAAGGTCAACCACACCAGTGCAGAGACAGCAGAGACAGCTACTGATGTCATCGTGGGTACGTTCCTCGTCAATTCGACCCCCGCCACTGTTTTATTTGATTCCGGAGCTTCGCATGCTTTCATTTCTGCTGCTTTTGTGAAGAAGAATTTACTAGCTCTGAAACCCATGAAGAACACTATGCTAGTAAGCTCACCGGGAGGTGAACAGCGGGCTACTCTACGATGCCCCCATGTCCCCATCATAATAAGGGGGGTAGAGTTCAAGGCAGGTCCGATAGTTCTGGAGACCCTTGGATTTGATATGATCCTGGGTATGAGCTGGATGACCAGATATGATGCAGTGATCAGGTGTGCTACGAGGACCATCCAGCTGACAGCAGAGTCCGGTGACAAGGTGGAGTACCAGGCAGCCAGTTCCTCAGAGCAAGGCCAAGCAAATCAAGCTGAAGGGACATTGATTGAAGATATCAGGGTGGTGAGCCAGTTCCCGGATGTGTTCCCAGACGAGTTGCCAGGTATGCCTCCAGAACGAGATGTTGAATTCGTTATTGAACTAAAACCTGGCACTGCACCTATAGCCAAGAGGCCGTATAGGATGGGAGCGAAGGAGCTGGAGCAGCTCAAGAAGGAGTTGGACGAGTTGTTGGCTAAGGGGTACATTCGTCCGAGTGCTTCGCCATGGGGAGCACCTGTATTGTTCGTCGACAAGAAGGATGGTACTCAGAGGTTGTGTGTGGACTATCGAGCCCTCAACGAAGTGACCATCAAGAACAAGTACCCGCTGCCGAGGATTGATGATCTGTTCGATCAGTTGAGGGGAGCTTGTGTGTTCTCCAAGATTGATCTTCGTTCGGGCTACTATCAGATGAGGATCCGTCCGTCAGATGTGCCTAAGACCGCTTTCACCACTCGGTACGGGTTGTATGAGTTCTTGGTCATGTCTTTTGGATTGACCAACGCTCCTGCATACTTCATGTACCTGATGAACAGCGTGTTCATGGACTATCTGGACAAGTTCGTGGTGGTATTCATTGATGACATTCTGGTCTTCTCCAAGAATGAGGAAGAACATGAAGAACATCTGAGGTTGGTACTGCAGAGACTCCGGGAGCATCAGTTGTATGCCAAGCTGAGCAAGTGTGAGTTCTGGCTGAAGGAGGTAGCGTTTCTGGGACATGTGTTGTCCAATGGAGGAGTGGCAGTTGATCCGAAGAAAGTCAGCGATGTGTTGAGCTGGAATCCGCCACGGGATGTGAGCGAGATCAGGAGTTTCCTTGGGATGGCCGGTTATTACAGACGGTTCATTGAAGGATTCTCCAGGATCGCTAAGCCGCTGACTGCTTTGCTAGAGAAGAATGCCCCGTTTGTGTGGACCGAGGCATGCCAGGTCAGCTTCGAAGAGTTGAAGAAGAGGTTGACTACAGCCCCAGTGCTAGTATTGCCAGATTTGGCTAAGAGTTTCTCCATTTACTGCGATGCATCCCGTCTAGGACTGGGTTGCGTCCTTATGCAGGAGGGCAGAGTCGTGTCTTATGCGTCCAGGCAGCTGAGGAAGCATGAGCAGAACTATCCGACGCACGACTTGGAGTTGGCAGCTGTTGTACATGCCCTGAAGATCTGGAGACATTACTTGATTGGGCACAGATGTGACATTTACACTGATCATAAGAGCCTCAAGTATGTCTTCACTCAGTCAGATCTGAACATGAGACAACGCAGATGGTTAGAGCTGATCAAGGACTATGATCTGGAGATTCATTATCACCCTGGGAAGGCCAACTTGGTGGCAGATGCTCTGAGCAGGAGGAGTTATGTGAACAGGATCACTGGACACTGTTTGCCTGAGGAGCTCAGTCGAGAGTTTGAGAGGATGAGTCTGGGATTTGTCACCAGCATCACCGAGATGGCAGTAGAGCCCACACTCGAGCAGGAGATCCGGAGAGGTCAGCTGCAGGATGGGAAGATCAAAGAAATTGTGGGGAATGTTGCGTTGGGAAAGGCCCCTGGATTCAGAGTTGATGATCAGGGAACTCTATGGCATGGGAAGAGGATATGTGTGCCAGATATAACGCAGATCAGAGAGACGATTCTGAGAGAGGCACATGACTCAGCTTATTCGATCCACCCAGGCAGCACTAAGATGTACCAGGACATCAAGGAGAGATTCTGGTGGTATGGATTGAAGCGTGATGTGGCGACTCACGTGGCATTGTGCGACACTTGTCAGCGAGTCAAGGCAGAACATCAGAGGCCAGCTGGATTGCTTCAGCCGTTGAAGATCCCGGAGTGGAAATGGGAAGAAGTGGGTATGGACTTCATCACTGGACTGCCCCGCACTCAGAGAGGATTCGACTCCATTTGGGTGATTGTTGATCGTCTGACCAAGGTGGCCCACTTTCTGCCAGTGAAGACCACCTACACAGGCGCCAGACTAGCAGAGTTGTACATGGAGTGGATTGTGTGCTTACACGGGGTGCCGAAGAAGATTGTGTCAGATCGTGGTACTCAGTTCACTTCGCACTTCTGGCGGAAGTTGCATGAGTCCATAGACACGAAGCTGCACTTCAACTCAGCTTATCACCCGCAGACAGATGGTCAGACAGAGCGGACAAATCAGATACTGGAGGATATGTTGAGGGCTTGTGCATTGCAGTATGGTGTCAGCTGGGATAAGAGTTTGCCATATGCAGAGTTCTTCTACAATAACAGCTACCAGAAGAGTTTGCAGATGGCACCGTTCGAGGCATTGTATGGCAGGAAGTGCCGGACCCCATTGTTCTGGGATCAGACCGGTGAGAGTCAGGTCTTTGGTCCGGAGATACTCAGAGATGCAGAGCGGCAGGTGAAGGTGATAAGAGAGAACCTGAAGGTGGCCCAGTCCCGACAGAAGAGTTATGCCGATGTCAGACGGAGGGACCTCAGCTTCAAGGTTGATGATTTTGTGTATCTGAAGGTGTCACCCATGAGAGGTGTAAAGCGGTTCAATGTCAAAGGCAAGTTGGCACCTCGTTACATCGGACCATTCAGGATACAGGAACGGATGGGCGAAGTGGCATATCGGCTAGACCTGCCTGAGAGACTAGCCGGAGTACACGATGTGTTCCATGTGTCCCAGTTGAAGAAATGCTTGCGGGTGCCAGAAGAGCAGATCCCGATTGATGATTTGAATGTTCAGGAGGACCTCACATACGAAGAGTATCCGATCAGGATCCTGGAGGTGTCAGAAAGAGTGCTGAGGAACAAGACCATTCGGATGTGCAAGGTGCAGTGGAGCCGACATTCAGAAGATGAAGCGACTTGGGAGCGGGAAGAAGATCTCAAGTCCGAGTATCCACAGCTCTTCGCTTCTACATCCGAATCTCGAGGACGAGATTCACCTTAAGGGGGGTAGGTTTGTAACACCCAAAATGCTCAAATTTAAAATTTTTGGCATTTAATTAATTATTTAATGCTTTCACCTATTTTATAAAGGCTAAATAATAATTTTCTAAAATTTAAAATCAAATATAGGTGATAGAAACATTTATTGTTGCATTCATGCTGCTGCATTTATTTTTGTATTGCTTGTGATTCAAACAAGAATTTAAAAATATTTAAATTCAAAATTTGAATCACTTTGTTTGGGGCTCTAGAATAGTTGTTAGGCCCATAGTTCGATTTCACTCCTCTAACTTTTCTCAAGTCTGTTTCTTCCCCCTCATCTTTCTTCTCAAGCCGGCCCAGCATCTTTCCCGCGGCCCACCCCCTCTCCTTTCCCTTTTCTTTTTCCCCAAACCGGCCTGTCTCTTCAGTCCGGCCCAACACCCACCACGGCCCACCTCGCCCCGCAGGTCCAGTTTCCCCCCCCCCCCCCCGCTCCTGGGCCGCAGCTCAGAAACGGCCCAGCCGCGTTTCCCCTCCTCCCCCACTGCCATGCGGGCCCCGCATGCACAGTGTCATCTTCCACCTCCCGCCCGAGCTCCCCTCCATCCCGGCGCGATCCCCGCGCGCCCGATCCGGCCTGCCCCGTTCCAATTCCCGCGCCCAAGGTTCGCCAGAAGCTTCCCAGAAGGCCCCTGCCCCGTTTCTTTCCTTCCTTGGCGCATCCTTTCTCTCCCCAGCTCGCTCCCCGCAAGGAAAGCGGGCCCGCCTAAGGAAATCGAGCGCCGCCGAATCGGGCTTGATCCCCGCACGTCGAGGCCCCTGGGGCTAATTAAGCCGGGCCCTCCCCACCCCTCGGCCACCTCCAATCCCTCAGACCGAGCTCCCTGCGCAATCACGCTCCCTCCGCCGCCGTCAGAGCCGCCGCCATTGGCCGCGGAGTCGAACTCCGGCGCCGCTGCCCTCTGCCCAGCGAAGAACCCATCCAGGGCAGTCGCAAGAAGGTACCGCAGCTAACAAAGGCCACCTTGATCTCATTTCCGCCCTGAATCGCACCTAATCGGTCGCCGTTGTTACTCAGGACCACCGGGCTTCCGCCGGCCGCCGTCGTCACCTCGCTCCGACGGACCACCGCCCTGGCCGACCCTCGGAGCTGCTACACCGCTCCACGAGGAGCACGCCAAGCCGCAGCACGGCCTCTCCCGCGCACCGGAGCTCCGTCCCCGACGAACACCGACGTCGAGCTCCGCCCCTCGCCGTCGGCCCACTCCGTCGACGGTCTCTCCTCACCATCTTCCGCGCAGGTAGCACCCCCGTCCCCTGCTGGTCCTTTAGCCGCGTGAATTACCCAAAACCGAGCCCCGACGAGTGCGCAATGCCTAGCCGGAGTCAGGCGGCCCCCGGTCGCCGCCGTGCGCCCCCTAGGCTAGCTCGCGCACGTCGAGAACACCCCCGGTGGACTCGCCATGATCTCCCGGTTCCATAGCACTCAACCCCGTCCCGATTGGAGGACCGTAGCTCGAGTTAGACCTCGCTCCGGCGAGCCCCCGCGGCGGAAGCCGGCGGCGCCACCGCCCCCTGCGTCTCCGGCGACCCCTCGCGTTTCCCCAGCCATCAGATCGTGATCGGACGGCCACAATCAACCGAGCCTCGGGTCAAATATGAAGTTACCGGTCAACCTTTGCAACTTTGCTAAAGAGCCCCTGGCTTTCTTTAAAATTAACCCGCGGTCCTTCTTAATTTAAAAATAATTACAAATAGGTCCTGTTTTATTCGTTTAGGCCCCTGGAAATTTTAAAACTTTGCTAGCAAGCCCCCGAAACTTAGAAACGCTATAACTTTCATGTTTTAGCTCCGATTTGCGTGATTTTCGCGCTCATGTGTTCGTAGCGACGCGTAGAATATTTTTAGCTCCTGTTTTTGTACTGTTTTTACTGTTTGGTGTACTGTTCTAATAGATTTAATTTGCTTGCATGTGATGATTGCTTTGGAATGCGTGCGTGATGATCGTGTCCAGTCGGTGAGCCCGTAGCGTTGGACTACGAGTACGTTGAGGACATGCCGGAGCAGGAGTTTCAGCAGCAGCCGTACTCCGAGGAAGGCAAGTTATAGCACGGACAATCCTTGCTACCTACTCACTCTTTTCATTACATACGCATGTGTCTAATATTGTTTACCTTTAAGGTTGTACCTAGCATTTATTTCCCTGTCCTTGTATTCCTATGGGTTTATGCATATGGGTAGAATTTTGCTAGGCGCAGCTACTGTCACCATTATTTAACTGTTAAACTTGTATTAATGGTCCACTTCAACTATAATGTTAAAACTTGCTTTTTAGCAACATGGATCAGGGAGCTAGAGCATGTGCTGTGTGCTTTGCTCTAGTGTCTCCCTCTAAGGACCGGTTCTTAAAGCGGCAACCCAGGAGCCTGTCGCCACCGCCGGAACTATTTGGGCTCTGGTCTTGGTCAAGTAGCTTGTACGTCTCTAGCTTGGCAGTAGTTACCGAGGGGCCAACGGCGTTGTGGGAGGTACGGCGCTGGGTGATCTCCGATTCCACCGAGGACGGTAGCCCCGTCGGATAGGTCACGTTAGACCCAGTCCCGTGTAGGAGTCTCAGCGATTGAGAACTCTGCACGTTGCGCAGTATGGGTGGGATACCCGCGCTCTGGACGCCATCGACCCCCTCACGGTGTGACTCCGTGGGCGTACGTCGATCTCGGTGCCTAAGTTTTCACCACCGTATAGTACTCCAGCGGCTACTGTCTTGCTAGGGTGTCTTGTGAAAGCCTCGTAGCGTCCCTATGCAGTCACACCTCGGAAGTGTTGATGTGCGTGGTTGGGTGCAAAGTTCTTCTGAACTTTTACGCGACTGGTGGGTAAAGGGCGAAACCTCTGCAGAGTGTACGATCTATCATGATAGCCTTGCTCAGGGTCACGAGCGGCCTGGATCCTTTTTGATTAGAATATGGTATTTATTCCTGTTTAATGTCACTTACACTATTAATTGGGTTACAACCGGGTTCTCATTTACTTGTAGTAACTTGGATAAAGTTAAAACGAACCAACTAAAAGTGCTAATGCAGTTAAGCCAGTGTCAAGCCTTTTTGAGCCTTCATAACCCGTGCTATACTTGCTAAGTAATTTCCATTACTTACACTTGCTGCTATTACTATTTTTTTTTGGGCAAAATCCCGGACGGGTAACAGATTGGAGTCAGGCTGACTATGCTGTGGAGTTTCCGGAGGATTTGCCGTACTTCTGAGTTGGCGTTCCCCCAGTCAGAGTCCCTGTGGGATTGCGGCTACGCTTAGAGAGATGTATTAGTCTACCGCTGTCCATGTAATTCTTTTTTGCAAAACTCTGATGTAAACGCTACTATTGATGAATAATTGAAGCATTGTACTCTGATTTTTACCATATTTGTTCGCTATATGTGTCTGTGGACTTCCTGGGCACACATATGGCCACATTCGGGTTTTGAGTAAATCCGGGTGTGACACCATGGAAGTGAAGCCCGCTGCAACGGAGGACATGGTGAGCATGACGTATCAGTTGATGGAATTTAGGGGCTTGGCCCATTAAAGCCCATGAAGAAATTCCTAAATTCCTAAATAAATCTCAAAGGCCCATATGTGCATGAGGAAGTGGTGGATGGGTGCAACCTTTAGTCCCACATTGCTAGTTGAGAGGAGGGATGACCAACTTAAATATGGAAGTTGTCTCCACTCCTCCAAGCTATGTGTGTGGGGAGAGAAGGGAAGCTCCACACGCGCTCGCCTCGCCTCGCCGGGCCGGGCCGGGCCGAAGCGCGCGGGCGCACGACGTTAGCGTTAATGGTCCGCCGAGTCGGCGAGATATACGGAGTCCTTATCGGTTTAGAGATCGTGGGCTACGCCGCCGCTCTAGTCCTACTCCATCCCGGGAGTGGGCGAATAAGGTTTTTGGGAAGCGCTCCGCTCGACTGCTCCAAATCTTCGCCACGGCTCGTCTTCCGCCAAGGTCCGGCGCTGTACGAGCTCGTCGTCTGCAGCGCCGATTGTTGCGCTCCGTCCACAACGTGAACGTCGCTCCTTCAACACTCGTCACCCGCTCCTTCAACACTCGTCACCACGGCTGCGCCAGCGCATCCACTGTACGTACGCCGTGTTCAGATCTATTTCTACATCATGTTTTATGAGTTAATCATGATGATCTTGATGGTTACTAGTATAATAGAGTGTTGCATGCTACATTTAGTTCGTGCCATGATTAATACTGTTCAGATTTTGATCAATATATTGTCTATATTTCCAACATCAGTGTGAGCTCCCATGGCCGCCGGTTTTACATGACTGCTTAGATTGACATATATATAGACAGTAGGGTTTCATTAATGTGATTCAGTCATTCAGCGCCACGATTTTCATTAGCATACATGAATTTTAGGCACACTTAGAATCTTCAAAGGCCGCCAACTACTTCCTGTTTGCTTTACGTTTTGTGCTCACCTGAGTCTCCAAAAGGTTCTGCAACAAGCCGGGAAAGAGGCAGAGGTTTGGTGTAAAAAAGGATATTTCTTCTGTCTGTGGTTTGAACTTTTGTGTTGCTAGTACGTGCCGCCCTTGAGAGTTGAGACCATGGAAGAAAAGCCTGCAGCAGCTGAGTACATGGAGAAGATGGTTTACTAGTGTTGAACTCCTATAGAATAGCACTTATGGCCTTATGTTGGGTGCCTGATGATAATTGCCAGAGCATTGCATGCTGGTGAGAACTAACAAGACAAGGAGAGGCAGCGACAATTATCAAACAAGACAAGGAGAGCGATAATTTCATCATGATCTGTACCGTTTATGCAAAATTCAGAGAAATGCGTGTGAGTTATAGCACAAGCTACTCATCATGTATGTTACTCCTATATTCAGGTATCAACAGCATCAGTCACTTGGCACTGATTACGGGACAACATTACAAAAGAGCATATGGAATCCAGTCAACTCTCCCAAACATTTCTCATAACACCAGGTTGTTTAGGACAAGCAGGCTGCCCTTGAATCAAGGCAGAAGCAGTTCCAGCAATGCCTCCCATCCCCTTCGAAAAAAAACAATGGAATAGTCACTACACGATGAATGAACTCAGCAAAATGCTATCCTTGTGCATTTGTAGAAGAGTAAAGTCCATTTTACCCCCCCACCAGACAAATTACCCCCTCGTATACTTCAAATTGAAGGTGGTTTTGACCTTTTTTTACTTCAAAACAAATTTGACAAACATAATAGAGATTTTTAAATCACAAAAATTATCATTAGATATCCAAATTTTGAGAAAATTTCTAGTGATATATTGGGATACGAGGAACTTAAATAAAATAATTGAAGCTTGTGAGAATATCTCTGGAAGCTTCCAAAAAAGTTGGATTTAACCCTTGTAAAATAGGAAAAAAATTGGATTTTAGAACATTACAGTCAGTGTCTAAATGGATTTTAATTACTTTACATGATAAAACATGACATGCAACCAAATGAATGTAACACACATTGATCGTTGTTGCATTCATGTTGGCTGTATTAATGTTGTATTAGTCTTGTATTTTCATTGTTGCAAGCTCTCAAAATGAATTTAGACATCTATTAGAATGTGTTGACATATTTTATATATTTATATTTATATTTTACTATTATTTTAGTATAGAACCCCAATTTTAGAAGCTTTTAGATACATTTTTATGAGCTCAAAATATTTTATTTGGGTTCTTCACATCCTAATATATCACTAGGATTTTTCTGGACATTTTTGGAGGCATAAAGATAATTTTTGTGATTTATAAACCTATCCTGTATTTATCAGATTTGTTTTTCAACTTAAAAATACCAAAAGCACCTTCAAAACCACTTTACATTATTCGAGGGGGGTAATTTGTTCAGTTTAAAGAGTTGGAGGTGTATGATGTCCGGTTTTCAAGATGAGGGGGGCCTTTTAGATTCCGTGACAAGATCAGGGGGTAAAATGGACTTAACTCTTTGTAGAATCAACAAGTGTTGCAATCCTCGCCCAACTCTGTTTATCCTTCTAAATGATAGATGAATACATTAAACATGTATACATCAGGTTACCCACTCAAGTTTGTGAGGTAAACATCCATGCTATGCGAGTAGCAAGGTGATGATTTATATGCACCAGAGGGTGAATTGGAAAGGGAGGTCACTTAGCGGGGCTATACGTCCAGCAAGGGAGGTGCTCGCACTGTATTACTTCACACCGGGGTGCCTGTAGTAGGGGTTTACAAGCGAGGTGGGAGAGGAGGAGAAGCCTCCAAGTCCCGAGCGTATCGGATGGATGTGTTGTGAGCTTTGGTGGATGAACGATGTTCGTGTGTGTGCAGCTTGTCATCTATCCGTGTGCCGGCCCTTGGCCGGGAGTCTGCCTCCTCCTTTTATAGTCCAAGGAGGGGTAGATGTACATGTATCGCACAATTGAATCTACTATCATCGGGCATTGGAGAATGTGGCGCTGAGCGTGGCAGTCGTCCTGCGGATACTTTTGCCCGGTGCAAATCGCTGAACCTCTGCCAACTTCTGTGGACGGCGGTATGACGGCCCCTATAGAAAGTAAGTGTCCCTGTGCTTGTCCCGGAGTGTCTTCGAGGGGTTACGGTGTTCGGCGTCTGAGCACGATCGTCGCCTGTACACCCGTTCGAGGTTTCTCCCATGCCTCATCGAGGACTCCGTCATGGGATCAGTATGGGGGTTGGCAATACAGGAGCGCCAGAGTCTTCAGCACATGCCCGAACAGGGCCTTGCAGGTCAGCATGGTGACAGGAGGTGGTGGTGCAGGGTCTGGCAATCACGCACAGTGCTGGGGATGGCAGAGCGGTGACCGGAGTTGGCGGATGGAACCTGGCCTATGTTGTCCGTGCAGTTGCACTGACCGGCGCTCACGCCCAGTCCTCGTCCGTACGCCCATTTAAGGGTATCCCCATGCCTGTTTGAGGGCTCTATCGTGGGGGATGGAGGGGGATGGGCAGAGCCGTGCATCGGGATGATGCTTGCCTGTCCGCAAAGGGCACTGCAGCGCTTGCATAGTGACCGACGTCTGCCGCACAGTGACTAGGGTTGGCCGCATAGTGCCTTAGGTCGTGTCAGTCGACATGGGTGGTGATTTTTCTTTTGACTTTGGTGCCCCGTGGTAGCGCCTGGCATTGAATGCCCTTGTCAGGCGAAGCGGATGGGCGCGCGCGCGCCTTTGTTTGGAAGGGTGGTCTCGTGCGAGGCGGATTTTGGTGTGCGCTCGAGGGAGGTCGGTACCCCCGAGCGAAGCAGAGTTTGTACAGTGTTTTGGTCGAGGGAGCCAAGACCCTCGAGCGAGGCGAAGACGAGGTCCGTGCGTCGAGACCTTTGGTGGAGGGGCCTGAGCGACTACTCGGCCATAATGGGCTGTGGGCTTGTGCGTGCTTTGGTCTTCTTTGGCTTACGGGGATTTGGTTATGATTTATCTATGTTTTTCTGGGTGATTATCCCTTAGGTTAGGGGACCCCTTAAGATTGTCCCCAACAGTAGCCCCCGAGCCTTGGCTGGACGTGGGTTAGTCTCGGGCGCTATGGGTGGAGCTTCCCTTTGAACTTGTAAGAGTTTCCGTGGGGGGCGCACTAGCGCACCCGTGGGTGTAGCCCCCGAGTCCTTGGAGGAGTGAATACACTCGTCCAAGGGCTATGAGCACTTTGGCCGTGTGATTCATTGGGTGATGCGTCCGTCCAGCGTTTGTTTCAGCCGGCATCGGCAATCTACGTTGGCCCGGTAATGTTACCCTCATACGAACCACTCTCCAAAGAACTCGCTTGTGCACTTGAAGGGGTCGACCTGACATGGAAATTTGCACCCATGTGACAACATGGTTTGTTCAAAGGGTTTTGGTCATGGCGCGAGGAGCCCCCGAGCCCTGGCCCATGCGGGGTCAATCAGGGGTCAGCCTCGTCTTCATGGTATGACCCTCGTCGCCCTTGCGTAGAGAGGAGGGGTGAGGTAATCCATGCTACCCACGAGCGGGCGACGAGTCATGGATGCCTCGGTGAGCTATTAACGGGTGGTTCAAGTGGACGTCCGTGCCCCGTTTGATAAGGGTCGACTTCGTGGTCCAGAGACACATCTCATGAAAGCGCTTGCAAAGGTTTGCTGGGTAGGGCTCGACCCCATTCGATAGGAGTCGAGGGCTCATTGCTCTCCCTTGTTGGGACCCTTCAGCCTAGCTGCCTTTGACTGGCCTTGAACGCAGCACCGGGCGCCCCTGAACTCCGCGTTCGTGGGTAGGCTCGACCGAGCGCGCCCGGGTTGCCCTTGACTCTGTGGATTGAGGGCGCCTGTTGAACCCTTGATCAGTGGGGTCTCACGAAGAGGTGCCTTACCTCGGAAGGCACTCCCGGGGGGATGTCACCGCTTGGACTTCGGCTTGACCGGGTCGTGCGCACGAACGTGGCTGACGTGGCCCGGGGCAGACGGAGCGGGCACGCCTTTTTAGGCGTGAGCGGCATGCGTGCGAGCGGTTCCGAAGCGATGGGCTATAATGCTGCCTTGGATTGTGCGCACATGGGTTTTCACTCCCGGACGGGGCCCAGTCGTCGCTGAGAGCAGCACCTGCTGCATTAACTGCACCGGGGTTTAAAAAGAGGAGTCAGAGAAGTTAATCTCTTTACCTTAGCCATTTGCTTTCCCAAGCCTTTGCTTCTTCGAGCTCTGCCGCAACGAAGAAGACAGACCCTGCCCGGGCGCGCCGCCAAGCTCCGCTTCGCCTCCCTTTCACTTGCCACCATGGTTGAAATCAGGGAGCCCGCGCTATGGAGCCCATCCACCGCGGACGCGAGCTACCTCGCGAACCTCGCCGAAGTTGGGCTGTTGCCCAAGATCTCAACCCCGGAGAAGCCGGAGTGGATTGCTCTACCGGCGTCACATGGGGAGCCAACTCCCCCGTCGGGCTACGTCGTCAGCCTGGGGGTTCGGTGCCCCCGTGGGGCAATTCATGCAAGGGTTGTGCCACCACTACTAGGTGGAGTTGCACAACTTTGCCCCCAATTCCATCTCACAGGTAGCGGTCTTCGTCGCCATCTGCGAGGGGTACCTGGGGGTCGAGGCGCACTAGGATCTGTGGGTTCACCTCTTCCGGGGTGAGCTCCACACGACCGCCAGCGAGACGAGGGAGGTCTGGAAGGCCATCCGCGTCGGTGGCCTCACCATCCATGCCCGCGAGACCCGGAAGCACCTCTACGTCCCCTACACGATGACCTTCAACAACCAAGACTGGGACAAGGGGAGGTTCTACTTTCGCAACGACGACGGGCGGCTTCCGGCATACACAGGCAAGGTCCTCCGGGAGAAGGCGATCACCTGGTCGCATGGCGTGTCCCCAGCCGACCGCCAGGCCAGGCTCGTGGTCTTCACCGATGCGCTGCAGGCTCTGGCAAGGGAGGGGTTGACCACGGCGGTCGTCATCGACAACTTTCATCGGCAAAGGGTGGTGCCGCTTATGGAGAGGAAACTCCCCATCTACGAGCTGAAGCCGGGGGTTCCCTTCGAGGGCTCACGCATGTCGGAGGAGCTGCTCCCCCCCGGCCATGCAAGTCAGAGGGCGAAGCGTGCGGTGGAGTGTTTCAAGTTGGATTGCTCCGACGCTGCGCTTTGGGCCGTCAAGATGCGCCCCGAGGTGGGCCATCTCCGATTTGTAAGTGACTCGTATTCGAGCCTTTGTCGATTTGGTTTCCTTTTAGGCTCATTTTCGTTTTCTAAATCCTGTGCTAATTTCAGGGGCTGTCTCCAAGGGATATCGGTCAAATCCCCCTCTCCTTGAGGTCCGTGAGGCGAACAGTCTTCACGCCGAGGGGCGGAAGGCGCAGAAAGACTCCGAGAAGAAGAAGCGCGAGCAGAAGCAACGGTGAAAGCTTGCCCACGACAAGGAGAACCGCAAGCGGGAGAGGGAGGGCTGCTCCCCGCTGACCACGCCAAAGAGCACCCCGAGCTGGATGATGACTCATCTGACGACCTCATGGGACCCCCGCCAGTGGCCGTGGTGGAGGTGGAGGACTCGGCGCCTGTCTCCGCGCAGGCTCGATCCATGCCCGTTTTGGCGGCGAGCAGGGGGACCCTCGACGCGCCGGCGCCCTCGACAGCGCGGCCGCCCGTCGCGCCCGCCCCTTCTGTGCCGTTACAACCTCCATCCAGCTCGAGGGTGCGCAGCCCTCGAGCGGATCGGAGAAGCGCAAGTTGGTGGTGGTCACCCGGTAAGATTCGCTCCTGCCTGTTCAGTACTTGCTTTGAGTCTTATTCTTGTTGATCACTAACCGTGTTATTGTTTGTTAGCCGGACTGCTGCGCTTTCGTCTCCTTCACTTGCGCCTGCCAAGGTGCTCAAGTTGGGGGCGCGTGCCACGCCCCATGCGCCGGCGCAGCCCTCGGCCGGCATCCCCCAGTCGACCGAGGCCGTCGTCGCCAGGTATCAGGCGGCGTTGGCGCAGGGAGTGGCATGATCGCGGCAAGAGCGCCGCGAGGGGAGCGCTGCGGGCGCCGGGACCGCGGGCCGCGCGGAGGATGCGGCCCCCGACGTGGTGGTCGTGGAGGAAGTGCCCCCGCCCAGGGGCAATGTCGCAGAGCCGGCGAGCCCAGGCCGCGCCGAGGATGCAACCCGGGCGACTGATGGCGGGGGCGCCGACAATCAAGCCGCAGCAGGAGCGCCCGAGGTCGAGGCTCCGGCCTTGGTGGCCCCTGACTGCGTTGTGGAGATGGCACCGTCTGCGGAGGCGATGGTGCCGTGGCTCGAATCCACGGACTCAACGCCGCTGGAACGCACCGTGGGTGCCGCCCCACTCCTCGAGGGCGGAGGTGGTGGCCTGCCGGCACCCGCAGCGGTGGCCGCCATCGAGGAAGACACCGAAACCGTGGCCGTCGCCGACCCGGTTGCGATCGAGGGTGACGGGGTGCCATGGTGGCTGTGGCGTCCCCGGTCAGGACCTCAGAGCCGGTCGACGCCTGGGTGGAGCTGGAGCCTCAACAGCCCGGGCTTCCCCCGATGCTGCTGGAGGCCACGGAGGTGGAGCGAGGGTTGTGGGAGGAGTACTGACAGGCTGGGTCTGCTTTGTAGAGCGTTCTTGCGGATGCCCTGGCACGCGCGCGAGAGATGCCTTTAGCCTGTCGAGGGCTTCCTGAGCTTCAGGGGTCCAAGAAAAGCGTTGGTGTTTCTTTAGGAGTGGGTACAGAGGCAAGCGTTTTCACCAAGTCGTGAGATGAAATGGCTCAGGGCCGCTAGGCAACCCAATACCCTCTGTACCCCCTTTAGGTCTCGGATCGGCCCCATTCGTTTGAGGGCCGAGACTTTCTCAGGGTTGGGCTAGATACCTCACTGGGAGATGATGGAACCCAAGAGCATGCCTCAAGGCACCCCAAAAAACACACTTTTCCGAGTTTAGTTTTACCCTGTTAGCCCGGAGACAATCGAACGCAGTACGCAAATCGTTAACCAGGTCGTCCGCCTTCCTGGATTTGACAATGATATCATCGACATCGGCCTCTACGGTTTGCCCGATGTGGTTCCCAAAAACGTGGAGCATGCAACGTTGGTACGTGGCCCCAGCGTTCTGGAGCCCGAAGAGCATCATGACGTAGCAAAATATGCCGAAGGGGGTGATAAAAGAGGTCGCAAGCTGGTCGGACGCTTTCATCTTTATTTGGTGGTAACCGAAGTAAGAGTCAAGGAAACATAAAAGCTCACATCCTGCAGTCGAATCTACTATTTGATCGATACGTGGCAAAGGAAAAGGAACTTTGGGACATGCTTTATTTAAATCGGTATAATATACACACATCCTCCACTTCCCGTTCTTTTTCTTAACTAATACAGGATTAGCTAGCCAGTCGGGATGGAATACTTCCTTGATGAATCCGGCCTCCAAGAGCTTGCGCAGCTCCTCCCCGATCGCCCGGCGTTTCTCCTCGTCAAAGCGTCATAGGCGTTGCTTCACCGGCTTGGAGTGGGGCAGAATGTCAAGGAAGTGCTCGGCGACCTCCCTTGGTATGCCTAGCATGTCCGAGGGGCTCCACGCGAAGACGTCGACGTTGGCACGGAGAAAGTCGACGAGCACGGCTTCCTATTTGTTGTCGAGGGTGGAGCTGACCCTCAACGTCTTGCCCTCGGGGGCAGCAGGGTCGATGGGTACCACCCTAGTGTGTTCGGCGGGCTTGAAACTACCCGCATGTATGTGGGGGGAGTCGCCGACCTCGTTCGTCATCTTCTCCAGATCCGCCATCAGGGCCTCGTTGTCCGCGAGCACTTCGGCGCGCTCAACGCACTCAACGTCGCATTCGTAAGCGTGCTCGAACGATGGCCCCATCATGATGACGCCCTTCGGCCCTGGCATCTACATCTTGAGGTAGGTGTATGTCATACCCGGATTTTCACAAAAACCCGAATGCGGCCATATGTGTGCCCAGGAGGTCGTAGAACACATATAGTGAACAAATATGATAAACAAAGAACATATGCTTGAATAAATTCTTCATTAAATAAAGTTTTACATTAGAGTGCTTCATAAATAAACTAACCAATAACAGCGGAAGACTAATAAACTCTCAAACTAATGGAGCTGCAATCCACAGGGACTCTGACTGGGAGACCACAGCTTAGTAGTACGGTAAGTCTTTGGGAAACTCAGCAGCAGACTCATGCCCAGCCCAATCTATTTACCCATTCGGGATTTTGTTGAATAAATGACAAGTGTAAGTAAACAATTACTTAGCAAGTATAGCACGGGTATGAAGGCTCAAAATAAGGCTAGGCACGGCTTAACTGCATTAGCATTTTTAGTTAGTTCATTTTAACATTAACCAAATTACTACAAGTGGATAAAACCTAGTTGCAACCCAATTAATAAAGTATGTGTGGAATTAAACATAAATAAACATCATATTCTAATAAAAAAGGATCCAGGCCGCTCGTGACCCTGAGCAAGGCTATCATGATAGATTTTACACTCTGCAGAGGTTTCGCCCTTTACCCACCAGTCGCGTAAAAGTTCAAAAGAACTTTGCACCCAACCATGCACGTCAACACTAATGAGATATGATTGCATAGGGACGCTACGAGGCTTTTCACAAGACACCCTAACAAGACAGTGACCGCTAAGGTACAATAAGGTGGTGAGACTCTAGGCACCGAGATTGACTGACCCTCAGGGCGCAACGTGAGGGGGTCAATGGCGTCCGAAGCGCGGGCAACCCATGCCAACAACAAAAATAAAGAGCGCAACGTGCGGAGCTCCCGTACCATAGGGGCTCCCAACACGGGACTGTGCCTAACGAGACATAGCCGACGGGGCTACCGTCCTCGGTGGAATCAAGAAACACCTCGTGCCTTACTTCCCATAACGTCGTCGGCCCCACCGGTAACGACTGGCAAGTTAGAGACGTACAGGCTACTTAACCAAGACCAGAGCCATAATAGTTCTAGCGGTGGCGACAGGCTCCTAGGTTGCCGCTTTAAGAACCGGACCTTATGGAGAGACACTAGAGCAAAGCACACAGCACATGCTCTAGTTCCCTAAACCATGTTGCTAAAGAGCAAGCTTTAACATTAATGTTGAAGTGAACTGTAACACCCAAAAATGGTCCATTTAAAATTTTTAGTAACTAATTTGCTTTTATTGAATTTCTCATATTTAATATAGGTTAAATAAATTATTCATGAATATTAAAATAAAATATAAGTTGTAGAAATATTTTTGTTTGCATTCATGCTGCTGCACTGTGTTTTGTTTGATGGCAAGTTAAGTTGGAATTTAAATTCTGTTTAAATTCGAATTTAATTTGCATTTGTTTGAGCCCTAGAAAAGTTAATTCGAGGCGAGTTCGCTTTTGCCCCCTCAACTCTTCCCCCGGGCCACTCCTGCTCCCTCTACTCCTCCCCCGAATTTAGCCCAGCCCCCTCTCTCTCCCCCCCAGCCCAGCGCGGCCGAGCTCCGCTCGCCCCCTTCTTCTCTCCCTCTCTAACTGCCGACTGCCCCCAGCAGTCTGATCCTCCCCTATCTCCGGCCCGACACCCCCTTCCTCCCCAGTGTGATTTGCGCCGCCCCGGCCGGCCTCCCCGCGCCTGTGGGCCCTCGCAGCACTCTCCACAAAGCTTCCCCGGCCTCCACCCTTTCTTTTCCGGCGCACCCATGCAAGGCAACACCTCCCCCGCTTGGAAACCGATCGCCGGCCACCGCCGCCCGATCCCTGCGCCACCTACCCAATGTGCCACCCCCGGGCCTATATAAGCCACTCCACCAGACCCCCAGCCATCACCAAACCCCCACCCGAGCTCCCCAAGCCCCCAGTAGCCCCGAGCTCGCTAGCGCCGCCGCCATAGCCCGGAGCTCCACCGGCTGTCGTCGACTCACCGACTCGCCGCCGCTCCGACCCTCCTAACGCCCCTGCTAGCTCCGCGCTGCAGTAAGGAACCTCTTAGGCCATTCCCCGCTCCCTTCCTCGCCTCCTAGCAGGGTGCGCGCGCTCACCGGAGCTCCATGCCACGGCTCACCGTCGTCAGCCCGCTGCGCCGCCCCTCGGTCAACTTGCTCCACCCTGGTAGACTTTCCATAACCCACTGAGTCCGTAGGGCCAAACCAGGTCCCAAATGGAGTTCCCTAGCCCCTGATTTGCCCAACTCCGGCGAAGGACCGCCGCGGCCATGGGTGGCGCCGCCATCCCCCCTGTCCCCCGCCGGTCGCCTCTCCCCCCTCCGATTTGGGCCGTCGGATCCTAATCCAACGGTCCCAATCCGCCCGAGCCCCCGGTCAAACCCCAACTTACTGGTCAGCCTTGGTCTTTTTGCAAAAGAGTCCCTCCAAGATTTAAAATAGAACCCGCAGTCCACGCCTATTCAAAAATAATTACGATTAGGTCCTGTTTCTTATGATAAACCCCCTGCACTTTTTAAATATAGAACCCACCTTCCATTTAGGTCAGTTTTGCGCGTAGGCCCCCGAGTTTTAACGTATAATTATGTTTAGGTCCCTGTTTTCTTTCAAATAAGCCCCTGGAAACTTTTAAAACTTGTCAGCAGGTCCCTATAACTTAGATTTGCCATATCTTTTCCGTTTAAGCTCCGATTAGTGTGATTTTCGCGCTCATATGTTCGTAGTGAAGCGTAGAATATTTATAAAACCTTTTTATACGCTGTTTCTACTGTTTGGTGTACTGTTCTAATAGAATTATATTTGTTTGCATGTATTGGTATGCATGTATGCTTGTGTGGTGCTTCGTGTCCAGTCGGTGAGCCGTTAGCTTTGAATTTCAAGTTCACAGAGGACTTTTCGGAGCAGGACTCACAGCAACAACACTTCGAGGAAGGCAAGTTATAGCACGGACAATCCTTGCTAGCTTGCCAGTGCTTTGCCCCTGGATTCCGAGTGGATGAACAGGGAACCTTGTGGCACCGGAAGAGGATATGCATGCCCGATATAGCGCGGATCAAGGACACGATCCTAAGAGAAGCACATGATTCGGCATACTCGATCCACTCAGGAAGCACCAAGATGTACCAAGACATCAAGGAAAGATTCTGGTGGTACGGGTTGAAGCGTGATGTGGCGACATATGTGGCACTATGTGACACTTGTCAGAGAGTTAAGGCTGAACATCAGAGGCCAGTCGGATTACTCCATCCCTTGAAGATACCGGAATGGAAATTGGAAGAAGTTGGTATGGACTTCATAACGGGTCTACCCCGCACACAGCGTGGATTTGACTCCAGTTGGGTGATTGTGGACCGCTTGACCACTGGCAAGCTAGAGACATACAAGTTACTTGACCAAGACCAGAGCCATAATAGTTCTAGTGGTGGCGACAGACTCCTGAATTGTCGCTTTAAGAACCGGACCGTAGGGAGAGACACTGGAGCAAAGCACACAGCACATGCCCCAGTTCCCTAAACCATGTTGCTAAAAAGCAAGTTTTATCATTAATGTTGTAGTGAACCATTAAGTCAAAGTTAACAGTTAAATAATGGTGATAGTAGCTGCGCATAGCCAAGATTCTACCCATATGCAAAAACCCAAGATAAACAAGGATAAGATAAACAAGACTAGGTACAACCTTAATGGTACATCAATTTAGACACATGCATGTATGAAATAATTTATTTCAAGTGAGTAGGTAGCAAGGATTGTCCGTGCTATAACTTGCCTTCCTCGAAGGGCGGCGGCTGCTGCTGCTGCGAGTCCTGCTTCGAAAAGTCCCCGTACTCGAAGTCCAAAGCGAACGGCTCACTGACTGGACACGAATCATTATACAAGCATCCACGCAAGCCAGTACATGCAAACAAATATTATTCTGTTAGAACAGTACACCAAACAGTAGAAATAGTACAAAGGAAGGTTTTGGAAATAATCTACACTTTGCTACGAACACATACGCGAAAATCACACTAATCGGAGCTAAAACGGAAAAGTTATGGAGATTCTAAGCTCTAGGGACCTGCTGGCAAGTTTTAAAAGTTTCCAGGGACTTATTTGCGAAAAACCAGGGGCTAAAACATAATTTCATATAAAAACAGAAGGGCCTACGTGCAAATCTAACTAATTAGGACGGCGGGTTCTAATATTTAAAATCTCAGGGGGTTTTCCATAAAAATCAAGACCTAATCGTAAATAGTTTTGAACTGGAATGGACGGCGGGTTGATTTGACTAAAGCCGAGGGGCTCTTTATAAAAAGCACCTCGATTGACCGGTATCCTGGCTTTGACTCAGGGGGGGATTGCACAGGAGCCGTTGGATCTGATCTGGATGGCTGGGGTGGTTGGGGAGGAACAAGGTCACTGGCGGGGGAGGAATGACAGCGGCGCCGCCACTGCGTGCAACGGAGCTCGCCGGAGCAGCATCAATCCGGCGCTCCAGGGACTCATTGGCGATGGGACTTGGACGGGGAGCATCCTGGGGCTACGGAGAGTTCACCAGGGGGGTTCAACGGTGGCTGGGAGGCGGCGTGGCCGCCGGGCGGCGGTGAACCGCGGCGGGACTTGCCGGCGAAGGTGGTGCATGGCCTACGGAGCAATAGAGTGGGCTTGGAGGGGTTTGGGAGGTGGCTTACCGATGCGCCAAGCTGTCCCGGTGGTCGAGAAGGCCGGAGCGGCGGTGGAGGAGCAAGTTCGTCGGCGGCCGGAGAGCTTTGGGCGGCAGCGGCATGGAGCAAGGCAGGGAGCGTCTGGGGAGGCGCTTGGTGAGGTTTAGGGGGTGCGGAGGGGCCGCTTAAATAGCCCGGGGAGGCCTAGGCGTCCGTGCCGGAGATTTGGGGGAGGAAATCGGCGGCCGGCGCGCTTGCCTTGCGGGGAGCAGGGTTGTCATGCGTGGAGCAGCCGGGGAAGGAAGGGGATCGGGGGAGGAAGTTGCGGGGAAGGTGCCTGGGTGGGCCACGGGCGTCGGGAGGGCTCGAGCGGCAGCGCTTTCCATTAGCAGGGCGCCATTCGCGCGGGAAGAGAAAGGAAGGAAGGTGGGAGGGGAAGAAGAGAGATCCGACAGGCTGGCCCGCATGTCGGTGGGAGAGGGGAGAGTGTGGGGCGCGTGGTGCTGGGCTGGCTGTTGGGCCAAAAGGGGAAAGAGCTGGGCCGCGGCGCGCTGCGGGCCGAGGCGAGTGAGGGGGAAACGAGCTGGGGCCGAAGGGAAAGGAGGGGAGGTGCTGGGCCGGTTCGGTAGGGAAAGTAGAGGGGGCTGAAGCGAGCTGGGCCAAGGGTTTGAGGGGCAAGACTGAACTCTGGCCAAAACAACTTTTCTAAAGCTCCAATCAAGGCAGTTCAAATTTGAATTTAAATTAATTTAAATTCCAGTTGAACTAGACACAATCAAAACTCAATGCAGGCAGCATGAATGCAACAAAAAGTTTCTACCACTTATATTTGATTTTAATTTTCATAAATAATTTATTTAGCCTATATTAAATATGAACAAATTAAATAAAAGCCAATAAATTACTAAAAATTTTAAATAGGCTATTTTGGGTGTTACAGGGGTGGCTTAAATAAGCCGGGGAGGGGGCTCTCGCCTCGGTGGGCGCACCATGCCGCGAATCAGGCTGGTGGCGAACGTTCCATCGCGGGGGAGTGTTTCCTTATGGGGATCGGCAAAGGAAAGGAGGGCGGGTGGAAGGAAGGGAAGCAGGGGGAAGCTTCGGCGAAGTCGCTGCAGGTCCCACTAGCGCAGCTCGGGCGAGAGGAGGGAGAGAGAACTAACACGCGGGGCCCGCCTGTCGGTGGAAGGAGGAGGTGAGAACGGGGCGCCTGCTTGGGCCGTTGTTGGGCCCGAAGGGCGTTGGGGCCGAGTGAGGGGGGTGAGTGCTAGGCCGGCTTGGCTGGTCGGCCCAAAGGCTGGTGCGCTGGACAGGAGAGTGGAGGGAGTAAAAGCGAGCCGGGCAAAATTTTCAGGGGGCAGAATCGAACTATGGGCCTAAGAACTTTTCTAGAGCTCCAAACAAGGTGATTCAAATTTGAATTTAAATAAATTTAAACTCTCGTTTGAACCACAAGCAATACAAAAAAATAAATGCAGCTGCATGAATGCAACAAAAATGTTTCTACAACTTATATTTGATTTTAAAATTCAAGAATAATTCGATTAACTTATATTAATTATGAACAATTAAAATAAAAGGCAATAAATTACTAAAAATTTTAAATAGGCTAGTTTTGGGTGTTATAGTGTAGTTCGGGATCGCCATGAATTTGGCGTAGCACGGGTGCCCAAGAATGGCATGGTATGCTCCCCGAAACCCCACCACCTCGAAGGTGAGGATCTCATTACGGAAGTTATCCGGCGTGCCGAAGCAGACGGGCAGGTCGATCTGCCCGAGCGGATGGACTCGTTTCCCCGGCGCAACGCCATGAAAAGGCAACTTGCTGGGGTGTAGCTTGTCGTGGCCGATGCCCGTGAGGGTCTCGTCGGGGTCATTGTCGCGCCCTTGACCACGCGGTTGTTTCTTTCCCTTCTTGTGCTTCTTCACGGAGCCCTTGGGCTTGCTGCCCTCCGCGGGCGCTTCTTCCGCGTGCTTTCCCTTCTTGCCGTCGAAGATGGCCCCAACTGCCTCCTCCCAGAGGCGAAGCTAGTGGCGACGTCGAACAACTCGTTCATGCTGGTGGGAGGACTTCGTCCCAACTCACGCACCAGATCCCGGTAGGTTGTGCCCTCGAGAAAGGCGTGGATGACCTCGGAGTCACCTACGCTCGGGAGCTCGGTGCAGCGCTTGGAGAAGCGGCGGATGAAGTCTCGGAGGGACTCATCAGATGTCTGCCGACATCCTCGAAGATCCCACGAGTTCCCAGGGCGTACATATGTGCCCTGGAAGTTACCCACGAACGTCTTCACCAGGTCGCCCCAGCTATGGACTTGGTTCGCGGATAGGTGCTCGAGCCATGTTCGCACAGAGTCCGCAAGAAGAAGTGGCAAGTTGCGGATGATCATGGCGTCATCGGTTGCACCGCCCAGCTGGCAGGCCAGGCGATAGTCATTGAGCCAAACTCTGGGGTCCGTTTCCCCTAAGTATTTGGTAATGGTAACGGGCTGTCGAAAGCGTGGGGGGATGGGAGCTGCGCGGATCTCCCGACTAAACACACGGTTCTTGGGGGCTCCGGCGTCGGGCTCCTATCCTCCCGGCTGTCGTAGCGGCCTCCGCGTCGAGGGTGGTAGCCTTGAGCTGTTGCTGTGTCCTGTCTCTTCTTGTTCAAGGTGTTGCGGGCGTCACCATCGCCGGCGTCGCGTGTGTCTAGGATCCGTTCCTTCACGGATTTCTTCTGGACACGGTCTTGAACCGAGGGGGCCTTACTCTTGCTCGTCGGCTGAGTCCGCACCGTTCCGCCCCCAGATGGGTTTGGACCGACTCCTCCGGGTCATGCATGCTCCTGCCAGCCTTCGTGTTGTTCATGTGGCGCATGCGAGACGGAGAGCTTTTAGCCTGCTGCACGGCGGCCTGCTCGATGAGGAGCTACGCCTCGCGGTGCCGGTTGCAGCCTTCAGGGGTCGATGGCTCGGGCATGGCCCGAATCAACGTCGCCGCAGAGATGAGCTTCTGGCTTGCCCTTGCCATTGGCAAGGGATCATCCACGTCGTCACCGGCTTTGATGCGTGCATGAGCGACACGTCCCACTTCTCTAGCGCGCGCTCCACGCTCGAGGGGTACCGCCTTGGCCGTGGCTGGTGCACCACGCTCCTGGGGCGCCGCCTTGAGCGTGGCTCACTGACGTCGTATCTGCTGGCGCTCTTCCTCGAGCTTGGCCTCCAGCTCTCGGACCTGAGCTAGTTGCGCCTGCTCGAGCGCGGCGTTGTTTGGTGGTGTCACTGCTTGTGAGTTTGCCGCACGGTCGGTGAATCCTGCTGCGGTTCCTGCCCCGTCGCTCTCATCTTCGGGCCCCGTCAGCCCGACAACGAAGCACTCCCGCATGGGGTCGTAATCCCCCTCACTAGAGTCGTCAGAGCAGGTAAAGCAGTAGTCCGCTGTGGCCTGAAACGACACAAGAGCCTCACGGTTGCGGAGCCCATAGTAGTCCCGCCCCGGGGCCTCCTAACCGCGAGCGTTTACCTCGTTGTCGGAGTCGGGGTACTGATTGTCGGGCGAGGTCGCGATGAGGTTGCAGATCGAGATCAGGTGATGTCCTGGCGGATCCTCGTACGCGTCCATGTTTGTACTGACCGATGATGAGTAGGCCAGGGTGGTGACCTGATGTCGCAATGGCTTGGCCGTGCTCTCCCCAAGGGGACACGTCGTGGGTGCTGTCGGTGAAGGCGCCACCTCCCTTGTTGCCACTGCAGGCCGCGACTCGTCTGCCTGGCCCCACTCGGGGGAGCACACTTGCACGCCGGCCCAAGCGCCTCCTGCGCTGGGGTGATGACGGGGTGACGCTGAAGCCTCCACGTCCGCGCTCCTTCGGAGGAGGCACATGAGGTAGCCGTTGCCGGACGCCTCGAACTCCAGGCTCCCGAACCGAATCTAGTATCCGGCTGGGAATGGGTCCGAGACCCCCATGGGGAATCGCAGCGACAAGGTCTTGGTGCTGATCACCATCGAGAGAAAGTGTGGGTGGAAAAGATGATCACAGCGCTGCCCCTACCTGGCGCGCCACTGTCGGTGTCCGAATCGGCTGCCCGACACTAACTAGAACGAATGCGTTGTGCCCACTCTCTCGATGGTTGGCTCGAAGGATAACACAATGGCACGAGATTTATCCTGGTTTCGGCCGCGGGGCCGTACGTCCAGCAAGGGAGGTGCTCGCACTGTATTACTTTGCACCGGGGTGCCTGTAGTAGGGGTTTACAAGCGAGGTGGGAGAGGAGGATAAGCCTCCAAGTCCCGAGCGTATCGGATGGATTTGTTGTGAGCTCTGGTGGATGAATGATGTTCGTGTGTGTGCGGCTTGTCGTCTATCTGTGTGCCGGCCCTTGGTCGGGAGTCTGCCTCCTCCTTTTTATAGTCCAAGGAGGGGCAGAGGTACATGTATCACACAGTTGAATCTACTGTCATCGGGCACTGGAGAGTGTGGCGCTGGGCGTGGCAGTCGTCCAGCGGATCCTTTTGCCCGGCGCAAATCGCTGAACCTCTGCCAACTTCTATGGAGGACGATAGCCCCTGTAGAAAGTACGTGTCCCTGTGCTCGTCCCGGACTGTCTTCGAGGGGTTACATTGTTCGGCGTTCGAGCCAGGTCGTCGCCCGTACACCTGTTCGAGGGTTCTCCCATGCCTCATCGAGGACTCCGTCATGGGATCAGTACGGGGGTTGGCAGTATAGGAGCGTCAGAGTCTTCAGCACAGATCCGAAAAGGGCCATGCAGGTCAGCATGGTGACAGGAGTTGGTGGTGCAGGGTCTCGCAGTCATGCACAATGCTGGGGATGACAGAGCGGTGACCAGAGTTGGCGGATGGAACTTGGCCTATGTTGTCCATACAGCTGCACTGACCGGCGCTCATGCCCAGTCCTCGTCCGTACGCCCATTTAAGTGTATCCCCATACCTGTTCGAGGGCTCCATCATGGGGGATGGACGGGGATGAGCAGAGCCGTGCATCGGGACGATGCTTGCCTGTCCGCACAAGGCGCTGCAGCACTTGCACAGTGACCGGCGTCAGCCGCACAGTGACCGGGGTTGGCCGCATAGTGCCTTAGGCCATAAAGTGCCTTGTGCAACTTGCATATATAGTTAGGGTGAGCTTCATCCTTGTAGCCGGGTGGTTGATGCATATATACCTCCTCTTCTAAGATCCCTCGAATGAAGGCATTTTGGACATCAAGTTGACGAAGACACCAACCCTGTGAGACAGCCATAGACAAAACAAGGCGAATGGTGGCAGGTTTGACTACTGGACTAAAAGTATCTTCATAGTCAATACCATACCTCTGCATAAATCCTTTAGCTACGTATCATGCTTTGTGTCTATCTATTGTGCCATCTGCTTTCTTCTTAAGTTTATAAACCCACTTGCAATCTATAACATTTTTACCTTGTTGTGGTGGAACCAAGTGCCATGTTTTGTTCTTCAGTAAAGCATCAAACTCCTTGTCCATAGCCATCTTCTAGTTTGTATCGCTGAGAGCTTCTTGAAGTGTAGTAGGTTCAGTAGTGGCCTAATTGCACCACCGAACCCTTCCATCAGTGAAAACCTCTAGTTGCCGTATGCCACGTTGAAGTCATGTTACAGGTTGCTGGTACAGATTTGGATGTGGGGGTAGAGCCTCATGAGCTTCAGCTACTGGTTCATGCACCAAGACTTGCGCACCAGGGGCCTCAGGTGGTGTTGTCGCAGGGGGGACTTGGTACTTTCTGACCAGAGGCAGCAGAGCACTGATCGCCCTCGATGGCCACACCGGCGAGTACTCCTCGTCATTTGTGTTGCCGGCCACAGAAGAATGGCCAACAGGCAGCCTGTGGAACAAGCCGGTTTACATCACCGATGGCCGTGATGGGAAGCCACGCATCTTCTCTGCCGTCGACAACACCATCAAGGTATTCGCTAGACTGAACATCGGCGATGGTGGTGGTGAGTGGGCGCTGGACAAGAAGGTTGTGTTGCAGGAGGCAACCCGTGGCCTGCCAGGTTACAAGCCATTGTTCCTCAATAAACCTCTACTGATTTGGACATGGTTCCCGGGGTTTGTCACCATGGCAACATGGGGTAAAGAGTGTTGGCTCTTCTCCGTCGACCTTGAGACCATGGAAGTGAAGCCCGCTGCAGCAGAGGACATGGTGACATGACGTATCATTGTGATCTCCCATGGCCACCAGTTTTGCATGCCTGCTTAGATTGACATATATATAGACGGTAGGGTTTCAGAAATGTGATTCAGTCATTCAACGCTACGGTTTTGATTAGCGTAGATGAATTTTACACACACTTGAATCTTCAAAGGCTGCCAACTATTTCCGGTTTGCTTTACGTTTTGTGCTCACCTGAGTCTCCAAAAGGTTCTACAACAAGCTGGGAAAGAGGCAGATGTTTGGTGCAAAAGGGATATTTCTTCTGTCTATGGTTTGAACTTTTGTGCTGCTAGTACGTGCCGCCCTTGAGGTTGAGACCATGGAAGAAAAGCCTGCAGCAGCTGAGTACATGGAGAATATGATTTACTAGTGTTGAACTCCTATAGAATAGCACTTATGGCCTTATGATGAGTGCCTGATGATAATTGCCAGAGCATTGCAGGCTGGTGAGAACTAACAAGACAAGGAGAGGCAGCGACAATTATCAAACAAGACAAGGAGAGTGATAATTTCATCATGATCTGTACCGTTTATGCAAAATCCAGAGAAAAGCGTGCGAGTTATAGCACAAGCTACTCGGACCCAACATCATGTATGTTACTCCTATATTCAGGTATCAACAGCATCAGTCACTTGGCACGGATTACGGGACAACATTACAAAAGAGCATATGGAATCCAGTCAACTCTCCCAAGCATTTCTCATAACACAAGGTTGTTCAGGACAAGCATGGTGCCCTTGAATCAAGGCAGAAGCAGTTCCAGCAACGCATCCCATCCCCTTCGAAAAAAAAACAATGGAATAGTCAATACACTGTGAATGAACACAGCAAAATGCCATCCTTGTGCATTTGTAGAATCAACATGTGTTGCAATCCCCCCCAACTCTGTTTATCCTGCATACATGAGAGATGAATACATTAAACATGTATACATCAGGTTACCCACTCAAGATCGTGTTGTTAGAAGGTAAACATCCATGTTATGCGAGTAGCAAGGTGATGATTTATATGCATCAGAGGGTGAATTGGATAGGGAGGTCACTTAGCTATTGAAAGAAGATTCTCTCTTTTTTTTTGCTGATTTAAGTGTTACTGTTCCACTTCTCGTGCGACCAAATATTGTTGACTTAAGAATTGCTCTCAGGAAGCTCAAACCAGATGTGCATCCTTTATTAAAGGGCAATGCCAGTTTATCAGCAACAAGTTTTAGAATATCAGAGTATAGAGACCGCAATAAACAACAAGGTTGGCCAATAAATGTTACCGATATATATATATATATATATATATATATATCAGGAAGCAGACAGTTATGTATATATGGAATATAATCATGAAAAAAAGAACGCAGTAAATCCCAGGTATGGTCCTATCTGAGCAGACAGTAAATCCCCCCCCAATCAGTTCTCTGCTAGATTCGACTAAAGATTTTACAACAACAACATAAGCACACTCAAAGGCTACAACATACCACACAAAACTCATGTACACAACAATCTGAGAAGAATTGTAGTAGAGAAGACAACACATGGATGTGTACATACCAGGAAATTGTGACTGAAGCTCTGGTGGTAGCACCCACGCGTGAAGGAAGCGCGCTGATGGGAACTCCCCCAATGGCATGTCATGATCTGCAACAACAAAAGGCTCACCATAGTCCTGCAACTTGTTTTCAGGGACATTCAAGGCAAAAATCCTTCCTCCCAGCCACATTTACAGAATCCTAAGGTTGAATGGGTGGATGGCCGCAAGAACTGGAACGGTGCTCTGCAGCTGCTCGTCGCCCAAAAGGAAATGCAGTGGAACCGAGTAATCTGGCTTCCAATGGTAGCAGCCATCTGTAGCAGTAACAAGAGTCCAAGTTCTGATTTCTGTGTAGCAACTGGCCTCCTGCTCGATCATCAGAAACCTGATCTGGCCTCCGCTGCACCTGACGCACCGGCTCTTCTCCAGCTCGATCTGGACGCGGTGGGTGGTGGCGTCGGGCGGAGCGCAGCCGGGCGGGAGCATCGTGTAGACAAGCTCCGGGTGGTCGGCGGATGGATCACAGGACAGGATGCCGTTGGAGAGGTGGATCCACCAGAGCCTCCCCCCCGCAAGCCACCACCCCATCGTACGACCAGGCGAAGTTGCTCTCGCGTCAAGGACGGAAGACATTGTGAATTGAGTAAAACGTGATGCCCTTGAGGCTCACGGTTCCATGTTAATATAGCTGGGAACAGCCCGCAGCGTGGCGTGCACACAAAGAATACACAAAGAAAGGAAACATAAAATACAGAGGAGTTACACTTCCTATCTATGGAGCTAGCCTTCCTACTGTGCAAGCAATCACAAGATTACAGAGGAGGAGGATATACATTTCCTAACACTCCCCATTAATCACAACTGTCTGTCAAGTTGAGATTACGCAGCCGTTGAGTAGAGAGGGTCTTGGTGAAGCCATCTGTTACCTGATCTTCAGAGGGAATAAACCTGATTTCTAGTAGTTTCTGTGCCACTTGCTCCCTTACAAAGTGATAATCTATCTCAATATGTTTGGTCCGTGCATGGAACACAGGATTCTCTGATAAATATTTTTCCCCTAAGTTATCACACCACAAACGAGCTGCTGTCGCATGAGGTATTTTTAGTTCTTCCAATGATTTCTAAACCCACATAAGTTCTGCTGTTGCATTTGCAAGAGCCTTGTACTCGGCTTCCGTGCTCGATCTAGATACAGTTGCCTGTTTTCTAGCACTCTATGAGATCAAATTAGGACCAAGGAAGATAGCAAATCCTCGTGTTGACCTCCGATCATCAGGACACCCAGCCCAATCTGCATCGACGAAAGCACTGAGAAGCATGGATGATGACTTCTTGATTTCTAATCCAACACTGAGTGTTCCTTTCACATATCTTAATATCATTTTAACAGCAGCAAGGTGAGCAGTAGTGGGACAATGCAAAAATTGACAGACCTTAGTGACCGAAAAGGACATATCAGGCCGAGTTAAAGTAAGATATTGCAGTGCCCCTACTATGCTCCTGTACCGTGTTGAATCTTCAATGTCAAGTGGTTCCTTCTGCTTTAGTTAACTTTTCGGTTGTAGCAAGTGGAGTACTCACAGGTTTGCATGCCATCATGTTGACACGCTGAAGTATCTCAGATGCATACCTCTCTTGGTTGAGCAGGAGTCCCCTTTTTGATTTTTGCACTTGTATCCCAAGGAAGTAATGCAAGTCACCAAGATCCTTGAGAGCAAAATCCTTTTCAAGATCCTTGAGCAGGCTTGGACTGCATCTTGAGAGGAGCTAGCAACAATTATGTCATCAACATATACAAGAACAAAAATTGTTTGCTTGCCTTTGCAATAATAAAACAATGAGCTGTCGGTTTTGGATGCAGCAAACCCAAGCTCTTGAAGTTTATGACTTAGATGAGAATACCATGCCCGTGGAGCTTGTTTGAGGCCATAAAGTGCCTTGTCCAATTGCATATATAGTTTGGGTTAGCTTCATCCTTGTAGCCGGGTGGTTGATGCATATATACCTCCTCTTCTACGATCCCTTGAAGGAAGGCATTTTGGACATCAAGTTGACGAAGACACCAACCCTGTGAGACAGCCATAGACAAAACAAGGCGAATGGTGGCAGGTTTGACTACTGGACTAAAAGTATCTTCATAGTCAATACCATACCTCTGCCTAAATTCTTTAGCTACCAATCATGCTTTGTGTCTGTCTATTGTGCCATCAGGTTTCTTCTTAAGTTTGTAAACCCACTTGCAATCTATAACATTTTTACCTTGTTGTGGTGGAACCAAGTGCCACATTTTGTTCTTCAGTAAAGCATCAAACTCCTTGTCCATAGCCATCTTCCAGTTTGTATCGCTGAGAGCTTCTTGAAGTGTAGTAGGTTTAGTAGTGGCCAAATAGCACCACCGAACTGTCACACCTGATTTCCGAAGAGAAACCAAATGCGTCTCATATGTGCGCTAGGATCACGTTTACACACATATGATAGACAAAAGAGTGTAATATCATAACATAGTATTCAAACGTACAAGAGGATTAATAACTTTATTACCATATTCTTATTACACTCTCGGGAGACACGAAGGTCTTAAAGACGAACACATGCTAACTAGACGAAGCGTCTTCATCTTCCACTTCCACATGCGTCATGACCGGGGGAAGCGCAAGCCTCAAAACTCATCGTAGTCACTGTAGTACTCTTCACCATTGTTTTCCTCTGAACAGCATAAGCAAGTGTGAGTACACCTAACTAGGTACTCAGCAAGCGGGGAGGGGGGGGGAATAAAAGGCCATCAAGAACAGGCTAAGGTTCACAATGGTGAGTTTTTAAAGTTGGTCAAGTTTTATTGGCAAGCTCCTTCTTTACGAGATGTAAGTTTATACTAACCCACTTAAGCATTTAGAAAGCATCTTAATCCAAAACCATGAGAAAACCATAATTTAAATTCCATCTTTAAGTTCAATTATCATGTGAGGGTCCAAGCCGCTCATAACCGTGAGCACGGCTGATCGATCAGTTTTCACTCTGCAGAGGTTGTACACTTTTACCCATAGTTCGTGTTCCCCATGTTGCCCGGGTTTGCAAGGCCCTTAAACACTTCCGAGGTGAGTGGCTAGGGGTCCACTGCGAAGCCTTTACAAAGGTGTGTGAAAGACCAACAACCCGCAAGAGTTACAGACTAGGGCGGAGCACAACCCTCCCTAACGGTCAGTACCTTAGCCAAGGCTACTACCAGGACCGAGCTATACCCCTTCAACCCCAATTCCCCCAGTGCCCTTTCGGATAGGGTCATTAGTACAATCACACCCCTAATTAATCGGCTAAGGTCAGAGCCATATGACACTGTGGTTGCACTGTTTTCTTGGGTGGTTCTCCATGTTCCAATTAAAGAAAAGTGTTCTTACATTAACCAATATTTACCATCTAAGTTGCCATGATCAATATTTTATAAAGATCCAATTCAACCGATCCCAAGGTATAGCAACACTAAGCTTAAACTAACCCAAAACATTATTTAAATCGGGGTTGTTCCAAGGAATCATTGGTAAAAAGACTAGGTAAGTCCTTAAAACGGTGTTCCCGTTAAATTAATGCAATAAAAGTAAATTTTAATTGTCATGCAGTTATATAGGACAAAAAGTGTATGTGGGGAGGGCCACTTGCCTTGCTCTACAAAGGAATCCTTTTCTTCTTCAAAATACTGTCCTTGATCTGCTTCAACGGGCGGCTCAGTCGCAACAGGCACGAGATCTACGACCAAGCAATAAAACATACAATAAAAAAATAGTACATCAGACATTGAAAAACATTTTATAAAGAAACTAGTAGTCGTTGCGTCGCGAGAGTGCAAGAATCGCTTAATTTGGACTTCTGAGCAAAGAATATAAGAGACACGTGATCTTAGAGATTTCTTTTTTTTATATGAGGAGGTTATTTGACAGAATTAATATTGCACTGGAAAGATTAGATATGATGGTATAAAATAAAGGACACACTGATTATTATATCATAACGACCCATGGATGGTTTCGGCAAGAATTAAATAGATAGACAACAATATATCAGGCTTTGGTTTCTGTACAGAAAAGAAACTCTAATTATAGGCATGTGTGTGTATGGGATATTGCATTGGTTTCTGTACAGAAAAGAAACTCTAATTACTGGAATCTTGACTATACTATTTGCATGTGCTTGCGCATGCAAAGATGAAGCATATATAGTAGCGTGTCAGATCACTAAAAGGCCCATGCGAAGAACCTTCTAACCTTGGGTGTGATGACCATGAGTGACGTAGTAAATGGTGATGAGGAAGAAGTAATTCGTCGATAGCTTCATATACGTAACGACGAGACTCCAGATCACAGAACGAAGAATGGCGGCGTTGGCGTCCTTGCAGAGCGGCGAAGATTGTGACCTGACACTTGAGACAAGATAATGTTGAGAGGGCTGTGTACAAGAGTGAGGGAAGGATGGAGTGCCTTTTATAGATGCGGCAATGAAACTGAGGGGTTGGTCAGTGGAGAGATGAAAGGCCATAGCTTGCTGTCGATGGTGGAGCACTTGAGTCATGTTAATGCCACTAGATGCAAGCAGTTCCTTCTATTGTTGGAATTAATGCAACATGGAGTAGGCGACTGGTCTTGCTCATGAATGGATGCTAGTGCACTTTGCATGCCACGCTGGGCGAGCTTGGATAGTGTGGCCACAACGGCAGCAGAGGAAACATCAATCATGGCAAAAGAAAGAAACTGATCATTGGTGGATTATTTTTTTTGGCTGGACTGGAACGGGCCAGCTTCTAGCTGATGACGTGAGATAGGGAGGCATTATTGTTTGCTTGATTAGATAGATCACGTCCAAGGCAAAAATAGCCTGTGAAAAAGAAAAGAAGATGATAGGGAATAGAGAGAGGGTGATCGGCCAACAAAGGAAACAAGAAAGGAGAAATTGGACCAGCGGGTTTGAGGAATGGATTTGAGATTTTAAGATTGGATTAAACTGAAGTGTACTCGTGTTTTAAGATTTGAAATTATTTAAATGATGTTTAAATACTTTTAGGCTCAAATTAATTGATAATTTAATTAAGCTCTTAGGAAAATTAAATCTAGCCATGTTGCTATGATTTATTTGTGATGAGTTTTTTTAGGGTGTTACAAATCCTACCCCCTTAAAAAGAATCTCGTCCCGAGATTCAGGAAGATTGGAGAACAGCTGAGGGAACTCTTCGATAAGTTCTTCTTCTCTTTCCCAAGTTGCTTCATCCTCTGAGTGATGACTCCACTGCACTTTGCACATTTTTACAACCTTGCTCCGTGTGACCCTCTATGACTTGTCTAGGATTTTAATGGGACACTCCTTATAGGTCAAGTCATCCTTCACATCCAGATCCTCCAATGGTAAGTGCTCCACTCTAATCTCGCTTGAACACTTCTTCAGCTGTGACACATGGAACACATCATGAACCCCTGATAACCGGGCTGGCAATTCCAACTTGTATGCCACTTCTCCTTTCCTTTCTAATACCTTAAAAGGTCCGATGAAACGGGGTGACAACTTCCCTCTGACATTGAACCTTCGTAGGCCTCCGATAGGTGATACTCTAAGATACGTATATTCTCCTTCCTCGAATACCACTTCTCTTCTCTTAGGGTCAGCATAACTCTTTTGACGTGACTGTGCCGTTTTAAGATTCTCCCGAATTATCTCGACTTGTCTTTCAGCCTCTTTTATAATTTCTGGTCCAAAGAGTTGACTTTCTCCCGTCTGACTCCAGTACAACGTTGTTCTGCACTTTCTTCCGTACAAGGCTTCAAACGGTGCCATCTTGAGACTAGATTGATAGCTATTGTTATAAGCAAATTCTGCATACGATAAACTTTTATCCCAGCTACCTCCATGCTTTAAAGCACAAGCTCTTAACATATCCTCCAAAATTTGATTCGTCCTTTCAGTCTGACCATCAGTCTGTGGATGATACGCCGAACTGAAATTCAACTCTGGATCCATTGACTCGTGTAGCTTCTTCCAAAAACGTGACGTAAACTGAGTGCCTCGATCTGACACTATCTTTTTTAGGAACTCCATGCAAACATACTATCCGTGACATGTACAGTTCTGCTAGCTTCGCTCCGGTGTAAGTGGTCTTAAATGGTATGAAATGAGCAACCTTGGTTAACCTGTCCACGATAACCCATATGGAATCGTAACCATCACGAGTACGAGGTAACCCTACAATGAAATACATACCAATTTCTTCCCATTTCCACTCAGGTACTTTTAGTGGTTGCAGCAAACCAGCTAGTCTTTGATGTTCTGCTTTTACCCTCTAGCATATATCACACAAAGCGACATGAGCTGCAACATCCCTTTTCATTCCGTACCACCAATACTTTTGTTTCAAGTCTTGATACATCTTGGTACTACCAGGGTGAATAGAGTATGCTGAATCATGAGCTTCCTTTAGTATAGTCTCACGAAGACGATCGACTTCGGGCACACATATCCTGTTCCTGAACCAAATAGTTCCCTGATCATCCCTCTTAAAATCTGGAACTTTTCCCAAATCAATTAACCTTCCATATTCTTTAATCTTTTCATCGGTCAACTGCCCTTTTCTGATCTCCTGTTCAAGTGTTGATTCAATTTCCAAAGTCATAGATTCACTCTAGGCAACGATCCCTAAGTTGAGCTGTGCCATTTCCCAACACAACTCTTGTGGTTTTAACTGAGCTATAAGCATGTTTGCCTGACTCTTTCGACTTAAAGCATCTGCCACGACATTAGCCTTACCGGGGTGATACTGAATATCCAGATCATAATCCTTGATTAACTCTAGCCATCTGCGCTGTCTAAGATTGAGATCCTTGTGAGTAAAGATATACTTCAAACTCTTATGGTCGGTAACGATCTGACACTTGTTACCAATCATGTAATGTCTCCAAATTTTTAGTGCGTGCACAACGGCGGCCAACTCTAAATCATGTGTAGGGTAATTTTGTTCATGTTTCCTCAATTGTCTCGAAGCATAAGTTACTACTTTTCCTTCTTGCATTAGAACACAACCAAGACCTTGACGTGAAGCATCACAATATACGTCAAACCCTTTGTGAATGTTTGGCATTATTAGCACAGGGGCAGTAGTCAACCTCTTCTTCAATTCTTCAAAACTAGCTTGGCATTTATCATCCCATTTGAATTCTTTCCCTTTTTCTAGTAAGGTTGTGAGAGGTTTCACGATCTTTGAGAAGCCTTCAATAAACCTACGGTAATAACCTGCCAATCCGAGGAAACTTCTGATCTCAGGCACATTCCTTGGAGGGTTCCAGTTCAACACATCTTGAACTTTGCTTGGATCTACTACTATTCCTCCATCGGTGATAACATGACCAAGAAATGAAACTTCCTTCAACCAAAAGTCACACTTACTGAACTTGGCATACAACTGATGCTTTCGAAGCCTATGCAATACAAGCATCAAATGCTTTTCGTGTTCTTCCTCATTCCGAGAGAATATCAGAATGTCGTCAATGAATACCACTACGAACTTGTCAAAATAGTCCATGAACACATTGTTTATCAAATACATGA